>JADMNL010000026.1:290735000-293135000 GCA_016271365.2 Neoceratodus forsteri
TCTTCTTCCTGGATGATGGAGGATCAAGTGTTTCCAGTAACAGCTTTCCTTCCTGAAAGGGGGTGTGGGGAGGGCCAGCCTGCTGGGGAGAGAGGATGGAGCATCCCCCAGTAATGACTCTCCGGCAGGGGGAGGGGGTCAGCATTCCACTGCTTTACTGCCATCTGGTGGTGGCAGCAAAAACAGGCACTCACCATCCCATAGATGAGGGAAAGACTGGGTGGAACTGCAGATCTTCCTGGACATAGTCTCCACTACTCATTCACACTAGTGGGACTACGTCAGAGGTGCTAGGACCCGAGCAGGAGCCAAAAATCTTTGTGAGGGCTGGCGCCAGGATAGGACTGATCATGTGCGGTGCTGCGAGACTGGCTCACGCCATGTAGGCTATCCCGGCGTTGACCCTCCAACCACTTCAGTTTTTCACCTTTTTTCAACAAAGAATGGAGAAATCGTCTTCAGTCTGCCTTCAGTGGAGTTGAGTAGTTGACCATGAATGGGGCCGGTGATGGTAGGGAGACTTCACTTGAAAACTGTTTTTAGCAGCAGAGCTGGGTCCGGTCTACTGCCCTCTATGGGCATTCCGGTGCACAGAAGGAAGGGCGGTCCTCCTGAAAGCACAAAAAAGTGGTCTCACTCCTGATCATTGTCAGGGACCCGGCTTTACGTTCTTCTTCGTCTCACCAGTCGAAGAAGTAGTACAGCTCGAGGTCGCCCTCTGGTACGTCTGCACGGAGATCGTTGGCAGTGGGGGACAGGAGACCGGCTCCATCGAGGTCACCTGTGGCCTTGGTTCCTGGCAGCCATGATCCTCAACTCTCGAGTCCTCCCCGAGTGGGTCCTCCGGTGAGCAGTTTCATTATTGGGCTGTTCTGGTGGAGCAGTGGATTCAGTGGTTGTCCCAACTTCCCATGCCCGCAGAACCGACCCTGGGGCCTTCAGACCTGGGGCTTTGGACCCACGCACGGGGTGGTTGGGTCGGCCTAGTCGCACAACACCTTTGGTGCCACTGATGCCGCGCTGTTGTGCACCCCCCCACATGGCTGCGGCACAGGGGCCAGCACAGGTACTACCTTCTCCTACTCTTGTTTTCAGGTCTTCAGCCTTGGATGCTCTGGTGTTGAGGTTGGGGTCTCCAGGCATTCACCCAGTGCCGACCTTGGCTCCAGCCATGGCAGTGCCACAGCTGGCACAGTTTTGTACACCAGCGCCGTCTCAGGTGCCAGGATTTTCTACTCCGATTTGAGGAGCACCTCCTTCTGCTCTCTATGCTCCTTTTTCCTTTCTACACTGTCCCTTCTGGGCTAGTAGGAGATAATGTTGAGCCTGATCCTTCAATGAAGATTCATCCTTTGGAGTGGAAAGTAAGCCCTCTACTTCAGCAGAGTCTTTGATCGAGGACCTAGCCCATCAGTCTCTCCTGAAAAATATGAATTCCATCCTCTCTCTCCAGACTTCTGAGGTGGATCCTGGGAAGCTGTTGTGCCTTCAGTATCTGCATGTGTCGGTAATCCCTGTGGAATCGATACCTCCAGTACAGCCCTCTTTCGAGACTCTTTCACAGATGGTGCGGGACAGCCCAGCGCTCATTCCTTCTGTGGCTAAGTCCATAGACAGGAAATACGCTCCCCCCAAGGATAGACCAATCCTGGCCTCTAAAGCCTTTGTGGACGCCATAGTGGTCTTGGCAGAAAATGACAAAGCCGTTCTCCCTCAGGAGTCTAAGGCTCGTCCAGTAAATAAAGAATCCCGTAAGATTGACCCTTTAGGGAAGCGAGTGTTCGACGCTGCTATCCTAGGAATGCGTATTGCTAGCTACCAGGGCTATTTCTCTCAATATGAGTATACCCTCTGGCACTCGCTAAAAGTCACTGTGGCGGCTCTTCTGGCGTGTGACATTAGTTCAGAGCTTCTCCAGACCATTACAAGAGGCATCGAGTCCAGTAATCAGCAACTTAAAGCTACTATGGACGCCTATGACACTGCTTCGAGAGCAGCAGCAGCTGGGATATGCACCCAGCATCACTCATGATTATGGACTTAAGGGTTCACAAATGATGCACAACAGAGAGTCATGAATTTTCCGTTTGATGGAGTTTACCTCTTCGGCCCACAAGTGGAGCAATCACTAGAGGCCACCAAGAAAACTAGGACTACTATTAAGACGGCCAGGTCGGCCCCTGCTGCCCCTCAGCGGGGCAGACATCGCCAGCAGTTTCGTAACCGTCAGTCCGTTCGTGGCAAAGGCCGAGGGGCCTTCAACAAGAACCAAGCCTCCCAGCCACAAAAGAAAATGCAGCAGAAGGCACAGGGCCCAAAGGTGCCTTGTACCACCCTCTGAAGACTTGGCCCATGTCCCACCTCAGCTGCCTGAGGGGGACTTTTCTTTGGCAGCAGGAGGCCATCTGACTCAGTTTTACAATCAGTGGAAGTCAGTCACCTCTGACAAATGGGTCCTCAGGATAATTCACAAGGGTTACTCTTCAACTTTTTCGGATATCCCTTCGGATCATCCACCCAAACGACAGCCCAAACTGTCTGTCACTCTATTAGACCTCCTCACTTCCGAGATTCAGGGTCTTCTGAACAACAGGGCAGTAGAAGTGGTTCTGCAGGAAGAACGGGACACAGGTTTCTACTCCCACTACTTGGTTCCAAAGAAAACAGGCAGTATGTGCCGTATTCTAGGTCTAAGGAAGTTAAACAAATTCCTCTTCAAAGAGAAATTCAAGATGATATCACTCTGTATGCTCCTACCTCTGATTCTTCAAAACGATTGGCTGGCTTCCCTAGACATGCAGGACACCTTCCAACATTTTCCGGTGCACCCAAGCTACCACAAGTATCTCTGATTTGTGGCTCTGGGCTAGCACTACCAATTTGGAGTCCTGCTCTGTGGGCTGTCTTCGGGGCCTCGAGTCTTTACAAAGTGCTCTGCAGTACTCGCAGTGCATCTCAGGAAACACAGAATTCAAGTATTCCCGTATCTGGACAACTGGCTCCTAGCAAGCTTCTCCAGACAAGGGATGCAGGAGGTGGTGGCCACGGCTTCCGAGTTCCTCACATCCATGGGAGTTCTGTTGAAGCTGGGAAAATTGCAGCTACAGCCCTCCCCAACAACTCCTCTTCATTGGAGCTCTCCTGCACACCTCCAGGGCAGGGGCCTTCCTTCTGAAGACAGGAGAAACAACATTCTCCAGATGGCTCGCTTCATCAAGGAGACCGACTCTGTTCAAGCTCTCTCGATGCACTGGATGCCGGGTCTCGTGGTGTCCTCGGTGTTCACAGTGCCTCTGGCTCGCCTGCACAGGAGAACCACTCAGTGGATGCTCAGTACTCAACGGCCCCTGACTGCACATCCACAGTCCTTCCACATCAAGATGAAGGACCCTCTAAGGATGTCACTCACCTGGTGGACCCAGGAGGACAACCTTCTTCAAGGCTTTCCTTTAGCCTCACTGGAGACACAAATTACCATCACCACAGATGCATCTCTACTCAGCTAGGGAGCTCACTGTCAAGATCTCCACACCCAGGATCAGTGGAGTCAGGACAAATCTCAACTTCACATAAATGTCCTGGAAATGAGAGCTGTCCTGTATGCTATCCGAGGCCTGAAGGATATCCTCTGTCACAAAGTAATTCTCCTTCAGACGGACAACAAGGCAGTGATGTATTGCATCAACAAGCAGGGTGGAGCGCACTCATACCTTCTGTGTAGGGAAGCAGTGAGAGTGGGGGAATGGTGCCTAGAGCATGAAGCCCTAATCCAGGCAGTCTACCTGCCAGGAGTCCAGAATGATCTAGTGGATCGCATCAGCAGAACGACGGATCCACACAAGTGGGGCCTCGACTCAAACGTTGTGCTGTCACTCTCAAAGAGTGGGAAACTCTGGACCTGGACCTTTTTGCGTCCCCACTCAATGCAAAACTGCCTCTATTCTGCTCCAGAAATCCAGGACGTGGCATTTTCTGTCAGGATGCGTTCAGACTATGGTGGACAAGATGCTTTCTATACACATTTTCTCTTTTTCCCTTAATTCAGAGGGAGCTGCTCAAGCTGGAGACATGGGGTAGGGAATGATTCTTGTCGCCCCATACTGGCCTCCTCGGATTTGGTTTCCATTAATCAAAAGATTATCGGAAGTTCCACTGAGACAACTACCATTTCAAATGGACCTTCTGGCCCAGTGGTCCATCCCAACCTGAGGTCCCTTCATCTCCATGCCTGGCGCCTGAGGAGATAGAAGTAGGTAGATTTAACATCTCCCATAGAGTCTCAAACATTCTCGTAGCAGCCCGCAAACTGTCCACTAGGAAAACTTACACGGCAAAGTGGAAACGATTCTCTTTCTGGTGTGCAAAGTCCTCCCTGGACCCCTTTTCTTGCCCACCAAACAAAAAGAGTATCTGCTGGACCTGTCAAATGCAGGGCTACAATACTCAACGGTGAAAGTTCACCTCTGTGGATTTCGGCTTACCATGAGCCTATTCACAATCTGTCAGTGGCTCAGATGCCCTTGGTTAAGAGGTTCCTTAAGGGTATCCTCCACACTAAGCCACCAGTCAGGAGACCAGTAGCGTTTGGAATATCAACCTTGTGCTAGACGTGCTCACTAGTAAACCTTTTTAGCCTCTAACAACCTGCAAGTTGAAGTTCCTGACATGGAAGGCAACCTTCCTTGTAGCCATTACTTCCGCTCGCAGAGTGTCCGAAATACGTGCCCGGTTACGGACCCTCCATATACAGTTTTTCACAAGGACAAGGCAGTTCTCAGTACCCACCCTAAATTTCTTGCAAAAGTAGTCTCGGAATTCCACCTGAACCAGCCTTTGGTCCTTCCGACCTACTTTGTGAACTTTCAGAATGAAGGGGAACGTACCCTACGTTCTCTGGATGTAAAACGAATGTTGCTGTTTTACATCAATAGAACAAAAGAGATCTGCAAATCCCAGCAACTCTTTGTCTCATTCAGCGTGGCCCGGCTGGGTCAGCCTGTTGCCATTAGTTGTATTTCAGCATGGCAGGTAGCATGTCTCCGCCATTACTATTCGATGACGCAGGTCAAGCTGGAAGGCAAGATGTACACCCACTCTACCAGAGCAGTCGCGGCATCTCTGGCAGAAATACGAAACATGCCATTGCAGGTATCTACAATGCAGCTACTTGGAGCTCTGTGCACACCTTTGTGAAGCACTATGCCTTGAATGTCCATGCCAGACAGCATCCTTCCTTTGGCAGGACAATCCTCAATGGATTTTTGTCATGCGTGAGCTCTCTTCTCTCCTGCCGCCCTTCGGGGGGGGAGGGGGGGATTATTTTAGCTCAGTACTCTCCCACTAGTGTGAATGAATAGTGGAGACTTTATGTCCAGGAAGATATGTAAATTACATACCTGCCATAATTCTTGATCTTCTTGGATGAGGTCTCCACCACTCATTCACACACCCCCACCCTCCATCCCCCAAGCTCACGTGTCTGTTTTTTTTTTTTGTCTTCACTCCTTTGTTGACTGGGCTGTGAAGATGCTGTTGTAGTGACCCTTCTTACCAACATAGGTTAGTTTTGCTAGATTAGTTTACACTGCACCTTCTCGGTAAAAAAGGTACTGAGGTGGTTGGAGGACCTACCCCGGCACCAGCCCTCCTGAAGATTTTTGGCTCCCACTCATGTCCTAGCGCCTCTGACGTAGTCCCACTAGTGTGAATGAGTGGTGGAGACTTCATCCAAGAAGATCAAGAATAACGGTAGGTACATAATGTACATTTTTGTCTTGTACATCTACACACTGTATTTAAGTGTTTTTATTAAAGTTTTTAGTCTGTTTTCACTTCTCTCTGGGAAAGTGAGTGCCTGGTTTTGTGTTGTTTGCTGTTGTTTGTCCCATCAGCACCACGTGGGTGGGTCTGATGGCTCCACCAGGTGGAAGCCAGGGCACAGCACCATGGGAGCACATAAATGGGGGAAGGGCAGTCTCCAGGCACCAGGCACGCATGCATTTGTGTCATTACATGCCAACGCCCTCGGAGAAAACCAGAGCTAGAGGAAAAAAGCCCTGGTCCATTGTTGCACTAGTATTCCTTGCAGGCCCACACGCATCTTTGCATGCCAGCCCCCTTGGGGAGAAAAGCAGGAGCTGAAGGGGGAAATAACCTGGTCCATTGTTGCACTGGCACCCCCCTGCAGGCCTGTGCACATAGTGCATGCCAGCCCCCTTGGGGAGAAAAGCAGGGGCTGAAGGGGGAAAAAACCTGGTCCATTGTTGCACTAGCAGCCCCTGCAGGCCCACATACTTTTATTTATTTGTTGAAATGTTTCACCAGGAAAGGCACACTGAGCAACAAGATGCTCGTTTCACGGTGCAACGTGGTGGGGGGTTACAGATGGAGAGCAGTTGCACACATTGATACATGGAATGGGAGTTGCATTGTACAAGGAATTACAACGACAGAGTAAATTAGGTTACATACTTAAGGTTATCTTCAACAAAATGGTTGAATGTGGATTAGGTTAGCACAATACTGTGTTTGACAGCCATAGTACTCTATGGAGAACACATTAGACAGCGAGAACAAGGCTAGAAGTGCAGTAGAGGGCAAATGCAGAAGTTGATGGTATATGCCAGCATTCATAGCAGTAGCTAATGCCACTGGTCAGGCCTCATGGGATCGGTGAGGGGTAGGAGGAGGAGGTAACGCAGTGGGAAGAGAATCGGGGATAGTGGGGGGAAGGGGAATTGGGCAAGGGGAGGTATGGGGGTAAAGGAGTCGGTTACATGAGCAATTTACCGCGTAGAAGTTAGACAGGGCAGAGGACAGAGAATGCCTAGAGGAGGAGTGATGGATTTGGACCGGTAGGTCGTTCCAGAGTTTGGGGAGGTGGTAGGAGAAGGTGGCTTGGCCCGCTGAGGTCCGTCGGTGGGGGATTAACAGCAGCCAGGAGTCGGTTGACCTAAGGACATGGGTGGGGGTTGGTGGAAATGATAGGAGGTAAGGTAGTGTGGAAGGGACATCATTGCATGTTGGCACTCTGGGGGAGAAAAGCAGGAGCTGGAGGGGAAAAAAGCCCTGGTCTGTCGTTATGCTCATCCACCATCATGAGCCTGTATGAATGACGGACAGCCAGTACGGCCTTTAGAAGGCCAGTAACTGCACTTGGGGTTACTGTTGGGCAAAGAAAGGTGAATGGGGAAAAAAAACCCACAATGGTTCAGATAACCATTTTTAACTGTTTGATTCCAGCATGCATTTTGCTGGAGGCTTTTATTAACAGCCTACAGTCTGACACAGCTTCTGCCTTACATGCTATAGTTACTCACCACAGTGGGAACAGTAGATGGTGGTGATGTGATGTCATCAGCTGGACTGGAGTTAACCAGGGGAAAATACGGTGAGGGTGAGGGAGAAAGTGAGGATTTCATAAAACTGTGGCACATTAATTAGAATACTGTTACACTGTCCACGTCCAGACTCGGGGTCATGGTGAGCAGGTGAGCACTGTTATAATGCCCCATACCAGACTGGAGTGGGGGAGGGGTAAAATGCCCAGCAGTTTTTGTTCTGAAGCCATTTAATTTTTGAGGAGTAGAATACGGGCTCAGTTTATTGACTGGAGTGCAGCACTGTTAAAACTAAAGTCTTGCCCTTCTGTTAACCCCATCTTAGCCTATCCGAGTGCGAGGCTGTGTCCTGACTTTGGTGGAGCGGATGGATGAGGAGTTTACGAAGATCATGCAGAACACAGATCCACACTCGCAAGGTAAGGCCACCTCCATCTTCCTTCCCCCAGGAAACAACATTACACTGTGGCCACTCTGGTTCTGCAGTGATGGTTTGATACTTCTGCTGGTTAAGTGGCTCCTCACGCTGATGGCAGAATCAGCTTTGTTGTCTGACAGGTAAACTGGGGCTGATTTCCACCGACATAACATAGCAGGAAGCAGACAGAAGTCTGTGTGTTTTTTGTTTGTGTGTGGTACTTAAAAAATCAGCCTATTGTTCTGTGTTGTGCCGTCCTGGGGCGTGTCAGCAGTGTTTGTATTACCATTTCTTCTAGGATTTAAGAGAGGGATTATTTTTTTTTTAATTCTGTTTTTCTGTGTGCTGCAGGCGGGGATATTCCCCAGCACCCATCACCAGCATCCCCTCAACAACCGCCGCAGAACTAAGGCCTGCAGCTTACCCCTGCCGTGGGGCCATGAAAGGGGAGACCAAGATCCACCATGTTTTTGTCCCGGGGCTGACTGCAGCGTCATTCGATGTGGGGTCAGAGGCCATCACACTGTACTGCTCCACATGGCGTTTCCCTTGTGTCGGTCCCCCTGCCATGTACGGTAGTGACATCAGCGCCAAGAGGCATGCATGCTCCCACGCCTCCATAGATCGCTCGCCCACTGCCTTCCCTCTGCTACATGGTCCCTGCTTGGTGTACACCCAGTCTCCACTGGGTGTCATCCAATGCCGGACGGCGTGCCCTCCCAAACCGGGTTGTCAGCATCACGATTGGTAGTTCTACTGCTGTGCTGGTGAGCTGGCATTTCAAAGATGGAGAATAGTAAAATCTGTGATGGAAGGATCGCCAAAGCTGTGTGAGGAGAACCAGAATGCCTCCCTGGTATTAGTAAAGGGTGCTCTCGGGGGGTTGGGGTTGTCCTGACAGCACAGTTTGCAAGAGTCCCGGGACTGAGAGTGTGGAGAATAAAATGTCCCTTGGTACCAGCTGGAGAGTGTGCTGTTTCCAGAGTGTGATTGGGGTGCACTGACAGCGCAGTGGGAGAGGGGTTTACAGGACCAAGAGCAGGGAGAACAGAAATGTCTCACAGGTGCCAGCAGAGGGTGCTCTCACCGGGTTGGGGTGCACTGACAGCGCAGTGGGAGAGGAGGTCCCAGAACTGTGGGTGTGTGTGTGTGTGTGTGTGTGTGTGTAGAGAATAGAAATGCCTCACTACAGCCAGCAGGGGGAGCTCTTATCACATTGGGTTGGATGTAGCATTGTTTGTCTGCATAGAGATGCAGGCTGGTTTATGGGCAGTATTCGGCAACTTTGCTGTCCTTGGCTGTCGAGTCTGACATCAGTGGTAGGGAAGTTAATGGAGTCACTATCAAAAGAAAGGATAGTGGAGTATCTCAAAACCAGTGGGTTACAAGACCCAAGGCAGCACTGATTCCAAAGCGGGGGAGGTGTCAGACGAACCTGATCAATTTCTTGGACTGGATGACCAGGTTAATAGATCAGGGTGGGGCAGTGGACACTGCCCACTTAGACATCAGCAAGGCCTTCAGCACCATATCACATACGAGACTTATAAGGGGACTGGACATTTTGGGGGTGGGAGCCAAGGTGGGTATGGAACTGGTTGATGTGTGGGCAACAGAGTGGTGGTAAATGGCACTCTCTCTGAGGGGAGAGTGACCAGCTGGGACCAGTCTTCAGTGTCTTCAGAAGCTACACTGCAGAAGAGCTGCAAGGGAATGTATGCCTCCTTGCAGATAACACCGTCATCTGCAGTAGGATAGATACTTAGGAGGGAGTGGAAAGAATAAATAGAGCCCTGAGAGAGCTTGAGGAGTGGTCAAGTGTGTGGCAGCTGAAGTTTTCACAGGCAGGACCTCTTCCACCTGCTACCCAGTGTTCCCAGTTCCTGTCCAACAGAGAGTCTGCCATCTATACTTCCTGGGATCTCAGCCCGCCTGTGACTCAGTGCTGTGCTGCCCCCTGGCTTGCCTCGCAGGGTTTGGTACGCTGTCGGCTCCACAGTATTTCTTCCCCGCATCAATCTAGCCACCCATGGTGGACGTGAAGACTGGTGGTGGCTCAAATCCATTGTGGGACATGATGGGCAGAGGTTTCATCTTCCCAAACCTGCACCAATTTTTCCAGTTTTCTCCCTGCCCCCATCAAGAGCGTACTTTGGGATTGGCTTCCAGTGAAGCCTACCTGTGGCTGCAGTCTCGTGGTCCCTCCTATATCTGCGTATCCCCTGCACCACCACTTGTGATCAGCCCAGTTGGAGGTAAAGCAGTGGGGTGCGGCACCCACCCTTCCTGCAGGAGGAGAGTGTACTGTGGGACTGTCAGTCCTCCTTCCCCCGGTCTGGCCTCTGGCCCCACGCGATCTGAAACCCCGGTCGCTGAAGCGAGTGGTAACGCTACCACTGCGCCACCAGGCTGGCTTTGGCAGCTGGTTTCTAATACAAATAAAAATGAAGGGGTGCTACCGCTCTATCAGTCGTTGGTGAGACCCCGTCAGGAGTACTGTGTCTAGTTCTGGAGATGATGTCTCAGGAAGGACATAGACGGGGTAGAGGCTGTCCAGAGGGGGGCAACTTAAATGGTGCAGGGGTTGCATCATAAGCCCTAGAGAGGAGAGACTGAAGGATCTCCGCATGTACACACTGGAGGATAGATGGGAGAAGAAACATGATAGAAACCTATAAGTACCTCACCCTGGTGAACAGGATACGGGGGGGGGGGGTATTTTTCAGAAGAGAAGGTGCACAAGGACAAGGGTGTATGCAGTGAGGCTGGAAGGATTGAAATTTCAGAGGGATGTGAGTGAGGAAGTATTTTGTTTGCTGAAAGAGTGGTGGACACTTATAACTGTTTTCCAGCAGAGGTTGGGGGAGATGGAGACAGTGGTGGGCTTCAATCACGCATGGTATAGGCACAAAGAAATCTTGGTTAGAAGGGGGGGTAGCCAGAGATCAGGTGGGGTCTGCGTTGACAATATAGGCAGAGACAAACTGGGCAGACTGAGTGGGCCAAGCGATCCTTATCTGCTGACACATTCTGTTTCTATGTAACTTTTTTAAGTTACAGTTCAGTGCTGAAACTTAAATTTGCTTCAGTCTGGTCTTAAGAGTAAAAGTTTCTAATGCAGGTGGCCATGTCCAAAGGCCGGGAAGCGCCTAGAGTGTCCAGCCACACTCCTGCATGCACTGCCCTGGACGCCTTAATTATAGCAATAATGCACGCTCCTTCCTCCCTGAGAGAGTGGTCATGGATGCTTTGTGTCTCGGCGCAGAGTACGTGGATAACCTGAAGGATGAGGCCCGGGTGTGTAAGATTATCGGGCGCCTGCAGACCTACCTGGAGCAGAAGGGGACTACCGATGAGATCTGCCGCATCTACCTGCGCCGCATCATGCACACCTACTACAAGTTCGACTACAAAGCCCACCAGCGCCAGATGGCCACGAAGGAGGGATCCAAGGTAATCACGCTCATTCCCATCCCCCACGGATAGGGGCAGGAAATGAACAACTGTGCCAGTGTTATGTATAGGAATCTCCTATTAGCTCAGTTAGGGGAGCTACTGACCTTACTTCGAGAGGGCTCTTGCAGTAGGTAATTACATATAGGACTGAAGCCGGCAGGCGTCAGGACCCCACCGAAAAATTTCTAGCCAGCAGTCTCTGACTGGGACCGCCCTCACGTCAAGTGTCTGACGTCATGCGATGTCAGTATAAAGGGGCAGTCCCCCACGCCCGCCTTCCAGTTCTTTCCCACCGTGAAAGTGCCTCGAGGTTAAGTTCCTATTGCTTCGTTGGTTTTATACTGAAGTTTTTTCTCGTTTTTCACTAAAATAATTCTCATAATTGCCGTATATGTCGTCCCCTACTCCATCAGATTCGCATAAAAATAATTGTGACTTCGTGCGGCGCCCAGCTCCCGTATAAGGATGGTCACTCCCTGTGCCTCTTCTGTCTAGGCTCGGATCACCCCGTGAAGTGCCAGCACTGCCAGCAATTCAACGCAGCCACCCGTAAACTGAGGCAGCAGTCCTTAGAGGCCCACATTTTAAAGAAAAAGATGTCCTCCATAGAGAAGGAGCTGAAGAAGCTTCGGCAGGCCTCAACTTCCCCTGAGGGTCACTGCAAGAAGAAGGAGAAGGACCGGGACTCCACTTCCATGACCACTGCTACTCCGGCTGGAGTAGCCGAGTTAAAGGTAACGTTCCCCCCCGGGGACCGATCCTTGACAGCAGTCTTGGAGGTTTCCAAGGCAGCGGTGTCCCTCCTGTTGGGCTCACGCTCGGGCCCATTGGGAGCCTCAGGGTTAAAGGAGGCGACCGCTCCCGGGAAGACCACCACCACGTGTCCTTCCGGGTCGAGCGGGTCCGGTAAGTCGGACGGCGGTGCTACTGACATCTGCTTGGACAAGGCTGCTAAGACGCCCGATCTTCTGGGGCAGCGCACGGCCTCAAAAGCGCCCACCATGACCGCTCCTTCCTCACTGCCTTCATTGAGCGTCGGATCCGGTAAGTCGGACGCCTGTCTCCGACGCCCGCATCCCGCCAGCAAGGTGGACGTCAGCTCCTCCGACGGACGCACCAGCATTAGAGCCGACGCCAGACCCTGTCGTCCAGTCCGCCATTCCTGGCTCGCTGCAGTGCTCGCCGTTGCAGGCCGAGGTCCCAGCATCTCCTCTGCTGGACCCCGGGGATTCCAATCCTCCTTCCCTGGGTGACAGAGGACGCCAGTACGCTCCTGTCCAGTCTCCCTCCAGCTGGGCCAGATCCCCTGACGCTGGACCCTCGGACGCTGGCTCAGACGCCGGCCTGCCAATGCCAGGTGACATCCCCTTACCGGACGCTGGACCCGACGCCCATGGGGCCACCCGCGCCTGGCCCACCGGGCCTCTCCCAAGGCCTTCTGCTCTGTCAGAGCCCCTGGTTTCTGGGTATCCGACCCCGTCCTATCCAATGCCGTCCTACCCAGGACCGCAGTATCCTGCGCCACAGTACCCAACACCGGCTTACCTGATGCTGCAGTACCCGATGCCAGGCTTCCCGCCATCGAGCTACGGATACCCACAGTATCCGTATCCCCCTCCTCCTCCACCGCCCCCTCAGCCGCCGGTGGATTTGAAGGAGGCTGCCTGGTGGGCTGAGGCCAAGGCTCGGCTCACCAGGGAGGTGGAGAGCCATCTTTCAGTGACGGACCCGGTACCGGATCCCCTTCACCGGACACAAAGGACTCCCTCCCCTCTACCCGACACCAGAGGTGAGCCCTCCGGTGCCAAGGCCGGGGAGGATACGCTTCCCCGAGGGTTGCCCAAGGGGTCCGTTCCTTCCCCACACGGGATGGAATCTTCCTCTCATATTTCTTCGGAGTCCTCCGACTCCGATTCTGGGGGGGTGCTCCAATCCTGACGACGAGCCTCGCTCTCCAGTCTGTCTCGGGCCAAGGACTCCTCCGGAGGTTCCTTCCTTTCTGGAGTTGCTGCGAAATATCCAGGAGCTCCACCAGTGGCAGTCTCTGGAGCCAGATCCACAGCGGAAGAAACTCGCTGCCCATTTGGATCTGCCTGAAACGGCTCCAACATTGATTCCACCCTGGACTGAGCCTCACGCAGACCTTGTTTCCACTATTTGGAAACAACTGTCCGAGGTAGCCCCCTTCCGAGGAAGGCAGATAGGCTATACCAGGCTCCCGAGGATGTGGATCCTTTGAATACACACCGAAGACCGATTTTTTTTTTTTTTTTTTTTTTTTTTTATTGTGATTAAGCTGTTCACGGCCGATCGGCTAACCCAAAGCACCTTAGCTCGTCTCCACCAGACAAGGAATCCCGTCTTCTGGACCAGTATGGGAAGAAGGTATACGCTTCTTCCACACTGGGAATCAGGGCCCTGAATTATGTTGCACTTATGGGGGATGTCCAGAAGACTATCCTGAGTCAGGTGGAATCCAAATTGGACACCCTTCCTGAATCTCAAACCAAGCAGGAAGTGGCTGATCTCGTCCGATCTGCTCGTTCGGCTAGTAGGCACATGCTACATGCCACGTACGATGCAGTGGACACTGCTGGTAGGAGTTTGGCTTTCGCCGTGGGTCTTCGGCGTCATGCCTGGCTCCGGGTGTCAGGATTGGTCCCTGAAGTGCAATCCGCTATTCAGGATGCGCCCTTCAGGGGGTCGGTACTGTTCAGTGGTGATGTCAAGGACATCACCGACCTGCTAGAGAAGGGCACTGCACTTAAGTCTGTTGGCTTTTTGTACAAGCCCCCTCAGGGACAGTGTCGCCCCTTTCACAGACGTTCTCTAACAAAAATGAAACCTCAATGCAAGCGGGCCAATAAGCGTCGGGCCCCTACAGCAGCCAAGACTCCGCCG
The DNA here is from genome assembly GCA_016271365.2 of Neoceratodus forsteri. Lineage (NCBI taxonomy): Eukaryota > Metazoa > Chordata > Ceratodontiformes > Ceratodontidae > Neoceratodus > Neoceratodus forsteri. The sequence continues at coordinate 290,749,116 of JADMNL010000026.1, forward strand.
CCCAAAAAAGCTGCAGGAGCTGCGGAGGCCACGCTGCCTCACACCTCCTGACTCCTTTCCTCTCCCACAGCCTCTGGGATCTCCAGAGGAACCAGTAGGAGGGAGGTTCTCCTTCCATCTACCGGGTTGAGAGAGGATCACATCAGATGCTTGGGTGCTCCAGCTGATAGTTTAAGGACACTCAATCGAGTTTCTTCAGAAACCACCCAGAAAACCACCCCCAAGTCATCTTACTCCTCGGAACATCTTCCTCTGGTTCAGGAAGAAATATCCTCCCTTCTCTTGAAGGCGGTGATTGAACCAGTCCCCACACACCATTGGGGGAACGGTTACTGCTCCCATTTCTTCCTGGTTCCAAAGAAAACGGGAGACGTGAGGCCTATTTTAGACCTTAGCTCCCTCAACATATTCGCGGAATACAAGCGTTTCAGAATGCTCTCCCTTCAGAGCCTTCTGCCACTTCCTCGGCAGTGACAGTGGCAGTGTGCTTTGGATATGCAGAATGCCTACCTTCATATCCCCATCCACCCTTCCCACTGCAAATTCCTCTGGTTTTCTTTTCAGGGGGGCCACTACCAGTTCAAGGCCCTCCCATTTGGTCTTTCCTTGGCCCCCTGAGTATTCACCAAATGTCTTTCAGTGGTAGCGGCCCACCTGCGTATCCAGGGGGTGATGGTTTTCCTGTACCTGGACGATTGGCTCCTGGCTGCCTCGTCCAGGGAGGAACTCCAGTGCTCCCTTTCCCTTACCCGGCAGGTTTTCACCAGCCTGGGTATCACCATCAACCAGGCCCAAGTCCCACCTGGTCCCGTGTCAAAGACTTCAGTTCATTGGGGCAATCCTGGACACGACCATCAGCAAAGACTTTCTGCCGCCGGACAGAGTGGACACCCTTCAGGCACAAGCACATCTGTTATCCAGCCGAAGAAGGGACGATGCCCAGTCAGTCCTTCGCCTCCGTGGGCTCATGACTGCTGCAATTCCAACAGTCCCTCACGCTCGGCTCCATATCAGAATCTCTCAGTAGACGCTTTGGTCTCAATGGGATCAAACTTCGGACGACCTAGACCAGGAGGTTCTGGTCTCCGACCCTATGATTCAGGACATGCATTGGTGGTTGGTGCAGGAGAACCTTTGCTGGGGAGTTCCATTCTGTCTGGACCCTCCTTCCCAAACGTTGACAACAGATGCCTCAGGAGAAGGCTGGGGAGCCCACCTGGGACTTCACAGGACTCGAGGCTCTTGGTCCAGTCTCGAGTGCACTCTGCACATCAATGTGCTCGAACTCAGAGCTGTTCTGTATGCCCTTCAAGTTCTCCACTCTTGTATTCTTCCTGGTCATCTAGCCATCCAGACGGACAACATGTGCGTAGTCTGGTACATCAACAAGCAGGGAGGAACTCGTTCCTACCCTCTGTGCTGGGAAGCAGTGAGAGTTTGGGGTTGGGCAGCTCAGCGCAACCTTCACCTGATGGCAGTTCACGTTCCGGGAGTAGACAATACGCTGGCGGGCCACCTCAGTCGGTTGTCAGCTGATGCCCATGAGTGGGAACTGGATCAAGAGGTGTTAGACGAAGTCTTCCTGCGTTGGGGAACCCCTCAGTTAGACCTGTTCGCGTCTCCTCAAAATGCAAAACTTCCCATCTTTTACTGGCTCGCTCCAGGGTGAGGCATTTTTTTGCGGTACGCTCTGTCTCTAGATTGGAAGGACAGGTTCATCTATGCCTTCCCTTCATCTCGAGGGTCTTACACAGACTCCAATCAGAAGGGGCTCGAATGATTCTCATCGCTCCATTCTGGCCCAGGCAAGTTTGGTTCTCTCTTCTGCAACAGTTTTTGGAGGAACCTCCACTTTCTCTCCCTCTGTCGCAGTACTTGCTGACCCAGGACCAGGGGACACTGGTCCATCCAGGTCTCAGATCCCTTCAGTTGCATGCATGGCTCCTGCAGATTTAGTCCGAACCTGCTTTGGGGTTTCTTCTCTCATCGAAGACGTTTTGGTGGAGGCCAGAAAGCCTTCCACTAGGTCCACCTATGCAATGAAGTGGAATCGTTTCTCAATATGGGCCGCTTCGAAGGACTTGGAGCCCTTCTCTTGTCCTGTTGAGAGAGTCCTGGACTATATGTGTCATCTCTTTGACCTGGGTCTCAGCCATTCCTCTTTGAAGGTCCATATGGCGGCCATTTCGGCCTACCATGTCCCTTTCGGTGACAGGACTTTCGCGCAGTTGGAGGTCTCCCAAGACTTTCCTCAGAGGGGCTTTTCATCTAAGACCCCCCATCTGACTTCCTGTGCCACCTCGGGATTTGAACTTTGTTCTCGAGAAGCTCACTCTGCCTCCCTTTGAGCCGGCAGCTTCAGCAGACTTGAAGTTCCTTTCTTGGAAGACCCTCTTTCTAGTGGCCATTACTTCAGCCCGACGAATTTCCGTGCTTCAGGCCCTGATATGCAAAATCCCTTATTTGATTTTCCACAAGGAGCGTGTAGCTTTGCACACCAACCCTAAGTTTCTCACTAAGGTGGTAGCGTAATCAACATGGAACCAATCCATGGAGCTACCGGCTTTCTTTACACAACACTCCAATCAAGGGGAATACCTCTTGCATACTTTGGATGTTCATAGGTTTCTGAGATACTGTACTTCTAGGATTAAGACTCTCAGGAAGTCTGATCAGTTTTTTGTCTCTCTTGCTTACAAAAGCGTAGGCAATGCAGTTTCGAAGCAATGCCTATCCCAATGGTTGGCTCACTGTATCACTTTCTGTTACGACAAGTACAACAAGCCCTGCCGGGTCAAGTCAGGGGTCACTTCACCAGAGGAGTAGCTGCCTCTGCGTCTTGTTTCAAGAATGTGTCAGCGGCAGACATCTGCGCAGCCGCAACTTGGACTTCTGTCCATACCTTCACGAAACACTACAGTTTGGACATTGTCTCTCGCTGTAGAGCAGGCTTCGGGTTGGTTCTGCAAGGTCTCCTTTCTTGAGACCCTTACAGCTGGAGGTTTTATTAGTGTTTAGTTTTCTTCCTCCCGAGTGCTTTTCCTTGTTCCAGATTGCCTGGGACTAGGTTCCATTTGTAATTACCTACTGCAGGAGCCCTCTCAAAGTAAGATAGTGCAGCTACGTAAGAACTTACCGTAACAGTAGATCTTCGAGAGAGGCTCTTGCAGTAGGTAATACCTTCCCACCCTCCATCCCCCTAAGCTTTTTTAGCTCCTTTTCCAGGAAGGGAAATATCTGCTTCTGTCTCGTCTTGCCTTTTTGGCCCTTGGCGGGAAAGAACTAGAAATTTTTCCGTGGGGTTCTGACACCTGCTGGCTTCAGTCCTATATGTAATTACCTACTGCAAGAGCTTGTCTCAAATATCTACTGTTACGATAAGTTCTTACATAACTGTACTTTATCAGTAACCAAAAATAAATTTTTTTGCGAACAAAACCTTTCAATAAATCTTGCACAAAAAGGATACATAAATTGATTGCATAGCACATTTCTTCTTGCAAATGCATATATTGGACACCTTTCCCAATGTTTACTGCATTGGGGGAGATGTACATTGTTACATTTCATTGACTAGTCAGTCTAGAACCATAAAGAGAACAGAGTATTGTAGGGTTACTGTTTGTTTCCTTTGTAAGACGATGCCCCATTAACCGTCTGGCCCTAAGGCACCCTGTAACCCACGTTGGCAATACAGATGTGTCAGTGTTAGAACTGTTTTCCCCAAGGAAGAGGCAGGTATCTAATTTAAACAGTATTATACTAAACCATCGAGTAACCAGAACAGTTTGATCAACAGTGTAATTTACTGAATTAAATGGAGCATAAAACCTGTCTCTGGCATGCACACACTGTGGCTCCGCAGCGCCCTTCCTATTCCTGCCGCCCATTTGCCCACACTTCCCTCAGGCCTCCACCTGGGGGCAGTGGAATTGCATGGGTGACAAAGTCCCTCCCCGGGAGAGGAGAGCTGCCTTTCGGCTGCTCAGTCCGGCTCCTGCCCCCGCCCCCCAAATGACCCAGGTTAGTTCTCAAACTCTGGTCACTGGCATGGGGCAAAATGTGGCGTCCAGCGCCTCAACTTTCCACGCCACCATACCGGTGGAAGTGGCCATCTTAAGTACTGCGCTGAAAGGCGAAGGTAAGTATTAATAAAACAAAACCTATTAGTCCTGCATCATACAGTGTTGAAGGAAATTAAAATACCTATTAAGGGCTGTATATGCAAGAGTGGAATGTCTGGATAGCCAAAGCTCAGGGAATAATCCTGTGTCCATTGAGGTGTCGTTAGCTGGGGTGGGAAAGTGTTCTTTACCAGCGAGGGGATTACCCGCTAGCAGCCCATTCAACTTTAAAAAGGAAAAAAAAAGGCAGTCTAAAACTATGCCGAACAGAGTTGGGACAGAAGCTGTAAGGTTACAGGTGGCCCCCTTGATTAACAGTGCTAACAGTTCCAGTAGTAGAACGACAGCACTCTGAGGACAGTCGCTTTGTTTCCGTTCCAGTATCTGAGATGGTATCCTGCGTACCCACCATTCCTCTTTCAGTGCACTGAACAAGCTTCTCCCAGGTTGTTGAACAAATAAGAATGACCATTTCCAGATCACGTTGAGCTTTGCTGGAGCCAGGACTGGTGTTGGAGTGTCAGGGTTTGTAGGGTTCCCAAACTCAGTCGAATGCTTTTTTCCGTTGTCCTTTCTAGTACGAGAGGGAAGCATCTCTGTATTTTAAGTGTGTTTTCTGTTTAGCATTCGATAGATTCTAGAGTCATGTATATATAGTTCGCTATGTACACATTAGTAGTTCCACTGGAAGTGCTGATTCATCAGAATGTCATGTGTATCCTCCAGCTCTGCCTCATAACGTCAGTTCTTCCTTTCTACTGGAAAAGTTTAGTCTCCTTTGTTACAGCTCTGCAGCATTGTGGGCTACCAAGTACGTACGCATGTGACAAATTCTTTCAAAAGTTTGTTGTTTCTTCAGGTTGCATTGTTCCATGTGGCTTTTCTCTAATTTGACTCTGACTTGTAGACAGAAGAGGGACTCCAAGGAAGTGAAGCCTGTCTGTGGCTTCAAATTCTGTGTCGCGTGTCGGCAGAAGATGTTGAAGATGGACCAGCATACGTCTTGCCTTGTACTGTCTAGGGGCTGCACACGACGCAGCTAGCTGTGGCCTCTGTCAGGTGATGCTCCCCTCATCTTTGACGAATCACGTGACCAGGGTTCTACTTTGCTGGCCAGCCAAAAGGGATCCTAAGCTCTGGATGAAGTGGTAGGGTCTGCTTCTCGGCCAGCAGCCATGGAAGAAGTGGTGGTGGCTGCCACAGTGGCACCTCGGCACTGCTTCTGACTGGGGCCATTGTTGGAGAGTCATCAGGGTAAGAAGCACAAGCTCTACTAGCACTGGTCGTGAGATTGGGCGAGATAGTGGTCCTTCAGTTCCCTCAGCCCCCCAACCACCACCACCACCATTTGCGTGTCAAGTGCTGTACTCTGGTCGAGCTTCATGTGGTCGGGGGTTCAGTCGACAGCTCCATGGTGCCCCCATTGGGGTTGTCAACCTTGACATCAGCCGATCAGGCTTTCGAGATCTTTCTTGACATTTTTGACCAGTTGTTGATGGAGCTCAACGAGGAGTAGATCTCAAGACCCTGGTTCTCCTTGTCCTCTCCAAGGAGGATGTGGACCAGTCGGCGTCCTTGATTGGCTCCTCTCCAGACCGACCTCCATCTGTGGTCATACTGCGGAAGACGGTGCTCTTCCCTGCACGTGGTCTTTACTGACCTGCTGGTGGCTTCTCCTCGGTGTAAGGTTGAAGTCGAGGTGCTGTTCATGCTTTTGATCCCACACGACCGGGAGGGGCCACCATCGACATTCCTTGATGTCATCCAGCAAAGAGAGGCACCTCCACAGGATTCTGCGGCACTGTGAGGAACTCATCTGGCAGAAATAGGCCATTGCAGGGCAAGGTGGGGCTTAACTCCCTGGACCTATGATCATCTGGCAAGTGCCAGTAATGTCCATACCAGTTTATCCTCTGCAGATGTCCCAACATCTGGCTCCTCTCCCTTGCGGGTGGAGCCACCTTCACTGCATCCTTTGGTGGAAGCTCTGACCAAGGACTCCCGTGCTGCTTCCAGCTTGCCAGTTCAGCTTTTGGAAATCGCCCAGTAGGAAGATTCCAGGGTAGTCAGAGACATGAAGCGGCCATGGGCCGTTTTTTAAAAGTTCTCGGACGACAAGGCAGTCGTCCATGTTGTCCTCGAGGTGCACTTCGACCGTGCCTCGGTCAAGGACCTATGCCTCAACAACGGGCCAATGTCGTTCAGGGCTCTTCTCGGTCTGATCTCGGAGGGTATTCGTGTGTCCTTAGAGTTGGTCCAGAAGTGGGTGAAATACCCCTTCACAGACATTTTGGACAAGGTCAGTTCACTCAGGGTGTCCTTTCCCATGGTGAGGCTATTCTGGGACCGACCCTGTAGCTTTGGCAGCATCCAGCATCCTGTCTTCCACCCATATGGTCTTCAAGTACAGGGTCTCTTTCGAGGTTCTTTGGAGCATCCCTCAGCTGAGGGACTGGTCTCAGACACTGCCTTCTGGAAGTCAAGGGGACATGGACAAGCCCCCCAACAAGGAGTCCAGGGAGCTTGTCCACGTGACCAAGAAGGTAAATGCTGCATCTTCTCTCTGTCTCCTCCAGGTGAGCTGTGCCGTAATGATAGCTAACTTCACTCCCTCTCTAATGGGAGAGTTGTATGAAGTCTTTCCTGACCTTCCTGCGGACAAGCAGCTGACATTGAAGTTGGTCAGAGACCAGGGCCAAGAGCTGGCTAAACACCAGCTTCAGATGGCCTTGGACATGGGTGACTGCTGCACCCGTGCCATGGCAGGGACCATTGCAGTGTGTCACAGGGCCTGTCTGAGATTGTCCACCTTCAGTGTGGGCACTCTGCACAAGCTAGCCAACGTCCCCTTCTTGGGCACCATCCTCTTTGGCCTGGGGGTGGGAGGTCATCTCACGAGGAGTGAGAAGTCCAGTGCCATTCTAGACTCTGAGGCTTCATTCCAGAAAGACCACGACGCCCAGAAACCTAAAAAGGCCTTTCAGTACCGGTTCTTTCAGCCTCAGCAGCAGCCCCAACAGGGGTAGTGCCAGGCCTGATATCCCAAGGCCAAGTTCTCTGGCCAGAGATCAGAAAGAGGCAGGGGTTGGGGCAGTGGTGCCCCTCTGGCACCAGTGGCCAGTGCCGCCTCCAAAGCTGCCCAGTGATAGGTTGGGGGTGTCAGCTTCCCGCTTGTACAGGCCCTGACCCAGCTCCCTGAGGAGGGTCAGCTGCACCATTTCTGGCCACAGTGATCAGTCTTTACTATGGACGTATAGGTCATAGAGGTGGTAGGCAGAGGGTTGCCTCTAGATTTCGAGGCTCTCCTGCTTTACCGATCCCATGCTCCAAGGGAGTCTTCTGGGTCACAAGATACACCGACTGCTCTGCGGGATGACAGCATTCGGCTCCTTGCTAAAGGGGCCATAGCCAGATTCAACACTCTGGCAAGTCAGGGGTACATGTCTAGGTACTTCCAGGTCCTGAAATAGATGGGGGAGGGGGCTGGCGCCCCATACTGGATCTGCACGATCTCTTCCAATTTATGCAGAAGCGCAAGATCTTACTTCGAGAAATGGCTCTTGCAGCAGATTACACCATTAGGACTGAAGCCGGCAGGCTCCAGGACCCCACAGAAATTGTCTAGCTAGCAGTATCCAGCGGGGACTGCCCCCGACGCCTATTCCCGCCCCCGATGTCAGGCATCATATAAAAGTGGGCAGTCCCCCAGAATCCCCATTTCTTTTCCCGCTGTCGACTCGCCAACATTGGACTCACGGTCTCACTCTAGCGAACGACGACTAGAACTTTCAAATTTTTACCTACTAAATGTCGGCACCTCCAACTCCTTCCTCAGAAGGACATCCCTACAAGTGTGCCTTCGGCAAACAGATCCCTTTCAAGGATCTACGTTTATCCTGCCTGCGGTGCTTGGGCCCGGAACACGACACCAAGGCCTGCTCCTTTTGCCAGGGGTTCAGTAGTTGCACCCAGATCCGCCGCCAGAAGGCACTTCAGGGGTTCCTCTTGGAAGAAAAGTTAAAAAGCATGGACAAAGACCCTGCCTTCAGAGGTGAGTCTATCTCTAAATCCCATAAGCACTGGGACAAGCATCGGGAGAAGGCCAGCTCCAGATCCCCTAACCGGGTCTCAGACTTGTGCACCAGCTCAGGCTTCATGCGCTCAGACCGCTCTCCCTCCTGGGCCCACTCTCAGCCCCCTCCAGTAAAGGTTAAGTCTTCAGGCAGCAGTTCAGCTTCTCTGTATCCAATCAAGACTTCCAGGCCTTCGGCTTCCTTAACACCCTCCCGGGCCTTCTCAAAGTCTTCAGACCGTCACCAGTCCAAGTCCTCTTCAAAACAAGCTTCCTCAGAGAGACGCCGGGACTCCGACGCCAGATCAGCCTCCCAGCCTTCTACAGGTCCGGATCCCCCTCCCAGGAAGACTAAGGACTTGACGTCCCTAAAAGCCGGCTTCCAACCCTTCATCGGTTAAACGCCTGTCGGACCCAACGTCAGTGAGACGTTGACTGGATCCGAAGACTGCCTCCCCGTCACCGGTAGACTCCGGTCGCCGGGACTCTACATAGGAGGACCTGATGTTGCCTGATGACCAGGCAGGCGACAGTGAGGATGCCAGGCTTCCACAGGAGCCTTCGCCAAACCCAGCGATGCCCTTGGACCCGATGCCCGATACCGTCGACAGACCACCGACGCCAGGTTTGTTGTCCGGTATGAATATTCAGGAGGTCAAAGATCTCTTTACATTTTGGTGGGACACAATAAAGAAGGACGTGATCCCGTAAAACCTCCTCCACCTACTGCTTCACCTCCTACTCCCCCTCCTCCATCCCAGGGGCCAGCAAGAAGACCAGCAACCCCCAAGGAGCACACTCCACCTCCTAGGGGAAGATCCAAAGAACGGAGAAGGCCTCTTCAAGATCTCCCTCAGGATCTCCCAGTCCTAAGCGACCCAGACGTCGACGGTCCACTCCACAGGAGGATGATTCTAGACCTGACACCTCAGATACCTCCAGGTCTCCTTCTCCTATCAGCATCCCATCACCTGACTCACAAGACCTGCCCAGGTCACCTCCGGATGATCCCTCTTTTTCCAAAATCATGAGGCACCACCCGGGTGGGTAGGAGGAGCCAGCTTGTAGACTTCCGGTAGATTTAAAGGGGAAAGGGACAATGCCAAGAAGTGTGGATGAACAACATATACCATTCCTAGAACTACTGTTACAGGTGAGTAACCTGTTCTTTCTGCACATCACTACTAATAACCATTTCTTACGACTCTGTAGCAGTAGACTGTTAAATATTTTAATGGATGTCCATGGCACAAGAGGCATTGAAATTAAATGTAATATTTTCATTATTTTCTAGTCATTCCATGATGAGGGCTGTGCATTTTCAGAACTGATTAGCAGTGTGCCATGTGAAATTTCAAATCCGTTTATTTCAGAAGTTACTTTCCACCCTGCATTTTGTTGGTGTCTCGTGGAGTTGCCAGAGCTGTGTAACTGGTTGTATGTGATCACTAATCGTCTTGGTAGAGCTTGTTTAGTCTGAGTTTCTTTGCTGTTGTGTAAGTGGATTTTTTTTTTCTATTGTGTGTATCTACTGTAGTCTGAGCAGGATCAGGCGGAGAACGAGGGGGAGGACAGTGCAGTGCTGATGGACCGGCTTTGCAAGTACATTTACGCCAAGGACCGCACGGATCGTATCCGGACCTGTGCCATCCTTTGCCACATCTACCACCATGCGCTGCATAACCGCTGGTTCCAGGCCCGAGATCTGATGCTGATGTCACATCTGCAGGACAACATCCAGCACGCTGACCCCCCAGTACAGGTAAGAGGGAGAGAAAACCAGTCCAGTTATAAACCCTAGTCCCGGTTATACATTACACCACCTCCCACCTCCATGTAGTGGCAAATGGGAAGAAAATCCTCCAGCATGGTCCTTGTCCCAGCTATTCAGCACACCAGTGCACTGCCCCACTTCTACGTAAATGGTTGTGATGTTGCAAGCAGAGTATTGTGACTGTGTGTGTGTGTGTGTGTGTGTGTGTGTGTGTGTGTGTGTGAAACCAGCAGAAAAAGCGTCCAAGATAAAGATCATGTTAGCTAAAGCTATTTTAAAGCAGAAGTGCCACAAAATTGGGCAAATAATGTGACCTTACTTTATTTTTTCCACTATAACAGATTTCAGGCATCTTCCAGTTTTGTTTAGTGGTAAAATTTTGTAATACCACCGAAAATTTGAGTATTTGATAAATGTTTTCATTGTGTCTTCTCTCAAGAAAAAGATGGCCACATTTTGCATAGAAGTAGCAATGTAGACCTGGCAAGGGTTAAGGTGTGGTGTCACCACACAGAAGGTACCTAGACAAGTACATTTGACAGGTGTGCAGGCTCGCTCCGTGGACGTCAGGCCCTTGACAAGTAAGGCCCAGCTGCCGCCCAGGAGACTGGACAGTAAGTTGGACAAAACTTTGGTGGATAAGTCGGCCCCCAGCTCCTCTGTGGACCGCGTGGCAGCCAGTAGGTCAGCTCCCCCGGCTGGGGGCAGTCACCCGGCTCCGGTCGATAAGTCGGCTGGGGGCTCCACCCGTGACTGCCCGCCCGCTAAGCTGGCCATCCCTGACGACCGCACGGGCTTGGTTCCTCCTTTCTGGGCCTAACGGCACCTCACCCGACATCCAGCGGGACCAGAGGGAGAAAGCCCCTCTCCCTCTTCCTTCCTCGCCCGTGTCTTCTCATTCTCCAGCGGACATGTCTGGCGATGGCAACGGAGAGCCCACCGACCCTGTCGATGTTGTGAACTCCTCTTCGCGTTCCCCTGCCGGGGCCCAGGAGGAGGAGGCTCCTCCTTGGCCTACTGGCCTTTCAGTGGAGGCCCCTTCTGGCAGGCTTCCGGCACCTCTCTCGACGACAGTCCCTCAGCCGGGACTGGCTGACCGGCCTCTACCTTTGGCCCCGACACCAGGGCCCCTTCGTCCGGTTCCGATGCCAGATCCGGTAACGCCAGTGCCGTCAGTCCCTCTGACATGGGCTGTACCGATGCCGGAGCCTCCTCCGATTTACACAACAGGGGGTCCCACGCCAGATCTGACGGGGATTTATACTAGATCCCGAACTGTCCCCCATTACCCATTTGGGTATCCTGGGGATCCCTACCCAGGGGGTTCCACTCCGGATTGGAGTAATCTGGGACAGTTCTATCCTGGATTTAACCCTTATTGCCACTACATGGGACCCCAGATTATTATACCCCACCGGTCGTTCTCTCCCTCCCACACCCCCAAGCCTCAGTCAGCACCACCACCAACTTCTCCCCCTTCGGTTGTCCCAGATTTCAAGACCCTGATACAGTCTTGGTGGCAGGGGGCTAGGTTGGAGCTGGTCTTGGACCTGGAAACTAGACTCCCACAACCGCAGCTTCTAGGTCTCCTTCCCCGAGCAGCTCGCTTACCACCATTCATATCTCAGGGAAGACTCTGCAGGACATTTCCCCTTCCAGATTACAGACACCGTCCTGTCGAGGAGGTGGACGATGACAGCTCAGACAGGAGAGAAGATTCCTCAGGGGAGGAGGTCCTGGAGGACTCCGAGGAACCGAGAGGTAAGGCCTTGCCGAAATCTCCACTGGAGGACCCTTCCTTCTTGGACCTCTTGAGGACCTTGAGAGACTACTTCGATTGGGAGTCAGAGGAACAGGATCCAATGAGACAGAGGCTCGCGGAACACCTGGACTTGGAGTCTCTGTCTCCCATCTCTGTTCCCCCATGATTGGCCCCTCATCAAGACCTCACCACAACCATCTGGCAGATGCCTCATTCTATCCCGGCTGTCCCCAAGTGGGCAGACAGAATCTACCGGGCACCAGAGGATGCCCCTTTCTTAAAGTCGCATCCCAAGGCTGACTCTGTGGTTATCTCGGCAGCTCATGATCGCTCCTCTGCTCCTAAGCACATGAGCACTACACCTCCGGACAGAGAGTCGAGGCAAATGGACCAGTTCAGCAAAAAGATCTACTCTACCACATGCGCCCTTCGGTCCCTCAGTTACATGGCCCATATGGTGTCGCATCAAAAGGCGACTATGGCCAGGTTGGAGGCAAAGGTCCAGTCCATGGATCCTTCACCTTTAAAGGAGGAACTTGCCAAGGATCTCAGCCTCTCCAAGATCTCCTACAGGCATGCTTTACAGGCCACTTATGATTCTGTTGATTCCATGGCACATACCTTGGCAACTGCCTTTGCCCTTAGATTGCACTCTTGGCTTTGCCTCTTGGTCTCGCCAACGAGGTCCAGTCGGTGATTCAGGACCCCCCTTTCAGGGGTTCGGTCCTTTTTGGTGGGGACACCAAGGATATCATAACAGACCTACAGGACAAGGGAGTTGCCCTTAGGTCTGTTAGGTCAATGTACCGATCGGGCTGTCAGCAGCAGCAGCAGCCCTTCGGAAAAGGAACTGGAGGCAGAGGAAGAATGCTCAGGCGCGCCGCCAAGGGAAGCGTAAGGCCACGGGTACAACCACCCCTCCTGCCTCCAAAAGTTAGAGATGTTCAGGAGGTCCTCCACCTGAATGTCCTGTCCACTTTTGTCCCACTGGCCCCACTGCCTCTCCCTCAGTCTTTAAGCGGAGCAGGTGGGGATGACTTACCCCACCACACACACAGGAGTGGAGGCGATTACGTCCGACAATGGGTCCTGCAACTAGTGTCCATCGGACACACCATAGAAACTTCTGGGTTTTCACTGGAAAATCCTCCAGCAAATTCTCGTACTCTGGGACCAAGCCCTTCACTTTCACGAGAGGTAAGTCGGCTCTTGCTCAAAGAGCGATCGGTGGCGTCCCCTCAGGGCAAAGGGATTTTACTCACACTTTTCTTGGTTCTAAAAAGACCATGGACTTCAGACCCGCACTTCGAACCGAAGTCAGCTCAGTCAGTTTGTAGAGTACAAAAAATGTTGAATGCTAACACTCCAGGGCCTCCTCCCTTTCCTGATTTTGAACCACTGGCTCTGCGCCCTGGATATGCAGGATGCCTACCTGCACATTCCTATTTTCCCCAGCCACTGCTGATTCCTGCGTTTTCGCTTCCAAGGGGAACACTTTCAGTTCCAGGCACTCCCCTTTTGGTCTGTCTTCGGCACCACAGGTTCTTACCAAGTGCCTGGCAGTGGTTGCGGCATTCCTGCACCGCCGGGGTATTGCGGTCTTCCCTTACCTGGATGACTGGTTGATTTCAGCCCCATCCAGGGATTCCTTGCTTGAGGCTCTTTCCTTTACTCTGGACTTGTTCAGTCGATTAGGGATCATGGTCAGCGTGCCCAAGTCATCCCTTATCCCTGCCCAGAAACTCCAGTTTATCAGGGCAGTTCTGGATACGGTCCAGTGCAGAGCCTTTCTCCCTCCCTCCAGACAGGGTGGAGACCCTTATCTGTCAGGCATCCAAAGTAGCCTCCCTCAAGACCATCCCGGCCCGGGAAGTCCTTCGCCTTTTGGGCGTGATGGCGGCCTCCATCACTACCATTCCCCTAGCAAGGTTTCACATGAGGATTACTCAGTGGTCCTTGTGGGTGCAGTGGGATTAGCTTCTGGATGATCTGTACCATCTGATCCTGATCTCAGCAGTTCACAAGGATTTATTTTTTATTTTTATTTATTCACAATTCGGATTTACAACCTTTGGGTCAAAGACTCATTTACAAAGGCACCTCGTCGCAGGGAGGGGAGACAATATTTTGGTTGAGCAAAACAGTGGGGAACGGTACAGGTGAGATACAAAAAGAGTATACAAAGCAAATGGACATACAAAGCAATTTCAGTGATACAGTGGTGGATGGATCCTTGCAATCTTTCCTTGGGACTTCTTTTCAGAACCCTGCACCAGCAGCTACCCTCACCACAGATGCCTCGAATATGGGGTGGGGTGCTCACCTGGGGGAACATCAAGGACTTTGGTCTGGCTTGGAGACTTCTCTCCACATCTGTGTTCTGGAGCTCAGGGTGGTCCTGTACGCGTTACAGGCCTTTTGGACCCTCCTTCCGAAGGAAACGGTGCTGATCCAAACAGACAACATGTCAGTAGTTTGGTATTTCAACAAACAAGGAGGTCGTACCCTCTTTACAGGGAGGCGACCCGGTGTGGAACTGGGCAGTCCAGCACCATCTGGCCCTGGTGGCCTTGCACGTTCTGGGCATTTAAACGTCCTGGCAGACAGTCTCAGCAGATCTCGGACCCTAGCTCACGAGTGGGAACTGCATCAGGAAGTGGCGGAATCCATCTTCTGAAGTTGGTGGTGTGATGTAGACAGCCAGTTCTAAAGTGCTGTCATATTTTTTTTTTTATATAAAATGTATTAATGTCTCTGCTGAAAATTCAGAAGCTCTAGGAATGACCTCACTCATCCCCCCCCCCCCAAGATTCCAGCTGCGAGACGAAAGCCATGGAAACGGCTGACAGTATGTGAGTTCACACACACACACTTTTTTTTTTTTTTTAGAGACAGTGTGTTACCTGGAAGACTTTTATTAATGATCCTGTTTCTTTGAGCTAATTGCAGACTTGTTTAAGTTAATTTTGTTAAGAGAGAAATCATAAACTAGGTTTATGACGTTAGAAAGTGAAGCTAGGATATTACACAGAGGTGAGAATCATAAATGCTCATATGAAGCCTGTATAAGGAGGATACAGCATGAGATCAAAGAAAGTGTCATTTGAAACTTGAGATCTTACTTCGAGAGGGCTCTTGCAGTAGGTAATTACATATAGGACTGACATCGGCAGGACCCCAAGGAAAATTTTCTAGCTAGCAGTCCCTGGCGAGGGACCGCCCCCATGTCAGGTGACTGGCATCATATGACGTCGGTATAAAGGGGCAGTCCCTGACGCTTGCCTTCCAGTTCTTTCTCGCCATTAGTCTCGTGCAGCGCTTGTATAAAAGTTTGTGTCAATAGCCCAACCTTCGCCAGTTTTACTAAAAGTATTTTGTTTTTTTCAATCGCCGGGTACGTCGTCGGTGTATGTTGTCCTGTACACCCTCCGAGCACAAAAATAAGTGCAATTTGTGCGGCGCCTAACTACTGCACAAGGACAGCCATTCCCTGTGCCTGTTTTGCCTAGGCCTCGATCACCCAGTCGAGAAGTGCCAGCACTGCCTCAGCTTCAGCGTGGCTACCTGGAAAAGGCGGCAGCAATCCCTGTAAGCCCATATTTTGAAGAAAAAGATGAGTTAGATGGAGAAGGAGCCCAAAAAACTGAGGCAGGCGTCCACTTCCCGCGAAGACCATGGGAAGAAGAAGGATAAGGAGAGGCACCGGGACAAGGGCTTCTCTACCGCGTCTCCCTCGGGAGCCGCCAGGTCATGGGTAACGTCCCCTCTGGGGGACCGCTCCTCGACGGCCGCCTCGGAGGTTTCTGAGGGGGCGCCGGCCCACCGTCTGGCTTGTACTTTGGCCTTTCAGGCGCCTCCGGGCAATTGGAGGCCTCCACCCACTCCGCGCGGAGAAGGCCAGTAAGACACATGACCCTTCGGGGCAGGGCGCGGCCTCTCTTCCATCAGACCAGGCCGATCCTTCTCCTCGGTCTGCCTCTGGTGAAGGCTCCCATAAGCGATGCCCGGCCCTCCAGCTCACCGAGTCCGCCATTGTCGCATCGCCTGTTTGTCTGACGCCTCGGTCGGGCGACGGAACCCATTGCGGACCCCACTACTTCTGTCGTTCCCGGTTCTCTGCAGCCTTCGCTGCCGTCGGGGACCCAGAGTCCCCCAGCCCAACCCGGAGATATTTCCCACTATCCTGGGCTCGCTGGGGACCTTCGCCCGTCGAACCGTCCCCTGCAAGTGCGCCCGGATCTGACGTCGGCTCCCGCATGCCAGCGCCGATGCCGGTTCTGTCGACTCCGGACGACATCCCGCTTCCTGATGTCCCCCCCCACCGCCAGGCCCTCGGGGTCCTCCAACGTGGATCCGCCCGTGAGGCCTCCGGCCGGGCCATCTGCTACAGCAGCTCTCCCGGGTACCCTCCGTCCTATCCGATGCCGATGTACCCTGGACCACAGTATCCAGCGTCGCAGTACCCAATGCCGGTCTTTCTGACACCGCAGTACCCGACGCTGGGCTATCCACAGCCGGGTTTTGGATACTCTTCATACGGGTACAACCCGTATCCTTATCCCCTGCCTCCTCCTCCGCCGCCCTCACAGCCACCGGTGGACTTGCAGGAGACTGTGGCCTCCTGGTGGGCTGAGGCCAAGGCTCAGCTCACCAGGGAGGTCGAGAGCCACCTACCGAAGATGGTGCCGTCTCAGGTTCCCGTACGTCCGATGTGGCACACTTCCTCACCACCTCCGGACTCCAGGGCTCTTCCGTCTGGGTCCAGAGAGGGTCAGGACATGCTTCCCCAAGGGCTTCCCAAGGGGTCCGTTCCTCCCCTGGTTGGGAAAGGGAGTCTTTTTCCTCTTCCTCCTCCTCCTCCTTCACCCTCGGATTCCTCGAATGGTTGCTCCGAAAGGGACAACGAGCCAGGCTTTCCGTCGAAGCCCAGGCCAAGGACTCCTCTGAAGTCTCCTCCGGAAGATCCTTCTTTTACGGAGTTGCTAAGGAAAGTCCAGGAGGTTCATCAGTGGCTCTCCTTGGAACCATATCCTCAGCGTCTGAAACTCGAACATCTGGATCTGCCCATGACAGCTCCTACCTTGGTGCCACCCTGGATAGAGCCTCATGCCGACCTCGTCACCACCATATGGAAACAGCCGTCGGCTTTAGCCCTACTGAGAAGTCCGAATAAGCTGTATCAGGCTCTCGAGGGCGTTGATTTCCTAGATTCTCATCCTCGTGCCGACTTGGTTGTGATTAGCACCGCTCACGGCCGGTCGGCCAACCCAAAACACCTCAGCTCGTCGCCACCTGACAAAGAATCCCGCCTTCTGGACCAGTATGGGAAGAAGATCTTTGCTTCCTCCATGCTGGGGATTAGGGCCCTGAATTATGCCGGTCATATGGGGGACTACCAGATGGCCATTCTGACCCAGGTGGAAGCCAAATTGGACTCCCTGCCAGACTCCCAAGTCAAGCAGGAGTTGGCTGATCTTTTCCGCTCTGCACGTTCGGCCAGTCGACACATGCTTCGTGCGACATACAATGCAGTGAACACTGCTGGACGGAGCTCAGCTTTCGCCGTAGATCTACGTCATCATGGTTGGCTCCGCGTGTCAGGGTTGGTCCCGGAAGTGCAATCCGCTATCCAGGAAGCACTCTGTGCTTTTCAGCGGTGATGTCAAGGACATCATCACCGATTTGCAGGAGAAGGGGATGGCACTGAAGTCTGTCGACTCCATGTACCGGCCCCATCAGCAGCAGCGCCGTCCCTTTCGCGAGATGGAATGGGTCCAGGTGAAACCCTGGGAGGCAGGCCACAAGCGGCACAGGCCCCCAGCTGCCTAGCCCCGGCCCAGAAAAGCAGCGGGTGCTTCAACGGCGGCTGCCCCACACCACCTGATTCCTTCCTTCTCCCACAGCCTCCGGACTCCCGGAAGAACCGGTAGGAGGGAGGTTTTCCCTCCACCTTCTGGGCTGGGAGAGGATAACATCAGATTCTTGGGTGCTCCAGGTCATCAAGAAGGACACTCGATAGAGTTTCTTCAGAAACCACCTTGCCACCCCCCTCTAAAGTCGTCTTATTCAAGGAAACACCTTCTCTTGGTCCAGGAGGAAATTTCATCTCTCCTGCTGAAACAAGCAATAGCACCCGTCCCCCTTCATCTGCAAGGGACGGGTTACTATTCCCATTTCTTCCTGGTCCCAAAGAAGACAGGAGATCTCAAACCAGTTCTGGACCTCAGTTCCCTGAATCTCTTTGTGGAATACAAAAGGTTCAGGATGCTCTTGTTGCAGAGCCTTCCGCCCCTCCTCCGGTTGGGTCAATGGCTGTGTGCCCTGGATATACAGGATGCTTACCTGCACATTTCCATTCACCTGTCTCACCGAAAATACCTTCGTTTTGCATTCCAGGGGGACCACTACCAATTCAAGGCACTTCCGTTTGGCCTATCCTTGGCGCCTCGAGTGTTTACCAGATGCCTGGCAGTGGTGGCAGACCACCTGCATACCGGGGGGGTGCAGGTTTTCCCGTACCTGGACGATTGGCTCCTGGCGGCCTCATCCAGGGAGGAACTCCTGTGCTGCCTCACCCTTACCCAGCAGGTTTTTGCCTGCCTAGGTATTACCATCGACCATTCCAAGTCTCACCTGATCCCGTCCCAGAGACTACAGTTCATCGAGGCGATTCTGGAACCACGACCACGGGCAGGGCCTTCCTGCCACCGGACAGGGCGTCCACCCTCCAGACTCGGATAAGTTTGCTCTCTGGCTGCAGGCGGGTCTGTGTAAGGTTAGTCCTTCACCTTCTAGGGGCTCATGGCGGCTGCTATCCCAACAGTTCCTCACGCTCTACTCCACATGAGAGTTTCTCAGTGGACTCTACACACTCCCAGTGGGATCAGTTAGTGGACGACCTGGATCACCCAGTTCTGGTCTCCTCGACGATGCTTTGAGACTTGCAATGGTGGATGGTTCGAGAGAACCTGTTTCGGGGAGTTCCTTTCTTTCGTCCTCCCCCCTCCCAGTCTCTTACCGCAGACGTCTCGCGCGAAGGTTGGGGAGCCCGTGTAGGCCCTCATCGGACCCAGGGCTCCTGGTCCAAACTAGAACAAGCTCTCCACATCAGTGTGCTTGAGCTTCGGGCAGTGTTGTACGCTCTCCAAGCCCTTCACCAATACATCCTTCTCGGCCATCTAGCCGTCCAGACGGACAACATGTGCGTGGTGTGGTACATCAATAAACAGGGAGGGACTCGGTCCTACCCCTTTGCAGGGAGGCAATGAGGGTTTGGAATTGGGCAACACAACACGACCTTCACCTTACGGCAGTTCACATTCCGGGAGCCGACAGCACCCTGGCAGACAAGCTAAGTCGCTCTTCTGCTCTGACTCACGAGTGGGAACTGGACCAAGGGGTCCTAGACGATATCTTCCAACTTTGGGGAACACCACAGGTCGACCTGTTCGCATCCCCCCCAAAACGCAAAGCTTCCCGTCTTCTGCTCGCTTGTTACAGAGCGAGGCGCTTTCTGGAGAGACTCTCTGTCTCTAGACTGGAAGGACAGATTCGTCTATGCCTTTCCCCCAATTCCACTTATCCCACGAGTCTTGCAGAAATTAGCTTCAGAAGGAGCACGAATGATTCTGATTGCTCCTTTCTGGCCCAGGCAAGTTTGGTTCTCTCTTCTACAATACTCAGAGGATCATCCTCTTCCTCGACCTTGAGGTTTACTGACCCAGGATCAGGAGACCCTGGTCCATCCAGGCCTCAAATCTCTTCAACTGCACGCATGGCACTTGCAGACTTAGCTCAGTCCCGTTTTGGGGTGTCTCCCCAAGTGGCAAAAGATTTTGGTGGAGGCCAGAAAACCCTCCACTAGATCCACTTACACCATGAAGTGGAAAAAATTCATTATCTGGGCCGCTTCCAAGAATGTGGAACCTTTCTCCTGTTCAGCGGGGCTTCTGCTGGAGTATCTACATAATCTGTTTGACCTGGGTCTCAGTCATTCTTCTCTAAAGGTACACATGGCGGCCATCTCGGCCTATCATGTCCCCTTTGCAGACAAAACTGTCACTCAATTGGAGGTCTCTGAGACCTTTCTCAGAGGAGTTCTCCATCTGAGACCTCCTATCCATACTCCTGCTCCCCCTTGGGACTTGAACTTTATTTTTGAGAAACTTACACTGCCTCCCTTCAAACCGGCAGCTTAATGCGGATTTGAAGTTCCTTTAGTGGAAGACTCTCTTCCTGGTGGCCATTACTTCTGCTCGGAGAATTTCCGAGCTCCAGGCCCTGATGTGTAAAATTCCATACTTGATTTTTCACAAGGAACGTGTTGCTCTTTGCACGAACCCTACGTTTCTCCCTAAAGTAGTAGCAGAGTCTACTCTAAATCAGTCCATAGAGTTACCCGCCTTTTTCACGCAGTACTCTAATCAAGGGGAATATTTACTTCATACTATGGATGTTCACCGGATTCTAAGATACTACACCAACAGGACGAAGGATCTCAGAAAGACTGATCAATTGTTCGTCTGTTTTGCTCATAAAAGGGAAGGTAATGCTGTTTCTAAGCAATGCCTATTTAAGTGGTCGGCTCATTGCATCACTTTCTGTTATGACAAATACAACCAGACCCTTCCGGGTCAGGTAAGAGGGGCCACTCCACCAGAGGAGTAGCTGCCTCAGTGGCTTGTTTCAAAAATGTGTCTGCGCTGCCGCCACCTGGACTTCCGTTCATACCTTTACTAAACACTACAGTTTGGATGTTGCCTCTCACCGTAGAGCAGGCTTTGGGCTGGCTGTTCTGCAAGGCCTCTTATCTTGAGGCTTGCACAGCTAGAACTGCTTCTTGGAGTAGTTTTCCTCCTCCCAGTGCCTCTCTTTGTTCCAGACTGCTTGGGATTCAGTCCTATATGTAATTACCTACTGCAAGAGCCCTCTCGAAGTAAGATAGTACAGATCTTATTTCAAGATACAGCTCTTGCAGCAGGTAACACCATTAGGACCGAAGCCGGCAGGCGTCAGGACCCCACGGAAATCTTCTAGCTAGCAGTCTTCAGCGGGGACTGCCTTCGGCGTCAGTCTCGCCCCCGACGTCAGACGTAGTACATAAGGAGGCGGTCCCGCCAGATTCCCCAGTTCTTTCCAGCCGTCTACTTGCATGTCTCGACCCTTCGGTTCGTTTCTAGTGCGTGATGCCTGGTTAAGTTCTTCCGTTTAGGAAAAAGTTTGTTTCTATTGCATAGTTGCTGTCTGATGTCCTCTCCAACCTCCGTGGAATGCCATCCATCTACGTGCGCCTGCGGGAAGCAAATCCCGTTTAAAGATCCGCATTCGGCCTGCATCCGGTGCCTAGGCCCAGACCATGACACCTGGGCCTGTTCCTTCTGCCAGGGATTCAATAGCCGGACCCGGATCCGTCGCCAGAAGGCCCTACAGGCGTTCCTGCTTGAGGAAAAGGTTAAAGCCATGGACGCAGCCTCCAAAGGGGAATCTTCTGACAAGACCCAGACACCTTGAGAAGCATAGGGAGAGGGTGAGATCCAAGTACCCGTCTAGGGCCTCTGACTCCCGTAGCTCCAGCTCCCGGTCCAACCGCTCCCCTTCCCGGGCCCGCTCTCAGCCTCCCCCTGCAGCGGTGAAGACTCCTTTGGGTTCTTCCTCTCTTCCTCAGGCCAAGACCTCCAGGCCCTCCTCTTCTTCGGCTTCCAGGGCCCTGCCGAGGTCGGGGGACCGCCACCACCATCACAAGTCCGGCTCCTGCCATTTGGAGCCCGACGCCAGGTCAGTCTCTTTGCCTCCTCCTCCCCAGCGGAAGACCAAAGAGCTGACTTCACTCAAGAGATCGTCTGATCCGACGCTGGCCCACCCGACGTCGGCCAAGCACCATCGGTCCCAAGAACAGACGACCGCCAGACGCCCGTCGCCGGTTAGGCCTTCGCCACCACAGACGCCGGCCGGGGGACCGACGTCCGTACCTACAGAGAGGAGAACCCCTACGCCTCCCACCGATATCTGTCAGGAAGCGATCACGGAGGAGGAGCTGACGCAGCCCGAGGATCAGACGGGCAAATCCGGTCCTGTCGCACCCCCCAGGGAACCCTCTCCGGAACTGGGGAGCCGACGATCAGCCATCAGCACCTGGTCCGTCGTCGGGCCTCAGTATTTCCGAGGTCAAGGAGTTGTTCACCTACTGGTGGGATACCATAAAAAAGGATGTGGTTCCCACACCTCCTCCTCTTCCTCCTCCTGCGACTCCACCAGCCCCCGCGGCCCCTACTCCACCCGGCGCTGCAGGCCGAGTTCCTTCCCCCCCAGGAGCATACGGATCCTCCTAGGGGTAGACCAGAAAAGAGGAGACCTCCGTCCAGATCCTCTTCAGAGTCGCCCAGCCCCAAGAGACCCAGAAGACGCCGTCATTCGCCTTCGACTGAGGACAAGGGATCGGACTTCTCGGACAGATCCAGATCCCCCTCTCCGATCAGCGTCCCTTCTCCGGACCCACGTGAGCTTCCAAGATCCCCTCTGGATGACTCATCGTTCTCAGAGATTATGAGGCATATCCAGGAGAACTGTTTAACCCACATGGTGCAGTTTCAGAACGCCTTGTGGGAGCAGGAACTGGATCTGGCGGAAAAGATGCCAGAAGGTGAGCAGAAGGAGGAGTTGCTACAACTCCTTCACACGGGTTCGGACGTGGGAACCCAGGTGCTGCGAGCCACGTATGATTCCGCGGACTCCTCCGCGAGAGCGGCAGCTTCAGGCGTATACCTCCGGAGACACTTATGGCTCCGTGTCTCCGGATTCACCCCGGACGTCCAGAAGAACATCCTGGACGCCTTGTTTCACGGAGAAGTCCTTTTTGGTGAGTCCTCGGAGAAGGTCCTCACCAAACTTCAAGAGGCCGGGAAGGCAGTGCGGTCTGTCCAGGCCATGTACAGACCCAAGCTTAGTTCCTTTCGTAGGAACCAAAGCCATTTTCAAGGCCGGATGCAGAGACAGCAGTCCCGCACCGGCCTGCAACAGAGGGGCTCCTTCTCCCGCAGAGCCCAGGGGAAGTCGTCCGCGGGCCGAAGCCAACGACCAGCTAAGCCGGTCCAGCCCGCAGGACCCTCAGCTGCCACAGCATGACTCCTTCCCGGCCCCCACCCCTCAGGATCAGTGGGACACCAAGGTCGGGGGTCGCATCGCGGACCACCTGCCAGGGTGGCAGTCCATAACCACCGACAGGTGGGTTCTTCAGTTGGTCAAAAGAGGCCACTTTATAGAATTCGTGGACAAGCCACCCACAAGGCCTCCTCTGCTCTCCTGTTACTCGGGTCAGCACAGATCACTCATCAGGCAAGAGGTACTCGCGCTCCTGCAAAAGGGAGAGGTGGAGTATGTCCCAGAGAACCAGATAGGATCCGGATACTATTCCCCACTTCTTTCTGGTTCCAAAGAAAACAGGGGACCTCTGTCCAGTCTTGGACCTCAGCGACCTCAACATGTCGGTCGCCTACAAACGTTTTCGCATGGTGACCCTCCAAGGGCTCATTCCAATGCTGAAAAGGACGCTTCTTAGCGCCCTGGACATGCAGGGCCTACCTGCACATCCCAGTAGCTCAAGCGCACAGGAGGTTCCTGCGCTTCGAGTTTCTCGGCCACCATTTTCAGTTCCGGGCTCTTCCGTTCGGACTGTCATCGGCCCCCAGAGTCTCTACCAAGTGTATGGCAGTCGTGGCAGCGTCTCTAAGAAGACAGGGCCACTACGTGTTCCCGTACCTGGACGATTGGCTTCTCATGGCCGCCTCCAAAGAGGCACTGTTGCTGGCTATTCAGAGCACCCAGGATCTGTTCCAGTCCCTAGGCATTCTTATCAACTACGAGAAGTCTCTCCTGGTACCGTCCCAGAAGCTGCAGTTCATAGGCGCAGTTCTGGACACTGTCCAAGGGAAAGCCTTTCTTCCCGACGAAAGAGTGGAACACATCAGATCCCTCATCAGGGATCTCTCAGCGAAGAAGACTGTCCCCGCCAGGTTGGTTCTTCGCTTGCTCGGACACATGGCTGTGGCCATTCCAACCTTCCCTTTGGCAAGGCTCCACATGCAGGTAACTCAGTGGATGCTCAAGGTGCAGTGGGACCAAAGGCAAGACCATATGCAGCATCTGGTCAGAATCACGAACGTCATGATTCGAGACTGGTAATGGTGGCTAGACCTGGGGACACTCTGCGGGGGTTCCGTTTACAGCGCCGTCCCCGGAGGCAGTCCTCTCCACAGACGCCTCAGGGCTGGGGTGGGGAGCGCACCGGAACGGGGTGAGGTCCCAGGGAATATGGACCCCTCAGGAAGCCCACCTTCACATCAGCATTCTGGAGATGAGGGCGGTCCTTTACACCCTTCAGGCCTTTCAGTCAGGAATCCCATCGAGTACTCTTCTGCTTCAGACAGACAATACGGCGGTGATATATTACCTCAACAAACAGGGAGGTGCACACTCTTACCCCCTTTGCAGGGAAGCTATGAGAGTGTGGGATTGGGTAATCCGACATGGCGCGAGCCTGATCGCAGTTCACGTTCCCGGGGTGGACAACACAATCGCAGACGGCCTGAGTCGTTCCCAGGCCAGAGTCCACGGATGGGAACTTCTTCAGGAGGTAGTAGAGGATCTGTTTCTTCGATGTGGCACTCCAGAGTTGGACTTGTTCGCTTCCCCATCCAACGCAAAACTGCCCAGTTTTTGCTCGCTAGATCCAGGGCCTGGTGTTTTCTGGCGGGCAGCGTTGTCCCTCTCCTGGAGGACAGATTCCTCTACGCTTTCCCTTCCTCCCTTCCTGTTGATCCAGAGAGTCCTTCTCAAACTGCGCAGGGAGCACGCAACAATGATCCTGGTAGCGCCTTTCTGGCCCAGGCAGATCTGATTCCCCATGCTGATGCAATTGTTCTGGGAACCTCCAGTTCCGTTGCCTTTCAGCTCCCATCTATTGTCTCAGGAGGAGGGTTCACTAGTCCACCCAGACTTGCGCTCATTGAACCTGCAGGCCTGGCTTCTCGAGACATAGCCATTATGCGCAACTGGGTCTCGCAAGAGGTGGTGGAAGTCCTTTCCGCAGCCAGAAAGCCGGCAACGCATGCTACGTACGCCATGAAGTGGCGCCGTTTTTGCTTGTGGTCGCAAGCACGCGGCCTTTCCCCTTTAGAATGCCCAGTGAAATTGGTTCTGGAATACTTGCTTTCCCTCTTCCATTCGGGTCTCGCCTACTCCTCCATTAAAGTTCACCTCTGCGCGATTTCGGTATACCACTTCCCGGTAGGACAGCGCACAGTGGCACAGCTAGATGCCTCTCGAGACTTCCTGAGAGGGGTGTTACACCTTAGGCCACCCATCAAAGATCCCATTCCTCCTTAGGACTTACTCTTTGTCCTGGAACAACTCACGCTTCCCCCCTTTGAACCTGCTGCAGATTGCGAACTGCGTTTTCTGTTGTGGAAAACGTTACTTTTAGTTGCTGTCACGTCAGCAAGGAGAGTTTCCGAGCTTCATGCTCTCATGTGTAAGGAGCCTTATTTAATTTTCCACCAGGACAGAGTGTCTCTGAGGACGAATCCTAAATTCCTGCCTAAGGTGGTCTCTGCCCTCACTCTCAACCAGGACATCGATCTGCCTGTGTATTTTCCCAAGTACTCTAATAGAGGAGAGGCATTGCTTCACACCCTGGATATTCACCGCTCCTTAAGGTACTACCTGAACAGAACTAAACAGCTTCGCATGTCGGAGCAACTTTTTGTATCCTTCGCTGAGAGGATGCTGGGCCAACCAGTCTCAAAGCAGACCCTTTCTCGCTGGCTTGTCCAGTGTATTTCATTTTGCTACAACACCAAACAGAAGCCCCTCCCAGGTACAGTCCGGGGCCACTCGACAAGGGGGGTGGCTACCTCCTTTGCAGCACTGCGCAATGTCTCCACCTCGGCCATTTGTGCTGCAGCTACTTGGAGCTCTGTGCACACATTTATTAGGCACTATAGCCTGGATATTACATCACGGCAGAGAGCCAGTTTCGGCCTTGTCGTTCTACAGGGTCTCCTGTCCTAGAGTCAGGACTTGCTCAAAATCTCTCCTAATTTCCTCCTCCCAGACTGCTTAAAGGTGCTATTGCTTGGGAATCAGTCCTAATGGTGTTACCTGCTGCAAGAGCTGGATCTCGAAGTAAGATAGTACAGTTACGTAAGAACTTACCGTAACAGTAGATCTTCGAGAACAGCTCTTGCAGCAGGTACCTTCCCACCCACCATTCCCCCTTGGAGGAGGTATGGCCTACCAGGCCTTGGCAGGAGCTTATGCTCTTTCTTCCTTTTTCTTCTGATGGTGGATCCTTGGTCTCCCCGTCTGATGTCATCCTGTGGCTGGGAGTCTCCGGCGGGAGAACTGGGGAATCTGGCGGGACCGCCTCATTATGTACTACGTCTGACGTCGGAGGCGGTCCCCACTGAATACTGCTAGCTAGAAGATTTCCGTGGGGTCCTGACGCCTGCCGGCTTCGGTCCTAATGGTGTTACCTGCTGCAAGAGCTGTTCTCGAAGAGCTACTGTTACGGTAAGTTCTTACGTAACTGTACTTTACGTAAGAACTTACTGTAACAGTAGATCTTCGAGAGAGGCTCTTGCAGTAGGTAATATGTTCCTGCCCTCTATCCCACTAGGCTTTTTCAGCTCCTTTTCCAGTGATGGAAATATCCGCTCCTCTCTCGTCCGGCCTTTCTGGCCTGTGGCGGGAAAGAACTGGAAGGCGGGCGTCAGGGACTGCCCCTTTATACTGACGTCGGTCACCTGACGTGGGGGCGGTCCCTCGCCAGGGACTGCTAGCTAGAAATTTTTCCGTGGGGTCCTTCCGCCTGCCGACGTCAGTCCTATATGTAATTACTTACTGCAAGAGCCTCTCTCAAAGATCTACTGTTACAGTAAGTTCTTATGTAACTGTACTTTCTCAGCAGAGTGTCTCTCTTCTAATCAAAAATTGTAACCAAAGAAAAAAATAATACATCTCTTTCTCTCTCTCTCTCCACCCTCCTCACCCCCAGATCCTATACAACCGAACAATGGTCCAGCTGGGCATCTGTGCCTTCCGCCAGGGGATGACTAAGGATGCCCATAACGCCCTGTTGGACATCCAGTCGAGTGGACGTGCCAAGGAACTGCTGGGCCAGGGCCTGCTGATGCGCAACATGCAGGAACGCAACCAGGAGCAGGAGAAGATCGAGAAGCGACGACAGATTCCCTTCCACATGCACATCAACCTGGAGCTGCTGGAGTGTGTGTACCTGGTCTCCGCCATGCTCCTTGAGATCCCGTACATGGCTGCTCACGAGTTCGATGCTCGTCGCCGGATGATTAGCAAACAGTTCCACCACCAGCTGAGGGTGGGTGAAAGGCAGCCACTCTTGGGGCCACCTGAGTCAAGCATCCTTATCTTTATCCACAGCTAGAGGCAGTTAACAGAGATCGCAAAGCTTAGTGGCTTAATGCATAGAACTGCGAACATGGCTGAAGTATCGGCACCGTCACTGTCTTGCTGTGTTTTGTTTTTCTCTTGTTACTTTTTACTTTTTGTCCCTTGCTACCTTGGTCCTCAGAGGCAGATCAGGTCGCCCCCAAAAAAGTACAGAAAGCTGACTCTAGTATTAAACGCCACAAATAAAAACGTGCATTTAGATCAGTTGGTGCACAATTTTATTTATATATGCAGCTCATTGACAAAACAGTGAACAACTCCGGTAGCAGCAGCAGCGCACTCTTTACAAAAACAGCTTAGCCCCAGCCGACTGATGTTTCAGGCATCCTCTGTCTTTTTGACTTGGCATAGAAACATAGACTTTGATGGCAGATAAAGACTGCTTGGCCCAGCCAGTCTGCCTGGCACATGTGCAGTGGCAGGCATCTTAATCTTCTGCTTTAGCACAGAACAGTGTTCCATGTTATAGTACTGCATAACCACTTTTCCCTCTCGCTGCAGTATCATTCAAGGTACTACATTAGCTGAATTACCTTTTTATATGTAAATACATTTTTGCACTAACAGAACAAACTGTACGGTTGTTTTTATTGGTGTTGTAATACTGGTGCTGACTTTGCTGGCTTTTTCTGTGTTTTGTGGAGTGTCTATTTTGCTGAGAACAGTGTGCCTTTGATGCAATTTTTTTTTTTTTTTGTGGTAACCCCCCCCAAAAAAAAACACATACACATTTTGATGCGCCCTCCCAGCCCTGTTGCTGATTGTTGGCGTGTTGCTCAAGAGCGCCAGGAGAAGTGCCTTCATCGGTGCAGCTCCAGTGGTGGGGGCATGCCACCCATTTTCTCCCTATACCTCCCTGCGGCACGTTGCATGCTGTACTGTTCTGTCCACGTCAGCATCTTCTGTGGATGGAGGCAGCAGGACTTCGCAGACTGCCACAGGGGACCTGATGGCAGTGAGCACAGTGCAGATTCTCTCTGGCCAAGGGAGCTCTGCTGTGGCCGACGCTCCCTT
Source organism: Neoceratodus forsteri (assembly GCA_016271365.2). Taxonomy (NCBI): domain Eukaryota; kingdom Metazoa; phylum Chordata; order Ceratodontiformes; family Ceratodontidae; genus Neoceratodus; species Neoceratodus forsteri. The sequence goes on from JADMNL010000026.1 coordinate 290,777,342, forward strand.
ACCCGATCGCTCCTTCCTCCATTTGGTAACTCATAAGAAATAAAAAAATGAATAGTAGGCAAGGGGGGGGATCACACATTCCCCAAATTCCAATTATATTAAAGATGGGGGGGGAAATAAAGTTTTATGTTCTTTTCAATGTTTTGATCCTCCATTGACAGGAATACTTCTTAAACATTTTGGCTTCCTGTCTTCACCAAAGAGATGAGCTCCCCAGCAACGCATCTTGCTGTTAGACATCTTCGCAGCTCGGTAGTGCAACAGGGCAAGTTCCAGAGCTACTGTAGCTTTCCATGCAGGGCGTCCAGTCAGCTAGTGCCACAGTGGTGCAGAACCGATAAGTAAGGAGTGAATTGTCAAGTGGGAAAAGGGCAGCTTTAATAAAGGGCCCAAAACTGGTAAAAAATTAAACTATTACAAAAGAAGCACATGAAACAGGCATGTTAAACAGGTAAATAAAAAATATTAGCATGCTGGTCAAATCTACATTTTAAAGGTACCACCTCTGCTATGCACCGTGAGTGTTTGTTTTCTTTACTTGATTCTTACCCTTGCCAGGTCTGCAATGCTATTTCTAAGCCAAATGTGACAGCCATCATTTTTCTTGATAAAATAGCTAAACTAAAACATTCATAAAATACTCAGATTTTGGTGTAACTATAAAATGTTACCACCAAATGAAACTGGAAACTGCATGGAATATTTTGTAGGGTGAAATGTTTATCCCAGTTGTGGAGGCCTGGGTGTCCTGTTTGTTTCCAGTTTCCTTGAGAGATATTAGTGGATGCAGTTCCACTGTGTGATACTGTTTGTGTCAGGAGTCTTACTACTGGCTCATCTTACTTCCAGAAACAGCTCTTGCAGCAGGTTACACCATTAGGACTGAAGATGGCAGGTGCCAGGACCCCACGGAAATTTTCTAGCTAGCAGTATCCAGCGGGGACTGCCCCCAACGTCTGCCCCGCCCCCGATGTCAGGCATCAGACAAAAGGGGGCAGTCCCCCACAATCCCCAGTTCTTTTCCCGCTGTCAACTCACCAACATCGGCCTCATGGTCCCACTCTAGCGAACAACGCCTAGAACTTTCAAAGTTTTACCTCTAAATGTCGGCATCTCCAACTCCTTCCTCAGAAGGACGCCTCTCCAAGTGTGCCTGCGGCAAACAGATCCCTTTTAAGGATCTACATTCATCCTGTCTGCAGTGCTTGGGTCCGGAACACGACACCAAGGCCTGCTCCTTTTGCCAGCGGTTCAGTAGTCGCACCCGGATCTGCCACCAGAAAGCACTTCAGGGGTTCCTCTTGGAAGAAAATTTGAAAAGCATGGACAAAGACCAAGCCTTCAGAGGTGAGTCTACCTCTAAGTCCCATAAGCACTGCGACAAGCATCGGGAGAAGGCCAGGTCCAGATCCCCTAACCGGGCCTCTGACTCGTGCACCAGCTCAAGCTCCACGAGCTCAGACCGCTCTCCCTCCAGGGCCTGCTCTCAGCCCCCTCCAGTAAATATTAAGTCTTCAGGCAGCACTTCGGCTTCTCTGCATCCTATCAAGACTTCCAGGCCTTCGGCGTCCTCAACATGTCTCCTCGAAGTCTTCAGACCGTCACCAGTCCAAGTCCTCTTCAAAACAAGCTTCCTCAGAGAGATGCTGGGACTCCGACACCAGATCGGCTTCCCGGCCTCCTAGGAGTCCGGATCCCCCTCCCAGGAAGACTAAGGACCTGGCGTCCCTAAAACGGACCCGAAGCGGTCTACCGACCCTTCACCGGTTAAACACCTGTTGGACCAGACGTTGGCTAAGCACCCGACGTCAGTGAGACGTTCATCAGAGCCGAAGACTGCCTCCCCATCACTGGTAGACACTGGTCGCCGGGACTCTATAGAGGAGGACCTGACGTTGCCTGATGACCAGGCAGGCGGCAGTGAGGACGCCAGGCTTCCACAGGAGCCTTCGCCAAACCCGCCGCCCCTGGACCCAATACCGGCGACAGACCACCGACGCCAGGTCTGTCGTCCGGTATGAATATTCAGGAGGTCAAAGATCTCTTTACCTTTTGGTGGGACACAATAAAGAAGGATGTGATCCCAGTAAAACCTCCTCCTCCTACTCCCCTTCCTCCACTGCAGGGGCCAGCAGGAAGACCAGCGACCCCCAAGGAGCACACTCCACCTCCTAGGGGAAGATCCAAAGAACGGAGAGGGCCCCCTTCAAGATCTCCCTCAGGATCTCCCAGTCCTAAACGACCCAGATGTCGATGGTCCACTCCGCAGGGGGATGATTCTAGACATGACACCTCAGATACCTCCAGCTCTCCTTCTCCAGTCAGCATCCCATCACCTGACCCACGAGACCTGCCCAGGTCACCTCCGGATGATCCCTCTTTTTCCAAAATCATGAGGCACTTCCAGGAGAACATGGGATGGGATTTGGAAGATCTCGACCCCGAGAGGCAGCGCCTAGCTCATTACCTTCGTCAGAAGGACCCTAAGCCTGTGGTGGTGCCACCCTTGGTGGACACCTTCGCGGACATCACCAAAGCTGCGTGGAAGTATCCGCACTCCACCCCCACGGTGCTGAAGAAAGCTGACCGCCTGTACAGGGCCCCTGCAGAGGAACCGTACTTAGCACAACAACCCTTGGCTGATTCCCTGGTCATTACGGCCTCCCATGATAGGTCTCAACAACCACAGCATCTGAGTACACAGCCGCCGGACCAGGAATCCAAGCAGTTGGATGCCCTGGGGAGGTGCATGTATGTCACTGACCTATCTGACTCAAATGGTTCAGTTTCAGAATGCCCTGTGGGAACAGGGTCAGGACCTGGTTGACAAACTACTGGATGGCGAGCAGAAGGCGGAGCTCTTGAACCTCCTCCGCGTAGGGTCAGACGTGGGGACCCAAGTGTTAACTCATTCACACCACAAGAGCTCTTTGAGACTTCCACCATTTGTGCCCTGTATACTCTTAGCACTGCATCCTGGGCCTTTCTAAGCAAAATCAAGCCATAATCAGCATGCCAGAAACAAATGTGAATACTTCTTGAACCGTAAGTGCTACACACAAAGTATGAGTGGCAAAGTTGTTCAGCACAACGTTACCTTTCCAATAGTGCTTTGCAATCAATTGTAATCAATTTAGTTTTTATTTTATAGTAGCTGAAATACCAAACAACTGTTTTTTTTTTTTTTTTTTTTCAGATTTATTCAATGTGCTTAGGTGAGGCTTGAGAGACAAATGTTAGCCATGCACACCATACCTTAAACAAATGTGAATAACTCCTAAAGTATACATGATGAGACACAGTATCTGCAGCAAAATTGTTCAGAGCAAAATTACCTTTCTAGCATTGCTATGCATTCAAATCTAAGCAATTCGGTTTGTTTTAATAGTTATGTAAAACTGCTAACTTCCTCAGGCGTTTCTGGGCCTCAGTGAAAGTCAGTTGATGCGTCTACAGGCGTTATTGTGTCCTGAGTGGCTATGCTTTCAGACGCCGCCTACAGACGTCTCTAGGCCTGAATGAGTTAAGAGCCGCATATGATTCTGTGGACTCGTCTGCCAGGGGTGCAGCTTCAGGCGTTTGTCTCCAGAGACACTCCTGGCTCTTTGTCTCTGGATTTACACTGGACATACAGAAGAGTATCCTGGATGTCCCTTACAACGGAGAGGTCCTGTTTGGTGAATGCTCTGAAAAGGTCATCACCAAACTTCAGGATGCTAGGAAGGCAGTAAGGACTGTACAGGCCATGTACAGATCCAAATCTGGTTCCTTTCGTAGGAACCAGAATAGTTTTCGTGGCCAACAACGGTAGCAACCACGTTCCGGCCAGCAGCCAAGGGGCAACTTCAACCGCAAGGTCCAGCCTAAGTCCTCCCCAGGCCAAGGTCAGAGATATACCAAACTGACCCAGCCTGCGGGGGCTAATGCCGCCACAGCATGACTCCTTCCTGGCCCCTGCCTCTCCTCTGGATCAACTGGAACAAGAGGTCGGGGGTTGCATTGCTCTCCACCTTTTGGGATGGCAGGCAATAACTGCCGACTGGTGGGTCCTCCAGCTGGTCGAGAGAGGACGCTCTTATCGAATTCCTCGACCACTGACTATCAAGACCTCCCCTGCTTTCCCATTATTCGGGTCAGCACGCACTGCTGATACTGCAGGAAGTGCTCACGCCTCTGGGAAAGGAGGCTGTAGAGCATGTACCAAGGAATCAGAGAGGCGCAGGTTACTATTCCCACTTCTTTCTGGTTCCCAGAAAGACAGGGGACCTCCGTCCAATACTGGATCTCGGCGATCTCAACACTTCGGTCCTTTACAAATGCTTCCGCATGGTGACCCTTCCCGGTTTGATACCCATGCTGAAGCAGGGAGCCTTCCTAGCATCCTTGGACATGCAGGATGCCTACCTGACATACCCATAGCTCGGGCGCACAGGAAGTTCTTAGCGGCAGGATTTCAAGTCGCCATTATCAGTTCCGAGCCCTCCCTTTCAGACTGTCACTGGCACCTTGGGTGTTTACGAAGTGCATGGCAGTCGTAGCAGCGGCTCTAAGGAGACAAGGCCACTGTGTGTTCTCCTACCTGGACGACTGGCTCCTCATGGCACCTTCTCAGGAGGCTCTGATGTCCGCATTTCACTGTACTCAGTCCCTGTTTGGGACGTTGGGCATCATTATCAATCAGGAGAAGTCACACCTGGTTCCGTCACAGAATCTGCAGTTCATAGGCGCAGTTCTGGACACCGTCCAGAGGAGAGCTTTTCTGCCCTGGGACCAAGCAGAACACATCAGATCCCGCATCAGGGACATCTTGGCAAAGAAGACTGTCGTAGCCAGACTGGTCCTTTGCCTGCTTGGACACATGGCTGCGGCCATTGCGACAGTCCCTTTAGCCCCTCCCCACATGCGGGTGACCCAGTAGATGTTGCAGGTTCAGTGGGATCAGAAGCAAGACCATCTGCAGCTCCCAGTTCGGATCACGAATGCTGTAATCTGGGATTGGCAATGGTGGCTAAATTCAAAGAACATGTTGGCGGGGGTTCCCTTCACTGCGCCGTCTCCGAATGTGACGCTCTCCACGGATGCCTCGGGGTTCGGTTGGGGAGCACACCTCGACGGGGTCAGGTCTCGGGGCTCGTGGACACCCCAGGAAGCCCATCTCCACATAAATATTTTGGAAATGAGAGCAGTACTTTATGCCCTGCAGGCCTTCCAGTCGGAGAGCCCACTGGGTACTCTCCTGTTACAAACAGCCAATACCGAGGTGATGTATTACCTCAACAAACAAGGAGGCACCCATTCCTACCCGCTTTGCAGGGAGGCCACGAGGGTGTGGGATTGGGTTCTACAACATGGCGCAAACCTTACTGCTGTTCATGTCCCAGGAGTGAACAACATCATCGCAGACAGCCTGAGCCGCTCTCAGGCCAGAGTCCACGAGTGGGAACTACTCCAGGAGGTAATAGAGTATCTGTTTCACATATGGGGCACACCAGAGTTAGACCTTTTCGCATCCCCATCCTATGCAAAACTGCCCAATTTCTGCTCACTAGATCCAGGGCCTGGTGTTTTCTGGCGAGACGCGTTGTCCCTCTCCTGGACGGGCAGATTCCTCTACGCATTTCCTCCTTTCCCGCTGATCCAGAGGTTCCTTTTGAAACTCCGCAGAGAGCAGGCAACGCTGATATTTATCGTGCCTTTTTGGCCCAGACAGATTTGGTTCCCTCTGCTGCACCAGCTGTCTCAGGAATCTCCGGTGCCTCTGCCAATCAGCTCCTACTTATTGTTGCAGGAGGCAGGTTCTTTGGTCAGTCTGGACCTTCGCTCTCTAAACCTGCACGCCTGGCTCCTAGAGACATAGCTATCATGCAGTACGGGGTCTTGCAAGAGGTAGCAGATGTTCTAGTGGCTGCTAGAAAACCGGCCACTCATGCCACATACGCCATGAAATGGCACAGATTTTGCCTCTGGGCTCAAGCACGAGGACTTTCCCCGATGGATTGTCCAGAAAGGTCGGTCCTGGACAACCTCCTGTCTCTCTTCCAGGCAGGCTTGGTTTACTCCTCTATTGAAGTACACCTTTGTGCCATCTCAGCCTATCATACACCTATAGGCCGACATCCCATAACTCAGTTGGACACAGCACAAGCCTTCCTGAGAGGTGTTCTCCACCTTAGACCTCCGATTAAGGATCCTATTCCTCCATGGGATTTACTCTTTGTCCTGGAGCAGCTCACGCTGCCACCTTTTGAACCAGCCACAGATTGCGAGCTACGTCTCTAACATGGAAGATGTTATTTTGGTGCGTTACTTGACTGAAGGATTTCTGAACTTCATGCACTAATGTGCAAGAACCTTCTTAGTTTTCACCAGGACAGGGTGTCCCTAAGGACAAATCCAAAGTTTCTACCTAAGGTGGTCTCGGCTCTCACCCTCAATCAGGACATCGGCTTACCAGTGTATTTTCCTAAATACTCCAATAGAGGAGAGGCCCTGCTGCACACTCTAGATGTGCATAAGTGTCTAAGATACTACCTGACCAGAACCAGGCACCACCGTAAATCTGATCAGCTTTTCATCTCCTTCGCCCACAGGATGATGGGAGCTCCGGTTTCTAAACAATCTCTGTCCAGGTGGTTCATCCATTGTATCATGTTCTGTTACCAGAAACATAACAAACCTTTACCGGGCACGGTTAAGGGTCATTCCGCAAGGGAGGTGGCTACCTCCTTTGCTCCCATGAAGAACGTGTCCACTTTAGCCATTTGCGTAGCAGCTACTTGGAGTACCGTGCACATCTTTATCAGGCATTATAGTCTGGACATTGCATCGTGGCGAAAAACTGGTTTTGGTCTAGCAGTCCTTCAGGAACTCCTATCCTAGGCTTCGGTCCAACTCGCGATCTCTACCTAGCCTCCTTCCACCTGTGAGGGATTTCCAGTATTGCTTGGGAATCAGTCCTAATGGTATAACCTGCTGCAAGAGCTGTTTCTCGAAGTAAGATAGTACAGTTACGCAAGAACTTACCATAACAGTAGATCTTCGAGAACAGCTCTCGCAGTAGGTAGTTTCCCTCCCACCATCCCCTCTGGAGGTAGAATTGTTCTGATATCTCTTTTCTAGGATTAGGTGTTTCTAACACCGCTCTGAATACCTTTTGATGGCGGATCCTCAGTCTCCACTTTTGATGTCATCTAGCGGCCGGGAGTCTCCAGCGGGAGAACTGGGGATTCTGGGGGACTACCCCCTTTTGTGTGATGCCTGACATCTGGGGTGGGGCCGACAATGGGGAGCGGCCCCCGCTGGAGAAAGCTAGGTAGAAAATTTCTGTGGGGTCTTGGCACCTGCCAGCTTCAGTCCTAATGGTGTAACCTGCTGCAAGAGCTGTTCTCGAAGATCTACTGTTACGGTACGTTCTTGTGTAACTGTACTTTCCTCACAGGGCCACCTGAGAGCATGCGGGAGCACGTCGTGGCTGCCTCGAAAGCCATGAAGATGGGAGACTGGAAGACCTGCAAAGCTTTTATCATCAATGAGAAGATGAACGCTAAGGTGTGGGACCTCTTCCCTGAGGTGGACAAAGTTCGGGAAATGCTAATCAGGTGAGGCTTCACAGTTGCCTTGTCGACTCAGAGTGTTGAATCTCAGCAGGAGGCGTGGCACTTGTAGGTTGGCTCTCAGCAGGGGTCTTGGCATTTTGGGGAGGGGGCTTGGCAGCAGGGTTCTCGCAGCAGGGGTCTTGGTGGTTGTAGAGGGGGTGTTGGCTCTAAGCAGGGGTATTGGCATTTGTGTGGGGGTGTTGGCTCTCAGCAGGGGTCTTGGTGGTTGTAGAGGGTGTTGGCTCACAACAGGGGTCTTAGCCATTTTAGGGTGCTGGCTCACAGCAGGGTCTTAGTGGTTGTAGAGGGGTGTTGGCTCACAGCAGGGTCTTGGCCATTGTAGAGGTGTTGGCTCACAGCAGGGGTCTTGGTGGTTGTAGAGGGGGCGTTGGCTCTTGGCAGGTGGATTGGTGGTTCTAGAGGGGGTGTTTGCTCTTAGCAGGGGTATTGGCATTTATGTGGGGGTGTTGGCTCTCAGCAGGGGTCTTGGTGGTTGTAGAGAGGGTGTTGGCTCTTAGCGGGCACATTGGTGGTTCTAGAGGGGGTGTTGGCTCTTAGCAGGGGTATTGGCATTTGTGTGGGGGTGTTGGCTCTCAGCAGGGGTCTTGGTGGTTGTAGCGGGGGTATTGGCTCACAGCAGGGGTCTTGGTGGTTGTAGAGGGGGTGTTGGCTCTTAGCAGGTGCGTTGGTGGTTGTAGAGGGGGTGTTGGCTCTAAGCAGGGGTATTGGCATTTGTGTGGGGGTGTTGGCTCTCAGCAGGGGTCTTGGTGGTTGTAGAGGGGGTGTTGGCTCACAACAGGGGGTCTTAGCCATTTTCGCGGGGGTGCTGGCTCACAGCAGGGGTCTTGGCCATTGTAGCTGGGGTGTTGGCTCACAGCAGGGGTCTTGGTGGTTGTAGAGGGGGCGTTGGCTCTTAGCAGGCGCATTGGTGGTTCTAGAGGGGGTGTTTGCTCTTAGCAGGGGTATTGGCATTTATGTGGGGGTGTTGGCTCTCAGCAGGGGTCTTGGTGGTTGTAGAGAGGGTGTTGGCTCTTAGGCACATTGGTGGTTGTAGAGGGGGTGTTGGCTCTTAGCAGGGGTATTGGCATTTGTGTGGGGGTGTTGGCTCTCAGCAGGGGTCTTGGTGGTTGTAGCGGGGGTATTGGCTCACAACAGGGGGTCTTGGTGGTTGTAGAGGGGGTGTTGGCTCTTAGCAGGTGTGTTGGTGGTTGTAGAGGGGGTGTTGGCTCACAGCAGGGGTCTTGGCCATTGTAGCTGGGGTGTTGGCGTTTGTAGGGGGTGTTTTGTGCAGCTGTCTGAATGGTTAATGCAAAAATCTGGTACATTACAGGGGCTGGGAAAAATCTAGAGCTCGTATATAACAAAAACTAAAGGGGTCATCTTGTTACTCCTCCAGTCAATTGCTTAATAGCCCCGTAGAGATAGACTACTTGCATATGGTGGCAAAAGCTCCCATTTTCCCACCTGATGTCCTCTCTAGGGTTTGTTATATGTGCTCTCTGTAGGGAAGAAGTTTGCACAAACCAAGCCTGCTTGTTGACTGTGAATGATCTGTGAAATAGGTGTGAACTGTCTCCTGCTGGCCCAGGAGGGGGACGCACTGCACCATAATGCTGTACTTGTCAGGGCTGAGAATGATTTCCATTGATGACTGTCCCTAGATTGGTACATAACACGGTGATCTTCCCTTGTCAATCTTCACCATTCATTACTGCTTGGGTTAGTGCCGGGGGCGCGCACCCGCCACGGGAGGTTTTTTTTTTTGGAGTCGGCTCCAACGGCGCCGCCCTCGAGCACGACATACTGCGTCATGCGCGAGGGGCGGCCGTTAGGTGCCATAGACTCCTTCTCTATCTCAGTTCTGTTTCTCCCGCCGTCGAGGCTGCACCTGCTGCGCGGTACTTTAACTGTTTCTGCATCAAGACTCCTCGTTTTTCTCCAGTGACTCTTGCTCGACGCTGTCTCCCGGTAAGACCGTTCCTTTATTTTCTGTCGATGGCGCCGAGTGCTTTATTGCTGTTTTTTGCCTTGTTTAGTTCGCATCATGTCAGGTTTGGGAGCCAAAGCGTAAGTTGAAGACGGCGTGCCCTATCGTCGGTGCTCCTGTGCAGCATTTTCTCCGTCTCGGACTGGCATGATGTCTGTCTCCGTTGCCTGGGACCCAACCACGATATGGGCGTGTGTGACACCTGTTTCTCCATGGACCGTCGTGTCCCTCGAAGTCCAGCAGTTCAAGATCGAAGGCCCGCCGACCTTCGAGAGGGCGGCGTCGCTCAAGATTCCCAAGTGAGTCTCTGAGCCCTTCCTCCGGGTCCCCTACTCCGGCCTACTCTGGTCCGTGGAGGAGAGGCTTCCTCCTCTTCTCTTCCGAAGAGGAAGCTTCTTTCGCGGTGTCGGGAGGAACGGGGTGGTACACTCCCAGGGCAGCGGTGGGGACACCGCCTCGGCAGTCACCTCCTCAGAGGTGCAGGCTCCCCAGTGTCGAGGCCCGGCCTGCTGGGCCGGCACCGGTGGACCTCGACACCGCCCTCCGGCGCCGTTTCGGATCGGCACGCTTGTGGCACGGTGATCGAGGCGAGCGCCGTCGGCTCGGCGCTCTGGCCTTTGGGCCGCTCGCGGCACCGCAGGCGCCGGTTCACTCTCGGCGGTGCGGGTTGTGTTCGGCGGCGGAGCGCGTGAGGCTACCCGGGCGCGCTGGAGCGGAGCCAGGCCTAGCGGGTGGGCCAGAATTAGGTCTCGCCTACCTCTGGCACGGCGCCATTAACTGCGCCATTTCTCCGAGGACCCCCAGGGTTGCTAGCATTGTGGTTCAGCTGGTCTCTTCCTCTTGAGGTCAATGACTCAAGTGGACCACACTGGCAACCTGACTCTTGAATCCGGGTCCCTGGTGTACGATGGTGCTAGGCGGCTTTGGGCCTCTCCGCTGTCCCTGCTGTCCTCCCCTGAGGGCCCTCGGGCTAGGGTGGTCCTGGGTCCCTGGGGGGCAATGGAGTGGGGGCGGAGGGAAGGGCTCTTCCTCCTGGGGGGCTCGTGACAGCTACCCTCCCTGGTGCTGTTACAGCCACTCGGGGTGGGAGAACGCTGGGGTCGAGGAGGAGGGTGCTCTTGGAGTCTGAGGGGTCGAGGGGCGGGGTGCAGTCGTCGCGGTCTCTGCCGGCCACCCCTCAGGGGGTGGCTAGGAGCCATAGCACTGGGCCCCGCCTTTCTCTCTTGGACCCTGGGGTCCCCTCCGGTGGCGTTGCTGCGGACTGCCCTTCTGGACCCATGCAGTCCCAGGTTCGTCACAGGGGAGGATCCCCTTCTGGGCTCTTCCAGGTTTCGCATCCCCAGGGTTCCGTTTTGCGACCTGGTCAGTTGTCCGGAATCCCGCCAGCTCGGGCTCCGTTCTCCGGATTTCAGAGCCCTAGCAGAGGACAGTTGCCTCTTCGTAGGTGCCCATCTCCAGTGCCTCTGCAGCCACCCCACTCTTCCAGGCCATGTTGGTCTCTGGGCCCGTTATCCTGGGAGCAGTTCAGAGGTTCTGGCCCTTCCCTCATATGTCAGGTGTATGAATGGCGGGTCTTTCGCCTGTCCCCACCCCGCCAAGAATCTTCTGGACATTCGAGCTCTCCATCATCCTCTTCTCCCTCCTCTGAGGGAGACCCTGTTCATATCTCCTCCGATGCTGATTTCACTGAATATCAGCGATTCCTTTCGAGGATGGTGAGGGATCTTCGAATCTCCTATGTTAGGCGAGACAATACCGAACGGGAGACGCGTGAATTCCTTGGAGAATTCAGTGCCCAGCACCTGGTGGTACCTCCCTGGCCTATCCCCTTCCAGGAGGCGTCTATCCGTTCCTGGCAGTCACCAGCCTCCCCTTCTCCAGCCCCGACAGACTGTATAGGAAGGTATTGTGCCCCTTCGGAATCCCTGGGTACTCTCCCCAACCCTCCCTCGGGTTTGGTATACCTGGGAGAACTCCCTCGGTGCGCCAGCCTGGCCACGACCAGATCCACGGTCAGTTCCCTACAGTTAGAGCCGTTGTGAGGCGGCGTTCTCTTTCTCTCGATGGATGGCTTGCGTCACATCAGGCTCATCATGCTGCCTACAGTAGGCATTTGTGGTCGATGCTCTCAGCTCTTAGCATCAATGCCTGATACGGAGCAAACCAGACAAGCTATTGCCCTCTCTGCTATAGGCCTGGAGCTGGCAAGACACCAAGCAAGGGCATCTTATGACGCCAATGAGGTGGCTTCCAGGCTTGCGGAGACAGCGATCTGCATTAGGCGGACAGCATGGCTTCGTCTATCAAGGTTGTCACCCCTGGTCTGGCGTAGGGTGATTCGCTCTGCTTTCCGGGGGACCCGTCTCTTTTCCTCCAGAGCTAGGAGACTACTGCAGGGGCTTCCTCCGTCTCCCCATCCTTGGGGAGGGCGCCTCCTAGCTCTTCTCCCCTATAGGCTTCTCTATTGATTAGCCCAGGGTCTTCCCCTTCTGTTTCTCACCAGCAGGAGGCTGGGGGTCTTGTTCCCTCAGGGTTCTACCCCCCTTTTTCTAAGGGGGGGGGCTTTGTACTCACCCAAGCAGTACTGAATGGTGAAGATTGACAAGGGAAGATATGAAAATTACGTGCCTACCGTAATTCTTGATCTTCTCTTGTGTCTTCACCATTCATTACTGATACCCACCCACCTTCCCCTCAGTGGCCTCCTTCTGTGGCATTTCCCCCTCCCGTCTCATTCCTCTTCCTTCCCTTGGCCTTTATGCCAAAAAAAAACTTTGTTTTCCATTCTTTATGAATGGTTCCTTTTTTCCTTAAGGTAAAGAGGAACAAACACGGTTGTACTTTTATCTAAATTCTGAGGGAACTCTTTCTGACCGCCCTTAGGGTGCGATTCCTAAATACCTGCTTCAGGTTATGCAGTTTCACAGCCCAAGAGGCCATGCTCTGACTTGGCCTCGGCCAAGTCTAGAATCCTCCTGGCAGGTATTATTTTGAGCTCTTCTAGCTGCTGATTGATCTTGTCAGCTCGAGCATCTGCTTGCCTTGCCTTAGGGAGTCTGATTGAGTTCACTCTATCTTTCATACAAAACTGCCTTGAGGCATAGTCTTTCCATACACTACTGTGTTGTACGTAACAAGGTGCTAGGGACTTAGTCCCTTCCTGGGTGGGCGCTGTACCCGGAACAGGTTCTGCCCGGGCAGTCTAGGAGCCCTCAGCTTGGATGAAGGGACTTGGCATGTTGAGAGTTCAGAGAGTCTGCCCTCATTCGGATCTGTTCAGGTGGTTCGGTTGAACCTCCCCTCAGTCCTAGCAACTGGGATTCTTGCTCCCTTGTTAGTTTCGAGCCTATAAGCCTCTCAACCAGTGCTCGATGGGCACTGTTCTCCCTCTCAACATGCCTCTTTTTCTTCTTCTTCTTCTACTTTATCTTCCTTCTCTCTGTTCTTCCCCTAGAGCCGCCCCGGAAAGGGGGCCCTGCGGTCCCTTAGGGTAGGAATTCTCTCTTCTCTGTCTATTCTCTACCGGCTTATCCTTTTTCAGTTTATATCCTTTCCTTTTTCTGTCCCTCGGCTCTCTTGCCTCGCTTCCCTTTTTTCTTACCCTTTGTTTAGCCTCTCGGCTACCAGAACTGAGATAGAGGAGAGTCTCTGACACCTAGCGAGCCGACTCCAAAAAAACCTCCCATGGCGAGGTTCGGCCTCGGCACTAACCCAAGCAGTAATGAATGGTGAAGATACAAGAGAAGATCAAGAATTACGGTAGGTACGTAATTTTCATATCCTGCTGCTGGGAATACCTTCAGTGCTTGTCTAAAGGGTCTGGATGCTTGCATTTTCCTGGTGGGCATACTGTATCTTAACTTCAGTAAAACCTGTGATGATGTCCTGTATGAACAGTTGGTTGAGAAGATGCAGGACCACAGAGTAGGGGACAAAATTAGTTGGTAGGTTGAAAATTGCGTAAATGCCGCGGCTTAGAGAATAGTAATAAATGAGACATTCTGGGGGGCAGGGGGTCACTAGCAGGGCTGCAGAGGGATCAGTCGGGTTTGGTCCTCTCTAACACCTTTATCCACGACATAGGGTTTCAGTGCAAGATGGGCCTTTTCGCTGATGATACTAAGATTTGTGGCAGGGTGGATAGGGAAGAGGGTGTCGGTATAATGAAAGAGGACCTGGGGAGATTGGAAAGATGGTCAAAATGGCAGTTGAAATTTTAACGGCAGGAAGCGCAGGGTGATGCATGTGGGGCAAAAAAATCTGAACACTGAATATATACTGGGGGAGGTAGTGGGGAGCACAGGGGAAAAGAACTTGGGAGTAATAATATTAGGCAATCTGAAGACAACAGCGCAGTGCAAGAGGGCAGTTGGAAGGGAGTAATGTTAGTGTAGTACTGTAGGGTGGTGGGTAAGGCAAAGAGCATGTTGGGGTGCATAGGGAGGGGATCGCCAGTAGGAGACAGGAGATGCTGCTACTGCTACTGTGTATGTCATTTGTTGGTCCTGGCGTGGCGTACTATGCGGTTTGGGAGCCCACCTATAAAGGAGGAGAGGGACACCGTGGAAGCGGTGCAGAGGAGAGTAACCAAGATGCTGCAGAGACAACAGAAACGGGCATATGAGGAGAGGTTGGCAGATCTGTACGTACACATGCATGAGGTAAGAAGAGAAGGAGGGGACATGACTGAAACGTACAGATACCTCCCCGGTGTAAATAAAAGGGATAGCGGGGAACTGTTCAGACTGAAGGGGAACACAAGCACCAGCGTCACTTCCATAAAGTTGATGGGGTGGGGAAAGTTTGAGAGACACCAGGAAGTACTTTTTAATGGAGAGGGTGGTAGTGGGGAGAACTAGGCTGTCAGAGGAGGAGGTCTGTACACAGTCAGTGGGGGGGATTCATGCAGGGGTGCAACAGATAGTAGGGCTCAGTAAAGAACCCACCAGAAAGAGGTGGAATGGGGAGACTGGAGAACCTCTAGGGTTCACTCTTTCAGCATTAATTAGCTGGGAATAGGTAGACATGGGTGGCGGTCTGTTCTGTGCCGACACATTCAGTGTTTTCTGTTTGTACAGAACTCTGTAGCACTCCAAATGTTCATTTTCGGATATCAGAGGCCAGATATTCAAAAATGGGCATTAGTAGGGTGCAAAGGTTTGTGCTGTGCCTACATCCAACCAAGGGGCTGCAGTATTCAGTCAGATATCAGACTGGCGCTATCCAACTGAATATCGGCATGTGTCAGCACAGCACTAAGTCAAGCTGCACTGCCCCAGCATGGACCTGGGCTGTATCCAGCCCATAAGGAATAGCACCCCAAGAACATATAGTGCTGGGAGCCATTTATTTATTTGCGTTTGTTAACCGGGTAAGCACACTAGACAGCCAAGTGCCTATTTTCAGGTGCGACCCAGGAGATTACAAGGTACATACATGAAAATTTTCAGGTGCAACCCAGGAGATTACAAGGGACATACATGAACATCAGGCAAAAACAAGTGAAGGATTACGTTAAAGAGAATTAGCACACAGGGACAATACAAGCAACAGTACCAGCAGGGATTTACATTGCAGGCAGTAGGAAGTACAGTGTGGTTTCATTGTTCCAGGCAGCAGTGTTGTAAGGCTTGCAGGTAGGCAAAGAGGAGTCACATTGGGATAGAGTGGTCCCAGAACAAGATAAGGGAGTGCACAGTAATAATGCTCACCCTGTTGGGCAGGTGGGCCTAAGTGGTCTATTTTTATAGTAAACTGTGAGTACAGGAGGTGTATAAGCGCAGATGTACTCTACCCAAGTCATATTGTTTAGGTAGCATCTCAGTTTGTTGGGGCGTTACAGGCTGAGAGGGGTTTGTCTTGTGCAGAGACAGGTGGAGGCCGTTTTGAGAAAGCCCCAGAGGGAGGCATTAAAGCTCTGGTGGGAGGGAGAGGAGCAAGTGCTTGATGGAAGAGAGTTCCAAACCCTGGGCGCATACGTAGCGAAGGCTCGGTCACCCATTTGTGTGAGAGTTTTTGGTACCAGGAGGGCATGAGTCACTGGATCGCAGGTTGTAGAAGGAAGTAGCTAGAATGAGGGACTCCGTAAGTTTAAGGGGGATGGCAGTTCTGACAATACTGTCTATGAAGTTGCCCACAACATAAGAGCGGTGAGTTTCCGGTGGGAGCCACTCAAACCGGGTGTAAAGCTCACAGCGGTGAGTGAGGCGGGGGGCTGAGAGCACAAAACTGCATATGTTTTTGTATGCTGAGTCCCACTTCACTAGACTAGTTTATGCAATGTGAGCAAAGGTGACTAGTCCATAGCAGAGCGTAGGTAGGAGGACTCCCTTGGCTAAGGCGAGACGGGCAGCTGGAGTGAGACAACATTTTGCTCTGTAAGCGTGTCCCAACTTGCAGTTTGAGGCCTTACATGAATTGCGTATGTGCATGTTCATATCCAGTTGTGGGTCAAGAGTCACTCCCAGGTACTTGACCAAGTCTGCAACTAGCAGTGGGGATCCGTCGGCCCCAGAAATCTGTAGTGAATCTGGGGCAGCTTTTAACTTGGCTGCTGAGCCAAAGAGCATGGCCTGCGTCTTCTGCAGGTTAATCATAAGTTTATGGTCCTGCAACTAAGTTTGGATTTGGTCGAAGTCAGAGTTTAGTTTGCTGTTGATGGTAGAGATGTCCTGGGAACTGGACATGATGACTAGGTCATCTGCATACAGCACTGAGGACCCAAGAGCTGGAGCCGAGGGTAGCTCATTTACGAAGCGAGAGAACAGGAGAGGCCCCAGGACAGATCCCTGAAGGACTCCGCAGTTTACCTGGGCAGGCTCAGACAGGGCCTTGTTGAATTTGGTGTACTGCTGCCTGCCCGTGAGATAATTACTGATCCGGGCAAGGGCGGGGGAGGAGAAGCCAAGTGGTAGGAGAGAGGAGCACAGTAGTGTGTGGTCTACCCGATCGAAGGCTTTCGAGAGATCAACAAAGATAGCCCCGGTCAGTTCACCTCGGTCAGCAGCGGACCTGATCTCAGAGGTAACAACTGCTAGGGCTGTGGAGGTACTGTGCCCCTTTCTGAACCCATGCTGTGCAGGGGAGAGTAGGTTGTGGGTCCGTAGGTAATGGGTGACCTGAGAGGTGACTACCTTTTCCAGAAGTCTGCTGATCGCTGATAGGATTACTATGGGGCAGTAGTTCTTAAGGTTTTTCTGGTCCCCTTGCTTGGGCACAAGTATAACCTAAGCTATCTTCCAGATGTCCGGGACTGTACCCGAGGTAAGCGATGCATTGAAGACATGGGCTATGGGTCAGGCTAGTACTGTTGCCCCTAGCCTCAGCAGCTTGGGCTCCAGGCAGTCATGCCTAGCACCAGTGTGTGGGGAGAGGCCAGCAAGGAGCTTCTGGGCCTCCATGTCTGTTGCTGCCTTGAGGTAAAAGGGCAGGAGGGGGGTTGTCCCACTGGGTGGAGAGGCCCAATCTACGGGGTAGTGAGGCAGTTTGGGGAGAGCTGGCAGGTCAGTGAACTGAGAGTTGAAGGCATTGGCAGTAGTGAAGGGGTTGTTGCAGTTTACCCCGTCAATGAGCATGTCCATGACCTGAGCTCTAGTAGACTCACCAACCACATTCTTAATGCTCTGCCAGAACGTCCTCGGATTTTTGGCTGTGGAGAGCAGGATGGACTGACAAAACTCACTTTTTGCGGAGCGAATGGCTCTCTTGCACGAGTTCCTCAGCTGCCTGTAATCCTGGAGGTCTGTGCTGGACAATGAGCACTTCCACCTCGCCCAGCATTTACCCTTTGTTTCATGAGAGATACAGGCCTCCAGGGAGCCATTTAGTTGCAGTGCCCCTCACTCTCCTTCATGGCGCGGTATTCAGCAGTAAAGTGCCGATGAGACTTTTGGACATGCAAGGTGTTATGGGGCATTAGCATGCCCATTATGGGCTCATTTGCATTGGAAGCGGCAGCCCAGCCTGTGGCACCTGTCACATCATCCCTCCTGTCGCCCATCCCGTATAATATACTGGTGTCCTTTGTGTCCAGTGGCACCCCTCATCCTTTCCGAACACCCATCCCATATAATCTAATGTATTCCTTGGTGTCCAGTAACACCCCCGAACACCTGTCCCATAGATGTCAGCGTTGTCCCTGGTGTCTAGTGATACCACTCCCCCATTACCCATGCGGTGGTATCCCTCCCCATCACTCGTCCTGTAGAGTATCACTGTATGTAAAGGAGTTGTCCATTTATTTAAAGATGAAAGAAAGACATTGCTGCAAGCAGATAGTGGTTATGCCTGCATTGCATGTTTTGGATTCAGAATCCTTTATCTAAGGCTGAGGCACCATTAACTACACCAGATCACATGACGGCATAATGATGTTACAGTTAAAACCTTTCAAATTCATTGGTCAAATATTTAAAAAAACATGATAGCCAATCGTATAACTAACGGAAACTAATAACAGCACAGTTTAAAAAATGGTGTCTCTCTCTGTCAGGCTGTCATTGTTGAGCTAATCAGAAAGGGTTAATACTATTGTTTATTCCCCTCTTTGTAGAAAGATTCAGGAGGAGTCCTTGTGAACATACCTCTTCACCTACAGTAGCGTCTATGACTCGATCAGGTGAGTCTCGGTTTTCACTGCTGTATGAAGGGGGGACTTGGGATCTTGGGGGTGAGGGGGCACGTGTACTAGTGATCTAGGCGTGCATTGTAACAGTGTAACGGTTTACCTGACTGTAAGAGGACTTTATACATGAGTAGTCTGAGTCCTCCTGTTAGATGTTTTTGTTGGCTGTGTGTCAGAAGCCTGATGCATATGGAGTAGAGCCATGGGGTGTTAACAGGCGAATGTGGACTGGCCAGACCCTTGTGTGAGGGCCCTAATTGACTCGAAAATGGAGGGGGAATTCTGCTTCCCAGGGTGGAGTAGGAGGTGCTGCCCTCACCCCTCTAGTTTAAATAGACACAACTAGAATGTTCTACTGGCACTGTGGTTTACAAAGCATGAGTGAGGGTAGCATTCCTGCTGGTAGGCCTGGATTTATGTCCATACTGCAGCTAAACTGTAATCGCTGCTGTGCGGTAGGAGTGGCAGACAGCATGGGCCCTGAGTCCCTTCCATCACCAGAATTCTATGTTTAACTCATTTGCTCTCAGTGGCCATTTTGGGTCCAGCAATGGATGGTTCCCATGCCATATAGCATCTATGGGAACAAATGAGTTTAATATTCGCTTTTGGGACTAATATGATCTTAGAGGCTGTTCTCTCCATTGGTGGAACTACAAGCCATTGGTGTTAGGACCACTGGTAAAGTTATGCTAGCTGGGGGCTGCACATAGTGACGTGCAGCATCTATGCTTATATAAAAGTGGGCAGCCCCATTACGCCTCATTTCTTTCCCCACTGGCAATCATCCTCGTCAGACCTGCTGAAGGAAACGCCATAAATGTAGCCGTTACTGTTTGTTGTTCTTACTTTCGTTAGTGTTCTAGTGTCATCTCTGTATGCCTTTGAAGTCAAGAGAGTCTTTATTTTGGTATTGTAAGTGCAGAGGTAAGATTTACAAAGAGGACACACACGTGGTCTGTGTGTGCTGTTTGGGCCTCTTTCACAACATGAGGACTTGTGAGATTTGTTAGAGCTTCAGCCAGACTATGAGGCAGTGCCGTAAGAAAACACTAGAAAATGTCATTGTGTTAAAGACTTCGAACACTATGGAGAAAGGAAAAGGTTCAAAATCTGCTTCTCCCTGACCACCAGCCGAAAAGTGGCCATCAAGCTCTGAGAATAGGGAGAAGGAACAGTCATTCTAGGAGCGTGGATATGTTGCTCATCCACACTCTTTGGCATGTCCCTTTCCCCTTTAAGGATCACCGGAAGTGTTCAAGCTGGCTCCTCCCACCCACCGAGGTGGTATATACCTCGGCTTTGCTCCCTGACGCCAAATCTTCCTTTCCGCTGGAAGATTCGGTGCCTTTCTCGTGCTCCCGCATTCGTAGGCCCTGGCTTTCAAATCAGTTCTACCGAAACTTAGAATTTCTCACATTAGTGATCGCGATTGCGGCCAGAAGATGTCGCCTACCGATCCCCACTCCGCGTGCGTTTACTGCCTCTTTGTTGGCTGTGACACCTCGTCCTGCAGTTTCTGCAAGGCCTTCCGTCCCAAAGTCCTGGACGACCATCTTGCGTGCCTACAGCTGGGGAGACTGGAAAAGAGGAACCCGCCGGTGAAATTGAAGGAGGCTAGGTGGGCGGTTTCCACGGCTGTGGGATCTGCTGAACAGTTGGATTGCACGCAAGCCTTCGAGGAAGAAACTGCCCGCTCTTCCCGGAGCTTCTTTGTTCCGCTCAACCTGGGCTCCACCTTCTTGGGTTCCTTCAGGGAGCTGTGCCAGTCTCTTCCCTACCAAGGGGGAGGCACCTGTGGGTCCACACTATTCCCGATCCCGTCCCCGTGATAAGGATCCGAGTAAGTCTTCGTCTAGACGAAGACGCTCTTGGGCCAAAGAGAGGTCTCAGTCCCAGGAGCATGTGGTCTCGACCTCAGTCAAGATCGCTTCCTTAGCCGCTGGCTTCTCGGACCTCCCATCAGGTCAGACCGAGGATGTGGCCGATGAGGTCGAGATCATTATTGACCCACTGTTGGCAAGCCCGGTCGATGACTCCTTAGAAAGGTCTCCAGTCCTTGTCTTCCCCGATGAGGAGACCCAGCCTGCTGGAATCCCCATCAAGGATCCGGTCCCGGACTCCAGGAAGTCACTGGCCCCGCCGGTGTCTCCTGACCGACTGAATTGGCCTGCCTGATCTCGGTCTAAGTCTAGGACACCCTCGACCGACAGGCCGAGGAAGAGCCATAAGCGCTTCCAAAAGGGTCAGTGCCATCGGTCGTCCTCCTCTGATGAAGAGAGGCTCCGACGGAAACTCCCGCACTACGAGGACCTCATGTGGCAGCAGCTCATTTTGTCCAGGCCCAAGCCTTCTACGGCTTCCTCCCCGGCCATTACCAGGCTTTCGCCTCCAAGGTCAAGAAGACTCCCTTGGAGGTGATCTAATCGTTCCTTGCTCTGCTGGAGCTGGCAAGACCAGCAGTTCGGGTGTGTATATGGTGGCAAGCATGGAGGATCGCCACAACCTGCCCTGGGGTGGTGACTCTTAATTGTGATTAGTGGTTGTAAAATGTAATCTAAACTACTACTTTCTGAGAGCTTTCAACTCTAGAATCGGATGGCTACCAACAAAACTAAAAATAAGCAGGCAAAATTGCATTTCGGCGCCAGAATGTTGTCTAGCAGACTGAACAACACTCCTCGTGATCCTGGGCCCTCATCCTTGACTTCTAGTGTATGTGGCGATCGATCGGAGGACAGCATGATGGATCTAACAGAATCATTAGCAAGTGTTCCGGATACCCTGGCACTGATGCAAAAATAAATGAAAGTGGGTTTTCATAACCTGAACACACAGTTTGCATACCTACAATCTGTCGGTACAACCTTAGCAGAAACTACAACCACTCACATTTCACAAATATGAATTACAGTGCCGAGTTAGTGATATGGAAGACTCCTATGCTGGTGTTAATGCAGAAAGAAATGGACCGCTGTCTACAATCACTGATCTCCGAGACCATCTGGATGATTAAGAAAATTGATCACGGATATCCAACGTCCGTATAATTGGCCTACCTGAGGGCCTGGAAGGCCGAAATCTGAATCTGGGCATACGCCGGGTTTTGATGAAGCATCTGGGGCTACCCGAGGAGTCTCTGGAGTTCGAGATTGAGTGAGCTCACCTGGTTGGGCCACCTTCTAAACCTGGGGAAAGGCCGAGGCATTGTTTAAATACCTCAGATTTAAAGATAAAGAGGCCATGTTGCAGAAAGCCAGGGAAATGGGACATCTGAAGGTCGACAGCGCCACAGTCTTTATTCACCAGGACTGTAGTAGGGATTTGCAGCTAAAAAGGCAAAAGTTTAACCCGATCAAAAACAAGCTGTACAAGTTGGGCTGGAAATTCTCCTTAACTTATCCTGCATGTTTATGAGTGGGTCAACTAGGGCAGGGCCCCAACTTCTTTATCTGCCACAAAGCCGCGGAAAAATGGCTCGAGGAGGAGGAGACCAGGAGAAATCGAGAGAGGCCTAATGGCGATTGAACCAATTGCCTATTTCTTTCGACTGTACACTTTTAAATAAAAGTTTTGCTGATTTGTCATGGTTGGCTTAGTAAGTTATAAATCTCCTGGGGATCTTATGTCCACCTCATGTATTTGCAACATCTAAGGGGTCACTCTGGCTTGATTTTTGACTGCCATGTTGGGGGTTGATGTTTAGAAGAGTAGAGTGGTAATATAGAAGCCTATGCGTTCTAAGCGAGGATGCCAGTTGTATACTCGGAGATGTATGACTCGATGCCCGACTGTGCTAGGGGGTGCAGGTCTCTGCGGGCTAAATCCTATATTTGAATCCGGGGATCTGTAATTTTTATTTTCGACTTCCTGCTACTGTCCAGCTCGCTGCAGTGTAAATAAGACACGGGCAGGGCTACTTG
Organism: Neoceratodus forsteri; assembly: GCA_016271365.2. Taxonomy (NCBI): domain Eukaryota; kingdom Metazoa; phylum Chordata; order Ceratodontiformes; family Ceratodontidae; genus Neoceratodus; species Neoceratodus forsteri. The sequence continues at coordinate 290,799,470 of JADMNL010000026.1, forward strand.
GCTTACATATGGACACCTCAGAAGACTATCTACTTGTATCCCGGTTAAGTTGAGCCTGGGTGTGAGAGGAGGATGGTATGGCCTGCTGGATGTACTCTATTATGCCACACCCGACCATGTCTGGGGACACAGGTGGCAGCAGGTCGGGCTTAGAGCCCAACAGAACTCTTTAAGCTGAGGACCCTCAGGAAAAGCAGGACCAGAAATAATTTACGGACCTATGACCCTAGGGGGATATATTAATATTAATCACCAAGGTTGACTTATGATTCTTTTTTGATGGTTATATACAAAGTTGATGTATGTTATAGTGTTATCTTTGTGTTTGTCTAAGCTCTCATCAACTAGTCCAAACGGCTGCTTGGAAAATTCCCATGCTAATCTTATTTCCACCACCCCCTTCCTTTCTTTAACATCAGGAAGGCTAGCATATGGACAGACATGGTTCAGTCTGTTTCTTGTTTGTAGTGGGACTGTATGGGGGAGGTGTTATAATTACTTATAATCTGCAGGGTGGGGGGGTGCCCACTTTTAATATGTGGGGAGGGAAGTTGGAGTTCAAAATGAACAGTCCTTCTTACCTGTGAGAGAGGGGATGGCCTTACACCGGAGACACCTTAAATTGCTGTCATGGGTGTGCACCGGGCCAGTGCCATCTTTAAGGACAAGATCTTACTTCAAGAAACAGCTCTTGCAGCAGGTTAAACCATTAGGACTGAAGCCGGCAGGCGCCAGGACCCCATGGAAATTTTCTAGCTAGCAGTATCCAGTGGAGACTACCCCAGACATCAGCCCTGCCCCCAATGTCAGGCATCATACAAAAGGAGGCGGTCCGCCGGAATCCCCAGTTCTTTTCCCGCCGTCGACTCCCCAGCATTGGCCTCACAGTCCTGCTCCAGCGAACAACGCCTAGAACTTCCACCTTTGAATAAATAAATGTCGGCATGCCCTACTCCTTCCTTAGAAGGACATCCCTCTAAGTGTGCCTGCAGCAAACTGATACCTTTTAAAGATCTGCATTCTTCCTGCCTGCGGTGCTTAGGCCTGGAACATGACACCCAGGCCTGCTCCTTTTGCCAGTGGTTTAATAGTCGCACCCGGATCCGCCGCCAGAAGGCACTTCAGGGGTTCCTCTTAGAAAAAAAGTTGAAGCTCATGGATAAAGACCCTGCCTCCAGCGGTGAGTCTACCTCTAAATCCCATAAGCACCGGGAGAAGGACAGGTCCAGATCTCCGAACAGGGCCTCGGACTCACGCACCAGCTCTGGCTCCACGCACTCAGACCGCTCTTCCTCCCGTGAAAGATAAGGCTTCAAGTGGTTCTTCAGCTTCTCTGTATCCGATTAAGGCTTCCAGGACCTCGGACCTCTTTTCAGCGCTCTCCCGGGCTCCCGTGAAGTCTTCTGACTGTCGCCAGTCCAAGTCCTCTTCTAAAACCTCTCAGGCTTCCTCGGATAGATGGGACCCCGATGCCAGATCAGCCTCCCAGCCGCCTAGGGGACCAGACCCCCACTCCCAGGAAGACCAAGGACCTGATGTCCCTTAAGCGGACGACGGACTCGAAACTGGCTACTGTCCCTTCACCGGTTAGGCGCCCGTCAGACCAGACGTCAGCCAAACAGTGGATACTGGTCGCCGGGACTCTACGGAGGAGGATCCGACGTTGCCTGATGACCAGACAGACGACAGCGAGGACGCTGGGCTTCCACAGGAGCCTTCGCCTAATCCGGCGACGTCCTTGGACCCGACGCCCAATACCGGCGACAGACCAATCCCAGGAACGTTGTCCGGTATGAATATTGTGGAGGTTAAAGATTTCTTTATCTTTTGGTGGGACACAATCAAGAAAGACGTGATCCCAGTGAAACCTCCTCCTCCTACTCCCTCTTCTCCACCACAGGGGCCAGTAGGAAGCCCACCAACCCCTAAGGAGCTTACTCCACCTCCTAGGGGTAGATCCAAAGAAAGCAGAAGGCCCCCTTCAAGATCTCCCTCAGGGTCCCCCAGTCCCAAGCGACCCAGACGTAGACGGTCCACTCCGCAGGGGGACGACTCTAGACCCGACACCTCAGATACCTCCAGGTCTCCTTCTCCAATCAGCATCCCATCACCTGACCCACGAGATCTCCCCAGGTCACCTCTGGATGATCCCTCTTTTTCCGAAATCATGAAGCACATCCAGAAGAACATGGGATGGGATACGGAAGACCTAGACCCCGAACAACAGCGCCTAGCTCGTTATCTTCGGCAGAAGGACCCTAAGCCTGTGATGGTGCCACCCTTGGTGGACACCTTCACAGATGTCACCAAGGCTGCATGGAAACGTCCACAGCCCACCCCTGTGGTGCCGAAGAAAGCCGACCACCTGTACAGGGCCCCTGCAGAGGGCCCATACTTGGCGTAACAACCCCTAGCTGACTCCCTGGTCATTACGGCCTCCCATGATAAGTCTCAACAGCCACAACATTTGAGTACACAGCCTCCGGACCAGGAGTCCAAGCAGTTGGACTCACTGGGTAGGTGCATGTATGCGGCTGCTACATGCTCCATTAGGTCTCTCAACTATCTGACACACATGGTTCAGTTTCAAAATGCCCTGTGGGAACAGGGTCAAGACTTGGTGAAAGCACTTCTGGATGGCAAACAGAAGGAGGAACTTCACACTGGGCAGACGTGGGGACCCAAGTTTTGAGAACCACCTATGATTCAGCGGACTCCGCAGCAAGGGGAGCAGCCTCAGGTGTCTGTCTCTGGAGACGCTCATGGCTGCAAGTCTCTGTATTTACCCCGGACGTCCAGAAAAACATCCTGAATGTTCCCTACAACGGCGAAGTTCTATTTGGTGAAGACTCCAAAAAGGTGATCCCCAAATTACAGGACGCCGGGAAGGCAGTAAGGACTGTACAGGCCATGTACAGATCCAAATCTGGTTCCTTTCGTAGGAACCAGAATTGTTTTCGTGGCCGACAACAATGGTAGCAACCACGTTCCGGCCAGCAGCCAAGGGGCAACTTCAACCGCAAGGCCCAGCCTAAGTCCTCCCCAGGCCAAGGTCAGAGATATACCAAACTGACCCAGCGTGCGGGGGCTAATGCCGCCACAGCATGACTCCTTCCTGGCCCCCGCCTCTCCTCTGGATCAACAGGAACAAGAGGTCGGGGGTTGCATTGCTCTCCACCTTTTGGGATGGCAGACGATAACCGCCGACTGGTGGGTCCTCCAGCTGGTCGAGAGAGGACACTCTTATTGAATTCCTCGACAACTGACCGTCAAGACCTCCCCTGCTTTCCCATTATTCGGGTCAGCACGCACTGCTAATACTGCAGGAAGTGCTCACGCTTCTGGGAAAGGAGGCTGTAGAGCACGTACCGCGAAACCAGAGAGGTGCAGGTTACTATTCCCACTTCTTTCTGGTGTCCAAAAAGGGGACCTCCGCCCGATCCTGGACCTCAGCGACCTCAACGTTTCGGTCCTTTACAAATCCTTCCGCATGGTGACCCTTCCCGGTTTGATTCTCATGCTCAAGCAGGGCGTCTTCTTAGCGTCTCTGGATATGCAGGATGCTTACCTGCACATGCCTATAGCTTGAGCGCACAAGAAATTATCGCGCTTCGAGTTTCTCGGTCGCCATTATCAGTTCTAGGGACGTGGATATGTTCAAGCCACACTGTCTGGCAGGTTCCTTGCCGCTTTAAATCTTGTCAGAAGGTCTTCAAGCTGGCTCCTTCCACCCACCTGGGTGGTAAAACCCTCAGCTCCGCCCCATGACACCAAATCTTCTTTACCGCTTGGAAGCTCAGGTTTCCTCCATAGCGCTCTGCATTTTAGGCTGGATTCACACTCTTTGGATTTCCCAAAACTAATTTTAAAATTTACAAGACTCTGGTCTTCGTCTTCCCTCGCAGCAGCGATGGACAAATCGACTCCTGGCTTCCGTCGGTGCTCTTGTGGACAGAAGATGTCACAGACCGATCCGCACTCCACGTGTGTCTACTGCCTAGGGTTTGGCCACAGTTCGCAGGCCTGCGAATTGTGCAAGTCCTTCTAGACTTCGGTCTTGGAGGACCATGCTGCCAGACTACTTCTTAGGCGCCCCAAAAAATGGTACCCACCGGTCAAGTCTAAGGAGGCCTGTTGGACGGTGTCCGCGGTGGAGGGCTCCATGGAGCAGTTGGAGCAAATGATCGCCCGTGAGGAGGAGGTGGCCCAGGCCGCATCTTCTTCTTCCTTGGCTGCTGCATTTACCCTGCTCTCCTTGGACTCCTCCTACTCGGCTTCTTTTAAGGAGCTTTGTCAGTCTCTCTCTCCACTAAGGGAGAAGGGCTTTCGCGACATTCCAGTTGGTCCAAGAAGAAGGACCCTAAAGGTAAGTCCCACCGTTGACATTCGTGGGAGTGGAGATCCCTCACCGAACTGGCCGACTTTCTTCACTGGTCGAGCAGCGCAACCGCAGGCTTCATGGTGTCCTCATCAGGTCAGCCACGAGACATCTTTTCACACGGTCGAGATTTTTCTCGACCCGTTGGACGGTTTGTCGACTGGAGAAGCAGACATCCCTTCTTCACCGGTTCCCCCGGTGGTTACCAAGGACTTACCCTTGCCTCCTGTGCCGAAGTCCCCAGTCAAGGTCCCTGAACCGAAGGAAAGGCGGGTTCCCCCATCCCTTCTCTGACCCTCCCTCGAATCCCCGAAGGTCTCGGTCCTCTTCCAGGTACAGCCGATCCCGCTGACGTTGGCGGTCTCTGTCACGGTACCATGGAAAGCGGCATTGCCGGTCATCCTCGTCGTCCTCTTCGGAGGATAGGCTCCGGCGCAAGTTGCGTCGGCACTACGAGGATTTGATGTGGCAGCAACTTTTATTGACCGATAACAAGCCGACTCTGTTGCCTTCTCGGGCTATTAAGTGGCTGTCACCAGAGCGGCCGAAACAACCCCTCCTGGTGATCAAGGAGCCGACCCCGGCGCTGGTTGCTTGGCCGAAACCAGCTGCTCCACCTATTGTGGTGGAACCCCTGCCTCCACTACCGAAGACTGGGGCCCCTGACCTAGGATTCTCGGTCGGGTCAGGGCTTGCCCGATAGGTTGTCAGTCACCCTCACTCCCAATCGACCTTGGCTGGTGGAGGGTGGCTCAGGCTCTCGGCAGCTGTTTGCAGACTCCTTTGAGTCTGACTACGACTCCTCCCTGTTCTTCAGGCTGCTTGACCTGGAGTCTGCAGGGGGCCAGTCGGTGGACAAGAGCCCATCCTTGTTTTTGGGGTTGCTTCGACATCTCAGAATCCACTGAGATGCAGCTCGAACCCGTTTCGAAATGGGCCAAGTATCCCCTTACGGAGATACTGGACCGAGGGGATTCCCCTACGGAGGCCTTCCCGGTAGCCAAAGCCATTGTTGGCCCGGCCCTGGAGTTGTGGCAGCGGCCAGCATCTTGTCCCGCGCCTTCCGCCAGGATGGCTCGCAAGTACGCTGTCCCCACCGGTTCACTCTCCGGTTTTTGGAGCACCCTCTGCTGAGGAGTTAGTGACCGCATGCCTTCCAGCTGCTCCGGAATGATCGGATGGGAACAAACCGCCTATAAGGAATCCAAAAGTTGGATTACTCAAGTGAAGGTTTACGTTGCTTCTTCCCTATGCCTCCATCAGGCAAGCTCAGCACTTCTGATGGCACATTTCTCACACGCCCTTATGGGCTCCCTGGATAAGGTGATTCCTCATCTCCCGGCTGACCTTCAGACAACGGTCAGGCAGGTGCGGGATCAGGGAAGGGCGGTGGCAAAACGGCTCCAAATTTCGTTGGACATTGGTGATTCTTGTGCCCGATCAGTAGCAGCCGCAGTGGCCATGCACCGCAGAGCTTGGCTGTGGATCTCCACCTTCAGGGCGGACACCCAACACAAGCTGGCAGACGTTCCCTTCCTCTGCACCAACTTGTTCGGACCGGGGGTGGAAGGCCCTCTCCAGAGGATCAAGAAGTCCAGTGCCTCCTTGGACTCAGTCATGTCTGCCCAGAAGGACAAAGGCCGCCAGCAGCAGCGTAAGCCCTTTCACCCTTCCGCCCCTGTGGCACGTCTGGCCCAGCAGCACCAGCACCAGGGCCAGCAGGCACACACTTAGCACCTTAAGGCCAAGTCTGCCGTTTCCTCCAGTAGGAAGCCTGGAGGCAGGGGTCCAGGAGGTCCCTCAGTGGGCCCTTCCTCCAAGCCTGCCCAGTGATGGGTGGAGGGGTGTCTCTCCCGACCTCGTCACTCCTTCCCGGGTTCCCCCTGTGGGGGGACAGCTCCGCCACTTTTCCGTCTGGTCCGCAATCTCCACGGACAGGTAGGTGCTCAAAGTGGTAGGCAGGGGCCTGCCTCTGGAATTCGAGCAGTTCCCTCTCTATCGAGCAGTCGCCCCATGGGGGGCACCGGGTTCTGCAGCCTCTCTGTCAGTTCATCGGCCCAACATTGCCTTGCTCCTCCAGAAGGAGGTGATCGAAGAGGTGGCGGACCCTCCTCCAGACCTAGGGTTTGTGTCCAGGTACTTCCTGGTCCCAAAACAGACGGGGGGCTGGTGCCCCATTCTCGACCTGCACAACCTGAACAAGTTCCTAAGGCTGCGCACCTTCAGGATGGTCACTCTTTCTCAGATTATTCCATCCTTGGAACAAGGCGTGTGGTTCTGTTCTCTGGACCTTCAGGACGCGTTCTTTTACGCCCCAATCCGTCCGTCTCACCAGGGATTCCTCCACTTCAGAGCAGAGGAATCCCTTTACGAGTTCCGGGCCATGCTCTTTGACCTCTCTCCAGCTCCCAGGGTTTTCACCAATTGCATGGCAGTGGTGACAGCATTCCTGCGGCACCGAGGGGTCCGGGTGTACCCTTACCTGGACAATTGGCTAATTGCAGCCCCTTCCAGGTTGGAGGTGGAGCGGTCCAGGGGTCTGTCCCTCCAGGTCTGCTCTCAGATTCGCCTCCTCATCAACGAGGCCAAATCGGAACTCGTGCCTTCGGAGGTGATTCAAGTTCATCGGGGCAGAGCTCGACTCTCTTCAAGCCAGAGCCCGACTCCCGGGGGACAGAGCCGGGGTCCTTTCCTCCTTTGCCCAATCATTTCTGGTTGGGCAATAGCACCCTGCCCGGGACTTTCTGGGCCTCATGGCGGCCTGCACCAGTGTGGTCCATTGGGCCCGCTGGCATATGCGTCCCCTACAGTGGAGACTCACCAGCCAGTGGTCACAGTGCTCCGGTCCTCTGGACCAGCCGGTGACGGTGACCCAGGAGATATGGGTCGGCCTGCAGTGGTGGCTTGTCCCAGCTCATCTGCAGGAAGGTATCCCGTTTGTCCGCCCCTAGCCGACGGTCACGTTAATGACCGACGCCTCTCTGGGTTGGGGTGCCCATCTGGGGGAGTTCAGTGCCCACGGCCTCTGGTCCCCTCAGGAGTCTGCATGCCACATCAACCTGCTGGAGCTTTGAGCCGTCCGACTTCCCTCATCGCCTTCGTTCCATTTGTATGGGGTCAAGTGGTTCAGGTCCAGACGGACAACACCACGACCATGTACTGCCTCAACCGTCAGGGCGGGACGCACTCCTTGCCTCTGTGCAAGGAGGCTCTCCGCATCTGGTCTCTCGTGGTCAGCCTGGAGGCGGATCTCCTAGCCATCCATGTGGCAGGAGCCTCCAACAGTCTGGCCAATGCCCTCAGCTGGTTAGGCGCTGCATCTCACGAGTGGTCTCTCCTGCCGGAGGTAGTACAGGATCTGTTCTCCCATTGGGGCACCCCTCAGGTGGACCTGTTCACTTCCAGGGAGAATGCGAAGCTGAGGCTGTTTCATGCCCGCCTCAGCAGGGCTTGCTGCAGGGGGATGCCTTCTCGAGGCCATGGACCCCGGGCCTCTTCTGCAGCTTCCCTCCATTTCCCTTGATCCACAAGGTGCTTCTCAAGGTGAGGAGGGACAAGGCGCAGGTGATTCTGGTAGCCCGAGTCTGGCCCCGCCAGTTCTGGTATCCGCATCTCCTCAGCCTCAGCTCCAGGCTTCCGAGGCGGCTTCCAGCCTGCTCGGACCTGATCTCAGTCAACAAGGGGAAGGTACTCCATCCAGAACTTCAATCCCTGCACCTGACGGCCTGGTTCCTGAGCAGCTAGAGTTCCAGGCCTTGGGTCTTTCTGACGAGGTCCTCAACGTCATTGAGGCATCCCGTAAGGAGTTGACCAGAATGCTATGCTATGCCTTCAAATGGAAGAGATTCTCCATTTGGTGTCAGGACAAGGGGTTGGACCCTTTTTCCTATTCCTTGGCTAGCATTCTGGACTACCTGTGGTCCCTTTCTCAGCTAGGGCTTCAGTCGACGACCCTTAAGGTGCACCTGGCAGCCATCTCTGCTTACCAGGCGCGGGCCGGCGAGCAGTCGGTGGTGCAGGAAAAGGTGGTCGGGTGCTTTTCAAAGGCCTTGATCACATTTCCTCTCCGTGAGAGAACCTCCACCTGCGTGATCTACTGCTGGTATTGGCTAAGCTCATGGGCAAGCCATTCGAACCGATGCACAGGTGTAACATCTCTCACCTGTCGTGGAAGACCGCCTTCTTGGTGGCTATCACATCAGCCAGAAGGATGGGAGAGCTCCAGGCACTTTCCATCAAGTCTCCCTATCTGGTCTTCCACAGGGACAAGGTTGTCCTGCACCCCCAACCGAAATTCCTTCCAACGGTGGTGTCGGAGTTTCACCTTAACCAGGTGTTGACTCTGCCGGTGTTCTACCCCAGTCACACCTCGGAGGCTGAATATAGGCTCCATACTTTGGACCTTAGAAGAACACTCGCTTATTATAAGGAGCGAACGACTGAAGTTCGGGGAGAGGTTCGCCAGCTGTTTGTCACCTACGCTGAAGCCGCACTTGGCAGACCTGCAGCCAAGTGGACGATCAGCAGGTGGGTCACCTCCTGCATAGATCTCTGCTGTAGGTTGGCGGGCATGGAGCCTCCCAGAGGGATAAGAGCTCATTCTACCCGCCATACCGCTGCTTCTAGGGACGTCCCTATTCAGGAAACCTGCAGGGCTGCTACCTGGAAGTCAGCACACACCTTTTATTTCCCATTACCACATTGACCTTGAGTCACGCTGGGATGCTGGTTTTGGGACTTTGGTTCTCCAGTCCTTATTCCCTAAGTAGGGGGTGCGCGCCTTGCCTCCCTCCTCCCAGAGAACTGCTAGGAGTCTGCCAGACAGTGTGGATTGAACAACATATCCACGTCCCTAGAAATACAGGTTACTCACCTGTAACAGGAGTTCTAGGAGTGGTATATGTTGTTCATCCACACAACCCACTCTACCTCCCCGGCTTCGACCTGCAACCTGGCTTCCAATGGGCTAGATTTGGCGTCATGAGGCGGAGCCGAGGGTTTTACCACCCGGGTGGGTGGGAGGAGCCAGCTTGAAGACCTTCCGACATGATTTAAAGCGGCAAGGAACCTGCCAGACAGTGTGGACGAACAACATATATCACTCCTAGAACTCCTGTTACAGCTGAGTAACCTGTATTTCCGAGCCCTCCCCTTCGGTCTGTCCTCTGCACCTGGGGTATTTATGAAGTGCATGGCAGTCGTAACGGCGGCTGTCAGGAGACAAGGCCACTACGTGTTCCCATACCTGGACAACTGGCTCCTCATGGCCCCCACTCGGGAGGCTCTGATGTCTGCAATCCAGTGTACTTGTTCCCTCTTCGGGTCATTGGGCATCATCGACAATCAGGAGAAGTCACACCTGGTTCCGTCGCAGCGACTGTAGTTCATAGGTGCAGTCCTGCACACCGTTCAGGGGAAAGCTTTTTTGGCCCAGGACAGAGACACATCAGATCCCTCACAAGGGACATCTTGGCAAAGAAGACGGTCCCAGCAAGACTGATCCTTTGCCTGCTTGGACACATGGCTACGGCCACTGCAACAGTCCCTCTAGTCCATCTCCACATGCGGGTGACCCAGTGGATGTTACGGGCACAATGGGATCAGAAGCAAGACCATCTGCAGCTGCCAATTCAGATCAAGAATACCGTCATCCAGGATTGGCAATAGTGGCTCGAACCACAAGATCTGTCAGTGGGAGTCCCTTTTATCGCACCGTCTCCGATTGTGACACTCTCCACGGATGCTTCAGGGTTCGGTTGGGGAGCACACCTCGACGGGGTCAGGTCTCAGGGCTCGTGGACGCCCCAGGAAGCTCTTCTCCACATAAATATTTTGGAGATGAGAGCAGTCTCTTATGCCTTGCAGGCCTTCCAGTCGGAGATTCCACCAGGTACTGTGCTGTTACATCACCACGGTATTGTCTGTTTGCATTACCTCAACAAACAAGGAGGTACCCATTCCTGCCCGCTTTGCAGGGAGGCCATGAGGGTGTGGGATTGGGTTCTGTAACACGGCGCAAACCTTATTGCTGTACATGTTCCAGGAGTGGACAACGTTATCGCAGTCAGTCTGAGGCCAGAGTCCATGAATGGGAACTACTCTAGGAGGTGGTAGAGGATCTGTTTCGCAGATGGGGCACACCAGAGTTAGATCTTTTCGCGTCCCCATCCAACGCAAAACTGCCCAGTTTCTGCTTGCTAGATCCAGGGCCTGGTGTTTTCTGGCGAGACGCGTTGTCCCTCTCCTGGACGGGCAGATTCCTCTATGCATTTCCTCCCTTCCCATTGATCCAGAGGGTTCTTTTGAAACTCCGCAGAGAGCAGGCGACGCTGATACTAATTGTGCCTTTTTGGCCCAGACAGATTTGGTTCCCTCTGCTGCACCAGCTGTCTCAGGAACCTTCGGTTCCCCTGCCAATCAGCTGTCACTTATTGTCCCAGGAGGCAGCATCTTTGGCCCATCCGGACCTTCGCTCTCTGAACCTGCACGCCTGGCTCCTAGGGACATAGCTATCATGCGCTATGGGGTCTCGCAAGGAGTAGCAGATGTTCTAGAGGCTGCTAGAAAACTGGCCACTCATGCCACATACGCCATAAAATGGCGCAGATTTTACCTCTGGGCTGAAACAAGGGGCTTTCCTCGATGGATTGTCCGGAAGGTTCTGTTCTAGACTACCTTCTGTCTCTTTTCCAGGCAGGCTTGGCCTACTTCTTAATTAAAGTACACCTTTGTGCCATCTTGGCCTATCATACTCCTATAGGCCTACGGTCCATAGCCCAGTTGGACACCGCATGAGTCTTCCTGAGAGGCGTTCTCCACCTTAGACCTCCAATTAAGGATCTTGTTCCTCCATGGGATTTACCCGTTGTCCTGGAGCAGCTTACACTGCCACCTTTTGAACCAGCCATGCATTGCGAGCTACATCTCCTAACATGGAAGACGTTATTTTTAGTTGCTGTTACTTCCGCCAGAAGGATTTCTGAACTTCACGCACTGATGTGCAAAGAACCTTATTGGGTTTTTCATTAGGACAGGGTGTCCCTAAGGACAAATCCAAAGTTTCTACCTAAGGTGGTCTCCGCTCTCACCCTCAGTCAGGACATCGACCTGCCAGTGTATTTTCCTAAATACTCGAATAGAGGAGAAGCCCTGCTGTACACTCTAGATGTGCATAGGTGTCTAAGATACTACCTGACCAGAACCAGGTACCACCGAAAATCTGATCAGTTTTCGTCTCCTTCGCCCACAGGATGCTGGGAGCTCCGGTTTCTAAACAATCGTTGTCCAGATGGCTTATCCATTGTATCACGTTCTGTTACCAGAAATCTAGCAAACCCCTACCAGGCTCGGTTAAGGGACATTCCACAAGGGGAGTGGCTACCTCCTTTGTGGCTATGAAGAACGTGTCCACTTCAGCCATCTGTGCAGCAGCTGCTTGGAGCACCGTGCACACCTTTATCAGGCATTATAGCCTGGACGTTGCATCAAGGTGGAGAGCTGGTTTTGGTTTAGCAGTCCTTTAGGGACTCCTGTCGTAGGCTTCGGTCCAACTCACGATCTCTACCTAGCCTCCTCCCACCTGCGAGGGATTTCCAGTATTGCTTGGGAATTAGTCCTAATGGTGTAACCTGCTGCAAGAGCTGTTTCTCGAAGTAAGATAGTACAGTTACGTAAGAATTTACCGTAACAGTAGATCTTCGAGAGCAGTTCTTGCAGCAGGTAGCTTCCCTCCCACCATCTCTGGAGGTAGAGTTGTTCTGTTATCTCACTACCTAGGATTAAGTGTTTGTAATACCGCTCTAAATACCTTCTTGAAGGTGGATCCTCAGTCTCCACTTCTGATGTCATCTAGCGGCCGGGAATCTCCGGTGGGAGAACTGGGGATTCTGAAGGACCGCCCCCTTTTGTATGATGCCTGACGTCGGGGGCGGTCCCTGCTGGATACTGCTAGCTAGAAAATTTCCGTTGGGTCCTGGCGCCTGCCGGCTTCAGTCCTAATGGTATAACCTGCTGCAGAAACTGTTCTCGAAGATCTGCTGTTACGGTAAGTTCTTACGTAACTGTACTTTCTCCGAGACTAATCTCTGATGAGAAACTGAGTAGTAACGGGGCTGCCCGCATTTATATATGCATAGATGTTGCACGTCATTGTGGGCTGCCCCCAGCTAGCAAAAGTTTCCAAATGGTCCTGACACTGACAGCATATAGATCCAAAGGTGTGGCCTGATGGAGGAGATTATCTTGAAGATCTGTTGTTACAGAAAGTTCTTGCGTAACTTTTCTTGATCTACTGTTACGGAAAGATCTTGCTTAACTTTTCTTTTCCCCTCCTCTGCAGCATGGAAAACCTGGCCAACATGTTTGAGCTGGAGCTGCCAACCGTTCACAGCATCATCAGCAAAATGATCATCAATGAGGAGCTCATGGTACGTACAGGGGGATTGGTGGAGAGATTGACTAATGCTATAAAGACTGTTAATTAAGGAGGAGCTCATGGTACGTACAGGGGGATTGGTGGAGGGATTTACTAATGCTATAAAGACTTAATCAGTGAGGAGCTCATGGTACGTACAGGGGGATTGGTGGAGGGATTTACTAATGCTATAAAGACTTAATCAGTGAGGAGCTCATGGTACGTACGGGGGGATTGGTGGAGGGATTTACTAATACTATAAAGACTGTTAATCAGTGAGGAGCTCATGGCACATACGGGGGGATTGGTGGAGGGATTTACTAATGCTGTAAAGACTGTTAATTAAGGAGGAGCTCATGGTACGTACGGGGGGATTGGTGGAGGGATTTACTAATGCTATAAAGACTGTTAATTAAGGAGGAGCTCATGGTACGTACGGGGGATTGGTGGAGGGATTTACTAATACTATAAAGACTGTTAATCAGTGAGGAGCTCTGTGGTGCGTACAAGGGGTTGGAGAAGGGTTTTTATAATATCAAGATGGCAGGGGTCAGAGAAGGGGTTTACTAATGACATTGAGATTATCAGAGAGGACCTCGTGGTACATCGGGGTTGGGGGTTGAAGATGAAGAGTTCATGGTATGCACGCCAGGCCTAGGTGTGTGATACAGAATATATCTGAATGACTAGCAAGTGAGCTTCAGGAATATTATGAGTGGCGGAGTGTAGTGGAGCCAGGAGTGATGGATCTTACTTCGAGACACAGCTCTTGCAGCAGGTTACACCATTAGGACTGAAGCCGGCAGGCATCAGGACCCCACGGAAAAATTCTAGCTAGCTATCTTCAGCGGGGACCGCCCCCCGACGTCGGTCTCGCTCTGACGTCCGACGTAGTACATGGGCGGGGCGTCCCGCCCGATTCCCTGCTCCTTCTCGTCGACTTGCATGTCTCGACCCTTCAGTTCAGTCTCTAGCGCGCGACGCGTGGTTAAGTTTTTTCCTACAAGAAATTCGATTCTCTACAATCTGTCCTCTCCGACCTCCGGTCACTCCTCGAAGTGTGCTTGTGGGAAGCAGATCCCCTTCAAGGACCCTTACTCGGCCTGCATCCGGTGCCTAGGCCCAGACCACGACACCCGGGCCTGCTCCTTTTGCCAGGGGTTTAATAGCAGAACCCGGATCCGTCGCCAGAAGGCCCTTCAGGCTTTTTTGCTGGAAGAAAAACTCAAGACCATGTCTTCCAAGGGGGATTCTTCGCAGAAGGCCCACAAGCACGCTTGAGAAACATAGGAGAAGGCCCTTCCAGGTCCCCGTCTAGGGCCTCAGACTCGCACAGCTCTGGTTCCAGGTCTGACCGCCCCTTCCCGGTCAGCTCTCAGCCTCCCTGCTGCGGTCAAGAAGTCGCCATCCTCTCAGGCCAAGACTGCCAGACCTTCCTCGTCCTCCAAGGCCCTGGTCAAGTTGGGGATCGCCACCATCACCATAAGTCGGGTTCCCCTTTTCTGAACCCAACGCCAGGTCGGCTTCCTTGCCTCCTCGCAAGACTAAGGAGCTTACTCTTCTGAAGAGGCCGCAGGACCCAACGCTGGCGCTGCCGCCCGTCTCGCCAGATCCTCGAGCCGCTGTCGGCCAGACGACCGTCGCCAGCCAGGCCAACGCATCATCGGACGCTGGTAGGGGGACCAGCGCCCGCTCCTACTGAGAAGAGGACCCCGACACCTCTGACCGACGTCAGTCAGGAGACCGTCACCGAGGAGGAGTTGACTTAGCCCGAGGACCAGACAGGCGACCCTGGTCCTGTCGAGACGCCCAGGGAACCCTCGCCATTACTCGAGCCCCCTGTGGAGCCGACGCCAGGACCCGACGACCGTCCACCGGCGCCCGGACCATTGTCGGGCCTTTCCATGGTAGAAGTGAAGGAGCTATTCACTTACTGGTGGGACACCATAAAGAAGGACATGGTTCCCACTCCACCTCCTCCTCTTCCTCCTACACCGATGACTCTTCCGGTTACTGCGCCTCCCCTCTCCATCGGGGTCGACAGGGCCGACTCACCTCCTCCCCGAGCACAGAACACCTCCAAGGGGAGATCAGACAAACGGAGACCTCCGTCCAAATCCTCTTCCAGGTCACCCAGCCCTAAGAGACCCAGAAGACCGACGTTCGCTCGACGGAGGACACGGGATCAGAGTTCTCAACATCCAGATCCCCATCTCCCTCTCCATCCCTTCTCCGGATCCACGCGAGATGCCAAAGTCTCCTCCGATGACCCTTCGCTCTGGATATTATGAGAGAGCATCCAAGAGAACATGGGATGGGATGCGAAGAGCTAGACCCCGAAAGGCTACGCTTGCAAAATATCTTTGCAGAAGGATCCTAAGCCTGTGGTGGTGCCACCTTTGGTAGACACTTTCGTTGACGCCACCAAGGCAGCGGAAGCGCCCACATTCACTCCCGGCGATGCCAAGAAAGCTGATCGCTTGTCAAGGCTCCCGAGAAGACCAGCACTTGTCTCGCATCCTCAGGCCAACTCTCTGGTCATAACAGCTCGCATGACCGGTCCCAGAGACCGCAACATCTGAGCACCCTGCTACCGGACCCAGAGTCCAAACAGCTGGACGCTATGGGTAGGCGCACGTATGCTTCCGCTACCTGCGCCATCAGATCCCTGAATTATTTGACCCACATGGTGCAGTTCCAAAATGCCTTGTGGGAACAGGGTCTGGATGCAGCTGAGAAACTGCCGGAAGGTGAGCAGAAGGAGGAGATGCTTCAGCTCCTTCGTACGGGTTCGGACATGGGAACCTGTGCTACAAGTCACGTGATGACTGGGCTGACTCCTCGGCCCGAGCAGCAGCTTCAGGCGATGCATCCGGAGACACTCTGCTACGCTGCTCGAAGTTTATACCCGGACGCCCAGAAGAATATCATGGACGCCCCATTTGAGGGGAGAAGTCTTGTTTGGTATGCCCTCAGAGAAGATAATTACCAAACTCCAAGAGGCTCGGAAGGCGGTGAGGTCGGTTCAGGCCATGTATCTGACCCAAGCTTAGTTCCTTCTGAGGAACCAAAGCCGATTTCGTGGACGGACGCAGAGGCAACAGTCCCGCCCGCCTCCACAACAGAGGGGCTCCGGCCGTGAGAGCCCAGGGAAATAACCCGAGGCCACAGCCAGCGTACTTCCAAGCCGGTCCAGCCAGCGGGACCCTCAGCCGCCACAGCCTGACTCCTTTCCGGCCCCCACCCCTCAGGATCAATGGGAAATCATGGTCGGGGGTCGCATTGCAAACTTCCTGCCGGGATGGCAGGCTGTAACCACAGACAGGTGGGTTCTTCAGTTGGTCGGAAAAGGCCACTTTATAGAATTCTCAGAAAAGCCACCCTCGAGGCCTCCTTTGCTCTCCCGGTACCCGGGTCAGCACAAGTCACTGATCTGGCAAGAAATACTCGAGCTCTTGCAAAAGGGAGCGATAGAGTACGTCCCGGGGAACCAGAGAGGACTAGGATACTATTCTCACTTCTTCCTGGTTCCAAAGAAAACAGGGGACCTCCGTCCGATTCTGGACCTCAGCGACCTCAACGTGTCGGTCACCTACAAGACATTCTGCATGGTGATTCTTCTGGTCTCATACCCATGCTGAAGCAAGACGCCTTCTTAGCGTCTCTAGACATGCAGGACGCATACCTGCACATCCCTATAGCTCAGGCGTACAAGAGGTTCCTGCGCTTTGAGTTTATCGACCACCACCTTCAGTTCCGAGCCCTTCCATTCGGACTGTCATCTGTACCCAGGGTCTTTACCAAATGCATGGCAGTCATGGCAGCGTCTGTAAGGAGACAGGGCCATTATGTGTTCCCATACCTGGACGATTAGCTTCTCATGGCCGCCTCCAGAGAGGCGTTGTTACGAGCGATCCAGAGCACCCAGGACCTGTTTCGATCGCTGGGCATCCTAATCAACCACGAGAAGTCTCTCCTGGTACCGTGTCGCAGAAGCTGCAGTTTATAGGCACAGTACTGGACACTGTTCAGGGAAGAGCATTTCTTCCAGACGACAGAGCGGATCGCATCAGATCCCTCATCAGGAGCTGGTCAACAAGACCGCCCCTGCCAGGTCGTCCTTCGCTTGCTCGGACACATGGCTGCGGCCATTCCTACCGGCCCCTTCGCAAGGCTCCACATGCGGGTAACTCCAGTGGATGCTCAAGGTGCAATGGGATCAAAGGCAAGACCACATGCAGCATCCGGTCAGAATCATGAACCCATGATTCGAGACTGGCAGTGGTGGCTAGACCCAGGGTCACTCTCCACGGGCGTCCCGTTTATAGCGCCGTCCCCAGAGGTAATCCTCACCACAGATGCCTCAGGTCTAGGGTGGGGAGCACACCTGGACGGGGTGAAGTCCCAGGGTACGTGGACCCCTCTGGAGGCTCATCTCCATATCAACGTCCTAGAGATGAGGGCGGTCCTTTATGCCCTGCAGGCCTTTCAGTCAGAAATCCCGCCAGTACTCTCCTGCTTCAGACAGACAACGGTGGTGATGTATTACTCAACAAACAAGGAGGCGACACTCTTACCCTTTGCAGGGAGGCCATGAGGGTGTGGATTGGGTAATCCGACACGGCGCGAATCTGATCACAGACATGTCTCGGGTGGACAGTACGATTGCAGATGGCCTGAGTCGCCCCAGGCCAGAGTCCACGAGTGGAACTTCTTCAAGAGGTAGCAGAGGATCTGTTTCTTCGATGGGAACCCAGAGTTGGACTTGTTCGAATCCCCATCCAACGCAAAACTGCCCAATTTTGCTCGCTAGATCCAGGGCCTGGTGTTTTCTGGCGAGTCGCATTGTCCCTCTCCTGCGCGGACAGATTCCTCTACGCTTTTCCTCCCTTCCCGTTGATCCAGAGAGTTCTTCTCAAACTGCGCAGGGAGCAGGCAACAATGATCCTGGTGGCCCCCTTCTGGCCCAGACAGATCTGGTTCCCTTTACTGATTCAGCTATCCCATGAACCTCCGCTCCCGTTGCCGTTCAGCTCCCATCTTTTGTCTCAGGAGGAAGGTTCACTGGTCCACCCAGACTTACGCTCGCTGAACTTGCACGCATGGCTCCTAGATATAGCCATCTGGCAACACGGGTCTCGTAAGAGGTTGCGGAAGTTCTTTGCAGCCAGAAAGCCGGTAACGATAAGTACATACGCCATGAAATGGCGCTGCTTTTGTTTATGGTCGCAAGCACGCGACTTTTCCCTTTAGGTTGCTCCGTGAGAGCAGTGCTGGACTACCTGCTCTCCTTTCCGCTCGGGCCTAGCCTACTCCTCTATCACAGGCACCTCTGTGCCATCTCTGCCTACCACCTTCCGTGGACATCGCATTATGGCACACCAGACGCCTCTGGAATTTTTGAGAGGGTGTTACATCTAGGCCACCCATTAAGGACCCTGTGCCCATGGGATTTGCCTTTGTCCTGGAACAACTCACGCTCTTCGAACCTCGCCGTGGATTTCGGTGAGCTTTCTGTCGGGAAAACACTGTTTCTAGGACATGGATATGTTGTTCATCCACACTCATTGGCAGTATCCTTGCCGCTTAAATCTTGGCCGGAAGGTCTTCAAGCTTGCTCCTCCCACCCACCCGGTGGTATAACCTCGCCCGCCCATGACGCCAGATCTTCCTTACCGCTTGGAGCTCAGGTTCTCCTAACGCCTGCGCTTATGACTGGTTCCTATTTCTCCGCTTATGGATTTAAAATAAAAATTTGCAAAAGACTTCAGTCTTATCCCTCGGCCGCTGCATGGACAAATCGACTCGGATTTTGGAGATGCCCATGCGGCAGAAGATGTCTCCGGACGGATCCACACCCACGCGGTGTTCACTGCTTAGGGCCTTGAGCACGCACCCGCAGGCTTGCGACCTGTGTTCATCTTTCTCGGCCACGCCCTCAAGACCGCGGCGTCTGATTGCAACTGGGCCGCCCCGAGAAGCTGCTTCTCCGTGAAGTCCAAGGAGGCCCGGGTTATGTGTCCGCGGGGCTGGCGTATCTCGGCGGATCAGCTCGAGCGATGGTCGCCTCAAGAGGAGGGCGGCAAGGCCGTATCTTCTTCGGCCATGCATTTATCCCGGCCTTCTGCCCTTCCCACGGCTTCTTTTTAAGAGCTTTGTCTGTCCCTTCCACTAAAGGAGAAGGGCTCATGCCTGCTGGACCCGGTTCCCCTCGGTCCAAAAAGAGGACAGGAGTCCCTCTCGACGACGCCTTTGGGAGCGGAAAGGTCCTCTCCCGGGCCGAGGCCGTCCGCCGGGCTGTCGATCGACTGTCGCTTCGCCACTGGCCTCACGGTGTCCCCGTCAGGTCAGTTGACCGAGACTCCTACTGATGAAGTCGAGATTTTTCGACCCATTGGACGGCTGTCGCCTTTAGCAGCCGAGATTCCTCTCCCCTGCCCCCGGGAGGAGTTGAGGATCCCGTGGCTCGCTCAGTGGCTCCGGCTTGGAGCCTCGGATGGACCTTCCAGCCGGCGGGAGTGCCGGTTCCGCCGACACCTCGCACGCGACCTCCCCGGAAATTCCGGGACTCGGTCTCGTCTCGACCTCATGGTCCAGCCGCTCCCACCGCCATAGGCGGCTCCGGGTCTCGGCACCGCGGTAAGCTGTGCCGCCGTCATTCTCGCCTCTCTCCTCTCGGATGAGGGAGGCTTCGCGAATTACGCCGACGGTATCGAGGACCTTATGTTGCAACAGCCCTCCTGGCCGGGAATAAGCCGACCGCGCCTTCCCGCCACATGATGTCACCGGAACGGCCGACACATCCCCTCATTTGTCCGAGGAGCCTATACCCAGCCGTTGTTCGGCCAAAACCAGCTGCTCCACCGATTCGTGGAACCTCCGCCCACAGCCACTAATTGGGGTTCACCAAGGACTCCTCGGCCGGCTAAGGGTTTACCCATCATCAGTTACCTCACTCCGAATCACCTCGGCAGGTGAAGGTGGCTCAGGCCAGAGGCAGTTTTCGAGGACTCTTCCGAGTCCAAGATGATTCCTCCTTCTTCTCCAAGCGACTGGACTTGGAGTCTTAGGAGGTCAGTCATCGGACGATAGCCTGTCATTCTTCCTAGGACTGTTCGCTCATCCTCGGAGTCTACCGATGGATTTCAACCTGCTTTCCAAACGGGCCAGGTATCCTCACGGAGACTCTGGACCGAGGATTCTCCGACGGAGGCTCTTTCCGTGGCCGAGGCCATAGTGGGTCCGCACTGAGCTTGGCAGCCTCTGCTTCCTGCTCCCGCGCCTCGGCCAGGATGGCTAGGAAGTATGGTCCCTACTCAAGTCCTTGTCCGCCGGAACACCCCTCTGCTGAGGGGTTGAGCACGACAGCTGCCGCGCCAACACGTAACGCCCAGGATGTGGACAAACCCTCCTGACAAGGAGTCCAAGAAATTGACTACGCCGGGCGTAAAAGTTCTACGCCAAGGCCCCTCTCTCGCCTTCGCCAGGCCAGTTCGGCCGTCCTCATGGCACATTTTTCTCATGCCCTGTTGGGCCCCTGGATGAGGTCATCCTCATCTTCCCGTAGCCTGCAGACTACGGTTAAGCAGGTGCGGACCAGGGCAGGTAGTGGCCAAACAGCAGCTCCAGACTGCTTTGGATATAGGGGACTCATGTGCCAGATCGTGGTGGCCGTAGTGGCTAGGGGGCCGGGCAGGCTTGGCTGAGGATATCCACCTTACTTCGGATACCCAGCACAAGTTGGCGGATGTTCCTTTGGGGACTGACCTCTGCCCTGGGGTGGAAGGTCACCTGCAGAGGATCGAAGTCCACTGCCACCTTGGACTCGGTCTTTCCGCTCAGAAGGACAAAGGCCAAACGCAGCCTAAGCTTCTTTTCGTCCTTCTGTGCCCCCGTGCGCCCGGCCCAGCATCGCCAGGGGCCAGCAGGCTCGGCCTGGCATCCCAAACCTGCCGCCGGGTCTCCTAACAGGAGGCAGGGAGGAAGGGCCCAGGAGGTCCCTCGGCCGCGTCCCTCCTCTCAAGCCTGCCCAGTGACGGCTGAGGGGTGTCGCCCCATCCCCGCCACTTATTCTTGGTCCCTGTGCGGGGACGGCCTGCACTGTTCCACCTGGTCCGCTGTTACCACGGACAGGTGGGTCTTGAGGTGTGGAAGAGGCCTGCTCTGGAATTCGAGCAGGCACCACCTTCAGAGCCGCCGCCTCGGGGCTCTTCGGGATCCCCAGCCTCACTGGCGGCTCCGGCCGACATCCGCCTCCTCCTCCAGAAGGAGGTGGTAAGAGAGGTGGTGGACCCTCCTCAGACCCAGGGTTTGTGTCCAGGTACTTCCTGGTTCCGAACGGACGGGGCTAGGCCCATTCTCGACCTACACGACCTCAACAAGTTCCTAAGGTCTCGAACCTCAGGATGGATGCACCTGGCTCAGATAATACCATCCTTGAACGCGCGTGTGGTTCTGCTTCTGACTTGCAGGACTTTTCACGTCCCTATCCGTCTGCCTCACCAGAGATTCCTTCAGCTCGAACGGAAGGATCTCTTCGAGTTCCAGGGCTATGCCCTCGGCTTGTCTCCAGCTCCCAGGGTCTCTCACCAAATGCATGGCAGGTGACAGCATTCCCATGTACCGAGGGGTCCAGGTGTACTACCTGGACGACTGGCTGATAGCAGCTCCTCCAGGAAGGGCGTGAGGTCCAGAGATCTGGCTCCTCCAGGTCTGTTCTCAACTGGGCCTCCTTATCAACGAGGCCAAGTCGGAACTCGAGTCAAGCAGGTGATTCTATTCATCGGCCAGCCTCGACTCTTCGAGCCAGCGCTGCTCCCGCGGACAGGGCCGAGGTTCTTTCCTCCTTTGCCCGATCATTTCTGGTGGGCAATTGCGCCTGCCCGGGACTTCCTGCGCTCCTGGGTCTCATGGCGGCCTGTACCAGCGTGGTCGCTGGGCCGCTGGAACATCGCGCCCCTTCAGTGGGGCCTCGGCCAGCCAGTGGTCACACCGCTGGATCCCTTGACCAGCTTGTGTCGGTGACACTGGATGTGGAACGCCTCCAGTGGTGGACCGCTCCAGATCATTTGCAGGAGGGCATCCCGCTTGTCCGCCCCGAGCCGACGGTCTCTCTGTCGACCGATGCCTCCTCTGATGGGTTGGGTGCCCATCTGGGGAACACTGGCTCATGGCCTCTGGTCCCCGCTGGAGTCCCGATGCCACATCAACCTGCTGAGCCCGAGCGGTCCGCCTAGCCTCACCGCCTTTGTCTGCTCCTCCGGGGTCAATGGTCCGGAGTCCAGACGGACAATACCACCACCATGTACTATCTAAAACTGGCCAGGGCGGGACGCGCCCATGCTTCTATGCAAGGAAGCTCTCGATTTGGTCACTGCGGCGCAGCCTGGAGGCGGATCTCCTAGCCATTCACGTGGCAGGAGCCTCCAACACCCTGGCCGATGCCCTGAGCCGGATAGGGGCTGCATCCCACGAGTGGTCTCTCCTGCCGGAGGTAGTACAGCATCTGTTCTCCCTTTGGGGCACACCTCAGGTGGACCTGTTTGCCCATGGAGAAGCGCAAGCTGAGTCTGTTCCATGCCCCCCCTCAGCAGGGCTCGCTGCAGGGGATGCCTTCTCGAGGCAATGGACCCCGGCCTCTTTTACGCCTTTTCCCCATTTCCTTGATCCACAAGGTGCTTCTCAAGGCGAGGAGGGACAAGGCGAGGTGATTCTGATAGCCCCAGACTGGCCTCGCCAGTTCTGGTACCAGATCTCCTCAGTCTCAGCTCCAGGACTCGCGGCAGCTTCCAGCTCGCCCGGACCTGCTCTCAGTCAATCAGGGAAGGTGTTCCATCCGGACCTTCAATCCCTGCACCTGACGGCCTGGTTCCTGAGCGGCTAGAGTTCCAGGCCTTGGGTCTTTCCGACGAGGTCCTCAATGTAGTTGAGGCGTCCTTAAGTGAGTCGACCAGAAAATGCTATGCTTCAAATGGAAAAAGGTTTTCCATTTGGTGTCAGGGCAAGGGCTTGGACCCTTCCTCCTGTTCCTTGGCAAGCATCTTGACTATTTATGGTCCTTTCTAGTCAAGGGCTTAGGTCGGCGACCCTAAGGGTGCACCTGGCAGCCATCTCTGCTTACCGGGCGCGGGCCGGAAGCAGTCGGTGGCGCAGAGGAGAAGGTGGTCTGGCGCTTTTCAAAGGCCTTGATCACATTTCCTCCAGTGCGGGGAACCCCACCTCCGTGGGATCTACTGCTGGTACTGGCAAAGCTCATGGGGCAGCTTCATCGAACCTATGCACAGGTGTGCTTTCTCTCACCTGTCGTGGAAGACCGCCTTCTGGTGGCTATCACGCCAGCCAGAAGGATGGGAGAGCTCCAGGCGCTTTCCATCGAGTCTCCTACCTGGTCTTCCACAGGGACAAGGTTGTCCTGCGCCCCCACCCGAAATTCCTTCCGAAGGTGGTGTCGGAGTTTCACCTTAACCAGGTGTTGACTCTGCCGGTGTTCTACCCCAATCACACCTCGGAGGCCGAATATAGGCTCCATACTCTGGACCCTAGAAGGGCGCCGCTTATTATAAGGGAGCGCACGGCTGAAATTGGGAGAGGTTCGCCAGCTGTTTGTCACCTACGCTGAAGCCGCATCTGGCAGACCTGCAGCAAGCGGACTATAAGCAGGTGGGTAACCTCCTGCATAGATCTCTGCTATAAGTTGGCGGGCATGGAGCCTCCCAGAGGATAAGAGCTCATTCTACCCGCCATACTGCTGCAACGGTGGCTGCTTCCAGAGGACGTCCCTATCCAGGAAATCTGCAGGGCTGCTACCTGGAGTCAGCAAACACCTTCATTACCCACTACCACATCGACCTTGGGTCACGCCGGGATGCTGGTTTTGGGGCCTCGGTTCTCCAGTCTCTCTTCCCAAGTAAGTATATGGGGTGTGCTGCCTTGCCTCCTCCCGGAGAACTGCTAGGAGTCTGCCAATGAGTGTGGATGAACAACATATCCATGTCCCTAGAAATACAGGTTACTCACCTGTAACAGGAGTTCTAGGAATGGTATATGTTGTTCATCCACACGACCCACCCGACCTCCCGGCTTCGACGCACAACCTGAGCTTCCAGCGGGCCAGATCTGGCGTCATGGGGCGGAGCCGTGAGTTATACCACCCGGGTGGGTGGGAGGAGCAAGCTTGAAGACCTTCCGGCAAGATTTAAAGCGGCAAGGATACTGCCAATGAGTGTGGATGAACAACATATACCATTCCTAGAACTCCTGTTACAGGTGAGTAACCTGTATTTTTGGTTGCTGTTACTTCAGCGAGAAGAGTTTTGGAGCTTCACGCTCTCATGTGCAAAGAGCCTTATTTAGTTTTCCACTGGAACAGAGTATCCCTGAGGACGAATCCTAAATTTTTGCCTAAGGTGGTTTCTACACTCACTCTCAATCAGGATATTGACCTGCCGGTCTACTTCCTGAATTACTCTAATAGAGGAGAGGCACTGCTCCACACCCTGGATGTTCACCGCAGCTTGAGGTATTACCTCAACAGAACTATACAACTTCGTAGCTCAGGGCAACTTTTCATTTCCTTTTCTGAAAGGATGATGGGCCAACCAGTATCCAAACAGTCCCTGTCTCGCTGGCTTGTCCAGTGTATTTCATACTGTTGTGATATCAAACAAAAGCCCCTCCCGGGATCAGTCCGGGGTCATTCCACTAGGGGTGTGGCCTCCTCCTTTGCAGCACTCCGAAACGTCTCCACCTCTGCCATATGTGCTGCAGCCACTTGGAGTTCTGTGCATACATTTATCAGGCATTATAGTTTGACATCGCCCGGCGAAGAGCCGGCTTCAGCCTCGGTGGGTGCTACAGGGTCTCCTGTCCTAGATTCAGGACCTGGAATGTAATTCCTAGTTTCCTCCTCCCAGAATGTTTGCAGCGTTACTGCTTGGGAATCAGTCCTAATGGTGTAACCTGCTGCAAGAGCTGTGTCTCGAAGTAAGATAGTACAGTTACGTAAGAACTTACCGTAACAGTAGATCTTCGAGAACAGCTCTTGCAGCAGGTACCTTCCCGCCCACCTTCCCCCTTGGAGGAGGCATGGCTTAGGCCTTTACTATCAGGATTTTTCCTTTTGACTTCTGACGGTGGATCCTCGGTCTCCCATTTCGATATCAGCCTGCGGCCGGAAGTCTCCGGCGGAGAACTCAGGGAATTGGGCGGACTGCCCCTTATGTACTACGCCTGACGCCGGAGGCGGGACCGACGCCGGGGTGGTCCTCGCTGAAGATAGCTAGCTAGAATTTTTCCATGGGGTCCTGATGCCTGCCGGCTTCAGTCCTAATGGTGTAACCTGCTGCAAGAGCTGTTCTTGAAGATCTACTGTTACGGTAAGTTCTTACGTAACTGTACTTTCCCTGAGCTCACTTGCCATAAGTTCAGATATATTTTGTAGTACACACCTAGCCATCACATATTCCTTTCATACAATAGAACTGTGTTTTGTGCAGTGTTTTTTACGATGTCACCACAGTTTGATTTCTGGAGTTATCACACTGATGATGTCACTGCAGTGTGATATCTGGAGTCATCACACTGCAGTGAGAATACATGCTATTATCTAATGGGTTATTTGCTCACTCCTATTGTATAAAAGAGATTTACTAATGATATAGAGAGGGTTATCAGTGAGGAGGAGCTCAAAGTATGTATGGGGGGGCTCAGAGAGGAGATTTGCTTATAATATTGAGATGATTATCTCAATATGGGGAGCTCATGGTACATACATGGGGATTGGTGGAGGAATTTAATAATGATATTGTGATAGTGTTCAATAATATTTTGATGGTGTTCGTTGACAAGCTCATATTAGGTACGGGGGTTATCCGTGTGGAGCTCATGATACGCACGGTGGGGGAGGGAGAGTCAGAAGAGGGATTTACTAATGATATTGAGATGGTTGTCCGTGAGGAGCCCATGATACATAGGGGGGAAATCCAAGAAGGGATATACTAATGGTATATGGATGGTGATCAGTGGGAAGCTCATGGTATATACCGGGGGAAGGGGATCGGTGGAGGGATTTGATAATGATATTGAGATGGTGTTTGGTGATGCGATCATGATACATACAGGGGGACTGGTGAAGAGATTTACTAATGATATTGAGACTATGTTTGGTGAGTAGCTTGTAGGGGACATTATGGTGTGCTGAGGAGGTTTCGGAGGTCAAGGCTGATGCCAGTGTGGAGCGTATAAGTTATGGGGGATGTTACTGGCTTAAGAAATTAGAAAGGGGGCAACAGGAAAGAACAACATAGGATCGTTGGGCCTTGCAAACATTTTATTATACGGTGTTACAGAAAGTATTGTTTAGTAATGCCATGTAACCAGCAGAAGTGGGGGGGGGGGAAGGTCCACATTTCTAGTGGTAACATTCATGCAGATAGGCTGTCCTGTCCTGGTCCAGTTTTACTCTTCCACGCTGGTAGTAGAACGCAGCCTTCAGATGTAAGGAAATCTGGCCTGAAACTAAGTTGCATCCCTCTGTTGGATAGATATGCAGTCGTTTTGTGCCCTGCCCCTGAGATTGCAGTTTGTTTTTGACTGTTGGCTTTTTTTTTTTTTACTATAGGCGTCTCTGGACCAGCCTACACAGACGGTGGTGATGCACCACACAGTGCCCACCTCACTCCAGAACATGGCCCTCCAACTGGCAGAGAAACTAGGGAACCTGGTGGACAACAATGAGCGCAATTTTGACCTGAAACAGGGCACGTACGGAGGGTACTTCAGCAGAGGTATGTTGAAGTGGGGAGTGCTTTCTTTGGGTACTTTCTTGGGGTGCACAGCAAATAAGCAGTATGTGCATTCATCCACTTTCTGACTAAAATGGTACACATACAGAGACTACTTTTATTTATTCTTATAAAATGGCAAGATAAAATCTAGAAATCTCATTGGCCAAGGCAGATCAGCTGACCATACATTAATTCTCTGTATATGCACAGTCATCCTGGTCCTAAACCACATTACACAATGAGCAGATCAGTCCTCCTACAACCAGAACTATCTTCCATCAGTCTCCCTACAACCAGAACTGATCTTTCACCACAAACATGGCCGATACCTTTACACTGTAGAAACCTGCAACTGGGCCCTACAATTAAAATTATCTTAAATATAAAATAAAACAAATTAATTAAATGTTGTTTACCAGATTGTCACACTCTTCTTACACACATAAACAAATTAGAAACATTAAGTATTGTTTATAGTTTTCATTACAACTCTTTGTTTGCTAACAGTGAAAAATCTCCCTTCTGTCTTTACCTGCTCATCGGGGGAAGTCTCTTCTGCTTTCCCTGACAAGTGAGATAATTGAGTCTCTGGCTCTAAAACAGGCCTTTGTTGTCTGTGTGTACAGTATGTTAGTAGAGGAGCATTCTGCTAGTAGAACTGAACAGAATGTTGAATCCCTGTATTCCATGGTAAACATTCCATGTAAACTTCAGACTTTATATTACAAGGTGGTACGCTTTGCCTCCTTATCCCACTATAGGAGCCACCACTGCGAGGAGTTAGCAAAGCTCAACTGGCCATCTTTTGAAGCTCGCCTCAGGTACCCTGTACTCTGCCTGGCAAAGAAGTTAATTAGCCCTATGCCTCCCCCGAGTCTCGATGGACTCCTAACAGAGAAAAGAAACCTGCGCAACCTCAGGTCCTCGGGCCTAAAGCTATTAGAGGTCCCTAAGGTCAGGACTAATGCAGGCCATAAATCCTTCTCACATGCTGCCCCTTCCCTTTGGAACAACCTCCCTTTGGAGGTCCGCGAAACTTCATTGTTATCGTGTTTCCGTGCAAGACTTAAGATCCATCTGCTGACAATGAGCAAATGCCAGTGCTGCAGTACCTGACACCTCAACCATGACCCTGGGACAGCACACTTACCTAACTAAAATCTTCAACCCCTGAACAGGTAGCACTAACTCCTTCCTCCCCCTCACTGCACCTATCCTATGGCTCTTACAAAAAGTCACCTAAGGAATCTCTAGTACTGTCTCTCTCCTTTGCATGACTGACGCAGGATCAAATGAATAACTTTTTAAACTATATATATTAAACCCATTGAAAAGTCTGTGATGTGCAACTACCAAATACTGTGTACCCTTGACCTATATATATTTCTCTGTCTGTTCATTTTATGTACTGTATTCCCGAGTTGCCCCTGAAAAAGGGACCTCCCCGGTCATCAAAATTCAATAAATAAAATAATAAACATTCAATTTCTTGAATGTGGGGAAACACGGAGAGAAAAAAAAAACAGAATGAAGAAATAAGCAGTAATAATATATAAACAAAGAGAAAAGGTAGTAAATGACTCACCCAGCTGTTTAGCTTTTAGGACAGAGCGAGCAGTTCATGATGCTGTCACTGAGTGTGGCAGTTTTGAACCACGCTTATGCTTGCAGCACTGGGAAACTGAGAAGCCTCTGTTATGGCTTCCTTTTAGTTTTGCCTACAGAGTGAGGAGAATGATATAAAATAAGGGGGCTATGTGTCATACTTAGAATGAGAAAAACAGCATTTGTGAATTGTGGCTGGCAGGGGAATATGACGCTTAAGTGGGCAGGGTAGCTCACACTGTTTAATACTACTTTAATCTAGTACCAATAGGTGGAAGGACTATTTTATGTTAAAAGCACAGGTTCACTTGCATTTTTACTTATTTAAAAATGTGTTTAAAAATAAAAAAATCTGCTTCTAAAAATAAAGGGACATTTTATAAGCGCAGTAAGACACTCTGTGGTTGTGCATTACGGTGTGATACCCGCACTCCTAGGGACAACCGCCACTCGGCCATCGGCCTTGTGCCTAACTACGCCCCTAGGAGTGTGGTTATCTCACCATAATGCACAACTCGTGTCTTATTGCTTACATAAATGTTTCACCAGGAAGGTACGCTGAGCAACAAGTTGCTCATCTCACATTGCGACCTGGGGGGTAGGGGATGATGAAGATAGTTTACAGAGATTTGGTACACAGTAAAAATTTACAGTAGATTACAAATAATTTGAGCAGACTGTACAGGAGTAATGAAATAGCGGGATGCTAACAGTTCTAGGGATGTGGATATGTTGTTCATCCACACTTCTTGGCATGTCCCTTTCCCTTTAAGGAACGCCAGAAAGTCTTCAAGCTGGCTCCTTCCACCCACCCGGGTGGTATATCCCTCAGCTCTGCCCCATGACACTAGATCTTGCTTTCCGCTGGAAAATTCAGGTTGCCTCCTTCGTGCTCCCACATTTTGTAGGCCCTGGCTTCAAAAACCTTTGGTTGTTCTGAAAATTTGCATTGTTCGCATTAGCGATCACAACTGTTTCTCTTTGATTATGGAAGACAAATCTTCCCCTGCATTTCACCGGTGTTCGTGCGGCCAGAAAATGTTACGCACCGATCACCACAATGTGTGCATCTATTGCTTGGGTGTCGACCATAACACCGCGAAGTGCGATATTTGTCTGGCATTTCACCCTAATGTCCTCAACCGTGTCGCACGCCTAAAGTTGGGAAGGCCGAAAACGGAATGCTCCAGTGAAATCAAAGGAGGCTCGTATGTGTTTCTCGCAGCTGGATCTGCCGGCAATTGGAGCATATGTTTTCGAGAAGGAAGCAGCTTATGCTGCCGACATCTTCTCTGAGCTCTTTGTTCTGCTCAACCTGGCTCCACCTTCTCGGGTTCTTTCCGAGAGCTGTGCCAGTCTCTCCCGACTAAGGAAGAGAGTCCTGCGGGCACACACTCCTCTCTGTCCCATAAGCGGGAAAAGGACCCGGGATTGTCTACGTCTTGGCGAAGACGTTTTTGGGATCGAGAGTCGAAATTGTTTCTTCGGCCACTGGCTTTTTGGCTTTGCCATCTGGCCAGTCAACGGAAGTGTCTATCGATGAGGTAGAAATTACCCTCTATCTGTTCGACCCCTTTCAACGAGACTCTTTCTCGGACCCCGGTCCTTGCTTTCCCCTGATGAGGAGACCCAGCCCACTGGGAATCCCGTCGAGGAAGTGGTCCCCGACCCCGGGAAAACACTGGTCCCGACGGTGTCTCCAGATCAACCAAGTCAGCCCACCCGATCTTGATTGAGGTCCAGGACCCCCTTGACCGACAGGCCGAGGAGAAGCCGTACGCGCTGTAAGAAGAGGCGACGCCATCAGTCGTTCTCGTCCTCCTTGGATGATGAGAGGCTCCAGCGAAACTCCGTGCTACGAGGAACCCAGTGGCAACAACTGATTTTGACTGGGCAATGCTGAATTCCTTGCTTCCAATCTCCCATTGTGCCAAACGCCGCGACGCCTGAATCTCATAAGCACTAGTGTGACTCATGCTGCTCTCAACTGCCACACAGGGATGGCCATTCCTTGTGCCTCTTCTGTCTGTGCCCAGACCACCTCGTGGAGAAGTGCCAACACTGCCAGCAATTCAGCTCCGCTACCTGGAAAAGAAAGCAGCAGTCCCTGGAGTCCCATACTCTAAAGAAAAAGATGGCATCCATGGAGAAGGAGATGAAGAAGTTAAGGCAGGGGTCCACTTCCCCCGAAGGTCACAGAAAGAAATGGGACAAGGAGAAGCATCGGGAGTGGGAATAGACTTCCACGGCTACCACAGCTCCGGCTGGAGTCGCGGCATTGAAGGTAACATCCCCTATGGGAGATCGCTCCACGACGACCGTCTTGGTGGTCACCAAGAAGGTGTCGCCCCTCCCGTCTGGCTCACGCCGGGGCCTTTCCGGAGCCTCCGGGGAAAAGGAGGCCTCCACTCCCAGGAGGGTCGCTTCCACCACACGGTCCTTGGGTTTGAGCGGGTCTGCTGTGTGTATGTGTGTCTCTCCTCTTTGACCTGAAACTAAATACTTACACAAAGTACAGTATTGGTGGTGGGCTGATTGGGTACCTTCTGAAGATGCAGAATGAGGCGTTTGTGTGTCTTGTCAGCAGGGTTAGGCAGGTGAGAGTTAACTGGTGTGTCTTCTCTTTGATCTGATACCTGGCTAGCTACACAGGGTACATCAGTAGTGGTAAACTATTTCCTGTCCTCTTCAGCCCAAAACAGCACCAGCAAAGAGGTACATGGGTCTCTCACCCTATGCGTATTCCAGGTAGTCTTACCTTCAGATCTGGTTGCCACACATGGCCTGTAAGATGAGTATTTACACCCCTGGGCTGCATTTTGGTTGTCTTGGTGAGCCAAGACCTGAGTCAGCTGTGATGATCAGCTTCCACTTTAACTGTAACAAACAGAGAGTACTTTATCTTTGCAGTCCCATTCCTAACTCCTTCCACTGAATAACAGTTTATTGGTCTTTGTTTGCAGATCAAAAGGGTGGCTACCAGCAGAAGCAAGGCTACCAGAGAGGCTACCGAAACCAGCAGCAGTCTCAGAGAGATTACTAATTGGCCATATGCTTCAAAGCACAGCATCATGGTAAAGAATGTAGCACCATGACATCGTGGGAATGTGAATGACCTGAATGCATAACGCCTGTAGTCGGGACTTCATTTAGTTCACTATTTGGTTTTATTTTCTCAATGTCTAATATTATATATTGGAAGAATGCAATAAAGATTTATAAGTGTGACAGAAATGTGTAACTATTTTTTGTGTGTTTTAACAGCTTCCCATCGGGCCTAGTTTATGTCACTCTACAGTTCCTAAAAACAAAATAATCATCGATACCCTGGAGTACTATCACAGGCAAATGTGGTCGGTGTCACAGAATGATTTAACACCCTCCACATTCATTAGATCAGGGGCCAGACAAGGAACACCACTCCACATTTCATTAGATGAAGGGCCAAAGAAGGAGCACCACTCTCTACATTCATTAGATGGGGGGCCAGGGAAGGAACAGTGCTCTCCACGTTCATTAAATGGGCCAGGGAAGGAACACTTCACATTCATTAGATAGGGGTCCAGAGAAGGAACAGCACTCTCCACATTCATTACATGAAAGTCCAGAGAAGGAACGGCAGTCTCCACATTCATTAGATGGGGGGCAGAGAAGGAACACCACTGTCCAAATTCATTAGATGAGGACCTGAGAAGGAACAATACTCCCCACGTTCATTATGTGAGGGGCCAGGGAAGAAACAACACTTTCAACATTCATTAGATGAAGGGTCAGAGAAAGAATAATGCTCTCCACACTCCGATGATGAGGCCAGGAAATGAACAACACTCGCCACATTCATTAGATGAGTGGTCAGAGAAGGAACAACGCTCTCCACATTCATTAGATGATGGGGGCCAGGGAAGGAACAACGCTGTCCACAGTCCTTAGATGAGGGTCCAAATAAGGGACCAGGGAAAAAACAACGGTCCATACTGTCCACATTCATTAGATGAGCCAGGGAAGAAACACTTCACATAAATTACAGGATGGTCCAGAGAAGGAACAACACTGTCCACATTCATTAGAAGAGGGTCCAGAGAAGGAACACCACTGTCCACTTTCATTAGATGAGGGTCCAGAGAAGGAACACCACTGTCCACATTCATTAGGTGAGGGTCCAGAGAAGGAACAACCCTCTCCATATTCATTTGATGAGGGTCCAGAGAAGGAACAACCCTCTCCATATTCATTAGATGAGGGTCCAGAGAAGGAACAACCCTCTCCATATTCATTTGATGAAGGGCTAGAGAAGGAACAATGCTGTACACATTCATTAGATAAGGGGCCAGGGAAGAAACACTGCTCTACATTCATTAGATGAGGGGCAGAGAAGGGATACCACTGTCCACATTCATTAGATGAGAGGCAGAGAAGGAACACCTGCCCACATTCATTAGATGAGGCAGAGAAGGAACACCATTATCCACATTCATTAGATGAGAGGCAGAGAAGGAACACCACTGTCCACATTCATTAGATGGGGGGCAGAGAAGGAACACCACTGTCCACATTCATTAGATTGGGGGGCAGAGAAGAAAAAATTACTCACCTTAGTAATGTTGTTTCTTCTAATGGAGTCTTGCTATATTATGACTTATGCAGTTAGCTCCTCCTGTAGAACTGCCCCGGAGAGGAAAGAGTTAACTCCATACAGGATGGAGTTCTGAGCGCGAGCGCTCCTCTTAGAAGCTCTGGCTAGTTTCAAATAGAAACTGTCAGATCTTTACCGAGCAAAACACTCACTAAGAGTCTGTGTGGAAAATGTAACCTATACTAGCCCAATGGCTACCTACTAATAACAACAATAACAACAACCAATATCACCCCTGACAAGCACTACTAGACCCCCCTTCCCCAAAGACTCAAGTCCAGGAGGGGGGCCAAACACAAAATACCAATTAACAATAAAACATAATTCCCCCAAATCCTAAAAAAGGGGAAAAAAACACCAATAATGGCATGACACAGTGCTTGCACTAATTTGCCCACACCCTACCCAAGTAGAAGTTCTGAGAGGGGCAGGTTGGGGGGGTGGTCATAATATAGCAAGACTCCATTAGAAGAAACAACATTACTAAGGTGAGTAATTTTTTATTTAAACATGAAGTCTTGCTATATTATGACATATGCAGATTACACAGCAGTACCTCCATGGAGGAGGGACAGAACCTACTTAGGGAATAGCTCTGAACACGGCTGTGCAGCTCGAGCATCTCTCCTGGCCTGGATATCCAGGGGTAATGCTTGGTGAAAGTGTGAACTGTTTTCCAGGTTGCAGCTTGACAGATTTCCAAAACAGGAATATCTCTAGCAGCCGCTAGAGATGCAGCTGTACCTCTGGTAGAATGGGCCTCAATCCTGAGGGGGTTCTCTACCCAGTTTTGGTAGCAAAATTGGATACAAGAGACAATCCACCTGGCAATTGTCCTCTTAGTGGCAGGTTTTCCTTTGCCAACCTCACCATAGGTGAGAAAGAGTTGGGATTCGAACCTGTGACCCTTGGTGCGTTCCAAATAGTAGCTCAATGCCCTCTTAACATCCAAACTGTGCAATCTCCCTTCACCAGAGGAAGAATGCTCAGTGAAAAATACTGGAAGGGAGATAGATTGGTTAAGATGGAAATCCGAAACCACTTTAGGTAAAAACTTTGTTAGTCCTGAGGACTACCTTATCCCTGTGAAAAATAAAATCATTTTCTACTGGAAGGGCTTGTAACTCACTTATGCGTCTAGCAGAAGTGATGGCCACTAAAAATACAGTTTTCCAAGTTAAAAACTTAAGGTCTGCCGAAGACAGGGGTTCAAAAGGAGGTTGCATTAACTGAGCAATGCAAACATTAAGGTCCCAGGCAGGGGCTGGGTCCCGAAAAGGAGGGTTGGTATGAAGTAACCCCTTAAAAACTTGGAAAACACAGGATGAGAGGAAAGGGGGGAAGGCTTTCCTGCTGAAATAAAAGCAGAGACAGCTGCCAAATTAACTCTTAAGGTAGCTGGTCTGAGGCCCAAAGAATTAAGATGGACCATGTAGTCCAGCAAAATGGGCAAATCAGCAGATTCTGGGACAATATGCTTCCCAGAACACCAGATGGAAAACCTTTTCCACTTGGAATTATAAGTGGCTCTAGTTGAAGGCTTCCTAGAGGCCTTTAAAATATCAAGGACACCTTGAGAAAGGTGTAAATCAGCAAATTCTAACTCCTCAAGAGCCAGGCTTTGAGGTTGAGGGATTTGAGGTTCGGATACCATACTCTCCCCTGGGCACAGGTCAGCAGATTGTGAATCCTGGGAAGACACAGGGGAAGGTGGACTGTCAGTGATAGCAGGAGTGGGTACCAGGGTTGCCTGGCCCAGTCTGGTGCAATCAGAATCACTTTGCAAGGCTGGGATCTGATTTTTACTAACACCTTGAAAAGAAGAGGGAAGGGGGGGAAGCATACAGAAACTTCCCTTCCCAATCCAAAAGAAGGGCATCCAGGGGGACTGAGCCCATCACTGGGGGCCTGCAACAGAACAGTGGAAGTTGGTGGTTGTCTGGGGCTGCAAAGAGGTCTATCTAAGGGTGCCCCATCTGGCAAAAACTGTCCCCATCACTCGAGGATTCAGGGACCATTCGTGATGGCCCTGAGAAATCCTGCTGAGGGCATTCGCTAGGACATTGTCCTTCCCTGGCAGATGAACTGCTATTAGAGAAGTGTTCAGGGAGTAAGCCAGAGACCACAACTTCATTGTCTCGGTGCACAAGGCCGACGACTGAGTGCCCCTTGTTGTTGATGTACCACATTGTTGTGGTACTGTCTGTTCTGACGTGGACTACTTTGTTCTGGACAGATGCAGAAAAAGCTTGAAGAGCTAAAAAGACAGCTCTGAGTTCCAGCAAGTTGATGTGGAGCAGAGATTCCTGGGGGGACCACACCCCTGTGTGGAAAGGTCGGCTAAGTGTGCCCCCACCCCAGGAGGGAGGCATCCGTGAGTGAGGGTGAGGGAGGGAGATAGGAATGAAAGGACCCCAGTCTTAAATTGCTCTGATCCTGCCACCATTGAAGAGCTAGGATCAGAGTTCGGGTCACTGGAACCAGTTTGGTAAGGGGGTCCCTCCTTTGGGACCAATAGGCCCTCAAATGAAACTGAATGTCTCTCATTTGGAATCTTGCTCCCTGCACTACAGCTGTGGAGGCAGCCATGTGCCCCAGGAGCTGCAAAAAGTGTCTTGCTGGTCGAGAGACCTGCAGGGTGAAAGAGGAGGCCAGGGCAATCAACTTCTCTACCCTTTCCAAGGGGAGGAAGGCCCTGGCCAGCTTTGTGTCCAATTCCGCACCTATGAAAGTAAGTACCTGAACTGGTTCTAGAACTGACTTTGGTAGATTTAGCAGGAATCCCAGGAGGTGAGAAGCTGCTGGGTGACTTGCAAGTGGGATTACCTGTTCTGGAGACTGTCCTACAATGAGCCAGTCATCCAGGTAAGGAAAACAGCAACCCCTTGCATTCTAAATGAGCCACTGCCACGGCTAGACATTTCGTGAATACCCTTGGAGCAGAGGTAAGACCAAGGGCATTGCCCTGAACTGGTAGTGGCCTGAGGGCAGTTCGAACCTGAGGTACTTTCGGTGAGAAGGCCTGATGAGGACATGAAAATAAGCATCCTTGAGGTCCAGGGAGGCTAACCAGTCCCCTGGCCTCAGTGAGGGCAATATCATTGCCAGAGTTAGCATTTTGAACTTTGGTTTCAAAAGGTGTTTGTTCAGATATCTTAAATCTAGGATGGGCCGCCATTCTCCTGTCTTTTTTGGGGTAAGAAAGTATCTGGAGTACAGACCTTTGCCGTGGTGTAAAGGAGGAACCTTTTCCACTGCTTTGCAATTTAACAGGGCAGAGACCTCTGCTTCCAGAGCAAGGGTCTCTAGGGGGCTTGCAGGTGGAAAGTGTCTGGCTCTCATCTTTGGAAACTGTTTGAAGCTGAGAACCAGACCCTGGCTTACTACTTCCAGAACCCATTTGTCCGAGGTTAGGGACACCCAGTTCTGACTGAAGTAAGCCAACCTGCCCACTACTGGTACAGGAGAATCGGCCCTGGGCACCCCATCAGGGTGCCTGCTTGGCAGTTGCCTTAGGCTGAGGGGTGGGGGACGGCTTACCTGCGCCCCGTCTGCCTCTGCCTCTGAAAAAAACCCTCTGAGCATAAGCAGAGGAGGCTTGGGATTGATAAAAAGGCCTGCCCCTACCTCTGGGTGTGTGCCTATGGGGAGTGGCTTGCCGCTCCTTGGCCTGGGCACTTTTCTAGGTAGTTCTGTATTCATCCATCTTTTTCATATAGTTCTCTGTCTGCTCCCCAAACAGAGAATTTCCAACCACAGGAAAATCCATAGCCTTAGACTGAGTGTCCTGTGACAGATTAGTGCACCTGAGCCATGCCAACCTACGGAAAGCTACAGAAGTGGCCATGACCCTAGAGGAAACATTAACATCAACAGCAGCATGAAATTGAACTTTAGAGGCTTCAATGCCATCAGCAGCCACCTGTTCCAATTCACTAGCCAGCTGGCCATGGGCCTGCTTGGCTAACTGCATAACTGCATCCCATCTAGATTTCTGAATCTAGCCACATAAGCCATATAATTTGCCTGCCTGAGTCCCAAAGAGGCTACCATATACTGCTTTTTTGCCATGGCATCAATCTTCCTGGAATCCTTATCAGGAGGATGTGAAGCCAGGGGAACGTTAGCCTTGTCACAGGCTGCAGCCTGTACCACTCCTACATGATTACACTGCTCAGAAAGGAAGTCTGTATCAGGGCCTGATAGAGTATACCTCCTGTCCATCTTTTTATCGACAGGAGGCACAGAATTTGGAATTTTTAAAATTTTCATTGTTTGCTTCTAAATGACATGCAAAGGAATAGACAATCTCTAGACTCTGGAATATCCATCATTTCAACATAATCAGGCTCCTCTTGCTCATCCACAGCCTCTTCTAAGGGAAGCTGGAGGGTTTCAGCAACTTTCTTATAAAAAATAAAATGAGATGGGGACTCGGACAGCATAGGGGGAGATTCTAATGGTCTGTCTGGAGAGATGTCCAGTTCAATGGGCACATCCAGACCCTCCCAGCCACATACATACTGTTCATAATCCTCCTCCCCCTCCTGTGGTTCATAAAATTACTCAACATCATACTCCTGAACCACTGGAACCGGACGAACCAACTTTCCACAACTAGTGGTGGTTCGACGGTCCCTGAGACAGTGACTGGACAATTTGTATGGCTTTTGCTATCTCTGCAGCAGTTAGAGAGGCAATTTTGGACTCAGACCTGCTGATTTTTTAGATTTTTACTGGGGCTGGTTCCTCAGAACCAGCTTTTCTTTTTGCCCGAGGAAGTCTCGCCTAGTCAGAGGGACTCCTCTGGTCCAGTTGGCACTGGACCGGGCTGGCCATCCGGGTCAGCGGACTTTTTGGCCTCTCGTTTCCTGAGCCTGCCCAATCTTTTTTCCAGGGTGGCTGCAGTGAAATTCTTGCAAATCTGGCAGTCTGACTGGAGGTGGTCAAACCCCAGACAATAAACACATGTGGTGTGTGGGTCAGCCTTGGCAAAGGCTTCCCCAAAAGCATCACAGTGTTGAAACCCAGTGGGCCCGGTTTTTCTTTTGGGTTTCTCAGACATAATGCCAGCCTAACCAAATACTTGCCCTTTTAATGGCAGTGCCAGGCAAGACACCCTTATCGGTTCCTAACCGTGTCACGGGTATTTGAAAAAAACGTAATTTAAAGTCCGTTCTTTTTAGAACCGATAAGAACCGGGAACCGCACTCTAAATGTGCAGTACAATGCTTTAAAAGTTTTTTTAAAAGCAAACCGATCGGTTCAAAAATAATGACAATTTCCACACAGACTAAAGACCTTGTACTTACGGTTACCAGATAGAGCTTTGAACCAAAATGCGGTAAAATAAAACACTGTTCTCGGTTAAATTTAACCGAGAATTACTGATTTAAACCGAGAAATGAACCGAGCTGAAGGAGAGATCTCCGGAGCGACTGTTCAGTGAGGCGGAGTAAAGAATCTGACAGTTTCTATTTGAAACTAGCCAGATAGAGCTTCTAAGAGGAGCGCTCGCGATCAGAACTCCATCCTGTATGGAGTTAACTCTTTCCTCTCCGGGGCAGTTCTACAGGAGGAGCTAACTGCATATGTCATAATATAGCAAGACTTCATGTTGTTTGAAGGAACACCACTGTCCACATTCATTAGATGGGGGGCAGAGAAGGAACACCTGCCCACTTTCATTAGATGAGAGACAGAGAAGGAACACCATTATCCATATTCATTAGATGAGAGGCAGAGAAGGAACACCACTGGCCACATTCATTAGATGAGAGGCAGAGAAGGAACA
This sequence comes from Neoceratodus forsteri, assembly GCA_016271365.2. Taxonomy (NCBI): domain Eukaryota; kingdom Metazoa; phylum Chordata; order Ceratodontiformes; family Ceratodontidae; genus Neoceratodus; species Neoceratodus forsteri. Next base: position 290,838,077 of record JADMNL010000026.1, read on the forward strand.
CTTGCCCACGTTCATTAGATGAGAGGCAGAGAAGGAACACCTGCCCACGTTCATTAGATGAGAGACAGAGAAGGAACACCATTATCCACGTTCATTAGATGAGAGGCAGGGAAGGAACACCACTGTCCACATTCATTAGATGGGGGGCAGAGAAGGAACACCACTGTCCACATTCATTAGATGGGGGGGGCAGAGAAGGAAACCACTGTCCACATTCATTAGATGGGGGGGGGGGCGGAGAAGGAACACCACTGGCCACATTCATTAGATGGTCAGAGAAGGAACACCACTGGCCACATTCATTAGATGAGAGGCAGAGAAGGAACACCACTGTCCACATTCATTAGATGGGGGCAGAGAAGGAACACCACTGCCCACGTTCATTAGATAAGGGGCAGAGAAGGAACACCACTGTCCACATTCATTAGATAAGGGGCAGAGAAGGAACACCACTGGCCACATTCATTAGATGAGAGGCAGAGAAGGAACAGCAATGCCCACATTCATTAGATGAGAGGCAGAGAAGGAACAGCACTGCCCACATTCTTTAGATGGGGGGGCAGAGAAGGAACACCACTGTCCACATTCATTAGATGGGGGGGGCAGAGAAGGAACACCACTGTCCACATTCATTAGATGGGGGGGGGCAGAGAAGGAACACCACTGCCCAAGTTCATTAGATGAGGCAGAGAAGGAACACCACTGTCCATGTTCATTAGATAAGGGGCAGAGAAGGAACACCACTGTCCACGTTCATTAGATGAGAGGCAGAGAAGGAATACCACTGGCCACGTTCATTAGATGAGAGGCAGAGAAGGAACACCACTGGCCACGTTCATTAGATGAGAGGCAGAGAAGGAACACCACTGGCCACATTCATTAGATGAGAGGCAGAGAAGGAACACCACTGGCCACATTCATTAGATGAGGCAGAGAAGGAACACCGCTGTCCACATTCATTAGATGAGAGGCAGAAAGGAACACCACTGGCCACATTCATTAGATGAGAGGCAGAGAAGGAACACCACTGGCCACATTCATTAGATGAGAGGCAGAGAAGGAACTGCCCACATGCATTAGATGAGAGGCAGAGAAGGAAAGCCATTGTCCACATTTGTTAGATAATAGGCCAGAAAAGGAACCACATTCAGTAGAAGAGGGACAGAGAAGGAACAGCACTCTCCACATTCATTAGATGAGGGCCAGTGATGAAACACTCTACATTCATTCGATAAGGAGGCAGAGAAGGAACAACACATTCATTAGATGAGGGACAAAGAAGGAACACCAGTTCTAAGATCATGGATATGTTGTTCATCCACACACTTTGACATGTCCCTTTCCCCTTTAAATCTTGCCGGAAGTCTTCAGGCTGGCTCCTCCCACCCACTCAGGTGGTATATACCTAGGCTCCACTCTATGATGACAGATCTTCCTTTCAGCTGGAAGATAAGGTTGCCTCTCTCGTGCTCTCGCATTTCGTAGGCCATGGCTTTCAAAACTTTGGTTTTACAGAAATTAAAATTCGTCCATGTTAACGATCGCGGTTTTATGTCCTCGATCATGGAAGAGAAATCTTCTCCAGGATTTCACCAGTGTCCTTGCGGTCAGCAAATGTCACAAACTGATCCCCATCTGGTGCGTCTACTGCTTAGGTGTCGGCCATGACACCTCGTCCTGCAGCTATTGCTTGGCCTTCCATCCCAACATCCTGGACGACCACCTGGCACGTTTAAAGTTGGGGAGACCAGAGAAAAGGAATCCTCCAGTGAAGTCCAAGGAGACTAGGTGGTCGGCATCTGCAGCCGTGGGCTGTGCCGAGCAGCTGGAACGCATAAAGGCGTTCGATGAAGAAGCCGCTGCGTGCTTCAGACAGTTGAAGCTTTTTCGTTCCACTCTAACTAGGCTCCACCTTTACAGGTTCCTTAAAGAGTTGTTCCAGTCTCTTCCTACCCGGAGAGAGGCACCCACAGGCTCGCACTCCTCCTGCTCTCTCTCGAGAGATAAGGAGCCAAACATGTCTTCCGAAGGCGCTCTTGGGACTGAGAGAGGTCTCAGTCCCAGGAGCTTGTGGTCTCGACCTTGGTCGAGATCACTTACTCGGCTGCAGGCTTTATGGATCTTCCATCTGGCCAGATGACCGATGAGGTCGGGATTATTCTTGACCCAATCAACCCGCTGTCGCCTGCCACAGCCGATGATTCCTTGGAGAGGACTCTGGTTCTTGGGTTCCCCGATGACGAGACCCAGCCCGCTGGTATCCCCATCGAGGTCCCGGTTCCGGACCCTAGGGTTTCACCGATCCCTCCAGTGTCTCCCAGGCAACCGAGTTGGCCTGCCCGCTCTCGATCGAGGTCTAGAACCCCCCTTAGCCGAGCCACCAAGGAAGAGCCACAAGTGCTCTAAAAAGAGGCGACACCACAGGTCGTCCACATCCTCCTCAGATGAGGAGAGGCTTCGATGGAAACTCCGTTGGCGCTATGAGGACCTTTTGCAGCAACATCTGATTTTTGTCCGGGCCTAAGACAGCTCTGCCGCCTACTCCGGCCATTACTTGGCTTTCACCTCCTAGGCCGAGGCCGACCCCCTCGGCACTGAAACCTTTGGTTCCCCCACCCGCAGGGCTGCCCTGTCCTCCGTTTCGGCCTATACTGGTCTCTCCACTGATAATGGTGGAACTGCCGCCTAAGCAGCCTGTGGGAAGGGCTCTTTCCAAAGAGGACCGACCAGATACTAGACTTCCCCGATGTCTGTTGGTCACGGTCACCCCGGAACCGCCCTCAGTGGGTCGAGGGTGATTTGGGCGGCAGGCTGCAGTACCCCGACTCTTTGGGCTCGGATGTCACCTGGGCTCCACTGTCATCCGGGAGATGATGAGTCATTTGTTGGCACAGGGATGGAGGAAGGTCCTTCCTTCTTCCAGGAGATTCTTTGTCTCATCTCTGATTCCACAGAGATACCCCTGGAACCCATGCAGAAAAAGGCGGAGTACCCTCTCATGGACATCTTCAAAGAGAGGGGATACCCCGACGGAGGTCTTTCCTGTAGCTGAAGCCATTGTTGGTCCGGCTCTTGAATTTTAGCAGCGCCCTGCCTCTTGTCCAGCAACATCTGCCCACATGGCCCGCAAACATGCGGTACCCATGGGGTCCTTTGCGGGGTTCACAGAGCACCCTTCGGCTGAGAGCCTGGTGACCGCCTCTGTGTTCAGGCATACTGGCAGTTCTGCTGACACTGACCTACCCCCCCCGATAAAGAGTCCAAGCTTTTGGACCACTTGGCGTGGAAAGTCTATGCGACTTCCTCCTTGGGCCTTCATCAGGCCAGTTTGGCTGTCGTCATGGCACACTTCTCTCATGTCCTTCTACATCTCCCTGCGGACATGCAGACCATGGTTAAGCAGGTCCGGGAGCAGGGCCGTGCTGTTGCCAAACAGCAGCTCCAGAGGGCCCTGGCCATTGGGAATTCTTGTGCCCGCTCGATGGCCGCCGCAGTTGCCTCTTGCCACAGGGCTTGGCTGAGGCACTCCTGCCTGGTGGATACTCAGCATAAGTTAGTGGATGTGCCTTTCCTTGGGACTGACTTGTTTGTCCCAGGAGTGGCTGGTCACCTACAGTGCATAGAGCAGTCCAGTGCCACCTTGGATGCCTCTTCTGCCAGGAGTTCTTCGGGCAAGAACCAGCTGTGGAAAAAGAAGCCTTTTTGGCATTCTTCCCCTGCAGTTCAGCAGTTCAGCAGTCCTCCTACCAGGGAGGACAGCATCAGTAGCAGGCTCAAGCTTGGCGCCCTCGGCCCAGTACTGGACCCCAACAGGCCTGCAAAGGAGGCCAAGGCTCAGGTCCTGGAGCCGCCGCCTCCTTCAAGCCTGCCCAGTGACGTGGTGGGGGTTGCCGCCCCTATTCCCATTTCGCCAGCTCTGGGTCTTCCCGTGGGAGGCTGACTCCGCTACTTTCTTTCCGCCTGGTCCGCTATCACTACGGACAGGTGGGTTCTCGAAGTGGTCGGTCAGGGACTGCCTCTAGAATTCGAGCAGTACCCTCCCAGCCGAGCCCATGCATGCACCCAGTCGACTCTTCGAGATGACATCACTCAGCTTCTCCTCAAAGAGACAGTAGCTCTCGTGGCAGATCATCTGCAGACCCAGGCTTTGTCTCCAGGTACTTCCTGGTGTCCAAGTGGATGGGGGGCTGGTGCCCCATTCTAGATCTCCACGACCTGAATCAATATCTCCGGTCACGAACCTTTTGGATGGTCACTCTGTCCCAGATCATACCATCCTTGGAGTGAAACGTGGTTCTGTTCACTGGATCTGCAGGACGCGTTCTTTCACATCCCAATTCATCCATCCCATCAGCGGTTCCTGCACTTCAGGGTCGAAGGGACCCTGTACGAGTTCTGAGCCATGCCGTTTGGCCTGTCATTGGCCCCACGGGTCTTCACCAAATGCATTGTAGTGCTGGCGGCCTGTCTCTGGCATCGGGGGGGGGGTCAGAATTTATCCCAACTGCAACAATTGAATCCTGGAAGGTTCCACCCAACAGAAGGTGGAGAGGTCCAGGGACCTGGCTCTCCAGACCTGCGCCAAGCTCGGCCTCCTGATCAATGAGGCCAAGTTAGAACTCGGGCCCTTTCTGGTGATGGGCTTCATCGGGCCAGAGCTTGGCTCCCAGCGGACAGGGTGGAGGTTCTCTCCTCCTTTGCCCAATAATTTCTGGTTGGGCACTTGCGCCCTGCCCGGGACTTTCTGTACCTTCTGGGTTACATGGCGGCGTGCACCTCAGTGGTGCGTTGGGCCTGGTTGCACATGCGCCCCCCTCAAATGGGAGCTGGCCGCTCCAGTGGACTCAGTGACACGGTCATTTCAATCAGCTGATCACTGTAACCCAGAAGATGTGGGATGTTCTCCAATGGTGGACCACCCCAAACCGGTTGCAGGAAGGGATCCCATTTGTTCGCCCCGAGCTAATGGTCGTCCTCACAACCGATGCCTCTCTCATGGGCTGGGGAGCCCACATGGGGACAAAAGGGCCCACGGGCTCTGGACCCACAAGGGGTCCCGATGCCACATCAACCTGTTGGAGCTCAGAATAGTCAGACTGGCACTGTCAGCTTTCTCTCCTCAGCTCCGTGGTCAAGTGGTTAAAGTCCAGATGGACAATACCATGTCCATGTACTACCTCAAACAAGGCAGCACGCACTCCCGTCTGCTGTGCAAGGAGGTGCTCTGCATCTGGACCCTTGTGGGCCGATTGAAGGCGGATCTCCTAGCCATCCATGTGGCAGGAGCCTCGAACCATCTGGCAGATGCTCTCAGCCGCTTAGACCAGACATCCCTTGAGTGGTCTCTCCATCCAGAGGTAGTTTACAACCTGTTCTCCCATTGGGGCAAACTGATGGTGGACCTGTTTACCTCCAGGGAAAACACCAAGCTGAGGCTGTTTCTTGCCTGCCCCCCTCAGCAGGGCTCACTGCAGGGGGATGCCTTCTCGAGGCTGTGGACCCCAGGCCTCCTCTATGCCTTCCCTCCATTTCTCTTGATCCACAAGGTGCTCCTCAAGGTGAGGAGGGACAAGGCAAAGGTGATTCTGGTAGCCCCAGACTGGCCGCATTAGATCTGGTATCCAGATCTCCTCAGCCTCGGCTGCAAGCCCCCAGAGTGGCTTTGTACACACCCAGACCTGATATCACTCAGTCAGGGTAAAGTATTCCATCTGGACCTTCAATCCCTGTGCCTCACAGTCTTGTACCTGAGCGGCTAGAGTTCCAGGCTTTGGGTCTTTCCAAAGATGTCTATACTGTGGTGGAGGCATCCAGAAAGGAATCGACCAGGAAATGTTCCACCTTCAAATGGAAAAGGTTTTCCATTTGGTGTCAGGGCAAGGGCCTGTACCCTCTGTCCTGTCCTGTCCAGTGGCTAACATTCTTGACTACCTTTGGTCTCTCTCCAAAGGGGGTCTTTGGTCATCGACCCTTAGGGTGCACTGGCAGCCATCTCTGCTTACCGGGCGTTGGCCAGTCAGCCAACAGTGATGCAGGAGACAGTGGTCGGGTGCTTTTTCAAAGGCCTGGATCACATATCCTCTCCAGTGCATGAACCTCCACCTCTGTGGGATCTACTGTTGGTACTGGCAAAGCTCATGGGCAAGCCATTCAAACCAATGCACAAGTGTGCCTTGTCACACTTGTCGTGGAAGATGGCCTTCCTGGTGGCTATCATGTCTGCCAGAAGGACAGGGGAGCTCCAGGTGCTTTCCGTGGACTCCCCTTATCTGGTCTTCCATAGGGACAAGGTTGTCCTATGCCTCCACCTGAAATTCCTTCCGAAAGTGGTGTCAGAGTTTCACCTTAATCAGGTGTTAACTCTGCCAGTGTACTACCCCAACTACACCTCTGAGGCCGAGTACAGGCTCCATACCTTGGACCTGAGACGTGCTCTCTCCTAATATAAGGAGAGGACAGCAGAAGTTTGGGGAGAGGTTCGCCAGCTGTTTGTCACCTATGCTGAAGTTGCTTCTGGCAGACCTACAGCTAACCGGACTATCGCAAGGTGGATTACATCATGCATAGGTCTGTGCTATGAGTTGGCGGGCAAGGAGCCTCCCAGAGGGATAAGTGCTCATTCTACCTGCCATACTGCTGCATCGGTGGCTGCTTCCAGGGACAACCCTATCCAGGAAATCTGCCAGGCTGCCACCTGGAAGTCAACAAACACCTTCATCACCCATTACCACATCGACCTGGAGTCTCGCCGGGATGCTGGTTTTGGGGTCTCGGTTCTCCAATCTCTGTTTCCTAAGGTCGCTCCTGTAAAAAAGTTTTCAGCTTAGTGTGCTACTCCTGGTTAAACAACTAAATTAAAAATTAAATTAAGTAGGCGGCATGCATCTTGCCTCCCTCCTTCCGGAGAACTGCTAGGAGTCTGCCAAAGAGTGTGGATGAACAACATGTCCATGCTCCTAGAAGAACAGGTTACTCACCTGTAACAGTAGATCTTACTTCGAGAGGGCTCTTGCAGTAGGTAATTACATATAGGACTGACGCCGGTTGACAGGACCCCGGAAAAATTTAGCTGCAGTCCGTGGCGAGGACTGCCCGCTCAGGTGACCAGCGCCATATGACGTCAGTAATGAAGGGCAGTCCCGGACGCCCGCCTTCCAGTTCTTTCCCGCCGTCAGCTCGTGCAGCGCCTCGCGATTAAGTTTTTATCGCTCAATCCTGTTACTTCGTTGGTTTTTCCGAACAAGTTTTCAGTTTAGAATTTTATTCTTCTTTCATCAGGTGAACGTCGGTTTATGTCGTCCCCTTCAAAGAATAAGTGCGACTCGTACGGCGCCCAACTGCCTCACAAAGACGGTCACTCCCTCTGCCTTTTCTGCTTAGGCCTCGAACACGCGGTCGACAAGTGTCCGCACTGCCTTCGATTCAACGCGACCACCTGCCGACGACGCCAGCAGTCCCTCGAAGCCCATCTCCTCAAAAAGATGATGTCCGCAATGGAGAAGGAGTTGAAGAAACTTCGGCAGGGGTCGACCTCCCCTGAAGGGCATAAGAGCGGGACAAGGAAGGCACCGGGAGAAGGCCCCCTCTGGAGTCGCGGGCAAGGTAACATCCCCTCCGGGGGATTGCCCGACAGCAGCCTCCAGGGCTCTGGAGGAGGCGTCGGCCCGCCTGTCGGGTTCGCGTTCGAGCCTGACGGGTGTCTCCGGGCAAAAGGAGACTCTAGCCCCCAGTACCGCTGCAGGCTCTGTGGTCTACTGGTGCGGGCATCTCCCTTAAGCCAGACGCTGGCTGCTCTGACATACGCCGAGAAGGCCGCTAAGACGCCGACCTTGCGGGCGCATGCCCCTCGGACCGGCCTCTCCCATTCTCGGCCCGCCTCCGGCGAGGGGCCCCAAAGTCGGACGCGTCGGCTCGGCGCCCACCGGACTCGCCCATAAGCCACACGCCAGCTCCTCCGACGCGTGCCGGGCTCGGAGCCTACGGCAGACCCTGCGCGATCTGTCGTACCAGGCTTCCCGCAGCCTTCGCTGCCGTCAGGGGAGCCCCAGTCCCCCCTGCCCGACCCTGGGGATATTTCTCCTCTGTCCCCGGACAAGGCTCAGGACCCTGGGCTACCATCCGATCCTCTTTCTGAAGAGCCGGCGCCGGCTCCTCCGACGCCAGTTCCAACACTGGCCCTGCCAACGCCGGTTCCGATACCGGCCCCTCCGACGCCGGTGGGGGATATTCCTCTTCCATCGAGCCCTCCACCCCACGGGCCTATCCCAACTGATCTGCCCATGGAGTACCTGGCTGGGTCGTCGCTCCGGCAGCTCCTCCAGTGCCTGGGTGCCCGCCGTCATATCCGACACCAGTTTTCCCAGGTCCACATCCTGCGCCGCAGTACCCGGTGCTGACCCCTTCGACGCCGCAGTACCCGGCTCCGGTATACCCGCAGCCAGGCTACGGATACTCCCCCTACGGATTTCCTCCATACACTTATACCCCTCCTCCTCCTCCACCGCCCCCTAGGCCACCGGTGGATCTTCAGGAGACTCTCTCCTCCTGGTGGGCTGAGGCCAAGGCTCAGCTCACCAAGGAAGTCGAGAGCCGTCCTACCGCGATGGTGCCACCCCCGGCTCCAGTACGCCCCAGACAGCACACTCCCTCTCCTCCGGATTCCCGGGCTTTACCCTCGGGATCCAGAGAGGGGCTGGACACACGTTCTGGGATCCCCCCCAAGGAACCCGTTCCTCCCCCTAGTCGAGTTGGGGAGTCTTACTCTGCTTCAGATTCTTCCTCTTCTCTCTCGGACTCCTCGGAGGTTTCCGATGGATGTTCCGAGAAAGACAACGAACCATGCTCTCCGTCCAAGTCCCGGCCGAGGACTCCTCCGAAGTCTCCTCCGGAGGATCCTTCCTTCACGGAGTTGCTCAGGAAGATCCAGGAGGTCCATCAGTGGCACTCCTTAGAGCCAGATCCTCAACGAGTTAAACTCGCCGAACATCTGGACTTACCTCTTATGGCTCCTACCTTAGTGCCACCCTGGATCGAGCCTCACACCCACCTTGTTTCCATGATTTGAAGCAACCATCGGCTTTAGCTCCACTTCCCAGGAAGTCGAACAGGCTATACCAAGCTCCGGAGGGTGTAGACTTTTTAGACTCTCACCCCCGTGCAGATTTGGTTGTGATTAGTGCCGCTCACGACCGGTCAGCACACCCAAAACACTTGAGCTTGTCTCCCCCGGATAAGGAATCTCGCCTTCTGGATCAGTATGGAAGGAAGATGTATGCTTCTTCCACACTTGGGATTAGGGCCCTGAACTATGTAGCACATATGGGGGATTACCAGAAGGCCATCCTTACCCAGGTGGAATCTAAGATAGACTCCTTGCCTGACTCCCAAGTCAAGCAGGAGTTAGCCAACCTGGTCCGTTCTGCTCGTTCGGCCAGTCGTCACATTTTGAGAATGACCTACGATGCAGTGGACACCGCAGGACGGAGTTCTGCCTTTGCCATTAGTCTTCGGCGTCATGCATGGCTCCGTGTGTCAGGTCTGGTCCCGGAGGTGCAGTCAGCGATCCAAGAAGCACCTTTCAGGGGTTCTGTGCTTTTCGGTGGTGATGTCAAGGACATCATCACTGATTTGCAGGAGAAGGGGATGGCCCTTAAATCTGTTGATTCAATGTACCGTCCCCATCCCCCACAGCGCCGTCCTTTTTGCAGACGCAGCCGCCTCAAGTGAAACCCTCCCAGGAAGGTGGGCCTCCTAAGCAGTCAGGCCCCCACAGCTGCAGGCCCCGCACCCAAAAGGCAATGGGTGCCCCAGCTGCAGCGCTGCCTCACACCACCTGACTCCTCCCTCTCCCACCGCCTCCGGCAGCCCCGGAGGAACCGGTAGGAGGGAGGTTCTCCCTCCGTCTTCTGGGTTGGGAGAGGATAACATCGGATTCATGGGTGCCTCAGATCATAGCAGAGGGGCACTCCATAGAGTTTCTACAGAAACCTCTGCGCACACACCCCCCCCCGAACTACGCTTACTCAAGGGATCATCTTCCTTTGGTCAGGGAAGAAATCTCGGCGCTCCTTGCGAAACAGGCAATAGAACCCGTCTCCCCCACCTCTACGGGACGGGTTACTATTCCCACTTCTTTCTTGTACCAAAGAAGACAGGAGATCTCAGACCTATTCTCGATCTCAGCTCTCTGAACCTGTATGTGGAATACAAGAGGTTCTGGATGCTTTCCCTTCAAACCCTTTTGCCCCTGCTTCGTCCGGGCCAATGGCTTTGTGCACTAGATATGCAGGATGCGTACCTGCACATCCCCATTCGCCCTTCGCACCGAAAGTAACTCAGGTTCAAGTGCTCCAGGGGTCCACTACCAATTCCGGGCACCCTGTTTGGTCTTTCTCGCCTCCCGAGTCTTTACCAATGCCTGGCGGTGGTAGCGGCCACCCTGCGTTCTTTGGGAGTTCAGGTTTTCCCCACCTGGACGACTGGCTCCTGGCGGCCTCATCCAGGGAGGAACTCCTGCATTTTCTGTCCCTCTCCCAGCAGGTTTTCACTGGCCTGGGTATCACCATCAGCCATTCCAAGTCTCACCTAGAGCCTTCACAGAGGCTCCAGTTCATCGGGGCAATTCTCGACACATCACTGTGCAAGGCCTTTCTGCCTCCGGACAGGGGGGCCTCCCTCCAGTCACAGATTTCCCTCCTCTCGGAACGCAGGAGGGTCCCGGCGAGGTCAGTGCTCCGCCTACTGGGGCTTATGGCGGCGGCCATCCCGACGGTTCCGTGCGCGCGCCTCCACATGAGAATCTCTCAGTGGACTCTCCGATCTCAGTGGGATCAACGGGTAGACGATCTAGATCATCTAGTTCTGATCTCCTCGCCGATGGCAAGAGACTTGCAATGGTGGATGGTTCGAGAGAACCTATTCCGGGGGGTCCCCTTTTTTCTTCCTCCCCCCGATCAGACTCTGACCACGGACACTTCAGGCGGAGGTTGGGGAGCCCATCTGGGTCCTCACCGAACCCAGGGCCTATGGTCAAAAATGGAGATAGTTCTCCATATCAGTGTCCTCGAGCTTCGAGCAGTGCTGTATGCTCTCCAGGCCCTTCACCAATTCATTCTTCCCGGCCACCTAGCTGTCCAAACGGACATGTGTGTTGTGTGGTACATCAACAAGCAGGGAGGGACTAGGTCCTACCCGCTGTGCAGGGAAGCAATGAGGGTTTGGGATTGGGCTATGCTTAAAAACATTCACCTCACGGCGATCCATGTTCCAGGGGTCGACAATGTCCTGGCAGACTGTCGCTCGTCGGCTCTACCACACGAGTGGGAATTGGACGAAAAAGTTCTAAAAAGCATCTTCCAGATTTGGGGGACTCCTCAGATAGACCTGTTCACTTCCTCCCAAAACGCAAAGCTTCCAATCTTTTGCTCTCTCGTTCCAGAGCGAGATGCTTTCTGGAACAACGCTCTATCTCTAAGCTGGAAGGACAGATTCGTCTATGCTTTTCCCCCAATTCCTCTGGTCCCTCGGGTGTTACAGAAGCTGGCTTTAGAAGGAGCGAGAATGATTCTGATTGCTCCTTTCTGGCCCAGGTAAATCTGGTTCTCTCTTCTACAACAGTACTCAGAGGTTCCTCCTGTTCCTCTTCCTTTATCTCCAGGATTGCTGACCCAGGATCAGGGGACCCTGGTCCATCCGGGACTCAAGTCCCTTCAACTTCATGCATGGCTCCTACAGACCTAGCTCAATCTCGTTTTGGCGTTTCTCCTAAGGTGGCCGAGATTCTGGTGGAGGCTAGAAAGCCCTCCACTAGGTCCACCTACGCCATGAAATGGAAAAGATTTTCTATCTGGGCTGCGGCCAAGAACGTGGAACCCTTTTCCTGCCCTGTGACCATTCTGCTTGAGTACATGCGTATGTTTTTGACCTGGGTCTCAGTCACTCCTCTTTGAAAGTCCATATGGTGGCTGTTTCAGCCTACAATGTCCCTTTCACTGACAAGGCATTTGCTCAGCTGGAGGTATCCAAAACTTTCTTCAGAGGGGTCCTTCATCTCAGGCCCCCTGTCCGTATTCCAGCTCCCCCATGGGACTTGAACTTTGTCCTCGAGAAACTTACCTTTCTCCTTTTTGAGCCTCACGCTTCCAGAACTTGAAGTTTTTATCGTGGAAGATGCTCTTCTTGGTAGCCATTACTTGCTTCTAGAATTTCAGAGCTCAGGCCTCTCATGTGCAAAATCCCTTATCTGATTTTCCACAAAGAACGAGTAGCTCTTCGCACGAATCCTAAGTTTCTCCCGAAGGTGGTAGCGGAATCTACCTTGAATCAGTCTATTGAATTACCTGCCTTCTTCACGCAGTACTCCAATCAAGGAGAATACCTGCTCCATACCATGGATGTTCACAGTATCCTGAGATACTACACTGATAGGATGAAGGATCTCAGAAAGACTGATCAGTTGTTCGTCCCTTATGCTCACAAAAGAGAAGGCAATGCTGTCTCTAAGCAATGCCTATCGAAATGGTTGGCCCTTTGCATTTCTTTCTGTTATGAAAAGTACAAGACCCTACCGGGTCAAGTCAGAGGTCACTCCACTGGGAGTAGCAGCCTCTGCGTTTGTTTCAAGAACGTGTTCATGGTAGACATCTGTGCTGCCGCCATTTGACTTCAGTCCATACCTTTACTAAACATTACAGTTTGACATTGCCTCTCGCCGTAGAGCAGGCTTCGGGTTAGCTGTCTTGCAAGGCCTCCTTTCTTGAGACCTGCTAGATTATTGGCTATTTTTGGAGTAGTTCCTCCTCCTGGTGCCTTTCATTTGTTCCAGACTGCTTGGGATTCTGTCCTATATGTAATTACCTACTACAAGAGCCCTCTCGAAGTAAGATAGTACAGTTACGTAAGAACTTACCGTAACAGTAGATCTTCGAGAGAGGCTCTTGCAGTAGGTAATACCTTCCCGCCCTCCATCCCCCTAGGCTTTTTCAGCTCCTTTTCCATTGAGGGAAATATCTGCTTCTCTCTCTTCTGGGCCTGTGGCGGGAAAGAACTGGAAGGCGAGCGTCCGGGACCGCACCTTTATACTGATGTCGTATGACGCCGGTCACCTGACGGGGGCGGTCCCTCGCCAGGGACTGCTAGCTAGAAATTTTTCTGTGGGGTCCTGCCGCCGACCGGCGTCAGTCCTATATGTAATTATCTACTGCAAGATCCTCTCTCAAAGATCTACTGTTACAGTAAGTTCTTGCGTAACTGTACTTTCTAGGAGTGGTATATGTTGTTCATCCACACGGACCCACCTGACCTCCCCTGCTGCAGACTCACAATGCCTGGCTTCCAGCGGGCTAAGATCTGTCATCATGGGGCAGATCTGAGATATATACCACCCGCATGGGTGGGAGGAGCTAGCTTGAAGACTTCCAGTGGATTTTAAAGGGGAAGGGGACATGCCAATGAGTGTGGATGAACAACATATACCACTCCTAGAACTCCTGTTACAGGTGAGTAACCTGTTCTTTCGTGACAGAACAGTGGGGGACTGTAAACACAGTAATGTCAAACATTAAAATTACAGGCTGCTTCTTGTTCAGAAAATGCATCTTACACTAGTCTCCTTACTCTGTCAGCTTTCTGAATTATTTTTTTAAAATGTGTCCCTGATTTTTTTTTTTTTAAGCTTTGTACCTTATTTGTGCAAAAAGAGGTTGAGAGGTATGCCTGGAAGAAACACCCCGTTGTGACTAACTGCTGCTGCACAAGTCCTTCTGCCTTATTTTTGACTTTTTTTGTATGTTGATCATCCATAGATAAGAGTGATTTTGTCCTTGGTGGCAGGTTGTCTCATGGGGCAAATACATTGAGGGGCAAACAGAGAGACAACCGTAGCAGTTTGTGCAATGCTGTTGTCTCTGGGCTGACAGAGAAGCAATGTAACTACTGTACAGTACTTTGGCAAACAATTAGTAGGGAGAGGCTGGACAATGGGTATGACCACACTATAATTGTGCCTCTTCTCTTGCATGCTTCAACAATCTGTGCCCCTTGCAGTTCCTCCTGCAATGAGAGTGACAGGCAGCGTGTCTGTAGTCGGCATCAGCCTGGCAAACATGCCATAATGAATCCTACTATCATAACTGTCTGTAACTGTTCCAATCCTCAGTGTCAGTGCTGGGATTACAATCAATCATGGTGGCAACCTGACAGGGGAAAATCACTCTTCTATTCAGCAGATAAAACAAGTTTACGACAACACTCGAATACAAACTGGTACAGAACGTGTATGCAATGTGTGCACTACTGCTAGTAATCTGTCTCAAGGATCTGTGGTAAAACACCCAGCTAGCCCCAGTAGTTATACACAGGAGCTAGCAGAGTTTCTTGCCACAGATTCATCAAAATGGATTAGCCCAGAGGTGCAAAGGAAGAACGTGCAGGACTCACTCTGTTATATAACAATGAACTCTGCACTTCCTTGGTTTAAGCCTCTGTGGTTTCGGAGTTCGCCAGTGTCAAGTATTGATTGTAGTGTTGTGTTGGCAATATTTCTTAACAAGCATGCTGCATCAGAAAATGATGTTAAAGGGACACTGTCAACCTATTTTCCATCGTTTCTAGGTTAAAACAAAACATAAGTCATGGTCGCTTTCTTCCTCTGAAATTTCTTGATGTCGCTGGTTGTTTAGTCTGCCTCCTTGCTTATTAGAACTGAAATGCATTTGAATGTATTGCTAGGCACAGCATTGTTTTGCTATACACAGCACTGTTTTGGTCCAAATTATTGAAGCTCACTGCATACTTCCAGAACAGCAGAGGCACCCGCCTCAAACTGTGCAGTCATAGCCACTTGTGATCCAGTAGTCTCCTCAAATCCCACTGCATCACAAGTAACTAGACTGTGTTGTGGGTGTTTCTGCATCCAGGAAAGATGCAACTGTATTTAGTCAAACAATTAAAATCTTGGTGTGATGAGACAACACCAGTATAGTATAGTTGATACTTGTTTTTTCACTTTTTAATATCAACAACCAGTCACATCTGCAGTCTCCATAGAATAAGCACAATCAAATGTGTTTTTTAAACTAGGGACACTTTGAGGCCACCGGGGTTGGCAGTGGCCCTTTAGGCTGCTAAATACTATGACGTGATGCTTTTTTCGCATCTTTTTGTCGGAGCCCACAGTCACCCCTACAACTCACCCCCACATTTAAATCACATAAAGACAAATAGGAACATTGTGAAAATAAGATACAACGAGCCTGATTTGTTAACATAATTTTATTGTGAATAACACAATTCGAGCAACGCGGTCATCATGGCTATTACTGTTTGAAGAAAAGACATTTCAAGATTCTTTTATTGCATTCTCCTTTCTTTAACTGTTGGAACAGATTTGCATGAAATGTGGCACATGTAGTCTCGTGTGGTAGATCTCTTTAGGTGGCACTGCAGTGTCTGTCTTTATCGGATGTGCATGCCTTTGGTTTAATTAGAGACAGTGTGACCCAATAAAGTGTGCAAGCCATCACAGGTGCTATCAGAACAGTATTTAAAATGTTCTAAATGTTTGAACTACACCTTTTTAATATTGTGGCTGTGGTGTTTTGCGTTTAAGCTGTTTGGTTGCCACCATTGACAGCTTTTGTGGACCTTGCTGTAATATATGTGGTTTGTTTTGGTAGCTGGGGGATCATTCAAACCAAGGTCTGTTGGATGTGCATTACTCGAGACGGTCCAGCTGCCTGCCCCAATTTCTACGTTTGGTCACAACCATCTGCAAGGCCCAAGGTACATGGGAAGGATATATAGCAGAGGCTGTTCACTACTTGCCATGGTTTATGGTTAATAAGCAATATCATTTTTGAATTGTTAACCCTGTTTAGTCATAGTTTTCAGCATGTCTGGCTTTGTTTGGCTGCAGCATATGTGTTACATTATGTTTTCAAAACGAGGGCCAAGGTGCAGCATGGGTGGAATAGCATGTTTTTCCATGCTGTTCACTGCCTCCATAGCTGTTCTGGTGATGGCGTGTATGTTATATAACAGGTAGCCAATAACGGCTGGCTTTTGCTGCTTTGTTTGGCTGCCGTGTATGGAAGTTGCACTGTGCTTTCATTCAATAATTGGCACACATGTGATAGTGCCTCCACTGAAGATATGAGTCATAGTGTATGTTACGTGTGATGATCTACTAAAAGCATCTCGCAACATTTATGTTAATGGCACAGGTAAGTAATGGGGCTTACAGAATGAAGCAATATGTGCTGACTGCATCTTTCAACAATAAGAGACTCTGTAAGTGGCAAGATGTGTGGAAGACTGAGTTCAGCTGGGTCGAAAGTATAGTGACATTACAGCCTCCTGCGTATATTGTAGATGAGAAATTCTGATATCACATGGTGGACGAAATTACCTAACAAAACATGACAGCACTGAGCAACACAACACCACCATCCAGCAAGCCAAACACAGCCATCTGATGACAAAGTGGACCAGAACTACTAATCTGGATGTAACGGAGCTGAAGGTTACTGCAGCAGAAGTGGCTGAGGTGTTCCATGCAGTGCAGCACAACATGTCTTACAATTCCTCGGACTGTGGGCTGATGCTGGCCAGTCAGCTGTATGGGGACTCGGAGACTGCCAAAAAACTTTCTTGTGGTAGAACAAAGGCTGAAGCCATTGTAGAGAATGATCTTACTTCGAGACACAGCTCTTGCAGCAGGTTACACCATTAGAACTGAAGCCGGCAGGCGTCAGGACCCCACGGAAAAATTCTAGCTAGCTATCTTCAGCGGGGACCACCCCCGATATCGGTCCCGCCTCCAACGTCAGGCGTGGTACAAAAGGGGGCGGTCCCGCCAGATTCCCCAGTTCTTTCCCGCCGTCGACTTGCATGTCTCGACCCTTCGGTTCCAGTCTAGCGCATGACGCGTGGTTCAGAGCTTTCCTCCGGGAAATCCTTTTTTCTTCAAGATTGTTGCTGATGTCCTCTCCGACCTCTGGTCATCCCTCCAAGTGTGCTTGCGGGAAACAGATCCCCTTCAAGGACCCCCACATGGCCTGTGTTAGGTGCCTGGGCCCAGACCACGATACCCGGGCCTGTTCGTTTTGCCAGGGCTTTAACAGCCGAACAAGGATCCGACGTCAGAAGGCCCTCCAGGTTTTATTGTTGGAGGAAAAACTGAAGACCATGTCCTCCAAGGGGGAATCTTCGTCCAAATCCCACAAGCACGCAGAGAAAAGAAGGGAGAAGGCCCCTTCCAGGTCCCCGTCCAGGGCTTCGGAGTCCCACAGCTCCGGTTCTCAGTCCGACCGCTCCCCTTCCAGGGCCAGCTCTCAGCCTCCCCCGGTTGCGGTAAGAAAGCCTTCTTCTTCTCAGGCCAAGTCCGCCAGGCCGTCATCGTCCTCCTCTTCCAAGGCCTTGGCGAAGTCCGGGGAGCGCCACCACCATCATCATAAGTCGGGTTCCCGCCCTTTGGCTCCCGATGTCCGGTCATCTTCTGTGCCTCCACGCAAAACTTTGGAGCTCACACCATTGAAGAGACCTGTGGACCCGACGCCGGCCCGACCGTCGTCGGCCGTACGTCATTCCTCCCTGGAGCCGTCGTCGGCCGGACGGCTGTCGTCGGCCAAACCATCCCAGCGGACTCCGGTTGGGGGACCGGCGTCCGTTCTGCCTGAGAAGAGGGCTCCCACGCCTCCGACCGACATCAGTCAGGAGACGCTGACTGAGGAGGACTTAACGCAGCCCGAGGACCAGACGGGCAACCCCGGCCTCGCCGAAACTCCCAGGGCCCCCTCGCCCTTACCCGAGGCCCCTGTGGAGCAGACGCCGTGACCCGACGACCGCCCTCCGGCGCCTGGGCCGTCGTCAGGACTTTCTATAGCGGAAGTGAATCTCTTCACTTACTGGTGGGACACCATTAAAAGGACATGGCCCCCACCGCTCCTCCTCCTCCGTACCGCCCCTTTGCCTTGGGTGGCAGGCTGCTCACCTCCCCCCCCGGGAGCCTGGATCCTCTCCCAGGGGAAGATCAGAAAAATGGAGACCTCCGTCGAAATCCTCTTCTGGATCACCCAGCCCCATGAGATCCAGGAGACACCGACGTTCGCCGTCGACGGAGGACACGGGATCAGTCTACTCTTCCTCTAGATCCCCATCTCCTCTCTCCATCCCTTCTCCGGACCCACGTGAAACACCGAGATCTCCTACGGATGACCCCTCGTTCATGGATATTATGCGACATATCCAGGAGAACATGGGATGGGATGCAGAAGAACTAGACCCCAAAAGGTTACGCCTTACCAAATATCTTCGGCAAAAGGACCCCAAGCCTGTGGTGGAACCACCCTTGGTGGACACTTTCATGGACGTCACCAAGGCAGCGTGGAAGCGTCCACATTCGCTCCCGGCAGTGCCGAAGAAAGCTGATCATCTGTACAAGGCTCCTAAGGACGCACTAGTACCTGACGAGCAGCCTCAGGCCGACTTCTCTGGTCATCACAGCCTCACATGACCGGTCACAGAGGCGCAACATTTGAGCACCCTGCCACCGGACCCAGAGTCCAAACAGTTGGATGCACTGGGCAGGCGACGATGCTTCCCGCTACCTGCTAGCCAGATTCTTGAACTACCTGACCCACATGGTTCAATTCCAGAACGCTTTGTGGGAACAGGGTCTGGAGGCGGCTGAAAAGCTGCCCGAAGGTGAGCAGAAGGAGGAGATGCTCCAGCTCCTCTGTACGGGTTCAGACGTGGGGACCCAAGTGCTTCGAGCCGCGTACGACTCCGCGGACTCATCGGCCCGAGCAGCAGCTTCTGGCGTATGCCTCCGGAGACACTCCTGGTTATGTGTCTCCGGCCTTGCCCCAGATGTCCAGAAAAACATTATGGACGCTCCGTTCGAGGGAGAAGTTTTATTTGGTAATCCTTCCGAGAAGATCATTACCAAACTTTAAGAGGCCGGGAAGGCGGTAAGGTCGGTTCAAGCCATGTACCGACCCAAACTTGGTTCCTTTCGTAGGAACCAAAGCCGTCTTCATGGGCGGACACAGAGGCAGCAGCCCCGCTCCGCTACACATCAGAGGGGCTCCGGTTTCCGTAGAACCCAGGGAAAACAGCCCGCTAGCCGAGGTCACTCTTCCCCTAGGCCGACTCAGCCAGCGGTCCCATCTGCCGCCACAGCCTGACTCCTTTCCGGCCCCCGCCCCTCAGGATTAGAATTCGCAGAAAAGCCACCCTCGAGGCCTCCTTTGCTCTCCCGGTGTCCGGGTCAGCACAAAAATTTGATCTGGCAAGAGGTGCTCGCGCGCCTAAGAAAAGGAGCGATAGAGTACGTCCCGGAGAACCAGAGAAGACGAGGATATTATTCCCACTTCTTCCTGGTTCCCAAGAAATCAGGGGACCTCCATCCGATTCTGGACTTCAGCGACTTCAATGTGTCGGACGCCTACAAAAGATTCCGCATGGTGACTCTTCCGGGCCTTATTCCCATGCTGAAACAAGACGATTTTTTGCGTCTCTAGACATGCAGGACGCATACCTGCATATCCCCATAGCTCACGTGCACCAGAGGTTCCTGCGCTTCGAGTTTCTCGACCACCACTTTCAGTTCCGAGCTCTTCCATTCGGACTGTCATCCGCACCAAGGGTCTTTACCAAGTGCATGGCAGTCGTGGCAGCATCTCTGAGGAGACAGGGCCACTATGTGTTCCCGTACCTCGACGACTGGCTTCTCATGGCCGCCTCCAGAGAGGCGTTGTACTTATCAGTTCAGAGCACCCAGGACTTGTTCCACCCTGGGTATTCTCGTAAATTACAGAAGTCTCTCCTGGTACCGCCGCAGAAAACTGCAGTTTATAGGTGCAGTCCTGACACTGTTCAGGGAAGAGCTTTTCTTCCGACGACAGAGCGGAGCGCATCAGATCCCTCATAAGGGATTTGTCGTCAACAAGATCGTGACTGCCAGGTCGGTCCTTCGCTTGCTCGGACACATGGCTGCGGCCATTCCTACTATCCCTTCGTAGGCTCCACATGCGGTAACCCAGTGGATGCTCAAGGTACAATGGGACCAAAGGCAAGACCACTTGCAGCATCCGTCAGTATCACAAACTCGGTCATCCGAGACTGGCAGTGGTGGCTAGTCCCGGTCGCCTCTCAAGGAGTCCTGCTTGTAGCGCTGCCCCTGAGGTAACCTCACCACAGACGCCCAGGTTTTGGGTGGGGGGCACACCTGGACGGGGTAAAGTCCCAGGGTACGTGGACCACGTTGGAAGCTCATCTCCATATCAATGTCCTAGAGATGAGGGCGGTTCTCTATGCCCTGCAGGCTTTTCAGTCAGTAATCCCACCGTGTACTCTCCTGCTGCAGACAGACAACACAGCGGTGATGTATTACCTCAACAAACAAGGAGGCGCGCACTCTTACCCCCTTTGCAGGGAAGCCATGAGGGTGTGGGATTGGGTAATCAGACACGGCGCAATTCTGATCACTGTGCACGTTCCCGGGGTGGACAACACGATTGCAGATGGCCTGAGTCGATCCCAGGCCAGAGTCCACGAGTGGGAACTTCTTCAAGAGGTAGCAGAGGATCTGTTCTTTCGTTGGGGAGTTCCAGAACTGGACTTGTTCACATCCCCTTCCAATGCAAAACTGCCCAGTTTTTGCTCGCTAGATCCAGGGCCTGGTGTTTTCTGGCGAGACACGTTATCCCTCTCCTGGGCGAACAGATTCCTCTACGCTTTCCCTCCCTTCCCGTTGATCCAGAGAGTTCTTCTCAAACTGCGCAGGGAGCACGCACTCATGATCCTGGTGGCCCCGTTCTGGCCCAGACAGATCTGGTTCCCCTTGCTGGCACAGCTATCCTGGGAACCTCCACTCCCGTTGCCATTCAGCTATCCTGGGAACTCCCGCTGCCATTCAGCTATCCCGGGAACCCCCGCTCCCGCTGCCATTCAGCTATCCCGGGAACCTCCACTCCCATTGCCATTCAGCTATCCCGGGAACCCCCGCTCCCACTGCCATTCAGCTATCCTGGGAACCCCCGCTCCCGCTGCCATTCAGCTATCCCGGGAACCTCCGCTCCCGTTGCCATTCAGCTATCCGGGAACCCCACTCCCGCTGCCATTCAGCTATCCTGGAACCTCCGCCGCTGCCATTCAGCTATCCTGGAACCCCGCCCCGCTGCCGCTCAGCTATCCTGGAACTCCGTTGCTGCTCAGCTATCCTGGGAACCCCAGCTGTCCCAGGAACTCCCGCCTCGCTGCTGCTCAGCTGTCCGGGAACCTCCGCCTCCCGCTGCCATTCAGCTGTCCGGAACCCCCGCCCGCTGCCATTCAGCGGTCCGGGAACCCGCTGCCATTCAGCGGTCCGAAACCCGCTCCGCTGCCATTCAGCGGTCCGGGAACCCGCTCCGCTGCCATACAGCGGTCCCGGGAACTCCCCGCCTCCTGCCATTCAGCGGTCCTGGGAACCCCGGCCCTTGCTGCCACAGCGGTCCCAGGAACCCCGCCTCCGCTGCTATTCAGCTGTCCTGGAACCCCGGTCCCGCTGCCATTCAGCTATCCTGGAACCCCCGCCTCCCTGCCGCTCAGCTCCCACCTCCTGTCTCAGGAGAAAGGTTCATTAGTCCATCCGGATCACGTTCTCTGAACCTGCATGCTTGGCTCCTAGAGACATAGCCATCTTAAGGCCACGGGTCTCGCAAGAGGTTGCAGAGGTTCTTTCTGCAGCCAGAAAAGCCGTACCGCGATATGATGACGCCATGAAATGGCGCAGTTTTTGTTTATGGTCACGGGCTCGTGATCTTTCCCCTTTAGGTTGTCCTGTGGGAGTAGTTTTGGATTACCTCCTCTCCCTTTTTCATTCAGGCCTAGCCTACTCCTCTATTAAGGTGCACCTCTTTGCCATTTCGGCCTATCACCTCCCGGTGGGTCATCGTGCAGTAGCTCAATTGGACGCCTCTCGGGAAGTTCTTAGGGGAGTGTTACACCTTAGGCCTCCCATTAGGGACCCTGTGCCCCATGGGACCTGCTCTTTGTCCTGGAACAGCTCACGCCCTCCTCCTTTGAACCTGCCACGGATTACAGCTACATTTTCTGCGTGAAAACGTTATTTTTAGTTGCTGTTACTTCAGCAGAAGAATTTCTGAGCTTCACGCCTTATGTGCAAAGAGCCTTATTTAGTTTTCCACCGGGACAGAGTATCCTGAGGACTAATCCTAAGTTTTTACCTAAGGTGGTCTCTTCACCTCTCTAAACCAGGATATTGACCTTCCGGTCTACTTCCGAGTTATTCAAATAGAGGAGAGGCTTTGCTCCACACCCTGGATGTTCACCGCAGCCTGAGGTATACCTCAACAGAACTAAACCCTCTCGTAGTTCTGAACAGCTTTTTGTTTCCTTCTCTGAGAGAATGATGGGCCAATCAGTATCCAAACAGTCTCTGTCTCGCTGGCTTGTCCAGTGTATGTCGTACTGTTATGATATCAAACAAAAGCCCCTCCCGGGCTCTGTCCGGGGTCATTCTACTAGGGGTGTGGCCACATCCTTTGCAGCACTAAGAAACGTCTCCACCTCTGCTGTTTGTGCTGCAGCCACTTGGAGCTCTGTGCATACCTTTATCAGGCATTATAGCCTGGACATCGCCTCTTGGCGAAGGGCTGGTTTCAGCCATGCGGTGCTACAGGGTCTCCTGTCCTAGGTTCAGGACCTGGAATGTACTTTCTAATTTCCTCCTCCCGTAATTTTTGGCAGCGTTACTGCTTGGGAATCAGTCCTAATGGTGTAACCTGCTGCAAGAGCTGTGTCTCGAAGTAAGATAGTACAGTTACGTAAGAACTTACCGTAACAGTAGATCTTCGAGAACAGCTCTTGCAGCAGGTACCTTCCCGCCCATCTTCCCCCTTGGAGGAGGCATGGCTCAGACTTTCTGAGCACGGATTTTTATCTTCCTGTCTTCTGACGGTGAATCCTCAGTCTCCCATTTCGATGTCAGCCTGCGGCCGGAAGTCTCCGGCGGGAGAAGTGGGGAATCTGGCCGGACCGCCCCCTTTTGTACCACGCCTGATGTTGGAGGCGGGACCGACATCGGGGGTGGTCCCCGCTGAAGATGGCTAGCTAGAATTTTTCCGTGGAGTCCTGAGGCCTGCCGGCTTCAGTTCTAATGGTGTAACCTGCTGCAAGAGCTGTTCTCGAAGATCTACTGTTACGGTAAGTTCTTGCGTAACTGTACTTTCTGGGACCACATTCTCTGGAATGCCTTCTGAAAGACAAAGTCCAGGGGTGTCATTTTCAATAGCATCAGATGCTTCCAACAAGGGCAGCATCAAATTATTCCCACTGGTAGTAAGATATTTCAAAAAGGAAGAATGTGCTGTTAATGCTCTCCTGGACTTCTGTGAAGACCCATATGAATCTGCTCAAGCCATAACTGACCAGATTTCATCTATTTTGCAAAGGCATTCCTTGTCATGGGCCTCTGTGTCTGCATATGGTGCCGACAATGCCAGTGTGAACTATGGCAAGTGGTCAGGCGTGTACACTAGACTGAAAGAGAACTGCCCATCACTTCAAAAAGCAAACTGCCCTGCTCACATCCTTCACAGTGCTGCAAAGAAGGCAGCAGCAAAACTGACATATGATGCGGAGGTGTTCGTCCTAAAAACGTTCAGCCATTTTTCAGGGTCTGCCGCAAAAATAAGACACTTAAAAGAGTTTTTTTGATTTTTGTGGCACGGAATACGAGTCCCTTCTGAGGCATGTGCCAACCAGGTGGCTGTCATTGCTGCCAGCAATTGAGAGAATGGTACGAAATCTTGCTGCACTGCTGTCCCATTTCCTGTCACAAGGAGAGGACACACCTAGACAGATCTGGCAATACTTTGCCGACAATGAACATGGAGAGGGCACACTTCCGACACTGCCACAGTGCTACTTGTAGTTCCTTAGTGCAGTTGTGGCTGATTTCAGTGAACATATAGCCACCCTAGAAAGATCCCAACTGACAGCTATGGAAACATTTGCAGTGATGGCCTCGCTTAGACAAAAACTTGAAGCCAGAGCAGCAGACAAGTTTTTTGGGGGGAAGCTTTGGGCATTCATGAGAGATGTGGATACTGTCTCCTGTAAAAAGCTGGAGAGAGATTTTATCCTTTTCATTGAAACTGCTGTCAAATATTTAGAGCAGTGGTTTGACTTCAGTGACAACAACTACCTAAAGAAAATGTCTCTGCTGTCTTTGAAGGACCCCTTTGCCTTTGATGATTTGTTGAATGTTGTTGCTGCCTTTTCTCCACAGGAATCCACAGATACAGTACAGACAAACTGTTTCAAGGCTATTCAGTCATCAGGCCCCGTATGCCAGACTTGTGTAGACCGGCCCTATCCCCAGTGGAAAAGTGGCAGAAGATTTGTATGGATGCCCGCAGAGCTGCCTGCTCCATATCCAGTAAAGTACAGTTACGTAAGAACTTACTGTAACAGTAGATCTTCGAGAACAGCTCTTGCAGCAGGTTACACCATTAGGACCGAAGCCGGCAGGCGCCAGGACCCCACGGAAAATTTCTAGCTAGCTATCTTCCGGCGAGACCGCCCGACGTCGGTCCGCCTCCGACATCAGGCGTGGGTACATAGGGGCGGTCCCGCCAGAATCCCCAGTTCTCCGCTCGGAGATCCCGCTGCAGGATGACATCAGAAGGGAGACCAAGGATCCGTCAGAAGGCAATAGCGAGAAAATCTCAACCAAGGCGTTTTCTTTTTTCCTCCGCCTCAATCATCCATGACATATCGCTTGCTTAATCTTTCATATTGTTGTTGTTTTTTGGGTTTTAAGCAGAACCGAATCTCCTCTAAGGGGAAGGTGGGCGGAAGGATACCTGCTGCAAGAGCTGTTCTCAGAGATCTACTGTTACGTAAGTTCTCACGTAACTGTACTATCTTACTCGAGATACAGTTTCTGCAGCAGGTTACACCATTAGACTGAATCCCAAGCAGTAACGCTGCCAGAAGATCCGGAGGAGGCATAGAGACAAGAGAAAAACCAATCCAAGTCCTGACCAGGACAAGAGACCTTGCAACACCGCTAGGCCGAAACCGGCTCTATGCCTAGAGGCTATGTCCAGACTGTAATGCCTGATAAAGGTATGTACAGAGCTCCAAGTAGCAGCAGCGCAAATAGCTGAAATAGAGACATTTCTGAGTGCTGCAAAAGAAGTGGCCACACCTCTGGTAGAATGACCCCGGATAGAACCCGGGAGGGGTTTTTGTTTAATCTGGTAGCAGTGCGAGATACACTGGACAAGCCAGCGTGACAAGGTCTGCTTGGACACCGGTTGGCCTTCCATTCTCTGAGAAAAAGAGACAAAAAGCTGGTCAGAAGCCCGCATGGGTTTAGTTCTGTTAAGGTAATACCTCAGGCTGCAGTGAACATCCAGGGTATGAAGCAAAGCCTCTCCTCTGTTGGAGTAACTCAGGAAGTAGACCGGAAGGTCAATATCCTGATTTAAAGCAAGTGTCGAAACCACCTTAGGCAAAAACTTTGGGTTCGTCCGTAGAGATACTCTGTCCCGGTGGAAAACCAAATAAGGCTCTTTACACATGAGAGCATGAAGCTCAGAAATCCTTCTGGCTGAAGTAACAGCAACTAAAAATAACGTCTTCCACGACAGAAAACGTAGCTCGCAATCCGCGGCAGGCTCAAAGGGAGGGAGCGTAAGTTGTTCCAGGACAAAGAGTAGATCCCACGGAGGCACAGGGTCCCTAATGGAAGGCCTAAGGTGCAACACTCCTCTAAGAAACTCCCGAGAAGCGTCAAGCTGAGCAATAGTACATTGCCCCACCGGAAGATGGTAGGGGTCAAATAGCACAAAGGTGCACCTTTAATAGAGGAGTAGGCTAGCCCAGAATTGAAAAGAGAAAGGAGGTAGTCTAGAACCACTCCAACGGACAACCTTGGGGAAACGCACAGCCCGTGACCATAGATAAAAATGACGCCACTTCATGGCGAAGTAGCATGCGCTGTCGCTTTCTGGCGGAGAGAATCTCAGCAACCTCTTGCAGACCCCGGCTGCAAAATGGCTATGTTCTGTAGGAGCCATGCATGCAGGTTCAAAGAGCTGAGATCCAGATGAAGCAATGAACCTCTCCTGAGACAGTAAGTGGGAGTTGAGCGGAACGGAGTGGGGTTCCCGAGATAGCTGTGCCAGCAAAGGAACCAAATCTGTCTGGGCTAAACAGGGCCACCAGAACCATTCTTCGTGCCTCCTGTGCAGCTTGAGAAGAACTCTGGATCAACGGGAAGGAGGAAGGTATAAGGAATCTGTTCACCCAGGAGAGGGACAACGGCCCGCCAGAAAACACCAGGCCCTGGATCTAGCGAGCAAAAATTGGGCAGTTTTGTGTTGGATGGGGATGCGAACAAGTCCAGTTCTGGAGTTCCCATCAAGGAACAGATCTTCTGCCACCTCCTGAAGAAGTTCCTCACTGTGGACTCTGGCCTGGGAGCGACTCAGGCCGCCTGCGATCGTGTTGTCCACTCCGGGAACATGTACAGTGATCAGGTTTGCGCCTGGTCCGACACCCAATCCCACACTATCATGGCCTCCTTGCAAAGGTGAGATGCGCCCTTGTTTGTTGAGGTATACATCACCGTGTTGTCCGCCTGAAGCAGGATCGCACGCGGGATCATGGACTGAAAGGCCTGGAGTGCATAGAGGACTGCCTCATCTCTAGGACGCTCATATGGAGATGAGCTCAACGGGTCCATACACCCTGAGACCTCACCCCGCTTAGGTGCGCCCCACCCGAGACCAAGCATCCGTGGTGAGGGTTATCTCTGGGACGGCGCTGCAAACGGGACGCCCTTGGAGAGCAACCCGGGGGCTAACCACCATTGCCAGTCTCGAATCACGGATTTCGTGATCCTGACTGGATGCTGCAAATGGTCTTGCCTCTGATCCCATTGCGCTTTGAGCATCCACTGCGTTATTCGCATGTGGAGTCACGCGAGAGGGACAGTAGGAATGGCTGCAGCCATGTGTCCGAGAAGACGAAGGACCGACCTGGCTGGTACGGTCTGGTTCGTCGATAAGTCCCCTATGAGGGACTTTATGCATTCCGCTCTGTTGGCTGGAAGAAAAGCTCTTCCCTGGATCGTGTCCAGCACTGCTCCTATGAACTGCAGGTTTTGCGACGGTACCAAGACGGACTTCTCTTGATTTATAAGAATGCCCAGCGATCCAAATAGGTCTTGGGTGTCCTGGATCGCGAGCAGAAGCGCCTCGCTGGAGACGGCCATGAGAAGTCAATCGTCGAGCCACGGGAACACATAGTGGCCCTTCTCCTTAGAGACGCTGCCACGACTGCCATGCATTTGGTAAAGACCCTTGGTGCGGATGACAGTCCAAAGGAGAGCCCGAACTGGAAGTGGTGGCCTAGGAACCTCAAGTGCAGGAACTCTGATGCGCTTGAGCTATGGGGATATGCAGGCATCCTGCTTGTCTAAGGACACTCAATAGGCGCCCTGCTTTAGCATGGGATCAGGCCCGGAGAGTCACCATCGGAATCTTTGTATGCACCACATGTTGAGGTCCGCCAGGTCCAGAATTGGACGGAGGTCCCTGTTTCTTGGGAACCAGGAAGAAGTGAGAATAATACCCTAGTCCTCTCTGGTTTCCGGACGTACTCTACTGCCCCCTTGTTCAGGAGCGTGAGTATTTCTTGCCAAGATTAAGGCGCCTGCGGCTGACCCGCCAATACCGGAGAGCAGAGGAGGCCTCAGGGTGGCTTTTCCGCGAACCCCCAAAAGTGTCCAATGCTGACCAACTGAAGAACCCACCTGTCGGTGATGATTGCCTGCCATCCCGGCAGGAAGTTCGCAATGCGACCCCCGACCATAACATCCTGTTGATCCCGAGGGGCGGGGGCCAGAAAGGAGTCATGCTGTGGTGGCAGACGGGCCCGCTGGCTGGGTCGCTCTAGGGGTACGCTGACCTTTGCTAGTGGGCTGCTTCCCCTGGGTTCTGCGAAAACCAGAGCTCCTCTGTTGTGTGGCGGAGCGAGGTTGTTGCCTCTGTGTCCGCCCACGAAAACGGCCTTGGTGCCACGAAAAGGACTCCAGGCCTAGGCCGCACATTGCCTGACCAAACTTCACTGCCTTCCAGCCTCTTGCAGTTTGGTAATAATTTTTTCCACAGGATTACCAAACAACACATCTCCCTCAAAAGGGGCATCCATAATGTTCTTCTGGACGTCCGGCGTGAAGCCGGAGACACGGAACCTGGAGTGTCTCCGGAGACAAACGCCTGAAGCTGCTGCTCTGGCTGATGAGTCCGCGGAATCATACGCGGCTCTAAGCACTTGGGTCCCCACGTCTGAACCCGTGTGGAGGAGTTGGAGCATCTCCTCCTTCTGACCACCTTCAGGAAGCTTCTCAGCTGCCTTCAGACCCTGTTCCCACAGTGCATTCTGGAATTGAATTATGTGGGTCAGATAATTCAGGGATCTGATGGCGCAGGTCGCCGAAGCGTACGTGCGCCTGCCCAGAGAGTCCAACTGCTTGGATTCTGGATCCGGTGGTAGGGTGCTCAAATGCTGCGGCCTTTGGAACCGGTCATGTGAGGCTGTTATGACCAGAGAATCGGCCAGAGGTTGGTGCGTCAAATACTGGTCCTCCCTAGGGGCCTTGTATAGACGGTCAGCTTTCTTTGGCACCGCCGGTAACGAATGTGGACGCTTCCACGTGGCCTTGGTGACGTCCACAAAAATCTCCACCAAGGGTGGCACCACCACAGGCTTGGGGTCCTTCTGCTGAAGATACTTAGCCAGGCTAATCTTCAGGGTCTAACTCCTCAGATTCCCACCCCATGTTCTCCTGGATATGGCGATGATATCCATGAACGAGGGGTCATCCGGAGGAGACCGTGAGTCTCACGTGGGTCCGGAGAAGGGACTGAGATTGGAGATGGAGATCTGGAAGTGGAATACACAGATCCCTCGTCCCTCCCGACGGCGAACGCCGGGGCCTCCTGGATCTCTTTGGGCTGGGTGATCCGAAGACGAGGATTCTAGACGGAGGTCTCTCTTGCACTTCGAGCCCTGGAGGATCTGGACTCCTGGGGACAGAGTGGCCAGCCGACCCCGCAGGCGAAGGGGGGGCCGGAGGAGGAGGAGGAGGAAGAGCAGTGGGCGCCACGTCCTTCTTGATGGTGTCCTACCAGTATGTAAAGAGATCCTTTACATCCGCAATAGATAATCCCGATGCCGGCTCAGACGTCGATTGTCGGACGTCGGGTCCCGGCGACGGCTCCACAGAGACCTCGGGCGGCGGCGAGGGAGCCCTGGGAGACTGCGCGAGGCCGGGATCGCCTGCCTGGTCTTCGGGCTGCGCCGAAGTCTTCCTCCGCAGGACTCCTGCCCGACGACGGTCGGAGATGCAGGAGCCCTCTTCTCAGGCGCCGGACGCCGGGTCCCCTGCCGACGTCCGATGGGTAGATTTGACCGACGACGGTCTGACAGCTGACGACGGCTCCGAGGAGCGGTGACGAATGTCCGACGGAGGTCGAGCCGGCGTCGGGTCTGCCGCCTCTTCAGAGGGGTAAGCTCCAGGGTCTTCCTCGGCGGCACTGAAGAGGACCGGATGTCGGGTACCAACGAGAGGGAGCCCAACTTGTGGCGATGGTGATGACGCTCCCCGGACTTCACCCCGGCCTTAGGGGTGGAGGACGACGACGGCCTGGTGGTAGGGGCCTGAGAAGATCGAGAAACGCCACCGCAGCCGGGAGGGAAGAGGCCCTGGACGGGGACCGGGTCTGATTGACATCCGGAGCTGCGGACTCGGAGGCCCGAGTCAGAGACCTGGAAGGGTCCTTCCTTCTTCTTTCGCTGCTTGTGAAAAGATTCCCTTTAGAGGACATGGTTTCTAAGTTTTTCTTCCAGGAGGAACGCCTGCAGAGCCTTCTGTCGCCGGATCCTGGTCGGCTGTTAAATCCCCTGGCAGAGGAACAGGTCTGGATGTCGTGCTCTGGGCCCAGGCACCGAACGAAGCCGCCTGAGGGTCCCAAGGGGATCTGTTTTCCACAAGCACACTTAGACGATGCCCGGAGGTCGGTGAGGACATCAGAGAAGAAAATCTTCAAATGAAGCACTTTCCGTAGGAAGTTCAGCAGCCACGGGTCACAAGAAGACTGAGATCAAGGGTCGAAAGCAAGTTCGACGGCGGAAAGAACTGAGATCTCAAGGACCGCCCCTTATGTACCACGCCTGACGTAGGAGGCGGGACCGACGTCGGGGGCGGTCCCCGCTTAAGATAGCTAGCTAGAAATTTTCCGTGGGGTACTGGCGCCTGCCGGCTTCAGTCCTAATGGTGTAACCTGCTGCAAGAGCTGTATCTCGAAGTAAGATCTGCACGTATCATGAGCATCTCACCTTCAAATGCTTCCGCTGAGAGAGTGTTTTCTCTCCTAAAGAGCAAGTGGACTGATATAAGAAACTGTTGCAGGGTGCAATTAATAAAAGCCGAACTGATGGTCACAATAAACTATTGAACGAAATGTGGCAAATTCCATTCAAACGTTATGTGGAACAGATCCCTTTTGCAGGCTGTTAATTCAAATGCCTCTAGCTGGGCTGGGGGCAATCATGGGCCCCCGGTGCTCTCTGGGCCCTGGTGCAGTCGCGTCCCTTGCACCCCCCCTGACGCCGGCCCTGCTAAGTATAATTCTAAAGCTAAGAAATTGGGTATAGAGCTGTTTTGAGAGAGGAGGAGGTAGAGTAGTTTTGAGAGGGGGTGAATATTAGTTTTTTATTGCTTGAAAATGTACTTGCTGCTTTACTTGGTATTTTTTTTAGTAAAATCCTTTTCTCGCAGTGTTGCATTGTCTGGTTCCTGATTTCAGCTTACCACAGGTTATGAACATAGACAATTTTAAGGTTATTCCATGGGTGAACGTGCAAAGAATGCTGAGTTAAGGCATACATGGGGTGGGCAGTGGCAAATGCAAAGCATCCCAAATATCCTGATTGGTACCTTGTGTCGTATGTCTGCCGCTGACCCGTGGCACGCACATTGGGCTGCCAAAAGCCACGTCATGTGCTTTTGTCCTGATATTTCCAGTCTGCGCTCGAAGAAAATAAAAATTGTCCCAATAAATTCTGAAAAGTTCTTAGAGAGGTAGTAGGTCACTCTTCAGCCTCACCTTTGCCTGCCAAGATTGTGGTAAGAGACATTTCCTACACGGACAGGGTGGATATCCTAGAAAAGCTAAATAGCCACTTTGCCACCGCAGGCCTTGCATTTGATGCCTCACCCTCCAGTAAAGTGAGTGTCTGCAGTGATGACGACGGCCCTAGCCTTGTCACCACAGCTATCCCAGGGTGCTCCTCCTTTAACTTTCATCCAGTAACCTTTAAACAGGTGGAGGACCTCCTGCTAGCCTTGGACACTAAAAAGTGTGCCAGTGCTGACCTCTTAGAACCGTTCTTCTTGAAACTTGGCTGCTATCACCTGACAGCTCCAATCGTTCACCTTTTTAATAGTTCCTCGGCTCATGGTGAGTTGACATCACTTTGGAAAATAGCGCACATTATTCCTCTTTTTAAATCTGGTGACCCAACTGACCTGAACAGCTACCGCCTGACTTCCCTTCTCCCAATCCTAT
This sequence comes from Neoceratodus forsteri, assembly GCA_016271365.2. Taxonomy (NCBI): domain Eukaryota; kingdom Metazoa; phylum Chordata; order Ceratodontiformes; family Ceratodontidae; genus Neoceratodus; species Neoceratodus forsteri. The sequence continues at coordinate 290,869,726 of JADMNL010000026.1, forward strand.
CAAAGACCCTGGAAAAATTAACTCTCAACTCAGAGAGTTCCTTGACACTGAAAACATCCTAAACCCCACCCAGTCAGGATTTAGACTCAAGCAGAGTACTGTATCAGCCCATGCCAAAGTGGCCAACGAATGGCAAACTGCCCTGGATACTAAGCAATACATCTATGCCCTCTTTCTAGATCTTAGCAAGGCCTTCAATACAGTGGATCATCATATTCTACTTAACGTCTTGAGCAGCATCGGGGTAAACAACACTGCCTTAATGTAGTTTGATTGTTACCTCACCAACCGAATGCAACAAATCAAAGATCATGGGGAACTGTCTCAGTTAAAGTCCCTGCCGCATGGTGTGCCACTAGGCTCCATCTTGGGCCCTATTCTCATTTCTATCTATATAAACCATATACACGCCTATATACGTACAAGTAACGTTCATCTATTCGCTGATGATACCATGCTCTATACTACTTACACCTCCCTAGATGTAGCCCACAAGGAGCTTCAGTTAGACTTTGACATCCTTTAACACAACTTAATAAGGCTCAAGCTTCTGCTTAATGCCAAAAAGACCAAAGCTATAATTACCTCGCCTTGTGCTGCCTACTTTGCAGGACCATCTTCAAGCCTCCAGATTTGTACCTTGCTTGGCGAAGCCTTGGAACTAGTCGAAAAATTCAAGTACCTGGGTGTTTGGCTGGATAACAGGCTCAACTTCTTGGCTCACCTTAATGAACTATCTAAAAAGCTAAGACAACGTCTAGGCATATTTTATTGGATAAGACATCTTACTCTTGAAGCAAGGAAACGACTTGTCCAAACAACTTTTCTACCCCTGCTGGATTATGCTGACTTTCTCTATAGTCACTGTCCTATTCAGGCACTATGTAAACTTGACACCCTCTGCCATCGCGAGCTGAGATTTATTCTAAACATGCCATTATGCACCCACCACTGCCTGCTCTATCAGGCGCTAGACTGGCCCTCCCTCACGTGGACATACTGGGCCCTAACCGGTAAACTACCGACCTATATTTCTGTGCTCTTTCAGCATACTGAGGGAACGTATGGTCTAAGGAGTTTGTCTCTTGTCTGTCTTACAGTACCCAAATAAGGACACGACATGGCTCAGTGGCTATCATCTTTTCTCTGTCCACCCTTTGGAATGTCATGCAAAAAACTCTCAGGCTGTCCTCCATCCCGGGGCCACACCCTTTCAGGAGGCTGCTCATTCTCAAACTGAGAACCCTGTGGGTATGCCGCAAATAACCCCCTCCTCCATCTCATGTGGCTCCCCAAACTCTTGGCACTTGCATGTATTCCCCTAGCACTTCTCTTCTTCTTTCCACTTTGGAATTATTCTGCCAACTCCCTCCTGTTTGTTTAACTACATCTATTTCCACCCCTCACTGACCCTTTCCTTTGTTTTTCCCCTGCCTATAAACCTGCGGTTGTATTTATTTATTTAGTTAGTTTTTATTGACCGGGTAAGTGCACTAGACAAATCCTGCCTATTTTCAGGCACGACCCGGGGGAGAGGGATACAGATGAATGCCAACTAACATTGAACCAGATTAAGCTGTTGGTGGTGTTTTTAGTGAATGAGGGAAATTTGGCCAGGACACCGGGGACATTGCCCATCTCTTTTTGATAAGTGCCATGGGATCTTTAACATCCACCTGAACTACCACCAATCCAGGCAGATGGGACCTCGGTTTAACGTCTCATCCGAAAGACGGCACCTCAGAAGTGCAGCATCCCTCTCATGCTGCACTACAGTGTCAGTACTGGGATATTAACCCAAGTGCCAGATGTGGGAACTGAACCCACAGCCCTCTGATCTCCCAGCTTCAGAGGCGCGTGTGCTACCTACTGAGCCCTCGCTGTTGTTCCCTCACTTACCCTACCTGGTATCCCTCATCTTATTGTAACGTTGTGACCTTTGAATAATCCCATGTCTTGAGGGAATCCTTTATATATACAGTCAATTATCAACCCGGATAGTGTTCACCATATGTACTCCCCAGCCCTGATCCTATCTGTTTCTTTGTAACTGTCTTTTATTTGCTCACTGTGTGTACACTGCTTATCTGGTAATTTTGCTGTAGTTGTAGATGTCATACTTGTCCAGGACCATCTTGCAAATGACCTTGCTCAAGGTTGGTTTTGCCTGGTTAAATAAAGTTTGAGTGATTGATTGATGTAGGCTGCCCAAAAGGTGGCAACCCTGTAGTTAATGGATGAAAAACAATATTTTGGGGGACTTCTGCTATAATTTTTCCTAATGTACTTTTGAGAGTAATGTTTCAGGCTGTTTGAGAGTAATTTCAGGGGACATCGCTATTATTTCCATGAGAGGGAATAGTTATCTGCTTTTCTTTGACACATCATGGACTCCTGGGCTAAGTCAATGACACAAGCCCATCTGAAAAGAAGGGACTATTTGGCCTTTAGCAGTTATTTAGGAAGGGTTGTCCATGGTTATGCTGCAAATGCCAGTGCTGTTTATATCTGGAGAAATATTAATGAATGATCCCTTTGCCCCACTGTATTGTTACAACACAAAAGAAGGGCTCTGTCTTACCTAACATAATGTATCTTAAGATGCATCTTATACCTGGAATCAAAGAATGCATTTTTATGTTCATTACCAAATGAATAAAAATAAAGCATACAAAAGAAATGGGTTACTCACCTGTAACAGTAGTTCTAGGAGTGGTATATGGTGTTCATCCACACAGACCCACCCGACCTCCCCTGGCTTTGGCTCACAACACAGCTTCCAGCAGGCAAGATCTGGTGTCATGGGGCAGAGCCGAGGAGTACCACCTGTGGGTGGGTGGGAGAGCAGGAAGACATTTCTGGCCAGTCTTAAAGGGAAAGACAACTGCCAGAAAGTGTGGATGAACACCATATACCACTCCTAGAACTACTGTTACAGGTGAGTAACCTGCTTCTCTGACCTGTAAGTGTGAATGAATGGGCAAGATTGATTCTTGGAAGAAATGAGAATGATACACTGGCTGTAACTGTTGATCTTCCAGAATATCTTCACCATTCAGTCACACACCCATCCACCCTCCCCTGCTCACGTAAGAGTTGGGGCCTCTGGGCAGCTCACCCTATGATTATGGGCACTTGGCATCTTCTTGCCACTCCTTCAGAGCTTCACACACAGACAGGGATGATGGTCTCGACCCTTTTTTCCAAAAAGAAAGAAAAGAATGTTAACCCTTAGGCTGCTGGAAGATTTAGAACACATAGGTTTTTAGGACAAGATATTATGTCGGCGGCAGGCTAAGGGTTTAAAAAAAAAGTCATGTTTTTATATAATTTTCACTCCTTCCACGCTCTCCCCTCTAAGGTTATTGGTCCCCCTGAAGCTACGGTGCCCCAATCTCAGTGTTGCACATACTGCCAGTCTCTGCCAACTGGTAGCACAGCCTCGCTACAAGGTACCGCTTTCCCCTCCGGTGCCAAGGCAAGGGTCTCGCTAGAGAGGTTTACTGTTATTCTGTCTGTATCTCAGCCTATCAAGCTGTAAGCTACCCCCACAGCTAGGTGCTGGATCTCTCCTGTCTTCCTTCTCTTCACTCTTTGGAGTGTCAGGAGGGTAGCAGCAGTGCTTCTGGTCTTCTCTGACCTCTTTACTATCTTTGTGGATTTCTGTTAATCCTGGGCTCATACTCTGTGAGCAGAACACCCCCCCCCCCCCGGTTTGGCTTGTGCCATCCTGTCCGGGGGGGGTTCCCCCTCCTAGACCAGCTAGAGCTGCATTCTAGTGCTGCTGCCTGCTTTCCACCTTCATGTCCAGGTGGTTACTAGGCAGTGACTTTTACATCTGCTGCCCTGTGCTGCTTAGGTCCCTTCCTTAGTTTCTCCATGCTGATAGTTGGGTTTTAGTATTTTTGTGATTTTATCTCCTAAATCACTTTGGGATAGGAGTCAATAGCCTTTTCTTTTTTTTTCACTCTTCCACTAGTTTCTCTCCTGGCAAACAGAACTGAGGAAGGGAGGGGGCTGGCATTGGTTACTAGTCAACCCATGAGTGTAATGTCACCACATCTGCCTTGTTGGCAGCACCAGCACTGACGGTCTCCTAGACTGCCAACAACTTTGCTCCCTTTGCGTCTTACCGACTCTGGCGTGGACCCATATGTAGGAATGAATGGTGAAGATATTCTGGAATATCAACAATTACGGTAGTACGTAATTTTCATTTCTTGGATTCTTGGATGAAATGGGCTAAGTCTGGACTGCAGTCAGCTGAGGCAGAGTCTTTGCCTGATGTGAAAATAAGTGTGCACATGATGACTCCAGAAGAAAGCTGACACACAGCAAGAACTTCCTTTTAGCTTAAATTTACAAAGTAACCAGGACTGTGTGACAGAGGCAGACTGCTTCCTCAAGCTTGGATCCCAGGACTGTGCAACTAGAGCCTGATGCACTGTTTTCACTAGGATTCAGTAATTCAGGATCGTGGAACCACCTAACTGGAGAGACTGGCTGGCCAAATGGTGGTGTGAGCAGCATTGTGGTTGGAGACTGGTTTGAGTAGCCAGGAGTGCTGAAATCATGATTGACAGTAACCCTGAGAAAGTCTGGTCTTCATGTTTTTTGTGCCTGATCCCAAGTGGTGAGTTTAGTTTTTCAATCAATATCATGCGGTGTCACATTTGACTTTCTCAAAGTCAACCTTGGAACTTTTTTCTTTGAAATTATGGACAGAAGAGCGAGTGAGCAGACCAGCTGCAACACTGTTGCGTAACCTCTTAGAATAGTGGCCAGTTAACACTGCCCAATGTTCTGTTAATCTTTCGACGGCCTTGGCCTCTGTGCTGCACGTGTCTCATTTGATTTATTTACTGACTGGCACCTGCACACTCCCCATGTGCATTGTGTGTTTGTCAGGCTGACAATTTGGCAACAGTCAGAAGGTAACCATTGCTGTCACTGCTTTCTAAGAAACGGGGTCCCTGGGATCCTGTGGCATGATGGAACAAGTCCAGCTAATCTATCCACTTCCATTCTGCTCAAGGCTAATGCAAATATTTCATGGAATGAAACTTGGTGGTGCACAAAGCATTCACAATAAAGGTACCCTTCAGGCTGGGCTGGCAGTATAGCCCAGAGGATAGAGTAATAAACTGTGAATGACTTGGTACATCCATCAGACCTGGGTTTGATTCCCACAACCTCCACTTGCATACTTCATGACTCTGAGCAAGTCATCTAACCTCTCAAACGCTTCCCAGGTCACCCTTGGAAACCAGACTTGTGCCTAGTGGGCCTTACTCAGTTGCCTATAATGCAAAACTAATCTGTGTTTTTGCTGCATCTTCCACTTTTCAGGGAACACTTGGGCAGACGTCAGACAAGGGATCGGCATAAGAAAATCTTACGGGAAAGGAAGGGGGAAGGAGAATGGGCCAAAGATCAAGTAGGGTCTGTGGGGATACTGTACGTAGGGAGAATGGGTGGTCCGAGAGGGACAAGCAGTCCACATCTGCTGCAAGTTCTGTGTTTCACACCCATCGCTGTACTGTCCACACTAAGCTTAGCTGGTTTTCTCTTGAGACCAGGAGACCTTTCTTTTTCATTTGCTTAACTGCTGAAGCTTTATGGGACGCCCTGTAATTATTTATGATTAATAGTGCGCAGAAATAGTGCTGGGGGCTCAGCAATGCATGGGATAGGCATAAGGGAGTCCTGGCGGATAGAAAGGAGGGGGGAAGGAGAATGAGCTGAAAATCAAGCAGTGTCTGCAGTGATATGGAAAAATGGTCCGACTGTGTGGACAAAGCAGTCCTTAGTCTGCTGACAAACTCTGTTTTATGTTTCTCCTGGAGTGCTGTTGTTATAACCTAGGAGTTGTCTGAGAACTCTTAGGTTATCTGACTGAAACGACATGTTAGAGCCTCAATGTATATACCAACAGAGGCCAAAGGACATTTTTAGTCTGTGCTCCTAACATATAGAAAAGTAATCCCGGTCCTTTACATTGTGCAGTATCGCATTTACAATTTAAAACGTTAGCTCATAATGTAGATGTAACCCCCCCTACAAATGGGGGTTCCCGAAAAGTCTTCCTTGAGCTTGCCTAAATGCTCACTGCCAGGCTGGTGTCCTGCGTTTTAGCAGTTTAAATGTGATTGCCAGAGAGTGCCTGTATAGCCTCTGTGCACTGTCTCTTTAAGAGCTGCCTGGATTGCAGTCATAAGTAATCTTAGAGGGAGCTCTGTTGAAAGATGTAACTATTTGCTGAAAATCATTTAGAGTGATAATGATAACGTAGTTTGTTTAACCTGCCTTCTTTGCAGCAAGGACTGTTTTGTTTATCTCCACTATCTTGGTCCTGGACTGCCGAATGGGACCAATTAGTACTGGTGGGACCTAAAATGGAGCCCGACTGCAGGAGCTGTCTGGAGTCAAAATCTGTAGGAATTGTAGTTTTGGGCTTTTGGTGCCTTTTTGCACCTGAAGGGGGAGTCTTTGTTGTGACTGACAGATCAGCCAACCGAACCTCCTGGATTCTGGAAAAAGTCCCAGGCTTGCTGGCAGTTGAGTCAGATCTAAGTTGGGAACTGAAGAAGCAAGAGCTTGAGACAGTCAAGCAGCCGTTTGAGTAGTTTCGCGCAGGAGAACTGTGGAAAGGCCTGAGTTGTGGCCTGCATGTCTGCCTGCTGCCCCTGAGAGAGAGAGAGAGAGAATTATTTCAGACTAAATCCAAGTTTGTGAGAACGAAGTAAGCCACTGATTTTTTACCAGGCTCATACCTGAAGAAGACTGAAGATTTTGCTGAATGTGATCGGCCTGTCAGGATTTCCAGCTGCTTTTGAATCTCCGATTTGTGCAGAGACTTTGCGATCATGACCAGAGAGCGGTTTGCCTGGTACAGTAGAATTTCCTTACATGTAAATGTGCTGTGAGTTGTTAGTGGGTTGTGATTTGGTTCCCCACTGTGTGAACTGTGTTCTGCTTGCTGGAACCTTTATCCAGCCCAAAACAGACTGTATCCAAATTTGTCTCCATTTGGCCAGGGCCTTGCCACACTGGCCCAGCCAAACTACCCGCTGCACAGAGAAAGCCATCGACAAGAGACCTGCCTGGGGCTCAGCCCTCGGCGATTCGTGCAGGCCCTGCTTCTCCTGGCACTCCAGATTAACCACCTGCTGTCTCAATTTTCGTCCAGCCTGCGTCTAGTCTTGGATATCATGAGTAATCATCAGGGTAGCTCCCTGAAAAAACTGCCTAATCTAAAACTGTGTCATCTGATTGTCTTGATTTCAAGAACTGAGTCCTCCGGCTCCAGATTACAAATAGTATGTGTTGTGCATGTTTTCTTCCATCACAGGGCCCCAACCAGCTGCAGCGTTCCTGGCTAGCCCACCATTCTCCATCTGGGTACCTAGAGTGTGTGACTGTTTATGGACCCTGAAGTGCATGCATAACTGTTTGACTGATACAGCCTTTAAGCAAATTAACCTGATTACGCCCCTTCCTTGTTCAAATCCCTTAAACAAATCAGCTCTAACTCTTTTTTGCATTTACCCTGACTATGGTTCTATTTTGTGCAAGAGTACTGTACTGCTGTTATTTGCTGTGTATAACCTTGTTTTACAGGGGGTCCTCAGGGCCGGGCCAGAGGAAAGCCCTGGTGGTAAGTGCAAACAGCGTGGGTACTTGTGTAGTGTATCAGGGGTATTGTGAAAGTGATTATTGTGTATTGTTCTGGCCATTAGTAAGGAAAGAGGGGGGTTTCACTGTCCTGGAGGGGTGTGCCCAGGTTAGCTTGACCACTACCAACCCTGACCTCTGGGTGGAGGCACCCGTTTCAGAACTTAACCTGCTATTAGCCAAGCAGGCAGGGGTAGTAGCCCTTGGAATAGCGTCACCTAGGGGTTACATAGAGAATAATGTATGGGTCACCATACACAACAAGGCTGTGTTTCCATCGAGGGGTTGAGATGACAGCATATGAACCTCGAGAGCGAAGCTTGAGAGGTCCATGCTGTCATTAAAACCCCGAGATGGAAATACATGCCGAGTTGCGCGTGGCTGACCATGTTTTATTTTTTATAGTATATGTTTTTTTACACTAGAGTGACAGACCCCCGCTGAAGTGAAAACAACAAATCTTGCCATTTCTTTGTTCTACTCCCATATCAAAATCAAATTTCCAGACTTTCAAAAGGTAAAAGGTATGACTTTGGGCACTGGGTGGTTAGTAAGTAGCTAGGTGTAGCATAAATGAGAAATTTAAAATTGTATGACCTTTGAACTGTGCATAACAACTGTTCGGAATGCACATAACACTTTAGAATGCGCGCAATGGTTTAGAATGTGCTTAACAAGGATTTTGAGCAGGCTGATTTTTATATATAACAAAAGGTACGCATATACTTATTACATTTTAGATGGTTGCGTCTGTAAATGTTACTGGTGAAGAAATGCTCTCTGAATTGTTTGTGTATTTATTGATTCATTGCAAAAGATTTACCAGGAAACATATATGGAGCTGAAATATCTCATTTTCAGATGCATCGGGGGGAGGGGGACGGAGTACAGCAATACGTTACAGGAAAAAGGTTACAATAATCAAAAGAGTACACATTAACAATAAACAGGAACACACTGTACAGTCAGTGCAGATGGTGGGAAAACTGTAGTGTGAACAAAGCACTAGCAGGCTGGGACATAACTGTAGGGTAGGCAGGGCACTGCTGAGTACAGCAGGTAGGGGATAATGGTGGAATTCAATGGGGAGGGACTGACGTACGGCATGGTCACTGGGGATGTGAAGCGGTGTTATTTTGGGGTAAATGTGGATGGATGGGCATTCCGCTGGGTTGGGGGGGGGCATTCCTCTGGGGTGGGTATTCCAGTGGGTCTTGGTGTTCATTCCAACAGCGTCATGGCCATCCTGGGGTATCTTGGGTGAACGTTCCGCTGGGGTGGGTCTTCCAAAGGATTGTGGTAGTCGTTCTGGCAGGTTGGTGGGTGGCATTCCAGCAGATTGGGATGTATTGTAGTTGATGCCAGTAGGAAAATAGAACTTGTTCTGGTTCCAGGCATATTTTGTTTGCAGATCAGTTCTAGTTTTCACCCGTTCCTTTTGTGGTTACATTTATGGATATGAAGCAGCTTCTCAAGTATTTAATATTTATTGGAGTTGCAACGTGCGTGAGTAGCGGCACTGTCATCAGGAGCCTCCGAATCACTGCCGCTAGTAATCTCACAGGATCGACACACAATGCATTAAGGCAGTACGGAAGATGAATAGGATGCTGGGATGTGTACAGGGCCCTGGTGAGACCACACCTGGAGTACTGCACACAGTTCTGGAACCCCCACCTAAAATAGGACATTGCCAAGCTGGACACAGTGCAGAGGTGGGCACACAAAATTATCCAGGAGCAACAGGGGAGGACATTCAAGCAAGGACTGAAGAGCCTCAACATGCACTCGCTGGACGTCAAAAGGGAGGAGGGGGGCAAAGACTGAAAGGTTTAAATACACGTAGGGTATTAACGAAGTGGATTCAAGAGGGCAGTTAACAACCAACGGCAATACAACATACCCCGGGAGCATAGTAAGAAGCAGGGGGGACAATTCAAAAGGGACATGAGGAAACGCTACTTCGGAGACTACAGATTGCAGGAGCATTCCCGACCAATCACAGCGCTTCCTTCAGTTGCGCACAAGGTACCTCACGCACTGTGCACTGTAACAGGCTTCTTGATGACTATTGTGCCACAGGAACGGACCGCAAAAGGTATGATCTTATCTGTGTCAATCTTCACCATTCATCACAGATGGGTACTGGCCGGAGGTCAGGACCCCGCGGGAGCCTTTTTTTTAAAGGGCAGTAGACCACGCAGCATCGGCACCGCCCTCGGGCCGACGTACTACGTGGCACTCGAGGATTAGCCAGTTAGCTGTGTGTCGACTCCACCTGACTACCAGTTCTTCGTCTCCCGCCATCGAGGTCGCCTCGCGGGAAGCCAGAAGTTTGAAGAAGTCTGTCAGTTTTTCTAGGCCTTACGCCTACGATATTTCCATCGCCAGTCCGCGGTCTGCTAGTTCTGGGTTCTGCCTCCACTCTATGTCGCCGGTAAGATCTTTCCTTTATTAACATTAAGTGATGTTGATTCTTTTTGGTGTTGTTTTTCCGTAAGTCATACATGGTCGGAGGCAAGAAGTTCTCTAAAGTAGGCGGCCCCTATGCGTCGGTGCCACGTGCAGCTGCAATTTCTCCGTGACCGACCAGCATGACCAGTGTCTCGCGTGTCTTGGCCCGCTTCACGACATGGATTTGTCGCGACGCCTGCTTCTCTATGGACCACCGCTCCCTCAAACAGCGGCACGTGGAAAGTTGGACGAGCTCCGGCCGACTTCTCGGGGACGGTTCTGCACTCGCCGGGCTGCCGCTTCTCTTGGCTCTTTCCTCTGGGTCCCTCCCGTTCTATACGGACCATGGAGGAGGGAGCCTCGACCTCCCGTAGCCTAGCCTTGGTCGAGGCTTCTCCCGCGGCGCAGGAGGCCCGTCCCGCTTCCCCGGGAGCGGGCGGGAGGTGCTGCCATGGCAATCACCCCTTCGGGGTGAAGGCCCCGTTCCCAAGGCCCAGGCCGCGCCCGCCCCGACGCCCGTCAGTTGGTGTCGCTGAGGCCTTCGGCGCCTCGTCGGGCGCCGAGGCCGTGGTGGCAGCGACTGCCTCGGCGCCAGGCCCTGTTGGCACCGCTATGCATCGACTCTGCTCGCAGCACTGTGACCCTGATCCGCACGCTTTCACTATAAGTTCGCCTTGGCGCCGCCCGGCGCCAAGGTTGAGCACAATGCGCGGGACCAAGCGACGCCGGTCCGCTGGGGCAGTCGATGTTGCTCTTGTTCTCGGTGGCTATGGGCGCTGGGGCCTGGCAGCGCCATCGGCGCCGAGCCTGCACTTGGGCACGCGGGCGCCGCTGATTTCGGTATGGCCAGCGCCTGGGCCTGGCACCATGCCTTGGAGCCGCGATTAGCTGCCGCTGGCGCCGCTTTGTCCTCCGCGCGCCCGGTGCCGATGGATTCTAGCGGCACTGCGGCTGGCCCTAGCTCCGGACCTTGGTCTGCTACCCTACCGCTTTTCTGCCAGCTCCACCCTGGGGCCATGGAGGGCGCGGGTGGCCTTGTCCACTGCCATGGTTTCTGGGCCCTTCAAGAGGTCACTTTTCCCTCCTCCCTACTGTCTGGCTCAGGGCCTCGGATTCCACCTCTTCGGAGTCGGAGTCCCGCTCAGAGCTCGATGGCAGTCACACCTTCGGGTTGACTGCACAGGAGGGTGAGCCGGTGGTCTTCGACGAAGTCGGAGTCATCTCTGCTGAAGAGCGCCGGGTTCCCTCCAGATCGGGGTCAGTGGCACTGACCAGCAAGCTGTGTGCGTGCCACTATAGCCTTGCAGCCTGGTCTGGGAGGGTCCTTGACCCTTCAGCAGACGCACTCCTCCCGTGGTGTGTCTCGATCGCCCAACTTTGGGGTCTATCAGGAAGCCTATGGCTGGGGAGGGTGCTGCGCCCTGGATTTCCCCCTTGGGGACATCCCAGAGCTGCCAGCTACCTAGGCTGACCCTTCCAAGAACCAGGACCTTCTCGGACTCTGAGGGGTCGAGGGGTGTGGGGTCAGCGCCTGCCTTTCTCTGGGGTCCACCTGGCCCTGGACGGCCGGGCGCGGACTTCGCCCTTCCCTTCCGGTACCTTGAGAGTGTCCTATTCTTTGAGGCAGGGACCATCCTTCTGACCTATACGGGCCCGCCTCACTGGGGATTCTTCTGAGCGCCCAGGCAGTACCAACGTGGTTGTACAGCTGTCGGCCAAGGAGTCTTCCGGGACACCTTCCCCGGGTGTCCATGGTCCGCTCCCTAGCCCTGGCAGAGGCCAGCCGATTCCTTCCCTCGGCTCTGCCCCTAACCCTCTGCCACATTCTCCAGCGCTCCCGGGCATTCTTGGTCCTACCGGGCCTCTCACCTGGGAGCAGTTCAGAGCAGTGGCTTCTGGATTCCTTGCTTACGTTAGGGCCTTGGACAGTCAGGTTTCTAGGGACATGGATATGTTGTTCATCCACACTCATTGGCAAGTATCCTTGCCGCTTTAAATCTTGCCGGAAGGTCTTCAAGCTTGCTCCTCCCACCCACCCGGGTGGTATAACTCTCGGCTCCGCCCCATGACGCCAGATCTTCCTTACCGCTTGGAAGCTCATGGTTCCTATTTCTCCGTTTGCGGATTTAAAAATAAATTTTGCGAAAAAGACTTCAGTCTTCGATCCCTCGCGGCTGCGATGGACAAATCGACTCCCGGATTTCGGAGATGCCCATGCGGGCAAAAGATGTCTCGGACGGATCCACACTCCATGTGTGTCTACTGCTTAGGCCTTGAGCACGACCCGCAGGCTTGCGACCTGTGCTCATCTTTCTCGGCCCACGCCCCTCAAGACCGTATGCCGATTGCAACTGGGTCGCCCCGAGAAGCGCTTCTCTGGTGAAGTCCAAGGAGGCCCGTTACATGTGTCCGCGGGCGGCGGGAGCTCATGATCAGCTCGAGAAGGATGATCGCCTCGAAGAGGAGGCGGCGCGGGTCAGATCCTCGGTCATGCATTTATCCCGCCTTCCTGGGTTCTTCCTACACGGCTTCTTTTAAGGAGTTTTGTCTGTCCTCTCCACTAAGGGAGAAGGGCTCACGCCTGCTGGACCTTATTCTCGGTCCAAAAGAAGGACAGGGTAGTTCCTCCGTCGACGCCTTGGGAGCGGAAAGGTCCCTCTCCCGAGTCGCCGACCGCCGGCTTCGTCGACCGGCTCGCCACTGGCCTCACGGTGTCCCCGCCAGGTCAGTTGGACCGAGACTCCCACCGACGAGTCGAGATTTTCTCGACCCGTTGGACGGGCTGTCGCTTTAGCAGCCGAGATTCCCTCTCCGGTTCCCCGGGAGGAGTTGGGGATCCTGGGCTCGCCGGTGCCTGTTCGGAGCCTCGGATGGACCATCCGAGTCAAGGGAGTGCCGGTTCCCGCCGACACCTCCCCGCACCGACCTCGGAAATTCCGGGACCTCGGTCTCGTCTCGACCTCTTCATGGTCCAGCCGATCCCACCGTCATAGGCGGTCTCGGTCTCGGCACCACGGTAAGCGGCGTCGCCGCTGTGCCTCGTCCTCCTCCTCGGACGAGGGGAGGCTTCGGCGTAAATTACGTCGACGGTACGAGGACCTTATGTTGCAACAGCTTCTCCTGGCCGGGAGTAAGCCGACCCCGTCGCCTTCCCCGGCCATTAAGTGGCTGTCACCGGAGCGGCCGACACAACCCCTCGACTTATCCGAGGAGCCTATACCCAGGCCGGTTGTTCGGCCAAAACCAGCTGCTCCACCGATTCCGGTGGAACCTCCGCCTCCACAGCCACCACTGGGGCTCCGACCAGGATTCTCGGTCGGCTAAGGGTCTACCCCATCGGTTGTCAGTTACCCTCACTCCCGACCGACCTCGCAGGTGAAGGGTGGCTCAGGCCAGAGGCAGCTCGAGGACTCTTCCGAGTCCGAAGATGATTCCTTCTTTTTCCAAGCGACTGGACTTGGAGTCTTCAGGAGGTCAGTCAATGGACGATAGCCCGTCGTCCTTCCTAGGACTGCTTCGGCTCATCTCGAGTCCACCGGGATGGAGCTCGAACCCGCTTTCAAATGGGCCAGGTATCCCTCACGGGAGATTCTGGACCGAGGGATTCTCCGCGAGGCCTTTCCGGTGGCCGAGGCCATAGTGGGTCCGGCACTGAGCTTGGCAGCGCCTGCTTCCTGCCCTGCGCCGGCCAGGATGGCCAGGGAAGTGTCCCTACCGTTCCTTGTCCGGTTGAACACCCTCTGCTGAGGGGTTGGTTACCGACAGCCGCTAGCCACGGCAACGCCAGGGATGTGGACAAACCTCCTGACAAGGAGTCCAAGAAATTGACTATGTCAGCTAAAAGTCTACGCTGTCCCCTCTCTCGGCCTTCTGGCCAGGCCAGTTCGGCCGTCCTCATGGCACATTTTTTCTCCTGCCCTGTTGGGCTCCCTGGATGAGGTCATCTCTCATCTTCCCGCCGATCTGCAGACTACGGTTAAGCAGGTGCGGACCAGGGCAGGGCAGTGGCCAAACAGCAGCTCCAGACTGCTTTGGATATAGGGACTCATGTGCCAGATCGGTGGCGGCCGCAGTGGCTATGCGTCATGGGCTTGGCTGAGGATATCCACCTTTACTGGATACCCAGCACAAGTTGGCGGATGTTCCTTTGGGGACTGACCTCTTCGGCCCTGGGGTGGAAGGTCACCTGCAGAGGATCGAGAAGTCCAATGCTACCTTGACTCGGCCCTTCCGCCCAGAAGGACAAAGGCCAGAACCGCAGCCTCAAGCCCTTTCGCCCCTGTGCCCCCGCGCCCGCCCAGCAACGGCCAGGGCCAGCAGGCTCGGCCTGGCATCCCAAACCCAAGCCCGGCTTCCTCTAACAGGAGGCAGGAGGAAAGGCCCAGGAGGTCCCTCGGCCGGTCCCTCCTCCAAGCCTGCCCAGTGACGGGCTGAGGGGTGTCGCCCCCATCCCCGTCACCTTACCCCTGGGTCCCCCCGTGTGGGGACGGCTCCGGCACTTCCGTTCCGCCTGGTCCGCTGTTACCACGGACAGGTGGGTCTTGGAGGTGGTGGGAAGAGGCCTGCCTCTGGAATTCGAGCAGGCACCACCCTTCAGAGTCGCCGCCTCGGGGGCTTCGGTCCCCAGCCTCACTGGCGGCTCGCCGAGCCGACATCGCCTCCTCCTCCAGAAGGAGGTGATAAGAGAGGTGGCGGACCTCCTTCAGACCCAGGGTTTGTGTCCAGGTACTTCCTGGTTCCGAACGGACGGGGGTGGCTCATTCTCGAATCCACACTACCTAAACAAGTTCCTAAGGTCTCGAACCTTCAGGATGGTCACTCTGGCTCAGATAATACCATCCTTGGAACGCGGCGTGTGGTTCTGCTCTCTGGACTTGCAGGACGCGTTTTTTCACGTCCCTATCCGTCCGTCTCACCAGAGATTCCTTCGCTTCCGAGCGGAAGGATCCCTTTTCGAGTTCCAAGCCATGCCCTTCGGCTTGTCTCCAGCTCCCAGGGTCTTCACCAAATGCATGGCAGTGGTGACAGCATTCCTGCGGCGCCGAGGGGTCCGGGTGTACCCTTACCTGGACGACTGGCTGATAGCAGCTCCCTCCAGGAAGGAGGCGGAGTGGTCCAGAGATCTGGCCCTCCAGGTCTGCTCTCAACTGGGCCTCCTTATCAACGAGGCCAAGTCGGAACTCGAGCCAAAGCAGGTGATTCTATTCATCGGGGCGCAGCTCGACTCTCTTCGAGCCAGAGCGCGGCTCCCGGCGGACAGGGCTGGGGTTCTTTCCTCCTTTGCCCGATCATTTCTGGTAGGGCAATTGCGCCCTGCCCGGGACTTCCTGCACCTCCTGGGTCTCATGGCGGCCTGCACCAGCGTGGTCCGTTGGGCCCGCTGGAACATGCGTCCCCTTCAATGGGACTGGCAGCCAGTGGTCACAACGCCAGCATCCTTGGACCAGCTTGTGTGGGTGACAGATGTGGAACGCCTCCAGTGGTGGACCTGCTCCAGATCATTTGCAGGAGGGCATCCTGTCATCTCGCCCGAGCCGACGGTCCCCATATCACCGATGCCTCTGATGGGTTGGGGTGCCCATCTGGGGAACACTGGCTCATGGCCTCTGGTCCCTCGCGGAGTCCCGATGCCACATCAACCTGCTGGAGCTCCGAGCGGTCCGCCTAGCTCTCACTGCCTTTGCTCCGTTCCTCCGGGGTCAAGTGGTCCGAGTCCAGACGGACAATACCACGACCATGTTCTATCTAAACCGCCAGGGCGGGGCCGCTCCATGCTTCTATGCAAGGAAGCTCTCCGATTTGGTCACTGAGTGCGCAGCCTGGAGGCGGATCTCCTAGCTATTCATGTGGCAGGAGCCTCCAACACCCTGGCCGATGCCCTGAGCCGGATAGGGGCTGCATCCCACGAGTGGTCTCTCCTGCTGAGGTAGTATCAGCATCTGTTCTCCCATTGGGGCACCTTGTGGACCTGTTCGCCTCCAGGAGAACGCGAAGCTGAGACTGTTCCATGCCCGCCCCTCAGCAGGGCTCGCTGCAGGGGATGCCTCTCGAGGCAGTGGACCCGGCCCTTTTTACGCTTTTTCCCATTTCCCTTGATCCACAAGGTGCTTCTCAAGCAGGAGGGACAAGGCGCAGGTGATTCTGATAGCCCCAGACTGGCCTCGCCAGTTGTGGTACCCAGATCTCCTCAGTCTCAGCTCCAGGACTCGCGCAGCTTCCAGCTCGCCCGGACCTGCTCTCAGTCAATCAGGGAGTGTTCCATCCGGACCTTCAATCCCTGCACCTGACGGCCTGGTTCCTGAGCGGCTAGAGTTCCAGGCCTTGGGTCTTTCCGACGAGGTCCTCAATGTAGTTGAGGCGTCCCGTATGGAGTCGACTCAGAAAAATGTTATGCCTCAAATGGAAAAGGTTTTCCATTTCGGTGTCAGGGCAAGGGCTTCGACCTTCCTCCTGTTCCTGGCAAGCATCTTGGACTATTTATGGTCCCTTTCTAATCAAGGGCTTAGTCGACGACCCTATGGGTGCACCTGGCAGCCATCTCTGCTTGCACCGGGCGGGCCGGAAGCAGTCGCGGCGAGGAGAAGGTGGTCTGGCGCTTAAAGGCCTTGATCACATTTCCTCCAGTGCGGGAACCCCTCACCGGATCTACTGCTGGTACTGGCAAAGCTCATGGGCAAGCTATTCAACCTATGCACAGGTGTGCTCTCTCTCACCTGTCGTGAAGACCGCTTCTCTGGTGGCTATCACTCAGCCAGAAGGATGGGAGAGCTCCAGGCGCCCATCGAGTCTCCTTACCTGGTCTTCCACAGGGACAGAGGATGTCTGCTCCCACCCGAAATTCCTTCCGGAAGGTGGTGCGAGTTTCACCTTAACTAGGTGTTGACTCTGCCGGGTGTTCTACCCCAATCACACCTCGGAGGCGGCATATAGGCTCCATACTCTGGACCCTAGAAGGGTGCTCGCTTTATTACAAAGAGCGCACGGCTGAAATTGGGAGAGGTTCGCCAGCTGTTTGTCACCCACGCTGAAAGCCAAGATCTGGCAGACCTGCAGCTAGCGGACGATAAGCAGGTGGGTCCACGTCCTGCATAGATCTCTGTTATAAGTTGGCGGGCATGGAGCTTCCAGAGGGATAAGAGCTCATTCTACCCGCCATACTGTTGCAACTGTGGCTGCTTCCAGGACGTCCCTATCCAGGAA
Source organism: Neoceratodus forsteri (assembly GCA_016271365.2). NCBI lineage: Eukaryota > Metazoa > Chordata > Ceratodontiformes > Ceratodontidae > Neoceratodus > Neoceratodus forsteri. Next base: position 290,887,054 of record JADMNL010000026.1, read on the forward strand.
ATCTGCAGGGCTGCTACCTGGAAGTCAGCAAACACCTTCATTACCCATTACCACATCGACCTTGAGTCACGCCGGGATGCTGGTTTTGGGGCCCTCGGTTCTCCAGTCTCTTTCCCAAGTAAGTATTGGGGTGGCGGTCTTGCCTCCCTCCTCCCGGAGAACTGCTAGAGTCTGCCAATGAGTGTGGATGAACAACATATCCATGTCTTAGATTAGAAGTTACTCACCTGTAACAGGAGTTCTAGGAATGGTATATGTTGTTCATCCACACGACCCACCCGACCTCCCCGGCTTCGACGCACAACCTGAGCTTCCAGCGGGCCAGATCTGGCGTCATGGGGCGGAGCCGAGAGTTATACCACCCGGGTGGGTGGGAGGAGCAAGCTTGAAGACCTTCCGGCAAGATTTAAAGCGGCAAGGATACCTGCCAATGAGTGTGGATGAACAACATATACCATTCCTAGAACTCCTGTTACAGGTGAGTAACCTGTATTTTTCAGCCTCCCCCCGAGCAGCCACCCTCTGAGCATATGGTGGCCTCCAGCTCCTCATCCCCCTCTTCTGGGGGTGAAGAACCATCTGTCCACATCTCTCCTGCAGCTGATCTCTCGGAGTATCAGCGTTTCCTCACGAGGATGTTGGAGGACCTTCACCTTTCCCCTCTATCCGCGAGCAATCCTGAGCATGCGGAGCACGCCTTTCTAGGTGATTTCGGGCGGCCACTTGTGGTGCCCCCCTGGCCTGCTCTTTCAGGAGGCGCCCATGCTTCTGGCAGAGGCCCTTCTCCGAGTTCCTGCCCCTAGGGCCTCAGCCAGAGGTATTAGCGCACCTCGAGTCTCCAGGTTCCATGCCTCATCCGCAGTCCGGATTGATGCACCTGGACACTCCTGATGGGCTTCAGCCTCCACCGTGACCGCCCCTGATCAAGACTCTTCGGATTTTGATTTCTGGGAGGAGGACTTTCTCTGCACGGTTGCTTCTTCCATCTCCGCTCATCAGGCCCACTATGCAGCCTACAACAGGTTCTTGTGGTCAGCTGGTCAGATCCTAGCTGCTTTGCCTGACTCTGAGCAAACCAGGCAAGCCATCGCCTTCTCTGCAGTGGCCTGGAGCTAGCAAGGCACTCAAGCAAGGGCTACTTATGACGCCAATGAGGTAGCTACCAGGGTGGTAGGGCAGCGATCTGCACCAGAAGATCGGCATGGCTCTCGCTTTTCCCGGTGTCACCCTTGGCCCGGCGAGGGGTGATTTGTCTACCACCAGGGAACCTATCTCTTTCCCGTGAGGGCGAGATGGCGCTTGTCAAGGCAACTTCCTTCTCCGGGGACCCCATCTCACTCTCCCCACTCTGGCCTCCCCAGGCCCAGAAGTCCCCCCTTTAGTGTGTCACCCACTGAGGGCTAAGGGACACTGTTCCTTAGGGTGCAATCAGTCAGCCCCCTGCGGGGGGGCTTGGTACTCACCCATCTGTGATGAATGGTGAAGATTGACACAGATAAGATACAGAAATTACATACTTACCGTAATTATGATCTTTCTGTATATCTTCACCATTCATCATAATCCCACCCGCCATCCCCCTGGGGCCTCAGTCTCTGGGTCCCCCTTCCTCTGTGCCTCTCCCTCTCTTCAGTAGGGTAAAGTAGGGACACACAGGGGGGTGTAATTTTTCCCCTTAAAAAGGGTACAGCCCGAGTGGCATTCCTTCTCTACAAGCATATCTCCACCCTAGCAGGGTGGGAGTTGATTGCCCTCCTGTCATCCAAATGTTAAAAAAAAAAGAACCCCCTATTTTTTCACCAAATTTCTTTCAGGAGAGTACTAATCCCTGTACCCTGTCCTTCTCCAGTATAGCCGACTCTGCTTTTGGGGTATTGCCATATATTCTGTGCCTTGAATACTGGCAAGTAAGCTTGCTACTCCTTGGTTCCTGTACAATCTGGAGAAGGACAAGGGTCCTGGATCCTTGTTTTCTCTCACTCTCTCCTGAAATTTCTCCCCTTCCCTCCCTTATTCCGCTTCCAGAGATTGGGGCCCCTACCCAATCCCCTTAGTTTCATCTTGTCTCTGCTGTCCTCTCAGTCGTTATTTCTCCTTTTGGTTCAGCTCTTCTTTCTTCTATGCTGTCCTCTCAGTCGATATTTCTCCTTTTAGTTCAGTTTTCTCTTCTCTTCTTTTTCTGTCCCTTGGACTCTCTTGTCCCACCCTCCATCCCTTCCTCTTACCTCTCCGGCGTCTCGGAACTGGTAGTCAGTAGTCGACACAACAACGGCTAATCCTCGAGCGCCCACGTGGTCGTCGGCCTCCCGGTAGGCGCCGATGCTCTTGTCCCGTCCGCCTGCCCTTTAAAAAAAAAAAAAAAAGAACCTGGGGTCCTGCCCTCCGCCAGTACCCATTGTGATGAATGGTGAAGATACAGAGAAAGATCATAATTACGGTAAGTACGTAATTTCGAATTTTTTTTTAAATCACGGCATGATCTACAATAAAAGTATAGGGGCGCTAAGTGGGCCTCATGGATATTATAGATCAAGGGAGCACCCACAACCAATCGGAGGGATCCTTTCCTCTGCACGTGAGACACTCTTATTCTGTGAAGAGTGTCTCATGCACAAATGCCCTGGGAAACGGGCACGTTCTGGGAACATTTTTTTAATATAGTATTGATTGTGCTTTAGTGATATATTAATATGTCCCTCATCGACACTCGTTGCTGTATGAGTGATTTCACTTGCCTTCAGCTCGAGCCAGAACAGTTCTTGCTCCAGCTGAACGCACGTGAAACCACTCGAGTGGCTCCAGGGGACATATTAACTTATATAGGAGTGTTGCCTTTTGCATCCTTAGAGCACCAGAACTGCTCTCCTTTAGTTCTCAGTTCTTTTGCCCTAAGAATGCACGAGGCAACCCCCAGATCCATAAGAGGCACTTCTAGCGCCCCTACAGTTATAAAGGATGGTAGAGGGGTGGAACAAGCTCCTCCGCAGCACTGTTCAGTGCAAAACAGGAGAGCGTTAAAGAAGCAGTATAACAAAAACATTTAAAGAGCAGCTCTCTATTAAATAAAACAGTTTTAAAATATTACACTTAACACCAGTTAAGTTTTAACTTATTGTTTCCTATTCATTTTTTTTACATTCCTCTGCTGTTGCTCTGTTAAATATTGTCGATAAGGCAGCAGTTATTTTACTGAGTCTTTCAAAATATCCCTGACTCTCCCCTTCTCACCACACAATTGCTGTTTGTGACATCACAGTCTGTTGTCATGGTGAGCATGATGATGTCATACAGAAAGGTACTGTGAGGTTAACGGGAGAGGCAGATGTTTTCTATACAGGCTTTTCAGATGGACTACCAGGGTGTGCTGTAAGTTTTGGAAAGAAACCTTGAAAATGAATGTATTCTCTAGTGAATTTATAACAGCTGAAACATCCTCTTTTTGAATGCACATGCTGAAGTGCAGAGTTGCTCTTTAAAAGCTAGTTTTAGCTACAGTTAATAACATTAATATACCTTTTCATATACCTGCTCTGCTGTGCACCATGAGGTTTTCTTTGTATTTTCTTGATCCTAACTCATACCGGGACCAGGATATTCAAATTTTGCCCAGAAAAGGCGAAAGTGTCTGCTCCTTGCAGCTGAGTTGCACTGGCGTGCAAAAGTGCTATATTCAAATGAGATGCACAACATCTGAATATAGCAACAGATGCGCGTAGTGCACATTGGGGCCACCGAAGATGCATTGGCGCATCCCCCCTGTGAGGTCTGAATACCTGGAATGGGGATGCGCTGGACACCAATTCCAGATAGTCAGACCATGACATGCAAAGGGGCCATTATGCATGCAAGGTGCAAAGGGGGCCATTTGCATGTCATTGTAGCTTCACTTGCATGTCTGGGGCAGGGATGCGCCCGGTGCTGCCGTGTAAAACAAATACACCCCCACAGCTCCCTGGTAGTCTAGTGGTTCCCCCTCCCAGCCCTGAAGTGTAATAGACTTAATCATCTTCTTCTCCTTGGTAGTCCAGTGTGCCCCCCTTCCTTCCCGAACCCCACCCGTACATGTAAAGAATACCTCATTCATCCCTGGTAGTCCAGTGTGCGCCCCCCCTTCCCGAACCCCACCCATACATGTAAAGAATACCTCATTCATCCCTGGTAGTCCAGTGTGCCCCTCCTTCCGAACCCCACCCGTACATGTAAAGAATACCTCATTCATCCCTGGTAGTCTAGTGGCCCCTCCCTTCCAACCCCACCCGTATATGTAAAGAATACCTCATTCATCCCTGGTAGTCCAGTGTGCCCCCTCCCTTCCCGAACCCCACCCGTACATGTAAAGAATACCTCATTCATCCCTGGTAGTCCAGTGTGCCCCTCCTTCCCGAACCCCACCTGTATGTAAAGAATACCTCATTCATCCCTGGTAGTCTAGTGGCCCCTCCCTTCCGAACCCCACCCGTACATGTAAAGAATACCTCATTCATCCCTGGTAGTCCAGTGTGCCCCTCCCTTCGAACCCCACCCGTACATGTAAAGAATACCTCATTCATCCCTGGTAGTCCAGTGTGCCCCTCCTTCCGAACCCCACCCATACATGTAAAGAATACCTCATTCATCCCTGGTAGTCCAGTGTGCCCCTCCTTCCTGAACCCCACCCGTACATGTAAAGAATACCTCATTCATCCCTGGTAGTCCAGTGTGCCCCTCCTTCCCAACCCCACCCATACATGTAAAGAATACCTCATTCATCCCTGGTAGTCCAGTGTGCCCCTCCCTTCCAGAACCCCACCCGTACATGTAAAGAATACCTCATTCATCCCTGGTAGTCCAGTGTGCCCCTCCTTCCCGAACCCCACCAGTACATGTAAAGAATACCTCATTCATCCCTGGTAGTCTAGTGCCCCCCTCCTTCCGAACCCCACCCGTGACATGTAAAGAATACCTCATTCATCCCTGGTAGTCCAGTGTGCCCCTCCTTCCCGAACCCCACCGTACATGTAAAGAATACCTCATTCATCCCTGGTAGTCTAGTGGCCCCTCCCTTCCCGAACCCCACCCGATATGTAAAGAATACCTCATTCATCCCTGGTAGTCCAGTGTGCCCCTCCCTCCCCGAACCCCACCGTATATGTAAAGAATACCTCATTCATCCCTGGTAGTCCAGTGTGCCCCTCCTTCCCCGAACCCCACCCGACATGTAAAGAATACCTCATTCATCCCTGGTAGTCCAGTGTGCCCCTCCCTCCCAGAACCCCACCAGTACATGTAAAGAATACCTCATTCATCCCTGGTAGTCCAGTGTGCCCCTCCTTCCCCAACCCCACCCATACATGTAAAGAATACCTCATCATCCCTGGTAGTCCAGTGTGCCCCTCCCTTCCCAACCCCACCCGCACATGTAAAGAATACCTCATTCATCCCTGGTAGTCCAGTGTGCCCCTCCTTCCCGAACCCCACCCAGTACATGTAAAGAATACCTCATTCATCCCTGGTAGTCCAGTGTGCCCCTCCCTTCCAGACCCCACCCGTACATGTAAAGAATACCTCATTCATCCCTGGTAGTCCAGTGGCCCCTCCTTCCGAACCCCACCAGTACATGTAAAGAATACCTCATTCATCCCTGGTAGTCCAGTGTGCCCCTCCTTCCCAACCCCACCCGTACATGTAAGAATACCTCATTCATCCCTGGTAGTCCAGTGTGCCCCCTCCCTTCCGACACCCCCGTACATGTAAAGAATACCTCATTCATCCCTGGTAGTCCAGTGTCCCCCTCCTTCCCGAACCCCACCCGTACATGTAAAGAATACCTCATTCATCCCTGGTAGTCTAGTGCCCCTCCCTTCCCGAACCCCACCCGTACATGTAAAGAATACCTCATTCATCCCTGGTAGTCTAGTGGCCCCCTCCTTCCGAACCCCACCCGTACATGTAAAGAATACCTCATTCATCCCTGGTAGTCTAGTGTGCCCCCTCCTTCCAGAACCCCACCCATTACATGTAAGAATACCTCATTCATCCCTGGTAGTCCAGTGTGCCCCTCCTTCCAACCCCACCCGTACATGTAAAGAATACCTCATTCATCCCTGGTAGTCCAGTGTGCCCTCCTCCTTCGAACCCCACCAGTACATGTAAAGAATACCTCATTCATCCCTGGTAGTCCAGTGTGCCCTCCCTTCCAGACCCCACCGTGCATGAAAAGAATACCTCATTCATCCCTGGTAGTCCAGTGTGCCCCCTCCTTCCGAACCCCACCCATTACATGTAAAAATACCTCATTCATCCCTGGTAGTCCAGTGTGCCCCTCCCTTCCGAACCCCACCCGTACATGTAAAGAATACCTCATTCATCCCTGGTAGTCCAGTGGCCCCTCCTTCCCGAACCCAACCATTACATGGAAAGAATACCTCATTCATCCCTGGTAGTCCAGTGTGCCCCTCCCTTCCCGACCCCACCAGAGCATGGAAAGAATACCTCATTCATCCCTGGTAGTCCAGTGTCCCCTCCCTTCGAACCCCACCCATACATGGAAAGAATGCCTCATTCATCCCTGGTAGTCTAGTAGTGCCCCTCCTTCCCGACCCCACCAGTACATGGAAAGAATACCTCATTCATCCCTGGTAGTCCAGTGTGCCCCTCCCTCCCGAACCCCACCCGTTACATGGAAGAATACCTCATTCATCCCTGGTAGTCTCAGTGTGCCCCTCCTTCCCAGACCCCACCCGTACATGTAAGAGATCCTCATTCATCCCTGGTAGTCCAGTGTGCCCCTCCCTTCCCGAACCCCACCAGTACATGTAAAGAATACCTCATTCATCCCTGGTAGTCTAGTGTGCCCCTCCCTTCCCGAACCCCACCCGATACGTAAAGAATACCTCATTCATCCCTGGTAGTCTAGTGTGCCCCTCCCTTCCCGAACCCCACCAGTACATGTAAAGAATACCTCATTCATCCCTGGTAGTCTAGTGTGCCCCTCCTTCGAACCCCACCCCTACATGTAAAGAATACCTCATTCATCCCTGGTAGTCTAGTGTGCCCCTCCCTTCCGAGACCCCACCCGTACATGTAAAGAATACTCATTCATCCCTGGTAGGTCCAGTGCCCCCTCCCTCCCGAACCCCACCGTACATGTAAGAATACCTCATTCATCCCTGGTAGTCTAGTGTGCCCCCTCCCTTCCCGAACCCCACCTACATGTAAAGAATACCTCATTCATCCCTGGTGGTCAGTGTGCCCCTCCTTCCCGAGACCCCACCCGTCACATGTAAAGAATACCTCATTCATCCCTGGTAGTCTAGTGCCCCCTCCCTTCCCGAACCCCACCCGTACATGTAAAGAATACCTCATTCATCCCTGGTGGTCCAGTGTGCCCCCTCCTTCCAGACCCCACCCGTACATGTAAGAATACCTCATTCATCCCTGGTAGTCCAGTGTGCCCCCTCCTTCGAACCCCACCCGTGCATGTAAAAGAATACCTCATTCATCCCTGGTAGTCCAGTGTGCCCCCTCCCTTCCCAAACCCCACCCATTACATGTAAAGAATACCTCATTCATCCCTGGTAGTCAGTGTGCCCCCTCCTTCCGAACCCCACCAGTGCATGTAAAGAATGACCCTCATTCATCCCTGGTAGTCCAGTGTGCCCCCTCCTTCCAGAACCCCACCCGTACATGTAAAGAATACCTCATTCATCCCTGGTAGTCCAGTGTGCCCCTCCCTTCCGAACCCCACCCGTACATGTAAAGAATACCTCATTCATCCCTGGTAGTCAGTGTGCCCCCTCCTTCGAACCCCACCATTACATGTAAAGAATACCTCATTCATCCCTGGTAGTCCAGTGTGCCCCTCCCTTCCAGACCCCACCCATTACATGTAAAGAATACCTCCATTCATCCCTGGTAGTCAGTGCCCCCCCTCCCTTCCAACCCCACCAGTACATGTAAAGAATACCTCATTCATCCCTGGTAGTCCAGTGGCCCCTCCTTCCGAACCCCACCCGTACATGTAAAGAATACCTCATTCATCCTGGTAGTCTAGTGTGCCCCTCCCTTCCCGAACCCCACCCGTATATGTAAAGAATACCTCATTCATCCCTGGTAGTCTAGTGTGCCCCTCCCTTCCGAACCCCACCCGTACATGTAAAGAATACCTCATTCATCCCTGGTAGTCCAGTGTGCCCCTCCTTCCAGACCCCACCCAGTACATGTAAAGAATACCTCATTCATCCCTGGTAGTCCAGTGGCCCCCTCCTTCCAGACCCCACCCGTACATGTAAAGAATACCTCCATTCATCCCTGGTAGTCCAGTGTGCCCCTCCTTCCCAACCCCACCCGTACATGTAAAGAATACCTCATTCATCCCTGGTAGTCTAGTGTGCCCCCTCCTTCCCGAACCCCACCCATCATGTAAAGAATACCTCATTCATCCCTGGTAGTCTAGTGTGCCCCTTCCTTCCAACCCCACCCATACATGTAAAGAATACCTCATTCATCCCTGGTAGTCCTAGTGCCCCTCCTTCCCGAACCCCACCCGTACATGTAAAGAATACCTCATTCATCCCTGGTAGTCCAGTGTGCCCCCTCCCTTCCCGAACCCCACCCGTACATGTAAAGAATACCTCATTCATCCCTGGTAGTCCAGTGTGCCCCCCTCCCTTCCCGAACCCCACCCGTACATGTAAAGAATACCTCATTCATCCCTGGTAGTCCAGTGTGCCCCCTCCTTCCCGAACCCCACCCGTACATGTAAAGAATACCTCATTCATCCCTGGTAGTCCAGTGTGCCCTCCCTTCCCCGAACCCCACCCGCATATGTAAAGAATACCTCATTCATCCCTGGTAGTCCAGTGTGCCCCTCCTTCCCGAACCCCACCCGTACATGTAAAGAATACCTCATTCATCCCTGGTAGTCCATGTGCCCCTCCCTCCTTCCCAACCCCACCCGCATATGTAAAGAATACCTCATTCATCCCTGGTAGTCCAGTGTGCCCCCTCCCTTCCCGAACCCCACCCGACATGTAAAGAATACCTCATTCATCCCTGGTAGTCCAGTGTGCCCCTCCTTCCCAACACCACCCATACATGTAAAGAATACCTCATTCATCCCTGGTAGTCCAGTGTGCCCCCCTCCCTTCGTAACACTCCACCCAACATGTAAAGAATACCTCATTCATCCCTGGTAGTCCAGTGTGCCCTCCTTCCCGAACCCCACCCGTACATGTAAAGAATACCTCATTCATCCCTGGTAGTCCAGTGTGCCCCTCCTTCCCAACCCCACCCGACATGTAAAGAATACCTCATTCATCCCTGGTAGTCTAGTGGCCCCCTTCCTTCCCGAACCCCACCCATACATGTAAAGAATACCTCATTCATCCCTGGTAGTCTAGTGCCCCCCTCCCAGCCCTGATCGCAACAGAAAGTAATCCCAATATTTCCCTGGTAGTCCAGTGGACCCCTCACCCCTTTTAGGGGAAATGTATGACCTCATGGGGCAGGCTGGGATGTGCACAAAGGTTTGGTTAATGGTTCAGGGAGGGACGGTTGCCAATGATCCCTTTTACGGGAATTGTACAACCACCTGGGGCAGACTGGATGGACCGCAAGGCCTTCTTCTGCTGGCAGTTTTCTGTGGCGCGTCTATTATGGTGCAATAGGAGGGCCATTGGAGGTAGGCAGATGAGTCGGGATTCAGGAATGTTGCAGTGCCTCCCAACTCCTTTGCTGCTTATCACCATGGCCCAGACACTACAGCTTCCACCGTAGAACTATAAAAACTAGGAACGGCAACGCTAGTGGTGCGCATACACTTACTTCCTGGTTGCCATTAGGGGCAGTTATTTGTCTATGGGGAAATCAGTCACATGGGTCCGGGGCTCCCAGTTCTACAGAGATTCCTGTATTTTACTGGGAAATTGTTCCCATGGACTTCCACTGGTTATACTGGAAAACAGAGCGAGCAGGCTTCCATAGGAAACAATGTAATCTGCAGGAAAACCCAGGGAAATTGCCAAATTGATCTGAGAGCACTGTGGTTCATGACGTTGGCATTGCCATTCCAGTCTTGATACTTCTCTGGCTCTCGCTGAAAACACTGTGCCATTCTGACAGGCTCAGAGCTGCAAAGCCCTTCAGGGGTTAACTATAAGACCCCTGACTGACCAGGTTTGCAGAGTTGCTTATCTGTCCCAGCTGTCTGTTTTTCTTACAGTTAATGGATTAGTTGTTAACCTGTTGCTTTTGGGGAGGGGGGTGTGTGTATGTGTGTGACATCCAAGCAGAGTACAGGTGCTTTAGTTACCGCACAAAAGAGAATTTAATAATTGATTAAACCATTTTTTTAAAAATGCACTTGAGGCAGGAAAGCAAAATAAATCAGCTGGTGGTTGCATTTCTTAGGACTCAGCATCCCAGCATGCAGGTGGGTTCCGTTCCAGTTGGGTGAGTGAGAGGTCCCACTGAAACAGCCTACATCCACACTCCTCCCCTGCCCCTCTCAAACGCATGGTGAAAACTGATTGTCCTGAATGGGGTTTATCATCTCTCCTTTTCACAGCAAAATGACTCATTTTCCAGACTGTCATGCAGTATGAATATGTAGAGTGCCAGGACCTGAATGGTTTTCTTTTTTTTTTTTTAACCCTGTATTTATGCTCCTCCTGCCCTCTTCTCTCCACTCTCTCAGACTACCTCAACCTGTGTTACCTCCCTTCGTCTGGGTCTGCTCCTAGAGTACGCGGTCCACTAACCTAGGTGCCGGATAACCCCAGGCAGGGGAGGAGGTACTCCCCACCATTCCTCCTCCGAACCATGCGCATGCGACGGGACCAGTACACCGGAGTCTGCCCGATGAACCTGAGGACACAGCGAGGAGTTGTCGCCTAGGAGAGACGAGGGTGACTTTTCCCCTGTTCGTTCCCCGATGCTGGCGTGCAATGAGCACAGAGGCACGCTGAGACGTGCCTTCTGCTCCGTCCCTCTGCTGACATCTGCCCTATCCCTGTGCGACTACTCCCTCCTACTGCACCTTCCACCCGGGCTCCCCTAGGTGGTGGTATTGCAGCAGGAGTGTGCAGATAACCCCCCCTGGAGAAGGAGAGCAGCCATTGGGTGCTCAATCCTTCTGCTCCCCAGCCAACCCCCGGCAGCCCATGCTCGTTCCCGAACCCAGGTCGCCGGCATGGTACGAGGTAAGGCGTCCAGCGCCTCAGCCCTCAGCGCTACCGGGCTGACTATGACCTGATTGATGTTCAAAATGGGCCTGTGGCAGTTGAAGAGTCATTGTTATTGCCAGTACAGTGACGTGCCACTCTGGCATAGGCAAAGGAACCTATGTTGTGATGTTTGAATCCCAGCCCCTCATGAGGAGAGACAGCGCGGAGCAGTTGTTAGAGCACTGTAGTATTTAACAGAAGCAATGAGATCCTAGGTTCGAATCCCAGCACAGTCAATGACTAACTGTGTGACCCTAACTGCCCCATCTGATAGGGAGTGGGCAGTTATTCTGAGTGATGTATGCACTGCCAAACGTCCACACCCACCGTGGGGTACTGTATGATGCTAAGGGTATTGCATTCTGAGGGATCTTTCACTTACATCACTGCCACAGTGTCACCGGTGACTACCACTCAGCTCCAGTAGCGAAGAGCCATGGCAGAAGGAAGGAGGGACGGAGATGGATGGGACAGCATTGGTATCACACAAAGAGTGAGTTTCACTCAACTGGAGCCAATCCGCTCCCTAGAATGTGCATACAAACTCAGAGGGTGGTGAAGGACTGACTTCCACTGATGAAAGGTGGGGGAAAGGCATTCGCTGACCTGTTATGGTAACTTTGAATGGCAGGACTTGTCACAGAGTTTGCAAACACTTTAGGAGGTGGTTTCACCAGAGCCAATCATTTTGTGGAAATTTGCAGATTCATAGCACACTCCGAAGGGACCAGAGATCGGCCTCTCAGAACACAGATAAGATCAGGACCTATTCCACCTGCATGACAGACTTCGCTGACCACTATTTTCATTAACTATTGTTAACTTGCATAAAATGATGTCATTGCTTGGTGTAGTTTTAAGAAGGCAGCTGTCTCATCCTTCATTCTTTTTAAAAAACTTAACTCCTCCCAGACCTGCCTCTTCCTGGGTCCTTACAAACACTCGCAGCTCCCACACCTCCAGTGCCCATGGGGAGGCAATTAACTTTGACGACGGGGAAGCATTTCATCTCAAAACAAACTGGGAGATCTTCCGGGGGCTCCTCATTTTTCGGATGTGCTCCTATCCCTATCTGGTGAACAACTCCATGAGGGTAAGAGACCGTTGACACAATTTAATGGTTCTGCATGCTTAAGACAGGAGCAAAAGTTTCATTTCTGTGGTTCTACTCCCAGCAGATGAGATTGTTACAATTACTTTTTTTGTACTGCTCCGAGTTGTTTGTGGGGAATTATGACATGTGGGTGATGTGCTCCCCCACTGGGATGCTGGTACAGCCCAAAAGCTGTGATGTCATCATAGAACCCCGAGAACATGAGGATTAATCCGACTACTGCAGCTTTACAGTTTCTGCTGTACTACTGAAGGGCTTGCGTAGACGGAGCTCTCAGGGAGATTGGTATTTTCTACATAACGCTTTCTATCCAGATTGGGAAACTCTGAGGTAGATTGGGGTTACCTGGAGACAGGGAACTCTCTCAAACTTAGAAACTGTGCCTGTTAAGTCCATGGGTGTAGGCAGGCATACTCCAAGGACTCCTGGTGCAATTTTATATAAGGGGTAGCAAATAGACTCTGAACTGCTTCCTTTTCCATGAATACTAAAAGAAAATACTGAACCTTTCTGTAATTTTATTCATAGGAGGCGAAACTAGAAGGACTGGTCACTAATACTCTCTTTGCATCCCAAGGACAATACAACTTTACAGGCTCTGGGCTGGTATGTGGGTGTCTTAGGGAGCAATGCATGGCATTTGTATTTACCCATGCATGGCAACAACCACTGTCATGAGATACAGAAGTTGTATTTATTGTGCAAATGGGGAAACAAACACGGTCCTGGTGTACATTTGTATATTGTCTGGCTACACCGGAGGGGGGGTAGCTCACCCTAACAAGGGGGGGTAGAAGTGAATCCACTTGGTGCGCAGATCTGAAATCCCTGGCTACACCCCTCATTAAGCTGAAGCTTTCAAATTGACCAACCTGCTCACTAATTCCCCTTGCAGTGCCTAAATGAATACCACTTGCCTTCGTAGGGTGGCTTATTACAGGTCTGTTCAAAACAGCAATCTCGTTTTTAGCTCTGAGTATTTTGTTGGGTCTCTGTCTGTCTCCGTTGCAGTTCTCAGAGCTGCCACAGCTGAGCTATTCCTCTGATGTGAATGCTGCCGCCTTCACAGTCCGTGCTAGAGCCATGCTGTGGCTGGCTGGCTGGTAATCCGAACCCTAATGTCCCAGGAGGCAGTGTGTATTCCAGTGGGTAGAGTAGTAGTGGGAGCCAGGAGATCCTAGGTGTAAACCAAACTAGTTCCACTCGCTGTGTGACCCTGGGAAAACCCATTAACCTCCCACTGCTCTAGCCCACCCACCCTGAAAAATGGGTGAAAAACAGGACCCCTTTGAAAATAAGGTGTTGCTTCTCAGCTGGACTGCCCTAGGGAAACATGTTGTAAACAATGGGTAAAAAGCAGGACCCCTTTGAAAACGAGATATTATATCTACATAGATACATACATACATACATACATAGACAGTGTCGGCAGATAAGGGACTATGGCCCACCCAGTCTGCCCATTTGAGCTGGTAAGTTCAGTTTAAGTTTTCCTAGAAGTCTGTTTCCCCTTACCCCTGACCTCCAGAATTCCTTTATGTCTATCCCATGTGTTCTTAAATCCTGTGATTGTTTCAGCCCCTACCACTTCCTCTGGCAGGGTGTTCCACTTGTTCACCACCCGTTCTGTGAAGAAATTCTTCCTCACGTTTCTTCTGAATCATCCTCCCTGCAACTTCATCCCATCTATTAGCATAGTAATGATATTGTAGTTTGTCTAACCTGCCTTCTTTGCAGCGTGGACAGTTTTGTTTATCACCACAATCTTGGTCCTTGACTGCCAGAATGGGCCAGTCAGTACCTTTGGGGACCCTAAAATGGAGTTTGTCCCCAGGGGCTTTGTAGGAGTGAATTTCTGTAGGAATTGTAGTTTTGAGACTTTTGCACCTAAATGCACCTGGAGGGGGAGCCCTTGCTTTGACAGAAAGATGAATCAATGAATTGAACCTTCTAGGATCATGGATATGTTGTTCATCCACAATTCTTGGCATGTCCCTTTACCCTTTAAATCTTTCCGGAAGTCTTCAAGCTGGCTCCTCCCACCCACCCGGGTGGCATAACCCTCGGCTCTGCCCCATGATGCCAGATCTTACTTTTCACTGGAAGATTCAGGTCGCCTCCTTCCTGCTCCTGTGTTTTGTGCCCTGGCTTCAAAACCTTCAGTTATTCGAAACTTCGTCTAGTTGGCATTAGTGATTGTGACTACTTACCTTCAATTATGGAAGACAAGTCTTCCCTGGATTTCCTCGGTGTTCGTATGCGCCAGAAATGTCGTGTCACCGATCCCCACACTGCATGCGCCCACTGCCTAGGTGTCGATCATGACACCTCAAGCGTGATTTTTGTCTTGCATTTCCCTAATATCCTCAATGACAGTCTCGCATACCTGAAGTTGGAGAGGCTGGAAAAATGGAACCCTCCAGTAAAATCAAAGGAGGCTCGGGGGGTGGTTTCCGAGGCCACAGGATCCACCGAGCAACTGGAACGCATGCAAGCCTTCAAGGAGGAAGTGGCTCATGCTGGGAAATTCTCTTCTCTGAGCTTCTTTGTTCTGCTCAACCTGGGCTCCACCTTCTCGGGTTCTTTCCAAGAGTTGTGCCAGTCTCTCCCAACTAAGAGGGAGGGTCTTGTGGGCACACACTCCTCTTGGTCCCATAAGTGGGAAAAGGACCCGGGATCGTCTTTGTCTCGATGGAGATATTCTTGGGATCAGGAGAGATCTCGGTCCCAGGAACTAGCAGTCTCGACTTTGGTCAAAATTGTTTCTAGCTGGCCTGGTGGTGCAGAGGGCTGAGGTACTGGCACCTTACCTCAAACCACGCCAGCGACCCGGGTTCAGGAATGCACTCGGGTCGCTGGGGGTCGGCGGGGGCAGGAGAGGATTGAGCGTCCAAAGGACTGTTCTCCTCTCCTGGAGTGGGTTAGGGTGATGCCCCGCTCTGTTAGCGGCCCCTGTGGAGACCAGGAGCACTACAAGATGCAGCGTGACGTCAGGGGTGTCAGGAAAGTGGAAAAACCATCCCGATTAGCCAGGATGATGGCAGACGATCTACCGACACCACCAAAGGACTCTCGAGGAGCCTGACCACCTCAGCAGTGCCCTGGGGCCGAGAGAGAGAGTGTGCTGGCTGCCCTACCAGAGCCTTCCCCCTTGGAGGAGGGAGACCCACTCAGTAAAGGGTTACGCCGTGCTACCCCTGGGTTGGCTGTGATCTGAGGTAGGGGGTTCCAAGAGAGGACTGTAGGTGGGTGTCATGGATCATGGCTGCCTGAAGGAATTGTTAGATGTGGGGCACATAGGAGGGGATAAAGAAATAATGCAAAAAAAAAAAAAAATTTGTTTCTTCGGACACTGTCTTCTTGTCTTTGCCATCTGGCCAGTCGACCGAAGTGTTGATCGACGAGGTTGAAATAATCATCTACCCAATTGACCCATTATAACTGACTCCGGTTGACGATTCTCTCAGTAGGACTCCAGTCCTTTCCTTCCCCGACGAGGAGAGCCAACCCGTTGGGAATCCCATCAAGGAAGTGGTCCCTGACCTGGGAAATCACCTGTCTTGCCAGTGTCTCCAGAATGACTAAGTCGACCTGTCCAATCTTGATCGAGGTCCAGGACCCCCTCAACTGACAGGCTGAGGATGAGCCACAAGTGCTCTAAAAAGAGGTGACAGCTTCCGTCGTCTTCATCCTCCTTGGATGAGGAGAGTCTCTGGCGGAAACTCCGTCGGCGCTATGAGGACCTCATGTGGCAACAACTGACTTTGACTGGGCGCTAGCTGACTCCGGCCCCTACCCCGGCCATTACTTGGCTTTCACCTCCCAGGCCGAAGCCGACTCCTTCAGAGCCAATTAAGTCTGTTCCCCCCCACCCATGAAGTCAGCAAAACCTCCAGTTCAGCCCAAACCGGTCTCTCCACCGATTGTGGTGGAACCACTGCCCAAGCAGCCTATGGGAGGGGCTCCTTCTAAGGAGGATAGACCAGACACCGGGCTTCCCTCGCGTCTTTTGGTCACTGTCACCCCGGACCGCCTCGTGGTTGAAGGCAGTGACCTGGGCGGCCTATTGCTGGATTCAGATGAGACTGGCCTTCATTCTCATCCCGGGAATGATGAATCGACTGGTGGGTTAGAGACAGAAGAAGGTCCTTCGTCCTTTCAGGGCATTCTTTGCCTCATCTCTGAGTCTACAGGGATGCCCCTGGAACCTATCCAGAAAAAGGCAGAGAACCCTCTCACAGACATCCTCAAGAGAGGGGATACCCCGATGGAGGCCTTCCTGTGGCTGAGGCCATAGCTGGCCTAGCCTTAGAACTTTGGTAGTACCCTGCCTCCTGTCCAGCTCCATCTGCCCACATGGCACGCAAGTATGCGGGTGCCCATGGGGTCCCTTTCGGGGTTCACGGAGCACTCTTTGGCCGAGAGCCTGGTGACCACCTCTGTGTTCAGGCATACTGGCAGTTCTGACAACACTGACCGTCCTCCAGAAAAAGAATCCAAACTCCTGGATCATTCTGCTCGGATGGTCTATGCGGCCTCATTTCTAGGCCTTCATCAGGCACATTCGGCCATCATCATGGCACACTTCTCCCATGCCCTCCTGGGGTCTTTGGATGAAGACCTCCCACACCTCCCTGCAGACATGCAGACCACGGTCAAGCAGGTCCAGGATCAGGGCCAGGCAACAGCAGCTTCAGACAGCCCTCGACATTGGGGATTCTTGTGCCTGCTCGATGGCAGCCGCAGTTGCCTCTCGCCGCAGGGCTTGGCTGAGACTCTCCTCTTTCCTGGCAGATACTTAGCACAAACTAGCTGATGTGCCTCTCCTGGGCACCAATCTTTTCGGCCCAGGTGTGGCTCATCACCTTCAGCGTACTGAGCAGTCCAGTGCCACCTTGGACGCTACTTCTGCTAAAGGTTCTTTGGGCAAGAAACAGCAGATGAAGAAGAAGCCCTTTTTGGCACTCTTCCCCTGCGACACAGCAACCTTTCTTTCAAGGAGGGCAACAGCAGGCACAAACTTGGTGCCCCCCCGGCCCAAGCCTGGGCCCTCCCAGACACATAAAGGAGGCCGAGGTTCAGGTCCTGGATCATCCTCCTCCTCCTCCTCCTCCTCCAAGCCTGCTCAGTGATGGGGCGGGGGCTGCCTCCCCCTCTCCCATCATGCCAGCTCTGGGTCCTTCCATGGGGGACCGGCTCCGCCACCTCCTTTCTGCCTGGTCCACTGTCACTACAGACAGGTGGGTTCTTGAGGTGGTCGGTCAGGGACTGCCTTTGGAATTTCAGCAGTACCCTCCAAGCTGAGCCCGCGCCCCTTGGGAGGAAAGAGTATCCATCCAGACTCAGTCGGCTCTCTGAGATGACATTGCTCAGCTCCTCCTCAAGGAGGCAGTAGCTCCAGTGGTGGAGCCTCCAACAGACCCAGGCTTTGTCTCCAGGTACTTCCTGGTGCCCAAGCGGAAAGGGGGCTGGTGCCCCATTCTAGATCTGCATGACCCGAATCAATATCTCAGGTCATGCACCTTTCGGATGGTCACTCTGTCCCAGATCATACCATCCTTGGAGCGAAACATGTGGTTCTGTTCACTGGATCTGCAGGATGCATTCTTTCATGTTCCAATCCGTCCATCTCATCACGGTTCCTTCGCTTCAGAGTCGAAGGGACCCTATACAAGTTCTGAGCCATGCAGTTTGGCCTGTCATCGACTTCACAGGTCTTCATCAAATGCATTGCAATGGTGGCGTCCCATCTCAGGCATCAGGGGGTCAGGGTTTATTCAGGTCTATGACAATTTGCTCCCGTCAATTCACACCACGTAAATACACTCCCAACGATTGGCTCCCATGTCAATTCACTCCTCACTCTCTCATTCCCGGTCATTTTGCTCCCGCTACTGGCATGTCTTATTTACAGTTCTTATTTAGCCAACATGTGACTGTAGTGTAACCGTGGAGTATTATTACTGCATTAAGATCTGAAGGCCCAAATACTCTGGTCAGAGAGGACATTATTTATGCAGCTGTTGGAACCATTCCTGCATCTCAGCCCTTTCCATTGGGCATTTTTTTCCACCCTACTGCTAAAAGCACTCACTTCATGGACCATGGCAGCTGTTGTTCCAGCTGTTTTACAGTTTGTACGGTCTCAGTCTTATTTGCCCAAAATCCTGCCATTGAAGAAAAGGGGCCAGATACCTGGACATTTTGGGAGGGCACTTTATTTGTTCCAGACGAATCTCCAACAGCATCTTCCTTGGCTAAGTGTTGCAGAAGCCAAGCTCTCCATTCTGCTCTATTTTTTGGCATCTGGCTGCCATCCATGCAGTCCTTTTGATAAAACAGATTGTTAATTTTCTGAAAGCGTATAATGCGAGATATTTATGTTCTGTAAAAGGTTTTCTTGTCTTACCTCAGCGGTCTGTCCTTTCCTTGCCCTTTTTGGAATAAACGATAACTGCCTCAAGCCATTCCATTTTAAACATTTTATCCTGAGTCCCATTGGAATACGAGGAATAACTTTTAACTTCATAGCTTAGACTGTAACAGAAACTGACGTGCTCCCTCTAAGGGTCTATACTTCATAACTTAGACTGGGTAAATAATAGTAACAATCATAGAAATGGGGGCATAAAACAAGACAATTGCTCCACTAATGTTCTTGTTTAGTCGGGAGCTAAATGACGTGGAGCGAGTTGTACCGGGAGCGAATTTGACAGGGGCGAACTGTCGGGAGCAAGTTGTCGGGGAATGAATTGACAGGAGTGAATTGACGTGCTCCCAATTTATCCCTACCTTTATGATTGGTTCTTAGCAGGTACCACTCAACAGGAGGTGGAGAGGTCCAGGTACCTGGTCCTCCTGACCTTCTCCCAACTCAGCCTTGTGATCAATGAGGCCAAGTCAGAACTCGTGCCTTCCCAGGTGATGGGCTTCATTGGGGCAGAGCTTGACTCTCGTCCAGCCAGAGCTCGGCTTCCGGAGGACAGGGCAGAGGTTTTCTCCTCCTTTACCCAATCATTTCTGGTTGTGCAATTGCATCCTGCCCGGGACTTTCTGTGCCTTCTCAGTTACATGGTGGTGTGCACCTCAGTGGTCCATTGGGCCCAGTTGCACATGCGCCCCCTCCAATGGGAGCTGGCCACCTAGTGGACTCAATGCCACAGTCATTTCAACCAGCTGATCACTGTAACCCAGAAGATGTGGGACGCTCTCCAATGGTGGACCGCCCCATACCGGTTGCAGGAAGGGATCCCATTTGTCCGCTCCGAGCCGACGGCCATCCTTATGACTGATGCCTCTCTCATTGGCTGGAGAGCCCACATGGAGGAGAAAAGGGCCCATGGGTTCTGGACCCCCGAGGAGACTTGATACCACATCAACCTTTTGGAGCTCAGAGTAGTCAGACTGGCACGGTCAGCTTTCGGTCCTTAGCTCTGGGGTCACATGGTTCAAGTCCAGACGGACAATACCACAACCATTTACTACCTCAAGAAACAGGGCGGCATGCACTCCCATCTGCTTTACAGAGAGGCACTCCACATCTGGACCCTCATTAACCATTTGGAGGTGGATCTCCTAGCCATCCAGGTGGCATGAGTCTCAACCATCTGGCGGATGCTCTTAGCCGCTTAGGCGAGACATCCCATGAGTGGTCTCTCTATCCAGAGGTAGCTTACAGCCTGTTCTCCCACTGGGGCAAACTGATGGTGGACCTGTTTGCCTCCAGGGAAAACACCAAGCTAAGGCTGTTTCATGCCCGACCCCCTCAGCAGGGCTGGCTGCAGAGGGATGCCTTTTCGAGGCCGTGGACCCCAGACTTCCTCTATGTCTTCCCTCCATTTCCCTTGATCCACAAGATGCTCCTCAAGGTGAGGAGGGACAAGGCACAGGTGATTCTGGTAGCCCCAGACTGTCCATGCCAGTTCTGGTATCCAGATCTCCTCAGCCTCAGCTGCAGGCCCTCGGAACGGCTTCCAGCACTCCTGGACCTGATCTCTCTCAGTCAGGGGAAGGTATACCATCTGGACCTTCAATCCCTGCACCTCACAGCCTGGTACTTGAGAGGCTAGAGTTCCAGGCTTTGGGTCTTTCCGAGGATGTCCTCACCGTGGTGGAGGCATCCAGAAAGGAATCGACCAGGAAATGTTATGCCATCAAATGGAAAAGGTTTTCCATTTGGTGTTGGGGCAAAGGCCTGTAACCTCTGTCCTGTCCAGTGGCTAACATTCTCAACTATCTTTGGTCTCTCTCTCCAAAGGGGGTCTTTGGTCGTCGACCCTCAGGGTGCACCTGGCAGCCATCTCTGCTTATCGGGCTGGGGCTGGTCAGCCGACGTTGGCACAGGAGACAGTGGTCGGGCACTTTTTCAAAGGCCTGGATCACATATCCCCTCCGGTGCATGACCCTCTACCTCTATGGGATCTTCTGTTGGTACTGGCAAAGCTCATGGGCAAGCTATTTGAACCAATGCACAAGTGTCCCTTGTCACACGTGTCATGGAAGACAGCCTTACTGGTGGCTATCACATCTGCCAGAAGGACAGGGGAGCTCCAGGCACTTTCAGTGGACTCCCCTTATCTGGTCTTCCACAGGGACAAGGTTGTCCTATGCCCCCACCTGAAATTCCTTCCGAAGGTGGTGTCAGAGTTTCACCTTAAACAGGTGTTAACTCTGCTAGTTTACTACCCTAAATACACCTCAGAGGCTGAGTACAGGCTCCATACTTTGGACCTGAGATGAGCTCTCTCCTATTACAAGGAGAGGACGGCAGAAATTCAGGTGGAGGTTCGCCAGCTGTTCATCACCTACACTGAAGCCGCTTCTGGCAGACCTGCAGCAAAATGGACAATTGCAAGGTGGATTACATCATGCATAGGTCTGTGCTATGAGTTGGCAGGCAAGGAGCCTCCCAGAGGGATAAGAGCTCATTCAGCCCGCCATACTGCTGCATCGGTGGCTGCTTCCAGGGACATCCCTATCCAGGAAATCTGTCAGGCTGCTATCTGGAAGTCAGCAAACACCTTCATTACCCACTACCACATCGACCTTGAATCACGCTGGGATGCTGGTTTTGGGGCCTCAGTTCTCCAATCTCTTTTTCCCAAGTAAGTATTGAGGGGTGTGTGCCTTGCCTCCCTCCTCCAGGAAAATTGCTGGGAGTCTGCCAATAAGTGTGGATGAACAACATATCCATGATCCTAGAAAAACAGGTTACTCACTTGTAACAGTAGTTCTAGGAGTGGTATATGTTCATCCACACGGACCCACCCGACCTTCCCGGCTGTGGATGCAAAACACCTGGCTTCCAGCGGGCTAAGAGCTGGCATCATAGGGCGGAGCCAAGGGTTATACCACCCAAGTGGGTGGGAGAAGCCAGCTTGAAAACTTCTGGCAAGATTTAAAGGGGAAAGGGACATTCCAAGAAGTGTGGATGAACAACATATACCACTCATAAAACTACTGTTTCTTGATCCTAACCCATACCAGGGCCAGGATTTTCAAACTTTGCCCAGAAAGGGCACAAGTGTGTGCTCCACACAACTGAGTTGCACTGGCATGCAAAAGTGCTATATTCAAATGAGATGCACAACATCTGAATATAGCAACAGTTGCACACAGTGCACATTGGGGCCACCGAAGATGCATTGGCGCATCCCCCCTGTGCGGTCTGAATACCTGGAATGGGGATGCGCTGGACACCAATTCCAGATAGTCAGACCATGACATGCAAAGGGGCCATTATGCATGCAAGGTGCAAAGGGGGCCATTTGCATGTCATTGTAGCTTCACTTGCATGTCTGGGGCAGGATGGCCGGTGCTGCCGTGTAAAACAAATACACCCCCACAGCTCCCTGGTAGTCTAGTGGTTCCCTCCCAGCCCTGAAGTGTAATAGACTTAATCATCTTCTTCTCCTTGGTAGTCCAGTGTGCCCCCTCCTTCCCGAACCCCACCGTACATGTAAAGAATACCTCATTCATCCCTGGTAGTCCAGTGTGAGCCCCTCCTTCCCGAACCCCACCTGCATACGTAAAGAATACCTCATTCATCCCTGGTAGTCCAGTGTGCCCCTCCCTTCCGAACCCCACCAGACATGTAAAGAATACCTCATTCATCCCTGGTAGTCTAGTGGCCCCTCCCTTCCCGAACCCCACCTGTACATGTAAAGAATACTCATTCATCCCTGGTAGTCCAGTGTGCCCCTCCTTCCCGAACCCCACCCGATATGTAAAGAATACTTTATTCATCCCTGGTAGTCCAGTGTGCCCCTCCTTCCCGAACCCCACCTGTATATGTAAAGAATACCTCATTCATCCCTGGTAGTCTAGTGGCCTCCTCCTTCCAACCCCACCCGTACATGTAAAGAATACCTCATTCATCCCTGGTAGTCCAGTGTGCCCCTCCTTCCAACCCCACCAGTACATGTAAAGAATACCTCATTCATCCCTGGTAGTCCAGTGTGCCTCCTCCTTCCCGACCCCACCCGTACATGTAAAGAATACTTCATTCATCCCTGGTAGTCCAGTGTGCCTCTCCTTCCCGAACCCCACCCGTATATGTAAAGAATACCTCATTCATCCCTGGTAGTCTAGTGGCCCCTCCTTCCCAACCCCACCCGTACATGTAAAGAATACCTCATTCATCCCTGGTAGTCCAGTGTGCCCCTCCCTTCCCAACCCCACCCGTATATGTAAAGAATACCCATTCATCCCTGGTAGTCCAGTGTGCCCCTCCCTTCCCGAACCCCACCTGACATGTAAAGAATACCTCATTCATCCCTGGTAGTCCAGTGTGCCCCCTCCTTCCGAACCCCACCCGTACATGTAAAGAATACCTCATTCATCCCTGGTAGTCTAGTGGCCCTCCTTCCCTAACCCCACCTGCATATGTAAAGAATACCTCATTCATCCCTGGTAGTCTAGTGGCCCCCTCCTTCCCGAACCCCACCCGTATATGTAAAGAATACCTCATTCATCCCTGGTAGTCTAGTGGCCCTCCCTTCCCGAACCCCACCCGATACATGTAAAGAATACCTCATTCATCCCTGGTAGTCTAGTGCCCCTCCCTTCCCGAACCCCACCTGACATGTAAAGAATACCTCATTCATCCCTGGTAGTCTAGTGCCCCTCCTTCCCGAACCCCACCCATACATGTAAAGAATACCTCATTCATCCCTGTAGTCCAGTGTGCCCCTCCTTCCCTAACCCCACCCATACATGTAAAGAATACCTCATTCATCCCTGGTAGTCTAGTGTGCCCCTCCTTCCCGAACCCCACCCGCATATGTAAAGAATACCTCATTCATCCCTGGTAGTCTAGTGTGCCCCTCCTTCCCGAACCCCACCCAGTACATGTAAAGAATACCTCATTCATCCCTGGCAGTCCAGTGTGCCCCTCCTTCCCAACCCCACCCGTACATGTAAAGAATACCTCATTCATCCCTGGTAGTCCAGTGGCCCCTCCTTCCCGAACCCCACCCGTCATATGTAAAGAATACCTCATTCATCCCTGGTAGTCCAGTGTGCCCCTCCCTTCCCGAACCCCACCCGTACATGTAAAGAATACCTCATTCATCCCTGGTAGTCCAGTGTGCCCCTCCTTCCCGAACCCCACCTGCTACATGTAAAGAATACCTCATTCATCCCTGGTAGTCCAGTGTGCCCCCTCCTTCCGAACCCCACCCGTACATGTAAAGAATACCTCATTCATCCCTGGTAGTCTAGTGGCCCCTCCCTTCCCGAACCCCACCCGTACATGTAAAGAATACCTCATTCATCCCTGGTAGTCTAGTGGCCCCTCCCTTCCGAACCCCACCCGTATATGTAAAGAATACCTCATTCATCCCTGGTAGTCTAGTGTGCCCCTCCTTCCCGAACCCCACCCGTACATGTAAAGAATACCTCATTCATCCCTGGTAGTCCAGTGTGCCCTCCTTCCCTAACCCCACCTGTACATGTAAAGAATACCTCATTCATCCCTGGTAGTCCAGTGGCCCCTCCTTCCAACCCCACCTGCATAGTAAAGAATACCTCATTCATCCCTGGTAGTCCAGTGTGCCCTCCTTCCCAACCCCACCTGTATATGTAAAGAATACCTCATTCATCCCTGGTAGTCCAGTGTGCCCCCTCCTTCCCAACCCCACCCGCATATGTAAAGAATACTCATTCATCCCTGGTAGTCTAGTGTGCCCCTCCTCCGAACCCCACCTGTATATGTAAAGAATACCTCATTCATCCCTGGTAGTCCAGTGTGCCCCTCCTTCCGAACTCCACCGTACATGTAAAGAATACCTCATTCTTCCCTGGTAGTCTAGTGGCCCCTCCTTCCCGAACCCCACCTGCATATGTAAAGAATACCTCATTCATCCCTGGTAGTCCAGTGTGCCCCCTCCTTCCCAACCCCACCCGCATATGTAAAGAATACCTCATTCATCCCTGGTAGTCTAGTGTGCCCCTCCCTCCCGAACCCCACCCGTACATGTAAAGAATACCTCATTCATCCCTGGTAGTCTAGTGCCCCCCTTCCTTCCCGAACCCCACCCATACATGTAAAGAATACCTCATTCATCCCTGGTAGTCCAGTGTGCCCCCCTTCCAGCCCTGATCGCAACAGAAAGTAATCACAATATTTCCCTGGTAGTCCAGTGGACCCCTCACCCCCTTTTAGGGGAAATGTATGACCTCATGGGGCAGGCTGGATGGAACAGGCACAAAGAGTTGGTTAATTTATTTATTTTTTGTATTATTTATTCTTTGGTAACCAGGTAAGGCTCACTAGACACAATGGCTGTTTTCAGAACTGACCCAGGAGCACTAGGGAGGTTAAGTGACTTGCTCAGGGACACACAGTATGCAAGTAGAGGTTGTGAGAATCAAACCCAGGTCTGCTGGATATACCAAGCTCATCATAGCTCATTACTCCAACCTCTAGGCTATACTGCCAGCCAAAAGCAGGCTGGATGGAATAGGCACAAAGGTTTGGTTAATGGTTCAGGGAGGGACGGTTGCCAATGATCCCTTTTACGGGAAGTGTACGACCACCTGGGGCAGACTGGATGGACCACAAGGCCTTCTTCTGCTGGCAGTTTTCTGTGGCGCGTCTATTATGGTGCAATAGGGGGGCCATTGGAGGTAGGCAGATGAGTCGGGATTCAGGAATGTTGCAGTGCCTCCCAACTCCTTTACTGGTTATCGCCATGGCCCAGACACTACAGCTTCCACCGTAGAACTATAAAAACTAGGAAGGGCAATGCTAGTGGTGCGCATACACTTACTTCCTGGTTGCCATTAGGGGCAGTTATTTGTCTATGGGGAAATCAGTCACATGGGTCCAGGGCTCCCAATTCTACACAGATTCCTGTATTTTACTGGGAAATTGTTCCCATGGACTTCCACTGGTTATACTGGAAAACAGAGCGAGCAGGCTTCCATAGGAAACAGTGTAATCTGCAGGAAAACCCAGGGAAATTGCCAAATTGATCTGAGAGCTCTGTGGTTCATGACGTTGGCATTGCCATTCCAGTCTTGATACTTCTCTGGCACTCACTGAAAACACTGTGCCATCCTGACAGGCTCAGAGCTGCAAAGCCCTTCAGGGGTTAAGTATAGGACCCCTGACTGACCAGGTTTGCAGAGTTGCAGATCTGTCCCAACTGTCTGTTTTCCTTACAGTTAATGGATTAGTTATAAACCTGTTGTTTTTAGGGAGGTGTGTGTGTGTGTGTGTGTGTGACTTCCAAGCAGAGTACAGGTGCTTTAGTTACCGCACAAAAGAGAATTTAATAATTGATTAATCCATTTTTTTTAAATGCACTTGAGGCAGGAAAGCAAAACAAATCAGCTGTTGGTTGCATTTCTTAGGACTCGGTATCCCAGCATGCAGGTGGGTTCCGTTCCAGTTGCTGCCGTGTAAAACAAATACACCCCCACAGCTCCCTGGTAGTCTAGTGGTCCCCCCTCCCATCCCTGAAGTGTAATAGACTTAATCAGCTCCTTCTCCTTGGTAGTCCAGTGTGCCCCCCCTCCCTTCCCGAACCCCACCCGTACATGTAAAGAATACCTCATTCATCCCTAGTAGTCCAGTGTGCCCCCTCCCTTCCCGAACCCCCGTCGTATATGTAAAGAATACCTCATTCATCCCTGGTAGTCCAGTGTGCCCCCTCCCTTCCCGAACCCCACCCGTATATGTAAAGAATACCTCATTCATCCCTGGTAGTCCAGTGTGCCCCTCCTTCCCGAACCCCACCCGTATATGTAAAGAATACCTCATTCATGCCTTGTAGTCCAGTGCCCCTCCCTTCCCAACCCCACCCGCACATGTAAAGAATACCTCATTCATCCTTGGTAGTCCAGTGTGCCCCCTCCCTTCCCGAACCCCACCCGACATGTAAAGAATACTTCATTCATCCCTGGTAGTCCAGTGTGCCCCTCCCTTCCCGAACACCACCCATACATGTAAAGAATACCTCATTCATCCTTGGTAGTCCAGTGTGCCCCTCCTTCCCTTGTAACAATTGCCACCCACATGTAAAGAATACCTCATTCATCCCTGGTAGTCCAGTAGCCCTCCTTCCCGAACTCCCACCCGTATATGTAAAGAATACCTCATTCATCCCTGGTAGTCCAGTGTGCCCTCCCTTCCCAAACCCCACCCGTACATGTAAAGAATACCTCATTCATCCCTGGTAGTCCAGTGCCCCTCCCTTCCCGAACCCCACCCGTACATGTAAAGAATACCTCATTCATCCCTGGTAGTCTAGTGCCCCCCTCCCAGCCCTGATCGCAACAGAAAGTAATCCCAATATTTCCTGGTAGTCCAGTGGACCCCTCGCCCCCTTTTAGGGGAAATGTATGACCTCATGGGGCAGGCTGGGATGTGCACAAAGGTTTGGTTAATGGTTCAGGGAGGGACGGTTGCCAATGATCCCTTTTACGGGAATTGTACGACCACCTGGGGCAGACTGGATGGACCACAAGGCCTTCTTCTGCTGGCAGTTTTCTGTGGCGCGTCTATTATGGTGCAATAGGAGGGCCATTGGAGGTAGGCAGATGAGTCGGGATTCAGGAATGTTGCAGTGCCTCCCAACTCCTTTACTGCTTATCACCATGGCCCAGACACTACAGCTTCCACCACAGAACTATAAAAGCTAGGAATGGCAACGCTAGTGGTGCGCATACACTTACTTCCTGGTTGCCATTAGGGGCAGTTATTTGTCTATGGGGAAATCAGTCACATGGGTCCGGGGCTCCCAATTCTACAGAGATTCCTGTATTTTACGGAGAAATTGTTCCCATGGACTTCCACTGGTTATACTGGAAAACAGAGCGAGCAGGCTTCCATAGGAAACAATGTAATCACAGGAAAACCTAGGAAATTAACAATTGATCTGAGAGCACTGTGGTTCATGACGTTGGTACTGCCATTCCAGTCTTGATACTTCTCTGGCTCTCACTGAAAACACTGTGCCATTCTGACAGGCTCAGAGCTGCAAAGCCCTTCAGGGGTTAACTATAGGACCCCTGACTGACCAGGTTTGCAGAGTTGCTTTTCTGTCTCAGCTGTCTGTTTTCCTTACAGTTAATAGATTAGTTGTTAACCTGTTGCTTTTGGGGAGGTGTGTGTGTGTGTGACATCCAAGCAGAGTACAGGTGCTTTAGTTACCACACAAAAGAGAATTTAATAATTGATTAATCCATTTTTTAAAAATGCACTTGAGGCAGGAAAGCAAAACAAATCAGCTGTTGGTTGCATTTCTTAGGACTCAGCATCCCAGCATGCAGGTGGGTTCCGTTCCAGTTGGGCGGGTGAGAGGTCCCACTGAAACAGCCTACATCCACACTCCTCCCCTGCCCCTCTCAAACGCATGGTGAAAACTGATTGTCCTGAATGGGGTTTATCATCTCTCCTTTTCACAGCAGAATGACTCATTTTCCAGACTGTCATGCAGTATGAATATGTAGATTGCCAGGACCTGACTGGTTTTCAAAATGGGCTTGTGGCTGTTGAAGAGTCATTGCTATTGCTGGTGCAGCGACGTGCCACTCGGGCACAGGCAAAGGAACCTGTGTTGTGATGTTTGAATCCCAGCCCCTCATGAGGAGAGACAGCACGGAGCAGTGGTTAGAGCACTGTAGTATTTAACAGAAGCAATGAGATCCTAGGTTCGAATCCCAGCACAGTCAATGACTAACTGTGTGACGCCAATTGCCCCATCTGATAGGCAGTGGGCAGTTATTCTGAGTGATGTATGCACTGCCAAATGTCCACACCCACCGTGGGGTACTGTACGATGCTAAGGGTGTTGCATTTTAAGAGATCTTTCAGTTACATCACTGCCACAGTGTCACCAGTGACTACCACTCAGCACCAGTAGTGAACAGCCATGGCAGAAGGAAGGAGGGACGGAGACTGATGGAACAGCATTGGGATCACACTAAAAGTGAGTTTCACTCAACTGGAGCCAATCCGCTCCCTAGAATGTGCATACAGACTCAGAGGGTGGTGAAGGACTGACTTCCACTGACTGAATGGGGGAAAAGGCACTCGCTGTCCCGTTATGGTAACTTTGAATGGCAGGACTTGTGACAGAATTTACAAACACTTGAGGAGGTGGTTTCACCAGAGCCAATCATTTTGTGGAAATTTGCATATTCAAAGCACACTCTGAAGGGACCAGGGATCGGCTTCTCAGAACACAGATAAGATCAGGACCTATTCCACCTGCATGACAGACTTCGCTGACCACTATTTTCATTAACTATTGTTAACTTATATAAAATGATGTTATTGCTTGGTGTTGTTTTAAGAAGGCAGCTGTCTCATTCTTCATCCTTTTTAAAAAACTTAACTCCTCTCAGACCTGCCTCTTCCTGGGTCCTTGCAAACACTGCAGCCCCACACCCAGTGCCCATGGGGAGGCAATTAACTTTGACGATGGGGAAGCATTTCATCTCAAAACAAACTGGGAGATCTTCGGGGCTCTCATTTTTCGGATGTGCTCCATCCCTATCTGGTGAACAACTCCATGAGGGTAAGAGACCGTTGACACAATTTAATGGTTCTGCATGCTTAAGACAGGAGCAAAAGTTTCATTTCTGTGGTTCTACTCCAGCAGATGAGATTGTTACAATTACTTTTTTGTACTGCCTTGAGTTGTTTGTGGGGAATTATGACATGTGGGTGATGTGCTCCCCCACTGGGATGCTGGTACAGCCCAAAAGCTGTGATGTCATCATAGAACCCCGAGAACATGAGGATTAATCCGACTACTGCAGCTTTACAGTTTCTGCTGTACTACTGAAGGGCTTGCGTAGACGGAGCTCTCAGGGAGATTGGTATTTTCTACATAACGCTTTCTATCCAGATTGGGAAACTCTGAGGTAGATTGGGGTTACCTGGAGACAGGGAACTCTCTCAAACTTAGAAACTGTGCCTGTTAAGTCCATGGGTGTAGGCAGGCATACTCCAAGGACTCCCTGGTGTGCAATTTTATATAAGGGGGGTAGCAAATAGACTCTGAACTGCTTCCTTTTTCCATGAATACTAAAAGAAAATACTGAACCTTTCTGTAATTTTATTCATAGGAGGCGAAACTAGAAGGACTGGTCACTAATACTCTCTTTGCATCCCAAGGACAATACAACTTTACAGGCTCTGGGCTGGTATGTGGGTGTCTTAGGGAGCAATGCATAGCATTTGTATTTACCCATGCATGGCAACAGCCACTGTCATGAGATACAGAAGTTGTATTTATTGTGCCAAATGGGGAAACAAACACGGTCCTGGTGTACCTTTGTATATTGTCTAGCTACACCACCGGGGGAGGGTAGCTCACCCCTAACAAGGGGGTGAAGTGAATCCACTTGATGCGCAGATCTGAAATCCCTGGCTACACCCCTCATTAAGCTGAAGCTTTCAAATTGACCAACCTGCTCACTAATTCACCTTGCAGTGCCTAAATGAACACCACTTGCCTTTGTAGGGTGGCTTATTACAGGTCTGTTCAAAACAGCAATCTCGTTTTTTAGCTCCGAGTATTTTGTTGGGTTCTGTCTGTCTCCGCGTTGCAATTCTCAGAGCTGCCACAGCTGAGCCATTCCTCTGGATGTGAATGCCGCTGCCTTCACAGTCCGTGCTAGAGCCATGCTGTGGCTGGCTGGCTGGTAATCCGAACCCTAATGTCCCAGGAGGCAGTGTGTATTCCAGTGGGTAGAGTAGTAGTGGGAGCCAGGAGATCCTAGGTGTAAACCAAACTAGTTCCACTCGCTGTGTGACCCTGGGAAAACCCATTAACCTCCCACTGCTCTAGCCCACCCACCCTGAAAAATGGGTGAAAAACAGGACCCCTTTGAAAATAAGGTGTTGCTTCTCAGCTGGACTGCCCTAGGGAAACATGTTGTAAACAATGGGTAAAAAGCAGGACCCCTTTGAAAAAGAGATGTTATATCTACATAGATACATACATGCATACATAGACAGTGTCGGCAGATAAGAGGCTATGGCCCACCCAGTCTACCCATTTGAACTTGTAAGTTCAGTTTATGTTTTCCTAGAAGTCTGTTTCCCCTTACCCCTGACCTCCAGAATTCCTTTATGTCTATCCCATGCGTTCTTAAATCCCGTGATTGTTTCAGCCCCCATCACTTCCTCTGGCAGGGTGTTCCACTTGTCCACCACCCGTTCTGTGAAGAAATTCTTCCTCACGTTTCCTCTGAATTGTCCTCCCTGCAAGTTCATCCCATCTATTAGCATAGTAATGATATTGTAGTTTGTCTAACCTGCCTTCTTTGCAGTGTGGACAGTTCTGTTTATCACCACAGTCTTGGTCCTGGACTGCCAGAATGGGCCAATCGGTACCTTCGGGGACCCTAAATGGAGTGTGTCCCCAGGGGTTTTGTGGGAGTGAATTTCTGTAGGAATTGTAGTTTTGAGACTTTGGTGCCAAAATGCACCTGGAGGGGGGAGCCCTTGCTTTGACAGAAAGATGAATCAACTGATTGAACCTTCTGGGACTGTGGATATGTTGTTCATCCACAATTCTTGGCATGTCCCTTTCCCCTTTAAATCTTTCCGGAAGTCTTCAAGCTGGCTCCTCCCACCCACCCGGGTGGCATAACCCTCGACTCCGCCCCATGATGCCAGATCTTCCTTTCCGCTGGAAGATTCAGGTCGCCTCCTTCCTGCTCCTGTGTTTTGTAAGCCCTGGCTTCAAAACCTTCAGTTATTCCGAAACTTCGTCTAGTTGGCATTAGTGATTGTGACTACTTACCTTCAATTATGGAAGACAAGTCTTCCCCTGGATTTCACCGGTGTTCGTGCGGCCAGAAAATGTCGTGCACCGATCCCCACACTGCATGCGTCCACTGCCTAGGTGTCGATCATGACACCTCGAAGCGCGATTTTTGTCTTGCATTTCCCCCTAACATCCTCAATGACAGTCTCGCATACCTGAAGTTGGAGAGGCTGGAAAAATGGAACCCTCCAGTAAAATCAAAGGAGGCTCGGGGGGTGGTTTCCGCGGCCACAGGATCCACCGAGCAACTGGAACGCATGCAAGCCTTCAAGGAGGAAGTGTATTATGCTGGGAAATTCTCTCTGAGCTTCTTTGTTCTGCTCAACCTGGGCTCCACCTTCTCGGGTTCTTTCCAAGAGTTGTGCCAGTCTCTCCCAACTAAGAGGGAGGGTCCCGGGCACACACTCCTCTTGGTCCCATAAGTGGGAAAAGGACCCGGGATCGTCTTTGTCTCGATGGAGATATTCTTGGGATCAGGAGAGATCTCGGTCCGAGGAACTGGCAGCCTCGACTTCGGTCAAAATTGTTTCTAGCCAGCCCGGTGGCGCAGAGGGCTGAGGTGCTGGCGCCTTACCTCAAACCACACCGGCGACCCGGGTTCGGGAGTGGACTCGGGTCGCTGGGGGTCAGCAGGGGCAGGACAGGATTGAGCATCTGAAGGATGGTTCTCCTCTCCTGGAGTGGGTTAGGGTGATGCCCCGCTCTGTTAGCGGCCCCCGGTGGAGACCGGGAGCACTACAAGATGCAGCACGACGTCAGGGGTGCCAGAAAAATGGAAAAACCATCCCGATTGGCCAGGATGACGACAGATGATTTACCGACACCACCGGACGCTCGAGGAGCCTGACTGCCTCAGCAGTGCCGTGGGGTCGAGAGAAAGAGTGTGCTCACTGCCCTACCGGTGCCTTCCCCCTCAGAGGAGGGAGACCCACTCAGTGAAGGGTTACGCCAAGCTACCCCTGGGTTGGCTGTGATCTGATGTAGGGTGTTCCAAGAGAGGACAGTAGGTGGGTGTTGGGGATCATGGCTCCCTGATGGAATTGGCAGATCTGGGGCACATAGGAGGGGATCAAAAAAAATGCAAAAAAAAAAGATTGTTTCTTCAGCCACTAGCTTCTTGGGTTTGCAGTCTGGCCAGTTGACCGAAGCGTTGATCGAGGAGGTTGAAATAATCATTGATCCAGGGATCGACCCATTATAACTGACTCCAGTTGATGATTCACTCAGTAGGACTCCGGTCCTTTCCTTCCCCGATGAGGAGAGCCAACCCGTTGGGAATCCCGTCGAGGAAGTGGTCCCGACCTGGGACATCACCGGTTTCACCAGTGTCTCCAGAATGACTAAGTCGGCCTGTCCGATCTCGATCAAGGTTCAGGATCCCCTCGACTGACAGGCTGAGGATGAGCCACCAGCGCTCTAAAAAGAGGTGACGCCGTCAGTCGTCCTCATTCTCCTTGGATGAGGAGAGGCTCCAGTGGAAACTCCATTGGCACTACAAGGACCTCATGTTGCAACAACTGATTTTGACTGAGCACAAACCGACTCCAGTTCCTACCCCGGCTATTGCTTGGCTTTCACCTCCCAGGCCGAAGCCGACTCCTTCGGAGTCGATTAAGTCGGTTCCCCCACCCATGGAGCTGGCAAAACCTCTGGTTCAGCCTAAATCTGTCTCTCCACCGATTGTGGTGGAACCACCGCCTAAGCAACTTACAGAAAGGGCTCTTTCTAAGGAGGATAGACCAGACACCGGGCTTCCCTGGCGTCTTTAGGTCACTGTCACCCTGGACCACCCCCTGGTGGGTCGAAGGTGACCTGGGCGTTCGACCGTTGTATCCGGATTCCTTGGATTCAGATGAGACTGGCCTTCATTCTCATCCCGGGAATGATGAATCAACTGGTGGGTTAGAGATGGAGGAAGGTCCTTCGTCCTTTCAGGGCATTCTTCGCCTCATCACTGAGTCTAGAGGGATGCCCCTGGAACCTATCCAGAAAAAGGCGGAGAATTCTCTCATGGACATCCTCAAGAGAGGGGATACCCTGATGGAGACCCAGCCTTAGAACTTTGGCAGTGCTTTGCCTTCTGTCCAGCTCCATCTGCCCGCATGGCCCACAAGTATGCGGTGCCCATGGGGTCCCTTTCGGGGTTCACAGAGCACTCTTTGGCCGAGAGCCTGGTGACCACCTCTGTGTTCAGGCATACTGGCAGTTCTGCCAACAGTGACCGTCCTCCAGAAAAATAATCCAAACTCTTGGATCATTCAGCTCAGAAGGTCTATGTGACTTCATTTCTAGGTCTTCGTCAGGCACGTTCGGCTGTCATCATGGCACACTTCTCCCATGCCCTTCTGAGGTCTTTGGATGAAGACCTCCCACACCTCCCCGTGGACATGCAGACCACGGTCAAGCAGGTCCACGATCAGGGCCGAGCTATCGCCAAGCAGCAGCTTCAGACAGCCCTGGACATTGGGGATTCTTGTGCCCGCTTGATGGCAGCTGCAGTTGCCTCTCGCTGCAGGGCTTGGCTGAGACTCTCCTGTTTCCTGGCAGATACTTAGCACAAACTAGCTGATGTGTCTTTTCTGGGCACCGACATTTACGGCCCAGGTGTGGCTCATCACCTTCAGTGTACTGGCAGTCCAATGCCACCTTGGACGCTACCTCTGCTAAAGGTTCTTCGGGCAAGAAACAGCAGAAGAAGAAGAAGCCCTTTTGGCACTCTTCCCCTGTGGCACCGCAAACTTTCTTTCAAGAAGGGCAGCAGCAACAGCAGGCTGAAGCTTGGTGCCCCTGGCCCAAGTCTGGGCCCTCCCAGGCACATAGAGGAGACTGAGGTTCAGGTCCTGCATCCTCCTCTTCAAAGCCTGCTCAGTGATGGGGCAGGGGCTGCCTCCCCCTCTCCCGTCATGCCAGCTCTGGGTCCTTCCATGGGGGACTGGCTCCTTCCTTTCTGCCTGGTCCACTATCACTACAGACAGGTGGTTTCTCGAGGTGGTCGGTCAGGGACTGCCTCTGGAATTTGAGCAGTACCCTCCAAGCTGAGCCCACACCCCTTGGGAGGAAAGAGTATCCATCTAGACTCAGTCGGCTCTCTGAGACAACATTGCTCAGCTCCTCCTGAAGGAGGCGGTAGCTCCAGTGGTGGATCCTCCAACAGACCCAGGCTTTGTCCCCAGGTACTTCCTGGTGTCCATGTGGACGGGAGGGGGCTGGTGCCCCATTCTAGATCTGCATGACCCGAATCAATATCTCAAGTCATGCACCTTTCAGATGGTCACTCTGTCCCAGATCATACCATCCTTGGAGCGAAACATGTGGTTCTGTTCACTGGATCTGCAGGATGCATTCTTTCATGTTCCAATCCATCCATCCATCTCATCGGCGGTTCCTCTGCTTCAGAGCAGGAGGGACCTTATACGACTTCTGAACCATGCAGTTCGGCCTGTCATTGACCCCACGGGTCTTCACCAAATGCATTGCAATGGTGGCAGCCCATCTCGAGCATCAGGGGGTCGGGATTTATTCCTACCTCGATGATTGGTTTTTAGCAGGTACCACTCAGTAGGAGGTGGAGAGGTCCAGGTACCTTGTCCTCCTGACCTGCTCCCAACTCGGCCTCCTGATCAACGAGGCTAAGTCGGAACTCGTGCCTTCCCAGGTGGTGGGCTTCATTGGGGCAGAGCTTGACTCTCATCAAGCCAGAGCTTGGCTTCCGGAGGACAGGGCAGAGGTTTTCTCCTCCTTTACCCAATCATTTCTGGTTGTGCAATTGCGTCCTGCCCAGGACTTTCTGCGCCTTCTGGTTTACATGCTGGCATGAACCTCAGTGGTCCGTTGGGTCCAGTTGAACATGCGCCCCCTCCAATGGGAACTGGCCACCTAGTGGACTCAGTGCCACGGTCATTTCAACCAGCTGATCACTGTAACCCAGAAGATGTGGGATGCTCTCCAATGGTGGACCACCCTAGACTGGTTGCAGAAAGGGATCCCATTTGTCCCCCCGAGTCAACGGCCATCCTTATGACTGATGCCTCTCTCATGGGCTGGGGAGCCCACATGGGGGACAAAAGGGCTCATGGGTTCTGGACCTCCAAGGAGTCCTGATACCACATCAACCTTTTGGAGCTCAGAGTAGTCAGACTGGCACGGTCAGCTTTCGCTCCTCAGCTACGGGGTCACATGGTTCAAGTCCAGATGGACAATACCATGACCATTTACTGCCTCAAGAAACAGGGCAGCATGCACTCCCATCTGCTTTACAGAGAAGCACTCCGCATCTGGACCCTCGTTAACCGTTTGGAGGCGGATCTCCTATCCATCCATGTGGCAGGGGTCTCAAACCATCTGGCAGATGCTCTCAGCTGCTTAGGCGAGACATCCTATGAGTGGTCTCTCTATCCAGAGGTAGCTTACAGCCTGTTCTCCCTCTGGGGCAAACCGATGGTGGACCTGTTTGCCTCCAAGGAAAACACCAAGCTAAGGCTGTTTCATGCCCACCCCCTCAGCAGGGCTCGCTGCAGGGGGATGCCTTCTCAAGGCTGTGGACCCCAGGCCTCCTCTACACCTTCCCTCCATTTCCCTTGATCCACAAGGTGCTCCTCAAGGTGAGGAGGGACAAGGCACAGGTGATTCTGGTAGCCCCAGACTGTCCGTGCCAGTTCTGGTATCCAGATCTCCTCAGCCTCAGCTGCAGGCCCTCGGAGTGGCTTCCAGCATGCCTGGAACTGATCTCTCTCAATCAGGGGAAGGTATACCATCTGGACCTTCAATCCCTGCACCTCACAGCCTTGTACCTGAACGGCTAGAGTTCCAGGCTTTGGGTCTTTCCGAGGATGTCCTCACCGTGGTGGAGGCATCCAGAAAGGAATTGACCAGGAAATGTTATGCATTCAAATGGAAAAGGTTTTCCATTTGGTGTTAGGGCAAAGGCCTGGAACCTCTGTCCTGTCCAGTGACTAACATTCTCGACTATCTTTGGTCTCTCTCCAAAAGGGGTCTTTGGTCATCAACCCTCAGGGTGCACATGGCTGCCATCTCTGCTTATCGGGCAGGGGTCTGTCAGCCGACGTTGACGCAGGAGACAGTGGTCGGGTGCTTTTTCAAAGGCCTAGATCACATATCCCCTCTGGTGCATGACCCTCCACCTCCGTGGGATCTTCTGTTGGTACTGGCAAAGCTCATGGGCAAGCTATTCGAACCAGTGCACAAGTGTGCATTGTCACACTTGTCATGGAAGACAGCCTTGCTGGTGGCTATCACATCTGTCAGAATGACAGGGGAGCTCCAGGCACTTTCAGTGGACTCCCCTTATCTGGTCTTCCACAGGGACAAGGTTGTCCTATGTCCCCACCCGAAATGCCTTCCGAAGGTGGTGTCAGAGTTTCACCTTAACCAGGTGTTAACTCTGCTAGTTTACTACCCTAAATACACCTCAGAGGCCGAGTACGGGCTCCATACTTTGGACCTGAGATGAGCTCTCTCCTATTACAAGGAGAGGACGGCAGAAATTCGGGGAGAGGTTCACCAGCTGTGCATCACCTTCACTGAAGCGGCTTCTGGTAGACCTGCAGCAAAATGGACAATTGCAGGTGGATTACATCATGCATAGGTCTGTGCCATGAGTTGGCAGGCAAGGAGCCTCCCAGAGGGATAACTGCTCATTCTACCTGCCATACTGCTGCATCGGTGGCTGCTTCCAGGGACACCCCTATCCAGGAAATCTGTCTGGCTGCTACCTGGAAGTCAGCACACACCTTCATTACCCACTACCATATCGACCTTGAGTCACGCCGGGATGCTGGTTTTGGGGCTTCTGTTCTTCAATCTCTTTTTCCCAAATAAGTATTGGGGGAGGGGGGTGCCTTGCATCCCTCCTCCAGGAAAATTGCTAGGAGTCTGCCAATAAGTGTGGATGAACAACATATCCATGATCCTAGAAAAACAGGTTACTCATCTGTAACAGTAGTTCTAGGAGTGGTATATGTTGTTCATCCACACGGACCCACTCTACCTCCCCGGCTGCGGACGCAAAACACCTGGCTTCCTGCAGGCTAAGAGCTGACATCATAGGGTGGAGCCAAGGGTTATACCACCCAAGTGGGTGGGAGGAGCCAGCTTGAAGACTTCCAGTAAGATTTAAAGGGGAAAGGGACATTCCAAGAAGTGTGGATGAACAATATATACCACTCATAGAACTACTGTTCCAGGTGAGTAACCTGTTTTTTTGGAATGAAGGAAAATTCCCAAGCTGCCTGCTGCAGTGAGGCATTCTGTGTGAGGAGTGGAAAGAGTGAACAGCTCGAGCGATTTGAACAGCTGCTCCTGTGCAGTTCGTGTGGGAGATCGATGGAAAGGCTGAGTTTGGCCTGTCTGCCTGCTATCCCTCGAAAGGGAGCCTTTGAAGAGACCAGACTGTATCTGAATTTGAGTGTGACAAAGCCAATGAATTGAGACCAGATCTGCACGTGAAGAAGACTGAAGACTTGTTGTATTCAATCAGCCTGTCAGGACATCCATTCACCATAGAACTCCCGGTTTTGCTCAGAGACACTGATATTGCTGTCGGACTGCAAACTGCTTTGTGGTATGGTGATTGCTTTACTATAAATGTGCTGTATGCTGTTAGTGGGTTACGATTTGGTTCCCCTCTGTTTAGTTGTGCCATGCTTGCTGGAAGCTGCATCCAGCCTTCTCAGACTGATATCCGAACTGTCGTACCCGGCCTGGGTCCTGCCACATTGGCCCAGCCAGCTACTTCAGGCGCAGAGAACACCATCGACAAGAGACTCGCCTGGGGATCAGCCCCCTACTCAACATCTCGAACAGGAACAACACCTCGGTGATTCGTGTGGGCTCTGCTGCTCTTGGCATACCAGTTGTCAACCTGCAGTCTCCATTTCGTCCCTCCTGTGTCTTATATTGGGTAGCATGAGTAACAACCAGGGTAGCTCCCTGCAACAACAGCTAAATCACAAGTGTTATCATCTGACTGCACTGTTGTCTTCCTTTCGTGAACTGAGCCTCCTGGCTCTGGATTACAAATTGTGTGTGGTTGTGCATGCCTTTTCTTTTCATCACAGGGCCTCGACCATCTGCAACGCCGGCCTACCCCAGACAACGTTCCAGGCTAACCCACCTTACTTCCAACTGGGTACCCTGAGTGTGTGACTGTGTAGGGACTAAAAGTGCATGCATAATTGCCTGACTAGATCAGTTTTCGAATCAATCAACCTGATTACGCCCCCCCATTGTTCAAGTCCCCTGAATAAATCAGATTTAACTCTTTTTGCATTTAATCTGACTGTGGTTCCAGTTTGTACCAAAAGCACTGTACTGTTGTTATTTGCTGTGCATAACCTTGTTTTACAGGGGGTCTCCATGGTTGAACTGGTGGAGCCAGCCCTGGTGGCAAGTGCAAACAAATAAATAAATAAACAAGCTTTAGCTTAGTGTCTCTCCTGGTAAAAAAAAAAAAAACAACCATTAAAAATGCTTAAATTCTGTTAGAGATGAAAATGTTAATGAAAGTGGAAGACAACCGGCTTTGTTACAAAAGGTGGGGGTAGCTGTGCTACTATGCCACTTTAAGATGCAGTGAAAAGATTAAGCTAAGTAGGTGCTAATGGTGTTAATGGCCATACTTTACACTTCCCTGGTTGACTGTTTTCACAAACAAAGGGCTTGACAACAGAACTTGTCTGTAACCTGGCTATGCAGCTGAAACAATGAATGAGGTGTTGCCAGTGCAGTATGTCTTTCCTGTTAAAACTTTTGAAATAAGTAAACCAGGACTTGTTTAAACTGTAAGTTTAATACATGTACAATAGTTGTATTTGACTCTGCCCTGTATTCTCTGCTTGCAGCTGATGACACTAAGTCAGAAAGTTCTGGGCCGACGACTCTTCTCTGCACTGATGAAGGCCTCTGCCTATGGACAGTTTGAGGCCGGGGAGAATCTCACGGAGATCCAGCAATCTATGGAGAAGCTGAAGAGAATGGGTATCAGGCCAATGCTGGCGGTCCCCATTGAAGAGGACATTGGTGAAGACAAAGCAGG
Organism: Neoceratodus forsteri; assembly: GCA_016271365.2. NCBI lineage: Eukaryota > Metazoa > Chordata > Ceratodontiformes > Ceratodontidae > Neoceratodus > Neoceratodus forsteri. The sequence continues at coordinate 290,926,714 of JADMNL010000026.1, forward strand.
GTAACATGTAAACAGCTTGGGGTTTGTTACAGCCACTGCCAATGTTTAAACAGGTGGTGGGGGGACAGAAGGGGAGGAGTTTAACCTCCAGGAAGAGTAGATGAGGACTGCACAGTGCTTGCAACTCTCTGCGGCCCAGTATTGGAGCTGCATTGCTCATGAAGGCTGCTGTTCGCCTGCATGACCAGTCAGAGGATGAGTGCAGCTGTGAGGACCCCCAATTATTGGGGCAAGGACAAATGTGTATAACAGGAGAAACAAAGAAAAAAATTGCCCTGTCTGGAAGCACTGGAGGTGTTCCACTGCCATCTAGGAGACCCAGATTCACACCCTGATCCCTGCCCCCCCCAAGGCTGGAGGAGTCTAAGAAGCAGTCCAAAGGGAGACATCGCTCTCTGTGTGGAGAATGACTGCCTTTAAAAGCTGCAGAGAAGTTGGATTTCACTGTCCCCCAGCTGCAAAGGAGTTGGGGTTGTCTGCCTTCCCAATCTATGGAGGAGATGGGGGTGTCTGCCTTCCCAAGCTGTGGAGGAGTTGGGGGTGTCTGCCTTCCCAAGCTGTTGAGGAGTTAGTGAGAGACTGCCTTCTCAAACTATAGAAGGAATTGGGGGTGATTGCCTTCCCAAGCTGTGGAGGCAGTGGGGGTGACTGCTTTCCCAAGCTGTGGAGGTATTGGGGGTTACTGCCTTCGCAAGCTGTAGAGGCATTGGGGGTGACTGCCTGCCTGCCCAACTTGTGGCGGCACTGGGGGGTGACTACCTTCCCAATCTGCAGAGGAGTCGGAGCAGCATTGGACATGGTGGGGGGCCACATTATGTCCTGTCTCCCACTCCAATGTGATGGAACGGCACTTAGCAACAGAAGGTGCAGTGCACTGTAGGGGGAAAAGTCCATTGTCCAGCTGAGAATGATGTCTTCAAGGGGTCCCACATTATCAGTTCCAAGTCCACACCTTTGCTCCCCTTTTATCCCCTTGATAAACTTGAGTAATCCTAGAAGGCAGGTAGTCTTCCTTGGTCCTGTTGGGAGGAGGTTCCCATGGACAGCTGGAAGGTGAGAAGGTGATCTGGTAGGATCTTGTGATGGTGACTAGTGGCAAAGTAGATAGCAGTGGCAGAAATGTAAATGAAATGCGGCCACTCGATCCGTTGATGTGCAGGTGATCGGCATTCATAAACAAGCAGCCAGCAGGGGCAGAAACGTTTGTAACCTCTGCTTCCTTTCTGCTCCACTGATGTAACTTTGGGTAAAATGCTCAGTCTTTACTAGCTCCTGCCCTGGGGATTTTTGGTCAAAAACTCACACAGTTCAATGAACAGGCAGGCAGCTCACTCACTCCCAGTCCCAGGGATGACACTTAACCTTTTGATATGCAGAGTTAGGATCCGTTACGTGATGGCGTGGACTCTGTTGGAGATGCTGGCTGATTGTAGCTCTTTCTCCTCATCACAACTGGTAGGTACAGGCCCTAGGATTAATTGTCTAGGAATACACTTGGTTAGGAACACAACAGCAACAGTCTTTAACTCAGACAGCAATGATTCGGTCCAGGCAGGAAATCGGATGCAATCAAGCACCGTTTTATTTTAAGAGTCAAAGTCTCAAGCCACAATGCACAGTCTCCATGGACAGGGGGTATTTACAGTTCATGTACGTTCCTCACAGAACACTATGGCATAGCAGCCATGACACAATCTGCTTTGGGGGATCTGGGTCCCAAACCTGGATCCCTTCACACCACAGTTCTTTCTTTGTGAGCCATAAAGGGCTCCTTCTTTCCCCAGCAGCACTCTAAGGTGCTCAGAACAGGCAGTGTCTCTAAAATACTTTCCCCTCAAGTGGGAGTGGAGCAAATCCTACCTAAGGCTTCTCTCTTCAGGGCTCTGATGTTACCAATGTGGGCACAGTCAACCTCCACCAGCCCACCTCCCTGCCAATCCACGGGCAGGGTTCGTACAGGGCAGCAGCCACCTCTCTTCCTCTGATCACTGCTCTCTCATTCCTCCACCATAGCAGCTCCTTACTCCTAATAGGTGGACATGGAATGGGCAGGAGCCAGAACTGCCACTACAGATCCTCCGGGCACTTCCATGCCACCTCAGTGACCCAGCCCCTCCATGGCAGCCCCCCAGTCTGTGGCTTTCTCTTCACAGAGCCAACGGGCTCCAACAGTCATCTCTCTTTCTTCTCTGCTGTCGTGCTGCTTTGCGGCCAGGGGAATTTCTCCCCACCTTGGCCCAGGCCCTCCCTGGCTCTGACTAGTGGACCATTCCTGCATAGCCTAGGAATAGGCTCCAAATGCTCCTCACCCTTCAAATTCTCGACATTTCTCCCTTGGACGGCTGCCCTCATGCTCATTGGTGCTTAAATTCCCCATATGCTGCCCAGGCTCTGCCCCTGGTAAGCCAGGCAGCACGCATACACAGAATGCAATGCCAACAGGGCATCTTAGTAACCCCCAAATCGGCGCAGGGGTTACATGTAAATGAAATGGGGACACTCAATATGCTGCCATACAGACAATCCAAGTTTCTAAACAAGCAGTCAGCAGGAGTGGAAATGTAAATGAAATGGGAGTTGCCATGTGCAAATCAACCTCTTTAAATTACTCAGTCTGCCTCTCCACCACCTCTCCCTCTGCCTATGAAATGCTTCTTGTGAAAATTCCTCTCCCCTTCTCCCTCCCAATCTTTGTAGGCAGTGTCTACTGCTGCCCGAACCTTCCTATCTCCTCCCTCTCCTCAGTCACTGATCTTCTCTCTTCCGTCTCCTCCCTTGCCTCCCCTGGTGAACTCTTCCTCCTTGGGGATTTCAATACAAATTGGCAGTCCGGCACCCCATCCGAAGTCTGTAACCATGTCTCTTCACTCAACTTAAAGCAGCTCATTACAGACCCTGCTGGGCTTAATCACAAATCTGGCAAACACTCCCTTATCGACTGGGTACTAACATCACACCCACACAGAGTCATACTTGCTGGTATACTCCCTGACACACTCAGTGACCATCACATGGTATACTGCATGCATAAAATCCACCGTGCTAGATCACCCCGTCATTCTCAACTTTCATTCCTTCTGTTCCTTGGATCTGTCCTCCCTCCGTAATGACCTATCCAACATAGACTGGTCTCCTATCACCACTGCCACCTCGGTCAGTACTGCATTGTGCTTTTTCAGCTCGCAGTTTCTCAATGTCTGGGACCGGCATGCACTTTTCAGGAATGCAAGAGTCCATGGTAATCACCTCCCCTGGGTCTCCTCCGAACTTGTTGCATGCCAATATGCCAGAGACCAAGCCTGGGCAACTTTCAAAACTCCTAGCTAACCCCATGACCTGCAACACTACTGCATGCTCCGCAATGCATGCACCAAAGACATCTGGCATGCCAAAGCTGAGTACTTTCAAGCCTCCTTCCATGAAAACACCAACAACCTTTCCAAATTCTGGAAGGTTATCCACCCCCTATTTTCACCTCCAGCCCATTCTCCTTCACCTGTCCTAAAAGTTAGTTCCAACACATTAGATAACCCCCCTCTGTGGCAGCTGAATTCAACAACTAATTCACTTCCTGTGCCTCCTCCTTCCTTGCCTCCCTCCTCCTCCTTGCGCCCAGTGCCCCTTCAAGTTCCTCCCCACCTACCATGCACCCTCAAACCTCCCCGCCTCACAATTCTCCTTCAAACCTGTACCACCCAAGGATAGCCTGTGTGTTTTATTGGTCCTAAACCCTTGTAAGGGAAAAAGCCCCAATGGCCTCGACTCCAAACTTCTCCACCTCTCAGCCGACTCTATTGCTTAGCCACTGTCTACTCTTCTGAACCTATCCTTCTTACATGCTTCTGTCCCTGATGCCTGAAAGTCAGCTACCGTTATAACCCTACCTAAAGGCGGCGACCCCTCCACCCCTGGCAATTTCCGCCCAATTCCTTTACTCCCCACTCTGGCTAAACTCCAAGAACACTTGGCCCTAGAGCAACTCTCCTCTTTTCTTGGCTCTACCTCCTTTTTCACCCCTTTCCAGTCCGGATTCCATAAAAAACATTCTACCATCACCTCCCTCCTTTGGCTCACTGGCTACATACTCACAGATATGGATCAGGGGCTCATCACTTTTGCCATTTTTGTCAACCTAGCCAAAGCCTTCGACACTGTCTGCCACTCCCTCCTCCTGAGTAAGATGACATTGGCTGGCCTCTCTATATCAGCCAACAGCTGGTTCCAGTCCTACCTCATAGGTCGAACACAGTCGGTCAGAATTGGTAACTCCACGTCCCCACCATTGACACTGGTATCCCCCAAGGGACAGTACTCAGACCAGTACTGTTTTCCATCTTCCTAAATGACCTTACTAATGCCTGCATTTCCTTAAGCATCCACATGTACACAGATGACACGGTCCTCCCCCTCCAAAGTGGCCACCAGCCTTCATCAGGACTTTTAACAATGTCCGGCGCTGGTTCAGTGCTGACTGACTCTCCATGAACATCCCAAAAATGGTCTCCATGGCCTTTGGCTCCAAGCAAAGCTTGTCCAGACTTGTCAGCACCCCTGTCTTCAACACCCGCTCTGGTACTATATTGGACGATGTTCCCACCTTTAAGTACCTTGGATTATGGCTAGACAAGTCCCTTGACTTTGGGGCTCACATCGACACTATCCACAAAAACTACCCCCTAAGCTCGGTGTTCTAAGTAGGCACCATAGCTGCCTGCCACTGCAAGCCCACAGAGAAATCATCCAAAAGCTAATATTCTTCAGGTGGAAGCTACCTCTAACTGAAAGCTGAAAAGGTGAAATACTAAACTTAGAATCAGCAGGAAAGACAGTCTTGCTCACATCGGAGGGAGGTGTCCCTTACTTACATTTTACACATGTTCTTGTTCTTTTGAATGGAGGAGCTTGCAGTACTGCTTTGGAGATGGGGGCAGGATTCACAAAACTCATGAAAGTCCCGCAGCTGTGGGTAAACCTCGGTGCAAGTGGGTTGCCACTTGCAGATCCACAGGTTACCCGCAGCGGCGGGTATTCACAAAGGCGGAGCCAGATTACGACTGGCTCCACGATTTACGCCTGCTTGCAGGTGTTGTTGCCTGGGAGATCACCACAGCTGCAGAAAGTTGCTACAGCTGGTGGGAGCAGCTGTAACACCTGCAACTGCAGCAGCTGTGAATCGCTATCACCACCGTTGAGGGGATTTCGGTCCGCAACTGTAGCTGTGGAGTGGGACTTTGTTCCCAAACTCTTTAAGAATTCTGCCCAGGGAGTTTAAACCCAGAGGGATTGAAATACTGTTTACTGTGTATTTCCTTGTGCACAGCTGACTTGTTTTGGGGCTGATTACTTTCAGAGCACAAATCACCAGGCTGTATTGGGGCTGGGGAGGTTTACCTGTGTTTGACTCAGCTGTTTGGTTTTGTGTCTGTTTGTTTAGCAGGGTATTTTCTCTGTTAAATTGTTGTGCAGGTTGTCTTGCTGACAGGAAGGTCAACAATCATCGTAGTGATGGGTCAGAGCATTTAGCTGATTGTTTTGAGATGGCACAGTTTGGGCCCAAATCCCCCTTCCCTCACCCACCCACCCCAGTACCATTTCTTTATACCAAGGGTTCTGACATCATTTCTTCAAGATGGCAAGGTACATATCACTGTCATATCCTTGCCAGCACACTGCACTGACAATATAAGTGTACACATTATATATGTTTATATATACCAAACAATAACAGAAAAAATAAAAAGAATTACACATTATAAACAGGAAGGTAGACAGACATGCGGGAAGTAGTGCAATGCACTGGCTGTGGGGCAGCAGTCTTCCGGGAGTCTTTCTGGAGGCTGAGATGCTGCCCTATTTACAGGCAACTCTCTGCTCTGAGGGAGGAGGTTGCCCGTCTTCAGGCCACACTGGACAGTAGATGGTGAACCTGCCCCACCCAGGGAGCACCAGGGCCACCACCACTGCCTCAGAGATTGCCAAGAAAGCACAGTGTTTGGACCACAGTGGACTCAGGGAGGGGAGGGTGGTGGAACAGAGGCACACCCAGTCAATTGTACCACTCCACAATCCATACACCATTCAGGTGGAGCATAGTTCCCCTATGGATGCACCGCAGAGGAGACTAAGGAGGTTGTGGACAACCGTCACAAGGGAGGCCCACAGGAAGGAGGCAGAGGACACCACTGGGAAAGGAAGCAGCTCCTGGAGGGGGATGCAGTTATTAGGGGGATAGAACTGGGGGAGCAGGGAAAAGTGAAGTAAACTGCCTGCCTGGCACCATGGCTTGGAGGGACAGGAAACGCATCCTCTGGATCACGAGACAGCTACATGGGAGACACAGCTGGATGTCATTGTCCACCTAGGGATGAATGACTTGGCTCAACATGAGATTAGAGCAGTGCAGGAGGAGTTTGTGGAGTTGGGGAAGGGCCTAAGGTAAGAAGCACACACAGTATCCTTCTCAGAGGTGCTGCCTGTCTATGGCATGGGTGAGGCGAGGGTAATCTGCACCATGCGATTCAAAGAATGGTTGAAAAACTGGTGCGGAGCACAGGGATTTGACTTCACTGGGGACTGGGGTTCCACCTGGAGGGATACTAGCCTATACTGGCAGAATGGTCTGCATCTGTCCAGGAAGGGAACAAGTCTTCTGAGAGATTGGTTTAAATGCTTCATTGGCAAGCTTCTAAACTAGTCAAGGGGCAGGCACTGATAAGTAGCAGGGAATTCCCAGCCTCCCCCCTATAAAACCAGGTACTAAATGAGGTAAAGACCAAGGTAGAAAGGTCAGTAGGGAGCAGGACAGGGGTAAATGGAGAAAGCAAAGTCAGTTAGGGCAGGGGTGGGGCTACAAGAGGAAAAGGCATCAAAAAATGGAAAGTAACAAGTACCATTGCCCGTAGTCTGGGTAACAAGCTTCCTGAATTAGTGGCCTTGATGGAAGAGGAACATCTGGATATCATGGCAGTCACAGAACCATGGTACACACAGAACCATGACTGGGATGTAAACATACCAGGATACACTATCTGCAGAAGAGACAGGGAGGATAAAAGAGGAGGAGGAGTAGCTCTTTACATAAGGGAAGGAATCAAAGCAACAGAACAAAAGGATAAACGGGGAGGAGAGGAAGCACTGTGGGTCAACTTGGAGACAGGCAATGGCACCACAATCCGCACAGGGGCTGTATACAGACCCCCATCTCAGGGGGAGGAAATGGACAAGGAAATGATAGAAGGTATCCTTAGAATGGCAGAAAAATGGGAGATATTGTTGATGGGGGATCTGAATATGCCAGATGTTAACTGGAGTGCATTTTCAGCAGCCACTTCTAAGAGTGGGGTCATTCTAGATCCCTGCAGGGGGCATGCCTCAGACAGCTAGTATTGGAACCCACTCGGGAGGGTGCAATCCTAAACCTGATACTCTCAAATGGAGATGGAGAGAGGACCACAGATTTAGAAGTGGGTAGCCATCTGGGAACTAGCGACCTTCAAACAGTATGGTTCACGATAAACACGGCAGTAGAGTCAAGCCATATAAAGGTAAAGGTACTGGACTTTAGGAGGGCTGACTTTGTCAAAATGGGTGGGTGCTTATGGAATGCACTAACAAATGGGCAAGAAGGAGGGGTGGAAGAACAATGGGGAATAATCAAAACTGCCATCACAGAGGTAACAAGCCTTTGTGTGACGCAAATAAACAAAACAAAATGATGTAAAAACCCACTATGGTTCTCAAAGGAGATGGCAGGGAAGGTTAGGGAAAAAAAAGAAAGCATTCCGAAAGTACAAGGAATCACAGAAGGAGCAGGACAGAGAACCATATCAGTTAAAGCAGAAGGAAGCAGGGAAGGCAGTCAGAACAGCAAAGACCTAAACTGAGGAAAAGATAGCCAACTCAGTTAAGAAGGGGATAAAACCTTTCATAGGTACATCAGTGAGCGAAGGAAGACCAAGGGAGGGATAGTGAGGCTTAATAAAGGGAGGGGGGTGGTCAGAGGGTGACTCTGAAAAGGCAGAGATACTAAACAAATATTTTTGCTCAGTATTCACAAATGAAGAGGGGAGGTACCTAAACCAAATAATAGAAACACTCTGGATAGGGGGATTGATACCAGCCCATTCACAGAAGAAAGAGTTCTGAAAGAACTCTTAAAACTAGGTGGACAAAGCCAATGGGACCTGATGGGATTCATCCTAGAATTCTAAAGAACTAAGGTAGAACTAGTGACATCACTGACTACCCTCTTTAACAAATCATGGGAGGATGGGGTGGTACCTGAGGACTGGAGGAGGGCAGATGTTATTCCACTTCACAAAAGTGGGAGCAGGGCAGAGGCAGGAAACAACAGACCTGTTAGTTTAACCTCAGTGATAGGAAAAATAATGGAATCACTTCTGAAGGACAGAATTGTTGAATACCTAGAGGCCAGAGGGGCACAGGACCCAAGGCAGCATGGATTCACAGTGGGAAGGTCATGTCAGATGAATCTAATAGATTTCTTTGACTGGGTGACCAAAGCAGTAGATCAGGGAGGGGCTGTGGACATGGCCTACCCAGACTTTAGCAAGGCATTTGACACAGTCCCACCCAAAAGATTAATATACAAGTTAGCCAGTCTTGGAGTGGGTCCCAAGATGGTAGCCTGGGTAAAGAATTGGCTGGAGAACAGGACACAGAGGGTAACAGTAAACGGAGTCCACTCTGAAGAAAGGGAGGGTTACTAGTGGGGTACCGCAGGATTCAGTACCAGGACCGGTCCTCTTCAATGTCTTTATAAGCGACATTGCAGAGGGACTGGAAGGAAAAGTATGTCCCAGGAGTATGTCTCTTTGCAGGTGACACAAAGATCTGCAACAGAGTTGATGCACAAGGTGGGGTGGAAAGGATGAGAAGGGACTTAGCAAGGCTGGAGGAATGATCAAATGTATGGCAGCTTAGATTCAGTGCTAAGAAGTGCCAAGTAATGCAACCTGGGAAACAAAAACCCAGGGGAAGAGTACCCAGTGGGGGGTGAGATACTAACAACAACAAAAATGGAAAGGGACCTGGGGGTAGTCATATCAGATGACCTAAAGACGGGTAAGCAATGTGAGAGGGCAGCAAGGAGGGCTGGGGGGATACTGGGATGCATAGGGAGAGGCATCACCAGTAGAAAACAGGAAGTTATTATCCCTCTGTACAGACAGTTGGTGAGACCCTATCTGGAGTACTGCGTGCAGTTCTGGAGACCCAATCTCCACAAAGACATAGACAGGATGGAGACAGTCCAGAGGAGGGCAACTAAAATGGTGCAGGGTCTGCACCAGAAGACATATGAAGAGAGAGACTTAAGGAGCTTAATATGTATAGCCTCGAGGAAAGGAGGGAGAGGGGAGACATGATAGAAACTTTCAAGTACCTCAAGGGAATCAACAAAGTCCAAGAGGGTAACATCTTTCAGAAAAAGAGGTGTGTGCAAGAACAAGGGGGCACAATTTGAAGAAAGAGGGGGGATGGCTCAGAGGTAATGTAAGGAAGTATTTTTTTATGGAGAGGGTTGTGGATGCATGGAATGGCCTTTCTGAGGAGGTTGTGGAGTCAAAAACAGTGGTGGAATTCAAGAATGTATGGGACAGACATAAGGCAATTCTAGGGGGGGGGTAGGAGGAAGTAGGCTGTTGGTTAACTAGGATCTGCAGCTTATCCATCAGGTAGGGAAATGGGCAAACTGGGTGGGCCAAGTGGTCCTTAGCTGCCGTCAAATTGTATATTTGTAACTCCGAGGTGGCGCTATCCCAAGGGCTACTACCCCTGCCTGCTTGGCTAGTAGCAGGTTAAGGGGCCTGAGTTCTGAGTGGTGCCTCCACCCGGAGGCCAGGGTTGGTAGTGGTCAAGCTAACCTGGGCACAGCCCTCTGGGACACTGTAACCCCCTCTTCCCTCTAGTGGCCTGAACGCTCATACAATAATCACTTTCACAATACCCTGGTACACACAATAGTACCCACACTGTTTGCACTTACCACCAGGGCTGGTTCCTCTGACTCGACCCTGGGGACCCCCTGTAAAACAAGGTTATGCACAGCAAATAGCAACAGTTCAGTACTTTGAGCACAATCTGGAACCACAGCCAGATTACATGCAGAGAAAGTTAGATCTGATTTATTCAGAGGACTTGAACAAGGGAAGGGCAAAATCAGGTTAATTAGCTTAAAGGTTATATCAATCAAGAAGTTATGCATGCGCTTTGAGTCCCCCCACACAGTCCACCTCTGGGTACCCAGGTGGAGAAGAGATGGGCTAGCCAGGACAGTTGCCTGGGGTTGCAGCTGGTTGGGGCCCTGTGATGGAAAACACAATAGGCACAGTACACAATATTTGTAATCCGGAGCCAGGGGGCTCAGTTCGTAAAGGAAATGAAGCAACAAGACAATCAGATGACACACTCAGATTAAGCTGTTGGTGCAGGGAGCTACCCTAGTATTTACTCATGATACCCAAGACTGGACACAGGCTGGACAGAAATCGAGACTGCAGTTGGTTGATCAGGAATGCCAGGAGAAGCAGGGCCCACACAAGTCGCAGAGGTGTCATTCCTGTTCAGGAGTGGAGCAGGGGGCTGATCCCCAGGCAGGTCTTTCGTCGATGGCTTCTCTGTGCAGTGGGTAGTCTGGCTGGGCCAGTCTGGCAAAGCCCAGACTGCATGGAGACAAGTTCGGATGCAGTACATTTTGGGCTGGATACAGCTTCCAGCAAGCAGAACACAGTTCACACAGTGGGGAACTAACTCACAACCCACTAGCAGCTCATAGCACATTTACATGTACAGGAATTCTACTGTACCAGGCAAAGTGCTCCCTGGGCACAATCGCAAAGTCTCTGTACACACTGGGAGCTTAGGGGTAGCTGGAACTCCTGACAGGCAGATCGCATTCAGCAAAAATATTCAGTCTTCAGGTTGAGCCTGGCCCACTTCAGTAGCTTACTTTAGTCACACAAACTTGGATTTAGTCCAAAATAATTCTCTTCTCTCCCTCTCAGGAGCAGCAGCAGACATGCAGCCAAAAACTCAGCCCTTTCACAGCTTTCCCATGCGAATCCACTCAGGATTGCTGCCCAAAATTACTTCAGCTCCTTCTTCTTGAGCTTCCAGCTCAGAACTAACCGAAAACTGCAAGCAGCCCGGGACTTCCCCAAGATCCAAAAGATGTGGTTGGCTGATTTGGCTGTCAGTCAAAGCAAGAGCTCCCCCTTCAGTTGCAAAAAAGGTACAAAAAGTTCAAACTACAGTTCCTACAGATTTTGAATTCAGACAGCTCCTGTAGTCCAGCTACATTTTAGGTGTCACCAGTACTGTTTGGTCCAATTTGCAGTCCAGGACCAAGATAGTGGAGACAAACAAAACAGTCCTTGCTAGAAAGAAAGCAGGTTAGACAAACTACATTATCATTATCACTCTAGATTTTCAGTAAATAGTTACATCTTTCAACAGAGCTCCCTGTCAGATTACTTAAACTGCAATTAGGCAGCTCTTAAAGAGACAGTACACAGATATTCCCCTATATTCTACCAGCTTTATCTTGCACTTCAAGGTGTACTCGATCAGGGCCTACACCTTCCTTGTTACCTATTATACTCATGTTCCTATGATATTGCAACCCTGTTTAACTTTTACTATGGATGAGTTCCTTGTTCAAGCTAGTAATGTATTGTACTTGTAATGTATTTTACTTGTATTGTATTGTACTAGTAATGTATTGTACTAGTAATGTATTGTACTTGTATTGTATTTGTAATGTATTTTACTTGTATTGTACTTGTAATGTATTGTACTAGTAATGTATTGTACTTGCATTGTACTTGTAATGTATTTTACTTGTATTGTATTGTACTAGTAATGTATTGCACTTGTATTGTATTGCTCTGTATTGTACTTGTATTGTATTGCTCTTTTATATTGCCTATCTTTGTTTTTTTCGTTTTGCTTCCCCACTTATGTAATCCCCTTCCCAAGGACGCTTCCGAAAATGAGATGTTTACAGCTCATGTTGTCTTTCCTGGCAAAACCTTTTCAAATAAATAAAATAAAAATGGGACTGCCCTATGAGCTGCAATACAGGCAATCTGAGTTTGTAAGCAAGCAGCCACAGGAGCGGAAATGTAAATGAAATGGACCCATCGGATGCACAGCCATGCAGGTGAGCCCAGTTCATAAACAAACAGCCAGTCCAGGGGCAGAAATGTAAAGACAAAAATCTTCCTTGCAGCACAGTGTTCTTTTGAACAGTGCAAACAATGTCATAAACTATCCAAGAAAGTACGACTTCCGGTGACATCAGGAAGCGGCTGCGTAACTGCAACTTCATAAGCTCTAGCCGTTAAAAGATCACAAAACACAGCAAACCTGCTGCAGCCTCGGGAAACACTTGCACCTGATGGGAGAGGACATGCCTGCGATCCAGAAGCACCAAAACATTAACCCTCACTGTGCTGGTCCATCAGCACAGACGTGGGCCTGCTGCAGCCTCGGGAAACACTTGTACATGATGGGAGAGGACATGCCTGGGATCCAGAAGCACCAAAACATTAACTCTCACTGTGCTGGTCTATCAGCACAGACGTGGGCCTGCTGCAGCCTCGGGAAACACTTGTACCTAATGGGAGAGGACATGCCTGGGATCCAGAAGCACCAAAACATTAACCCTCACTGTGCTGCTCCATCAACACAGACGTGGGCCTGCTGCAGCCTCGGGAAACACTTGCACCTGATGGGAGAGGACATGCCTGGGATCTAGAAGCACCAAAACATTAACCCTCACTGTGCTACTCCATCAGCACAGATGTGGGCCTGCTGCTCGTGACACTAGGTTTGGGAATCAGCTCATCGGGGCCGCTGTGGGGGGGATCGAGTGCACCCTAGAGGATGCTCTTCTCCTCCAGGTGACTGGCAGAGCATCCCCTGCTGCATGAGTGCCAACTGGGGGTGCCAGACGATGCAAGCCTGGCGGGGACAGCAGTGCGATGGAAGATACAGGGGCCTTCCAGAACACATGCCTGTTGTGCGGTTTACCATGTGTTCATGGTCCAATGTCTCAGTGAAGGGATAAAACAGGAGAAACGTCCTCCCAGTGCAGCAGGATTACAATGGCACATTTGGACGCAGCACCGCCCACTTAGCATGAAGGAGTACTGATGCCATTAAATTTATGGACTCTGATTGGGGATCAGTTGCCCATCCTCCAGCTCCCTGGCTTTGGGAGAGTCTGTAAGCAGGTCCTGGGGAACTTGATTGTGAGGAGGGTGGCAGTGTCACAGAATGAGGGCATCAGCTGGGGAAAGGAAACATAAACACAAATGGCAAAACTCAAAGAGTTGATGCCAAGAGATGGACTGGAAGGCGGATTGCATGTGTCCCTCTCAGTCTCGCCATCCTCGTCATCACTGCAAGTCAAAGAGGAGGACTCGGCAACTTAGCAGACAATGAGAGAAACAATGAGTATAAGGAGAACATCTGGAAAAGAGATAAACAGACAGCAGGAACACAGAGGCATGGGAATACCAGACAGACACAGTGGTAGAAAAAAAGGTAAAAATCATTTCTCTGAGCCTAACTGGAGTGCTTAGGCATAGTGCATCATAGTGGCAGTGCAAGGGACAAAGATCCCATTGTACCCGTAGCAAGGAAGAGAACAGCTGGAAATAGCATTCTTTTGGATTGCTGTGCCACAAATTCTGCTTATGCCTGTTGTGGTTTTATTTTTGTTGATAGTGAGAGCCCCTCTTCAAAAGTGTATCCCATTAATCCTTTAAAACAGTTGACACTGATGTGAAGGGGTAGAGGTAGTCACAAAGAGAACCCAAGCAATATTCATAAAGTAAGTCTTTGGTGAACTTGGTTCAGTCTTACAGACAGCAGATGGAGAGAGAGAGAGAGAGAGAGAAGAAGGCAAAGAGAGAGAGGGGAGTGAAAGAAGAAAAGAAAGAGGCAGAGAGGCAAGGAGAGAGGAAGAGAGAAGGAGGCAGAGAAAGGGAGAAAGAGAGAGGGAAGAAGGGAAAAGGAGGCAGAGAGGAAGAGAGGGGCAGAGAGAGGGAGGCAGTGAGGGAGGCAGTGAGATGGAGGAAGAGAGGGAGGCAGAGAGAGGGTGAGGGAAGGAGGCACAGCAATGGGGAAGATAGAGGGAGGAAGAGAGAAGGAGGAAAAGAAAAAGGGGCAGAGAGAGCGAGGGAGGCAGCGAAATGAAGGAAGAGAGGGCGAAGGAGGGAGGCACAGAGACAGGAGAAGAGAGAGGGAGGAAGAGAGAAGGGCAGAGAGAGGGAAGAAGAGAGAGGGAGGCAGAGAGGGAGGAAGAGAGATGAGGCAGAGGGAGGAAGAGAGGGGGCAGAGAGATGGAGGATGAGAGTGGGAGGGTGGAAGAGAGGGACTGAGAGAGGGAGGAAGAGGGGCAGAGAGGAGGAAGAGAGGAAGGAGGCAGAGAGGGGGAGGAAGAGAAGGGAAGAGATTGAGAGAGAGAGAGAGGAGGGAGGGAGGAGAGGGAGGAAGAGAGGTGGCAGAGAGGGAGGAAGAGAGGGAGGGAGGCAGAGAGAGGGAAGAGAGGGAGGAAGAGAGATGGAAAAGAAAGGGAGGGAGGGAGGCAGAGAGAGGAGGGAGGATGAAAGAGGGGCAGAGAGAGGAGGAAGAGAGAGGGGAAGGAGAGGGAGGAAGAGAGGGGCAGAGAGGGAGGAAGAGGGAGGGAGGGAGATGGAGAGAGGGAGGAAGAGAGGGCAGAGAGAGGTAGGAAGAGGGGCAGAGAGGAAGGGAGGAAGAGAGAGAGAGAGGGGAGGAGGAGATGGAGGAAGAGGGGCAGAGAGGGAGGAAGAGAGAGGAGGGAGGCAGAGAGGCGGAAGAGAGGAAAGAGAAGGGGCAGAGAGGGAGGAAGAGAGAGGGAGGAAGAGCGAGGGGAAAAGAGATTGAGGAAGAGAGACGGAGGGAGGAAGAGAGACGGGAAGAGAGAGGGAGGGAGGGAGGCAGAGAGAGGGAGGAACAGAGAGGGAAGGAGGCAGAGAGAGGGAGGAAGAGACAGAGGGAGGCAGAGAGAGGGAGGAAGAGAGTGGGTAGAGAGAGAGGGAGGAAAAGAGAGGAGGAAGAGAGAGGGCAGAGGGAGAGGGAAAGAGAGAGGAGGAAGAGAGAGGAGGCAGAGAGAGGTGAAGAGAGAGGAGGCAAGAGAGGGTGAGGGAGGGAGGCAGAGACGGGAAGAAAGGGAGGCAGAGAAGGAGGGAGAGGGGCAGAGAGAGAGGGAGGAAGGGAGGCAGAGAGAGGGAGGAAGATAGAGAGGAGGTAGAGAGGAGGGAGGGAAGCACAGAGATGGGAAGAAAGGGAGGAGAGGGGCAGAGAGGGAGGAAGAGGGCAGAGAGGGAGGAAGAGAAGGAGGGAGACAAAGGAGGAAGAGAGAGGGAGGCACAGAGAGGGTGAGGGAGGGAGGCACAGAGATGGGGAAGAAAGAGGAGGCAGAGAGAGGAGGAAGAGAGGAGAGGGAGGGAGGGAGGCACAGAGACAGAGGAAGTGATGGAGATGGAGGCAGAGAGAGGAAGGGGAGAAGCAGTGAGGAGGAGAGAAAGGGAAGCAGAGATGAAGCAAGTGGGAGGAGAGAGAGAGGCAGAGAGGAGGGAGGCAGAGGGGCAGATTGGAGGAGAGAGAGAGAGAGGGAAGCAGGGGTAGAGGGAGAGAGGAAAAGGAGGGGAGGCAAAGAGAGGGAGGAAGAGAGAGGGAAAGAGGGAAGAAGAGGGGAAGGAGGGAGGCAGAGAGGTAACATAATGAGGCAGTGAGTGAGTGAGAGAGCGATATGAAAAGAAATAGGGAGAGGGATGCAGAGAGAGAAAGTGAGACTGGTGAGGTAGGGAAAGAGGGATGTAGAGGTACACAGAGAGGGAGAGATTGGGAGATCGGGACAGAGGAAGAGAGACAGATAGGGGAGGGATGTGGGTTTAGAGATTTTTTCATTTAAAACAGTTGGTTACAGTTTTAAAATATGAGCAAAATCAGCATTCTGAAGAGAACACAGCTGTTTAATTCTCTCTAACTAAACTGTGACGTTATATTGAGAAATCTGACAGCCCAGACGGGATACAAAAAGTAGTGATTTAATCCATGTTGCTCTTTTTTAATGTTACTATTCTATTTCCCTAACAACCATTGCAGAGAGAGCTGGTATGAGAGAAATCTGAACACCATGCTGCACTGTGTCGACATTTCCACGACTGGAGGGACCCGCTCAATGATGCAGCTCAAGGTGACAGCGCTGATGAGTGCAGAACTCTACGTAAGTGTGAAGTACAAAAACAAACAGCAGCGTACAGTTGAAACCTTGTATTACCCCATTTGTGTTATGTGAGCCCCTCCATATAAAGCTGGTGGGTACTTATTGTCATGACTCTACACATGACATTACAATTCTCTGCTTGTGACACCATTTACTTGTTGTGAAAATGATAATTGACTTGACATCATCAACAGATTATGATGTCGTGTAAAAAAAGAACAGCTAAAATAGAATTTGGATTTATATAGTGCCTTTCGTATACACGGCATCATATAGAATCATAGAAATCTGGCTGCAGAAAAGGATCCCCTGGCCCATCAAGTCTGCTCCCCCCCCTTACTCATTACTTATGTCACGGGACCTCCCCTCCCCCCACTTGCCAGCCCCTTATGTCTGTCCCATGCCCTCTTATATCTTTCCACTGTTTCTGCCCCCACCATGTCCTCCGGTAGTTTATTCCAGGCCTCAACTACCCTCTCAATGAAGTAACACCCCCTCACATTGCCCCTAAATCTTCCTCCCTCCAAACAGACTATGCCCTGTAGTTTTTAACCCCCACCTTCCTCTTAAATAAGCTCCTCCCTCACCTTATTGTTCCCCTTCCCCCCCTCTCCCTTCTAGTCTCCAATGGGTACAGATACAATTCCCTCCACTCCAGAATAGAGTTTGGATTTATATACCACCTTTCATACACACTGTATCCCAAAGTGCTTTACAAAGCAATGAGTTAGATACTGGTAGTGCAGGGACTGTAGAATAGAATAGAATTTGGATTTATATAGCACCTTTCAAACACACTGTATCCCAAAGTGCTTTACAAAGCAGTGAGCTAGATACTGGTAGTGCAGGGACTGTAGAATATAATATAATTTGGATTTATATAGCACCTTTCATACACACTGTATCCCAAAGTGCTTTACAAAGCAGTGAGTTAGATACTGGTAGTGCAGGGACTGTAGAATAGAATAGAATTTGGATTTATATAGCACCTTTCATACACACTGTATCCCAAAGTGCTTTACATAGCAATGAGTTCGATACTGGTAGTGCAATGATTGTAGAATAGAACAGAATTTGGATTTATATAGCATCTTACATACACACTGTATCCCAAAGTGCTTTACAAAACAATGAGTTAGATACTGGTAGTGCAGGGACTGTAGAATAGAATAGAATTTGGATTTATATAGCGCCTTTCATGCACACTGTATCCCAAAGTGCTTTACAAAGCAGTGAGCTAGATACTGGTAGTGCAGGGACTGTAGAATATATTATAATTTGGATTTATATAGCACCTTTCATACACACTGTATCCCAAAGTGCTTTACAAAGCAGTGAGTTAGATACTGGTAGTGCAGGGACTGTAGAATAGAATAGAATTTGGATTTATATAACACTTTTCATATATCCTGTATCCCAAATTTCTTTACTAAGCAATGAGTTAGATACTGGTAGTGCAGGGAGTATAAAATAGAATAGTAATTAGATTTATATAGCACCTTTCATATATACTGTACCCCAAAGTGCTTTACTAAGCAATGAGTTAGACACTGGTAGTGCAGTGACTGTAGAATAGAATATAATTTTGATTTATATAGCACCTTTCATACACACTCTGTCCCAAAGTGCTTTACAAAGCAATGAGTTAGATACTGGTAGTGCAGGAACTGTAGAATAGAATAGAGTTTGGATTTATATAGCACCTTTCATACACTGTATCCAAAAGTGCTTTACATAGCAATGAGTTAGATACTGGTAGAACATGGACTGTAGAATCAAATACATGTTTTCCCTGAGACTCCACAAGCCCTGTAAAGGGCTACTAAGTGAAGAAGAAGAATGAACCAGTTTTATCGGAAGGGGAATGCTGGCCAGGGCACCAGGGAAAATCCCCTACTCACAGGTAGGGGAGCCTCTGACATCCTGGTCCTTGGCCAAGATGGCGGAGCTCTTGGATCCAGGAGGAGGTGGACAGGAGATGGCTACAGGGACAGAGGAGATAGCCTCCTCCTCTGTTCTACTACAGCTAGAGATGATTACGGATGAAGGCAATGCGGCTTTGGAAGTTGCTGAACAGATATCAAAGCCTGTGCAACAGGAGTTGATGGATTGCATTGGAAACGGACAAGGAGGCTCACTTGGGCAAGGAGCTATGGATGGTTTCAGAGCCTTACCTGCCATGTCAGCACATGATGTGCTGAGCGAGGACTGGCAAGGTGGACAGCAGTTTTGGTCCAGGAGTGAATATTTGAGAGTGCTTTTGGTAGAAGAAGAGTGCCGCAAGAACAGAAGGAGAATGGGCGGCTTATCAAGCAAAACATCAGGAACGGAACTTGAGTCTTGCGGGGATAATTCCTCTGTGATTGAGACACCAAAGCATGGAGCAGTATGTGCAAGTGAACCTGAAGGTGATGGAGCACAAGTAACGCCATGCCAGACTGAAAGCAGAGTGCAGGAGGAGTCTTCACAGCAGGGACAGGGAAGTAAAGATTTATTTCTAGCTGTTAATCATGCGGCTGTATTACAGAATGTGATGGGAACAGAAGGGGATGGAGGGGGAGATGTAGGGAAAATGGACTCTGGAGTTTCGCGCGCCCGGGACTTACTCAGTGCAGCACCATACAAGTCGGGTGTGGGAGGAGGGTGAATTAACCCAGATTTAGTGTCAGAACACCCATATTATGATGGCAATATGTTGATTACTGGGAGAACAGTGGCTAAGGCCCTGAAATCTGCAGAATGGGTGAGGCAGGCTAATGACCAACCTTGGGTGTCTCCTGCAAGACCAGACACGGATCAAATGGCTCCTCTAGAACTCCCCCCTCCCTAGAACTGGTGAATTCCCCTGTATTGTTCCCCACAGCACACAAGAATGCCTCGGCTTCCCCCAAAAGCAACCTTAGAGTTGAGCAGGGTACATCTCCTGCTGAAAGAATGGATGTACCCAGAACTTCAGCTCCCGAAGTGGGAAATGTGCATTCTGACCCTACCCAAGGGACACAAAACTTTAACAGTGATAATACAAGGGCATCTGACAACAGGGGGCGAGCCTCTCATAGTAGAACATATGTAGGCCTCTTTCATGCACCCCCAGAACTGGCCAGAAGATGAAATGCAGTTCGCATTAAATATAAAGGTGACTTAGAGACCTACCCTGACCGGATATTTATGCACTAATCTATACCTCTGGAGATCCTAATTTTGACACCAGCTTTAAGATAGCAGTCAGTCTTGAACTTTTCTGGGAAAGGTATCAGGCCGTACGAAGAACCCCAGAGTGGAAAGCATTCATTGTTATCCCTCTCACAAAGCCTGCTTACCGTATGATAATGGTGTTGTTCAAAAATGAGTGGTAGGCAATATCAGACATTCTCTTTTGGCTGCAGGCCAAGTGCACAGTGCTTGGGTTACCAGACCCAATTATTGATTCTGAGGACATTCGGACTAGGGGTGGCAGATTCGGGTGTGCCTGCCTCAAGAGACAGGTCTAATTCAGCGTTTACCGAACTGCTTTTATTTAGGGAGGGACTGAGGTTTTATTTTCTATTCAGGTCAACTGAGATCATGCTTTCGCTGTGGTTCACGCATGCGTTAGAGCAGTGCATGTGATAAAATGAAGTGTTCATTGTGTGGAGGGATTGGACATGTGGCATTTACATGTCAGACCCCTGTGGTATGGAATACGTGTGAAGATACAAGCCACGTTTTTAAGGACTGCCCATGGTCAACACATAATGCAGGAGAAGAGGGATCTGCTGAAGAATAGGAAAATACCATGAGACAGAATGGTGCAAACGTGAACCCAGACCTGCAACAGCAGTTCTCCACCCAACACCCCCCACCGACATTCCACCCTGCACCACCTCTAGTAAGTTCCCCTAAGGGTAAGGAAGACTCCCAAACTTCTGCCACAGAGAGGCACAACTCAGCAGGCGTGGCATCCTCAGAAGGAGATACTGTGGTTGAAATGGAAGGAATACAGCTGTCACAAGAATCTGTAGATGGTATTGCAGGAGGAGGACAAAAAGCACAACCAAGAACATGTAAGGCTCTGGTTCCCACTATGCCACCACCACAAACGGAGGAGTGGGAGCCACAGAAAACCGGGAGAGTGACTCATAGTGCCTGACAAAAACTGGGTAGATGATCTAGTGTAGAGAAAGATGAAGGAATCTGCACAAAGAACAGATTTAATTTATTGACCAAAAGGAAACAATGGGAGGAAGGTGGGGAGGACTCGAATACGTCTTCCGTAATTTCCTCACAAGCTGAGACTATGACGGATTTGGATGTATCTACTTAGGAAATGAGAGGAGGGATAAAGAAAAAAAAGAAATCCAAAAGAGCTGCCACAAAAGCTCCAAGGTCAGAGGTCCTTGAGGATGGTGTTGGCTCTGACACATGATCATGGAGTTTCACCTTACTCTTGGATCCATTAATGTGACCAGCATCAAGAACCAAAAGAGGAGACGAACAACTTTCTCTCTTATTGCAGATCACTGGATGGACATTTGCTTATTGCAAGACGCTCATTTGCATATGATACGAGAAGCCCAACGTGCATCCAAAGCGTGGTTCAGAGGGTATTCATTTTGGTCCCTGGGGGAGGAGGTGTGCTCTGGGGTGGGGTTTCTAATTTTGAATCCTGACCTCAGAGTATCACGTCTGACAGATCTGGTACCTGGAAGGGTTTGTATTTTGGACACAAGAATAGGGGCCCAGAATCTCCAATTAATTAATGTTTATAACCACTAAACAAAGTATCAAAGGGTTGATCTGATGAAGAAAGTCCAACCATATTACTATACGTACAGATCACTGTTTTTTTGAGGGGGGACTTCAATTGTATTTTATCATTATCAGATAAAACTGGTATAACACAAAAAAATGTATACAGATTCACATTTTTTGAATAGGATGTACAAACAACCACAGCTTAAAGACTGTGCAGCAACACTGTGCCAGGTACCAGGTCATACGTCTTTTAAGGGACGATTGTCAACTTGGGTTGACTTTTAGTTTGCCTCTCATTGGGTCCCAGTGTTAGCCTTTTCGATCTATCCAGTTGAAAACTCAGATCATAGATTAATAAAAACTATGGTGGGGAAGCAAGCCATTGAACATACCTGGATCCAGCCCAGTTTGGAGGTTTAATGTAGCTGCTTTGGAAGATGCCAAGATGTGGCCTGCAATCCGATCTGAGTTGGATGCCAGGAGTTCGGTATTTGACTTATATGATCATTCATTGTTTTGGTGGCAAGACACCAAAAGAGATATAAAAGCATTATGTAGTTCTCTAGCTAAAAGAGCAGCAAACAACAAATATTTAAATGATCTAAAATTAAGAGCTAGGCTCCGGGTGATGTTATCCCAAACAGTAGAAACGGGAAGATCTCACTGAGGATATTCAAGTAATCAAGGAAGAGATGTGCAAATACCAGTACGACAGAGCTCATTCACTATTAATTGAGCGGAAATTTGGAACGCAGGGCAGGGCGCAAAATGTTAA
The DNA here is from genome assembly GCA_016271365.2 of Neoceratodus forsteri. Taxonomy (NCBI): domain Eukaryota; kingdom Metazoa; phylum Chordata; order Ceratodontiformes; family Ceratodontidae; genus Neoceratodus; species Neoceratodus forsteri. The sequence continues at coordinate 290,948,502 of JADMNL010000026.1, forward strand.
CCCATATGATAGTTGTGCGAAAATGGTAGAATCCAAATACATGAATGATCTTAGAACAAAGTCAGAACTAGTAGGGTATAGAGGGGAAGAAACTGGTAATACAGTTCAGGAATGTGTGGAAACCTCCTTTAATAGTCAGCCACCAAACCCTGACGGGATTGCTGAATTTCTTCATCGGTTAGAGATCCCTGGACTATTAGAAGAGGATAAAACACAATTGATATCCCCTATAACTAAAAGAGAGTTGGAAGAGGTGGTAGCTAAATTACAGAATGGGTCCTCTCCTGGTCCAGATGGGTTACCGGGGGAATTTTAGAAAAAGACCATTGATCGATTAATTGATTTCATGGTGGTCATCTTTTTTTTTTTTTTTTTTGCATTATTTATTTTTTCGCCCCCCCCTGCATCTGACCGGCCTCTCCTTCAGGCCTTCTGCCAAGGATTACCCCCTGTATCTCCATTCTGAACCCTTCCCGATGCCAGGTTTTCCACCTGATCCCAGATCGCAGCCGACCAGGGTAGCCCGATGTAACCCTTCGTCGGACGGGTCCCCTCCTTCTGGAGGGAAATTGCCTTTCAGGCATTCTTGCTCTTGGCCCTGATGCTGCTGGGATCGGTATTTCCCTGGCTGTTCGGGGGTTCCATGGAGGCGGGGGATCCAGGCAGCCGTCATCGATGCGCTCGGACACCATTTTCCAGCTTGAGTTCCCTGTCGTCAGCTTGTAGTGCCCCGTCTCCACCAGGGGCCGCTGCGAGCGAGACATGGCTAACCCACCTCCGGGAGGAGGGCGGTCCTTAGGACGGTTCAATCCTCTCCGTCCCTACCCGACCCCAGCGACCCGGGAATCGTTCCCGAACCCAGGGCGCCGCGTGGTTTTGAGGTAAGGCGCCAGCGCTCAGCCCTCACGCCACCGGCCGATGGTGGTCATCTAATGACGTATCAGCAGGTACAGTCCCTTTCCCTGCTGCATTGGTGGATAGCCTTTTAATATTTTTACAGAAAAAGGGTGATAGGGCTGAGCTACGGAACTGGAGGGCTATAAGTCTAATTAATGTGGACTAGAAAATATTGTGCAAAATATTATGTAAAAGACTTGCTAATGTAGCCCAGGATTTGACTTCCCCTGGACAGGCATGTGGCATCCCCAAAGCAGTATGGGGGACTTGGTGAGGACCATAAGGAAAGCCTTTGATGGTCCAGAAACATCAGGATACCTGATTTCACTAGACCAAGCCAGGGCATTCAATGGGGTTCCACATGAATATTTGATTAAAGCACTAGCTCATTACGGAATCCCAGACACATTTGTCCAGTGGATTAGGAGTCTCTATAAAAAAGCTTCCTCGAGTCCCCTAGTTAATGGCAGAACTGGGAAACATGTGAGGATTCAGCGGGGGGTACGACAGGGGTGCCCATTGAGCCCCCTTCTGTATGTCTTTTCTCTGGATCCTCTGTTAAGGAAGTTGAATGGGGGAGAATGGGATTTCTCCTATTCAAGTCCCACGGGATGTGACTTTTCCAGGGGCTTTGGCCTATGCTGATGACACTAGTATTTTGGTGTCAGATTTAGTTTCGGGGAGGGGGGGGTACTATGGTAGTAGTAGACTCATATTCTGAAATTTCAGGATCTAAAATAAATAAAGACTAAAGTCTTGGGGATACATAATCGAGGGGAAGAGCAGCAGGAACTCGGGGGTATACCGGTAGTAGAGCCACCAATAATGATCCTAGGAATTTGGTCTGGGTCTAGGGATGCAGCGAGTGTAAATTGGGAGGTAGCCCTAACTCAAGCAGAAGAGAAGGTAGGAAGATGGAAAGGTTACCCTATGACCAAAAAGAAGCAGGTCTATAAGTACAAGACTTTTATTGTACCCCTCTTTTTAACCGTTCGTCCAATCTATCCTTTACCTGTTAAATTGGAAGTTCGAATGTACAGCATTGCATTTAAACTAATTTGGGGAAGTCAGCTGAATCCCATAAAACGGAATAGTACATACTGGCCGATTACAAAGGGTGGGCTCAATATGTTGAATCCAGTAGTATTCTTTTTCTCTATGTTTTTATATGCCAATTTGGTACCTCTGTTGACTAAGAAACAGCTGGATTGGGTGCCTTTGTTACAAGAGAGGTGTACTTACTTTTGGCAGAGATGGGAAACCCAACAATGAGGGAAATTCAGTGCAATACCAAAAGGTATATCCAACTATTTAATTGAAATATGCAGGAAATTAAAAGAGTGGCAAATAACCACTACAGAGCTTTTGCACAATACTAGGAAAATAATTTATCAGAGGATTCTGCAGTCGGTGTGTTTTACTGCTCCTTGTATTGTAGCACCGGACAATATCATTGTATCTGAGGTTATTGCACAGCTGACGGAGCCAAGAGTCCCTCCTAAGGTATGGGACCCTCTCTCTGGCTGTGTTGCCACTCTAAACTGAATGTTCGAGGTAACCATTTTCATAACAGTATCCCAGAGAGATCATGCCTAAGGGAGGGTTGTGGGGCGGTAGTAGAAACAATGGAGCACCTTTTTTTTAACTGTGTGTATATATATATATATATATAATGATATAATGGGCCTGTGGGCATTATTGGCAAGTACATGGGGTATCCCCCAATTACAGGATATGACATACGACACACTTATATATGGACAGAATGGGAGGGAAGAATTGAAAGGATATCATAAAGGGGTAGCATGGAGACTAGTTAATATATATGCCCCCTTAACCAAAAATAAGAGGGTTGACCTTTTTAACTTGGTTAAACCTTGTTTACTACAAAACAAATTCTATGGGGAGGTGATTTTAACTGTGTGCTTGCTAGCCTGGACGGAGGGACCGCAACTACAAAATCTCTTTGTGATACGAACTGCCTGTGTACTATTTCACAGCAATGTGGTTTGCAGGACAGCTACAGAGCCTTGCACACTCAGGGTGGCTATACGTATTAAAGAGGGAGTCTCTCTACTAGAATAGACTTTCTATTCACTAAACAGTTGGTTACTGTTCATACTGCATGGACACTTCCTATAGAGACTTCTGAGCATGTTGTTCTGTTTGTTACTTTGCGGGACAATTTGCATTCTACATATGGTAAAAGCTACTGGAAACTTAATGTCTCCCTTTTACAGGATGACGTGCTCTTGCAAAGGATATAAGAATTTTTTGCATGCTCGCTTATCAGTGGCTGGCCTAGTGGAGGATCTCAGTTCTTGGTGGGCATTTACCAAGAATGAGTTTCAGAAACTTTTCATACAAGTTTCCATTAGTTCTAGGGTGACTGGGTATAGGAAGTATTTGAATCTTCGCACACAACTAGAAAAAATATACTCGGTGATTAATACACAACATATAAATTTAACAGCACAGGTTAGTAATATAAAAAAGGAGATGGGAAGTTTACAGTATTCCTGTGCAGCTTCAGTACTGAATGAGCACCGGATTTGCTCTCCAGGTAAGACTAGCTTTGGGGATGCTTTCAAGTAGTGTAGCCAGAGAGCTTTGGATAGAGTAATGTCCTCAGTTCAGGATGAACATGGTTCTTTAGTAACCACTGGCCTGGAAATTTTGGCTACTGGGACTCACTATTTGACCACAATGTATCCTGCCCCCCAGATGGAGGAAACTAATATACAGCAGTTTGTTGTGTCTCTACAGCTTCCAGAGACCCCGGGTAACTGTTATGAGGCCTTGACATGCCCTTTTCAAGCCTCGGAGGCTGAGGCAGCAATTACCAAACTGAACAATAATACTGGACCAGGTGTGGATGGTTTACCTCCAGAATTTTATAAAACATTGCAACTTCCGTTCGTGAAAGTACTAGTAATTGTCTATAATTGGATTTTGGATCACCTGGCGGTAGATTTTCATTTCAACATAGCAATACAAACTCTTCTTTATAAGAACAAGCATTTGTCAATGTCGAACGTTCGCTTGCAGGTATTTGCAGTGGTATTTGGCACTTGGACATGGCTTAAAAAATCAGTGACAAAGAAGTACAAGCATTTGTCAATGCCGAATGTTGCTTGCTTCTATGTGCTGTTTAGGTATCTGGAAGTCATTGGAGTGTAAATATTGAAAATTCACGAACTTACGAGCGTGCGTAGGAACTGCGCAACGCACGCTTGTAAAACAGTAATTTTTAGGAATTTTTTCACCAAATTTTCAACATAGCCATTTTAAGACCTCTGCTCATGAACAGTGTCACTGTGATTTTCTTAATGTGTCCCATACATTGATTTCGCACACCGACTGCGCCATTGTGTGCTACATGGACGGAAACACATTTTGGGCAGGATGTGAAAAATGACAGCTGTACTGCTCATAAGGAGGTGTGGTAAAATGGCAATGTTGAAAATCTGGAGTGAAAATATTGAAAATTCGTAAACTTACGAGCGTGCATAGGAACTGCGCAACGCACGCTTGTAAAACAGTCATTTTAGGAATTTTTTCATCAAATTTCAACACAGCTATTTAAGACTCTGCTAATGAACAGAGTCACTGTGATTTTCTTAATGTGTCCCATACATTGATTTCTTGAACCGACTGCGCCATTGTGTGCTACATGGACGAAACACATTTTGGGCAGGATGTGAAAATGACAGCTGTACTGCTCATAAGGAGGTGTGGTAAAATGGCAATGTTGGAAATCTGGAGTGAAATATTGAAAATTCTCGAACTTATGAGCCTGCGTGAGAACTGCTCAACGACGCTAAAACAGTCATTTTTTTTGAATTTCAAGCATTTGGGACCCTTCTCATGAATGATGCACTGTCATGGCATTATTGGCCCGAAGGGTGATTTCACGCAGTGACTGGCAATCACCTTCGGGCCAGAATAACACCATGACAGTGACATCACTCATGAGAAGGGGTCCCAAAACCCCATGTTGAAAGTTTGGCAAAATTCCAAAAATGCCTGAGATATATAAAGTTGAAAACCCCTATCTAGCCCATTATACAGCTTACCGCATTTCTCAGTTCGCGTCGGCTTTGAAGAGTGCAGACGTGTTCCCGGGTCCACCAAGATCATCGCGCCAAGCTTCGGAGGTAAGTATTGGGTGGGGGGTGGGGAGGCGGGTGCGCAGTGGTGGTGCGGGTTGTGGGAGGGGCTCTGGGAGAAGCGCCGTGGGACCGCTTTTCAATTTACAGGTTAAAAAAAAACAGACGACGTGGGCGTTTGCCACGCTGGGGTGGGCTCCCAGCGGCAGAAGGATGGCTGGGGGCCTGGAGCCGACGGGATTGGGCACCCCGGTCGGCAGACGACGCTGGACATTTGGCCACGCTGGGGTGGGCCCCAGCGCGGCAGCAAAGATTTGGGGGCGTGATGCGGTGATAGTTAGACAGCGTGGTTTTGAAGACAAGACCACCGTCATACACAGCACTGCGTCCGGACAGACAGGATGCCACGCCTGCTCAATGGAGCAGGGATTGCAGGGGAAGGGCACACCTCCAAAGTGTCCCATTCTCCCAAGATGTTCCTTGCGCATGCGCACAAGCGAACGTAAAAATGACAAGAGTCATTTGGATAATTGGAGGTCCCTTAGTCTATTAAATGTGGACTATACAATTTTAATGAAAAATTTCACTACTAGATTGGCTGCTGTTGCTTCTAGTTTGATATCAGTGGCGCAGGCATGTTCGGTTCCGGGTCGTTCTATTGAGAACAACCTTTTGTTGGTGAGGGGATTGATAGAACAAGGAAAGGAAGGGTTCTTAGTGGATATATTTTATCCTTAGACCAGGAAAAAGCCTTTGATAGGGTTCCTCATTCTTTCACTATGCATGTTTTCACAGGCGAATGGCGTGCCACGGGCTGTTTATGCTTGGAGTATATTATTTTACAATACGGCAGCTGCCATTCCCCTGGTAAATGCGTACATGGGATCATATATTCCTATCCATGGGGGGGTGTGCCAAGGTGCCAAGGATGCCTGTTGAGCCCCCTGCTATATGTATCTTTTTTAAGACTTATTCAGCAAGGTGATTTAGCTTGGGGTATTTAACCACAGGGAGGAGCGTTAGAGGTTACGACAGCAGCATATGCGGACAATGTCTGCATTTTTGTAGCAGATCAGGTTTCAGGAGAACGGGTTGTGGAAAAGGTAGAAAGTGACCCTGTTATTGCAGGAGCGCAGGTTAATAAAGGAAACAGTATTATATATCCTCTGAATGACTCTATGCCGCATTTGGATGCTATCCAGGGAGTGTTAGTATCCACTGAGCCTTTCTCAGTGTTAGGGGTTAGATTTGGGAGGGGGATAATGGTTTGCTGAACTGGACTGAAAAGATAGAGATGGCTAAGATAAAAGTGGCACTTTGGAAAGGATGGCAACAGACGAAGAAGAACAAAGTAGCTGTGGTGAAAGCTTTTCTGCTTCCACTCTTTCTCTATGTCGGTGTGGTCTATCCTATTCCTATAGCACTGGGGCCGTCTCTTTTGAGTTTATTTTTTCAAATAATGTGGGGGTGTAGACTGAACCCGATAAAAAGGGAAGTTCTGTATTTACCAGCTGCCCAGGGTGGTTTAAATTTGCTGAATCCGGTATCTTTTTATTTTAGCATTCTTTTTCACAAAAAGTTAATTGATTTCTCTAAGCCTACTTTGGCTATCTGGTCCCTTTTTGCACAACACTGGATACAGCCCCTATATCATGTATGGAATCTGAGGGGTGCGTTGCTACCTAATACTAAGATAAGTATTTTCTATTTTAAGCCTGTGTTGGTCAAATTAAAAAAAATGGAGACTGACTCCCTCTATATGTAGTATGCAAACTAGTAAACAGATGTATGCTGTTATACAGGGCTCGGGTTTTGCTTCTACTGTAGAGTTTAAGGATATACCACAGATTTATTATACTAAGCTGTTGACCACCCTACAGGATCCATTTGTTCCCCCACATGCGTGGGATGTAACTTGGTTGACATGTCACGGTACGCTCCAAGTGAAAGGTAATGCAAAACATAAGAGTGGAATTGAAAGGATGTGTCCCAGAACCTGTTGCATCGTACAGGAGGAGACATACTAACATACTAATTGCCAGCAGATTAGGCCTTACAGTCTATCAAGTCTGCTCGAACCTCAGATCCCTAGTTGAGTGCTGAGGCCCTCCCCCCCTTGTGTTCCAGAAACCCGTATCATCCATCCCCAACCCCCTGGGCCAGGCCATCATCTGATACATCTGCTTTCTGTGTCTGTCCCACCCTCTCTTGAAGCCCTCCACTGTGGATCTCTGAACCAGCTCGCTAGGCAGCATGTTCCAAGGATCCACCACCCTCTCAGTGAAAAACCTCCTCCTTTTTTCCCCCCTCACCCTTTTCACCGTCCAACTTCAAACCATGCCCCCTGGTGATACCTCCCTGCTTTAGCCTAAAGATCCCCTCTGTGTTTACTCTATTTATACCCTTGAGGTACATGAAGACCTCAATCATGTCCCCCCTGTCTCTCCTCTCCTCCAATGAAAACAGGCAGAGCTCCTCAAGTCTGTCCTCATACGTCAAATCTCCTAGTCCTCGTATCATCTTAGTTGCCCTCCTCTGTACCCTCTCCAGGAGCTGTATGTCCCTCTTCAAGTGTGGTCTCCAGTACTGTACACAGTACTCAAGGTGTGGTCTAACCAGTCCATTGTACTGCGGCAGAATCACTTCCCTGCTTCTAGAGGTGATCCCCCTTACAATGCATCCCAACATCCTGTTTGCCTTGCTAGCCACTCTCCTGCACTGCTCAGAGTTATTCATACATGCATCCACCATGACCCCTAGGTCTTTTCCCCCTGTTGAAGCCTCCAGCGCCTCCCCTCCCAGGGTGTACTTGTGTTTAGGGTTTCCCCGCCCAAGATGTAACACCTTGCACTTGGTGATATTGAAATTTATTTTCCATGTGTGAGCCCAGCTTTCCAGGGTGTCCAGGTCCCCTTGCAGTGCCAACCTCCCCTCTTCCCCCTCAACTACTGCTCCCATCTTGGAGTCATCAGCAAAGGGACTCATTTCACACCCTATACCCTCCCTGATGTCCGATATATATGCATTAAACAGGATCGGACCCAGGATCGAGCCCTGTGGTACCCCACTACTGACCTCTCTAGGGCTCAAGAGCTCCCCATCAACCACTACTCTCTGGGTGCGTCCAGCTAGCCAGTTTTCAATCCATTTGACCATCAAAGGGCCTACTCCCAACCCCGTCATTTTCTCCACCAGACCATTGTGGGGACAGAGTCAAACGCCTTGCTGAAGTCCAAGAATAATACATCCACAGGCTTTCCCTGTCCAGTTCTGATGTTACCCATTCGTAGAACTCCACAAGATTGGTTTGACATGATCTACCTGGCACAAACCCATGTTGCCGACTATCCAGACCTCCCACCTCCTCCAAGTACACCCCAATCATTCCTTTAGTGTACTCTCCATTAATTTTCCCACCACCGAGGTCAAACTGATGGGTCTATAGTTACCTGGTACTTCCCTTGACCCCCCCCTTATAGATTGGCACCACATGTGCCTCTCACCAATCCCTAGGTACCCTCCATGTCTCAAGTGACCCATTGAAGAGCTCCGCCAGGGGTGCAGCCAGTATGTCCGCCAATTCCCATAGTACTCTCGGATGAATGCCATCTGGCCCAGGAGATTTATCTTTCTTTAGGGCCTTGAGGGCTAACCACACCCTTTCAGTGGAGATAGCATCATCCGTCCCTCCACCTTACTGGCCTTTTATCCTTATCCTGATGTGACACCCTGGGGTACCTCCTCCCTCTTGCTCCATTTCTGTTGTTCCCTGATCCCACTCACTGCCGCTTCTATCCCCTTCATGCCTTGCTTTGTAGATATCCCATCCCTCCCTAGTGAACACAGAGGTGAAGTACTGCTTAATACCTCTGCCTGGTCCCTTGCCTCTTCCACCCACCCTCCTTCTGATCTCAATCTGCCAAGATGGCCCTTAGTTTTTCTCCGCTCCCCAATGTACTGGAAGAACCCCTTTTCCCCTCCCTGTATCCCCTGTGCCAGCCGCTGCTCTTTACTGGACTTTGCCCCCCTCACCATCAGGGTGACTTTTCTAGGTGCAAGATGTCTCATTTTTTAATATGCTGTCTTCATGTGAAAGAAGTATGGTCCCAGTTGGCCTTGAAGTGGGAAACCCCACAGTGGGGTAATGTGACCTATCCGGAGGTGGTTGGGGGTTTTTCATTGGGTGATTTGGGTATGGACATAGGTTTAATCAGACTTATTTTTGCTTTTATTCGATTCATATTATGGCAATCGAGGTGCAAATGGGTGCTGCAACAAAAGTACCAGGATCCCGGTACTACTATTACTCTAACTGAGCAAGACGTGTTTACGCAATGTTTATTTGAGAAACTCCATATGATAAGTACTGCTTGGGTGGTTCGATGGTAGGATGTTCCTTTTATGAAAGATAAAATCGGATAGTTTTCTATGTGACCTTTCTTTATCTGTGTTTATTTGTTAAGAACATCCGAGACTATTATTTTTTCAGTATTATTGTATGGTGACGTATTAATATGTCTTGCTTTTTATGTTTAATATTTCTGTATTTTTTTTGGTATGTTGTAAATACTGTTATCCACTGTGATGCGTTATTGAATAAAATGTTCCCCTACTCTCATAAAAAGTGCCTTGAGTTCCTTTACTTCCACCTGGACGCCCACCAGGACAGCACCAGAGATTGGTAGAAGGGACCTTGGTGTAACATCTTATCCAAAGGATGCCACACCCCAGCAGTACAGCACCACCTCTAACACTGCACTTGGGTGGCAGAATTTAAGGTACAAGCCCAATCCCAGTGTGGGGCTAGAACCCACGATCTTCTGGCCCAGAGGCAAATGTGCTACCAACTGAGTGACAATAGCACCTTAGTCGTCAGTACTAACTGGTTCTGAGGTGTAAATATACTCAGGAATCCCAGGCCAGCTGTTGCTGTGCCCAACTGCTCAGTCAGAGATGCTCTACTGCCCTCTGGTGGCCACTGCATAGAAACATCAAAACTGTCGGCAGAAGAGGACCGCTTGGCTCACCAGGTCTGCCCAGATTCTCCCTGCCTATTTGGTCTCTGCAGACCCTGTCTGGTCTCTGTCAGCCCCATGAATATACACAGCAGTTTGGGCTGAGCCTGTCTGTGCAGATAGCATCATTACATCATGCATACTGTAAATACACATAAAGACTCGAGGGGACATCACATCACTGTTAGTGCCTGTCATTCACATCTCTAATATGTTAAAGATATGGAATAACTTGCATATGGTGACCGACTGCCCCAGAAATACCATGAGATGTCCCTCTATTTTTTTAATTGTTTTGTCGATAAAGTTTATTGAATCTAAAGAAAAGAAAAAAAATTAGAATCACAAATCACTGGTATAGGTGAATACACATTACGCCGTAAACTGCTGAATATATTACTGCTAAAACATAAACCAGTATCAGCAAAAAAATATGATAAGTAACCATGAGAGTGACTTAACTTGAAACAAATTTCTTGTAAAACTTCGGAAATATTAAACTAGTTATTGTACAGTATAACAGATTTTTGTTTGTAAAATCTTTGTATTGATTTTAATCAGAGCATTAAAAGCAACATTGTTCAGCATACATTCATTGCAGCAGCACTGCATCCAATATATTACTGTCGACGTATTCAACAAGCACCAGTTCTAGGTCCACTGCTGTAATGCACTTAGTTAAAGAGCAGAATGGGTGAGTTTATCAAGAACCACAAACGTGCAGCAAATTCAAAGTCAGCTGCAAAAATGATTCAGTCAGTATGCCTTTCTGACCCCTTATTCCCTCATCCCTTGCTGTGTCTTGGTCCTTCCTGGACATTACCTTGGCAGGTTCGCTGGGCCTCCCCAGCCGAGATTGTATCCAGGAAGGGACTCAAACAGGATTCCTATTTTTTCCAGAAAACAACAAAAACCCACGCTCACATGAAAAAGAAACTTTCTAATGAAAATAAGATTCCCTGCAGCTGTGTGCACAGTGAGATAGACAACAATAAAACACAGCAGCTGCGCATAGGAACCTGGGTTTAAATAGTGGAAGTTTATGAACTCACTTAAAAAGGAAGGGGCAGAGTGCCCCGAAGCACTAAGGTTTTTTGCTGATTCGTTCTGGAGTTGGTTTTATATGGGCAACCTTCTTAAGTGAGTTAATGAAACTGTTTCACTGTTCAAATCAAATCACTGTGCGAACCTGCAGAGCCGTTGTGTTTTGTTGTTGTTCAAATGTCCCCAGTCTCTATTCGAGTAAACAAGTTAATCTCTCTAGAGGAAAAGTTTGGACCATCCACTCTCTCCGGTTCTCCAGAACACCTCTCATGACTCCATATCACAGTGCCATACAGTGTGCAATTGAGACCAAAGCATCTATATATATAAACCGCAAGTGTTAAGCACGAATAAATAAGAAATAAAGTTCACCCATGTACAAAATACAGCTGCAGTGGTATCGTGGGATTCTGGAGGACATTTGCGAACTGCAAGTGTAAAGAAGGGTTTCAGTATATTTTATTTGTCATAATCTATGGTTATTACCTGGCAGTGATGTAAGCAGTAAACGATTACAGGCTTATAAATGTTTAGTGATTATGTCACATCTTATAATTCAAAGACCCTTAGTGCACAATCACCGAGGCAAGGGTTACCCCAAAGGGCATTGGCCGGGAAGCTAAGTTTCAAAGAAATACAAAATCACACATACCCCCATGATGCAAAGCATCGTAGGCTGTATATGCAAATCACCACAAAATATTATGCTGGTTCAACTTTAAGAAGAAATGCATGGTGCCAAAAGGCCTCTCACACAGTCTGCAAAGGGTGCTAAGGTTCTGTTGGCATTGCAGACTGTGTGAGAGGCCTTTCGGCACCATGCATTTCTGCTTAAAGTTGAACCAGCATAATATTTTGTGGTGATTTGCATATACAGCTTTGCATATACAGCCCAAGATGCTTTGCATTACGGGTGTGTGTGTGATTTTGTTTATCTTATAATTGTTTAGTGCCAACATAATCACCGAACATTAGAAGGCTGCAAACCCTTGTATTTTACAGACAGTATTTTAGCTCACCCCGCATTCTCTACAAATGATATACCTTGTAAAGCGTCAAACAATGAGATACCAAAACAGCAGCCCGAGTGTAATAGGTTAACGTAGTCCATGGGACAGTAGCAATGTGCCTTGGTACATGGTTGTGCTCTGATTACGACAGATATAGCTTATAGCCAGACTAGGAATTTTTTTCTCTTTGCTTCTCTGCTCACTGGACTCAGAACCTCAACATTCAAAGCTCTGTTTCCTTCCATTATTAGAAAAATGTAACAATGTGCCTCAAGGACCCCTCAGCAACGAAGGCTTTGGCTGTGGAGAACCTCGTACGAGCCATGGATGGGCAGGTAACCCTATTCTGTTATTGCAAGCTGGGTGGGTGGGGAGATTTCTGGACTCCTCCACGGTTTTCACAAGGTTGACTTCTCAAACGTTGCTCCTGCCATGAAAACATCCTTGCTTTTCTTTCCTCTGGCAACAGTGTAACAGTTAGGAGAGAACATATTGTAATATGCCAAAGTTAGAGTAGTTCCAGTAGTCCCCAGTTTCCCCCAGTTACACAGCAAGGTGCCCTGTGCACACATACATGTGAAAAAAAAGTGATTTAATGCAGCTCATGTAACAATGGCTTTGAATGGAATGCTGTGCTGAGCTGCTCGTGCACAGCATTCCAATCCAAACATTCCAGAACTGGAAGTATTGAATTTTAAACATTTTTGTTCAGTTAGGGGGCGTTCCTGGGTAGCTGTTGAGGAGGGAGGATGCAGCAAGTTAAGGGGACAAGGGAAGAGGCTTACCTAATGTTGAAGCCATCCCCGAGAACTTGCCTGCATGCCTGGTCTGCCTCTAGTGCCTGAAGGTAGATGCCAGAAGAGCTCTGGTGCAATTGGTGGTGCCAAGGGGCACGAATGTAAAGTAACCGCCACGATAAATGTGCTGGGCTGTGAGCCCCGCTGCTTATTTATTTTGGCCCCCTAATTTATTTAAAAGTAATTCCTAATCCCTTGTCGGCGGCTTGCAAGTGCCGCATTGCCTTCCTGCTGTCGGCCATCAAGAGGCCCCTTGTCGCCTGCTGCATTGCTCGATTAGCTCTCTCCCACTGCCAGAGTACCTCCCACCTTCCGGTCCCGGTACAACAGCCAGCAGAGTGGTGAGTCCACGGCAGCACACGATTTGTGCTGTGTGCCTGAAGGAAATCAAGACTGTGTTCTTTTTTGTTAAATTTTATTTCTTAAGTGCTAAGTGCCTGGAGGAGCAGCTGAGCACCGCGTGGGGAGATTGGGAGCAAGGACCCTCACTAAATTATTCAGGAGACCGGGGTAGAGTAACACCCATGGGGAGGGACTAGAGCAGCAAGGCCACAGAAGAGTCCATAAATATTCATTAGGGGGCGGGATAAGGCGGGATGAAGACAGAAGAGTGACAGCTGTCAGAGAGCCAAGAAATTAAAGGGGCCCTGTCATTTTCAGGCTTCCCGAGTGTAAAAGAGGGCACCAGGCCCACAGTAAAATGAAGGGCACCAGGTCCACAGTAAAATGAAGGGCACCAGGCCCAGTGTAAAAGAGGGCACCAGGCCCACAGTAAAACGAAGGGCACCAGGCCCAGTGTAAAAGAGGGCACAGGCCCACAGTAAAATGAAGGGCACCAGGCCCAGTGTTAAGAGAGGGTGCCAGGCCCACAGTTAAGAGAGGGCGCCAGGCCCAGTTGACTAAAGGGCACCAGGCCCGTGGTAGTAATGGGCAGCCCAGGCCTAGCGAGTTAAGGCAAGCCAGCCCAGCAGTAGTAAAGGGCAGCCCAAGCCTAGCAGTTAGGCAAGCTGTACCAGCAGTAGTAAAGGGCAGCCCCAGCCCAGCTTGTTAGGGCAAGCCAGCTCAGCAGTAGTAAAGGGCAGCCCAGGCCTAGCATGTTAGGGCAAGCCATCCCAGCAGTAGTTAGGGCAGCCCAGGCCTAGTAAGTTAGGGCAAGCCAGCCCAATGGTAATAAGGGCGCCAGGCCCAACAGTAGTAAAGTAAGGGCACGCTTAGGCCCACTGTTTCCACAGAACTAAATAGGGCAAATTAGGCCCAGGTCTACCAACCCAATTTAGGCCCACCTGTGCTAAAAGGGGCCCATTCAAAGGGAAGGCCACTGATAGTTTAAGGGGCAACACAAGACCCAGGACCCATAGCTAGCCATTTAGGCCCACAGATGTAATAGGGGCCCAGCAATAGAAATGCTCCCCAGATATTATAGGAGCCTAGCTAGTTCCCAATGATTTTCTCCAGGATCTGAGAGGGATACACAGGGCGGACCTTAATAATCTTGCTAACATTGGTGTTGCTCTCGACTGCTTTGCCCATAACTTCCTAAGTGTACTTAATAAGCATGCCCCACTTAAACAACGGCGAGTCAGTGGCAAATGTGCATACTGGCTGGATCAGGAAAGAAGAAAACAAATGAAGCTCAGAGACAGGGCATGGGGCAAGTACAAATGCTCAGGAGTTCGCGCTGATTGGCTATTATACAGGACCCTGCGGAATAGCTGTAAGAAAGAGCTTAAACATGCTAAAAGTGCCTACATTAGATGACTCCAAACCTCTAACCTGGCAAACCCAAAAAAGTTCTGGTCTCAAATAAATTGCCTCCTGAAGGGGCGCTCAGCTGACGCCCCCCAGAGCATCACAGTCAAAGGCAACCTGATGTCTGATCTGGTGGAGTTAGCCAATGCTTTCAACAGTTTCTTCACTGACCTGGAAAGATACATTGATCCCTCACCTAGCAACACTAACTTCTCTCCCTTTGCCACCCACACCGTCCCCAACTTCCACTTCCGCCTGGTTACGTGGAAGGAAGTCCTCACCCTTCTAAACACCATCAAACCGGATGGTACTCCTGGGTTCGACAATCTGGAGCCTAAATTTCTGAAAATAGCTGCCCCAATTATTGCTGCTCCACTAAGGAACCTGTTTAACAAATCCCTCCTCCTCGGGCAATTCCCCACCAAATGGAAAATGGCCACCGTTGTCCCTATTCATAAAGGTGGTGACAAAGGCCAAATTGAAAACTACTGACCTATATCCACCCTCAGTATGCTTGCGAAAATGCTGGAAAAACTGGTGCATAGACAGATTCTTGATTACCTTGAAACCTATAATCTGCTTACAGAGGTGCAACATGGTTTCAGGAAAAACCATGGCACTGACACAGCCCTAGTCAAGTTCACCTTGGATGTACTAGGGGCTATGGATCAAGGTCTAGCCACTGGTGCCCTATTCCTGGATCTTACGAAAGCCTTTGATTTGGTGAACCATGATCTCCTTGTTACCTGTCTTCAGAACCTCGGACTCGATACACTTGCCTCCTCCTGGTTTCATCATTACAACTGTGGAAGGGAGCAGCTGGTAAAATGGAAGGGTACAGCCTCTACAATTAAGCCAGTGCACCAAGGAGTCCCCCAAGGTTCCATCCTTGGACTCCTGCTAGGGGCATGCCTTAGACAACTAGTATTGGGAGCCCACTCGGGAGGGAGCAATCTTAGACCTGGTTCTCTCAAATGGAGATGAAGAGAGGATCACAGATGTAGAAGTGGGTAGCCATCTGGGAACTAGCGACCATCGAACAGTATGGTTCACAATAAACACAGCAATAGAGTCAAACCATACAAAGGCAAAAGTACTGGATTTTAGGAGGGCTGACTTTGCCAAAATGGGTGAGTGCCTAAGGAATGCACTAGCAAATGGGCAGGAAGGAGGGGTGGAAGAACAATGGGGAATAATAAAAACTGCCATCACAGGGTAACAAGCCTTTGTGTGAAGCAAATTAACAAAACGAAATGATGTAAGAAACCACTATGGTTCTCTAAGGAAGTGGCAGTGAAGGTTCAAGAGAAAAAGAAAGCATTCAGGAAGTACAAGGAATCACAGAAGGAGCAGGACAGGGAACTGTATCAGTTAAAGCAAAAGGAAGTTGGAAGGCAGTCAGAATAGCAAAGGCCCAAACCGAGGAAAAGATAGCCAACTCTGTTAAGAAGGGGATAAAACCTTTATAGGTACATCAGGGAGCAAGGAAGACCAAGGGAGGGCTAGTGAAGCTTAATAAAGAGGAGGGAGGGAGGGTGGGCAGAGGGTGACTGAAAAGGCAGAGATACTAAACAAATATTTTTGCTCAGTATTTACAAAGGAAGTGGGGAGGTACCTAAAACAAACAGTAGAAACACTCTGGATACAGAAGTTGATACCAGCCCATTTACAGAAGAAAGGGTTCTGAAAGAACTCTTAAAACTGAAGGTGGACAAAGCAATGGGGCCTGATGGGATTCATCCCAGAATTCTAAAAGAACTAAGGAGAGAACTAGTGACACCACTGACTACCCTCTTTAACAAATCATGGGAGGATGGGGTGGTACCCGAGGACTGGAGAAGGGCACATGTGATTCCCCTTCACAAAAGTGGGAGCAAGGCAGAAGCAGAAAACTACAGATCTGTTAGTTTAACCTCAGTGGTAGGGAAAATGATGGAATCACTTCTGAAGGAAAGAATTGTTGAGTATCTAGAGGCCAGAGGGCCAAGGACCCAAGGCAGCATGGATTCACAGCGGGAAGGTCATGCCAGACAAACCTGATAGATTTCTTTGACTGGGTGACCAAAGTAGTAGATCAGGGAGGGGCTGTGGACATGGCCTACCTAGACTTTAGCAAGGCATTTGACACAGTCCCACACAAAAGATTAATATACAAGTTAGCCAGCCTGGGAGTGGGTCCCAAGATGACAGCCTGGGTAAAGAATTGGCTGGAGAATAGGACACAGAGAGTAATAGTAAATGGAGTCCACTCTGAAGAAAGGGGGGTTACTAGTGGGGTACCGCAGGGTTCAGTATTAGGACCGGTCCTCTTCAATGTCTTTATAAGTGACATTGCAGAGGGACTGGAAGGAAAAGTATGTCTCTTTGCAGATGACACAAAGATCTGCAACAGAGTTGATGCACAAGGTGGGTTGGAAAGGATGAGAAGGGACTTGGCAAGGTTAGAGGAATGGTCAAATGTATGGCAGCTTAGATTCAATGCTAAGAAGTGCAAGGTAATGCACCTGGGAAACAAAAACCCAGGGGAAGAGTACACAATGGGGTGAGATACTAACAACAACAAAGATGGAAAGGACCTGGGGGTAGTCATATCAGATGACCTAAAGGTGGGCAAGCAATGTGAGAGGGCAGCAAGGAGGGTTGGGGGATACTGGGATGCATAGGAGAGGCATCACCAGCAGAAAACAGGAAGTTATTATCCTCTGTACAGACAGTTGGTGAGACCCCATCTGGAGTACTGCGGCAATTCTGGAGACCCAATCTCCAAGGACATAGACAGGATGGAGGCTGTCCAGAGGAGGGTAATTAAAATGGTGCAGGGTCTGCACCGGAAGACATATGAAGAGAGACTTAAGGAGCTGAATATGTATAGCCTCGAGGAAAGGGAGAGAGAGGGGGACATGATAGAAACTTTCAAGTATCTCAAGGGAATCAACAAAGTCCAAGAGGGTAGCATCTTTCAAAAAAAGTGTGCAAGAACAAGGGGCACAATTTGAAGTTAGAAGGGGGCGCTCAGAGGTAATTTAAGGAAGTATTTTTTCACAGAGAGGGTTGTGGATGCATGGAATGGCCTTCTCCGGAGGAGGCTGTGGAGTCAAAAACAGTGGTGGAATTCAAACATGCATGGGACAGTCATAAGGCAATTCTAGGGGGTGGGGGTAGGAAGAAGTAGGCTGCTGGTTAACTAGGATCTGCAGCTTATCCAATAGGTAGGGAAATGGGCAGACTGGGTGGGCCAAGCGGTCCTTATCTGCCGTCAAAATCTATGTTTCTATGTTTCTATCAATAGCATGCCAAAGCATTGCGGTGGGGCCAACATCCAATCGTATGCAGAAATTGCCATTATCTATAGGAGTTCGAAGGGCTTAGTTCAACTAAGCCAGAACCTCAATAAGGACTTCAGAGAGTTGGAAAAGTGGCTAGTGGACATGAAACTAGTCCTGAACCTCAATAAATCCAAGGCCATGCTTTTTGGTACCAAACGGTTAGGAGCCAGTAGATCAAACCTCCTACAGATCTCATCGGCCAATGGGACTCCACTTGAGGTATGTGCATCCACAAAATATCTTGGAGTGCACCTGGATCAGGAGCTAACCCTGAGCCCGCACATTGAAGCTACCACCAAAATCCTCCATCAAAGAATTGGCCTCTTATACAAACTTGGTGGATTCCTCTCCAGGGAAGCCCGTATGGCTATCACCACTGGTACCATTCTCCCAGTACTTCTCTATGGTACTCCCATATTTCAACCTCTTCGGGGCCCTGACCTCAACAAACTCAGAGTCCTTTATCACAAAATTGCCCGCTTTGCAGCCTCTGCCCACACCCGTGATCACCACTGCAATGTTCTTACCTCTTTGAGCTGGCCATCACTTGAGGCCAGGCTTGCATTCCCTACACTCTGTCTGACCTTCACAACAGCCAAGCTCCCGGCTCCTCCTAGCCTAAATGGACTTCTCCTATTCAAATCAGCTAAACGTGACCTGAGGTCTATTGGAAGTCCCCAGGACTCGAACCCGAGCTGGTGACAGGTCCTTTGCCAGTTCTGCCCTGTCACTCTGGAACAGTCTACCCGCAGCTGTGGCAAACTGCTCTACTCTGTACTCATTCAAAACTGCCCTAAAATCTCACTTACTGGTAGTCAATCAGTGCTGTTGCACTTGAATTGTTGGTGCCCCTTACACTCCTTAGTCGTGACCTGTATTGTCCTGTTTCTAATGCTACCTGTTCTCTTTTGTTTACTGTGATGCTACTTATGTATGTACCTATGCGATTAACTGTACTATCTTTGTCTCCTGTATGCTCTTGTGTCTCTTATCTGTAATTAATTCCGGGTCGCCCCTGAAAAAGGGATTTTGTTGTCTCAGTGGGCCTACCCGGTCAACAAATTTCAATAAATAAATAAATAAGCCCTCTAGTGTTAAAGGGGCCTGGTCACCCATCTATTGTATAGCCTTTCAGAGAGCCTATTCCCCACAGTAACAGGAGAACCCGATTTAGCTAGAAGGGACCCCATTATAGTTAGGTCCACCAGAGCTAGGGTTGAATCAGTACAATAAATTGCCTGTATATGTACTGTGGTCTGGACACTGAGACTGTATGTTTATTGACCACTACAGTAGGAATTGAGACTCTGTTTGCATCTGCCTGCATTATTATTCATTCTACAAACATTATTGTCAGAACTGTCTTGCATTGCTTTGTGCCAGCATTTCGGTGCTGGACAACCATCTGAACCAGTCTTCAACTGTCTTCGGAGTCACTTCACCCTGGTGCAACCCTGTCAGTCTTCACCTGTCCTTCAAGAATCATCCTCCAGGGAATCCAGAAGTAGACAACAGCCAAGCCACAAAGAGCTGCCCCGCAGTCGCCTCAAAGTTGCATCGTCCCGTTTGTTATTTTCCTCTTACAGTTTCCCAGTATGGCTTGGCCCAGTGCAGAAGTCTGCTGTCCATTTCTTGTTTTCACATCCGCAGCGGAGTACCGTCCAACCTGTCAGTGTCAGTTCTCCGAGTAACGTTCAGTTTGTGGTTTTTAGGGTGTCCTGGCTCGTCCGGCCGTGGCCTCCAAGTTTGGTCACAGTTTGACGTTCGATTTATTGGTTTGGCGAGTGCCTTATCTCATCTGGCCTTGGAACTTAGAAGACCGACACACTTCGATGCCCAGAGGAAGTGGTTGCCTGGCATCCAAGAGTGGTCCAGAGGTCCTAATCCAGTGGAAGCATCAGCCGGTGTATGTCTTCAGTCCAGAGGGAGTGCTTGCCTGGAGTCCAAGAGTGGTCCAGAGGTTCTAATTCTCCCGGTCCAGTGTGTTCATCAGTCCAGAGTGCATCTTCAGTCCAGAAGCAGAATGTTGGTTCTTCTTCTTCTTCATCTCTTCACTTGGCAATCCAGAAGTGGACTGTGGCCAGGTGGTATGCATTGCTTCTTCTTTCCAGACAGTCCAGAAGTAGACTGCAGCCGGATCTTGTATTCTTTTCCAGCAACCCTAGAGAGGTGGGGCATGGCCAAAACCCATGGTCTGTTAAATCCTCTCTGCATCCTTAGTTTTCCCACAAAGGTTCTGTACTTCACTGGAAAGGCAGTGGAGTAGTTCTACATTTCTTTTCGATGACAGAGAAAACCTACGTGCACCAACTGCCAACCATCTACTGCATAGACTTCCCTTGTGGTACTAGAATAGCTGTATTTTCAAACCTAAGTTTAGGGGGAGGTGCACCTCAGGGTTGAAACAGATGTCTGAGTATAGGGAAGACGCTCTTACAGCGTAACTGTTACAGCTGATGAATTCAATCTGACCTCCTGTGATATAGAGTTCCCCCTCTTACAGGGAACCAGAGATAAGACACTCTTACAGCGTAGCTGTTACAGCTGATTATTCTACTGTTCCTCTTGCATATAGTGAAATCTAATCTTGCATATAGTGAAATATAATCTTGCATATACTGAAATATAATCTTGCATGTAGTGAAATATAATCTTGCATGTAGTGAAATATAATCTTGCATGTAGTGAAATATAAGCTTCCAGGCACAAGATAGAAGTGGCAGTTTGTGTATGTATGATTATCCCTTTCTTTTGTCCCTACCCTAGGGTCAGTTGCTAATAAACTAATTCCTTTTCTCTAATCATGCCTCCTGCCTCTCCATTTTGGTGAAGAATTACATCATGTAGCCAAATAGGAAAAGAACTGCCTTACCACCTGGGTGGGTGTGTTTGAAGAGCCTGACATTCATCCTTTTGGCTTGCTTCATCTGACATCACGGACAGGGTACGTGTCTTCCATCTACTCGGTTCTTCATCATACGCAAACATCATCTCCTCCCCCCCCACACTTTTTCGGCTCACTTCAATATGACAAGTGTAACCCCTAGGTGGTGCTATCCCAAGTGCTACTACCCCTACCTGCTTGGCTAGTAGCAGGCTAAGGGGCCTGAGTTCCAAAACAGGTGCCTCCACCCGGAGGTCAGGGTCGGTAGTGGTCAAGCTAACCTGGGCACAGCCCTCCGGGACACTGTAACCCCCCCTCTTTCCTCTCTAGTGGCCTGAACACTGTCCAATAATCACTTTCACAATACCCCTGGTACACCACACACGTACCCACATTGTTTGCACTTACCACCAGGGCTGGTTCCTCTGGCTCGACCCTGGGGACCCCCTGTAAAACAAGGTTATGCACAGCAAATAGCACAAACTGGAACCACAATCAGATTACATGCAGAAAAAGTTAGATCTGATTTATTCAGGGGACTTGAACAAGGGAGGGGCAAAATCAGGTTAATTAGCTTAAAGGTTATATCAATCAAGCAGTTATGCATGCGCTTTGAGTCCCCCCACACAATACACCTCTGGGTACCCAGGTGGAGAAGAGATAGGCTAGCCAGGACCGTTGCCCAGAGTTGCAGCTGGTTGGGGCCCTGTGATGGAAAACACAACATGCACAGTACACAATAGTTGTAATCCGGAGCCAGAGGGCTCAGTTCGTAAAGGAAACGAAACAACAAGACAATCAGATGACACACTCAGATTAAGCTGTTGTTGCAGGGAGCTACCCTGGTATTTACTCACGATACCCAAGACTGGACACAGGCTGGACGAAAATCGAGACTGCAGGTGGTTGATCTGGAATGCCAGGAGAAGCAGGGCCCACACGAGTCGCAGAGGCGTCGTTCCTGTTCAAGCGTGGAGCAGGAGGCTGATCCCCAGGCAGGTCTGTCGTCGATGGCTTCTCTGTGCAGTGGGTAGTCTGGCTGGGCCAGTCTGGCAAGGCCTAGACTGCATGGAGACAAATTTGGATGCAGTCCGTTTTGGGCTGGATACAGCTTCCAGCAAGCAGAACACAGTTCACACAGTGGGGAACTAACTCACAACTCACTAGCAGCTCATAGCACATTTACATGTAAGGGACTTCTACTGTGCCAGGCAAAGCACTCCCCAGTCACAATCGCAAAGTCTTTGCACACACCGGGAGCTTAGGGGTAGCTGGAACTCCTGACAGGCCGAACGCATTCAGCAAAATCTTCGGTCTTCTTCAGGTTGAGCCTGGCCCACTTCGGTAGCTTACTTTAGTCACACAAACTTGGATTTAGTCCAAAATAATTCTCTTCTCTCCCTCTCAGGAGCAGCACACCGATATGCAGGCCAAAAACTTAGCCTTTTCAGAGTTCTCCCATGCTAATCCACTCAGGATTGCTGCTCATAATCCTTCAGCTCCTTCTTGTTCAGCTTCCAGCTTAGATCTAACTGAAAACTGCAAGCAGCCCGGGACTTCCCCAAGATCCAAAAGATTTGGTTGGCTGATTTGGCTGTCAGCCAAAGCAAGAGCTCCCCCTTCAGTTGCAAAAAAGGCGCAAAAAGTTCTAACTACAGTTCCTACAGATTTTGAATTCAGACAGCTCCTGTAGTCCGGCTACATTTTAGGTCCCACCAGTACTGTTCGGTCCAATTTGCAGTCCAGGACCAAGATAGTGGAGACAAACAAAACAGTCCTTCCTACAAAGAAAGCAGGTTAGACAAACTACATTATCATTATCACTCTAAATGATTTTCGTTAAATAGTTACATCTTTCAACAGAGTTCTCTATCAGATTACTTAAACTGCAATTAGGCAGCTCTTAAAGAGACAGTACACAGAGGCTATACAGGCTCTGGTAATCACATTTAAACTGCTAAAACACAGGACACCAGCCTGGCAGTGAGCATTTAGGCTAGTTCAAGGAAGACTTTCTGGGAACCCCCATTTGTGGGGTTACACAAGGTTGTCAACCATCTGGGAATTGGGCTTGTCACAGAATCACCACGCATCCAGATGATGTAACTATTTTAAATCTTATAACAGTAGCTAAAGGCTGTTTCCATACCAGAATTTGGATGGAGGTTTTGGGGAGGTCCCACTGTCTAATGGAGGCAGCTTCTAGGATGTAAACTACCCACCAAGGGCAAGAAGTGTTCTTGAAGTCAGAAGAGCTTTCTGTGAAGAAAAAAAAACCTGAACAAGGGACCAAAAGGAAGGCCCGCCCGACTCCTATAGATGTCTAAATCGGTATTTTTATTTCCCCCACCAGATAAAACCAATGTTCCATGGTGTGTTACCACTTCTCCAGGGAAGTGGTAGTACTTGTATATATTCTTTTATTTGTTTTGGTAACCAGGTAAGGCCCACTAGGCACAGGTGTCTGTTTTCAGGGGCGACTCGGAAGCACTGAGGAGGTTACGTGACATGCTCAGAGTCAGACAATATGGAAGTGGCAGCTGTGGGACTCAAACCTAGGTCTGTTTGCTGGATATACCAAGCTCATTGCTCTAACCTCTAGGCTATACTGCTAGCCCCTCTCTCTCTCTTGCATCACAATCTGTGTACAGGAATAAATCAGTGTCGTAGCGGCCTTGCTGAGTCCTCCCATGTGCTAATGCCTGCTTCTGTCACCCTTGGGTGTGTTTGCAACAGAACTGGGAGCGGCTGTCTCCTAACAGCATGGGAGAGGGTCACTCCCATTTATAAGGGTGCCACCAAACCAGTGGTACTGCACCACAAAAAATTGGGGTTATGTGGTGCAGGAAATAAAATACTGATTTAGAAGTATACAGGAGTCGAGCCTCAAGCCTTCCTTTTTGTCTCTTGTTCAGGTACCACCGTCAAAACAGTGGCTCTGAGGGCCACTGATGGCTTAGCAGTAGACACATTGACTTTCTGTGCTAGCATTGTGAGTTCATACTTTGAGCCTGGGGTGAAGCTTATCTGGCCACAAAGGTTCACGGGCAAGTTTTGCACATGCTTGTGTCAGTGAGAGCAGGAGTTGTGGGGGCAGCATAGCGCTGTTCATTGTAGGGAGCACAGCAGCCACCGCAAAGACGTCCAGCGCTGTGCAGAGATGCATAGGTATCAGGACATCCTGTCCCAAGCCATATTGGTCTTGGCAGGGCTGGTGTGTGGTGGGTGCTGTTCAGCCCAAGTCAAAACCCAGCCAAGCAGCAGAGGCACCACTACAGACTGCATCCCAGTTTTGGCGGGTAGGCGGTGGGGGGGGGGACATTAGCTAAAAAAACAAACAGCAAAATGGGTGGCATGCCAGTGAGGGCCTCCTCACTCAACCGCAAAACAGTGGCATTTAACCAACAGAGTCCCCCTTTCCCGAAGTTCCTACTGCAAATTTGGTTCCTTTTTTCTGAGAAGTCCAATGGGAGTACTCCTTGCTGTTGGAGACTGTTCTGCCTCTTGATACTATAGACTCGGGGGGGGGGTAAATCCCCTTACCCTGCTCCCACTTGGGTGTATAGCCAAGGCTCTGTGATGGATGGCACTCACAGGTACGATTGCAGGGGGATCGGGGGGTGCCTCAGGTGCTCCTGAAGGAGGCAACTGCAAGAGCTAAAATGGGGGCATTAGCAAAAGCAAAATACAATAGTTTGACACAATCTCAGATTTGGATATTATTGCGTCGGGCACTGTAACCTCTCCCTACAGGAAACCTGTGGAGTTTATTGTACTGTACACCTGTCCTCACTTCAGATGATTGGCCAGTCAGTTCAGACATGGTACAAGTGTGCACAGAGGAGTCAGCCAAGTTGCAATGCGCTTATCACAGTTTCTGCCAGTGATTTACTGCAGGATACTGTAGGAACACAGAAAGTAATCCAATAGTAATTTGTCATGCAGGAACATGTGACATGAGCCGGACCAGCGGTGTGGCATTAGAGCTAATGCCCGCCATGCTGGCGACCTGGGTCTGGGAGCAGAACCGGGGTTATCGGGGGTCAGTAGGGGTGGCCAAGGGGGAGAAGATAGTGTCCAATGAACTGCTCTCCACTCCCAGGGAGGGACTGCCACTCCACGATCAACTACCACCAGTAGTGCAGGATGGAGGATGAGAATAGGGAGGGTGAGGGTCTAATGCAGTGTGTGTGTGTGTGTGTGTGTGTGTGTGTATGTGTGTGTGTGTGTGTGTGTGTGTGTGTGTGTGTGTGTGCCTCCGCATGGCACACACTGACATCCATGCTGTAGCATGGGGAGGAGGGAGAAAATGAGAAAGGCAGCTGAGTGAGCTGAATGAAACCTGGCCTGCCCACTCCCACCCATACTGCCACTGGCAGATGCCTCCCCAATATCTGGATGAGAGTCTCTCAGGGAGTGAGAATGGCCTTCCCCCTTCCAGCCCCGCCAGAGGGATAATCCATGATGGATCACCTGGGGCAGGTAAGTCCTCAGACAGGTTGGTTACTGGTTAGGGGAGTCAGGATCAGATGGAAAGCTGCCCACTGAGGCCAGGGAGCATAAAAGTCCCTACGGAAAGATAAGGGCAGGCGCGACATGCTGCCACATCTGTTAAAATCAGGCAAAAGTCCATGTGAGGGGGAGAGGGGGCACAGATCTTGACTGTCTTGTGAAAATGTGGCTAAACTTGTATATCTGTGTCAGCATACGAGATCTGGACAGGACCCATTTCTTTTGTGAGATACAGTTTAACTGGTGTCTGATTAAGTGTCATTTGAACTGTTTGTATCAGTGTATACTACCTCTGCTTCTTTTATTTTCTTTAGTATGCTTTTGTGCCTCTGGTCTTCCCCTTAATTCCCCTGACGGAGCTTTGGTCCCTACCCCACACACCGACCCACCATGCCTAGCCTTATGCCCCGGGCATGGCCGCCAGGCGGGTGCCCCCTCCCCACGGTCAGTGTAGGCTAGCCCTGGCTTACCCCTCAGGGTGGGGCCATGGGAGCAGGACCCCCCCCAACAGACAATGGTGGCAGCGGCGGTGGAGCAGGGCATCATGACTGGGGGACCAGAGATTTTGTTAACTGTGTGGCAGTACCTGGGGGGTGGGGACACGCGATGACATCCCGTGTCCACCCCGCCCCCCCCCCGCAGGTAATGGCACTGCACTGACACAATGGGTCCCCCTAGCCTCTGCCAGAGGTGTGCGGCATGTGTCGGACACTCTACCCCCACCAGAGAAGGAGAGCAGTCTCTAGGATGCTCAATCCATCTCCCCCAGTCAGCCCTCCGACATCCCGAGTCCATTTCTGAACCTGGGCCATCAGCGTCACAGATGGACACGCTGCCTCTGCGCTGGCAGGCTGGCCGTACTATCTCTGCTTCTCATGTACTGGTCTTTCTATTTTATGTACAGATTCAAAACTTTTCATCATTTTTTGGGTCCAATTTCTTTTTCTGTGCTTTGTTACATCTGGGCTACAAATGAACATCTCGTACTAAATGCACATTTTAAAAAATGGCAATCTGTTTAAAACCACCTTGTTTACAGCAAAGGACAAATGTATTTATAAAAATGGGTAAGAGAAATACTGCACTGTGATTGGCAGTATCCAGTCACATGACCATAGGTTATTATAGTATAACCAAACAAGTTCATCAAAAGACCTGTGTGGTCTTTTCTCACCATTCTACAAGGATTTTGACTGCATGTAGCCGTCAGTGCAGAGGAATAAGCAAGACCCGCAGGGGTCAGGAGTTCAGAAAATGGACAAATAAACAGGGGTTAGCAGCTGGGAAAAATAATCAGGGTGGCCAAGTGAACAGACTTACTGAGTGAATGGTGTGGGGAGGTAGTGGTAGGCTATTTAACATCCTTCAGCATCCCTCTGTAGCAAGGTCAAGTGCATTCAAGTGGTATGGGTGCCCCCCCATCACCCTTCCATTCCCATGGCTGCAGCCAACATCTTTCCAGCTGTGCCCGCAGCAATGTTGTCAGTTGACTCACTACTTTGGCTCTCTTGTCTGTACTTTGACAATCTTCTCCTGACACCCACTGTGCGGTCACCTTCAACATACAGACCCTCCCATCGCCTGATCTTTCCTCCCACCCTCCACCCATATACACACCAAGAATGAAGTAACTTTCACAGCCCCTTCCTGTTAACCTCTCTTGTCCCAGCAGGCTTAATGCAAAGGAATTGGGAGTGTTGGTTTCATGGTGTTTCAATTTCTGGCTGTCAGACCTGGCCCTGTGACATCCCACTATTGAGTGAGCTCTGACAGCCAGGCAAAGCTCTGAAAGTTACTGCACCCAGATGTGTGATAATTGGAAGGCTTTTAGCTTGATGTTCAGTGGGGGGTAGCTCCTCACCATCCCCTACTTAAACATCAGACCACCTCTCGCTCTGCTTCAAGCATTTCGGCGGTGTGACTGTCATGGGCCTCTCATCTTCCCTGAGTTCCTGTCTTGCTCTCTCCTCAGTTGCCTGGCTGGTCGGCTTGTACCTTTCTTCTCCTGCTCTCCATTTTTCCCAGCTTGGTGTTTTTCACTCAGTCTCCCCCAGTCCTTTGTTGTCTGCCCCTCTGGTTTCCTATTGTGGCTTTCTCCTGTCTATTCCCCTTCCCATTCCTTCCTCCTCCTCCTCAGTGTACCTCTACCTCGTTGTCTTGCTGTCCGTTCTTCCTGTCTCCTACTTTCTTTTGGGTATTTCTTTCCACCTCACTAGCCATAACTCAGTTTCTCCATCGGTGCTTCAGGGCGTCCTATCATCCTTGAGTGCCTGACTCCCATACCGCTCTGTCGCTCTGCAGTTCCTACCTCCTGTGGCAGCTGGTCCTCTCATTGCATGCCTTCAAGGACATTATTCCCCACTGCAGTCTGACCCACTGCCTGCACCACAACCTACTCTCCACTTTCTCTCAGACCTGCTCCTCTGGTATTCCTGCCTCGGGCGCCTGGACCATCATGTGTGGATCTCCAGACCCGGTCCACTAACTGGAATTGCTGTTTTGTGCCATTGCTCGAATTGTGGAATCCTACCAGTGCATGCCTTACCATTGGACTACTGTCGAGCTGTGATTTTTACAGTGCCTGCCTTCATAGCGGACTGCTTCTCGCCACTCTCCTGAACTAAAAGGACACTCATAGTACTTATTTTATAGTCTCCCTCATATCCTACATAGATTCAGAGTGCACCTACGTGATCCCACCCGAGACCCGCAACTGATATGCCACATTAGCAGGTGGGCCATAGTAAGCATGGTCAATAGATACAGGAGCTCAGGTGTGCTTCTCAAAGGAAATCCAAGTTCTGCTATTAGAGCTGCTAATTCTTTAGTCCAGTATCTGGAAAACAGCCTTATCATTGGTAATACGCTTTTACTCCAGAATATGGTGATAGCGGACCACATGGGGCTCCGCCATCCCTCACATATGTGCCCCTCAAGTGAGCCCTGCTCATAGTTTTAACGCATTCCAATATTCTACTCACAGACTCATGTGGGGTCTTACCCTCTTTACATGTTCTTCCCATTCACTACAGGCAGGCTCACATGGGGTCAAATCTTACCCTCCCTACCTTGAACTATTCCTTACTATGGCGATGGTGGACTATGTGGGGTGCCACCATCCCAATCATGCTCTACTCAGTTGATACAGTGATAGCGGACCACGTGGGTTCTCGCTATCCCTATCATGCACTACTCAGTGGGACATGGAGTCCTGCCATTCATCTCACGCACAACTCCTGCAACAGCGATGGTGGACCCCATTGGGTCCCGCCATCCCACTCAACATCTAGTTGAAGGGATTCAACTCATTGCTCCATCAAGTCCCCTTTACTGCAGATTGGCTTACTTTGGGTCTCTTCCTCCTTACTTGGAACAATGCTACTATAGTGACAATAAACTGTGGGGGGTCCTGCATCCCCACCTTACTCAGGCTAAATTACGGTGATGGCGGACCACGTGGGTTCCTGCCATCCCACACATACTCTACTCCATACCATAGCGATGGCGAACCATGTGGGGGTCTTGCCATCCCAATCATGCACTACTCAGTGGTACGGGCAATGGCAGACCACATGGGGTTCCGCCATCCCTATCACGCACTACTCTATTAGAATGGTGATGGCGGACTACATGGGGTCCCACCATCCCAAACATATATGCCCTTCAAAGGGCCCTACCATAGCTCAAAAGTATTTCCTAATTACTTCAGGCGTACATATGTGGGGGTTTTGCCCTCTTTACCTTGGACTGCAACATACTCTGGCTCGCAAGGGTACACCCTTAACACCTGGATTGTTATATACTATGGAGATGGCGGACCACGTGGGGTCCCGCTATCCCCCTTCTGCATGCCCTAAGAAAGCCTCCCTCGTATTCCTTGTCTTCTAGTCCAACTTCTATGACTCTTGCTTTACCTTAAACTATGCAATAGGACAGCGATTATGGACTTATTTCGGATCATGTTTTAATCAGTGATTCAGGATATGCAAGTACGTCCCACTATCCCATCTCAACGTGCCCTTGTGTGGTCCTCCTTGCTCAACTGCATCTCTATCATATTACAGTTTCGGTGGACTATCGCCCCCTCACCTCAGAGTTATCGTTCTGTGGTGATGGTAACCCACATGGGGGTCTCACCATCCCAACAGTCCATATTGCCCCACAAAAGGGGGTTATCCTCTCTACTCAAACGTACTTCTACTTGCACTATGGTGGACCCTGATTGGGGTCTCGCCTTCTCAGTTTGGCCATCTCAGACTTTCTGTCACTCAAACATGGCTACTACATACACCGGACCTACATGAGAATTTCATGCCCCAGCTAGCATACCTCTGGGCCTACTTCCATCATCAGTTCACTAGTTTCTTCTGTTACAGTCCATCATCTTATCCATTCCAGTTTCAATGCCTAACATCTCTGTGGGCGATGGCGGACCACATGGGGTCCCGCTATCCCATTTACACATGCCCCACGAAGGGCCTTACTGGTACTTTCCTGTCATTTCAGTCAGCCTCATGCGACTCTCGTCCTTCATACCTTGCATTATTCCATATTACTGCAATGGCTGACCACGTCGGGTCCCGCCATCCCAACAAAGGATATCGCCCTTCCTGTCTTGTATTATGTCATAATACAGCGATGGCAAACCAGCATTATCCATTATTCAAAGGTCGTGCTATGGATGTACAACAGTCATGTAGGCCTCCCAGTTGACTCCATTCCTACCTTATTGTCTTTCTCAGCCACGCAGTGCTCCATCCATTCATTTTCTAAGATCTGAATCTGCAACTTTGGCACATATTCTTCAGCCGTTCTGACACTTTATCTTGACTTCCATCTGCTTCGCTTGTAGCTGTCTCAAACTTGGATTAACCATTGTCACAGCATCTGGACAGCATTCCAAGTTGGATATTTCCATCCACTCGAACTTTCACCTGCAACATCGACTTCCTGCTCATCTCAACCTCTAACAAGACTCTTCGACCAGCAAAATCCGACCAAACTCCTGGACATAACCATACCTAAAGCTAAGCCACATTTAGGATTATTCTCCTTTTAGTATGCCCAGAGGACGGGCAGGTCAGTAGCCATGGGTCCTTGGAGGTTTCTCCCTAAGGGGGGTTTTCCTCTCCTGTATGTTACTGATCATACTCTGTGGAGTTGGAGGAGGTAGTCACTTCACTATTTCTTTTGGGCCTTAAGTCTTATGCCTACTCAGTATCCTACAGAGGGTGGGATGCGGTGAAGCATCAAAGCTCAAGTCATAAACACCAAGCATATACCATTCCGCTCATAAGTGTACACAAGCACTGAGCTATGTACCCCACGTGGAATCATAACCAGTAGGATCTAGGCAGGGTGTCAAATAACATGATTTCAGAAGTAATTTAAGTAGAAAAGAATTATGAGACAATGTTGTTATGGGGGCTCACTTCAGAGCTGTGGGGCCCTGTCTATAAACTGAGCCCCCACATTATGAGTAAAGTTCAGTGTTGTATGAGTTACTGGGGCTCACTTCAGAGCTATGAGGGCTCTGTCTATAAACTGAGCCCCCCCCCCATTATAAGTAAATATCAGTGTTGTATGAGTTACTGGGGCTCACTTCAGAGCTATGGGGGCCCTGTCTATAAGCTGAGCCCCCCTCCTCCATTATAAGTAAATGTCAGTGCTGTATGAGTTACTGGGGCTCACTTCAGGGCTATGGGGCCCCTGTCTATAAACTGACCCCACCAATTATAAGTAAATGTCAGTGTTGTATGAGTTACTGGGGTTCACTTCAGAGCTATGGGGGCCCTGTCTATAAATTAAGCCCCCCCCCCATTGTAAGCAAATGTCAACATTGTATGAGTTACTGGGGTTTACTACAGAGCTATGGGGTCCCTGTCTATAAACGGACCCCCCATTATAATAAATGTCAGTGTTGTATGAGTTACTGGGAATTACTTCATAGCCATAGGGGCTGAGCCCCTGTATGACTGTAATACTATCATTGGCTATAAGGTGTCGTGTTTCCTTCCAGCTTAAGTTTCTGAGGTGTGTTGATCACATCACCTAAGGGGATGGAGGGATGGGAGTGAGTATGAACTTGAGAGAGGGCCGGATAACCTGTCTAAGAATAAAGCCTTGTCATGTTAACCCTGTGACTGCCTACCTAGTAATAAAGCCATGTCATGTTAACCCTGTGACTGCCTACCTAGTAATAAAGCCTTGTCATGTTAACCCTGTGACTGCCTACCTAGTAATAAAGCCATGTCATGTTAACCCTGTGACTGCCTGCCTAGTAATAAAGCCATGTCATGTTAACCCTGACTGCCTACCTAGTAATAAAGCCATGTCATGTTAACCCTGTGACTGCCTACCTAGTAATAAAGCCTTGTCATGTGAACCCCGTGACTGGCTACCTAGTAATAAAGCCATGTCATGTTAACCCCGTGACTGCCTACCTAGTAATAAAGCCTTGTCATGTGAACCCCATGACTGCCTACCTAGTAATAAAGCCATGTCATGTTAACCCCGTGACTGCCTACCTAGTAATAAAGCCTTGTCATGTGAACCCCGTGACTGCCTACCTAATAATAAAGCCTTGTCATGTTAACCCCGTGACTGCCTACCTAGTAATAAAGCCATGTCATGTGAACCCCGTGATTGCCTACCTAGTAATAAAGCCTTGTTACGTTAACCCTGTGATCTGCCTACCTAGTAATAACACCATGTCATGTGAACACTGAGACTGCCTACCTAGTAATAAAATCTTGTCACGTTAACCCTGTGACTGCCTACCTAGTAATAAAGACTTGCCATGTTAACTCTGTGACTGCCTACCTAGTAATAAAGCCATGTCATGTTAACCCTGTGACTGCCTAAATAGTAATAAAACTTTGCCATGTTAACCCTGTGACTGCCTACCTAGTAATAAAGCCTTGTCATGTTAACCCTGTGACTGCCTAAATAGTAATAAAACCGTGTCATGTTAACCCTGTGACTGCCTACCTAGTAATAAAGCCTTGTCATGTTAACCCTGTGACTGCCTAAATAGTAATAAAACCGTGTCATGTTAACCCTGTGACTGCCTACCTAGTAATAAAGCCTTGTCATGTTAACCCTGTGACTTCTTACCTAGTAATAAAACCGTGTCATGTTAACCCTGTGACTGCCTACCTAGTAATAAAGCCTTGTCATGTTAACCCTGTGACTGCCTACCTAGTAATAAAACCGTGTCATGTTAACCCTGTGACTGCCTACCTAGTAATAAAGCCTTGTCATGTTAACCCTGTGACTGCCTACCTAGTAATAAAACCGTGTCATGTTAACCCTGTGACTGCCTGCCTAGTAATAAAGCCTTGTCATGTTAACCCTGTGACTGCCTGCCTAGTAATAAAACCATGTCATGTTAACCCTGTGACTGCCTACCTAGTAATAAAGCCTTGTCATGTTAACCCTGTGACTGCCTACCTAGTAATAAAACCGTGTCATGTTAACCCTGTGACTGCCTACCTAGTAATAAAGCCGTGTCATGTTAACCCTGTGACTGCCTACCTAGTAATAAAGCCGTGTCATGTTAACCCTGTGACTGCCTACCTAGTAATAAAGCCGTGTCATGTTAACCCTGTGACTGCCTGCCGAGTAATAAAGCCTTGTCATGTTAACCATGTGACTGCCTGCCTAGTAATAAAGCCGTGTCATGTTAACCCTGTGACTGCCTGCCTAGTAATAAAGCCTTGTCATGTTAACCCTGTGACTGCCTGCCTAGTAATAAAACATGTCATGTTAACCCTGTGACTGCCTGCCTAGTAATAAAGCCTTGTCATGTTAACCCTGTGACTGCCTGCCTAGTAATAAAACCATGTCATGTTAACCCTGTGACTGCCTGCCTAGTAATAAAGCCTTGTCATGTTAACCCTGTGACTGCCTGCCTAGTAATAAAACCATGTCGTTAACCCTGTGACTGCCTGCCTAGTAATAAAGCCTTGTCATGTTAACCCTGTGACTGCCTGCCTAGTAATAAAACCATGTCATGTTAACCCTGTGACTGCCTGCCTAGTAATAAAGCCTTGTCATGTTAACCCTGTGACTGCCTGCCTAGTAATAAAACCATGTCATGTTAACCCTGTGACTGCCTGCCTAGTAATAAAGCCTTGTCATGTTAACCCTGTGACTGCCTGCCTAGTAATAAAACCATGTCATGTTAACCCTGTGACTGCCTGCCTAGTAATAAAGCCTTGTCATGTTAACCCTGTGACTGCCTGCCTAGTAGTAAACCATGTCATGTTAACCCTGTGACTGCCTGCCTAGTAATAAAGCCTTGTCATGTTAACCCTGTGACTGCCTGCCTAGTAATAAAACCATGTCATGTTAACCCTGTGACTGCCTGCCTAGTAATAAAGCCTTGTCATGTTAACCCTGTGACTGCCTGCCTAGTAATAAAACCATGTCATGTTAACCCTGTGACTGCCTACCTAGTAATAAAGCCTTGTCATGTTAACCCTGTGACTGCCTACCTAGTAATAAAGCCTTGTCATGTTAACCCTGTGACTGTCTACCTAGTAATAAAGCCTTGTCATGTTAACCCTGTGACTGTCTACCTAGTAATAAAACCATGTCATGTTAACCCTGTGACTGCCTACCTAGTAATAAAGCCTTGTCATGTTAACCCTGTGACTGTCTACCTAGTAATAAAGCCTTGTCATGTTAACCCTGTGACTGCCTACCTAGTAATAAAGCCTTGTCATGTTAACCCTGTGACTGCCTACCTAGTAATAAAACCATGTCATGTTAACCCTGTGACTGCCTACCTAGTAATAAAGCCTTGTCATGTTAACCCTCTGACTGCCTACCTAGTAATAAAACCATGTCATGTTAACCCTGTGACTGCCTACCTAGTAATAAAGCCTTGTCATGTTAACCCTGTGACTGCCTACCTAGTAATAAAGCCATGTCATGTTAACCCTGTGACTGCCTACCTAGTAATAAAGCCTTGTCATGTTAACCCTGTGACTGCCTACCTAGTAATAAAGCCTTGTCATGTTAACCCTGTGACTGCCTACCTAGTAATAAAGCCTTGTCATGTTAACCCTGTGACTGCCTACCTAGTAATAAAGCCTTGTCATGTTAACCCTGTGACTGCCTACCTAGTAATAAAGCCATGTCATGTTAACCCTGTGACTGCCTACCTAGTAATAAAGCCTTTGTCATGCTAACCCTGTGACTGCCTACCTAGTAATAAAGCCATGTCATGTTAACCCTGTGACTGCCTACCTAGTAATAAAGCCAAGTCATGCTAACCCTGTGACTGCCTACCTAGTAATAAAGCCACGCCATGTTAACCCTGTGACTGCTACCTAGTAATAAAGCCACGTCATGCTAACCCTGTGACTGCCTACCTAGTAATAAAGCCACGTCATGTTAACCCTGTGACTGCCTACCTAGTAATAAAGCCACGTCATGCTAACCTTGTGACTGCCTACCTAGTAATAAAGCCACGTCATGTTAACCCTGTGACTGCCTACCTAGTAATAAAGCCACGTCATGCTAACCCTGTGACTGCCTACCTAGTAATAAAGCCACGTCATGTTAACCCTGACTGCCTACCTAGTAATAAAGCCACGTCATGTTAACCCTGACTGCCTACCTAGTAATAAAGCCACGTCATGTTAACCCTGACTGCCTACCTAGTAATAAAGCCTTGTCATGTTAACCCTGACTGCCTACCTAGTAATAAAGCCATGTCATGTTAACCCTGACTGCCTACCTAGTAATAAAGCCATGTCATGTTAACCCCGTCACTGCCTACCTAGTAATAAAGCCATGTCATGTTAACCCTGTGACTGCCTACCTAGTAAT
The DNA here is from genome assembly GCA_016271365.2 of Neoceratodus forsteri. Lineage (NCBI taxonomy): Eukaryota > Metazoa > Chordata > Ceratodontiformes > Ceratodontidae > Neoceratodus > Neoceratodus forsteri. The sequence goes on from JADMNL010000026.1 coordinate 290,983,685, forward strand.
AAAGCCTTGCCATGTTAACCCCGTGACTGCCTACCTAGTAATAAAGCCTTGCCATGTTAACCCTGTGACCTCCTACCCAGTAATAAAACTTTGCCATGTTAACCCTGTGACTGCCTACCTAGTAATAAAGCCATGTCATGTTAAACCTGTGACTGCCTACCTAGTAATAAAGCCTTGTCATGTTAACCCTTGACTGCCTACCTAGTAATAAAGCCATGTCATGTTAACCCTGTGACTGCCTACCTAGTAATAAAGCCACGTCATGTTAACCCTGTGACTGCCTACCTAGTAATAAAGCCACGTCATGCTAACCTTGTGACTGCCTACCTAGTAATAAAGCCACGTCATGTTAACCCTGTGACTGCCTACCTAGTAATAAAGCCACGTCATGCTAACCCTGTGACTGTCTACCTAGTAATAAAGCCACGTCATGTTAACCCTGTGACTGCCTACCTAGTAATAAAGCCACGTCATGCTAACCTTGTGACTGCCTACCTAGTAATAAAGCCACGTCATGTTAACCCTGTGACTGCCTACCTAGTAATAAAGCCACGTCATGCTAACCCTGTGACTGCCTACCTAGTAATAAAGCCACGTCATGTTAACCCTGACTGCCTACCTAGTAATAAAGCCACGTCATGTTAACCCTGACTGCCTACCTAGTAATAAAGCCACGTCATGTTAACCCTGACTGCCTACCTAGTAATAAAGCCTTGTCATGTTAACCCTGACTGCCTACCTAGTAATAAAGCCATGTCATGTTTACCCTGACTGCCTACCTAGTAATAAAGCCATGTCATGTTAACCCTGACTGCCTACCTAGTAATAAAGCCATGTCATGTTAACCCCGTCACTGTCTACCTAGTAATAAAGCCATGCCATGTTAACCCTGTGACTGCCTACCTAGTAATAAAGCCTTGCCATGTTAACCCCGTGACTGCCTACCTAGTAATAAAGCCTTGCCATGTTAACCCTGTGACCTCCTACCCAGTAATAAAACTTTGCCATGTTAACCCTGTGACTGCCTACCTAGTAATAAAGCCATGTCATGTTAAACCTGTGACTGCCTACCTAGTAATAAAGCCTTGTCATGTTAACCCTTGACTGCCTACCTAGTAATAAAGCCTTGTCATGTTAACCCTGTGACTGCCTACCTAGTAATAAAGCCTTGTCATGTTAACCCTGTGACTGCCTACCTAGTAATAAAGTCTTGTCATGTTAACCCTGTGATTGCCTACCTAGTAATAAAGCCTTGTCATGTTAACCCTGTGACTGCCTACCTAGTAATAAAGCCATGTCATGTTAACCCTGTGACTGCCTACCTGGTAATAAAGTCTTGTCATTTTGATGTTGTTTTTTTTGTTGAAGACACTTCATTTTTCCTTTCTAACGGAAGAAGAAAATCATCACTTCCAGGCATCTCTGCAGCGGCTAAACGCAATTGGACAGGTCAGTAGCAACCTCCTGGGGTCGTTGGTCTGGTCAAAGGTCCCACAAAACTCACTACAGCCTGGTGATTAGTGAATCAGCTGCTGTGCTAGCAACGTGGGTTTCCTCACTGGGCCAGGGACATCAGCTGCTGACCAGCAGAGGCAGAGAGGGCGTGGGACCCTGAAACTTCTGGCCTAGGGGTGGGACGGGATCCTTCCACTGCATGACTGACCCCAGTGGGGATGGAGTCATGCAGGAAGGGATTCATAGATCATAGGTCATACCTAGCATCAACACATAGTCTACATGAGGGGATATTCCACTGCAAGAATGGGGGTGTTACAAAAGGTGTTGCATTAGAGAACTTCCCTGAGGTGGGCAGGATCTACACATAAAAGGGGAAATGCTCCCTGATCTATATGACAAATCTTTCTGACTCCACACCTTGGCTTCAATGTCCCTGTGCGGCCCCTCCTATCAGCACACGGAACTCTGTGTAAGCCTCAGACTCTCCTGGCCATTCCTGGGTCCCGCCATGGAGAGGCTTTCCTACAAGAAAGTGGCACAAGTGGAGGCAGTCTTTGTGGGGACCAGCTCCATGTGTTGCAAGGCAAGAGGGCTGCGCTAGGAGTGGTTGCCCATGAGGAATGGCGCCTTTAGAACAACCGGAAATGAAGGCGTACTACAGAATATTAATTGAATAACTAAATAAAGTTGTCACTTGACTGGCTCAGCTGTGCGCAGCAGCTGGCTGCTCTAATGCCTGGCATACCAGGTTATCCATGGGCGAGCTGCGTAGGGCCAGCAGGGGTCCAAAGATGTCAGGGAGATGAGGTACCTGATTCCATGGGGGGGGGCAAAGTTCAAAGTATGTCGGCAGGAACTCCACTGCCACGAAGCCTACCAAGGATCAACACTGACTTTGATTGTGAAGGCCACCATTCACCCCCACCCTTTTACAGGCTGGAGGCGTGCTGATGCAGCCGTGTAAACCCCAGTTGTTGAGGTGGGGGACAAAGAAGGAAACTTGTAGGGGCACACGTAAAGATGTAGGCAAACATTGGCAAATGTAATGCAGACAAGAAAAATGTAAGGTAAGCATGGCAAATGTAGGCAAGCAAGCAACACTGTAGGCGCAGACATGGAAAAATGAAGGGCAAACGAGGGACTACATAGGGCAAACGCAATAAGAGAGTCTCAGGGGTTATGTTAATGGTCTGCTAATCATCTTTGGGATCACCCTCTAGGGGTTAATGTGGCATGAGGCATAGTCGAGTGCTACACGCCTCTTGAGGGTTATTAACTGAGCACTAAAATAACCCCAGGGAGTGATTTATTGCTATTATAACACGCATTTGACAATGCCGAATGTTGGTTTGCTGGCACTAGCATTGGTAGTGCAGGAGTTAGAGGGATGCATGATAGGAATGGAACTTAAGTACTGAACTGATGCCAACCCCACCCCCACCCTGCAGAGACTGACAGGCGTTGGAGATGTGCCTTTGGATCATCGGGCATAACGCTCACACCATTTCATCTCACACTACCCTGCAGACACTGACAGGTGTTGCGGTGTGCTTTGGGGTCTTTAGGCCTTACACTCATCCCATTTCATAAGGAAATATGCTGAAGTGGGTGTGGTACAGGAGAATGGGGTGAACGCTGGGCCTGATGACTGCAAGACACACCTCGATGCCTGTCAGTGGCTGCAGGGTGGGGGTGGAATGGCGTGCATATTACGGGCGACGATCCCAAGTCACACCCATTGGGTGTCAGTCTGTACTGAGTAGGACATTATGGTTGGAAACCATAATGCCCCGGGCCTTTGTTGTCATTTTCACTCCAGATTTGCAAAATGGGATTTTTGTGGCCCCACGTCATGAACAGTGGCACTGCCATTTCGTTACTCAATCCGGAAAGGTGGTTTTGCACAACGACTGCGCCATTTGGCTCCAAAGGTGTGAAAACACATTTCTGCCAGGATGTGAAAAATGACAGCTATACTGTTAGTGAGGTGGTGTGAAAAAATGGCAATGCTGAAAATCTGGAGTAAAAATATGAAAAACTGGCAAAGTTACGAATGTGTCTAGAAACTGCGCAACGCACGCCTGTAACGCAATAATTTTTTGGATTTTTTCCACCAAATTTTCAACATGGGTATTTTGAAACCTCTCTTCATGAACAGTGGCACTGTGATTTTCTTAATCTGTCCCGAACAGTGATTTCCCACAGCGACGGCGCTATTCTGCACCGTAAGTGCGAAAACACATTTCGGCCAAGATGTGAAAAATGACAGCTGTACTGTTGATTAGGAGGTGTGAAAAATGCCAATGTTGAAAATCTGGAGTGAAAATATTACATATTTGCGAAGTTACGAGTGTGCGTGGAAACTGCACAATGCACGCTTGTAACACTGTCATTTTTTTGAATTTTTCCACCAAATTTGCAACATAGGCTTTTTGAGAGCCCACCTCATGAACAGCAACACTGTTGTTTTGTTATTTGGTCCCAAAAGGTGATTCCGCGCAGTGACCACAAAATCACCTTTCGGGACCGAATAACGAGATGACAGTGATTGAATTCATGAAGTGGGGTCCTAAGAACCCCATGTTGAAAATTTAGTTCTAAAATTCCCCAAAATGGCTGAGATATGCACCAAAGTTGAAACAAAAAAAATGTATGCCATTATACAGCTTACCAGCATTTCTTCAGTTCGCGGTCGGCTGAAGAGTACAGACGTGTTCCCGGTCCACTGAAGATCGGCGTGCCAGGCTCCGGAGGTAAGTATGGGGTGAGGGTATGTGAATGGGTGCAGAGGGTGGCTGTAGGTTGGGGAGGGGCAAGAGAGGCCACGAGGGACTGCTTTTTTTACAGGGTTTATAAAAAAAAAAAAGAGATGCGGGACTTTGGCACACTGGGGTGGACTCCCAGTGTGCCACCTGGACGCTTGTGGGGGGGGAGCCGACGGGATTGGGCACCCTGTCGGTCATACAGTGTGGGCGGCGTGAGCCGAGGGGGATTGGGTACCCCCTCAGCACATAACAAATGGGAGGGTGCTTCATGCCGATGGGGATTGGGCTACCCCATTGGCAAAGGAACTGGGGAAGGGGCATGCCGATAGGGGGATTGGGCACACCCGTCAGCTTTCACGAGGATGGAGAGGCAGCTGACGACAGTCGCTGCTTGCTGACATGGGCCGTATGCAGATTGCAGTGGTTTTCTTTCAACTGCACGTCACTGCATCTGAAGTGCTGTCATAGAGAGCTCAGCCATTTATTAGTGCTGTGTGGTCCTGCCTGCAAAATGGAGCGGGGCATTGGCAGAGCGGTGCCACACCTCTAAAACTTGTATGGTGCCACTATGTTGCTTGCGCCTGCGTGCATGCCAACATAATAAAGTTTTGTTCCTTGTTCAACATATGATTAGGCAATCCACGTCTGTTAACCAGAGAGTAACATAAGAAGGATAGAATGCCTACAGCCAATCAAAAAGCTCTATTTCTCAGACCCTTTTTACGGTCGTTTGCACACATGCGCAAGGAACATCTTGCAACAGTACGACTTTTGGAGGTGTGTGACCCTCCTCACAAATCCAGTGCTCAGTGTAGCAGGTGCGATCGATCCTACCAGACCAATACATGCTGAACTGTGTATGACAGCAGTCCAGCTGTGTTGGTCTTCACTTCTAAGAAAAGGTCCGCTGCAATCAGCGGTAGTAGCGTGTATGCAATTTGCATACTGACATCAGCCGAACTGCTGTCATTGCACAGCTTGGCATGAAATCCCTCCTGCTTCCTCCCTCTACTAATGTCCTCCCCCCCCTCGTTAGTGTTCTCCCCGGCCCCCATGTTGCGTGCCGAGGGGGGTGCCCAATCCCCCTTGGCTCATGCGCCCCCAGCACACTGTGTGCCTGACGGGGGTGCCAAGTCCCCCATCAGCTGCAGCCTGCCCCATCAAACAACCAGTTGGCACGCTGGGAGCCCACCCCAGCGTGCTCATGCCTCTCTCCCCCACGCACATTATATGGCCGGTGGGGGTGCCCAATCCCCGCTGGCTCCAGTTCCCCCCTAACAAACACGTAGGTAGCATGTTGGGATCCCACCCCAGCGTACCAAAAGCGTCCGTTTTTTAATTCCTGTGAAAGAAAACGGCCCCTCGGTGAGTCTTTGTTCCCCCGCCAATCCGCGCCTCCCTCTGAGCACCTACCTCCCCACCCCCCCACACCCCATACTTACCTCCGTAGCCTGGTACAACGATCTTCAGTGGACCGGGAAAACATTTGCACTCTTCAAAGCCGACCGCGAACTGAGGAAGTGCCGGTAAGCTGTATAATGGCATAAATAGGGTTTTTCCAACTTAGGTGGATATCTCAGCCTTTTTTTCGACTTTTGGCACCAAATTTTCAACATGGGGTTCTTGACACCCCTTCTCATGAATTCAGGTACTGTCATGGCATTATTTGGTCCCAAAAGATGATTCCGCGGTCACTACGTGGAATCATCTTTCAGGACCGATAAACAAAACGACAGTGTCAGTGTTCATGAGGTGGGCTCTCAAAAAACCTATGTTGCAAATTTGGTGAAAAAATTAATATTTTCCCTCCAGATTTTCAACACTAGCATTTTCCCACATCTCCTTATAAGCAGTACAGCTGTCATTTTGCACATCCTGGCCGAAATGTGTTTTCACATTTCCGGCATACAATAGCGCAGTCGCTGTGGGAAATCAGTGTTCGGTACAGATTAAGAAAATGACAGTGACACTGTTCGTGAGCAGACGTCCTAAAGTGCCTATGTTGAACATTTGGTGAAAAGATTCCCAAAAAATGACTGTTTTACAAGCGTGCGTTGCGCAGTTTCCACGTGCACTCGTAACTTCACGAATTTGTAATATTTTCACTCCAGATTTTCAACATTTGCATTTTCCCACACCTCGTTATGAGCAGTACAGCTGTCATTTTTCACATCCTGGCCGAAATGTGTTTTCACACTTCCGGCACAAAATAGCACGGTTGCTGTGGGAAATCAGTGTTCGGGGCACAGTAAGAAAATCATAGCGACAGCGTGCATGACCTGAGGTGACAAAATGCCTATGTTGAAAATTTGATTAAATAATTCCACTGAATGACTGTGTTACAAGCGTGTGTTGAGCAGTTTCCACACAGGCTCATACCCTTTGAGCACAACCAGGGCGTTAGGGTTCCTAAGACAGACACTTAAGAAGTATGAGGGTGAAATGTTAATCAGATGCAAGAGGAGTTGCAGAGAGGTACTCTGTTGGGATACGGATGCTGAAGGGACATGGATACAACTGGGGGGGGGGCCCTGCATAAATGCCAAATACCAATGCAAATACCTGCACACGAACGTTCGGCATTGACAAATGCTTGTTTATGATGGAACTGAAATCAAGAAAGACAATAAACAACTATTCTCTCATTCCCTCCCTCCCTCCCTCTCTCTATCCCAGTATGCAAAGGACAATAAAGTTCGTGTGCTGGTGGACGCTGAGTATACGTACATCAACCCTGCTCTCACACTGGTTACCATGGCAATGATGATGAAATTCAACCAGTCAGAGCCCTGGATTTGGAACACCTACCAGTGCTACCTGAAGGTAAGTGTGCATGTGTGATCGCATGTTAGACAAGTAGAAATGTCGCAGCTGGAAACACTGTTTTGGGCAGTAATGCTCACAGTTGTAAAGCAGATATGTCAGTCTACTACAGCCCAATCCGGCAGAGCAGTGCATCCGTTGCGATGCTCCAGGTATCCGACTTGGAACCTGGTGTCTGTCAGCTCCGCCTTCCAGCCCCTACCTTTCCAAGCACTGAGCTCCGTGCTTGTAGCCAGAGTTGGTTAGGTGAATGAATGCCACCCATTGGATATGCTTATGGAGCAGCACTGAAGTGCAAGGCTGTGCAGGCCGGGTACACAGGCTCGTCGTCCTCCTCCTCCTTACAGCTTATCATTCGCACTGTGCTGACAGATCCTGGGTCAGGGAGGTGGAGTACTTAGAGTCTCAATTTTCAAAGGACCTGACGTGGCCAAAGGACTAAGTCACTCTGTGCAACTCCCTGATGTGGGGAAAAATCCCTGCACCTGCCAAAATGCTGTATTCAGCATTTTATGTGCACAGGCATCATTTTACTTCCCCCCACAGCTTGGGAAAGAATGCAATTTCTTGTAATGTAAGGCATATCATTTTTCCAAAGCTACACAAAACATTATGCACATTACACTTTATGCACATTGCCAACGCGCCTATTACACACCATGCCAGCATCGCTATGACAGAATGTTATGGAGCAGGGTCCCATGGACCCTGTGGTGACATTCACTGAGGGTGCACGTGGCATTTATGCACCCAATCCCCAGCCATGCAGACAGCAACTCGCCAGGGGCGGGCGGGGGCGTGCCCACACTCTGTGCCATTCACAAGGTGCAGAGTGCTGGGCACAGGGGGCACACCTTACGCTGGGTAACATCCAGCCATAAGGGATACATGCCCCCCCAGGATACCACTGCTGGCCGCAGCGCTGAAGGGAGGGCATTGTAGCACCCCCCATGTGCCACCCAGGCCCATGGATCTTCATGGAGGGCTGGGGTTGGCCGACGGGGCACCCACCTACCCCAAGCTGGTGGTGCACATCATGCCTTCCAATGCAGTCCCCACCGCACGGGCGCAAGGGATCCGTTAGTGAACCAGGTCTGGGCATCCCATTGGATGCGTGCCAGGTCCGTGGATATATCCTCCGTGTATCTGTGCACCAGAGGGGGGTGGACACAGACAGGTGCCCTGTGGATGCATACAGCTGTGAATACTGTGCAACCTGCACCTGTCTGGGGCCGCGGAGGCATGTGGACGGGATACGCACCTCTGGCGCATAATTCCCGCCTGATCGTGCATAGGGCCCAAAGCTGGGGAAAACTGTGAAAATGATGGCAAGCAGCAGGCAACCATTCCGAAAACCAAGCACAAGCGGAAACAATTGTGATTGTGTCAGGAAGTCCGCTCCCTTGTGCAACTATTTTGCCTCATGGAAATCTGATCCCTGATCTGCCACCATTCTACCTCGTCTATGTCCAGAGTGGTAGAATCCTGAAAAATAAAAGAAGGAAAGACTTAAAAAATAATTCTGAGTGATGGGGACCCAAATAGATTCCTGAGTCTCTCGAAGAGCATAAGTTGAAACATTTTTGGAAAATGTAGCATTCAGACAAAACTCAGCTGATGTTTTCAAGTTTCTACAGTTCTTTTCCATTCGTTCATTGCTTGGTTAATTAACATGGAAACAGGATCCCTGTTCCCTACAGTCAGTCTACTCCTGCCACCATGGCAACAACCTGTGATGTCACAAAATGAGGATTATGACTTCAGCAAAGAATAAAGCAAAAGAAACAGATGAACTCTCGCGGGCAAGAATCATGTTTCCATGCAAACTGACATAGCAGTGGAGAGCAAAAGGAAGAGAAGGGCAGGCGATATATAAAGTGTCGAAAGCCAGGCAAGGAGACTGCACACCATAGGCCCTCAAAGGTACACCAGCATGAGAGGAACTGAAAAAAAAACAACGAACTGTGCACTCACTAGACATGTCCAAATCACTGTATTATACCATTCAGACATGAGAAAACAGAGTGAACACCCCAAACCCAAGGGGTGCTAGTCCTGTTTCCTCCTGTCTGAATGGCTATCATAAAATCCTTTTGGACCTGTCTGGTAACACACAGTTTCATTTTGTTGTTGTTGTTTCCTGAATGCATAAAGTGTAAACTGAATTGTGTCTAAAATGTGCATCCTCAACTGTGGAACAAGCTGCAAAAAACTTTGAATTTAACTCACCCCATCAGCCTAGCAGCTTTTAAATCTCTAGATCTACATCATAATAAGGAGTCCTGTGCCTGTCTCCCCTAAATCGTGACTCCTATAAGTCCAAGCACACTCTAGTTACTACTGTTAAAAGACTGATCACATCTATAATGGCCTCTTCCCTCTCCCCTTTTTATACCCCCATATCTGTCCCTTCCACATTCCTTTGACCCTGGGTCCAGCTCTAAATTCTCCATACCGTATCACTATATATCTTTTTATATTAGGTTTTATTTGTGTTTGGTGCACCTGATATGTATATTTCTTTACTTTTATGAAAAATTGTGTCCTACCCAAAACTAGCTGTATCTTCTGTTCCAAACATATACTACTGTCAATGCTACCTGCTGATACTTTGTATGTACTGTATTATTGTATCTCACTTTATTTGAATTATTACTATTTTCTTGAGTGTTGCATCCCATGTATATTGTCCCTTGTTCCTTGTTAACAAACTCAGGTCCACCTCAAACATGAGCTTGCTCAACGGTGATCACCTGGTTAAATAAAGACTTTGATTGATTGATTGTCTAAAATGTTTTGTGAAGTACTGTATCTTTAAAAGTGACAAGAGTCCTTCTGTTGGTTCTTCTCTGTGTTGGTGAGGTGAGAAGGCTGGGAAGCCCATGGCACATCATTCACTGGAATGTCTGTAGTCCTGCTGCCATCGATCAGGCCTCTGTGCATCAGCGAAGGGTTGGAACATTGGCCATGGGGACCCAGTTGGGGCCCCAATAGCTGATGGTGCTTGTGACTAGGAGAGCACAGCAATTGCATCAGGGGTACCAATCACTTATCTTCTACACCCTGCTGGTGCCCACTGCCAGATGCATCAAGCTTCAAGGACGCTGTAGAGCATGACCACCCTCACGCCTTGCCTACCCACCTGACTGGACATGTGGTGGGGGGGAGGGATCAAAAGAAGCCATCTGCGGGAGGTAGGGAGGTTGGTATATACCAGAAAGGACTCAGTATGTGCAGTGAGAGGCTTCCACAATGTGGGGTGGCCTACACACTTTCAAAGGGTGCATAGAGCTTTACAGATCAGATGGCTTACCTGGGTATGTGGGCATCTTTGGAGTCTTCAGACCAGGTGTAGCACCCTCCCTCCTGGTGGTCAGAATACAGATAACATTTTTAAATGAACATATTATATAATTAATGAATTGGCGTGCTTGCACCCTGAAAGCCTTGCTGTAACCTGCTGTTACACACACCTGGTTGCAATGGCGGTAGCAAGACAGCTCAGTGCTGTCATTCAAGCCTTTCTAGCGTGTGTGCTGAACTTTAAACCGTCGAGACAAAACAGTCTGTCCTGTGCTCTGTCTCTGTCCATTTGTCAGGATACAGAGAAGGTGAGCAACAGAAATGCGGCAACAACAGAGGCAGCACTTTTTTTAAAGCCCCCTCGTCTTCCCAATCTCGTGACCAGCAATGACAACACACTCACACCGCAACCTTGAAATCACACTGAGGCTTGATAAGATTTACGTAAAAATGGTTAAAGTCAGCAATTATAACAAAATAAAGTATGGGGTGGGGTTGTTTGGTGTGTTTTTACACTCACCCTTGGTTGGTGATGTTTTTGTAAACCCTTTGAGTTTCACTCTGGTGGTATAAGTGGTATCACACACCTCGTGTGTGTGTGTGTAAAACTCATTATACACCTCAGCTCATATATTATATATAGAAGATATATGGGGTAAGTGTAATGAAATTTTACACACTAGATGTTGAATGCTACATAAACCCCAGAGCGTAAGCTTGAGGGATTTATCATGGTATTCAACACCAGGGTGTATAAAACGAAGCCATACACATCACCCCCATTTTTATTTTATATAATTATCAGCGCATGTTTTCACCACAGCAATTACATAAAATAAAGCACCATCTGCTGACACTGTAGTCAAACGCTTACGACGATTTGCACTGTCACAATTCAAAATGCATTACCAAGCAGTAATAAACAAGTTATGCAGGGAGGAGAAAACAACATTTATACTTCTGGTTTCTACAGAAACTTTAACTGTGCAAAGGTTTAGAAAAACAATCCATTACCATGCCAGCTTGGATGTCCATGGAGTGCGTTAGTGTGTGAACAGCAGTGGGAATGGGAAGAATATACTGGTATACTGTAAGCACTGGACTGGTAGACTGTTGAATAACTTAAAAATAGGCATACGTTTAAAAAAATGACACTACTGAACAACTAAAGAGAGTAGAAAAGTCAGTTTTCCTGTGCAAGGTGGTCGCCCTGGAGATAGCACCCATGTGGTCTGCAGAGGGAAGGGCTGGAGACGGGGAGAGACGGGGAGAGGGAGTGACAAAAAAATTGGGGTTAGGGATCATCTGCTTTTTTTCCTTTAGATGCAGAACTGCAATTGTGAAGTGCGCTGGGATGTTTTTCTAGCCAAAGCGGCTTTCTGTTTCAATGTAGGCGCTTTTAAAATAGTGACGGAGCCGCCAAACGTTACAGAGTGAGGGGAGAGTGTGCATCTCGAGCTTTCAACTCACAGATAGCCGCGTGTGTTTGTGTTTATAACCAGCTGGTTATAATGGCAAATTACATCCTGCATTTTATTAGGGAAAAACGCGCACCTGTTATTATTCTCTGTGTAATACACGGTGAGCTTCATATTGTATATAAAATATAAGATACAAGATCATTTCAACATCGTGAGGTTAAAATTATCTATAAAACAGGTTGGAAAATCCAGCAAGCTGATTGGCTGAGAACCATCACATGGTGTCTGGTTATTTTAGCATAACCTGACAGCTCAGCTCTTGCAGCTGATTGTTTATTATCTGTAATCTTTTAGGACCATTTTATAACACTCCCCATGGAGTCCAGTCATACAGAAGTATGTGGAATCCCTGGGGGGGGGGGGTTATATGAACGCACTCAGCTTTGCCTTTTGCCTCAAAACACACCCAAGGAGTCCATATAGTTCAACACGTCCATACACCTCATTGAGTGCTATTGATTAATTATAGTGGATAGGCCCATTGACATTAAACATCTTGTGTACTGGGGGGTCCTTTTGGTAGCAACAGCACTAGACTGGAAGGATTGTCAAGGGTGAGACCACTGAAAATTTACCCCAGAAAGTGCAAGGTGATGCAAATAAGGGCCAAGAAGCAGAGAACAGATTACAAGATAGGTAGGGTGGAATAAACAACAGAGAAAAGGAACTAGAGGGCTAATAATGGAAAAACGTTAAAGCATCTGCACAGTGTACGATGGTTGTGTGCGCAGGGCAGTTAGGATGCTGGGATACATAAGGAGGGATGTCAGTAGCAGGAGAAGGGAGGTTATAGTGCCCTTGTACAGATTCCTGTTATGATCACACCTGAGTACATGAGGGTTGTGTGCAGGGCAGTAGGGTGCTGAGATACATAAAAGAGGGGGGTTCAGTAGTAGGAGAAGTGAGGGGGTACTGCCCTTGTACAGAGTCCTGTTACAACCTCATCTGAGTGTATGAGGGTTGTGTGCAGAGCAGTTAGGCTGCTGGGATACCATAGGGAGGGGAACCAGTATCAGGAGAAGGCAGGGGATACTGCCCTTGTACAGAGTTCTGTTGCGACCGCACCCGAGTATAGGAGAGTTGTGTGCAGAGCGGTTAGAATGCTGGGATACATAGGGAGGGGAACCAGTATCAGGAGAAGGCAGGGGATACTGCCCTTGTACAGAGTTCTGTTGCGACCGCACCCAAGTATAGGAGAGCTGTGTGCAGAGCGGTTAGAATGCTGGGATACATAGGGAGGGGAACCAGTATCAGGAGAAGGCAGGGGATACTGCCCTTGTACAGAGTTCTGTTGCGACCGCACCCGAGTATAGGAGAGCTGTGTGCAGAGCGGTTAGAATGCTGGACACATAGAGGGAACCAGTATCAGGAGAAGGCAGGATACTGCCCTTGTACAGAGTTCTGTTGGCACGCACTCGAGTATAGGAGAGCTGTGTGCAGAGCGGTTAGAATGCTGGGATACATAGGGAAGGGAACCAGTATCAGGAGAAGGCAGGGGATACTGCCCTTGTACAGAGTTCTGTTGCGACCGCACCCGAGTATAGGAGAGCTGTGTGCAGAGCGGTTAGAATGCTGGGATACATAGGGAGGGGAACCAGTATCAGGAGAAGGCAGGGGATACTGCCCTTGTACAGAGTTCTGTTGCGACCGCACCCGAGTATAGGAGAGCTGTGTGCAGAGCGGTTAGAATGCTGGGATACATAGGGAGGGGAACCAGTATCAGGAGAAGGCAGGGATACTGCCTTGTACAGAGTTCTGCTTATGCACCACACCCGAGTATAGGAGAGTTGTGTGCAGAGCGGTTAGAATGCTGGGATACATAGGGAGGGGAACCAGTATCAGGAGAAGGCAGGGGATACTGCCCTTGTACAGAGTTCTGTTGCGACCGCACCCGAGTATAGGAGAGTTGTGTGCAGAGCGGTTAGAATGCTGGGATACATAGAGAGGGGAACCAGTATCAGGAGAAGGCAGGGGATACTGCCCTTGTACAGAGTTCCTGCTGCGACTGCACCCCGAGTTTAGGAGAGTTGTGTGCAGAGCGGTTAGAATGCTGGGATACATAGAGAGGGGAACCAGTATCAGGAGAAGGCAGGGGATACTGCCCTTGTACAGAGTTCTGTTGCGACCGCACCCGAGTATAGGAGAGCTGTGTGCAGAGCGGTTAGAATGCTGGGATACATAGGGAGGGGAACCAGTATCAGGAGAAGGCAGGGGATACTGCCCTTGTACAGAGTTCTGTTGCGACCGCACCCGAGTATAGGAGAGCTTGTGCAGAGCGGTTAGAATGCTGGATACATAGGGAGGGAACCAGTATCAGGAGAAGGCAGGGATACTGCCCTTGTACAGAGTTCTGTTGCGACCGCACCCGAGTATAGGAGAGTTGTGTGCAGAGCGGTTAGAATGCTGGGATACATAGAGAGGGGAACCAGTATCAGGAGAAGGCAGGGGATACTGCCCTTGTACAGAGTTCTGTTGCGACCGCACCCGAGTTTAGGAGAGTTGTGTGCAGAGCGGTTAGAATGCTGGGATACATAGGGAGGGGAACCAGTATCAGGAGAAGGCAGGGGATACTGCCCTTGTACAGTGTTCTGTTGCGACCTCACCCGAGTATAGGAGAGTTGTGTGCAGAGCGGTTAGAATGCTGGGATACATAGGGAGGGGAACCAGTATCAGGAGAAGAGAAGGATACACTTCCTTTGTACAGATTCCTGTTATGACCACACCTGAGTATATGAGGGTTGTGTGCAGAGCAGTTAGGCTGCTGGGATACATAGGGAGGGGAACCAGTATCAGGAGAAGGGAGGGGGATACTGCCCTTGTATAGGTTCCTGCAGGTGTGTAGCCAGGAATTTCTGATCTGCACACCAAGTGGACTCACTGTTACTCCCCCCTCCGTTAGGGTGAGCTACCCCTCCACCACTGTTCATGCCCTCTCACCAGACGCTAGTGTAATTTTCTGTGTTATATGCCAGCACACCACGGCCACACCACCACTAACAGGTGTCAGACTAACAGACTGGCTTTTGGTTACAATATTGCATTGTGACAAGCCTCTGTACCTCATCAAGGTAGCAAGTCCCACAGAGGTCCATTCACACACACTAGACATGCCACCACCACCCCACCACCAACAGGTGTCAGACTAACAGACTGGTTTTTGGTTACAATATTGCATTGTGACAAGCCTCTGTACCTCATCTGGGTAGCCAGTCCCACAGAGGTCCATACACACACATACACACTCACACTCCACACTAGACATACCACCACCAACAGATGTCAGACTAACAGACTGACTTTTGGTTACAATATTGCATTGTGACAAGCCTCTGTACCTCATCAAGGTAGCCAGTTCCACAGAGGTCCATTCACACACACACACGCATTCACACGCACACACACACACACACACACACACTCACTCACTCCACACTAGACATACTCTGCTATCTTTTCAAGTGTGCTAACTACCACCAAAAATGTGTCTTTGAACCTCACCAGGGAATCAGTTTGGCTCATCCATCTGGTGTTTCCAGCTGTAGGAATCGATGAAATATGGTCTGCAGGCTTATCGTCGTAGTCAGATGGGAGACTGCAGAATTCTCTGAGCTCCGATACAAAAGCATTATGGTGCTTATAAGAGGATTTCAGCGTGGAGATTATTTTCTTTGTTGTATCAAACATATTTGCTATTTGTCCTGTGGAACATGAGTGAACAATTGCAATGTTCAGGCTGTGAGCCTTGCAAACAGTGTGCATTGCTTCTGGGGCCACATCCTTGATCTTTGCTTGAACACTGTTGAATCTTCCACTCACGTTATTGCCTTTTTCGTAGCCTTGTCCTCTCATTAGCATAAGATCCATGCCCCAAGCTGCTAACCACCACAGGAACAGTTCCGCAAGGCCATGACCGGTGGTATCAAAACCTTCCATGAATTCAACAAAATCTTCGCGAATGTCAACGTTCCCAGAAAGGTCACGAGGTACATAGTGCACAGATATGGAGATCTGTTCCTTCATAGATATGTCCGTACTATCATCTGCGATGAAGTTGTACCACCTGGCTTGCTTTAGATTGGTTAAGATTTTTCTCTGTTTCTGTTGGCCTATTACCCTGATCAGTTCATTTTGAATTTGTGGCGACATGTACGTGGCATTCCTTGGAGTTGCTGTAAGGTGGTCTTGTAGCTCCAGATCCATGTCTACAGTGTATTTTACCATGGCATTGAAGTTGCCAAGCAGCCTAGATTTGCCTCATAGTGCAATGCTTTGCCTTCCACAAAAGAGGATACTCTGAATAATCTGACGTAGGATGTGCATGGTCCTTTCTGCTGTCTTGTTTGTGCACTCAGGAAAAGACTGGCTAGCAGTTCTCAACTTACCTGCACAGAGAGAAATGCATCTTCTTTACCAACAGCATTCCGATGGTCCTTTGCTTTGCTGTGCCTTTCCAGAGTCTTCTTCCCATTTGACCAATCCCTAAATGGTGTCGTTACCAGAAGCATGCAACTGGAACTAAATACAAAGCAAGGAGCACAGAATACACTGTCCAACTGCTTTGAATATCTAGCAAATCTGTAGACATGCAAAAGCTATGCATTAAAATGCCTAAAACGCTGGCTGGGACCTTCAGAACCCGTCAGACATCCTGGAAACTGAAAACCTGGTGGTGGTAGCCACTGAGTTTCCAGAATGTGCTTCTTCCAAGCATCTGTGAGCTGTGCCCAATCAAAACAGTCAATGTCTTCTGCACTACAAGGATGCTGGTTGGGTTCCTGGGGGATTTTCTTAGTTGGAATGTCCTCAACACTGGCTTCTTCCAGTAAACCGCTGGTAGCCTGGACAGCTTCAACTGTATGGTCTTCCTGGAATATGCTTTGATTCTGGCTGGCTTCCATGGTAGATTCTTCCACGGAACTGCTGACTGTCCGGATGTTAGCAAGGGTAAATTCTGCTGAGTCATCTAATAACTGGCAGGCAACATTTGCTTCATCGACAACAGCCTGCAAGGTTGAATCTTCAGCTAGACTTTCCTCTCTAATCAACGGTGCACAGTTCGCCAATGTCTCGATGGCACTTCTATGCTGTACCTCCATGTTACCAGCCCTGAAACACACAAATGGTATTACTTTAGCATATGATGTGCGACTAATTGCCAGTACCCATTGTAATCAATTCGTTAAGTATGGTGCATTTGCAGTAGATGCATCTCTTGTGAGGAAGGACTGTATCACCCTAGACATTTTTGTCGTTTCCTCTATTCTGCACGTTTTGTCTTTCGGACTTGTGCTCCAGATGGCTGCTTGCATTTTCCAGCCTCCATTTTGTGACTGAACAGGAAGCATGAACAGGAATCCTTTAGAAACACACGCAGCTATAGCAGGTGCTTGAAGGGTAGGTTGAAGGACTGTGCTGTGCCTTGATGTGAACCCATTTATTTTATGGGTTATACTGTATCGCAATTTGCAAATCAAAAAACAAGTGTGAATTTGTTTCAGTTTAGATTCATGGTTGGTGCTAATTAATTTTTCCAGGACCGCAGGGCTTGGAATGCTCGAACGGTACTGTTTCACTATTTTTAGCCATCTCCACCACATTCTGGACCCCCCACTGCTAATCATTTTCCGTTCTGATTAGCAAAGGCCACTAAGAAAGCCTCCGACACTAATTTATGCCGTGTATTGGAGAACAGTGATGTCAAAACACTAGCTTCTTCTCCAGACGTGTATGGCAAGCTCAATTACTGGTAGTCAGTTTTATTTATTTATTTGCTTTTGGTAACTGGGTAAGTGC
Organism: Neoceratodus forsteri; assembly: GCA_016271365.2. Lineage (NCBI taxonomy): Eukaryota > Metazoa > Chordata > Ceratodontiformes > Ceratodontidae > Neoceratodus > Neoceratodus forsteri. The sequence goes on from JADMNL010000026.1 coordinate 291,001,308, forward strand.
ACTAGGCACAAGGATGCCTATTTTCAGGCATGACCCGGATTTAGCGTATGGGGTGCCCTCATTGCTGTCTGCATTCAGTTTTAATGTGTGCGGAGTCCTTATTACCAACAGCATTTAAACCAACCTTTTACAATGCCATTTGATATGACGGTTGACATCGTCTGCGTATGCATTCTTACCCAATATGTGCTAAAGATCAGTACAAGCAGGGTTCCTTTTTCCAAGTGTGAATTTCAGAGGTCCCTAGCAACTCCTCCGGTTACAGGATGTATGTGAAATCAAAGGAAGAGTTTAGTACGACTGAGCATTGTGTTTTCTTACAGGAACTACAATGACCACCATCCGCTGGATGGGCCGGGGCCGACAGAAATCCATGGATGGCCAACTGAAATCCGTGGATGCCTGGTGACGTTACCTATGATACAGTTCTACCAGTCAACCAGCGAACAGCCAGCACCAAGTTGCTTCAAGTGGAGTGGTGTGAACTTGTATCTCATGATGTTTTTACATGACTGTTAGGACAGTCAAGTACTTTGAAACAAGTCAATGGTGTTAGCCAGCAATCCTGAATAAACTTTGTGATGCATTATGTTGGATTATGTTTCATTATTCTGACTGTAATACTCCATGCCACACACTCATGGGTACCCAAACATAGACCCGTAACAGACACCATACACTCAAGGGCACCCATAGACCCGTAAGTGCTATACACACTCATGGGCACCCATACATAGACCCGTAACAGATACCATACACTCAAGGGCACCCATAGACCCATAAGTGCTATACACACTCATGGGCACCCATACATAGACCCGTAACAGATACCATACACTCAAGGGCACCCATAGACCCATAAGTGCTATACACACTCATGGGCACCCATACATAGACCCGTAACAGACACCATACACTCAAGGGCACCCATAGACCAGTAAGTGCTATACATTCATGGGCACCCATACATAGACCCGTAACAGACACCATACACTCAAGGGCACCCATAGACCAGTAAGTGCTATACATTCATGGGCACTCATACGTAGACCCAAAACAGACACCATACACTCAAGGGCACACATAGACCTGTAAGTGCTATACACTCATGGGCACCCATACGTAGACCCAAAACAGACACCTACACTCAAGGGCACCCATAGACCCGTAAGTGCTATACACACTCATGGGCACCCATACATAGACCCGTAACAGATACCATACACTCAAGGGCACCCATAGACCCCTAAGTGCTATACATTCATGGGCACCATACGTAGACCTGTAACAGACACCATACACTCAAGGGCACACATAGACCTGTAAGTGCTATACACTCATGGGCACCCATATAGACCCAAAACAGACACCTACACTCAAGGGCACCCATAGACCCGTAAGTGCTATACATTCATGGGCACTCATACGTAGACCCGTAACAGACACTATACACTCAAGGGCACCCATAGACCCGTAAGTGCTATACATTCATGGGCACTCATACGTAGACCTGTAACAGACACCATACACTCAAGGGCACACATAGACCTGTAAGTGCTATACACTCATGGGCACCCATACGTAGACCCGTAACAGACACCATACACTCAAGGGCACCCATAGACCCGTAAGTGCTATACATTCATGGGCACTCATACGTAGACCCGTAACAGACACCATACACTCAAGGGCACCCATAGACCTGTAAGTGCTATACATTCATGGGCACTCATACGTAGACCCGTAACAGACACCATACACTCAAGGGCACCCATAGACCTGTAAGTGCTATACATTCATGGGCACTCATACGTAGACCCGTAACAGACACCATACACTCAAGGGCACCCATAGACCAGTAAGTGCTATACATTCATGGGCACTCATACGTAGACCCAAAACAGACACCATACACTCAAGGGCACACATAGACCTGTAAGTGCTATACACTCATGGGCACCCATACGTAGACCCAAAACAGACACCTACACTCAAGGGCACCCATAGACCCGTAAGTGCTATACATTCATGGGCACTCATACGTAGACCTGTAACAGACACTATACACTCAAGGGCACCCATAGACCCGTAAGTGCTATACATTCATGGGCACTCATACGTAGACCCGTAACAGACACCGTACACTCAAGGGCACACATAGACCTGTAAGTCCTGTACACTCATGGGCACCCATACGTAGACCCAAAACAGACACCTACACTCAAGGGCACCCATAGACCCGTAAGTGCTATACACTCATGGGCACCCATACGTAGACCCGTAACAGACACCATACACTCAAGGGCACACATAGACCTGTAAATGCTATACACTCATGGGCACCCATACATAGACCCGTAACAGATACCATACACTCAAGGGCACCCATAGATCCATAAGTGCTATACACACTCATGGGCACCCATACGTAGACCCGTAACAGATACCATACACTCAAGGGCACCCATAGACCCGTAAGTGCTTATACACTCATGGGCACCATACATAGACCCGTAACAGACACCTATACACTCAAGGGCACATATAGACCAGTAAGTGCTATACATTCATGGGCACTCACACGTAGACCCAAACAGACACCATACACTCAAGGGCACACATAGACCTTAAGTGCTGTACACTCATGGGCACCCATACGAGACCCGAAACAGACACCTACACTCAAGGGCACCATAGACCCTTAAGTGCTATACACTCATGGGCACCCATACATAGACCCAGAATAGATACTATACACTCAAGGGCACCCATAGACCCGTAAGTGCTATACATTCATGGGCACTCATACGTAGACCCGTAACAGACACTATACACTCAAGGGCACCCATAGACCCGTAAGTGCTATACATTCATGGGCACTCATACGTAGACCTGTAACAGACACCATACACTCAAGGGCACACATAGATCCGTAAGTGCTATACATTCATGGGCACTCACACGAGACCCGTAACAGACACCATACACTCAAGGGCACCCATAGACCAGTAAGTGCTATACATTCATGGGCACTCATACGTAGACCCAAAACAGACACCATACACTCAAGGGCACACATAGACCTGTAAGTGCTATACACTCATGGGCACCCATACGTAGACCCAAAACAGACACCTACACTCAAGGGCACCCATAGACCCGTAAGTGCTATACACACTCATGGGCACACATACATAGACCCGTAACAGATACCATACACTCAAGGGCACCCATAGACCCGTAAGTGCTATACATTCATGGGCACTCATACGTAGACCTGTAACAGACACTATACACTCAAGGGCACCCATAGACCCGTAAGTGCTATACATTCATGGGCACTCATACGTAGACCTGTAACAGACACCATACACTCAAGGGCACACATAGACCTGTAAGTGCTATACACTCATGGGCACCCATACGTAGACCCAAAACAGACACCTACACTCAAGGGCACCCATAGACCCGTAAGTGCTATACATTCATGGGCACTCACACGAGACCCGTAACAGACACCATACTCAAGGGCACCCATAGACCCGTAAGTGCTATACATTCATGGGCACTCTACGTAGACCATGTAACAGACACCATACACTCAAGGGCACCCATAGACCTGTAGAGTGCTATACATTCATGGGCACTCATCACGTGACCGACGTAACAGACACCATACACTCGGGGCACACATAGACCTGTAAGTGCTATACACTCGTAAGGCACCATACGTAGACCCAAAACAGACACCTACACTCAAGGGCACCCATAGACCCGTAAGTGCTATACACTCATGGGCACCCATACGTAGACCCGTAACAGACACCATACACTCAAGGGCACACATAGACCTGTAAATGCTATACACTCGTGGGCACCCATACATAGATCTGAAACAGACACCATACACTCAAGGGCACCCATAGACTCGTAAGTGCTATACACTCATGGGCACTCATATGTAGACCTGTAACAGACACCATACACTCAAGGGCACCCATAGACCCGTAAGTGCTATACACACTCAAGGGCACCCATAGACCCGTAAATGCTATACACTCATGGGCACCCAAAGGCAGACCCGTAACAGACACCATACACTCAAGGGCACCCATAGACCCGTAAGTGGTATACACACTCAAGGGCACCCATAGACCTGTAAGTGCTATACATTCATGGGCACTCATACGTAGACCCGTAACAGACACCATACACTCAAGGGCACCCATAGACCAGTAAGTGCTATACATTCATGGGCACTCATACGTAGACCCAAAACAGACACCATACACTCAAGGGCACACATAGACCTGTAAGTGCTATACACTCATGGGCACCCATACGTAGACCCAAAACAGACACCATTACACTCAAGGGCACCCATAGACCTGTAGTGCTATACACCTCATGGGCACCCATACATAGACCAGTAACAGATACCATACACTCAAGGGCACCCATAGACCCGTAAGTGCTATACATTCATGGGCACTCACACGTAGACCCGTAACAGACACTATACACTCAAGGGCACCCATAGACCCGTAAGTGCTATACATTCATGGGCACTCATACGTAGACCTGTAACAGACACCATACACTCAAGGGCACACATAGACCTGTAAGTGCTATACACTCATGGGCACCCATACGTAGACCCAAAACAGACACCTACACTCAAGGGCACACATAGACCCGTAAGTGCTATACACTCATGGGCACTCATACGTAGACCCGTAACAGACACCATACACTCAAGGGCACCCATAGACCTGTAAGTGCTATACATTCATGGGCACTCATACGTAGACCCGTAACAGACACCATACACTCAAGGGCACACATAGACCTGTAAGTGCTATACACTCATGGGCACCCATACGTAGACCCAAAACAGACACCTACACTCAAGGGCACCCATAGACCCGTAAGTGCTATACATTCATGGGCACCCATATGTAGACCCGTAACAGACACCATACACTCAAGGGCACACATAGACCTGTAAATGCTATACACTCGTGGGCACCCATACATAGATCTGAAACAGACACCATACACTCAAGGGCACCCATAGACTGTAAGTGCTATACACTCATGGGCACTGCATGTAGACCTGTAACAGACACTCATACACTAAGGGCACCCATAGACCCGTAAGTGCTATGCACACTCAAGGGCACCCATAGACCCGTAAATGCTATACACTCATGGGCACCCAAAAGCAGACCCGTAACAGACACCATACACTCAAGGGCACCCATAGACCCATAAGTGGTATACACACTCAAGGGCACCCATAGACCTGTAAGTGCTATACACTCATAGGCACCCATGCATAGACCCGTAACAGACACCATACACTCAAGGGCACCCATAGATCCTGTAAGTGGTATACACTCATGGGCACCCACACGTGAGTATCTGCAGACACCATACACCAAGGGCACCCATAGATCCGTAGTGCTATACACTCATGGGCACCCATACATAGACCCGTAACAGATACCATACACGCAAGGGCACCCATAGATCTGTAAGTGCTATACACTCATGGGCACCCATACGTAGACCCGTAACGGATACCTACACTCAAGGGCACCCATAGACCCATAAGTGCTATACACACTCATGGGCACCCATACATAGACCCATAACAGACACCATACACTCAAGGGCACCCATAGACCCGTAAGTGCTATACACTCATGGGCACCCATACACAGACCCATAACGGACACTATACACTTAAGGGCACCCATAGATCCGCAAGTGCTGTACGCTTAAGGGCACCCATACACAAACCCATAACAGACACCATACACTTAAGGGCACCCATAGACCCGTAAGTTCTATACACTCAAGGGCACCCATAGACCTGTAAGTGCTATTCACTCATGGCCACCCATACGTAGACCCATAAAGAGGAATTATGTGGTGACAGCGTGCTTGCTTGCTGTCACTGTGTTGGCCATTTGATGCAGAACCTCATCCCCTGGAGTGGGGAGTGCACTTCCACTCCCTCCACACAGATAGTGGAATGCAAATAAAGAGAAAAATGAAGGAAAACTACATCAGTTGCAGAGGGTGGAAGTACTGTTGCAAGAAAATGTGGCCCCACATAGTGACAGACTGCCTGTGAGTTTTACATTTTTCATAATCACTGATATTACTCACTCATACACATATTGCAGAGCCAGGAGGCACTAGGAACTAACACCATATTGAGTGAGGAGGGTAAAATGGGCCTGAAGGGGGTACAAGAGGTGGGATTGGTGCATAAATAGACACAAGTCTCCTTAACTGAGAAAGGGTCCTGAAGAAATGGGAAGGAATAAGTTGCTAAAGCGATGGGGCAAGATGGGGTGCACCCCAGGGTCCTAAAAGAACTAAGCAAAGTGCCGATCACTGGAAACTGGTGAGGTGCCCAAAGACTGGAGGACAACAGATGTAGTCCTTATACAATGGCAAAAAAAAAAAAAAAGGAAGTGTGGAACCATAGATTAGTCAGCCTCACCTCGGTAGTGGGGAAGATCATGGTAGCACTACCGGAGAGATTGGTGGAACATCTGGTTGGCAACAGACCACAGGACCCAAGGCAGCATGGTTTCACCAGGGAGAGGTCATGTCAGACCAGCCTCATTGAATTTGGACTTGGTGACAAGGGAGGTAGATCAGGGAAGGCAGAGGGCAGTGGGTGTGGCCACTTCAGCAAGGCCTTTGACACTGCCACAAAGGCAATTAAACTGGGGAATATGGAAGATGGCAGGACAGTAGTGTGATGGGTAGGTAACTGGCTGGGTGGCAGGACAGAGGGTGGTAGTAAATGGCAGTCACTCCACAGAGGAAACAGTGACCAGTTTGGCACCTGCAGAAAGTTGAAGAGCGGTCAGGGGTCTGGCAGTGGAAATGGAATGCAAAGTGCAAGAGAATCCACGGGGCAGAAACACATCTGTGGGGGGCGGGGGGCGGATATAACAGCATACATCAAGCAGGAAAGGGATCATGGGGTTCTCTATCTGATGATACCTCAAGGTAGGAAACAGTGCAACAAGGCAGCAGGTAAAGCAAATGGGATGCTGGGATGCAGAAGCAGGGGCATCACCAGCAGGAAAAGGGAGGTCGTAATTGCCACTATACAAGACACTAGTGAGGCCCCACAAGAGTAATGTACAGTTCTGGAGCCCTTACCTACACAAGGACATACAGAAGTGGGAAGGTTCAAAGGAGAGTAAAAATAGGGCTTGTGATCCAATCCTGTGATGCAATCCATGAGGACAGGTTGAAGGACTTGAATATGTACTCCCTGGAGGAAAAGAGGGAGACAGAGGGGATAAGATAGAGACATAAGTATCTTAGGGAAAACTGGGTGCTGGAATACATTATTTTTCAGCAAAAGATGTTCCAGGACTAGAAGGCATGGGAGGAAGTTGGAGGGAGGGCGATTCAAAGGAAACCTGAGGAAGAGTTTAACAGAACAGGTGGACAAGATGAACACCCTGCCAGAGGAAGTAGTGGGGTCTGTCTGAAACAGTCACAGGATTTAGGAATTCATGGGATTGACATAAGGGAATTCAGGAGGGGCAAGGGGCAGCAGACATCTAGGAAAACAGTGAACGTACAAGCTCAAATGGGCAGACTGGGTGGGCTGTAGGCACTTCTGCCGACAGTGTCTATGTATGTCATGACCACTGCACCTATCCCCTCTGGTAGGCTCATGGACCCAAGGACAAACTTTGCTTTTGCCATACCTTGTAGAAGTTATAAATCAGTTTAATTGGACTTTGTTTCCCCTGACCACCACCACCAAACAGTTGATACTCACAATGAAGTAACCCCCCGACACACAAAGTCTCAATTCAGTTCCAAGCTGTATTTAAAGATAATGAACTGCACATTTTGGCTGCCTAATTTTGCAGCAGTCAGCACCTGGATAATGCTTTTTAGTGTACCTATTAAACACAAGCACTCATTTCATAATAAAATGACATTAGCAAATAGGCACATCACCTGCTTTTCATGGGCAGCATTAACAGCGACGGCAAGTTTAACCCTAGGCCCTGTAATCATTAAGTGCTTGTTTTAATATTTACAGTAAAGCAGTATCCTGGTGCTGACAAGTGCACATTCAGGCTGCCCGAATGTGTAGTTTATCATTACCTTACATATCATTCTGGGAAACGGTAACCCATTTGCCAGCAGTAAGTCAGTGAACACGTTGGACTTGGTACCTGACACTGAATGAATAACATCCCCCCTCTCCCAAAAGTACCTGGCTGAGGCAGAGCAGAGTTACATGTGTTTCGACTTTGTACCCCACCCTAGAAGGCCCCATGGAGTAAGGGGTGTAAATAAAAAAGAAATGCCACCAACCTCTCAGAATGACACCAGCACTCTGCTCCTGTCCCCGTGGATCCCTGTCTGCATCAACTGGAGGTGGGGGGCGGGGACTGGGAGATCACCAGAAGGATACCTAGATAGAAGCAGCATGTGGCAAACCAGTCAAACAGCTAGATGGCAAAACATTGTGAATGGAAAATATTGTCCCTGCTGTTGGGCAAGTGAGGATTTTAGCTAAACCTAGAATTTCAAGTAACAGATACTGAGGGGCATATTGAAGGAAATTTATCTAAACACGCACATAGTGGCTGGATAGAGACAGGATTGGTGCACCCAAAAGGCATTCATAGTAAACCTCCAGATTTTTTCTTTCCAATTTACTCAGACTAGCCCCGCTGTAATACAGCATTCCACTTCCAGTGGGCTCCTGCTTCAATTCTACCCAGGATCACATAGTCAATGTCCAGTTCGTAGTGGGATCTGAACCTTTGATTATCTCCTGGTTCCAAACTGGCTACTCTAATCAATAGATAACAGTAAGCCCTTGCTTAGTGCACCCAAAAGACATTAATTTCATGGTACCAGATGTTTTCCAGTGACTTATTTACTCAGACTAGCCCAGCTGTAATATATTTCACTTCCAGTGTTCTGCTTCTCCCCAGGTCAGATCACAGTTAGTACTGTCCACAGTGGGATTTATTTGATTGAACCTCTGAATATCCTGGTTCCACATCTGGTACTCTAATCAAATACATCATATTCACAGTAAGCCCCTGCTCCTGCCCCCTTTCCTATCAGTCTCCCTCTCCCACAACCAGACGACAGCCTGAGCACAGAGTACAAATAAGCATCAGTCTTACACTGCAGCCTCTGGTAAAGAAGGCTCTTCTCTAATCTTGGCTTACTGTTTTTGTATTTTTTTCCATATTAAAGTACAAAGCCTGGTACTCATTAACTGGTCCCACTGAAGCAATGTGTTTCTTGCACATGTGTGCAAACAACACAATTACAGTCTTCTGATGTCAACCTATACAAGCATTTGTCAATGCCGAATGTTGATTGCATTGGTCCGTTGAGCTTGCTCACTCCCCCTCTCTCACTCGCTTGTTCTGTTTCTCCCGGTGCTGCAGGCTGCCCTTTTGTACTGGGCTCCTGCCTGTGTTAACACCTTTTTCTGCCCACAAAGAAATCCGCAGCTGTCCCGACAAAGCTCCATTGACCTCACTCACTCCTACTCTCTCACTCGCTTATTCCGTTTATGCCAGCGCTGCAGGCTGCCCTTTTGTACTGGGCTCCTGCTTGTGTTGCCGCCTTCCTCTGCCCACAAAGAAATCTGCAGCAGTCACGACAGAGCTCCGTTGAGCTCGCTCACTCACTCCCCCTCTCTCACTCGTTCATTCTGTTTCTCCCGCCGCTGCAGGCTGCCCTTTTGAACTGGGCCCATGTGTGCATTGATGCCTTTTTCTGCCCACAAAGAAATCCGCAGCAGTCCCAACAGAGCTCCGTTGAGCTCACTCGCTCCCCCTCCCTCACTCGCTCATTCTGTGTCTCCTGCTGCTGCAGGCTGCCCTTTTGTACTGGGCTGCTGCCTGTGTTGGTGGCTTTGTCTGCCCACAAAGAAATCTGCAGCAGTCCAAACACAGCTCTCCATGAGGTCGCTCACTCCCCCTCTCTCACTTGCTCGTTCCGTTTGTGCTAGGCGCTGCAGGCTGGCCTTTTGTACTGGGCTCCTGCCTGCGTTGCCACTTTTTCCTGCCCACAAAGAAATCCACAGCAATCACGATAGACCTCCGTTGAGCTTGCTCACTCCCCCTCTCTCACTCGCTTGTTCTGTTTCTCCCAGTGCTGCAGGCTGCCCTTTTGTACTGGGCTCCTGCCTGCATTGGCACCTTTTTCTGCCCACAAAGAAATTGGCAGCAGTCACGATAGAGCTCCGTTGAGGTCGCTCACTCCCCCTGTCTCACTTGCTCATTCTGTTTCTCCTGGCGCTACAGGCTGCCCTTTTGTACTGGGCTCTTTCCTCTATTGGCATGTTTTTCTGCCCACAAAGAAATCTGCAGCAGTCCCGACAGAGGTCCGTTGACCTCACTCACTCCCCCTCTCTCACGTGCTCATTCTGTTTCTGCCAGCGCTGCAGGTTGGCCTTTTGTACTGGGCTCCTGCCTGCATTGCCACCCTTTTCTGCCCACAAAAAAATCCGCAGCAGTCATGCTAGAGCTCTGTTGAGCTTGCTCACTCCCCCTCTCTCAGTCGCTCGTTCTGTTTGTCCCACCACTGCAGGCTGCCCTTTTGTACTGGGCCCCTGCATGCATTGCTGCCTTTTTCTGCCCACAAAGAAATCTGCAGCAGTTCCAAAAGAGCTCCATTGAGCTCACTCACTCCCCCTCCATCACTCGCTCATTCTGTGTCTCCCGGCACTGCAGACTGCCCTTTTGTACTGGGCTCCTGCCTGCATTGGTGCCTTTTCCTGCCCACAAAGAAATCTGCAGCAGTCCTGACAGAGCTCAGTTGAGCTCTGTCACTCCCCCCCCCCACTCGCTTGATCCTGATCTGTCCCAAACACTGATTTCCGACAGCGACTATGGTATTCTGCGCTGGAAGTGAAAAATCACATTTCGGCTAGGATGTGAAAAATGACAGCTTTACTATTCATAAGGAGGTGTGAAAAAAAGTGTTGAAAATCTGGCGTGAAAATATTACTAATTTGCGAACTTACAAGGGTGCGTGGAAACTGCACAACGCACGCTTGTAACACAGTCATTTTATGGAGTTTCATCACACAATTTTCAACATAGGCATTTTAGGACCTCTGCTAATGAACAGTGTTAGGATGATTTTCTTAATGTGTCCCGAACAGTGATTTCCCACAGCGACCGCGCTATTGTGCGCCAGAAGAGCGAAAACACATTTCGGTCAGGATGTGAAAAATGACAGCTGCACAGATCATAAGGAGGTGCGGAAAAATGGCAATGTTGAAAATCAGGAGTAAAAATATTGCAAAGTTGATAAGGTACGAGCGTGCATGGAAACTGCGCAACACACATTCGTAACACACTCATTTTATGGACTTTCGCCACCAAATTTTCAACATAGGCATTTTAGGACCTCTGCTAATGAACAGTGTCACTGTCGTTTTCATAATGTGTCCTGAACACGGATTTCCCACAGCGACTGCGCTATTCTGCGCTGGAACTGCGAAAACACATTTTTGGCCAGGATGTGAAAAATGACAGCTGTACTGTTCATAAGGAGGTGCAGAAGAATGGCAATGTTGAAAGTCTGGAGTGAAAATAATATTAATTTGCGAAGTTACGAGTGTGCGTGCAAACTGCGCAACACATACTCGTAACACAGTCATATTGTAGAGTATCGTCACCAGATTTTCATGATAGCCATTTTAGGACCTCTGCTCATGAACAGTGTCACTGTCATTTTCTTAATCTGTCCCGAACACTGATTTCCTACAGCGACAACACTATTCTGCGCCGGAAGTGCGAAAACACATTTTGGCCAGTATGTGAAAAATGACAGTTGTACTGTTCACAAGGAGGTGTGATAAAATGCCAATGTTGAAAATTTTGCAAGAAAATATTGCAATGGTTAATGCATGGTGTAGCAACCGCACAACGACTCCTCATAAAACAGTAATTTTTGGGATTTTTTCCCCAAATTTGCAACATAGGCTTTTTGACAGCCGACCTCATGAACACTGGCACTGTCATTTCATTAATCATTCTCGAAAGGGGCTTTTGCGCAGTGACCGTGAAATCACCGTTCGAGGGTGAATAACGCCATGACAGTGGCAGAATTCATAAGGAGGGGTCCCAAAAATCCCATGTTGAAAATTTGGTGTCAAAATTCCAAAAAATGCCTGAGATATGCATTAAAGTTGAAAAAGCCCTATTCATTCCATTATACAGCTTACCAGCATTTCCTCAGTTCGCGGTCGGCTTTGAAGAGTGCAGACGTGTTCCCAGTCCATCAAGATTGTCGTGCCAGACTCTGGAGGTAAGTAAGGAGTGAGGAGGGGGTGTGGGGAGGCAGGTGCGCGAGTGGGTGGGTGCAGGTTGGGGGGCAGGGAGACTGCAAGGGACCGTTTCCTTTACAGGATTAAACAAGTAAAAAAAAAAAAATTGCGAGATAGTTTTTCCTTTCACGGGGCATTGGACACGCTGGGGTGTGTGCTCCCAGCGTGCCACCTCAATGTTTTGGGGAGCTGTAACTGACGGGGATTGGGCACCCTCGTCGGCACAAGAGGCACTGGGCACTCTGGGGTGGGCCCCAGCGTGCCACCTGAATGTTTGGGGGCGGGCTGTGAGCTGACAGGGATTGGGCACCCCCATCGGCACATATGCAGTTCTGGGGGGGGGACACACGAGTCGAGGGGGATTGGGCACCCCCTCAGCACAACCCGACCGTTTTGGCGGGGGTCATTATGCCGATTGGGGTCCCCGTCGGCAAACACACACTGTTGTGGGGAGGCACATGCTGCCGAGGAGGATTGGGCACCCTCTCAGCACTGGAGGCTCATAATATTGTTTATGAACAAGGCGGCAAACTGCCACCATGTTCACAAACAATATTACACTTGGCAACGTTCCGCCCAGCAATGACAGGTCACTCCCTCATTGCAGCGAATGGCTGACACTGCAATGACGAGGCGGCCCCTGATTGCAGCGGCTAAATTTTTAGAAGTTGGTGGCACACTGGCTGAACTAGTATCAGCAGCAGCATGCCACGGCATTGGGGAAAGTGGGCCAAGCTTTTACAGGCTGTGGGGGCATTGGCCACAACAGTGCCGTGCCTCCACAACCTGCTTCTGGAAAGCTGCCACAATATGTTTCTTGCGCATGCGCGCAATCAACATAAAAATACAACTCCTCTTCCAACCAGAGTATGTGAAGAGACTTGCCCATCCCCCCAACTGACAGTATCTTACTGCTCTGAAAATCACTACTAATGACTTAGCGGGACCCACTGAAATCCAGTATCCAAGGAATAAAAAGCCCAGGCGTCAACTGGCAGAAATAGTGCAATATTCTAAAAGCTCACCTACGTGCCAGCAAGAAAAGGATTACAGTTTTCCCTGCTTCAAGCCTTCCACAATGTATCATGTTTCTGCTGTTGCAGCCCAAAATGCCTGCCTCTGCCTTCTGGTCCACTAGCAGGGAGAAAAGTACTAGCAGCACCGGCAGGAGCGGAGGTACAAGTTCTGTTCTAGTAAGAGACATTTAAACACCATCTCTTCTGGCACTATATGCCGGACAAAAAGTGTGCCTCAGTTATTTAATTAGCTTTTTTTTCTTTTTTTTTGTTACTAAGTCTTAAAAGTCCTAAAATGAATTAATTGATGAAAAGGCATTAAGGCAACACCAAGAACCTAGAAGAACCCCAGCCTTAAAGACACGGTGAACCCAGAACCCATGGGATATCTGTAAACTCATATGTTACAGATTTTTAATTCAGCTGCTAGTCTCTTTACCCATTAATACAAGCTTAAAACAGATTTAAAATGTTTTGCTCAAATAAGTTGCTTTTCAAAATAAATTTGTTTTAACCAAAAAAAAATACAAGCAAAACAAATAGAATCCTTTCCTGCAGCAGTTGCAACTTTAGGCTAAACACATGCATCTTTACTTTCTTTAGGTTTTCTGCAGTTTCTCTTGAAATGCAAAGATAGAGGTTGCAGAACTCCACTAACCGCATCAGGGAAAACAATTCCAAACCACTGCACACTCCATACCTCTCAAGTGTCCCTCATTACAAGGGACGTCCCTCATTTTTTCCCTTAAAATTGCTCTGTCCCTCATCTGTCCCTCATGGAAAAGGTGCTGCCCAGTGAACGTGCTGTAAATTCAGATTTTTAACAATATGAAAGCTATGGTCTTCCGCAGGCTGCTTAAGTTAGCTGAAAACACTTATCTGTCCATGGTGGAGACCTGCCTTGAAGGAGTGGGGACAAACTTCAGGAGGACATGATCCAGCTGGATTACAGATCGGACTCCTGGGGTCTCAGATTCAGTGTAGAGCAATGCAAGGTGCTACACTTGGGGAGGACATGATCCAGCTGGATTACAGATCGGACTCCTGGGGTCTCAGATTCAGTGTAGAGAAATGCAAGGTGCTACACTTGGGGAGGACACACAGGAAGGAACTATACACTGTTGAGCCTCTCTTGCTCCAGTGGAAGACAAAAGGGACCTGGGGATTATAATAGACAAGGGTCTGAAGTAGGACAAGTAGTGCATGGTCATTGTCATAAGTACCAGCAGAATACTGAGGGGTGCGTCAAAAGTGGGTGACTAGCAGGGTATGTGGAGTACAAAGGGATAACAAGGGAAACAAGATGGTGCGAAGTTGGTCCATCATAATAAGCAGCGTGGGGGACAAAAGCCATTGTAAATAGAGGCTGGTGTCTTTTTAAAGTTTCCCCTTAAAGAAAAGGAGGATGAGAGGGACATGGCACAAATTTCTGGGCACTCAACAATGGTATCAACAAGATGAAGCAGACAGAGTTGTTTCATGTAGCAGCAGGACATGCGGAAACACGGTGACATTTAGAGGTGCAATGTTCAGAGTTACATTTAGAACAAAGGCCATCCCCCAGAGGATAGTGCACCAATGGACCAGTTGAACAGTCAGGAAACTAATCATGAAGACAGTACAGGCCTTCAAAGTAAACCTGGGCAAAGCGCTGGTTACCAAGGAAATAACAGGGTACCTTGGGTAGCAGAGTGCGTATCCCGCAACGTTATGTCAAACACTTTCACTGGCACCAACTGTTTCTTGCAATCATGTTTGTTTTTTCACCCAGTGCCCTTATGTGAAATACCTTCACTAGTACTGGTGGTACTTTACAGTCTTAGTTTGGTGTATCAAATATAATACCTTTATGCTAAATACCTTCACTAGCATGGTTTTACCATGCTGCAGCGACAGCTATCACGGAGACATCCCCAACAGCGTCAGCCACAGTGCCGACTGTTGGCACTGCAGTGTTGGGGATGCTTCCGTGTATTCATCGGGGGGCTGCACACTGAACCCCCATGTGGCAGCTTGCCCAGTCTCTAGGATTCCAGCTCCAAGTTGGAGTTGGACCGGGGGCAACACCAGTGAGGCAGTCTCGGTCACTGCACAGACCATCACAGTGACCTGCGAGTTTTGCCCGATTCCTGTCGCTGTGATGGTCTTTGTGGTGTTGGAGTCACTGCGGTGATGGTATACCCACTAGCACTGATGGTACTGCACCACAAAATCTCATCTTAGTGAACTCAGCAACCTATTGTGAAACAGCTTCACTATCACAGATGGTATTAGGATCCTTATGTAAAAAAAACACGTTCAGTGGAACAGATTACACCTTACAATGCCTGACAGGAGAGTACCCAGCACACTCATGTGAAACCCTTGCAATAGCACTGATAGTACCTTAAAATCACATTTTGGGTTCCCCAGGATTTTTCTGTTAGGCATCTTCACGAGAACTGATTGGACCTTACAAATGTCAGCTTGAAGTATCCAGCAGTATAACGTGAAACACTTTGTGTGGAATGGATGGCACTTCAAAATCTCAGCTTGGTGTACTCAGGGTTCTTGTATCATACACCTTGGTGCCCTGCATTCTCAGCTTAGTGTGACTAGCTAACTGTTGACATATCTACTCTAGCTCTGATGGCACCTAACTATCTCACCTTGGTGCATCAAGCACCCTTATGCCAAACACATTCACTAGCACTGATGGTACTTTACAATCTCAGCTTCATGTGCCCAGCATCCTTATGTGAAGCACATTCAGTAGTACCGATGGTACCTTACAATCTCAGCTTGGTGTACCCAGGAACCTTATGTGAAGCACCTTCAGTAGTACTGATGGTACCTTACAATCTCAGCTTGGTGTACCCAGGAACCTTATGTGCAACACCTTCAGTAGTACCGATGGTACCTTACAATCTCAGCTTGGTGTACCCAGGAACCTTATGTGCAACACCTTCAATAGTACCGATGGTACCTTACAATCTGAGCTTGGTGTACCCAGGAACCTTATGTGAAGCACCTTCAGTAGTACTGATGGTACCTTACAATCTGAGCTTGGTGTACCCAGGAACCTTATGTTAAACTTTTACTAGAACTGATTGGACCTTGCAAAGTCAGCTTGGTGTACCCAGCACCCTTATGTGAAGCACCTTCTCTGGAGCTGATGGCAGATTATCACTGACAGAGCCTTCTAATTTTCAGTTTGTTGTACTCAGGAGTGGACCACTACGTCAAACACCTGCACTAGCACTGATGGCATCTAACAGTCTTGGCTTATCTCTCCTTAAATATTCAAGATTAAAACTTTTAAGAAGGACCTACTGATAGTTTAAAAAAAAGACCTCTCATTAGCAGCTTGTTTTGTAAATATCACCATTTTAAAAATTAAAATGTTGCTTACCAGAAACTGTTGGGGTGACTGATTGCTGTTCCTCTCTACTGGTCTCCAATCTCCCCAAGATGCGCACCCAAGACTGCTCTGCTTTAGATTCCAGTCAGAGTAGACTTTAGTTTGGTGGTCTGGGGCCTGGGCTGGCGTGCAACTAAAAGCTCCCTCAACTACACTCCACCTACTAGTGGGTGCGGCGGCAGTGTAGCACAGAGTCACAGTACAGACAGTGACACTGTGCTAGTGGCTCTAATTCCTCCTTTCCTCGCTGCTCGCTCACTGACCCAAAGTGACCCCGAGTCCCCAACCGAACTTCCCCAGCGACGGTTGAATCCTGGGTGGCTCAGCTCACTGCCTGGCTTCCACCATGACCCACAACAACAAGGACCATCCGTCCAACTCCTCCAGGTGTCCACTCTCCAGCCCACACCATAGACTACTAGTCTACAGTGAGACTTGTGTTGAACTACAGCTCTTTCACTCCCACAGTGGGCTGGGTGGAGAGTTGTTGGACTGACCCTGATGGACTGAATGACGAACACCCAGGCAGCTCAGCTGTACACAACTTCTCCCTCTACGCTCAGTGGTGACACTGACGGTCACAGAGTCTCCCGCCTCGGCGTCTCTCCTCTCATTCTGTCTCTTCGCGCTCTCTCTCTTCCTTCCCAGGCCAGAGCCACCAGACTACTCCAACTTTGCTGCCACCAAGTCAACCCTTCAGGCTCCAAAAGCACTCGCTAGTCGCCATCGCTCCTGCACTTCCTAGTAGTCGCTCCATGGTCACACGCCGTAACTTTTTTGCTTCCAGCTGAGCTTCCATGTTCCAGTCAAGTCAAAACAACTAGCCTGGAATACTGTGAACAGACTAAACTCGCCTTTCCTATGGGCATTTAAAGAGCCCTCATGATCCGCTCCTTACTATCCATGCCTCCATTTTCTAGCAAAGCAGACCTGATTGAGACGGCAAAATAGATCTCAGTCAGGTCCACTAGGGTCGGGTCACATCATATGTTTAGACCCCACCCCTCCACCATTAAAAAAAGAAATTAAAAGGTGTGACAGCAGCTGTGAAAGCCGTGGGAAAAAACCACAAATTCAAATAAATGCTGACCGAGACACCAGCCGGTTCATGCTACCCACCCGCTGATCTTCGGCACACTGTGGTGTGTCTGGCATGTCAGTGCCTACGCCCTTAGGTTCCTGTTGCGACTGCACCTGATTATAGGAGAGTTGTATGCAGAGCAGTTAGGATGTTGGGATACATAGGGAGGGGGGTCAGTAGCAGGAGAAGAGAAGGGGATACTTCCCTTGTACAGATTCCTGTTATGACCACACCTGAGTATACGAGAGTTGTGTGCGGAGCAGTTAGGATGCTGGGATACATTGGGAGGGGAACCAGTATCAGGAGAAGGGAGGTGATAGTGCCCTTGTACAGATTCCTGTTATGACCACACCTGAGTATATGATGGTTGTGTGCAGGGCAATTAGAATGCTGGGATATATAGGGAGGTGGGATCAGTAGCAGGAAAAGGGAGGGGGATACTGACCTTGTACAGATTCCTGCTACAACCGCTCCTGAGTGTACGAGGGTTGTGTGCAGGGCAGTTAGGATGCTGGACAAGTGCCCATTACAGACAAGAAATGGTGGTGGTTGGTGTTACAGAAGTGCTGTGCTGTAATTTTATCTGTGATATTTGAACACAATAACAGTCCTTTTTATCACGTCTTTTGTGAATGGATTCTCAGTGCTCACTACATGGATACTGCTCTTGTACAGGTTCCTGCTACAGCCTCACCTGAGTGTATGAGGGTTGTGTGCAGGACAGTAGGGTGCTAGGATACATAGGGAGTTGGACCAGTATCAGGAAAAGGGAGGGGATACTACTTTTGCGCAGATTTCTGTTAGCACCTCACCTGAGTGTACAAGGGTTGTGTGCAGAGCAGTTAGGATGCTGGGCTACATAGGGAGAGGGGTCAATAGCAGGAGAAGGGAGGGGGATACTGCCCTCGCACAGATTCCTGTTACAACTGCACTTGGAGCACTCTGTGTAGTTTTGGAATTCAGGCTTGAAGAATGACAGAGAGACCCTTGAGTCAATGTCGAGGAGGGCAACCAAAATGATCAGGGGCAGCAGGGGACATCATATGAGAGGGGTTAGAGGATCTCGGTGTGTACACGTCGGAGGACAGGAAGAATGGCAGGCATCACAGAGACGTTCAAGTACCTCTGTGGGTAGACAGAAGGGAGTTAATCTCGCTGAGTGGGAACTTGGACACCAGGGGAATCTCCTTGAAGCTGGCGGGGGGTGTCAGGAAGTACATCTTTACAGAAAAGGTAGTAGAAGAATGGAACAATCTCCCAGAGGAGGTTGTCTGTGCTGCAACATTCGGGGAGGGTCAAAAGGGGTGGGACAGGTGCATGGAAAGGGGGCAGGTGGGGTAGCGGGGGTGAGGGAGAGGAATGACTGCTGGGGCCATTTCCCAATAATAGGCAGGTCGGCCTTTATTTTTTGAGAGACACTGTGTTTCTATTAGGGGTACAGACAGCTGCAAAAAACAGGCACACGGCAAAGAGTAAACAAATTCAGACGCCACATAAAAGAATGAAAAGCATGGGCAAGCACCTCTGTTATCCTGATATTAAGTTTCTTCAGCATATGAAAGATACGAATATTGTGCTATTTTCATGAACAGGAATTGAAGGAATGAGTGGATGAGTTGGATAAAAGCCATTATGCCAGACTTGACCGTTCTGGGAAACTGAAGAAAAAGACAGAGAATACTGGATGGGTAACTATCCACAGCCAGTGTGCTCTGCCGGAGAGGAGTTCTGATTCCCTGTGACCTCACCAGCAAAACTTGTGAGGTTGGTGGGACTCGGAACACCAAAGTGGCAGAACACACTGGTTGTGCATGAAGTTGTACATCCTGCATTTTTTATAGTGTATAGCAAAAAAAACCCAGCTGTGAACCACCGTGCCATCAAGTCACTGAACTCCACACCCTCCCATCTCAGTTACCTGACTCACTCTCCGTTGTCCACTGTGCAAAATGTGCATATAGCAGTTCTTTTGCTTTCAAAGTGAAACTGACTTGTGCGGTCTCTAGAGGTTACACAATGCTGTTGTACCACAGAAGGGTACAGTCATGTTTCATGACCTTTGAACTGTGGTACAACAGCATTTTGAAAGGGATGGAAGTCTATGCAGAACAATGCTCTGCTATACACTATAACCTTGTTGTTTACCTCCTCTAATGTTGATGACTTGTGTCCCTTTTATGCTGTTCTGCCACCTTGCTTGTCTTGGCAGGAAGGCGGAGGATTGCTTCAAGTTGTTCCTTCTTCAGTCAGTCCTTAGATCTGCCATGCAGGTTCACTGATTCAATGATAACAATGTTTGTTTGATGGTACCATGATTCCCCCTGAGCAACTGATTGCTCCCTACGCCATTCAGACAGTAACCAACTTGTCTCTGTGTGAACAGACAGGCAAGAACGGTTTGTACTGAAAACATCTTGTAATCAGTAGATGCCAAATGATCAGATGTCTTGGTATAAAGACAGAAGGGCTGATGATAACCTGTGCCCCACTTCTGCTGAAGATACTCAGTGTTCAGTTAACCTAGGCAGTAGCTGCTCCTGTACTGAACCCTTGTTACAAACATCGTCAGGTGACAGACGATCCCCAGCTTATTACAGTACAAGAATGTACCTTCGAAGAGGCAGTTGGCATTTTTTATTCTTTGCCTCTGCCCCCCACGTCAACAATAGTCTGGCCTTGCCCACTGCTGTTGTCCTCACAACCCAGGTACTCTGACCTTGAAGTACACTCCTTCAGCACTCAACCCTTTTGTTGCTTTTCTGTTCCTGTTTGAAGATCGATATTCTCTTCTTTTGGGGGTAGTAGGGTAGGAAGGTTTTATTTTATTTTACAATGTATTCCTGTCAATCTCCTCCCTAACCCCCTATCCTCTCCCGCTCAGCCCCCTAGTTGGATGCCCTTCAGCATCTGACCCCAACACGCACTGTGGACTTTGCATTGCACACGATTGCCACCATTCACCGCCGTATAAAAGCTGTTTTAATATTACACCAATTCTACTGCTGCCTCTGTATTTAGAGCCCGGGTTCTAGCAGGAACCGAACATGAATGGAACCCAGACTTTGTGGTTTGTTCAGAACTGAACCGAACTAGAACCACCTAATCGAATGAGGCAGTGAACCAGAACCGAACGCGAACCTGCCATGTTTATATATTTATTTATTTAGTAGCTTTTGATTACTGGGTTATTGCACTAGGCAATATCACCGCCTATTTTCAGGCACGACCCAGGAAAGTACAGAGTACAAAAATACAATGAATATACAGTAGGGTACAGAAATACAATGATACAGTTTGGACAACAATATATCGGCTGACACATCAAGGTAACAAAGTCTTTTTTTAAATGCAGAACTGTTATACACCTGTACATTTCCTGTAGTACCGTCCTTTCCCTCCGCTGCGTGCCAGTGCAGGTGTTATAGGTGGCTGTTTGATTTCCAGACTCCAGAGCCTCACATCATTACCGGGACAGACAGCTTGGTGACAATTTGCCAGTGGAAAAGTTGAAGGAAATGCAGGATGTTCTGTGTGCAATACAGCCTCGACCTATACCGGTGTAGACCATATGGTGTGTAAACCATTGTCGGAAGTGGAGCAGCTTTGGAGCGGAGAAGACTGCAACACCACCGAGATGATGCAAGTGGAGCAAAAGTGGCTGTGACTCGAGATCATGTAAGTTCTGCAGCAAAAATGTCACCAGAACACAACTAATCTTTTTTACACCTGCAAAGGTTACAGGGCCACTCTGGTTCCCTGTCCCCTTTCTCTTTTGGTAAGCAGGTAAGGCATAATAGGCAAACAGGGGAGACTCAGCAGCTCTAGGGAGGTTAAGTGACTTGCTCAGAGTCGCACAGTATGCAAGTGGACGTTATGGCTGGGACTCAAACCCAGGTCTGTTAGACTCATGGATGTACCAAGCTCGGTATTCTGACTCCAGGCTATACTACCAGTTCCCTTTTTCAGATTAGGGAGCATCCTTACCATGCTTAGAGCCCGGGCTCTGTACCTGCACATATTCTGTAGCACCCTTCCCTCCGCTGGATGCTGCTGTCTTTCATGGTTATATTAACACTTTCACTTTGCATACAACGGTATTTGTCATCACAAGGCAGACCTGGAATGTGACTTGAGAGTGGGAATTAATTTAATTTATTGAGGTACATGATGATGATGAAGTCTTGGGACGTGTGAAGGCTACTTTCAGGCGAAATGCAATGAAATGCTTGCAATTACGTAAGTTCACTGTCCTACACAGCCAGTATAGTGTTATGCTTGTGTAACTGTGTTAGTTTGGTTTTGGCCGTTCACACTCTCTATTCTAGAGGAATTACCACCCTGTAGGGGTACGAAAGGCAAGGAAACCTTGGAGAGGGTTCCACCCCTAGAGGTGTCACGGGACGGTTCCCGTGGCTAAAGATACCTTAGGAAGGATCCTAAGGAGAGAAGTGCTGCTGCTGGAGGAGGAGGGGAGGATGGTGGGGCAAAGAAAAAATGCTTCACAATGAGGCTGAGAGGAACTGCTTATATAGCTCAGGAAGTGGGAGTGGCTGGCTGCTTGGCCACTGAACTTCAGGCAAAAGCCTTTCAATTCACTGACCTACGCAGCCAGTATAGTGTTATGCTTGTGCAACTGTGTTAGTTTGGTTTTGGCCGTTTGCACTCTATTCCAGAGGAATTAAAACCCTGTAGGGGTACGAAAGGCAAGGAACCCTTGGAGAGGGTTCCACCCCTAGAGGTGCAACACGACGGTTCCCATGGCTAAAGGTACCTTAGGAATCCCCCCCAAAATGTAGTATCATCCCCAAAAAGAAGGCAACATGAAGCATATGAGCAAGCAGTAACTGTAACGTAGTAGTAGAGAAGCATAGATAGTTTGATAATGTAATGAAATGCCCAGGCTTGCGTAGCATGATACTAATGGTTTGTGTTGAGATTAGGGGATCCTCTAAGGAGAGAGGGAATGGCAGGACATCCTCCACCTCCATCCAACAGCGGACCTACCTAAAGAAACTAGGGGACAATACTTATGCTAACTAACAGTTATCACCTGAGGCAACGGAGGAGAGAAAAAAACCCTATGAGGAGGAAATCTCTGGGGATCCAAGGCCTAGGTCGCCTTCCCTCCAGGCTTGGGATAGTATAATTAGTGACGGCTCTGCAGCTGCAATTTGGAAAACCCAATTAAAGGGAGGTGGAAAACATTCCAATTTGGAGGAAGGCTCTCACTCGAACCCTCTAGCAGGACCACCGTGGAAGGTTGCGAGAAAACTCTGCAACAATACGTGCAACCAAGGCTGAGAAGGAGAGCAACGACTGCTGAGGCACTCACCTGGTCTACCCACCCTAAACTCAAACCAGGTGAACCAGAGGCAGTCATTGGGAGAATGCAGTGAAGGTGCCTTGCTAGGGAAACTACTAAAGTCAATGGCTAACCGTTATAGTGGAACACTAGAGCCAAAGGAGGTAACTTTTTCCACCCTTCACCACCAGTCTTAAATTCTGCACCAGGAGCTGCTGTAGCAAGCAGGCAGCTAAAGCCAAGCCCGGGGTGAGGACATTCCTAGCTATGGGCCAGGTGAGAAGGATCCCTCCCCAAGTTGGACACGCTCAAGATGCGGATTAAATACAGAGCGAGACCGTTGGCTGGAGGAACCCTGCGCCAGAATAGAATGGCTGGCATGCCCCAGAAATTGATTGAGAGCTGAAAAGCTGGTGAGCTGGATGAGCACGGCATGCTGAGATCGTAATGAGCATTGCATGCTGAGACCTGGCAAGGTCGAATGCAATATTGAGTGCAGCAGAATCCCAGAGGCTGAAGCTGAGGGTATGGCAGTAGGCATGAAACAATGGTTTGCATAAGCAAGGAGCAACAATTGCGTAAGCAAGTGTGGACCTGCACGTAGGTCAGTAAACAGAGTAGTAAGTGGACTTGTACATAGGTCTGCATAACATAGGGCAATGAAACAGCACTGAATAGTGGGTCAAGCCAGCCAGACATTTAAAAGCCAACTCAAGGTGACAAATACTCTGAAGATTTTCCGTGGCGAAGGCAGGATTTAGAACAGAAATAATTAGCCACATGTGGCCATGACTCCCCAAACACTTCCCAGTCCCCGCTATAGGACAAACAAGAAAGTGATGGAAGGCCAAGAACCACAAGCAGATATGAAAGCTAGTTTAACAGCCTCAGCAGGAGCTTTTTGGCTAACCTCAGGGTAGAACAAGTTGAATAAACATAGAAGCAACAATCTGTATGGAGTACACGGAGTTGTAAAACTGCAATGAAACATGGAGACAATGCTCTGAAAGCAGGTGTAGCCAGGCAGTGCAATGAAGCTGCACGTAGAATGACAGCATGAATGAGCAGCATAGCTAGGATGAGAGTAAGCCTGCGACAGGTGAAAACAATTGAGTATGCAACACGGAGCAGCTATGGTCGCGCTGAAACACACAGATAATGATTGCAGTTGCATTGCAGTAGTTTGACAGTGGTGAGCAAAAGTGTAAAAAACAAGCACTGGGTACAATAGTAATTGGAGTAAACAACAGCAGTGGCTGCAGTTGTAAGTAACTGAAAGCAGTAGTATGAGCTCTGAGTAGCAGCATGCTAGGAGCTTAGAAACAAAGCCCCAAAAGACAAACCAAAACACAGCAACACAGAAAACAGGGAACAAGGCCCAAAAACAAGACACACAAAACACAAGGAAGCACACAGCCGGAGGAAAGATACAAACCAGAAGCAGGAAAACAAACACCGAAGTCCAGCAGAGACACACAAAATGGGCGGGGGTAGGCCCCAGCCAGCTCAGAGGACAGACCAGCAGGGCCTCCGGCTGCAAAGAAAAATGTTTCACAATGAGGCTGAGAGGAACTGCTTATATAGCTCAGGAAGTGGGAGTGGCTGGCTGCTTGGCCACGAACTCCAGGCAAAAGCCTTCCCGATTGAAACTAGCAAAGAGATTATAACCTCATTATTATCTATAACAGGCTGTGCTTGCTTTGCAGCAGATTTTGCCACTAAATTAATTAAACTGCATATATATATATATATATATATATATATATATATATACACACTTTCGGTCTTCGAGTGGTCGTGAAATGCATGCTTAATGTATTTGAATGAACTCAATGACATTTCCTTGCTTTCTTTGTCCCCTGTATATTTGACATTGTTTAATTACAGTTATGATGTTTGACAAATTCAGCTATAGTTATGTTTTATTTATGTTAAAGAACCGAATTTTAAAAACTGAACCAGAACTGAGATATTAATGAAAAGGCTAGAAATGAACCAAACTAGAACTCCATCCTGTAGAGCCTGAACTGAACTAGAACCCCAGAAAACCACCGAACCCTGGCTCTATCTGTATTTTCTGACTTTATCGGTTATCTTGTAATGTAGCATTTGTATTTGTTTTGTAATTTGTTTCCCAGGTTGGACCTGGAAATGAGCCTCGACTCAATGTGCCTTTCCCAGTTACCGACTTTTAAATAAATAAATATAATTTACCCAGGAGAGCCCAGCTGTGGTGCAGTATCTCATTTTCAGTGGGGTCCTCCTTTACCCACTTATACAATGTATTTACCCAGAAATGCCCAGCTGACTGTCAATATCCCATTTACAGCGGGGTCCTGCTTTTACCCAGGTTACACTTTATGTACCCATAGTAGTCTATCTGAGATGCAATGTCTCACTTCCACTGGGGTCCTACTTTTACCCATTTTGTCATGGTATTTACCCATGATAGCCCAGTTGAGATGCCAATATCTCACTTTCAACATGGTCCTGCTTTGACCCATTTTTACAGTGTATTTACCCAGGATAGCCCAGATGGGATGCAGTGTCTTATTTTCAGTGAGGTCCAGCTTACGTACGAACATACGAAATTTGCCAGCAGATAAAGGCCTAGAGGTCTATCAAGTCTGCTCGAATGTGCAGCTAGCACCCCTTATTCTGCAGCTGCCCCTTCCTTCCACCCTTCCCCTTCATTAACCCTTCCCCTTGTCCTGTCCCATCCTCGTTTGAAGCAGTCCACTGTTCTACTGCATACCACTTCTGCAGGTAATGCATTCCACCCAGCCACCACCCTCTCTGTAAAAAGTGTCTCCTCATCTCCTCCTGAACCTTCCTCGCCCAGTCTCATATCATGGCCCCTGGTGGCCCTCTCCTCCCTTACTTTGAACAGCCCCTCTGTACCTGTCTTGTTTATTCCTTTCATGTATTTAAAGGTTTCAATCATGTCCCCTGTCTCTCCTCTCCTCCAGTGAGTACATGTTCAACTCCTTCAACCTCCTCTCGTATGATAAGTCCCCCAGCCCCTTGATCATCTTTGTCGCCCTGCGCTGCACTCCCTCCAGTAACTTAATGTCCCTCTTCAGATACGGACGCCAGTACTGCACGCAGTACTCCAGGTGTGGTCTAGCTAATGACCTATACAGTGGCAGAATCACCTCCTCCCTCCTCGAGGATATACCCCTTGCAATACAACCCAGCATTTTGTTGGCCTTTGCAGCTGCCTTCCTACACTGTGCCGAGTTGTTCATTGACCCTGTGATGAGCACACCCAGATCCTTCTCCTCCTCTGTCTGGGCTAGCTGCACTGCCCCTAGCTTCTACCCGTTTTTACAGTGTGTTCACTCAGGATAGTCCAGCTGAGTTGCAATACTTCATTTTCAGTGGGGGGGGGGGCTGCTTCAGTCAGTTTTGGCAGCTGGGTGGACTGGAGCACCATGAGGCTAATGACTGGCTCAAGGTCGCACGGTGAATATTTGACTCTAGTGGGGTTTAAACCTGGGATCTTTTGGTTCCCAGTCCAGGACAGGAAGCTCTAGACCATACTGTTTGCTTTTCTATAGCCCCTTTCCAATGCTTGAAGTACATTTGCATGTACTTTATATCAACAAACAGCAACAGTGCACAAAAAATACAGATAAGTCAAATACCCATAAATATTTTATTACAAATTCATACAGTTTAAATTTTTTTTGTAACACTTTTCAGTTCCCTTAATTACTCTGTAGTTACTGTGTAACTACACTGCAACTGCACTGTAACTGTGATGTAGTTACATGCAACAAACATGTAACTACAGCGTAATTACCCTGTTGCATGTCTTTAATGATTATCTGCCCCACAGTTACATTGAAACTGACCAGTTTTCCATAGAGCTTCTCTCCCTAGCTATCTCCGTAAGGGATATACCCTGTTCTGGCCAGTTAACCCGTATCTTTATCCCTGCCTACACATCTCCCATGGTTCTCCCTTGTGTAGCAGGGGCTTCGGGGAAGGGTCACCGTCCCCTATGAGACAGGCTACTGTGGGCACGAGGATTTGGTGTTGGTGCACACTAGGACCCAGGGGAGCCTGTGGGAGCTCAGGCTGTCATATAGATGGACAATAGGTTTTTCTCCCAGCTGTCTCCCTGGTTCCTCCCTCCTCCCCCCCCAGGTGTGGGCGTGGCCCATTGAGTGACCTCAGCAGCACTTGGTGACATCCTGCATAGGAAGCAGACTCTTTTGGCCCACCACAGGGGTAGCCCAGCACCATCCTTCCCTGACCACAATGTATTGCCAATAGGCAGCTGCTGTGGTCCCGTCGCCAATGTGGCATCCCGAGTTCACTCCCAAAGCTTGGGTCACCTGCGTGGTAGCCCAATGCACTGCCGCTGGGTCACGAGGGCATACATTGTTACTGATTTTTTTTACTGTGCTTTTTCTCTCCCCTGCTACCTGACATCCTGCATCGATCCAGCCGCTCTGTCCAGCCCCACATCACCCACTGTCCCCTGGGACTTACCACTATCTCACTGGTTCCCCCTTAATAACACGCCACAAGAAGGGCTGCCAGGGGGGGGCCTGACCCTTGTTCCTCCCAGACAGTCTTGAAGCCTCTGTTGTGAGGAGAGAGGATCCCAGTCCGCGGTGCAGGCTTGTGACGGGCTGTGGACGACATGCTGCATTGGTCTGGGTGTTTTCCCATTTTCTAATCCTGACCTCTGACATCTGGAATGCCTTGCAGATGCAACTGCATCATACTACCAACATCACTCACCCACGAGGGCTCCTGCTGCTCCTCTGCCTGCGGTCACCTAGATGGTGGTGTTGCTGCGGAGACCATTCTCCCTCCCACCCTAGAGGAGGCAAGTGTCTACGGGATGCTCAGCCACCCTACCTCAGCTGGCCCCCTGGTGAATTAGGCTCATTCCCAAACCCAGGTCATTGGCATCGCAAGTGGTAGTTCTACCGCTGTGCTGCCGGGCCGCCTATACATTTTTATTGTTAACGACATATGGGACTTTGGTCCAGCAGGCCACAGGCCTTCCCAGACAGGCCAGTGATGGCTTCTTCTTTTTAACTGGTACTTTATCCACCTGTCTCCCCATGACAGCCACTATCTGCTCACCCCCCCCCAGCCCCATCACCTGACTCCTCCAGGATATTACCTTGCACTGTCCTAGACACAGGATCGGCTACCCGGCCACTGGTGCAGAGCCTGTGGCGGGGGGGTCGACCTTCATCCAGCCGCCACAAGGTGCTTTCCCATTTTCTCCCTGTTCCTCCCCATTGCTGGGGTGTGACATGTCAGCGGCATGCATGGAAGTGCACGCACGCTGCGGAGTCCCACAGCACCCACCCTTCGATTGGTGCTCCCATCCTGTTCTACCCTCAGGCCTCCACCTGGAAGCAGTCATTCAGCGGGGCAGCCAAGTCTCCCTCGCCAGGAGAGCTGTTCTCTGGATGCTCAGTTCCTTCCCTCCCTGGCTGAACCCCAGCAATCTGCTCGCACCACGAACACGGGTCGCTGACATGGCAGGAGGTAAGACACGGATGCCTCAGCCCTCCATGTCACTGGGCCCAGTGATTGGTTATTTAAGTAAACCAGTGCCGTGCTCTAACTTGGAACAGTGAAAGAGAGCTGGTCTAGCACATTTCCAAGGGGAGTGGGTTCCACAGGACTCAGACTGGCACAGAAAATGTCCAGTGGCCTGCTGGTCTGAAGCGGGAACCTAATACTCAACAATTTCTGGTCCACAGAGTGCAGGACTCTTCCCAGGTGGTAGTGGGCCAGGAGTTTGAAAGTTAGGTTAGTTACAAACTTTTAATCCTGATTTCTTCATGGAGGAGAAACCTTTCCAAGGGGTGTGTGTGTGTTGTTTTGTTCTCTTTTCATGCTATTTCACTTTACCATGACATGTAAAAGAGGGGTACAGTGTCTCCATTGTTTCTTGGACCAGTGTTGCTCTTGTAATGTTCTCAGGTGTCTGTTTCCCTCTTCTCTGCAGGAAGCATACAACCTCATCAATGAAGACATTGAATTGTCCTCCAAATTGGGCTTCTGTTTCGGGGTGAAGCTGGTTCGAGGGGCCTACATGGATAAGGAGCGCAAGCTGGCCAAGAAGATGGGGTACCCCGACCCTATCAATGAGAACTGGGAGGCAACAAACAGGAGGTGGGTCGGTAATGTCAGCAACCGAGAAAACAGCGCCACAGACTGAGCGTTATGGCAGAGGGTGCTAAATCCTGCAGTGCACCTTCTGTTCCACACTAGAGTTGATAGCTGACTGTCCCGCAGTTTATTTTCCATAATTATGAATCCTTCTTCATAAAGAAAACAGTTTCAGCCAATCAAATTCGCTCCCCCCTTAGTGCAAGAGGTCCTTTTATTTTATAATGAGTGTCTCTACTTGTCTTGTGCTGTGTAAACCATTGCCATAGAAACTGCCGGACCAGTGAGGCTTTTTTAAATAATTCATGTATTTTTTTTATATAAAAAAGGTTTATAATGTTTTATTTTAGCTACTTGGACTCCTTCTACATAGTCACACTTGTGGAGTCAACAGAGCATGTGCGAAGTCTTTGGAAACCACACTGGTTAGCCCAGAGATTCTGGTTTCAGATCTGAGTTGTTTTGCCCTTTTGTAGTACTGTGTTTGGGGGCCAGCCCGGTGGCACTGAGGGATGAGGTGCTGGATGCCACACCTAGAACTACACCAGTGACCCAGGTTCCAATGTGAACTCAAATCATCGGGGGTTGGCCGGGGCGGGAGAGGGTTGAGCATCCAGCGAACCGCTCTCCTCTCTCAGGGAGGGGGGTTGCATTGCACAGTGTTTGACAGGCCCTTTGTGTTAGCTGTGGGAGGGTAAGGCAGCTGGGACTCTTCAGACAGGGGGAGTGGTGGTTGCCGACATCCCATGTATAGACGCTGTCGTGGGAGCATCTGGGTGGCATTGCATGCACATTCCTGGGGGCCACGGGAAAATGGTGGGCTCCCGGGTGACCACTGACATCCAGCCACCTGGTAGCCCAGCACCTGATGGACACCCAGGCCACGTTCCTTCAAGTGAATGTAAGTCCTGGAGGAATATCGGGTTAGCAGGGGCTGGTCGGCTGGTGTCCACATTGAGGCTGCTTAAGGACCCAGGGAAGAAATAGCACTAACCGTCAGAATTATTGTATTTTTACCCTCCTTGCTCCTTGTCAGCCCACATCTGGATGACCCCCACAGGCCAGTCACCCATCATGTCTGGGACTTGCCCCGTTCCCCCAATGACATACCCCTCATGGGGGTGGCAAAGGGGCTTTGCCCTGCCAAAGCAGGATCCAAGCCAGTGGCCAGCCAGTGTTGCCAGGTCTGCGGGGGACATTCTTCGTCCCATCTATTGAGGGAATTTTTCTCTGGAGTTTTTCTGCTCCTGGACATCGATGTGCAGTGAGACAGAGCAGTCATCAACATACTACACTCTTCTGGGACTCCTGACTGCCTTGACACCCAGACTCTGCTAGGTGTCAGGCTCACTGCAGGAGGCACGACCCACCCAACCCGTGAAAGAAGAGCAGTCCTTTGAGCACTTAGTCTTCTCACCCCCCTGCCAACCCCTGTGGATACACGCTGGCTACCACACTGGGACACTGGTGCAGCAAGCGGTAGTCCAGCCACTATTCTACCATGCCAACCTGTCTTGCCCTTTAACCGCCTCCCCCCATTCCCTGCCCTGACAATCAGGGTGGCCTCAGCGCTACACTTCCTCTGGCCATGAGGTAGGTGAGAGGATGTGTTCCAAGCCAGCTCCAGTGTTGCACCCTGATCAGTCAGCAGGGAGCATGTGAATCTCTTTTACCCCCATGCCTCCCCCCATAGAAGCTAAGTACATCACCTCTGCAACTTGTCTGACCACCAGCATGCATCCTGAGACTCGCCTGCAAATCTGAGCCCCCTCCTTAGTTTATTTGCTCCTGTCCATTTTCCCTCCTCACCATCTGGAGTGCAAGTCCATCGAATTCAATCTGAGTCACTCCTAGAAAGAATAACAGAAAATGTTGTGATGATATATGAAAAGGTCTCATTATGGAATGCATCAATGTATTGCCCTTTTTGTAATCAACAAAAAATTCTAGTTTAAACAAACAAACAAACAAGTGAACTCCTGGGTGGCAGTGTGACCATTTTATTGTTACTTCACTTAAGACCTCGGACCAATAACATGACTCACTGCAGCTTGTATGCCACAGAGATAAGCTGGTACCAAGCCCCATCTTACTGCAAGTTCACTTTTATTTCTATTTTTATTCGTAGGTAACTGGGTAAGATCCATTGAGCACACAGCTCATTTACAGGGGTGACCTGGGAGCACTGTGGAGATTAAGTGACTTGCTCAGGGTCACACAGTATACGACTGGAAGTTATGGGAATTAAACCCAGGTCATTTGGATGTACCAAGCTCATTCACAGCTCGTTGCTCTAACCTCTAGGCTACACTGCCAGCCCTCGAACTATGAGACTTCAGACCAATAAACTGAGCCACTGCAGCCACCATACAGCAGGGATAGCCAGGTCCTAAATACTGTCTCACCACTGGCTCAGTTTGTGACCTCGGACCAGTAATCTGACTAATTTCTGCTGCCATGCCACTGGGATAACCTGCTCTGGTCTGACTGTACCTCTGTGTCACTTTGTGACCTCAGATCAATACTCTGACCCACTGCTGCCACCATGCCACGGGGGTAGTCAGGTCCCCAGTCCATCGTAGTGCTAGTTCAGTCTGTGACCTTGGACCTCTAACTTGACCTCCATGTGCTTCAGTCTGTCCTCTTTTTTTCTCAGGCAGCTGCATCTGCGGCCCTAGCTTGGAACCAAACCAGAGACTCTGAGTTCCGAAGGCAACAGCTCTAAACCAGTCAGCTAAAGTGAATCTCCAGCTAGGAGGTTAAAGAGCTCCTTTACTTTTATGCCTGCTATCCCAAGGGCCACCACTAGACAAATTATTACTTTTTACCACTTTTCATAACTTTCACCATTAGATGGCTGTATTGCTTTTGACTTCTAGTCACAGCTTTTACCACTAGATAGCTGCATTGCTTTTGACTGTTATTCACAGTTTTCACCACTAGATGGCTGTATGGCTTCTGTTATTCACCGCTTTCACCGTTAGATGGCTGTATTGCTTTTGATTGTTAGTCACAGCTTTCAGCACTAGATGACTGTATTGCTTTTGACTGTTATTCACAACTTTCACCACTAGATGGCTGTATTGCTTGACTTCTGGTCACAACTTTCACCACTAGATGACTGTATTGCTTTTGACTGTTATTCACAACTTTCACCACTAGATGACTGTATTGCTTTTGACTTATTTATAGCTTTCACCACTAGATGGCTGTATTGCTTTTGACTGTTATTCACAGCTTTCACCACTAGATGGCTGTATTGTTTTTGACTGTTATTCACTGCTTTCGTCATTAGATGGCTGTATTGCTTTTGACTGTTATTCATAGCTTGCAGCACTAGATGGCTGTATTGCTTTTGACTGTTATTCACAGCTTGCTGCACTAAATGGCTGTATTGCTTTTGACTGTTATTCACAGCTTGCAGCACTAGATGGCTGTATTGCTTTTGACTGTTATTCATAGCTTGCAGCACTAGATGGCTGTATTGCTTTTGACTGTTATTCACAGCTTGCTGCACTAAATGGCTGTATTGCTTTTGACTGTTATTCACAGCTTGCAGCACTAGATGACTGTATTGCTTTTCAATCAATCAATCAACCAAAATCTTTATCCAGGTGAACATCATTGAGCAGAGATCTTTTACAAGATGGACCTGGTTAGAACAGGGTCGGGTAATATCCATCATAAAAACATATAAATACATGTAAATAAGTATATAAACACAACACAATGGTGCAGTAATAGGGGCGTCAAATGATAAAAGGAAGACAAGGCAAGCCATAACAGAGGAGGATTCAAATACAAGGGGGCAGGTCCTCCATTGAACCATGCAACTGTATATAAACCATGTTCTCTGTATAGAAGTACCAGTTAGTTCATTTACTAGTCACTAGTACTAGCCATAAAAATGGCTTGGAGAACTACCAACTAATGGCAGATGGGGTACCAGGATGGGTATGTAATATGTAAGGGAAGGATAAACATTGTGAGAAGTGAAGTCCCAAGGATAGGTCGGTAGAACTGATGCGGTGGTGGGGGCCTACGGGGAGAGGGAAAGGGGAGTTAGGACTTTTATAGTAGGATTGCGTGTAGATTGTGGATGAGTGCAGTATAGAGATGTGAAAAGAAGGCTGGAGAAAGCGGGAAGATAGACCGGTATCAAAGGGAGGACAGAGGCATCAAGGTGTTACATGAAATCATGATGACAGACCAGGGCCAAGGAGGAGACAAGCACTAGAAGTAATTTGTTCATGGTTAAATGGTACAGGTTAGCATGATGACAATTCATGGTCATGGGAAACAATTGCACTGATCATTTCTGAGACGTGAATATAAGAGCTTGAAAGATGAGATGCCGATGGGTGACCTCAGTTTCAGGTTTTTTTGCAATTTATTCCACAAGGAGGACAGTGTAAAGCTTATAGCAGCCCTACCAAAGCGAGAGTTAACTTTGGGAACCATCAGTAGGAGAGATTTGCAACTTCTCAAGGCGTAATTGCCTGTTGGTTTTATAGGAAGACAGTCTGTAATGTATTGGGGCAGTTTCTTGGAGATGGCTCTCAGGGTCCATAAGGCTGCATTTTTATCACACCTGAATTGAAGAGAACTCCACCCCACTGATTGATATAGGGAGCAGTGGTGAGTGGTATAAGGCAGGCCTGTGATGAACCTCAAAGCTCTATGATATAATGTGTCAAGTTTGGTGAGGTAGGAAATGGGACAGTGACTGTAGAGGATGTCAGCATAATCTATCAAGGATAGAAAGGTTGATTGTACCCGCTGTAGTTTGCCATTTCTAGTTAAGAAGCGGGCTATCCTAAAGAACAGGCCAAGTCTCTGTCGTAATTTTTTGAGTAATTCTTCAACGTGCTCTATAAAGGAGAGCCTATGGTCCAGCCATACTCCCAGGTATTTGAATTTAGGGACAAATTCCAACTTCTCGCCAAGAATTGTAGTAATCTGAGGCACAGGATCTGATAGGGCTGAATATACTATTTGGGCAGAGGGAGAAAAGACCATTGCTTTTGTTTTCTTGGCATTAAGTAATAGTTTTTTGTTTAGGAGTTGGTGTTGCAGCAGGTTGAACTCAGATTGAAGGCTATTACATGCAGATTGTAATGACAGGCGGCTTACGTAAAGAACTGTGTCATCTGCAAACAGATGAATGTTGGCCTTAGTTATGCTTTCATCAATATCGTTGATGTATATTGCAAATAAGATCGATCCTAAGATAGAACCCTGGGGAACACCTCTTAGGAGAAGTTTGAGAGTTGAGATATCTCCTTCCACTTTCACCTGCTGGAAATGATCAGAGAGGTAGTTGTTGAACCACTGTAAAGATAATGGGTCAGCACCTAGTGAGGTCAGGGAAGAGAGTACCAGAGAATGGTCGACAGTGTCGAAGGCCTTGCTCAGGTCCGAGAATATGGTGCAGGTGTAATTCCTGTTGTCTAGCTCTCTTTGCCAGTCATTAGTCACTTTGGCAAGTGCTGTGATGGTGCTATGTTTAGCTCTAAACCCTGACTGGACTGGATTAAGCAGGTTATTAGCTTCCAGATATTGCCTCAGCTGGTTACTTACGACTTTTTCCAGTAATTTTGACAAGACCGGGAGAATTGAAATTGGTCTGTAATTATTTAGATCACAGGGATTTCTGGACTTGAACAGGGGTATGATGTGCGTTGTTTTCCATATTGAAGGAACGGATCCTTGAGTTAATGATAGGTTAAATAAAAGGGTTATGGGCACGGCTAACACGTGGATGGCCACCTTCAAAAAATATGGGTCGAGGGTATCCTTTTTTTTACATCCAGTTTTAGCAATAGGTCTTCAACTTCTTTCAGAGTAGTAGGATGCAAGGAGAAGACTGAATCGGTGATGCTAGGATCTGCACCTTGATTATCCACCTGAGAGTGTATCAGATTCGCTGGGGAATTGTCAAAGGCTAAGCCTGCAGTCGTAAAGTGATTATTGAAGGCATCCAGAACTTCCAGTCTGTCACTAATGGTGTTATTGTTTAAGGAGATTTCATCAGGTAGTGAGTCACCAGACGTGTGACCAGACAAGTCCTTGATGGTTTTCCAAAATTTTGTAGGAATTTTTGGAGGCAGAGAAATTCAGAATGATAGTATGCAGCTTTTGTATCTCTAACCATTCTAGTACATGAGTTTCATGCCCTTTTGAACTAGCACCAGTCCGCAACAGACTGGGTTTTGCATGCTTTTTTCCATAGGTTATCTCTTTCAGTCAATGAAGATTTTAATAATGGTGTGAACTATCTACATGCATTTTTTGCTATTCGCACCTTAACTATAGGGGCATATTTATTTAGTGCGTCTAGGATAATTTTGCTGAATATGTCAAATGCTGATTGTGTGTTTTTTACCAAATAGAACTCTTGCCAATATAAGGAGTGTTTCAGTTCGTTTATGTAGGCAGTGAGACTGTTATTCACAGCTTTCTCCACTAGGTGGCTGTTTGCTTGACTTCTAGTCACACCTTTAACCACTAGATGGCTGTTATTCACAGCTTGTAGCACCAGATGACTATTGTTTTTGACTGGGATTCACTGCTTTCACCATTAGATGGCTGTATTGCTTTTGACTGTTATTCACAGCTTTCACCACTAGATGGCTGTATTGCTTTTGATTGTTATTCACAGCTTGCACCACTAGATGGCTGTATTGCTTTTGACTGTTATTCACAGCTTTCACCACTAGATGGCTGTATTGCTTTTGACTGTTATTCACAGCTTGCAGCACTAGATGGCTGTATTGCTTTTGACTGTTATTCACAGCTTGCAGCACTAGATGGCTGTATTGCTTTTGACTGTTATTCACAGCTTGCAGCACTAGATGGCTGTATTGCTTTTGACTGTTATTCACAGCTTGCAGCACTAGATGACTGTATTGCTTTTGACTGTTATTCACAGCTTGCAGCACTAGATGGCTGTATTGCTTTTGACTGTTATTCACAGCTTGCAGCACTAGATGGCTGTATTGCTTTTGACTGTTATTCACAGCTTGCAGCACTAGATGGCTGTATTGCTTTTGACTGTTATTCAAAGCTTTCACCACTAGGTGACAGTATTGCTTTTTTTCAGATATATTTTTTGCTCCCTTCACCAGTATTAGTGGCAGATATACTGTCCTATCAGGCCCCACCCTTGATTAGGAGTCATCATGGTACTTCAGCATTGGGAGATTTACCCCTTTCTTTCCCCTTGCACCTTCCCATTGAGGATACCAGCGTGAGGACTTACATCCTTGTGATGTACTGAGGCATGCCTCAGCCAAGTGCTTAATGGCAACCTTCCCTACCTTATGCCGCTGACCTTGTGCTCTGCCCGTGCACCCACAGGTGGCAGTGTCAGAACAGTGTGATGACCCTTCCTCCCCTGGAGGAGGAGAGTGTCTGCTGGGATGCTCAATGCTCCACCCCTAGCTGGTCCCTGATGACTCAGGCTCATTCCTGAACCCAGGTCACCGGCATCGTGAGCAGTAGCTCTCCTGCTGTGCTGATGGGACCGACCCCATCAGCCCTACCCCATGCTCAGCCCCATCATCCATCACCCCGGGATTTACCTGACCCAGAGTTACACCCTGCATTGTCCCCCAGGGTGGGGCCTTTGGGAGGGGGCCCTTCCTCCTGCAGAAATAACGGGATATGGCTCCAGGGGTGCCACAGATCAGTATTGTGGGACCTGCAGCGCGAGGCAGGCTGCATGTTGCATGGCCTCAGTTTTCTGTTTTCGCCCCAGGAAGTGGGATGTGCAGTGACAGCAGGGGTGCATATGCCAACCTCTGTCCCACCTCCATCAACTGCTTGCACCAGCTGTAGGATGCCTGGCCTCCACCTGGGGTTGGGCGAGCAGCTTCCCCACCCTCCCCCTGGATGAGAATAGCCCATGGGATGCTCAGTCCTCCCCTGGGTCATGCCTGAAAATAGGCAGTATTTGTCTTGTGCACTTACCCGGTCAACAAAAACTAAATAAAATAAATAGTTTTTACCACTAGATGGCTGTATTGATTATGACAGCAAGTCATAGCTTTCACCGCTAGATGGCTGTATTATGACTGCTAGTCATAGTTTTCACCACTAGATGGCTATATTGATTATGACTGCTAGCCACAGCTTTCACCACTAGATGGCTGTACTGATTATGACTGCTAGTCATAGCTTTCACCGCTAGATGGCTGTATTATGACTGCTAGTCATAGTTTTTACCACTAGATGGCTGTATTGATTATGAGTGCTAGTCATAACTTTCACCACTAGATGGCTGTATTAATTATGAGTGCTAGTCATAGCTTTCACCACTAGATTGCTATATTGATGACTGCTAGTCACAACTTTCACCACCATATGGCTGTATTGATCATGAGTGCTAGTCATAGCTTTCACCACTATATGGCTGTATTAATTATCAGTGCTAGTCATAGCTTTCACCACTAGATTGCTATATTGATGACTGCTAGTCACAGCTTTCACCACTAGATGGATATTTTGATTATGACTGCTAGTCACAGCTTTCACCACTAGATGGCTGTATTGATTATGACTGCTAGTCACAGCTTTCACCACCAGATGGATATTTTGATTATGACTGCTAGTCACAGCTTTCACCACTAGATGGCTATATTGATTATGACTGCTAGTCACAGCTTTCACCACTAGATGGCTGTATTGATTATGACTGCTAGTCACAGCTTTCACCACTAGATGGCTGTATTGATTATGACTGCTAGTCACAGCTTTCACCACCAGATGGATATTTTGATTATGACTGCTAGTCACAGCTTTCACCACTAGATGGCTATATTGATTTGAGTGCTAGTCATAGCTTTCACCACTAGATGGATGTATTAATTATGAGTGCTAGTCATAGCTTTCATTACTAGATGGCTGTATTGATTGACTGCTAGTCACATCTTTCACCACTAGATGGCTGTATTGATTATGACTGCTAGTTATAACTTTCACCACTAGATGGCTGTATTGATTATGAGTGCTAGTCACAGCTTTCAACACAAGATGGCTGTACTGATTGACTGCTAGTCACAGCTTCACCACTAGATGGCTGTATTGATGGACTGCTAGTCATAGTTTTCACCACTAGATGAGGCTGCATTACACTGACTGCCTTTTCTCATATACAACAGCTTCAGCAAGGTAAAGGTAATTTCTGTAGCTGCTTTCCAAGATCCAAGGCACCTCACAGTGTACAAACAACTCATATGTATATATTGTGTGTATATATATATATATATATATATATCACATGGCCACAGTTAATTACAGCAGATACCCATCACTTGGCACATTATTACAGAAGTGCAGTTCAAAGATAATTGCTTTTCACCCATTTTGAAAGTGTTGGGTGCTGCTTGCAAATTATGTGGTAGTATAGTCTAGTAGATAGGGCAGCTGCAGAGAAAGTTCAGTCTGCCTGTGTTTCCATTTTCCATCTTGGGACCACCTATCTTGGCCCGCAATAGGACCCCTCACATTAAGCCAGATGCTGCGTCTCAGTAAAGCTATCCTGGATAAATAAATACAAATTAAACACAAAACTAAACTCCCACGGATATTTCTGTTGTCTCAGTCTGGTAGCCAAAGAAACGTAGGTGGCGTTGGACGGGGTAGCTCCAAAGGACAGCAGGTTAATAAATACCATGTTTATTTCTTGGGGCTCTTTCAGCTACCAGCGGGTGTTGGATCGGATGCTGGATCTGGTGGGAGAAAACAGTGAACGTTACAATGTCATCGTAGCCAGCCAAAACGAAGACTCAGTGAAGCAGGCCATCAGAAGGTGAGGAACCAAAAACGGAGAGTTTTGTAACTGTTCTTCACCCCGTGGTTGCGCATATAACCCAAACAGAAAAAAATTATGTAGATAAGACACAGGTCCAGGAAACTGTTCTGAGCATACCAAACTGGCCTCCTATTTGGAATATATAAAACAAGGGTTGAAACTGGCACCCGCTCAGTAGCCAAATGCTGGTAGAGTTTGTATCAGGCTAGGAAAATATTCATTTAACTAGCCCTGAGGGCTTATACTGGAGAATATGGCCTTTCAATAAGTACAGCAGCTGCGCCAGTGGAAAATTCTGTGTGGCTATTGGATTTCCCCAGTCACTAGCCCTGCTGGCTAGTGGTTGCAAACCTTAATTTCAACCCCTGTAAAATGTGGGAAATAGTGGGAAAATACACAGTATGATGTTTAAATGACACATATATTTAAATATATTACTTTTCTGTGGTGGCCTTTTCAGGCCACCTGCGGGTATAAACATAGAAACAGAAATTGTTGGCAGATAAGGACCGCTAGGCCCATTTAGGCTACCCATAGGCCCTATACATTTATTTATTTATTTATTGAAATGTTTCACCAGGAGGGCACACTGAACAACAAGTTGCTCGTCTCACGGTGCGATCTGAGGGGAAGGGGTTACATGGGGTTGTGAAGGATGATCAGTTACAATAGTTTGTGGGTAGTACAAACAATACAACATTGTAAGATTGTGCAACAGTTGGAACACAAGGTATTGTACAATAAACAGTAGTGGAACACTGTATAAATTGCAATACATGTCCAAAATCATACAAAAGAACTTATGAACATACAAAACAGTAATAATGCGATAGAACCATTTATAGTGCATGAGTGTACCAGGAGCAGGCTCGAGGTAGTACACAAGTGCTGTTGGAGTAAAAAGGATGGGGTAGGTTGTGCACACGGGTGACCCAGAAGGGCAGGTAGAGAGAGAGGCACATGCATGCATCCACGCACCCTAAGTGGTCAATGGCTTTTCATCACTCCCTTCCTGCCCAAGGTTCCCCTGTGCTTGTCCCAGGCATGTTTAAACCTCTCCACTGTGCTTGCCCCTACCACCCCTTGTGGCAGACTATTCCAAGCATTCACCACCCTTTCTGTGTAGAAAAACTTCCTCATGTTACCTCTTCCTCTCCCCCCCCCAATTTTATATTGTGCCCCCTCATTCTGGTATTTCTTCTACATTGGAAAGATCTCCCAACTGCACCTTGTTTATGCCCTTGAGGTACTTAAAGGTTTCTATTATGTCACCCCTTTCTCTCCTCTCCTCCAGTGAGTACATATTGAGGTCTCTTAGTCTTTCCTCATATGTTTTGTGGTGCAAACTATGCACCATCTTTGTCCCCCTTCTCTGGACAGCCTCCACTTTGTTTATGTCCTTATGCATATGTGGTCTCCAGTACTGCACGCAGTACTCCAGGTAAGGCCTTATCAGTGTTTTATACAAGGCATCACCACTTCCTGCCTCCTATTGGTAATACCTCTGGCTATTCACCCCAGTATGCCACTGGCCCTTCCTGCAGCATTTATGCACTGCTGTGATACCTTAAGGTCATCAGATATGATAACCCCTAGGTCCCTCTCCTCTTTGGTGATGGTCAGCCCCCCCCCCATCCTGCAGCTCTCCCCAGGGTTCCCCCAACCCAGGAGCATTATCTTGCACTTTTTTTAATTGAACCTCAGTTGCCACACCTCTGACCATCTTTCAAGCTTCTCCAGGTCACTCCTCATTTTCTGCGCCCCTTCTGGAGCATCCATCCTGTTGCAGATCTTGGTGTCATCTGCAAACAGGCAGGCCTCTCCTTCCAGCCCCTCTGCAATGTCACTAATAAAGACACTGAACAGGACTGGTCCCAGTACTGATCCCTGTGGTACTCCATTGGTCGCCTCTCTCTCCCTGGATTGAATCCCGTTTACCACCACCCTCTGCCTTCTGTCCATCAGCCAGTTTCTAACCCAATGTGTCACCTTCTGCCCCATGCCCAGACTACTCATCTTGCTAACCAGCCTTCTGTGTGGGTATCGAAGGCTTTGCTGAAATCTAGGTAGGTGATGTCTACGATCTCTCCCTGATTCACTTCCCTAGTCACCCAGTCAAAAAAGTCTATCGGATTCGTTTGACAAGACCTTCCTGATGTAAATCCATGCTGCCTCAGATCCTGGGCACCACTGGATTCCAGGTGTGCCGCTATCCTTTCTTTCAGAAGTGTCTCCATGATCTTCCCCACCACTGAGGTTAGGATGACTGGCCTGTAGTTCCCCGCTGCCACCCTATTGCCACTTTTGTGCAGTGGGACTACTTGCACCCTCCTCCAGTCCTCTGGAACCACACCTGTGTTGAGTTATTCTGTGAACAGGGTGGCCAGAGGCACTGCTAGTTCCCTCTGCAGCTCCCTTAATATCCTCGGGTGTATGTCATCTGGCCCCATGGCTTTATCCACCTTCAGCTTTGTGAGTTCCTCCCAAACTCTCCACTGTGAATGGACTGGTGTCCACTTCTCCCCCCTGAATACCTCTGTTCCCCAGTTGTGGTCCTTGACCCTCTCCCTCCTCAGTGAATATTGAACAGAAGCATTTGTTCAGTCTTTCTGCCTTGTCTAGATCCCCCTCCTTGCACTCTCCCTCCTCTCCTTTGAGCCTCACAATCCCCCCCCTCCCGGTTTTTCTTCTATTGCTGATGTACCTATAGAATGTCTTGTCCCCTTTTTTCACAGACCACGCTAAACCCTCTTCTGTCTATGCCTTGGCTTTCCTAACAGCCTTCCCTGCCTCTCGTAGACATTCAAGGTACACCTCCCTGTCCTCCTCCCTTTGGGTCGCCTTACACTTCCTGAAGCTTGCTCTTTTAGCCCTTACTTTGTCTCTCACCTCTTTAGAGAACCATAGTGGTTTCTTTCTTCTTTTCCCTTTGGCCACTATCCTAACACATTGGTCAGTTACCTCCAGAATGGCTCCTTTTAGTCTCCCCCACCTTTCCTCTGCCCCCTCCATTACCTCTACCTTCTCCAGGGCTGCTCTTAAACATCTACCCATTTCACTGAAATCCGCCCTCCTGAAATCTAATACTTTTGCCCTTGTGTGGCTTAACTGAGTCCCTGTCTCTATGTCAAACCACACCATGTGGTGGTTGCTGGATCCCAGCTGCCCTTCCACCTGGATTCTTTCAACTCTGTTCTCATTGTTTCATACCAGGTCTAGAATTGAGTTGTCCCTGATGGGCTCTTGCACCAGCTGCCGGAGTCCAACCCCCTTCAGGGATTCCAGGATGGCTGTGCTTCTGGCTAAAGCAGCTGCCTGGGTGGTCCAAGCCACATCCGGCATATTGAAATCTCCCATCAATAGGATTTCATCTTTAGCTGCCACGTCAATTTCCTCCACTCGTACCACATCCACTTCCTCTCTCTATGCTGGCGGGTCTGTAGATCACCCCTGTACGTACTGCTGTGCCATTTCCTGGTTCAAGGGTGACCCACATTGCCTCAGCCTCCCCCTGCCTTCCCTGTACTTCCGTAGCCATTATGCCTTCTTTGACATACAGGGCCTTCTTACCTTCCTTACATTCCTTCTAAACAATGTATAGCCTGGTACATTGATGTCCCAGCTGTGATTAGCAGAATACCACATCTCTGTTATAAGTATAGGGTATTACCAGATGCACTGGCCATACGTACTACATTCCTATGTCTCTTTTGTGATGGTTTCACTGCAGATTGGGATCCCTTTCATTGCACTAGCGTAGATATTGTATAGCGATATTTTAAGTCAATAGGGCCTCCGGAGGATGTCTCTTATGGTATATACTAGATGCGGAGTGGGAGGTTCAGGTGAGAGGGCCACAGAGTGAAGTCGAGCAGCTCTGTCCGCCCAAGCCTCAAGGGAGGACTGTAGAGGTGTTGCAGATTTAACTCTTGCTGGCAAAGTGAGTATGAAGTTTTACAAAGTTTCCACGCACACTAGGAATTACAACTTTGCAGAAATGGTGGAGGTTTTAGCGTGAAGTGGGCGTTGTTTTTTTTCGGTGAGGTGGCCACTTTGGGAGTGAATTTTGGTCAATTTGCCAGAAAAATGGCACCTTTGATGATCAGAACTTCACAAATTCAGTGAACTCACACTTCACAAATTCCATGGAAATGGATAATTGATTCGAGAAGTGAATTTTGGCCACTTTACCCATCCCTAGAGAGGGGTCTCTTACACCTTAAGAGACATCCCTCGGAGACCCTATTAGCTTATTATAAATTACTTGAATTTAGTTTAAGTAATTTATAAGTGCAGTCTTTTTTTTTTTTTTTTTAATCACATTATGCCACCCCCTGGCAGCGAAGTAGAGTGCTCCCATGTAACACTCCCGCATGAGAGCATGCGGTACACAGGATAAGCGGTACAGTGGCTCTGCATGCTGATTGGCTGAAATCATGTTACTGATTTATAACACAGTACACACGCTTTCAGGGCCACGCAGACCCCCCCCCCATCAATAACCACTGGAGGATGCCAGGATAGGTGGGAGGGCATTAAGAAGGGGATAAACTGCACACTCCCGGCTCCATGATAGCATCTGGAAGCAATCCAAATACTCTGGGATGCCCTCCTCCACCGTCACTGGCATCTTTGGGAGACACCAAAGTAGACGATCGGAACTAGTGGGTACCGCCGAGACCCTATGAAGTGGGGGGTATGCCACAGACCCTACCATGACAGATAGAGGATTTAGACTGGTGCAGGACAGGAGGAAGTCTGAGTGTTTGGATAAAGGTGGCAGTAGGACCAGAGCAACCTGAAGAGAGAGCAACAGAGGACGTATGTTGTGAGAGCAGGGCCAAACAGAACAATAAACTGAAGAAAAAAACATACAGAAAAGCAATCAAATATGGGCACATTTGCATCTAAATATTCTTTTTTTCAAAGTTTTTCCAAAACTGACAAAGTCTCTTCTGTGAAATTCATTTCTTTGGGCCCCCCAGTCTACAGCGGTAGACTAAGTTACCGTTTTATCTCTGTGTGCTTACTCGGTTTAATAGTTTTAAGAAGTTATGAATAATCTGTGTGGTGTCTTGTTTGTTGTAGGATAGAGGAAATGAAGATTTCAAAAGACAGTGGAGCCGTGTGCTTTGGCCAGCTGCTGGGGATGTGTGACCATGTTTCGCTGACACTAGGTACGTTCTTTGTGTCTTTGATGCCTTCTCTCTCCCCTCCCATGCACCAGTGGTCTTCCTGCCTGCAGCTTCTGGGATTTCCTGTCCCCCACATTGGATCCTGTGGAGGATACGCAGTGTGAGGGCAAAGACGCAGGAATATACCGGGGGGGGGGGTGCTGACAGCATTGGAAAGAGGCAGCGGGAAGATCCCTGGTGTTGGTGCTGGAGTATGAGAGACTGGATGAGAGTGACTAGGAACCTGGGTTGGGGTGTGGAGAAACAGTGAAATGATCAGTGTTGCCACTGGTACTGAGGAGGCAGCAATGATTCTCATATTCACGTGTCCATGTGTTGGCTGGGAAATGGGTAATTACCTAGGCAGTGACTGTGAGGAAGTCTGGGGTGGGGCTAGGAGCATGAGGTGAGAGAATGGGGAGGGCATTTGGGGCACCTACAAAAGCGGCAGCTACAGCCACC
The DNA here is from genome assembly GCA_016271365.2 of Neoceratodus forsteri. Taxonomy (NCBI): domain Eukaryota; kingdom Metazoa; phylum Chordata; order Ceratodontiformes; family Ceratodontidae; genus Neoceratodus; species Neoceratodus forsteri. The sequence continues at coordinate 291,046,074 of JADMNL010000026.1, forward strand.
CATCGTTGAAACGATCAGGCTACCACTCAGAATGCCAGTGAGCCACAGGTCCGGTGGTCAGCCTGCGATGCTGGGGGCCGGGCGGTGGGAGGAGGAGGAGGATGGAGCATCCCAGGAGGATTCTTTCCTTCTCTGTGGGGGGAGGGCAGCAGGCTCTACTGTGATACTGCTGCCTGGGTGATCATACAGATAGTGCAGCTAGTGGGAGGGAGGACGTCAGGTGGTGCCATGCGCATCCACACAATTTTGTATGCATGCGCACGTAACACCCTCGATGTTGTACCCGATGGGGATGGGAGAAACAAATGGAAACACCCGGGAGCAAACAGCATGACGTCGACCCCCCCGGGACCCTGACCGATCCTCACTCCACAGTATATGGACTAGACTGGGGATGTCTCCTCCAGTCAAAGAAATTCACCGCAGTGAGAGGAGTTGCGGCACTGTCGACCACCTGGAAGAGGAAGTGCTAGAGATGGTGAGGATGGGGCAGCGAGGGTAGGTGAGTAAATGGGGGCAGCACTGCAGATGGTGAATAAATAGAATAAAATGAAGGAGATGGGGTAAACAGAATAAAAAAAGAGACAGTTTGGTCATTGACTCCATGACTCCAGGCAGCATACAGCCGCCTGACATGCCGGCAACACTGTTTGCAGCCTGAGTCAAGACCTTCAGAAGCGCGACAGCAGGGTCAGATTGATCATCCACTGAATTCTCACTTCCTCTGGGGGAAGGGGGAGGAGAGTTGCTGTTGTCACTGCAAAGTGGAATGCATGGGGAGGGTGTGTTGCTAGGGTACCAACACATCAGGTGTGGTGTGGTTGGTGCGATTACCTGACAGTACTGTGGGTGGGGAAGAAACAGGAGGAAAAGATACAGTGACAGAGCACTGGAATGGGTGGATGAAGCCCACGTCTCCCCATGTCCGAATGGGGGGCCAGTCTTTCATCTCCTTCCTCATGGTCCTCACCTCTCCCTAGTATAATTCTGTGTCCAGGATGGAATTTGGATTGACTGCTGGTCAGGCCTCACTAAAGTCAAGATGTTACAATTCAGCTGTCCTGAGTAAATGAATTGTAAAACCACAGAACAAGAAATCTGCAGCTGCTCCTGCCCTGCCTCTCCCAGGAATGTGGGATCACTCCTATGCAGGAGATGCCAACTGCTGGCACCTTCTATGGAGTGATGTGCAGCTGTTCCTGCCCTGCCCTGCCTCTCCCAGGAATGTGGCATCACTCCTGTCCAGGAGACGCCAACTGCTGGCACCTTCTATGGAGTGATGTGCAGCTGTTCCTGCCCTGCCTCTCCCAGGAATGTGGCATTACTCCTGTCCAGGAGACGCCAACTGCTGGCACCTTCTATGGAGTGATGTGCAGCTGTTCCTGCCCTGCCTCTCCCAGGAATGTGGCATTACTCCTGTCCAGGAGACGCCAACTGCTGGCACCTTCTATGGAGTGATGTGCAGCTGTTCCTGCCCTGCCTCTCCCAGGAATGTGGCATCACTCCTGTCCAGGAGACGCCAACTGCTGGCACCTTCTATGGAGTGATGTGCAGCTGTTCCTGCCCTGCCTCTCCCAGGAATGTGGCATCACTCCTGTCCAGGAGACGCCAACTGCTGGCACCTTCTATGGAGTGATGTGCAGCTGTTCCTGCCCTGCCTCTCCCAGGAATGTGGCATCACTCCTGTCCAGGAGACGCCAACTGCTGGCACCTTCTATGGAGTGATGTGCAGCTGTTCCTGCCTGCCTGCCTCCCAGGAATGTGGTATCACTCCTGTCCAGGTGACGCCAACTGCTGGCACCTTCTATGGAGTGATGTACAGCTGTTCCTGCCCTGCCTCTCCCAGGAATGTGGCATCACTCCTGTCCAGGAGACGCCAACTGCTGGCACCTTCATGGAGTGATGCGGCTGTTCCTGCCCTGCCTCTCCCAGGAATGTGGCATCACTCCTGTCCAGGAGACGCCAACTACTGGCACCTTCTATTGTGTGAAGTGCGGCTGCTCCTGCCCTGCCTCTCCCAGGAATGTGGCATCACTCATATGCAGGAGACGCCAACTGCTGGCACCTTCTATGGAGTGATGCGCGGCTGCTCCTGCCCTGCCTCTCCCAGGAATGTGGCATCACTCATATGCAGGAGACGCCAACTGCTGGCACCTTCTATGGAGTGATGTGCGGCTGCTCCTGCCCTGCCTCTCCCAGGAATGTGGCATCACTCATATGCAGGAGACGCTAACTGCTGGCACCTTCTATGGAGTGATGTGCAGCTGCTCCTGCCCTGCCTCTCCCAGGAATGTGGCATCACTCATATGCAGGAGACGCCAACTGCTGGCACCTTCTATGGAGTGATGTGAAGCTGTTTCTGCCCTGCCTCTCCCAGGAATGTGGCATCACTGCTGTCCAGGAGATGCCAACTGCTGGCACCTTCTATTGTGTGATGTGCAGCTGCTCCTGCCCTGCCTCTCCCAGGAATGTGGCATCACTCCTGTCCAGGAGACGCCAACTGCTGGCACCTTCTATGGAGTGATGTGCAGCTGTTCCTGCCCTGCCTCTCCAGGAATGTGGCATCACTCCTGTCCAGGAGGCCAACTGCTGGCACCTTCTATGGAGTGATGTGCAGCTGTTCCTGCCCTGCCTCTCCCAGGAATGTGGCATCACTCCTGTCCAGGAGACACCAACTGCTGGCACCTTCTATGGAGTGATGTGCAGCTGTTCCTGCCCTGCCTCTCCCAGGAATGTGGCATCACTCCTGTCCAGGAGACGCCAACTGCTGGCACCTTCTATGGAGTGATGTGCAGCTGTTTCTGCCCTGATTCTCCCAGGAATGTGGCATCACTCCTGTCCAAGAGATGCCAACTGCTGGCACCTTCTATGGAGTGATGTGCAGCTGCTCCTGCCCTGCCTCTCCCAGGAATGTGGCATCACTCCTGTCCAGGAGACGCCAACTGCTGGCACCTTCTATGGAGTGATGTGCAGCTGCTCCTGCCCTGCCTCCCCCAGGAATGTAGCATCACTCATATGCAGGAGACGCCAACTGCTGGCACCTTCTATGGAGTGATGTGCAGCTGCTCCTGCCCTGCCTCTCCCAGGAATGTGGCATCACTCATATGCAGGAGATGCTAACTGCTGGCACCTTCTATGGAGTGATGTGCAGCTGCTCCTGCCCTACCTCTCCCAGGAATGTGGCATCACTGATATGCAGGAGACGCCAACTGCTGGCACCTTCTATGGAGTGATGTGCAGCTGCTCCTGCCCTGCCTCTCCCAGGAATGTGGCATCACTCCTGTCCAGGAGACGCCAACTGCTGGCACCTTCTATGGAGTGATGTGGAGCTGCTCCTGCCTCACCTCTCCCAGGAATGTGGCATCACTCCTGCCCAGGAGACGCTAACTGCTGGCACCTTCTATGGAGTGATGTTCAGCTGTTCCTGCCCTGCCTCTCCCAGGAATGTGGCATCACTCTTGTCCAGGAGACACCAACTGCTGGCACCTTCTATGGAGTGATGTGCAGCTGTTCCTGCCCTGAGTCTCCCAGGAATGTGGGATCACTCCTATCCAGGAGACGCCAACTGCTGGCACCTTCTATGGAGTGATGTGCAGCTGTTCCTGCCCTGCCTCTCCCAGGAGTGTGGGATCACTCCTATCCAGGAGACGCCAACTGCTGGCACCTTCTATGGAGTGATGTGCAGCTGCTCCTGCCCTGCCTCTCCCAGGAGTGTGGCATCACTCCTGTCCAGGAGACGCCAACTGCTGGCACCTTCTGTTGTGTGATGTGCAGCCGCTCCTGCCCTGCCTCCCCCAGGAATGTGGCATCACTCCTGTCCAGGAGACGCCAACTGCTGGCACCTTCTATGGAGTGATGTGCAGCTGTTCCTGCCCTGCCTCTCCCAGGAATGTGGCATCACTTCTATCCAGGAGACGCCAACTGCTGGCACCTTCTATTGTGTGATGTGCAGCTGCTCCTGCCCTGCCTCTCCCAGGAATGTGGCATCACTCCTATCCAGGAGACGCCAACTGCTGGCACCTTCTATGGAGTGATGTGCAGCTGTTCCTGCCCTGCCTCTCCCAGGAATGTGGCATCACTCCTATCCAGGAGACGCCAACTGCTGGCACCTTCTATTGTGTGATGTGCAGCTGCCCCTGCCCTGCCTCTCCCAGGAATGTGGCATCACTCCTATCCAGGAGACGCCAACTGCTGGCACCTTCTATGGAGTGATGTGCAGCTGTTCCTGCCTGCCTCCCCAGGAATGTGGCATCACTCCTATCCAGGAGACGCCAACTGCTGGCACCTTCTATGGAGTGATGTGCAGCTGCTCCTGCCCTGCCTCCCCCAGGAATGTGACATCATTCCTGTCCAGGAGATGCTAATTGCTGGCACCTTCTATGGAGTGATGTGCAGCTGCTCCTGCCCTGCCTCTCCCAGGAATGTGGCATCACTCCTGTCCAGGAGACGCCAACTGCTGGCACCTTCTATGGAGTGATGTGCAGCTGTTCCTGCCCTGCCTCTCCCAGGAATGTGGCATCACTCCTGTCCAGGAGATGCCAACTGCTGGCACCTTCTATGGAGTGATGTGCAGCTGTTCCTGCCCTGCCTCTCCCAGGAATGTGGCATCACTCCTGTCCAGGAGACGCCAACTGCTGGCACCTTCTATGGAGTGATGTGCAGCTGTTCCTGCCCTGCCTCTCCCAGGAATGTGGCATCACTCCTGTCCAGGAGACGCCAACTGCTGGCACCTTCTATGGAGTGATGTGCAGCTGTTTCTGCCCTGCCTCTCCCAGGAATGTGGCATCACTCCTGTCCAAGAGATGCCAACTGCTGGCACCTTCTATGGAGTGATGTGCAGCTGCTCCTGCCCTGCCTCTCCCAGGAATGTGGCATCACTCCTGTCCAGGAGACGCCAACTGCTGGCACCTTCTATGGAGTGATGTGCAGCTGCTCCTGCCCTGCCTCCCCCAGGAATGTGGCATCACTCATATGCAGGAGACGCCAACTGCTGGCACCTTCTATGGAGTGATGTGCAGCTGCTCCTGCCCTGCCTCTCCCAGGAATGTGGCATCACTCATATGCAGGAGATGCTAACTGCTGGCACCTTCTATGGAGTGATGTGCAGCTGCTCCTGCCCTACCTCTCCCAGGAATGTGGCATCACTGATATGCAGGAGACGCCAACTGCTGGCACCTTCTATGGAGTGATGTGCAGCTGCCCTGCCCTCCTCTCCAGGAATGTGGCATCACTCCTGTCCAGGAGACGCCAACTGCTGGCACCTTCTATGGAGTGATGTGGAGCTGCTCCTGCCTCACCTCTCCCAGGAATGTGGCATCACTCCTGCCCAGGAGACGCTAACTGCTGGCACCTTCTATGGAGTGATGTTCAGCTGTTCCTGCCCTGCCTCTCCCAGGAATGTGGCATCACTCTTGTCCAGGAGACGCCAACTGCTGGCACCTTCTATGGAGTGATGTGCAGCTGTTCCTGCCCTGAGTCTCCCAGGAATGTGGGATCACTCCTATCCAGGAGACGCCAACTGCTGGCACCTTCTATGGAGTGATGTGCAGCTGTTCCTGCCCTGCCTCTCCCAGGAGTGTGGGATCACTCCTATCCAGGAGACGCCAACTGCTGGCACCTTCTGTGGGTGATGTGCAGCTGCTCCTGCCCTGCCTCTCCCAGGAGTGTGGCATCACTCCTGTCCAGGAGACGCCAACTGCTGGCACCTTCTATTGTGTGATGTGCAGCTGCTCCTGCCCTGCCTCTCCCAGGAATGTGGCATCACTCCTGTCCAGGAGACGCCAACTGCTGGCACCTTCTATGGAGTGATGTGCAGCTGTTCCTGCCCTGCCTCTCCCAGGAATGTGGCATCACTTCTATCCAGGAGACGCCAACTGCTGGCACCTTCTATTGTGTGATGTGCAGCTGCCCCTGCCCTGCCTCTCCCAGGAATGTGGCATCACTCCTATCCAGGAGACGCCAACTGCTGGCACCTTCTATTGTGTGATGTGCAGCTGCCCCTGCCCTGCCTCTCCCAGGAATGTGGCATCACTCCTATCCAGGAGATGCCAACTGCTGGCACCTTCTATGGAGTGATGTGCAGCTGCTCCTGCTCTGCCTCCCCCAGGAATGTGGCATCACTCCTATCCAGGAGACGCCAACTGCTGGCACCTTCTATGGAGTGATGTGCAGCTGCTCCTGCCCTGCCTCCCCCAGGAATGTGACATCATTCCTGTCCAGGAGATGCTAACTGCTGGCACCTTCTATGGAGTGATGTGCAGCTGCTCCTGCCCTGCCTCTCCCAGGAATGTGGCATCACTGATATGCAGGAGATGCCAACTGCTGGCACCTTCTATGGAGTGATGTGCAGCTGCTCCTGCCCTGCCTCTCCCAGGAATGTGGCATCACTCATATGCAGGAGACGCCAACTGCTGGCACCTTCTATGGAGTGATGTGCAGCTGTTCCTGCCCTGCCTCTCCCAGGAATGTAGGATCACTCCTATCCTGGAGACGCTAACTGCTGGCACCTTCTATGGAGTGATGTGCAGCTGTTCCTGCCCTGCCTCTCCCAGGAATGTGGCATCACTCCTATCCAGGACCGCTAACTGCTGGCACCTTCTATGGAGTGATGTGCAGCTGTTTCTGCCCTGCCTCTCCCAGGAATGTGGCATCACTCCTATCCAGGAGAAGTTAACTGCTGGCACCTTCTATGTAGTGATGTGCAGCTGCTCCTGCCCTGCCTCTCCCAGGAATGTGGCATCACTCCTATCCAGGAGACGCCAACTGCTGGCACCTTCTATTGTGTGATGTGCAGCTGCTCCTGCCCTGCCTCTCCCAGGAATGTGGCATCACTCCTGTCCAGGAGACGCCAACTGCTGGCACCTTCTATGGAGTGATGTGCAGCTGCTCCTGCCCTGCCTCTCCCAGGAATGTGGCGTCACTCATATGCAGGAGATGCCAACTGCTGGCACCTTCTATGGAGTGATGTGCAGCTGCTCCTGCCTTGCCTCCCCCAGGAATGTGGCATCACTCCTGTCCAGGAGACGCCAACTGCTGGCATCTTCTATGGAGTGATGTGCAGCTGTTCCTGCCCTGCCTCTCCCAGGAATGTGGCATCACTCCTGTCCAGGAGACGCCAACTGCTGGCACCTTCTATGGAGTGATGTGCAGCTGCTCCTGCCCTGCCTCTCCCAGGAATATGGCATCACTCCTGTCCAGGAGATGCCAACTGCTGGCACCTTCTATGGAGTGATGTGCAGCTGTTCCTGCCCTGCCTCTCCCAGGAATGTGGGATCACTCCTATCCCGGAGACGCTAACTGCTGGCACCTTCTATGGAGTGATGTGCAGCTGTTCCTGCCCTGCCTCTCCCAGGAGTTTGGGATCACTCCTATCCAGGAGACGCCAACTGCTGGCACCTTCTATGGAGTGATGTGCAGCTGTTCCTGCCCTGCCTCTCCCAGGAGTGTGGGATCACTCTTGTCCAGGAGACGCTAACTGCTGGCACCTTCTATGGAGTGATGTGCAGCTGTTCCTGCCCTGCCTCTCCCAGGAGTGTGGGATCACACCTGTCCAGGAGATGCTAACTGCTGGCACCTTCTGTGGAGTGATGTGCAGCTGTTCCTGCCCTGCCTCTCCCCGGAGTGTGGGATCACTCCTATCCAGGAGACGCTAACTGCTGGCACCTTCTGTGGAGTGATTTGCAGCTGTTCCTGCCCTGCCTCCCATGCATGTGGGATCACTCCTTTCCAGGAGACGCTAACTGCTGGCATCTTCCATGGAGTGATGTGCAGGTGTTCCTGCCCTGCCTCTCCCAGGAATGTGGGATCACTCCTATCCAGGAGACGCTAACTGCTGGCACCTTCTATGGAGTGATGTGCAGCTGCTCCTGCTCTGCCTCCCCCAGGAATGTGGCATCACTCTTATCCAGGAGACGCTAACTGCTGGCACCTTCTATGGAGTGATGTGCAGCTTTTCCTGCCCTGCCTCTCCCAGGAATGTGGCATCACTCCTATGCAGGAGATGCCAACTGCTGGCACCTTCTATGGTGTGATGTGCAGCTGTTCCTGCCCTGCCTCTCCCCGGAATGTGGCATCACTCCTATGCAGGAGATGCCAACTGCTGGCACCTTCTATGGAGTGATGTGCAGCTGCTCCTACCCTGCCTCTCCCAGGAATGTGGCATCACTCCTATGCAGGAGATGCCAACTGCTGGCACCTTCTATGAAGCGATCTGCAGCCTCTCCCAGGGATGTAGGATTACTGCAAGTGGCTAGTATCTTCAACCAAATGCATCTTGAGTATGTCATCACAGTCTGTGCTGGAACTGTTTACCATTATGAAATGGGCCATGAAAATCCTGTTACCTAATTGGTGAAAACATGTCACGTGACTGTTGACTGTTTGCTGCCAGCTGCACACATCACCTGACCTACATATTTTTTTAACAACTAAAAGCCTGTTTAATAAGTGGAATAACACACTCTAGGGTGTGCTGTCATAATGGAATAATGCAGTTTTGGGATGGTTGTGGCACTTGGCTATGCCTCATGCCCAGCAACCACCTAAAGCATGCATTATCCCCCTTATAACTGCACTTCCTGTCATGTGTCACCCCATATTTCTAACTCCACTGTGCCATTGATCACCACTCCTATAAAATATGAAAATAAAATTGAATAGTGTAATAAAGCATTATTCATTTATTTATTTATTGAAATGTTTCACCAGGAAGGCATGCTGAGCAACAAGTTGCTTGTCTCCCGGTGCAGCCTGGGGGGGGTAGGGAACAATGGGACAGAACACAGAGAACTGTTACAATACTGGAATACAATTTGCTTACTTACATACAATGAGAGCAGGAGGGAGTACAGGTGGGTGACATTGGGCTAACAATGCAACAATTAAGTATAGTTACAGTAGATATTAGGACACACATAGCAAATTGGCAACAGTTGGTAACACTGGAACACACATAATAACTTGGCAACAGTATGTAGCACTAGATAGTAAGGTGACACAATAGTAATTGGTAGCCATTAGTGTAACATAGATATTCAAGATTTACAGTGATTGGAGTAAAGACAGGAAGATTGGAAGGCGGGAATGAAAAATTGTGGAGGGCAGAATGGAAAAAGTGAAAGGAAATTTACGGAGTGACGCAGACAGAACACGATTTTCAAGGCAAACAGAGATGACAGGGTGGACTAAAGTGCATATAAGAGGGGTATGGGGTAGGTTATAAGTGCTTAGGTGAGTGAAGGGGTAGGCCAGTGTTAGACTATGTTAACCAGAAGGGGGAGGGTAGGAGAAGAGGAGAGGAGAGGTAGAGTGTGGCAGGGTGATGAGAGAGAGGCATTGTAGGTGGGAGAGGGGTATCCAAGGGGGGAAGGGGGGGGAGTTGAAATTCAACAGTGTCCTGTTATCCCCACCTGGGCAGGGTGGTGGATAGCCCTACTGGTAGGACACCAGTTATAGGCGATGAGAGTTATTTATACATAGTGATGCGAGAGATGGGGGTGTTGGGGGAAGGATGTTGTAGGAGGGGGTAGCAGAGGTCAACTATAGTAGGGAGGGTAGTACCCCACTAGTGTGCTGGGTGACCCTGTCTGTGCAAGGCAGTGATCTAGCAGTGACTGAGGGGGTGCAGCAAAAGGAGAAACAGGGGAAAGGTAGTAAAGTTGTTGCCCACCGCATGCTATGGATCCTGTCTGCACAAGGCAGTGATCGAGCTCACAGGAGGGAGATACATTAAGGGTAGAGGAAGAAGGGGGAGGAAGACTTTAGGAGGAGGGAGAGTAGAGGACTAGGAGGAGCATGATCAGAGGGAAGCAGGAGTGGTGGGGAGTAGGCATATGGTAATATGGGCTTAGGGGAGATGGCTGGGGGGATTAGGGAGGGTCATGGCAGGCACAGAAAGGGGCAAGGAAGTTCCTGAGTGCAGAGTTAAGGGAGTAGCAAGAGGATGAGTGGCAAATTTGAGGGGGAAGTGAATTCCAGATTTTTGGGAGGCGATAAGAATAATGCAATTGGCCAATAAGGGTGGAGCGGCGTGGGACCACCAGGGTTCGCGAGTCGGTAGATCTTAGGGAGTAGGAAGGGGTGGGCAGTTGTAAAGGCAGGGGAGAGATAGGAGGAAAGTTCACCCAGCCAGTGCTTGGAAGTGAATTTTGCACAATGAGAGAGATGTCGGTTTGTCAGGGAAGGGAAGGGAAGGATAGGGCATGGTAGAGATCACAAGGGCAAAACAGCAAAAGGAGTTAAAGAGGGTATCTAGTCTGGCCAGGGAGGACTTAGGGGCAGCACTGTAGACTATGTCACAGCAGTCGAAGATAGATAGAATCATCTTCTAGACAATCTCACGCCTAGCCATGGGTGGGATACAGGCACGGGTCCTGAGTTTGGGACGCAATTTTTTCTGAATGGAGTCAATATGACCAGAGAAGTTCAGGGGTTAGTTCAGCCAGACACCTAAATACCTGAAGAAGGATGTGTCCTCGAGTAAAGTCCCATCAAGGGTGTGGAAGGAGGGAGGGTTGAAAGGGGAAACCTGGTAAGTCTCTGCCTGATGCCAAAGGTCTTGGAGACTGTTTTTTTTGGCATTGAGAGATAGTTGGTGGTTTGCAAACCAACGCTGAACTGTGTTGAAGTCATGCTGCAAGCTGGATGCAGTCTCAGGGGGGCAGGAGCATATTCAGAACTAGGCCTGAGGTGCAACATGGGAAGGCATCGTAGTGATCTTTCCAGTGCTCCACCAAGCTGCCATGGAAAACAGTGCGGCTCCTGGACTCAAGATGTTCTGCAAGATATGTAATAAAAATAATTAGACCAGGGAGAGAGCGGATAGAGCATTCAGAGGACTGTTCTCCTTTCCTGGTGAGGGAAGGTTTCAGGGCTTGGTGTTTACCTGGCCCCTAGTGTCGGCTGGGAGCAAGGCAGTCAGGGACTGGCAGCATAGGGCAGAGAGAGTGGCAGCTGCCAACACTCTCTGCTCTGAAGCATGTGTGCAGAAATCTGGGTGACACTGCATACCACCTCTCAGGAGAAAATGGGAAAAACGTATTCCAAATCTGCCACTGACCTTAACCACCCAGTAGCCATGCACTCCGATAAGCACCCAGACCACATGGCATCAGCACAAAGGTAAGACCTGGAGGAAAGTTGAAGGAGTGGGGCTGGGGTGGCCAGCGTCCAGAGGACAGGTTGGGGGCCTAGGGAGAAAAAGCATTACCTATACAAAAGAAATGCAGAGAATTGACAGGAGTAGAATGGAAGTCTGGGGCTGGCCCGCCGGTACAGCAGTAGCGCTACCGTCTGTGATGCCAGCGACCCGGGTTCAGGAACGAGCCTGGGCAGCTGGAGGGCCGGCCGGGGGAGAGGACTTCAGCATCCTAGGGACCGCTCACCTTCTCTGGGAGGAAGGGGGGACCATGGACTGGTGCTTGACTGACCCAGAGTAGAGCCCCTAGGTACAGCAAGCCCAGACAGACGGGGGGAGGGTGCCGCGTGGTGGACGTCAGCGCTATGCACCATGACATCAGGGCGCACACCACAGGGCACAGAAAAGCAGGAAGCATGGCTGTGACATCTCTGGTAGACGGAGTGCTAGCCCCGATCCCCAGTGCCTCCTACCTGCTGCCGAACCAGCATCCCAACAAAACATGAATAAGATGAGGTGCAAGGGCCCTACTGCAACCTAATCTGGGGGTATACCAAGGCTCCGTGGGGGATGAGACCGCTCGGAATGGTCAAGTAGGAGAACGAGGACATACAGGCATAAGCGACTCCCAAAGCGTGGAGTGCCGATGGCATGGGGGGTATAAAGAGGAAGGAAAAAAAAAAAGAATGGAAGTCTGGCTGCCATGTACTCTCACAACTGTGACATACGCTACTGTGGCACGCACGGGTACTGACTGCAAGGCATTGAAGCACAGATATGTCTGCCAGGTTATTCAGACCTCAGCATACACGCACATCAGCCCTTCGAAGTAATGGAAGTCTTCCATTCTACTCTCCTCTGTAGCACAATATGGCTTCTTAAAGACAATTTGTGATACCATACAGCATGTTGTTTTTTTTTATTTTATTTTAGTCTTTAGCCAGGAAAGACACATTAAGCCAAGGCTTGTTTCCAGGTGCATCCTGGGAGCACAAGGTAGTTAAGTGGCTTGCTCAGGGTCACACAGTGTGCAAGTGGTGGCTGTGGGATTCAAACCCAGTTCTTCAGGTTTGCAGCTCAGTGCTCCTAACCATTACACTATACTGCCTTCATGATGTGTTTGGTTGAAGAAACAGGCAACATGCTGGGATCGTCCCAATCAGGAGCTGCCAATGGTATGCACCTTCTTGGGGGGGTCTACAACTGCTTCTGCCCCTCCCCTCCTCTCCTCTCCCAGCATTGCCAAGTGCAGCTGCTTCTGCTCTCTCTCTCTCTCTCTCTCTCTCTCTCTCTCCTATCAGCTAGGGTCACTGAAGAAAGACAAAGAAGTTTAAGGAAAAAAGCAAGATAGCAATAGAATATTTGATTTTTGCATCTTTCCTGTTTCCTTTTACCCCCACCTCCACTCCCCTCCCTCTAGGACAGAAGGGTTACGCCATTTACAAATCAATTCCGTATGGCCCCATTGAAGATGTCATGCCCTACCTAGTTCGCAGAGCCCAGGAGAACCAGAGCGTCCTTCAAGGGATTCGCAAGGAGAGGGACCTGCTCCAGAAAGAACTCAAACGGAGGGTCCTCCATCGTGGCAGCTGAAACTCAGGAAATAAGATGGATTGCAGAGTCCCAGCTGAGAAGCAAGGAAACTTAATCTGGTTCAAGGTCAATTGGCATTCATCTGTATCCCTCTCCCCCGGGTGGTGCCTGAAAATAGGCAGGATTTGTCTAGTGCACTTACCCGGTCAACAAAAACTAAATAAAATAAAAAAATAACATTCCCACAGCTAATCAAAAGGAAAAAAATACCATCACCATGACACCAGCTTCAGCTCAAGAGAGCTCGCTACAAGAGGGGGCTGCAGAGTACTTTGGAAACAGACCCTAGTTCCATACCTCTCAACCTTCTGTCCCTGAAATGTGGAACACTGAGTGTCAAAATGTGGAACAAATGGGCAAAATGTGGAACACTTAAATCTTTACCTAAGAAGCTCAAAACACTGTTAAAATGTTGCATTTATGTTCAGAAAGTCTGTTATTAATTGAATAATATATTTTTTGCATCATCTGCTGTAGATTTTTTCTTTAAAATGTTGACTTTGAATGTGGAACAGGGAGCTTTTGTGAAGTAAAATGAGGAACATTCCTTGTAATGTGGTATAGTCGAGAGGTATGCAGTTTACCACCGGGTTTAAATCCTCTGATAACCAACGGCTATTGATGAGTATATCCAATATATCCTCTACAGCCCCGGAATAAATACAATAAAAATGAAAACACAAAGCAACCTCTCTAATATTTATATTTTATTATAGTAAAAAAATGAACCTTGGTATAATCGCAATGAGCCACTCAGAGGATGTGGGTTATCAGGGGGATTTACCACGGCTGGCGAGGATTTACACAAACCACTCCAGCCGTGGTAAATCCCCTGATAACCCACACCCCCTCGTGGCTTATTGCTTAAACAATCCAGGTACTCTTATAACCTCTTGTGCAAACAGTTCTGATATTCTGAAGTTCTAAGTCCACTCAGTATTGTTCATTTCTCACACAGGGGTTTCTCTTATTCTCTACACAGTAAAACATTCTGATTTTAAAACTAGTTTAATTTTTTTAAACAGAAATCTTCAACATGATTTGTAAGATGTTCGTATGTTCAGTGCCTGCCTGTGTCCCTTGCAGTTATAAGTTTCTTACTAAGTCCTTTGTGTGCCCAGCTTCATTTCACAGCTCTCTCACCCAAAGAACTCGAGAATGTACTCTTGTTTTTGTTTATTTGTTTTTATTTTGTTGACCAGGTGAGATACACTGACGCCAGAGGCACCTTTTACAGGCACGACCCAGTGTACAAAAGTACAACATACAACAGCACAGTATTCATACACATAAGTTACAATAAGAGCATAGACTACACTGTGTAAGTAAGACACAATTAAACAACAGAACTGAATTCAGGCAGAGACAAACCTGGTACCATATAACCAAAATAAACATATTCAACACATAGATAAAGAGATCATTGTAAATACTACGGAATTCAGACAGAACACACATAGTTATTCAGTCTTAAAGCAGCAGTATTCATTAGTCGATGTACTTCTGACAACCTATGATTCGTGCTCAGTACATTTTTTGTTTTCTCAGATGTGTTAGGACTTTTTTTTATAGCTGGTGCTGTAATTAATGACTCACATCATTAAAGATGGCCACCATTAGCAATTTTTAAACAATCTCTCCCCCTGGTGTTACTTGTTGAATGTGCATGCTAGATCCATGCTGTAGTTGTATTAGGATGGTTCTTCCACATGTTTCTGATAGTAAACAGCACAAAATATTTAATTTTTTCATGGTGGGTGTGGCATGGGCGTGGCATGGGTATGGGAACTTTTAAAAACTTCAAGACCCCATATCTTAGTTCAGGAATGAATGAAAATGAAAATAAAAATGTGTATCCTGATATTTCTGCTAGATGAACCTTATTACTGACAAATGTGTAGGGTTACTAACAAATGCGACTGCTTTAAGACACGATTCTTCAGTTCTTTAGAGGGTGAAGCGAAACTAGTTAGTGATCAAACTGGTACTGGAATAGTGTTCCACATAGAAGGAGCCTGAAAGCGGAATGATTTTTCACCCATGATTCAAGGAACTGATAAGCCAAAAATTCAAAGTGACCTAGAATTGAAATTCGGTGAGACTAGCTGTAGCAAACATGTTAAGCTCGCAGGTAGTTGCTTATCCAGTAACTTGAAACTGACGTTTGCCAGAGCCAGCTTCGATTTCATTTTGAAAGGAGGCCAAGGCCGACCCAAACCTTCTCAAACTGAACAGTGCAGCACCCTATTACCACTCTGACAAATAAACGTTGCAGTTTTATCATGCAGTACCTTTCTAGCATGTAGAGTTACTCTAAGTGCCGCGTCAACTACCAAAGAGCCATAATCCAATATGGAAGGAAAACGCTGTCTTGCAGTACTTAGTCTGGCATCATGTGTCAAAAATGTATTTATTCGATAGAGCTGACCTAGTTTTTAATGCATTTTACATGTTATGTTTTTAATAAGGGGGCCAAATGTCAGATTTGGGGTCTATGTAAACACCAAGATATTTAAAAACATTGACAGTCTTGCGAGGTTCACCCCTGTAAGTTGTTACTGGCACATTTTCTGCATTTTTTCTCATTTTTGAAACCAGGCCCAGTAACATTACTTGTGTTTTTGTTACATTTATGATCATTCTGTTTTCCTTGAACCACCCATGCAGCGAGCTGACTTTGCTATTCAAGTTATTATTAATAACGGTGATCTCCTTTACCTGGGTAAATAGTACTGCAACGTCTGCATAGAGTAGCAGACTAGCTTTGTTGCTGTCGGTGCATCATTAATAAAAAGTGAGAATAACGGCAATCCTAGTATGCACCCCTGCAGTACCCCGTGCAAGACAATCCTAATGTTTGACATCGCTGTTGCCAATTTATCCTGTTGTATCCTGTTATCCAAGTAATTTGTAAACCAGATAGTTACCGGATGCGCAATACCCAGTTTTGTTTTAAGTTTTACAATTAAGAAACTACGGTCTACCAGGTCAAATGCTTTTGTGAGATCCATTATAGATTAAGGGAGCACTCCTGGCCAATCGGAGCACTCCTTTCCTCTGCACGTGAGACACTCTTATTCTGTGAAGAGCATCTCATGTGCAGCTGCCCTGGAAATGGGAACATTCCACGCAGGTTTTAAACAAAAATAATATATTATTGATCAACTTTGACTAATAATAGATTATTACCACCACTGAGGCCACTCTTAAATTTGTGAGGGTTGCTCTCACTTACATTTTTATGGTATCAGAACTGCTCACCTATGGTTTCTGGTTCTCATACTCTAAGAATATACGTGACACCACTCTTACATCTGTTAGAGTGTTCTCAGTGGTGGTATTAAGATACATATGAGGGTCTCTCCTACCAACGGTTCTAAAATTCTTAAAGCAGCAGTGCAATGAAAAATGTTTTCCAAAAAAGCTCGTTTCAGCTACAGTTATGAAAAATATTAGCTGACCTGTCATATTTACTTGTCTGAATTATTGTTATTTTCGTTTTATACTAACCCTTGCCAGGTCTACAGTGCTATTTCTATGCAAAATGTGACGCCCATCTTTTTTTTCTTGAGAAAAAAATAAATCAGAAATGTAGGGGTCTGCAAGGTTTCCTAAACAATTATTCAGGACAGGCCAGACGAATGTGGAAGGAGAGGCAGGAAGCTCACTCAGTGACCAAGATGCAAGAAGATTATTTACCAGGGACAATGAAAACAAGATAACAGTTTTCTTTTTTTATTTATACTTTTTGGTCCTTACCCCACCATCAGGATCTGCTCTGGTCACGGACCCCCTTGCCTCCACCTCCAGATATGCCCACATTCAGCCAGTTATCCCTGACTTCCCCCCCAGAGAGCGGGGTCACAGCGCTGACCCCCTATATCGGGCCACGATACAATTGACTGGCCGGGGAGCTGGCGCCGGGGGCTGATCGAGGTACTGGGGGCAGAGCTTCATAGAGATGGCCAGGTTCGTTGTTCCCCTGTAAACAGGGCGTGAACGGCAATGACGGCCAGCTGCCCACCCCGCCCAGACGCCTAGCAAGTGTCAGTGCTGTGCGGTAACCCAAGCCTGCTAGGTGCCGCCGGGCACCTAACACTACTCTTCCTCCCTCCCTCCCAGAGAAGGACAGCAGTCCTGGGGATGCTTGATCCTTCTCCCCGGCTGGCCCTCCAATGACCCTGGTCCGTTCCCAAACCCAGGTCGTCCGGCGTCACAAGCTGAAATACAACCACTGCGCCGATGGGCTGGCCAAGATAACGGTTTTCTAACACACTGCAGGGTAACAAAATAAACAATGATATAATATGATCAGGACCAACAATTGGCCGAATTCAGAACAGGGGGTGTTAGGCCCTTTTAGTCCAAGTTCTGTGTGCACTTGGCCGAGATGATGAAACAACAGACGAACCAAGCTTGTTTTTTCTTTCCTGCGTTGGCTGATCAGCAGTTCACCATTGACCTGCCATAGCACTCTTGTAAACA
Source organism: Neoceratodus forsteri (assembly GCA_016271365.2). NCBI lineage: Eukaryota > Metazoa > Chordata > Ceratodontiformes > Ceratodontidae > Neoceratodus > Neoceratodus forsteri. The sequence continues at coordinate 291,063,286 of JADMNL010000026.1, forward strand.
GGCCATAATGGGGCATATCCCCGGACGAACAGAACACAGCAAGAAACACTGCTGGCTGGTCAAGGAAGAACTTGGTGATCCTCCGTGGCTCTGGGCAAGAAGTTGAAGACTTCTGGTTGGCAGGTGGTCTTCCAGATATTCTGCTGCAATGACCACTGGCAGGACCCCAGCCCCAGATGGCCTCTCAGCAAAATGACTGCTGATGGAATGATCTTTGGGTGGCCTCTGCGGAGTGACACAGGCACACACACACTTACGGATGGCTGGCAAAATAATAAAAGGGCATGCACGCCGTTAACTGTGATCCCTCAAGCTTGAGCCAGGGCGGCTCCTAAGCTGACTAACTGCTGGGTACATCACTAGTGTCTCTGTACCACTTCCCGTCGCAGGTCTGATGCTGGCACACTTGTGATGGGACTTCGGCACAGGCTGGTGTCACTGGAGACAGTTCTGCTACAGACCTCCCTGGGTCAGCGTCAGGCTCTGGTGGAGCTGGTCCGGAAAACATAGGTGAAACCAGATGGGTACACCAGGGTGCAACTCGATGACACAGTTCAGTAACAAGCAAACCATTCAGTTTTTGGCTGAGAGTTTAGTTCTTGTGGGAAGTACAGTCTCTAGGGGTGCTAGGCAGGCAACAGAACAGTTTAGTTTGGGTACTGGGCCACTTAGGCCATACGACTATTCCTCCCCCTTTTTCAAAGGTTGCTGCCCCGTACGGGCCCATCCCTATCCTGGCTATATGTGTAGATCTACCCCACTTTGTTAATGGTAACAGCCACTCCTGGGCCTTGGGTAGGGCCTCATCCACTATTTCCTATGCTTGAAGGCCTGAATGTTAGACCCTCACAGCTAGCCCCTCCTTTACAGCAGCCAGTCCAGAGGCTTTCACCTCCAGCCCTGCACTCTAGTTCAGAAAGGCACCAAAGGAGGTGACGGGGCCTTAACCCCACCCCTTCTGGACATTTGGTGCAGTGCCACTGGCTTATCCCCTCTCTTAGGGCTGCCCATCCTCCCTGGGAGCTCACTATGCCTCCCTTCTCCTTCTTTTTGTGCTCCAGCTCTTTAACTCCTCTCTCTTAGCTTGCCCCTCCCACTCCCTGCCTGGCCCCATGGGAGGGGTCCACCTAGGCCCTGCTTCCCCCCTAGGGTACTGATCCAGCACCCTAACTAGCCTCCCCTGGGGTTCATGCCATGTGGTGCCTTTTGCTTTGAGGATACTTTGCTCCCCTCTAATCTAGGAGGCAGCATAGCACAGTGGTTCAAGGCTCCGAGCTGCCAACCTGGAGATCTGGGCTTTAATCCCACAGCCCCACCTGTACTCTGTGTGGCCTTGAAAAGCCCCTCTAGTTTCCTAGGGCTCTGGTCCTTTAAATATTTTCTCGGGCACCCTGCCCCTTTTTCTCCCCTTTCCTTCCCCTCCCTACTTCCCCTAGCGCCCATGGCCTGAGTGTAATAAAGGTTGGGCACTCAGCCCACTTGCCACCATGGCCGCAAGTCTGTTTTCTGCTTCTGGGGAGGGTCTGGAAGGTGGTCGGGGAGCCGCACTCCCATCCAGCTCTCCTCTGGGCTGCACTGCTGCTGGACAGTAGAACCTAAGGTCCTGGGCATGTTTTCCACCCAGACTTCTTTCCTGGTGCACCCTTTTGGTCCATCTGCCATCTTCTTTCCCCCTCACTGATTGGGGCTCTGTCTGAGGGGAACTGGCCGCGTCCGGGAGCTACAGCTCTACCCGAGTGACCCTGCTGCTGCCACTGAAGGACCAAAACTGGAGGGGAGCAACGCTGAGGGAGCCATGGACTCCATTCAGGTATCTTTTTCTTCTGGTCCATGCCCTCAAGGCCCTCCGGCCTCCATCTCCTCCAAATGCTGCTGACTGCCCCGGATGACCACTCCCAGTCCTTTGTAGAGAGAGGCTCTGGCCTCTGGCCAGGGATTGGGCACACAAGTCCTCGCAGGAGGGTCTCTCTGTTGCCACGACCCCCCCCTTCCCAGAGCTGAGTGGCATAAAGAGAACAAAGGGACTGTGTGGGCGGGTTATGTAGGGCTGCAGGTCGGGGGGGACTAATGGGAGAGACAAAAACATTGCTGAAAAAAAAAAAAGAGAACGTGTCCATGTCAGGGAAAAGGGTCCCTGTTCCTTTGTTGTGCCCCCACACCCAACTTTGGGGGTACTACAAAACAGTTATAAATTACTCAGATTTTGGCAGAATTAGAAAAGTTTACCGTTAAATAAAACTGGAAGATGCCCGGAATCTTTTATAGTGAAAAAATGGTAGGGTCAAATCTTTTGCCTGATTTCGTTGCACTGCTGCTTTAAGTTCTAAGTTCAGTTGGCACAGTTCAGTTCTCACAAAGGAGTCTCTCTTATTCTCTACAAAAGTAAACGTTTTGATTTAAAAAATGCTTCCATTTTTTTTAAACAGAAATCTTCAACATGATTTATAATATGTTTATATTTTTATTTATTTATTTTGTTAACTGGGTAAAAGCAGTGAATTTGGGGGGGTCCTCTTTTTGGCTCGACCTGGGCATTGCAATGCAAAGCAAATTTACAAAAAACAAACAACAAAATACAAATACATCACATTACAAGAATACAGTTAACAGCAGTCACAAATGCATTGATTGTGCAGATGTTGTAAAATTTATTTTTAACAAGAACAAGAGTGCCCTAATGAATTGGGTAAACCATTCCAGCAGCAGGGGCGGAGGGAGCAGCCACAGAAAAAGCATGGGAGCCAATCTTAGTTTTGTTAGATTTTTCATCACGCAAACCGCATGTGCTAATCTTAAACCAGAAAACGTATTCCTCTTAGGAACCAGATCTGAGAGAGCAGCTGAGACAGAGAAGAAAACATTTTTAAAATCTAAGTAGTCAAAAAACATATACAGTGCGTACAGATGGAGTTAGCCAACCAAGCCATTGTAAAACGTGTTACATGGGGAAGAAGGGGAGGCAGAGGGGGAAAAATATGGGTGGAATGTCTGCCAGGAGTGACGGCAGTCAAAGTCATACACGGGATCCCCCTCAAGGAGGAGGACACATCTGATATTCCACTTAGCAACAAATGACCTTGCAAGGAGTGGTGTGATGAAGGTGCAGGCGCAGTTTATGGCACTGGCTAACTTCTGACGCAGCTTGGAATTTTAAATCCTTGTCTTTCTCCAAGGTGCTGCTAGTACCAAGGGCCAGCATAGAGGTGAAACAAAATATAGAGGAATTCAACAGTTGGCTGGCAGGATGGTGTGCTCAGCGGGGATATGGAGTGGTAGTAGATTGGGGAGTGACGTGGAGTGACAATAGCCTCTATGCCCCGGATAGGCTGCATTTAAATGGGGAGGGGAAAGCAGTGCTCAAATGCAAGCAGCAAGATTATGTTGATAAACACTATCATTTAAACTAAACTTTGGGGGCAAGGGGGAACTCTCCGTGTAGGACACATGGCGGGGGGGGGTGCTAGCCCTACCCTAACAGACAAGAGACAAGAGGGTAGGAAATATAGGGTGTGTAGCAAGCAGGGGACGTGGAGGAGGGGGTTGTAGGGTCATGTGTGCAAATACCAGAAGTCTGGGTAGGAAGATCCCAGATCTAGCAGCAACAATGGTTGAGGAGATCCTCGACATTGTGGGGGTAACAGAAACATGGTGCCACCGAGAGCAACGATGGGACATGGAGAGACCAGGGTATATATTGTTCAGGATGGACAGGGAGGAAAAGGAAAGGGGGTTTGCACTCTACGTAAAGGAGGGTATCAGGGCGTCAGAACTGCAGGGCAAGTGGGGGGAGGCAGAAGGACTATGGGTCTCCTTGGCAGTGGGAAAGGGGGAGGTGGTGCATATGGGGGTGGTTTACGGGCCCCCAGCACAGCAGGAATCTGTGGATAGATGCATGGCTGATGAATTTGTGAGAATGGCGGCTAAGGGGGAGGTGGTGCTGATGGGGGACCTGAACCTACCAGATGTGGACTGAGACACCCTATCGGCATCATCAGCCAGCAGCAGGAAACTATTGGAGGCAACTGGTCAAGGAGCCAACCAGGGCAGGAGCCATTCTTGACCTGGTCCTGACAAATGGGGATAAGATAGGAGAGGTGTCGGTGGGTGAACACCTTGGTACAAGTCACTACAACAGTTGTTTCAGAATAAGAAACACTGCGCAGGTTCACCGGTCTAAGTTGAGGGTGCTGGATTTTAAGAGAGCAGATTTCAGGAAAATGGAAGAAGTAGTGGAGAGGGCTCTGGAAGGGGTGGAGGAGTTAACAGATGGGGAGAAAATGTGGGAGCGGGTAAAAGAAGCTATTGTGGAGGCCACAGACCTATGTGCCAAGACAGTAAATAAAAATAAGAGGAGGAGCAAGCACGTGTGGTTCAATAGGGTTGCAGAACAAAAGGTCAGGGTGAAGAGTAAGGCCTTTAAGAAGTCCAAGGTAACACAGGCAGAAGAGGACTGGGAAAGGTACTAGGTGAGCCAGAGGGAAGCAGGGGTAGAAGTAAGGAGGGCGAAGACTTGGACAAGCCCATGAGCTTGACATCGGTGGTGGGCGAGCTCATGGAGAAGCTTACTGAAAATCAGGATCGCCAATTACCTGGAGGTAAGCGGCCTGATGAATCCAAGATAATATGGCTTTACATGGGGTAGATCCTGTCAAACGAACATGATAGAGTTCTTTGATGAGGTCACCAAGGAAGTGGATCATGGGAGATGATAGATGTAGCTTATCTGGATTTCGAGAAGGCATTTGACTCCATGCCACACAGGAGACCTCTGTACCAGCTGGTATGCCTGGGGCTGAGGCAGAAGGTGGTTAAATAGATGGGGGACAGGAGGCAGAGGGTCATTATAAATGGGGCGGCATCTGGAGAGGGCATGGGCACAAGTGGGGTCCCTCAGGGGTCGATGTTAGGGCCCCTACTGTTCAATCTATTTGTAGGAGACTTAATGGAGGGCCTGGGGGGGGGGTGAGTCTGCAGACGATATTAAAATCTGCAATAAGGTAGACACTCAGGAAGGGGTATAAAGAATGTGGAGAGATTTGAGGAGGCTCGAGGCATGGTCAAAGAGGTGGCAGCTTTCATTCAACACGGACAAGTGCAAGATCATGCATCTTGGATACAGGAACCAGAGGGCAGGGTAGTGTATGGGGGCAGAGACCTGGAGGTAACAGAACAGGAAAGGGACCTAGGTATCATCATTATATCAAGGGACCTGAAGCTGGAAAGGCACTGTGAGGGAGCAGTGGCTAGGGGCATCAGAATGTTTGGCTGCATCAAAAGGGGGATTAACAGTGGAAAAAGGGAGGTCACAGTACCCTTGTACACCCATCTAGTTAGACTGCATTTGGAGTATGGAGTCCAGTTCTGGAGGCCATACCTCAAAAAGGATGTGGGGAGGCTGGAGCGAGTTCAGAGGAAGGCAACGAAGATGGTTAAGGGGCACAGCCTCCTGTCCTATGAGGAAAGGTTGGAAGAATTGAACATGTACTCCCTGGAACAGAGGAGGGAGAGGGGAGGACATAATTGAGACCTTCAAGTACCTTAAGGGTATAAACTGGGTGCCAGTGGAAAGCATCTTCCAGCTGAAGGGGAATCAGAGGACGAGGGGGCATGGGTTACAGATTGAGGGGGAACAGTTCAAGGGTAACATTAGGAAGTACTATTTCACAGAGAGGGTGGTGGATAAGTGGAATAGGCTCCCGGAGGAGTTGGTTGGAGAAGCAACAGTGGAAGGTTTCAAAAAGGCATGGGACAGCCACAGGGGAGTGTGTGGGGGGGGGCATGTCCTAGCAGATAGTTAGACAAATGGGCAGACTAGGTGGGCCTGTCAGTCCTTTTCTGCCATCACACTTCTATGTTTCTATGTAAGCTGAGATAATAAAAACCGCAACGAGTACGCTGAGGAACAAGCAAAATGAAACGACAGATATCATTATAAACAACTTGAAAGATTATGACACTCTGTAACTCTCAAACCAAAGAAAAAAGGCTTAAAACATAATCACAATATGGTAAAAGGGAGACAACAGCAATGACTTTCCGCGTGTCAAAGGAGAAGTTGTTCCTCAGCTTATACAGTGCCACTAATTTTTGATTAATATTCTAACAAACCAATTTTACATGATCTGAAAAGGACATAATTTGGTCCAAAAGAGCACCCAGGTACTTAAATTAAACAACTTGCTCAATTATTTATTTATTTAGTGATTTGGAAAAGACCTTTGAGCGCAAGCTCTTTTACAAAGGTTCCACATCATAGATTGCAAAACAAAGTACAACAGGAGAAAGCAAAGGTACATCACAACGAACGATACAGCTTGGATTCAGAACTTACAGAATAACTCAAAACTGAGATACAAGTTAAAATAACAAGAAAAAACACTTTATGAGGGTGGGGGAATAAGCAGCCACAAAGTGCCTTGTCAGTAGTTCAGAGGGACGGGGATAGCTGGCAGAGGGGTGAAGAAAGGAGGTACGAGAGAGAGGTATGTACTGCAGTGGAGGTGAAGGGTGGGTGAAGAAGGGCTATAAGGTATAGGGAGAAATGGGGGGGTGAGAGGAGGCTGAGCAGAGAAGATGTGCTAGAGTAAATGGTGGGATGCGAGGGGGCATGGTCAGGCAGCTTGCATTAGTAGTGACTGTTAGGGAAACTCACGGGACTGGGAGTTGGGGGGGGAAGGTGGAGGTGGCAGGTGCTGAAGGAGCATGACGTGAACTGATTGCTGAGGTAAGTCATTAGAAGGGACAGAGGGAGGGGGTACCTGAGGCCTGCCTAGTGCTTGCTGGGGGGCACAGAGAGCAGGTGTGGCTGGACTTAGGGGCAGGTGCACTTAGAGAGAGTTATTAGGTGCTGTTTGAGGTCAGTTTTGAATTGGGCCAGACGACTGGTGGCCAAGAGGTGCCCAGGGAGTTCATTCATCCACAGGGGGGCCTGGTAGGCAAATGCACATTGCCCAAGCGAGGTGCGATGGAAGAGGATAGCCAAGGCCCCTCTAGTCCTCCCCCTGGTGACCTGTAACGAGTTGGCTGCCTTGATCAAATTGCCTACACAATGTAGTGTTTTATCCAGTAGAGCCTTCTTCCCTAGGATGCAAGTCTGGAATTTGACCCTGTTTCTTAATGACAGCCAATTTGTGCATTCGTACAGAGTACAGATGTGTGTGCCACACTCAGCATCCAGGGTGAGTCTGCAGGCTTTGTTGAGCGCAGTCTGAACCCTCTTGAGCGCTGTATCTGTTGCCACCCTGTAGACCACTAGTCCATAGTTAATAGTAGATATGATGGAACTGTGGACTGAGAGGTGGAGGGCCCCCGGAGAGAGGTATTGCCTGTGCCTGTACAGGACACCAATCTTGGTATTGACTGTCTTGACCAGAGAGTCAACATGGTGCGCAAACATGCGGGTATCATCTATTATGACCCCCAGATACTTGAACAAGTAGACTTGTTCCAGTGGCTCACTGCATGAGTTGGAGATGATGAGGGGGTGGTGCTTATTTTTGTTGTGGGGGCTGGATATAAGCATGGCCTTGGTCTTATAGTGTAGTAGCAACTTATGACTACAGAACCAGTCTCGAGTTTGGAGAGGGAGTTCTGTAGCTCAGATTGTAGGGCAGCCTGGGATGTGCTGCTGCTCAGAAGCACAGCGTCATCTGCATATTGTATGAGTTTGGTGTCGCAGGCTGTGGGAAGGTCATTTAAGAAGAAGCTGAAGAGTAGGGGCCCCAGTATTGATCCCTGGGGGTACCCCTAATGATACCTCTCTTGCATTGGATACTGTTTGCCCAATTTTGACACATTTTGACAAATTACCCAAATTATCTTGTAACCTAAATGAGGGATCTCCACCCAGCATTGCACGTATACCGAAGGCCATAGATTTTGTGTTTTCTGAATGAAGAATCAAAGAATTTCTAGAAAACCAAGTGCATACTGAGAGGAAATCCAATGTGGGGTTTGTAAATATGGTAGACAAAATGATAACATCATTAGCATAAAGCAACCAATCACAAAATTTAAAAGCTTAGGGAAGTAAATTAACAAAGTAAACATCAGGGGACCCAAAATTGACCCCTGCGGTACACCCCTACCTATTTTACAGCGGTTTGAAAAAACAGAGCACACACCCACATATCGAGTTCTGTTAGTTAAATAATCTTGCACTCAAGAAAGCGCATTAACAGAACAGCCAAGGGATTGCAACTTTAGGCAAAGCATGTTATGGTCAATACAGTTGAACGCCTTGCTCAGGTCTACAAACATGGCCCCCGTCATAAGACCAGAATCCAGGCCACTGAGAAGCGAGCTTGTGCACTGGACCAAGGTAGTTTTTGTGCTGTAGCCCTTATGAAATCCATGCTGATCTGGAAAAAGACTATTACACTCCTCCAGATAACAATTCATTTGTTCAGCTACAGTTCTTTTCTAGTAGTTTGCTGACTGGATTTAGGACTGAAACAGGCCGCAAATCTTCAGTGAGAACAGCCTGTGAATTTTTGGGCACAGGCGAAGCCCTGACACATTTCCAGCTGAGGGAAACTGCTGAGAGGTTAACGACAAATTAAATGTTCAATTGTATGTTCAACTTCTGTATCTCTTATGGTTATGAGTTTTTTCCCCCAAGCCCTTTCTTTCTTTGACAAAACTGCTCAGCTTCCCTTCACAGTTCTCACCAAAGAGTTTGAGAGTGCGCTCTTATAACCACAAGAGATACCAGAATTGTACATATTTTGATTTCGATGACAAGGGAAGGGGAAGGGGGGGACACACTAGACAGCACTGCTTTTTTCTGCCTCATCCCTGGAGAGGGATACAAATGCAAAACAAGTCCAATTAAATTTAAGCAGATTAAGAGGACATACATAAGTATAAAGAAAGGGGATGCTAACTACAGACGATATTTGGGATAAAAGGAAAAAAAAAGTGGAGCTCACAGCACTGGTCACAAAAGCTCAAAATACAACACAGATGTGAGTAAAAATTGTGTTATCTTAAAACCAGAAAATAAACAGCATGATAGCAGACTATCTCTTCAAGATGCCAACAGTTTTGCATGCCCTCGTGCACTTTCTCAAGGTGTTCTCTGCCTATATGCCCCCTCACCCACCTCCCCCTTCCTGGACATAGTTATTGGCTAACCCCTAATCTCTAATGCACTTATAGTCAACCTTGCACTTTTGTTACACCTTGCAAATTTTGTTCTGTGACTCTCCTCGAAATCTTGCCCTAGTGCAACCTCCTTGTATACTATCCAGCCATTTTCTAACTACAGAGCTATGTCCCACCAAGTGTTTGCCAAAGATATTTGTGCTATCGTATCTAACTAGTTCAGGACTGTTAGCATTGTATCCACCTAGTTCATACCTGTTAGCACTCCTTTTCAGTACTTCTGTATCGTCTGCTGACTTTATTGAATGTAATCAAATTTTATATCTATATTGTGTACCAAATCTCTGTATACTATCCTCATGTTCCCCTACCCCACAGGTCACACTGGGAGACAAGCAACTTGTTGCTCAGCGTGCCTTTCTGGTGAAACATTTCAATAAATAAAAAATTAAAAGGTGCCTCAAGAAAGCACACAATGATGTACAAAACTTGGCATTTTGGAGTGAGTGTCTGCTATTATGCTGTTTATTCTCTGGTTTTAAACTAATTAATGCAATTTTTACTGACGTCCATGTTGTGATTTGGGCTTGTGTGACCAGTGCTGTAAGATCAACTTTTTTTTTGTTCTTTTCTTGTTGTGTTTTGTCATTGCTCCAGCTGCAGTTCCTGTGGCCGACTGCATCTAGTTTTCCTAGTACTTGGAATAAAGCAGAAATGGGACTAAAATTTATACTCTCCTAAAGTTTCCCCAGACAGCTCAGGAACAACTTGTAAACAACCTCCTCTGCAGACACATTTTTGAGCCTGTAAATCCTTTTATTTTCTGCATTGCTTAACTTTGTAATTACTCTCAGGGGGCATGTGCAGAGAGACAGGACGGTGGTTCCTCAGAACTGGTCTGCTTCTGCCTTATCAGCACCTGAAGTCACGGTCCTCTGTCTGTGATGTCACAGTATCGAGTATGATGTCACACATGCAAAGGAGTATGGCCTCATGGGCAGAGAAATGGTGGGAACGGTTAGGAAGTCGACAGGGGAAAGAGCCTTCCTTCCTACAGGTATCCCATTGTAAAGAAGACAGGGAAGAGAAAGGTTTCAAAATAGTGTCCAAATAGTCTCATTTTCAGTGGTTTCCTACACTAGTTTCAGTACAACAGCTCTGTGAACAGGAAATCCAGACTACACACAGGGCAGTATTTCTTCTGCAGAACATATACAAACACCTGGTCACTGCCGGTGAAGCTTGCCACACAGCTTATATCCTTTAGGATTTCTCTTTTTTTTTTGTTGCGCTGACCTACACAGGTTCCATTGCCATCACCCTGAAGGTGGTAGCTCAACCCTGAAAACTTTGGAAAGGTTTACCTAAGCCCTCGCACAGGACATGTTGAGCTTTTTAACTAAATATTCAATTTTTAGTTCAAACAACATGAAGTCTTGCTGTATTCTGACTATATGCAGTTAGCGCCAGCACTTGAACTGCTCCGGAGAGGAAAGGGTTAACTCTATGCAGGACCATCTAACGTTGAGCTCGAGCTTGGTTTTCAAACCTCTGTCTCTGGTACATATCAGTGTCACTGTCAGATTCTTTACTCTGCCTAACTGTGAAGTTGCTCCGGAGATCTCTCCTTTGCTTCGGTTCAGTAAAAGTAAAAATCGGTTGTTTTTTCTCAACCGTTTCATTTATTTTCAGTATCAAGTCTCTGTCTATGGTACAGGTAGTGTAAGTAGGTAGATACTGAATTGTTTGTGTAGAAATTGTTTTTCTTTGGTTTCCCACCGGTCGGTCCAGTTGAGAACTGAAACAAATCTGTTCTTTTTTCTAATTCCAACAATTAATTGTGGTGTCCGGTTCTTATCGGTTTCAAAAAAACTAACTTTCTTCATTTTTTTTCCACAACCCATGACACAGTTGGTAACCGATAAATTTGTGTTACCTGGCTTGAAAGCTGAGAAGGGTAACTTTTGAAAAAGGCTATGTCTGAGAAACCCAAGAGGAAAACCGGTCCCACTGGGTTTCAACACTGTACTGAGTGTGGGGAGGTTTTTGCTAAAGCTGATCCCCACCTCATCTGTGTTTATTGTCTGGGGTTTGACCACCTCAAAACAGACTGCCAGATATGCAAGAATTTTCCCAAAGCCACTTTGGAAAAAAGGCTGAGTAGGCTGAAGGAAAAAGAGGCAGAGAAATTTGTTGATCTGGATGGCCAGCCCGGTTCGGTTCCGACCAAACCTGAGCAGATGCCTACTGACACAGATGATACCTCCTCAGGCAAAAGAAGAGATGATTCTGAGGGATCAGTTCCATCTAAGTGAAAGAGGAAATCAGCCGGTTTAGATCCAACCCCGGAGATCCCAACTGCTGAGGAGATTGCGAAAGCGATAAGCATTATTCAATCGCTTCGCTCGGTTCCATCCGAACTGACGCCTTCAGACAGGCGGTTGGTTCGGATGGTTCCAGCCCCATTGGATTATGATCTGGAGGCTTTTTATGCGGTTGAATGGGAGGGAGATGAAGAGTATCCTGATGATGATGATGATGATGATGATAGTGATTTTGGAGGCCTAGATGAGCCTGTAGAGCCTGACATCTCCCCAGACAGGCCTTCCAATGTCTCCCCTGCCAGACTTTCTGAGTCCCCTTCCCACTTTTTGTTCTACAGAAAGTGGCGGAAACTCTCCAGCTTCCAGTTGTGGAAGCTGATGCACAGGAGGAAGAAGCTGACTATGTGGAGATGATGGACGTCCCAGAGTCCAAGAGGCTGTCTATCCCACTACATAAGTCCTTAGGGAAATAGACCCAAAAAATCTTGCAAATGGCCACTTCTATACCTCCTGTAGATAAAATGATGGACAGGAGGTATATGTTGTCAGGTTCTGGTACAGATTTCCTGTACAATCATTGCAGCCATGTTGGAGTAGTGCAGGCTGCAGCCTGTCACAAGGCTAATATTCCCTTGGCTTCACACCCCCTAGATAAGGATTCCAGGAAGGTGAATGCCATGGCCAAAAAACAATGCTTGGCTTCCTCCTTGGGACTCAGACAGGCTGCCTATATGGCCTATACAGCCAGGTACCAGAAGTTCAGGTGGGATACGGTTCTGGAGCTGGCTAAGAAGGCTTCCCCCCAGCTAGCCAAGGAACTGGAGGAGGTGGCTGCTGATGGTATTGAGGCATCCAAGGTGCAGTTTCATGCTGCTGTGGACTGTTATGATGTGGCATCTAGAGTCATGGCTACATCTGTCTCCTTAAGGAGATTTGCTTGGCTCAGGTGTACTAGCCTTTCACAGGATACCCAGGCTAAGGCCATGGATTTTTCTGTCACTGGTAATTCTCTGTTTGGGGAGCAGACAGAGTCTTACATGAAGAAGATGGCTGAGTACAGAACCACCTACAGGAGTGCAGTGGCCAAGGAAAGGCAAGCCACTCTTCAGAAGCAGCAGTCTAGGGCTGGCAGGGGCAGGCCTTTTCATAGGCCTTTTTACCAAGCTCAGGCTTCATCTTCTTTCCAGCAGAGGGGATTCTTTGGAGGGAGAGGTAGAAGAGGGATGAGCAGGGCTGCATCCTCTTCTCAATCTAAGTCTCCTGCCAAACAGACACCCTGATGTGGCAGACCGGGTCACCTCCTCAATCCCAGTAGGGGGTAGGCTGGCTTACTATTTCCAGGCCTGGAAGTCTGTCACTTCAGACAAATGGGTCCTGGAAGTAGTAAGCCAGGGACTTGCTCTCAGTTTCAAAAGATTCCCCAGATTGACAGCCAGGTCTTTTTTACCTGCAACAGCTCTGGAAACAATTGCTCTAGAGGTAGTAGTTTTTTCCCTACTACTCCTAAAAGCGGTGGAGAAGGTTCCTCCACAGCACAAGGGGAAAGGACTGTATTCAAGATACTTCCTTACTCCGGAAAAGACAGGGGAGTGGAGACCCATCCTAGACCTGAGATATCCGAACAAACATATGACAAAGCCAAAATTCAAAATGGTGACTCAGGGAATAATTCTTCCCTCTCTGAGGCCAGGAGACTGGCTAGCTTCCCTGGACCTCAAGGTTGCCTATTTTCATATCCCTATCAGGTGCTCCCAGAGAAAGTACCTGAGGTTCAAGTTGCCCTCAGGTCATTACTAGTTTAGAGCCATGCCCTTCGGCCTGACATCCGCCCCAAGGGTGTTCACAAAATGTCTAGCAGTAGTGGTAGCCTTCCTCAGAAGGCAGGGCATCTCAGTCTTTCCATATCTAGGCGACTGGCTTCTTGTAGGCCAGTCTTCAGATCAAGTCAAGTCAGCTCTAGAGGTCACCCAGAATCTTCTAAGTTCTCTGGGATTCCTTCTCAGTCTATCCAAGTCAGTTCTTGAACCAGTACAACTCCTTACCTTTATAGGGGTAGAGCTGGATACCATTCAGGCAAGGGACTTCCTCCCATGCTCAAGGATAAAGGCCCTTACAGATCTGGCTTCTTCTTTCTGATCTCTGGTGTCTCATTCAGCCAGACATTTTCCTCAGCTCCTAGGCCACATGGCAGCTTCCACTGCGGTGGTTCAGGGAGCCAGGTTCCAGATGAGGGACATTCAGTTCCATTTAAGGTCTTTTTGGTCTCAGAAAAAGGATTCTCGCACCAAACTGATTCCAGTGACTCAGACTCTTGTCCAAACCCTCCAGTGGTGGTTGGGTCAGGACAATCTCAGACAGGGTGTCCCATTTCTCAGTCAAGCACCCTCAGTGGTCCTGACCACAGATGCCTCTCTCCTGAGGTGGGAAGCCCACCTAGAGACTCTCACTGCACAGGGTACCTGGTCACAGCAGGAGTCTCTCCTTCACATCAATCTTATGGAGCTCAGAGCTGTCTGTCTAGCCCTTCAGGCATTCTCAGATTCAAAGGGAAAGTGGTGCAGATCAGGACAGACAAATCCACTACAATGTGGTACATAAACAAGCAGGGGGCACTTAGTCCACGGCCTTGTGCATGGAAGCTATGAAGGTATGGTCACTAGCCTATTCTCTTCAAACTTCTCTAACAGCAGTTCACCTTCCAGGGAAGGACAATGTGCTGGCAGATGCTCTAAGCAGAATATCTCAAGGTCACCACGAGTGGTCCCTTAATTCTCATGTCCTTCAGGTAATTTTCAGGAGATGGGGCACTCCACAGATAGATCTCTCTGCGGCCCCAGACAATCATCAGCTTCCTCTATTCTGCTGCAGACCTCCAGTCCTGGGGACTGTTCCCCTAGATGCTCTCCTGTTAGACTGGATGAGCAGGTTTCTTTATGCTTTCCCTCCTTTTCCACTGATATTCAGAGTACGGATCAAGATCAGGTCTCAACCCTGCACAGTGATCCTAGTGGCTCCAGATTGGGCCAGGCAACCATGAGATCCTCTGCTGCTGTCCCTGACGGTCTCAATTCCCCTATTTCTGCCCAGGAGGTACGACCTTCTGACCTCCTCTCAGGGGAGGATTTGATATCCCAATCTTCATTCTCTCAGACTCAAGGCTTGGCCCTTGAAGAGTTAGAGTATGCAGGTCTGCATCTTTCACAAGGGGTAATGGATATCCTTAAGGTTTCCAGAAAACCTTCTACCAGAAAAACGTACAATTCTAAATGGATGAGATTCAGTATTTGATGTTCTGAGAGAGACATACAACCAGGCTCTACGGGCATTGCTACAGCCCTGGATTATCTGGTTCATCTTAATAGCTTAGGCCTCAGCTCTGCTACCTTTAAAGTGCATTTGGCAGCTGTCTCTGCTTTTCTTCTGCAGGGAAGGGATCTTCTCTGGCATCTCATCCTGTTTTTAGCAAGTTTTTCAAAGGTCTGGTTCACATCAATCCTCCCTTCAGAGAGCCTACTCCTGCTTAGGACTTGAATGTCTGCATTGCACAGCTTATGCTGCCCCCCCCTTTGAACCTTCATCCTCAGCTGAGCTTAAGTACTTGACTTGGAATACTGTCTTCCTGGTAGCCATTACTTCTGCCAGAAGAATCAGTGAACTGCATGCTCTGTCAGTTGAACCTGACTTCATTTCCTTCCATAGGGATAAGGTGGTCCTTAGGATGAATAGAAAGTTTCTTCCTAAAGTGGTTTCGGATTTTCATCTGAATCAATCTGTGTCTCTGCCTGTGTTTTTCACTGACCATTCTTCCTCAGGTAAGAGAAGGTTGCACTGTCTGGATGTGAAAGAGGACACTTAGCTATTATATGAGAATAATGGATGGTAAAATAGGTATGGATTTTTCGACGCCTGAAAGTGTGATGACCCAAGCCTTGACAGCGTAAGCTCATGCAGTTTATGTGATCATCGCACACTGAGAGTGTGTGAAAAAGTCCATAACGTCAAACCTACCTATCCATTGTTTTTTTATACTTGCTGGCGTCGAGGTTTAGACTGTATTTCTAGCAGCTTGAAAGAAAAACATTTTTTAGCTGGAGGTCAGTTTTATTTTTGAAGAACTTGAACTGTACAAGAATAAAACACAGCTGAAAATACTACAGTTGAAATAGGTTTTGTGAAACAGTGGAATGCAATAGTTTTAAAGTCTTTAGGGGAATGTCGTATCAACTGGATTTTGGGTTATTATTGCATTTGGAGCATAATAACTCGAAATCCGGTTTACATACTAACATACTAAAATGCCAGCAGAATAGGCCTAACGGTCTTTCGTGTCTGCTCGTTTGGTCAGCCCCTACCCTGGGAGCTGACCTTGCTGCCCACCTCGCCTTCTCTGGCTCCTCCCTTCCCAGTTCTGGATATTCTCGCTGCACTGGGATTTTGCTTCCAGAACCATTCCCCTGTACCTGTCCCACCCCCTCTTGAACCCCTCCACCATCTCTGCCTCCACCAGCCCCCTGGGCAGAGCATTCCATGGCTCCACCACCCTCTCTGTGAAGTAGCACCTCCTCCTTTCTCCTCACCTCCAGCTTCCACCCATGCCTTCTAGTTGCCCCCTCCTCCTTTCTTCAAAGCACCCTGACTGCTCCTCCCCTATTTACCCCCTTCATGTACCTGAAGACCTCTATCATGTCCCCCCGGTCCCTTCTCTCTTCCAGTGTGTACATATTTAGCCTCTGAGCCTCTCCCATAGGTCCTGTCCCCAAGCCCCAAATCATTTTAGTTGCCCTCCTCTGGACCCTCTCCAGGAGTTTAATGTCCCTCTTTAAGTGTGGCCTCCAAAACTGCATGCAGTACTCGAGGTGTGGCCTCACCAAGCAGTTATACAGAGGGAGTATCACTTCCCTCCTTCTGGAGGTGATCCCCCTAGCGATGCATCCCAGTATCCTGTTGGCCTTGGCTGCTACCCCCCCTACAAGTCTCCGAGTTGTTCATCTTGACATCCACCACCACCCCCAGGTCCCTCTCAGCCATCAAGACTTGTATGTTTATATGCAGTTTTAACAAAACAGTAATCCGGTTGATATTTATGGTCACCAGTAATTATATAGAGCATACTAAAGCCCATAGGAATGATTGTACCCAGTTATTTCTTACTTGTGGAGAAGTAGGAAAAGGTAGACCTGCCACTAAAAAAATCTATTGCCAGGTGGATTGTCTCCTGTATCCAATTCTGCTGTTCAAAATTATGGAAAGAGCCCCGCTCAGGCCTGAGGGCTCACTCGACCAGGGGTACAACTGCCTCCCTTGCAGTGGCTAGGGATATTCTCTTAGTGGAAATTTGTAAAGCAGCCACCTGGAAAACAGTCCATGCATTCACCAAGCATTACTCTCTGGACACCCAGACTAGGAGTGATGCTATGTTTGGCCCAGTTGAACTGCAGAGCCTGTTCCCAAAGTATGGTTCTGTTATCCCCTCCTCCAGGGGGGAACTGCTTGGTAGTCTGCATATAGTCAGAATACAGCAAGACTTCATGTTGTTTGAAGAAAACATTACTCACCTTAGTAATGTTTCTTCTAATGGAGTCTTGCTGTATTCCGTCCTCCCTCCCTGCCTCCCCTCTCAGAACCTAATCTTTTGGGATGTGGGTTGGCAAGTACAGTGCTGCACCCCAGGGGCAGGATTCTCAAAGCTGTTGAGACCTAAGTCCCACTCCACAACTGCAGTTGCAGACTGAAATCACCCGCAGCGGCAGTGGTTGCGATTCACAGCTGCAGCAGTTGTGGAGGATGTTATGGCTGCTCTCACCGGCCGTAGCTACTTTCCGCAGCTGCGGCGATCTCCCTGGTGACACCACCCACAAGCAGCCGTAAGTCATGGAGCTGGTCGTAATCCGGCTCCACCTTTGTGAATACCCACTGCTGCAGGACTCCAGCGGCTCCGCAAGTGGCCACCCTTTGGCGCCGATGTTTTGCCACAGCTGCGGGACTTTCGTGATCTTTGAAAATCCTGCCCCAGAGGTGTACCTTTGTACCCTTCCTGGCCAGGTGGGGTCTTTTTTTCATGTTATTGTTATTGCATTTTTCACTGTCTACAGATGGTTCTTCTTGGGTTCTTGAATTGAGTCTTTTGGACCCAAGCATTTGTTGCCTATGGCCTAAAATTTAAAACAATTTCTATAGCTATTAGTTAGTATAGTGCTCATAAGAATCTGACAGTTACACTAATACATACCAGAGACACAGGTTTGAAAACTGAGCTCAAGCTCAACATTCTATGCTCCTGCATAGAGTTAAGCCTTTCCTCTCTGGAGCACTTCAAGTGCTAGGGCTAACTGCATTTTGTCAGAATACAGCAAGACTCCATTAGAAGAAACAACATTACTATGGTAAGGCTGGCCCGGTGCTGCTGAAGGTTGAGGTGCTGGACGCCACATCCCGCGCCACGCCGGTGACCTGGGTTCGGGAATGAGCCCAGGCCGTCAGGGGTCGGCAGGGGAGGACTGGGATTGAGCATCCGTAGACTACTCTCCCAGTCCTGGGGTGGGTTGGGGAATCACGCCACGCTGTAGTGGCTCCTGGGGATGCTCAGGGGACACTACAAGTGCTGGCGATCTGTGGGGGAACATGGCGGATGTCAGCACGCTGTGCCTGGACATCATTGCACGTCCGTGTTCCAGGGGACCAATCGGAGGAAAATGGCTGGGCGCGACTGTGCAGCTTGATGGCCGTGCTCCAATCTGCCTGGAGGACGTTGGTGGAATCCTGTTGGGGAGGGTCCTGGCTGGCTGAGGCAGAGGGGGAGCCCTCCAGCAGAATGGCAAGATGGCCATCCTGGATCATCCTGGGTGCAGTCTGAGCTACCCAGTTTTCTGGGCCGGCGGAGCCAGTGGCTGGATGCCCCATGCCAGTAGTGTGCCACAGCAGGTGGCAAAAAGCATTACATAAAAAAAAAACACATTACTATGGTAAGTAATTTTTATGTTGGCTCGCACATCCACAGCCAACATATTGCAGTAGTAGCAGATTTGGAGGCGCGGTCACTGTTGGGTGAATGCAGGGCATGCATCAGTAGGTGCATCCCTCGTTCCCCAATCAGCCTGCATGCTGGCACCACACCATGCATATGTAATGTGGTGATCACATCAAACGAAAGGTCCACTGCAATGCGAGCAAAGCTCGTCACACCCAGCGGACCTCCCAATGTGCTTTCCCTGGTGAAACAAATACATAACATGGCGGCACACTGCCTGCCATAATGCCGACTTCGGGGGAGCCCAATCGCCCTGTTGGCATGCCCTGTTACAATGTATGTGCCGATGGGGGAGCCCACTCCCCGTCGGCATCATGCACCCCCCCAATTGTTATGTGCCAAGGGGGTGCCCAATCCCCCTCTGCACTTGCCCTCCCCCGCTTTCGTTGCTTGCCGACGGGGTGTCCAATCCACCATCAGCTACAGCATCCCCCCTAAAACACACACTTAGGTGGCACACTGAGAGCCCACCCCAATGTGCCAAATCGCCCTGAAAAATAAAAACCATCCCACAACGTGTTTTTTTTTTAAACCCTGTGAAAAAAGAAAACGGTCCCTCGCCATCTCCCTGCCCCTCTCCCGCAACCTGCGTCCACCCTCTGTGCACCCTGCCTCCCCACACCCCCTCATCCCATACTTACCTCCGGAGTCCGGCGCGATGATCTTCGTGACCGAACACGTCTGCACTCTTCAAAGCCGACCGCGAACCAAAGAAATGCTGTAAGCTGTATAATGGCATAAATAGGTTTTTTTCAACTTTGATGCATATCTCAGGCATGCTTTAGAATCTTTGCACCAAATTTTCAGCTTGGGGTTATTGGGACCCTTCCTCATGAATTCTGTCACTGTCATGGGGTTATTCGGTCCCAAAAGGTGATTTCATGGTGACTGCATGGAATCACCTTTTGGGACCGAGAAATGAAACGACCGTGCCACTGTTCACAAGGGGGTCTCTCAAAAAGCCTATGTTGCAAATTTGGTGAAAAAAATCCAAAAAATAGCTGTTTTATGAGCGTGCGTTGTGCTGTTTGCACACACGCTTGTAACTTCATGAATTTGTAATATTTTCACTCCAGATTTTCAAAATTGCCATTTTTCTACACCTCCTGATGAACAGTACAGCTGTCATTTTACATATCCTGGCCGAAATGTGTTTTTGCACGTCTGGCACAGAATAGCGTGGTTGCTGTGCGAAATCAGTTTTCAGGACAGTTTGAGGAAATGACGGTGACACTGTTTATGAGCAGAGGTTCTAAAATGCCTATGTTGAACATTTGGTGCTGAAAGTCCATATAATTACTGTGTTACAAGCGTGCGTTGTGCAGTTTCCACGCACCTTTGTAACTTCGCAAATTTGCTATATTTCCATGCCAGATTTTCAACACTGGCATTTTTTCACACCTCCTTATGAACAGTACAGCTGTCATTTTTCACATCCTACCCAAAATGTGTTTCCGCACTCGTGTTGCGCACAATGGCGTGGTCGCTGTGGGAAATCAACTTTTGGAACAGATTAACAAAATCACAGCACCACTGTTCATGAGGGGAGGTCCCAAAATGCCTATGTTAAAAATGTGGCTAACAAACTCTCAAAAATAATTGGGTTACGGAAGTGTGTTGCGCAGTTTCTATGCATGCTCATGACTTCACCAATTTTTCATATTTTCACACCAGATTTTCAACGTTGCCATTTTTTCACGCCTCCTCATGAACAATACAGTTGTCATTTTCCACATCCTGCCCAAAATGTGTTTTCATCCGTGTATCGCCAAATGGCATAGCCGCTGTGTAAAACCACCTTTCAGCTAACAAACTGATAGTGCCGCTTTTCATGAGGTGGGCTCACAAAAAGCCCATGTTGGAAATTTGGAGTGAAAATACCAACACACGCCTATGGTGTTAGGGTTTCCAACTGTAGCACGCCACCCTGTAGAGACTGACAGGCGTCAGGGGTGTGACTTGGGATCATCGGCCGTAATGCTCACACCATTCCACCTCACCCCCACCCTGCAGCCAGTGACAGGCATCGAGGTGTGCCTTGCACTCTTCGGCCACAAAGTTCACCCCATTCTCCTACACTGCACACATCTCAGTGTATTTCCTTATGGAATGGGGTAAGTATAATGCCCAAAGACCCCAAAGCACACCACGACACTTGTCAGTGTCTACTGGGTAGGATGAGATACAATGCCATGAGCGTTATAGCTGAATACCCAAAGGCACACACCAATGCTTGTCGGTCTCTACAGGGTGTGGGTGGGGCTGACGTCACTTCAATACTTCACTGCCATTCCTATTATGCGTCTCTTAACTCCGGCACTACCAATGCCAATGCCAGTGAGACAACATTCGGCATTGACAAATGCTTGTTTCTTTTGTGCCATGTATTTGTTGTATAAATACAAAGTTTGCACATGTCCCAGACACACAGAGCTGTGGCAGGAAATTTCCAGAAAACCGAGAAGCATATTTCTGTTGCACTAGTTTTATGTTTTAAGAGGTGGATGGAGGAATTTGTGGTGTGGGGCCTTGGACAAATGGATCTTACTGAAGCCTTGGTCTCAGTGAGTGGATTACCACAGATCCCTGTCTTACTTTGGATAAGAAGCAACTGAAAACTTTAATACCTCAAAATTAATGAAAAATAAAGATGGATAAACAAAAACTACAATCATTAGTTTTTTTTTATTATTTAAAGAAAATCTCTTGCATTGGGCCTAGTTTAACCCCTTACATGTGGGCTAAGGGAGATGTGGGTGGGATATAGCCAAGTTTGATCCTTATTTTAACCCTCTACATGTGGGCTAAGGGAGATGTGGGTTATGTAGCCAGGTTTCACTGTCCCTTATTTTAACCCCTTACATGTGGGCTGAGGGAGAGGTGGGTTATGCAGCTGGGTTTGACTGTCTCTTATTTTAACCCCTTACTTGTGGGCTGAGGGAGAGGTGGGTTATGCAGTCGGGTTTGACTATCACTTATTTTAACCCTTTACTTGTGGGCTGAGGGAGAGGTGGGTTATGTAGTTGGGTTTGACTGTCCCTTATTTTAATCCCTCACAAGTGGGCTAAGGGAGAGGTGGGTTATGTGGCTGGGTTTGACTGTCCCTTATGTTCACCCCTTACATGTGGACTGAGGGAGAGGTGGGTTATGCAACTGGGTTTGACTGTCCCTTATTTTAATCCCTCCCAAGTGGGCTAAGGGAGAGGTGGGTTATGTAGTCAGTGGTTTGACTGTCCCTTATGTTCACCCCTTACATGTGGACTGAGGGAGAGGTGGGTTATGCAGCCGGGTTTGACTGTCCCTTATGTTCACCCCTTACATGTGGGCTGAGGGAGAGGTGGGTTATGCAGCTGGGTTTGACTGGCCCTTATCAGGAAGAATATTATTCTGTAGCCTAGGGCAGAAGTAGAAAGGCCAAGTCCCTAAATGTGTTTTTGGTTTTTGGTGTCCAAGCTCTGTGCACCTCAGGGACAGGAGCTCCTGATGTGCTGAAGAAGCGAGGCAAGGGAGACTGGCATCTGTTTGTGTAGGGTGATAAAAGATGACGCCCCCTACAGTAAAATCACGCAAAGAGGAGGCAGGAAGCCACTCTGACTTGGCATATGTCACAGTGGTGTCTTTATGATGATTGACAGCAGGGGTAAAGCAGCGCATATTCTTATAAGCCACATCCCATTTCTGAAGGGTAGTCTTGGAAGAGGGGGAGAACACAGGCAGTCCAGATAGAAGCTTCAGTAGAAGGATGCCATGGGTAAGGAAACTGGAGGCACTAGGGGCAAGGTTATTACTGAATTTGTGGGCTATCCATAGTCTGGCATTAACAGCTATACAGATGCCCATGATGTGTACAAAACATTCCAAGGCAGGATCCAAAGTGATGCCAGGGTACCTGAAGCTCATTACGGAGGCAATTAGGTTCCATCTATACACGAGACCTTCGGTGCGCAATTATGATGAATTTCTTTTTTTTTAGAATCAGATTTTATTAAATTTTCAGATACAACACAACAGTACATTAACACAGCACAACACAGAAAGACACAACAACCCATGACAGTGATTACAGTCAATATCACGTAATGAAGTTCAATTGGTTTCTTAAAGACCCCTCAGCATGTGAACAGATGCCAACCCCTCCTATTAATTTCAGCTGGCCTAAACTTCCTGCTCAAGGTACGAAAAATGGGACCGTACGTACTCATTACAAAGGGTAGCCAACTATTCCATCTCTCATGCCCCCGCCCTTTCTGCTGAGTCAGTGCTTATGTTAGGGTTTCTGTAGCATATAAATCACTTACTAATGTGATCCAGTCCACGATAGTTGAGGCCCAGTTATTATACATTTCTAATTTGAAGTCAGTGTGAAATGTAGGGCTTCTGACAGGTTAAGTGAGTGACACCATTTGTAATGTCTGACAGTACAGTGGTGTGCACCTTACCAAAAAAAAATCACACTGCATTATTAGGCCAGCCTATCTTTAGAATGTGACTGTGTAAGAAATCAAAACCCAGCTCCACACATGTACACAAGTATGACACGTTAGTGTATATTTTTTCTGTGCTGTGCAGGCTTGTTTCAATAAACACATTATATTTATCAAAAAAAAAACACTGCTGCATTATGGGATTGCAAAGACAGCCCACCTGCACTAACCACGTGGCCTGCAGCACAGTTTCATGCAAAGTCGTGTTCCTGTGGAGCAGGGGTACAGTAACTTTTGGCACAAGAAGAAAAGAGAAAATGAGTACTGTCTCTTTAAGGCTGTGCAGCCAGACTCCAGGAAAGGTCAGCTGTTTAATTTAGTATCAGAGTTCACTAACACAGCAGGCTGGAGTGAGGTGGGGGTTGGGCTGAGAGTCCAGGAGGACAGAGAGAAGGCTGGAGAAGTAAGCAGCTTTTGGGGTGACCCCAGAATCTATAACTGAGAACTCCGGGAACCCTGGAGGAGAAATCCCCCTTCAACTTGCTTCGGACTCGGTCTGAGAGCTCACAGAGGGTAGCTGTGATAGGCTGCTGGTTGGTCTTAAAGGGGACGAGGAGAGGAAGCAGACTGCATGAAACATGAAGTAAGGGCCTTATCTCATATCGTTGCGCGATTCTGTGCTCAGTGCTACAGACTCTCCCTTCTATGTTGCAGCTGGGTGGGGCCTGTATGTACTTGTCATTGTTTTCATTTTTTTTTTTTTTTATTCATACTGAATGTTTCCAGTAGGAGGTTACAATTCCTGAAAAGGAGGCAGATTGCAGTGGCCTGGGGCAGATGGCTGTCGCAACAATTCAGTGCTGGATGAGATGGGAGGGTCTCTTGGAGTGTATGATGCAACTGCTAAATGGTTTTCTGGGTCACATGCAGTGCATGCTGTATCCAGTAACCAGTGCTGCAAAAGTTGACTCTGTTGCCTTCTTGTATAACCTCCCCCTTCCCTGACTGTGTCTGAATTACTTCACATCATTTCAGGTCACTGCCACATTGATAGTTCAGACTGTAACACCAATGATTTGGGTTCCTGTCCGGAGAACGGAGTGTTGGAGGACATATATTGGGGGAGAGATTAAAGAGGACAGGAAGTTATTTGTAATTGGCAACTGTTCATAATGTTCCTATTTTCAAAAGTTTGTTTGTGCCCTTAAATGATCCATGTTTAATTGTACCTAAATAAAAAGAGCTGTGAAAAATTGTATTTTGCATTGTTTTAAGCAATAAGGTATGACCAGGGGATGCACTGCATTAATTTCCAGTTAATCACACCCTTGGAGTGTAATGCGGCATGAGGTGAAGCCGGGTGCCACATACCCCCTAGGGGGTGATTAAGATAGAGGATTAATGCAACCTCTGGGAGTACCTTATGGATTTTATAGCAATGTATAAAAAAAAAATGATACATTTTTGTCTTTTAATTTTTTTTTAGCTAGTGTACCTACTTAGCTGCAGCTGCTAATGTGAGGCGTGTGCTTTTTGGCCCCTTTACTAAACTGGCACAGCCTGCGCGATCCGTTTACACAGCACCAAAGCTGAGCACAGGTGGCTGCATGAAACTGTCACGGAGTGCTGGAGAACACTTCAACTTAACATTACAGCATTCCACGACAGGCTACATACGTCCGATCCTGCTGCATATGTTGAGACTTTAATGCATAATAAGTAAAGATTAATGTGATCTTGCAGGAATGGTTTCCAGCAATTGGAAGACAGATTTTTTTTCTGCGCTGTTGTAATTGTTTTTTTATGCGCAGCAGTCTGTAACAGTTCTCTTCATGGAAGCAGTGATCTGGCGTTTTAACTATGTCACAGTTTGTGTACTGAGCTCTGTGACGTGAATGAAGTCAATGCAAAGAAGTACAAAGTAATGCACCTGGGAAACAAAAACCCAGGGGAAGAGTACACAATGAGGGGTGAGATACTGACAACAACAAAAATGGAAAGGGAGCTGGGGGTAGTCATATCAGATGACCTAAAGGTGGGCCAGCGATGTGAGAGGGCAGTAAGGAAGGCTGGGGGGATACTGGGATGCATAGGGAGAGGCATCACCAGTAGAAAACAGGAAGTTATTATCCCTCCATACAGACAGTTGGTGAGATCCCATCTGGAGTACTGTGTGCAGTTCTGGAGACCTCATCTTCACAAAGACCTAGACAGAGTGGAGGCTGTCCAGAGGAGGGCAACCAAAATGGTGCCGGGTCTGCACCAGAAGACATATGAAGACAGATGAAAGGAGCTTAAGATGTATACCCTTGAGGAGAGGAGTGAGAGGTGGGATACGATAGAAACTTTCAAATACCTCAAGAGAATCAAGAAAGTCAAAGAGGGTAGCATCTTTCAGAAAAAGAGATGTGCAAGAGGAAACAAGCATTTGTCAATGCCAAATGTTTGCTTGCTGGCATTGACATTGGTAGTGTAGGAGTTAGAGAGATGCATAATAGGAATGGCAGTGAAGTATTGAACTGAAGTCAACCCCACCACCACCCTGCAGAGACTGACAGGCATTGGGGTGTGCCTTTGGTCAAATCAGGCATAATGGCCATGCCATTTCACCACACCCTACCCTGCAGACACCGACAAGTGTCACAGTGTGCCTTGGAGTCTTTGGGCCTTATGCTCACCCCATTCCGTAAGAAATATGGTGAGATGGGTGCAGTATAGGAGAATGGGGTGAACTTTGGGGCCAAAGAGTCCAAGGCACACCTTGTTGCCTGTCACTGACTACAGGGTGTGGGTGGGGGTGGAATGGCAGGAGTATTACAGGCAACAATCTCAAGTCACACCCCTGATGCCTGTCAGTCTCTACAGGGTGAGGCGTTATGGTCGGAAATCCTAACGTCCCAGGTGTTCATTGGTATTTTCACTCCAGATTTTAAACATGGTTTTTTTGTGACCCCCACCTCATGAACAGTGGCAATATCAGTTCGTTAGCGGAAAGCCGATTTTGCACAGAGACTACGCCATTTTGCACCACTGGTGCGAAAACACATTTCAAATAGGATGTGAAAAATGACAGCTGTACTGTTCATGGGGAGGTGTAAAAAATGGCAATGTTAAAAATCTGGAGTGAAAATATAAAAAAAATGGTGAAGTCACGAGCATGCGTAGAAACTGCGCAACGCACACCCGTAATGTAATTAGTTTGGGGATATTTTACAGCAGATTGTCAACACAGACATTTTGGGACCTCCAGTCATGAACAGTGTCACTGTGATTTTCTTAATCTGTCGTGAACACTGATTTCCCACAATGACCACGCATTTCTGCTCCGGAAGTGTGAAAACACATTTCGGACAGGGTGTGAAAAATGGCAGCTGTACTGTTCATAAGGAGGTGTGGAAAAATGCCAGTGTTAAAAATCTGGACTGAAAATATTACAAATTCGTGAACTTACGAGGGTGCGTGGAAACTCCGCAATGCACGTTCGTAACACAGTCATTTTATAGACTTTTGTCACCAAATTTTCAACATAGCCATTTTAAGCCCTTTACTCATGAACAGTTTCACAGTGATTTTCTTAATCTGTCCCGAACATTGATTTTACACACCGACTGCGCCATTGTGTGCTACATGCGTGAAAACACATTTTGGGAGAGATGTGAAAAATTACAGCTGTACTGCTCATAAGAAGGTGTGGTAAAATGGCAATGTGGGAAATCTGGAGTGAAAATATGGAAGTTTCGAAGGTATGAGAACTGCTAACGCATGTTAGAACAGTCATTTTGGGACTTGTTTACAAATTTTCAACATAGGATTTTGGGGGTCTGCCTCATGAATTGTGACACTGTAATTTATTATTGTCCTGAAAGGTGGTTTCACAGTGACCTGCGAAATCACCTTTTGGGACCGCAAAATCACCTTTTGGGACTGAATAACAAAACGACAGTGACTGGGTTCATGAGGTGGGGCCCCAAAAACCCCATGTTGAAAATTTGGTGAAAAAATTCCCAAAAATGGCCAAGATATGCACCACAGTTGAAAAAAAAACATTTATGCCATTATACAGCTTACCGGCATTTCTTCAGTTTGCGGTCGGCTTTGAAGAGTGCAGACGTGTTTCCATTCCACCAGAGATCATCGCGCTGCACTACAGAGGTAAGTATGGGGTGAGATGGGGGTGTGGGGAAGTGGGTGAGCAGAGGGTGGACATGGGTTGGGGTGCAAGTAGTCAACGAGGGACTGTTTTTTGTTTATATATTTTTTTTTTTTAACAAGACGACGCAGGACTTTTGCCATGCTGGGATGGGCTCCCAGTGTGGCACCTGGAAGTGTGTTTGGGGGGAGGGAACAGACGGACGTTTGCCATGCTGGCGTGGGCTCCCAGCATGGCACCTGGAAGCGTCTTTGGGGGGGCAGCAGACGGATGTTTGCCACGCTGGGGTGGGCTCCCAGCGTGGCACCTGGAAGTGTGTTTGGGGGCAGCGGAGCCAACGGGATTGGGCACCCCTGTCGCCATACGGTGTAGGGGAGGAGCGCATGAGCACGCTTGGGTGGGTTTTCATGCGTACGTATGTGTTCGCAAGCGGGGAAAGAACTGTCTATGACAGTTCAGATGCAGTGTTGATATAGGCAATTTGGCGCATCGCTGACGGCAGTATGCAAATTGCCCAGGCAGCGCTTTTCGCTTGAACTGTACGCCATCTGCATCTGAACGGCTGTCACAGACAGCTCGGATTCATTGCGCGTGCAGCCGCCGCCTGAAAAAGGGAGCAGGGCATTGGAAGTGGGGGAGGCACACCTATGAAAACTCGTATGGTGGCACTATGTTTCTTGCACATGCATGCAAGCAAACATAAAAATTACTTACCATAGTAATCTTGTTTCTTCCCAGTGATACACAGGTATTCATAACTTTATGTAGTCAGCCTTCTAAGTAGAACTGCCCAGAGAGAATTTGGAACATATGCAAATGATGGAATCTTTTGCATGAGCCACTTTTCAAATGCTGCCTTCTACTAACTGCCTTAGTTCTAACCCCTCAGATTTCCTGGAAGCCTGGAAAGACAGGCCCACGGGGACTAAGTATAATAATAATAATACCAATATTAATCATCATCATAATAATAATAATAATAGAGGGAGCTCCCTTAACACCCAAAAAAGCCCTCCAACTGGAGGGCATAACATATGAAAGGATACCCTTGAATGTCCAAATCACCTGAAAAAGTGGAGGCGGACAACAATAGTGATCACAATCACAACATACAGTATGTGCTAGAATTGACATTTATACCCCTGAAAGCACAGTATTCAGGAGCACAGAGGCTAAAGGTTCCAGAAGGGGAGGCAGGGTGGGAAGATTATGAATACCTGAGTATCACTGGGAAGAAACAAGACTACTATGGTAAGTGATTTGTTCTTCTCACCCCAGTAATACTCAGGTATTCATAACTTTATGCAGACTGCCAAGCAGTACCTTTGGAGGTGGGCACAGAACCTTATTTTGTGAACAGACTTTGCAGGACTGCTGTGCCGTACTTGGCATCACCTCTGGACAGAATGTCCTGGCTGTAGTGCTATATAAAGGTGTGTACTGTTTTTCAGGTAGCTGCTTTAGAGATGTCCACCAGGGGAACATCCCTGACAGCTGCTATGGTAGCAGCTGTGCCCCTTGTGGAATAGGCCCTCAACTCTGTTGAAGGCTCCTTTCCAGCCTTAGAGTAACAAAAACTGGTTATGCTGTACACATAATGTATGCAGTGAGAAATGGGCCTTTTTGATGCTGGGTTGCCCTTTTCCACATCCTCATAGGTCAGGAACAGCTGTTTTCTGTCCTGGCTATGGATTTTAATGGCTGTCAGGTAGTAGCTAAAAGCTCTTTTGACATCCAGACTATGAAGACTCCTTTCACCAGAACTAAAGCGTTCAGTGTAAAAGACAGGTAAGATAATGGTTTGGTTCAAATGGAAATCAGAAACCATTTTCAGGAGAAACTTCCTGTTTGTTCCCAGGACAATTTTGCCCATGTGGAACGAAGTGCAGTCCTGTTTAATGCAGAGAGACTTGAGCTCATGGATTCTTCTGGCAGAAGTCATTACCAGAAGGAAAACCGGGTTTTGCTTTGTTTTTCATGTGACATATTTCAAATAAGCTGAAGATGTAGGCTCAAAAGGGGGACCCATGAGCCTAACTACACACACATCTAGGTCCCATGCTGGCACCAATTCCCTGTGAGGGGGTGCAAATGGGTCAGGCCTTTAAAGAACCCTTTGAAGATAGGATCTGAGGCCTGAGAAACATTCTGTCCAACTGAAATGTAAGCAGATGCGGCCAGGTGGACCTTTAAGGTACTGGACTGCAAGCCCAGTAAAAGCAAATAGGTAAGATAGTCCAGCACAGCTGGAACACCAGCCTGTGCTGATATGTGTCAGGCCCTTAAAGAGCATTTTGAAGCTAGGATCTGGAGCCATTAAAACATTTTGTCCAGCTGATATGCAACAGATGCTCTAACTAGGTGGACCTTGAGGGTGCTGGACTGCAAGTCCAATGAATGTAAACAGGTAAGATAGTCAAGCACAGCTGGGACCCAGCATATGCTGGAACTAGTTTCCTGGTTGAACACCAATAGTAAACCTTTTCCATTCTGAAACATAGATTTTCTTAGTGGAGGGCTTCCTGTAACCACGTAAAATGTCCAAGACACTTTGAGAAAGACGCAAGCCTGCATATTGTACAGTAGGTCCTCAACAGCCATGCCTTGAGTCTGAGTGACCCAAGGTTTGGGTAAAGGAGCCTCCTCGTTGGAGGTTAGCAGAGTCTGCCTCCGAGGAAAGGTATATTGCTTCTGACTCGGACATGGAGAGTAGCAGAGAGTACCATGGCTGCCTGGCCCAGTCTGGTGCTATCAAGACCATTGATGCTGACGGGGACCTGAGCTTGAGAAGTGCTCTGTATGCCTGAGGGAAGGAAGGAAGAAAAGCATGCAGGTGCTTCCCTGGCCAACTCGGAGCCAGAGCATCCAGGGGGTTGTTCCCAGATCTGGCTGTCTGCCATAGTACTGTGGCAGGTGGTGGTTGTGGTGGGATGCGAACAAGTCTACCTCTCAATCTATCAACCAAAATCTTTATTTATCCAGGCGGGCATCATTGAGCAAGGCTCATTTGCAAGATGGACCTGGTCATGAATACATCAAAGTACAGTACAGAAGCAGGCATACAAAAAGCAATAATATACAAGGAAGGAAAAAGTGTATACAGTACAGTACAAGGTTGAAATAAAAAAAAACCAAAAAAAACACAGCATTATTTTACAATTGAAGAAGTCAGCAGATGTTCAATCAACCATAGGCATACAGGGGTTATAAGCAGAGATCTTTTGAGTGAGGCAGCCGGCAACTACACATATAGGGGAAATAGGCCGTGTATGGGGTGGCAGGTTAGAGAGGTAAAGACGAGGAGGGATATATTACTGACGACTGGGGGAAAAATTGAACTAAAACCACAGAAAGTGACGATGGCTGTCATGTACTTGTTGATTATGATAATGACGGAGGAGGGGTAGATAATTGGGACACTACTATGGATGGGGTGGGACTTTAGCCAGGCTGGAGTGGACAGGGAAGGGTGGGTGCAGCAGGAAGAGTTAATAGGGAAAGAGTGAGAGCCAGGGGTAGAAACATGGCGAGCGTCAGGATGGAAAGGGGGAGTTGCGGAATTAGTGGGTACCCCACCTCCTGAAGATGACTTGCACCACCTGACTGTTCAAGGCCCATTCATGATGGGACTGGTTGATTTGAGTCAAGGTATCTGCCAAGGTACTGTCCTTACCTGGCAGATAAATATCCTGCAGGCGCCCATAGAGCATGCTAGACTCCATATTTTCATGAGTCCTGTGCAGGGAGGACTTGATCCTGTCCCTCCCTGCTTGTTTATGTAGTACATTGTGGTGGTATTGTCTGTTCTGACCTGTACCACCTTTCCCTGTACTAGTTGTGTGAAAGCCTTTAGTGCAGTAACACTGCCCTTAGCCCCTGCAGGTTTATGTGCAGGAGTGAATCCGCACTTGACCATGTGCCTTGGGGGGTGTGAACCCCAGATGGGCACTCCACTCTAGTAGGGATGCATCTGTTGTCAGAGCAACTGATGGGGGCTCTTGCTGAAAAAGA
This sequence comes from Neoceratodus forsteri, assembly GCA_016271365.2. Taxonomy (NCBI): domain Eukaryota; kingdom Metazoa; phylum Chordata; order Ceratodontiformes; family Ceratodontidae; genus Neoceratodus; species Neoceratodus forsteri. Next base: position 291,094,327 of record JADMNL010000026.1, read on the forward strand.
ACCCCTTCCCTTAGGTTGGTTTCCTCTTTCCACCATTGGAGGGCCTGTAACAAAGTTTTTTGTTACTGGAATTAGTATTGAAAGAGGGTCTTTTCTCTGACACCAGAGCCCTGAGGTGAAATTAAATGTCCCTGATCGGTAACCTGGATTCCAAGACTGTGCCAGTGGCAGGTGCCATGTGGCCAGAGCTGAAGAAACTATCTTGCAGGTTTTTTTTTTTGTTTATTTATTCAGGATGAATGAGCCCGCTATCAGTGGAATACTTCTTGCCCTGCCTTGCAGGGTATTTTGCTCTGCTCCTGTGGACTATAGTGCCTGAGCAGGCTGAAGGACAGACTTTCTTTTAGATTTATCAGGAACCCTAGAGACTCCAAGAGCCCCTCGGTGAATTGCAGATGCTCCCTCACTTGTTGGGGTGATTTTACAACCACCAGCCAGCCATCTAGGTATGGGAAAAACTGTGACACCTTGTCTTCGAAGGTGTGCTACATCCCTTGCCAAGTACTTTGTGTACACTCTTGGAGAGTGACCTGATGGGAGTCTGAACCCGAGGTACTTTCTGTGAGACTCCCTTGTGGGGAATGTGGAAAAAAGTGCAATGATGCCAACAGTCCCCTTTTTGGGGTGTTGGCAGAATCAGTGACAAAGTTACCATTCTGAACTTTGGCCTTGTTAAGTGCTTGTTTAGTATCCTGAAGTCTAAGACAGGCCATCACTCCTCACTTCCTTTGTGGTACCTTTTGCTGTACTAGGACAGGTTCCACTGTCTTTGACAGTAACAGGTTTTGAACCTCTTTTTCCAGGAGTTTTCTCTCTCTGCATCTGTAGATGGTTTGAAAACATTTGTTTTTACTACTGGAAGGAATTTGAACTCTGAGACAATCCTTGACTCACTATATCTAGGACCACTTGTCTGTGGTGCCTGAAGTACCCCTGCTGTGGGTACTGCTGATACTGAGGCGCAGCCATAGCCTGATAAAACAAGCATTTGTCAATGCCGAATGTTGTCTCGCTGGCATTGGCTTTAGTAGTGCCAGATGTAGAGATGCATAATAAGAATGGCAGTGAAGTATTGAAGTGATGCCAACCCCACCCTCACCTTGTAGAGAGTGACAGGCATTGGGATGTGCCTTTGGGTCGTCAGCTATAACGCTCATGCCATTGTACGTCACCCTACCCTGTACACACTGACAAGTGTCGTGGTGTGCTTTGGCGTCTTTGGGCATTATACTTAACCCATTCCATAAGGAAATTCGCTGACGTGGGTGCAGTATAGGAGAATGGGGTGAATTTTGTGGCCGAACAGTGCAAGGCACACCACGATGCCTGTCGGTGGCTGCAGGGTGGGGGTGCAATGGCATGAGCATTACATCCTGTGATCCTAAGTCACCGCTCTCGTGCCTGTCAGTCTGTACTGGGTGGGGTGCTACAGTTGGAAACCTTAGCACGTAGGGGTGCGGCAGTATTTTCACTCCAGATTTTCAACATGGGCTGTTTGTGAGGCCACCTCATGAGAAGCGGCACAATCAGTTTGTGAGCTGAAAGGTGGTTTTGCACAGCGGTTATGCCATTTGGCGACACAGGGACGAAAACGCATTTTGGGCAGGATGTGGAGAATGGCAACTGTATTGTTCATGAGGAAGCATAAAAAATGGCAATGTTGAAAATCGAGTGAAAATATGAAAAATTGGTGAAGTCATGAGCATGCATAGAAACTGCGCAACACACGGCCATAACCCAATTATTTGTGGGAGCTTGTTAGCCACATTTTTAACATAGGCATTTTGGGACCTTCCCTCATGAACAGTGACGTTGTGATTTTGTTAATTAGTCCCAAAAGTTGATTTCCCACAGCGACTACGCCACTGTGGGCCACAGGTGCGGAATCACATTTTGGGCAGGATGTGAAAAATGACAGCTGTGCTGTTGATAAGGAGGTGTGAAATAATGCCAGTGTTGAAAATCTGGCATAAAAAATATTGCAAATTTGCGAAGTTACAAGCGTGCATGGAAACTGCGCAACGCATGCTTGCAATACAGTCATTTTATGGACTTTCGGCAGCAAATTTTCAACATAGGCATTTTAGGACCTCTGCTCATGAACAGTGTCACCGTCTATTTCTCACACTGGTCCCGAAACTGATTTTGCACAGTGATCGCGCAGACTTGCACTGGACATGCAAAACACATTTCTGCCAGGATATGTAAATGACAGCTGTACTGTTCATAAGAGGTGTGGAAAATGTCAGTTTTGAAAATCTGGAGGAACATATTACAAATTCCGCGAGTTTCTGACGTGCATGCAAACTAGCAAAGCACACTTCGAAATCACTCATTTAATGGACTTTCATCACCAAATTTTCAACATAGGCATTTTAGGACCTCTGCTAATGAATAGCATCACTGTCGCTTACATAATGTCTCTTAACACGGATTTCCTACAGTAGTGATTGTGTTATTCTGCTCGGAAGCGACAACACATTTCGCCAGGAGGTGAAAAATGACAGCTGTACTGTTCATAAGGAGGTGCAGAACAATGGCAATGTTGGAACTCTGGAGTGAAAATATTATAAATTTGTGAACTTACGAGCGTGTGTGCAAACTGTGTAACTCACGCTCATAACAGTCATTTTATGGAGTATCGTCACTGAATTTTCAACATAGGCATTTTAATACCTCTGCTCATGAACAGTGCCACTGTCATTTTCGTAATCTGTCCCGAACACTGAATTTCCACAGCGACCACGCTATTCTGCGCCAGGAGTGCGAAAACTCATTTCGGCCAGGATGTGAAAAATGACAGCTGTACTGTTCACAAGGAGGTGTGGAAAAATGCCAATGTTGAAAATCTGGCGTTAAAATATTGCAAATTCGTGAAGTTACAAGCATGCGTGGAAACTGCGCAGCTCACGCTCAGAAAGCCATTTTTGATTACCACCAACTCCTGAACGTATAGTTTTTGAGTTTGACTTTACGAATTTCTGGAGGACCGTCATGCAGACATCGTCCCAAAAGTGATTCCACGCAGTGACCGCAAAATCACTTTTCGACCGAGTAACGCCATGACAGTGCCAGAATTCGCGAGAAGGGGTCCCAAAACTCCGTGTTGAAAATTTGGTGCCAAAATTCAAAAATGCCCGAGTTATGCATCAAAGTTTAAAACCCTATTTATTCCATTATACAGCTTACCGGCATTTCCTCAGTTCATGGGTCGGCTTTGAAAAGTGCAGACGGTTCCGACTTTCTGGTCCACCAAGATCATCATGCATAAGCTCTGGAAGTAAGTGTGGGGTGAGGGGGTGGGGAGGCAGGGTGTGCAGTGGGTGGTGCAGGTTGTGGGAGGGGCAGGAGACAGCGAGGACCATTTTTGTTTTACAGGTTTTTTTTTAAAAGATGTTGCGGAATGATTTCATTTTAGGTATTGACTGGCATGCTGGGGTGGCTCAGCATGCCACCTCAGTGTTTATGGGTGGGGGTGCTTTAGCCGATGGGGATTAGCACCACGCTGGCACACAACGAAAGCGGGGGCGAGCCGAGGGGATTGGGCACCCCCCTCGGAAATCAAAAAAAGGGGGGGGACATTATGCCGATGGGGAGTGGACTCACCCGTCAGCATTGTGACAAGGAGCAGTGGTGGCAGTCACTGCCGCCATGTTGCCTGCACGTCGGGAGGCGTGTCCTGGTCCCGCTGCATGAGAGCTTCGCTCTCATTGCAGCGGACCTTTTCTTTGTTGTGATGGCCACATTAGGCATGCATGAGGTCAGTGCCTCCTGCTGCCTGATTGGGGAATGCGGGACGCACCTTCTGATGCGTGCCCTGCATTCGCCCAACAGTGACCACACCTCCAAATCTGCTTCTACCGCAAGATGTTGGCTGGTGCACAAGCATGCGAGCCAACATAAAAGCTTGCTGTGAAATGATGTGCCTCTGTCTCCCCTTCCTTAAGTTTTAGTAGATGGGGAAGCTTTCCTTTGCAGAATTGCCACTGTAGTCAGTTGTGTATTCATCCACCTTTTCATGTAAGCCTCTGTATTTTATACAAAGAGGGAATTACGCTCAACTGGGAAATCCATAGCCTTCGTTTAGGTATCCTGAATGAGGTTTGTGGCTCACAGCCAGGCAAACCACCTCTGAACCACTGTATTTGCCATCCATCTGGCAGCAGTGTCATTAGCGTCAGTAGCCATTTGAAACTGGTATTTGGCTGCTTCCAAACCAAATTTAGCCGTTTCAGCTAGATCATCTGACAGGAGAGTCTGGTCTTTGACTGCCATAGCAAGGATAGACTGCCATAATGACTTTTGGTATTTAGCATCATAGGCTTGAACGTGTGCCTGCCTGATGGCCAAGGAAACTGATAAAAAAAGGAAAAAACTTTTGTTTTGCCATGTTGTCGATTTTTCCTCGAATCTTTGTTAGGAGGAAAGGGTGCCAGGGGTATCCTTGCCTTGTTACAGGCAATTACTTGAGCTACTCCTTAGTGGACAGGGTGGGGGGATAAAATTTCAGTTCCCTCCTTGTTCAGCTGATATTTCTTATCCATCCTCCTATTAAGAGAGGAAGCAGAGCTTGGAGTTTGTTAAATGTTTTAAGTATCTTTCCTGAAGAATTTATTCACGGGAAGGAGAAGTTTTTTAGTGGGTGTCAGCCCAATCATTTCTTACAAATGTGAAGAGTGAGGAATAATCCTCAGATGCTCTGTGGGGAGAGTAAAACTCCTGTTCAGGGGAAACCTCAGATTCAATAGATTCCCCTTCCTCCATTTCATCATAATCACATATTCTTCCTCCTAAATAATATGAAGACTGAGCAGAGGAGACAGACTACTTTGCAGAGGTCTGCTGCTGAGATGCAGACAGCCCTTGTAAGCCTGAAAGTTGTTTCTTTAGCTGTTCCAGGCATTTCTCCACACTTTTTCCTGGGAAAGTTTTACAAATTTCACTGTACAATTTCTGCAGGAATTGGCAGGCTTTATAGCGGGCACAGAAGTCTCCAAATGCTGTCCAGCAGGGGCTTCTGTGTGCTTAGTTTTCTTTGATTTCTTTGAGGGAACCAGGGAGTCAGCCGGTTCAGAACTGCTTATATGCCCATCTAAGGGGTAGCAGTTACAGTAATTGTTGTGGATTCACTCACAGTAACTTAAGGTGTTAGCTGATCAGAGCTCGAGGGACGCTTAGATGGTGATAGTGTATTTTTTTTGGTTTGTTTTTGTTTTTTTAACCTTAGCCACACATTTTCAATAGTTTTCTCAGGACATGTATTGCAGATTTCACTCTGCTTTTAAATGTTCATGTCCAGAAAGACAAAACAAAAGAATGTTTGACTTAGCAAAATTTCAGCACACTCAATACACAGTTTGAAACTGGGATCACCAATTTTCTTCCCTGCCCCCACGTCAGGTGACTGACATAATGCGACGTCAGTATAAAGGGGCTGTCCCCCACACCCACCTTCCAGTTCTTTCCCGCCAAAGGGCAAAAGATGAGACGTGAGAGAAGCGGATATTTCTCATCCTGGAAAAGGAGCTAAAAAAGCTTAGGGGGATGGAGGGCGGGAAGGTATTACCTACTGCAAGAGCCTCTCTCGAAGATCTACTGTTACGGTAAGTTCTTACGTAACTGTACTATCTTACTTCGAGAGGGCTCTTGCAGTAGGTAATTACATATAGGACTGAGTCCCAAGCAGTCTAGAACAAGGAGAAGCAAACGGGAGGAGAACTAGTCATGTCCAGAAAGACAAAACAAAAGAATGTTTGACTTAGCAAAATTTCACCACACTCAATATGCAGTTTGAAACCGGAATCACCAATTTTCTTCTCGGTTTTTATTACATTTTTAATGTAAAACCAATGAAAGTTGCAACCGCTAAAAAATATTTTAATTTAAGGTTTATTAATGTAACCTCCCCCCACTGGCCCCCCTTTATTCTACCAGCAGGGCTGCTCCTCTCACATCTAGGTGCCACCGAGAGGGGTGGGGGTAGTCACTATAAAGTACAGTTACTTAAGAACTTACCGTAACAGTAGATCTTCGAGAGAGGCTCTTGCAGTAGGTAATTACATATACGACTGATGCCGGCAGGCGTCAGGACCCCACGGAAAAATTTCTAGCTAGCAGTCTCTGGCGGGACTGCCCCACTGCCAGGTGACCGACATCATGCAACGTCAGTATAAGGGGTGGTCCCCTGCGTCCGCCTTCCAGTTCTTTCCTGCCAAAGGCCAAAAGGCGAGATGAGAGAGAAGTGGATATTTCCCATCCTGGAAAAGGAGCTAAAAAAGCCTTGGGGGAAGGAGGGCGGGAAGGTATTGCCTACTGCAAGAGCCTCTCTTGAAGATCTACTGTTACGGTAAGTTCTTACATAACTGTACTGTCTTACTTCAAGAGGGCTCTTGCAGTAGGTAATTACATATAGGACTGAGTCCCAAGCAGTCTGGAACAAGGAGAAGCAAACCGGAGGAGGACACTACCCAAAAGTAGACCCTCTGGCTGTGAAGGCCTTAGGAAAGGAGACTTTGCAGAACAGCTAACCCAAAGCCTGCCCTATGGCGAGAGGCAATGTCCAAACTGTAATGTTTCATGAAGGTATGGACAGAAGTCCAAGTTGCAGCTGCACAAATGTCAGCCGCTGACACATTCTTGAAACAAGCAGCAGAGGCAGTGACCCCTCTGGTGGAGTGGCCTCTGACCTGACCCGGCAGGGTCTTGTTATACTTGTAACAGAAAGTGATACAATGAGCCAACCATTTAGATAGGCATTGCTTGGTATCAGCACTGCCTTTTCTTTTAGGAACAAAAGAGACAAACAGTTGATCAGTCTTTCTGAGATCATTCATCCTGTTGGTGTAGTATCTCAGAATCCAGTGAATATCCAGAGTATGCAGGAGGTACTCCCCTTGATCGGAGTGCTGCGTAAAGAATGCAGGTAACTGTAGGGATTGATTCAGCGTAGATTCCACTACCACCTTTGGGAGAAACTTAGGGTTGGTACGCAGAGCCACACATTCCTTGTGAAAAATCAAGTACGGGATTTTGCACATAAGGGCCTGGAGCTCGGAAATCCTTCGAGCAGAAGTAATGGCCACAAGGAAGAGAGTCTTCCACAAGAGGAACTTCAGGTCTGCTGAGGCTGCCAGCTCAAAAGGCGGCAGAGTAAGCTTCTTGAGAATAAAATTCAGATCCCAAGGAGGGGCAGGAACCTGGATAGGGGGTCACAAGTGGAGGACCCCTCTAAGGAAGGTCTTAGAGACCTCCAGCTGAGCAAACATCCTGTCTGCAAAAGGGACATGGTAGGCTGAAATGGCCACCATGTGAACCTTCAAGGATGAATAGCTGAGTCCCAGATCGAAGAGGTGCCACAAGTAATCCAGAAGCCGCCCCACAGAGCACGAGAAAGGCTCAAAATATTTGGAGGTGGCCCAGATAGTGAACTGTTTCCATTTCTTGGCATAAGTAAATCTAGTGGATGGTTTCCTGGCCTCCACCAGAATCTCAGCCACTCCGGGGGGGGGGGGAACCTGAATTGGGCTTGAGCTACGTCTGCAGGAGCCACGCGTGCAACTGAAGGGACCTGAGGCCTGGATGGACACGGGTCCCCTGAACCTGGGTCAGCAAAAGTTGTGACAGAGGAAGAGGAGGTTCCTCTGTATACTGTTGCAAAAGAGAGAACCAGACTTGCCTGGGCCAGAAAGGAGCGATCAGAATCATTCAAGCTCCTTCTGAGCAGAGTTTTTGTAAGATCCTCGGAATCAAGGGAATCGGGGGGGGGGGGCATAGACGAATCTGCCCTTCCAGTTTAGAGACAGAGCGTCTCTCAAAAAAATGCCACGCCCTGGAGTGAGCGAGCAGAAGTCGAGAAGTTTTGCGTTTGTGAGGGGATGCAAACAGGTCTACCTGTGGTGTTCCCCAACATAGGAAGATATCATCTGCTACCCCCTGATCCAGTTTCCACTCATGAGCGTGAGCAGACCGAATGAGATGGTCTGCCAACGTGTTCTCAACCCCCGGGACGTGAATTGCCATAAGGTGAAGGCTGTGCTGCACTGCCCAATCCCAAACTTGCATTGCCTCCCTGCAAAGAGGGTAAGAACGAGTTCCTCCCTGTTTGTTGATGTACCAGACCACACACATGTTGTCCATCTGGACAGCCAGGTGCCCGGGAAGCAGATGCAGATGCAGAGCCTGGAGAGCGTACAGTACAGCCCGCAGCTCGAGCACACTGATGTGGAGAGATTTCTCGAGCTTGAACCAGGAGCCCTGGGTCCTGTGAGGCATGAGATGGGCTCGTCCATAGTCAGCGTCTGGAAGGGGGGAGAAAGACAGAATGGAGCTCCCCGGCAAAGGTTCTCCTGAACTGTTCACCATTCCAAGTCCTGAGCCATAGGAGTGGAGACCAGAACTAGTTGATCGAAGTCATCCACCAGCTAATCCCACTGAGACTGAAGCGTCCACTGAGAAATTCTCATGTGGAGCCTAGCGCGAGGGACTGTCAGAATCACAGCCGCCATGAGCTCTAGGAGGTGAAGAACTGATCTGGCGCTGACCTGCCTGTGGCTGGACAACAGGCTGACCTGAGCCTGTAGTGAGGCTGCCCTGTCCAGTGGCAGAAAGCCATGCTGGAGGTCACATCCAGGATTGCCCCTATAAACTGGAGCCTCTGGGACGGGATCAAGTGGGACTTGTTTTGGTTGATGGTAATACCCAGACAGGCAAAAGCCTGCAGGGTAAGGGAAAGGAAACGCAGAAGTTCCTCCCTTGATAGGGCCACCAGGAGCCAGTCATCCAGGTACGGGAAAACCTGTACCCCCTGGGTATGCAGGTAGGTCGCTACCACTGAAAGACATTTGGTGAACACTTGGTGTGCCGAGGAGAGACCAAATGGGAGGGCCGTGAACTGGTAGTGGTCCCCCTGGAATGCAAAATGCAGGTATTTGCAGTGGAATGGGCAGATAGGGATATGCGGTAAGCATCCTGCATATCCAGAGTGCACAGCCACTGTCCTGGCCGAAGGAGGGGCAGGAGACCCTGCAAGGAGAGCATCCTGAACCTCTTGTACTCCACGAACAAGTTCAGGGAGCTGAGGTCAAGAATCAGCCTCACATCTCCTGACTTCTTTGGGAGAAATGGGAATAGTACCCCATCCTCCGAAGAGGGGAGGACCGGGCTCTATCGCCTCCTTCAAGAGAAGAGCGGATATTTCTTCCTGAACCAGGAGAAGATGCTCTGGGGAGTACGACGACCTGGGGGGGGGTTCGAGGAGGTTTCCAAAGAAACTTTATTGAGTGTCCTGCGATCAGCTGGAGCACTCAAGTGTCTGAAGTAATCCTCTCCCAACCCGGGAGATGGAGGGAGAACCTCCCTCCCACCGGTTCCTCTGGACACCCCAGAGGCTGTGGGAGAGGAAAGGAGTCAGGTGGTGCGAGGCAGCATTGCTGCTGAAGCCCCCGCTGCTTTTTTGGGTAGGGGGAGCTTGGCAGCCGGAGGGGCCCTATGTTTATTGGCCCACGTTTCCTGAGGTTTCACCTTTTGCTGATTTACGTCTGCGAAAGGGACAATGCTGTGTCTGAGGGGCTTGTACATGGAGTCAACGGACTTCAGTGCAGTACTCTTCTTCTGCAGGTCGGTGATGTTGTCCTTGACATCACCACTGAACAGCACTGAACCCCTGAAGGGCGTGTCCTGGATAGTGGACTGCACCTCTGGGACCAATCCTGACACATGGAGCCAGGCATGCCGCTGCAAACCCACGGCAAAAGCTGAGCTCCTACCGGCAGCGTCCACTGCATCGTACGTGGCACGAAGAATGTGCCGACTGGCCAAACATACAGAGTGGACTAGACCAGCCACTTCCTGCTTCGTCTGAGAGTCAGGAAGGGAATCCAACTTAGATTCCACCTCACTAAGGATCACCTTCTGGTAATCCCCCATATGAGCAACGTAATTCAGGGCCCTAATACCCAGAGTGGTGGAAGCATAGACCTTCCTCCCGTACTGGTCCAGAAGGCAAGATTCCTTGTCAGGTGGCGATGAGCTCAAGTGTTTTGGGTTAGCTGTCCGACCGTGAGCGGTGATAATCACGACCGAATCAGCACAAGGGTGAGAGTTAAGGGAGTTAACACCCTCGGGAGCCTGAGAAAGCATATCCAACTCCCTAGGAAGAGGGGCGATGACCGACGGTTGCTTCCAAATATTGGAAACAAGGTCAGCATGAGGCTTTATCCAGGGTGGCACCAAGGTCGGAGCGGTCTCAGGCAGATCCAGGTGCGCAGCGAGTTTCTTATGCTATGGATCCGGCCCCAAGGATTGCCACTGATGAACCTCCTGGATTTTGCACAGCAACTCCATGAAAGAAGGATCCTCCAGAGGAGACTTCGGAGGAGTCCTCGGCCTGGGCTTATCTGGTTAGAGTGGGGCTCAACGTCTGGGTCGGAACAACCATCGGAGTCGTCCGAGGTGCCCGAGGAGGAAGAAGACTCCTCCTCCTCCCAGTGCAGGAGAGGAACGGACCCCTTAGGAACCCCTCAGGGAAACATATCCTGCCCTGCCCTGGAACCAGAGGGCTTGCCTCTGGTATCTGGGGGTTGGGAGGGAGTCTCTCGATGTCGACGTATGGGGACTGAAACCAGCACCATCATCGGAAGATGGCTCTCAACCTCCCTGGTGAGCTGAGCCTTGGCCTCAGCCCAACAGGAGGCCAGAGTCTCCTTCAGATCCAGCGGCAGCTGAGGGGGTGGTGGAGGAGGAGGAGGGGGGTATGGATATTGGGCATATCCGTACTGCACGTATCCATACCCCGGCGGCAGGAAATCCGATGTCGGGTAATGAGGCACCGTGTACTGCGGCGTCGGGTAGGCCGGCGTTGGGTACTGGGGCATCGGATACTGTGGGCCCGGGTACGACAGTGTTGGATAGGATGGGGTCGGATACCCAGGGACCGGGGGGTCTGCCAGGGTAGACGGCCCGGGAGGGTGCCCAGCAGGCGGCCTGGAACAGGAGGCCCGGTGGGCGGCAGGCCCGGTGTAGGGACGGCAACCGGGAGAGGAAGAGGGATATCGCCAGGCGACGGTAGGACCGGCGTCTAAGCCAGCATCTGAGAAACTGATGTCAGGTCATCCGGCCTAGCAGGAAGGAGACCTGACGGGAGCATGCTAGTATCTCCAGCATCACCCGGAGAAGGAGGGGAAAAATCTCCGGGGTCAGGCTGAGGCGACGCTGGGGCCTCAGAAGGTAGTGAAGGCTGTGGGGAGCCAGGGACGGTTGACACAGACTTTGGGTCCGGCGTCGGCTCCGGCACCATGTGACTGTCAGAAGGACCGACGTTTGACTTACCGGCGGAGTCCGGGCGGACGTCGGAGGAGTTGTCATCCGACTTAGTGGAACCATCGCCCGAGGCAGGCCGTGATGGGAGAGCAGTCTGGTGGGGTGGAACAGGGGCGTGCGCTGCCTCTCGGACGGGTCGTTTGACTGAAGCTTGCCTGGGTGGACGCTGAGGAGCTGACGTCCGCTTACTGGAGCCACCGCATTAGTAGGTCACGAGTAGCGGTCTTACTGGGAGTGGAGGCCTCCTTTAGCCCGGAGGCACCCAAGAGCCCGAGCATGAGCCAGACAGGTGGGCCAACGCCGTCTTGGACGCCTGGAAGCCTGTAACACGCGACTCCAGCCAAGTCGCTGGTGGTCGAGGAAGAAGAGTCCCGGTCCCGGTGCTGCTTCTTATCTTTCCTTTTACGGTGGCCTCGGGAAGTTGAGGCCTGGACGGCTTTTTCAGCTCCTTCTCCATGGAGGTCATCTTCTTTTTAAGGATGTGGGCCTTCAGGACTGCTGCCTCCGTCTGCGGGTGGCGGCATTGAATTTCAGGCAATGCTGGCACTTCTCCATGGGGTGATCCGGGCCCAGACAGAAGAGGCACTGGGAGTGACCGTCCTTGTGAGGGAGTTGGGCGCCGCACAAGTCGCACTTATTCTTGTGCTCGGAGGGTGCAGTGGACAACATACACCACCAAAAAAAGAGAACAATTATTTGAATAAATCGAGAAAAAAACAACAGTACAACTACCAACGACAGACTGACGAGCAGTGAACTTTACCGCGAGGCGCTTCCACGTGCTAACGGCGGGAAAGAACATGAAGGCAGGTGAGGGGGACCGCCCCTTTATACTGACGTCACATGACGTCGGTCACCTGACATGGGGGTGGTCCCCCGCCAGAGACTGCTAGCTAGAAATTTTTCCGTGGGGTCCTGACGCATGCCGGCATCAGTCCTATATGTAATTACTTACTGCATGAGCCCTCTCGAAGTAAGATATCTTTCACAGAAACTCTGTGGACCCATTACTTCTACTTCTGAGCCTGCCATCCTTAGAAAGGCAAACCTGGGGGGACCATTTAGCATGGCCATCAACCTGGGTCCCTGGGAGAAAACTTTTGCTCAGCACTTCTAGTCAGAGGCACCCAAGTAAATCCAGGCACTGGAAGCAATAACTGAAATGTCCAAACCAGGTTGGGATTCTAGAGTGTGGCTTTTATTCGCATAACACAGAGAATAACAAAGCAAAGATGGACCCCCACAGGGCTACACTCGCTGGTAATGCAGATTACAGAGCTACAGAGCACACTTCCTCACTATGAACCCTCAGGTTCTGAACAGATCTGGGCGATCACGGCCCGAACTGGTACACTTCTCTTCTCCTCTTCTATTCCTTGACATGGCACGCCGGCCAGTACTAGGACACTTTTCTATATGGCATGGAGGTTGATGGTGGCTCCCTAAATCACACATGAGCACTTTCAGACTCTAAGGGAAAATCCACAGTCCCACATCTGGGTGCTTTCTTCAGACACTGGCCAAGTGCCTGAGAGAAAACTATAGGTGCCCAAAGTGAACCCGGAGAGGTAAACCTGGTTACTTCAGATGGGGGGGTCTCCCACCTCTTGCTCCTAAATCTATACTCGGCCATTCATTTGGATACTACACCTTTCTTCAAAACACTGTTTGTAGATGCTCTCTCAAAATGTTTAGCACATTTAACATTCTACTCTTCACTCTGGAGGTGTCCTGACTTCAAAAGTACTGTAAGTGGCTATGTCTTTACCCTAGAACCCCACTGTTGCAGATGCTTCTAAGTCATACACGGTTTAAAAGTTCTGTACTTGGCAAGTCTCTCTTTGACCCCACAGTAGGCAGACACTTTTACTTCAAACTCTGTCTCGGTGACCATAGTCTCTAGCAGAGCAAAACTCACCGGGGTATGCAGGTGCCCCAGCGCTTCTTTCTCACAAACACTTTCTCTGGTACTCACAGACCAAAATGACTCTCTGGCAGCTTCTCCCTCTCCAGGCTGGACCAGGGGATTGCCCCTGAATTCATGAACCCCCCCCGGGATGGGGCACTGAAACAACTTCTCAGAAATGGTCTCTACCACTTCACAACTGGTCTTCTGTGTTCCTCTCTAGGGTGAGAACACACAACCCCTTCTTTCTGAAGTAGCTCTATACCAGAGCTAGGCTCTGAGGAGCAGCACACTGCAGCACTCCTCACTCTCCTGAGTCTCTCTTGAAAACTGACTTGAATCTCCCTGGGGCGGGGGGGCAAAGAGAAATGGGGTGAGCAGTAGAGAAGGCGAGTGAGGGGGTCAGAGGTTATCCTGCAGTGGGGTAAGGGCTGGCAATAAGGGGGAATAAATTGTGGATTATGAAAAAACAAAATTACTTCCAAATAGTTTTGCCAGGCTAATCTCCTACCAGGTGGGATGCCACTGAAGACCATAATTTTGAAAGGACTTTGGATGGCCTTGGATGATACAAACATCCAACCAAGGATATGACCGCTTAGAATCCACAGTAAGTATTCACGGTGTCGGTGGAGCAAATAAAATATCATTAAAGTTCATTTAGGCTGCCGACATCTGACTGTGGTTTCGAGTCCCAGTGAAAGCATATTCTACAGGTCTTCATGAGGTCTGGGTATAGATTGTGTCAGTAGAGAGTCAAGGTAACCCTCTGATCATGTGTCTTCTGTTCCAGACCATCCCCTGATGTCTATCGAGCCGCCATGCTGCTGAGTGCTGCAGGAGATGCGCTCGGGTACCGGAACCAGCTGTGGGAATACTGCGAATCGGGTCCGCAAATACACAAGGAGCTTGCAGAGCTTGGGGGGTTGAAGAACATCCAAGTAAAGCTCCCTGACTGGCCAGTCAGCGATGACACTGTCCTTCACCTGGGAACAGCCGAGGCCTTGGCAACAGGTATGAGATGAGGAAGGGGGTGTCTTTAAGTGTAGAATTAACTTGTCTGGTGGCAGGATTTAAAAGCAAGGAGTTTGGGTTTTGTATTGCTCCTGTCATACAAACTGTGTCCCAAAGCACTTTACAGTTCAGGAGGGGGGAGAGAGAGAAGGTTGCTGCTGTTTTCGGAGCATGGAAATTCAAACAACACAGGGATGGCCAAGGAGGCTAAGGTTTCATCTTGCACCAAAAAAAAGGTGAGGAGGTAAAAGTACCAGCAGGGATCCTAACGTAACATCAACAACACTGAAGCATGTTTTTACTCCTGATATGTCGCTGAGAAAAAGCAGATGGCCAGCCCCGTTACAGTGGTCAGTCTACTGACGTCTGACTGCAGTATTACTGATGGAAGTACTCTGTGGCAGGTGAAAGAGCAGATATATTATCATAGTTAATAAAAATGGGTTGTGAAAATCCTGTAACCTCATTGGTTGAAACGTATCACATGACTAGGTTACTAGATAGGTTAGACATAAGAAGGCTGAAGTCTATCGTGAATGTCTCCTACAACAGTATGGGTGTACTAACAGCCTCTTGTGACCCAGTTTAGATGGTTGTCAAGTCTGTTCTTGAAGACGCCAAAATTCTAGGCTTGGACTACATGGTGTGGGAGGCTATTCCATAGTTTGCCTGCTCTGAGGGGGATGTAGTTGTCTCTTTTTTTGTTCTGTTTTTCTAATAACTGCACACTTCATCTGAACTACACATTTTTTTCAACAAATAAGTCCATTTTATAAGTGGGATTACATACGTCAGGATGTGGGGCCATAAGGGGAAAACGCACTCCTCAGGTGGTTGTGGAACTTGGCTTTGCCTTGTACCTATGACTACATGAGGTGTGCATTTTTCCTTTATTGTGCATAGTTGCCCTTGTTCTGCATGGATTTCTTTATCAGGTGAGATGTTGTTGTACTGCAGTTCAAAGGTCATGGAACGTGGGTGTGCCCTCCTGTGGTACAGCAATGTTCCAGCTGATTAGAAATCCATCAGTGTCCTCTCTCAGAACTGCCATGTCTGTTCACAGAACCGCCATGCTCACATCCAGCAGCTGACATGAAAGTAAACAGTGATGGCTGCAGTGTGTGTTTTGTGGGAGTGAGTCCAAGAAGAAACGTTAGCAGCTCACATAAAATTCTACTCTATTATATTTAACATTTTTTTTATCATAACTTGCCTTTTGGCAATGTTAGCAATGTCTCCACTTTCCATTATCCTGCGAGATACTGATGCGTGCGTGGTCTCCCCAACTCTGGAAACAAACAAAAATATACACTATAAAAGTGCTGGTTCCCTGTGCCGCCACCTTGAGCGTCTCATTACAACACGCCTCTCAAGCTTCACTCTCGAGGTCTGACATAAACAGAACCCCTCTGTGGCAGCACAGGCTGGTTGTGTATGGTTGCCCAACCAGTATTCTCTAAATAACTGCACACCCTCTTGTGTTTTGCTCATTACATAAACATACTCTTTAGGTATAAGGGCAATCGTGGCATCATAATTATCATTTGGATGCCCACACAGACAGCAGGTTGGCAGAAACAATGGTTAGTTCTCAGAGAATGTGAGCAGGTGATTTTTGCCAACAAGCAAGCTGAACTGGGGGGTTCTAATATTGATGATGTCCGTGTGATCACCCCTTTTAAAAGTAACTAAAGAACACCTTTTGACTTTTAATTTCAGTTTTCAGCCCCAACAGTTCAGATACAACCAGTTATTTATTTATTTATTTATTTATTTATTTATTACTGACCAGCTGTTCACACTAGCCAAATGCCTATTTTAATGAATGACCTGAGAGGTTACAATCCGGGTCCTGGTGGTGGTGGTGGTGGTGGGGGTGCTCTTGAGACATCCAGTGTGGGCTTTAGAGGAAATCTCTCTTAACATCTGTTGTCTGTGTTCTTAGGGAAGGAGGCGGAGGACCTGTACCAGGAGTTGGCAGCTAGGTACGTGGAGGCCATGAAGGACATGGAGGGCAGGAAACCCGGGCCCACCAGCATTCTTGGTGAGTGGGAGGTGTGTGAGTACCAACCATCAGCATTCTCGGTGAGTGGGAGGTGTGTGAGTACCAACCATCAGCATTCTCGGTGAGTGGGAGGTGTGTGAGTACCAACCATCAGCATTCTCGGTGAGTGGGAGGTGTGTGAGTACCAACCACCAGCATTCTCTGTGAGTGGGAGGTGTGTGAGTACCAGCCATCAGCATTCTCGGTGAGTGGAAGGTGTTTGTGAGTACCAACCATCCGCATTCTCGGTGAGTGGGAGGTGTGTGAGTACCAACCACCAGCATTCTCGGTGAGTGGAAGGTGTTTGTGAGTACCAACCATCTGCATTCTCGGTGAGTGGGAGGTGTGTGAGTACCAACCATCAGCATTCTCGGTGAGTGGGAAGTGTGTGAGTACCAACCACCAGCATTCTCGGTGAGTGGGAGGTGTGTGATTACCAGCCATCAGCATTCTCGGTGAGTGGGAGGTGTGTGAGTACCAACCATCCGCATTCTCGGTGAGTGGGAGGTGTGTGAGTACCAACCATCAGCATTCTCGGTGAGTGGGAGGTGTGTGAGTACCAACCATCAGCATTCTCGGTGAGTGGGGGGTGTGTGAGTACCAACCATCAGCATTCTCGGTGAGTGGGAGGTGTGTGAGTACCAACCACCAGCATTCTCGGTGAGTGGGAGGTGTGTGGGACCCACCAGCATTCTCGGTGAGTGGGAGGTGTGTGAGTACCAACCACCAGCATTCTCGGTGAGTGGGAGGTGTGTGAGTACCAACCACCAGCATTCTCGGTGAGTGGGAGGTGTGTGAATACCAGCCATCAGCATTCTTGGTGAGTGGGGGGTGTGTGAGTACCAACCACCAGCATTCTCGGTGAGTGGGGGGTGTGTGAGTACCAACCACCAGCATTCTCGGTGAGTGGGGGGGGTGTGAGTACCAGCCATCAGCATTCTCGGTGAGTGGGAGGTGTGTGAGTACCAACCATCAGCATTCTCAGTGAGTGGGAGGTGTGTGAGTACCAACCACCAGCATTCTCAGTGAGTGGAAGGTGTGTGAGTACCAGCCATCAGCATTCTCAGTGAGTGGGAGGTGTGTGAGTACCAACCACCAGCATTCTCGGTGAGTAGAAGGTGTTTGTGAGTACCAACCATCCGCATTCTCAGAGAGTGGGAGGTGTGTGAGTACCAGCCATCAGCATTCTCGGTGAGTGGGAGGTGTGTGAGTACCAGCCACCAGCATTCTCGGTGAGTAGAAGGTGTTTGTGAGTACCAACCATCCGCATTCTCAGAGAGTGGGAGGTGTGTGAGTACCAGCCATCAGCATTCTCGGTGAGTGGGAGGTGTGTGAGTACCAGCCATCAGCATTCTCGGTGAGTGGGAGGTGTGTGAGTACCAACCATCAGCATTCTCGGTGAGTGGGAGGTGTGTGTGAGTACCAACCATCAGCATTCTCGGTGAGTGGGAGGTGTGTGGGACCCACCAGCATTCTTGGTGAGTGGGAGGTGTGTGAGTACCAACCATCAGCATTCTCGGTGAGTGGGGGGTGTGTGAGTACCAACCACCAGCATTCTTGGTGAGTGGGAGGTGTGTGAGTACCAACCATCAGCATTCTCGGTGAGTGGGAGGTGTGTGAGTACCAACCACCAGCATTCTCGGTGAGTGGGGGGTGTGTGAGTACCAACCATCAGCATTCTCAGTGAGTGGGAGGTGTGTGAGTACCAACCATCAGCATTCTCGGTGAGTGGGAGGTGTGTGGGACCCATCAGCATTCTCGGTGAGTGGGAGGTGTGTGGGACCCATCAGCATTCTCGGTGAATGGGAGGTGTGTGAGTACCCACCATCAGCATTCTCGGTGAGTGGGAGGTGTGTGAGTACCCACCATCAGCATTCTCGGTGAGTGGGAGGTGTGTGAGTACCAACCATCAGGTTTCTCGGTGAGTGGGAGGTGTGTGAGTACCAACCATCGGCACTCTCGGTGAGTGGGAGGTGTGTGAGTACCAGCCATCAGCATTCTCAGTGAGTGGGAGGTGTGTGAGTACCAACCATCAGCATTCTCGGTGAGTGGGAAGTGTGTGAGTACCAACCACCAGCATTCTCGGTGAGTGGGGGGTGTGTGAGTACCAGCCATTAGCATTCTCGGTGAGTGCCGGGGGGCATGAAGACTACCAGCATTCTCAGTAAATGAGGATGTGTGGGACCCACTAGCATTCTCGGTGAGTGGGGGGGGTGTGAGTACCAACCACCAGCATTCTCGGTGAATGTGGGGATCCACCAGCATTTTCAGTGAGTAGGGTGTGTGGGGACCACCAAATTTCCTAGTAAGTAACTTGCATGGGGACCACCAGCCTTCTCAGTAACGTATATGGGGACCAGCAGCATTCTTAGTAAGTAATGAGTGTGGGGCCCACCAAAATTTTTAGCAAGTAACCTGTGTGGGGTCTGCCAGCATTCTTAGTAAATAACGTATGTGGAACCTACCAGCATTCTTGACAAGTATCGTGTGTAGGGCCCACCAGCATTCTGGTTAATGCGTGTGGGGCCCACCAGCATTCTTTTTCTTTTTTTGTAAATTTTATTTTATTAATTTTCAGTGTAATACATAGCAGTTCAAGATCATGTCATATGGCAGATAATTATCGATACATTTATCTGTACATTGCAGAGTACTGCATCTCGAGTTTCGTTAACGGATACATTAGATAATGGCCCAGATATTCAAAAGGGTTGCACATGGCGCAACAGTGTTGCACCATGCACAACCCACTGATGCACCCTGGTGCGATATTTAAAAGGGAAAAGTGCGCCTGCACAAATCCCGATGCGGCAGGTGCATCAGTAATGTATGCAGGCACAGGTGGGCGTGCCGCATAAACTGCACAGTCCGATGTTCAGCCCGGGCGTGCAGAGTTATGGAAGCGCAACCTACCTGCACCTGCACAAAGTTGAGCGAAAAAGGATCAAGTCGAGGCCACCCCACAAGTGAGCTGCTGCATTGCAGGCGCAACACAGCAGCTGCCACCTGTGGGTGGCCTCGACTTGTTCCCGCCGTGCCTGGCAGCGCCCCATGCCCGATAGTGCGCAGAAATGCCAACCCCCACCCCTGAAGTAGCCGATCACGGGGCATTGCTATAATACCCCAGAGTAGCCCGATTGCGGGCAGTACAGTATCATCCCCCAGTAGCCGATCGCGGGCATTGCTGTATACACCCCCAGTAGCCTGATTGCGGGCAGTGCTGTAATACACCTCCCGAGTAGCCCGATCTAGGAGATGCTGTAATACACCCCCATTAGCCCAATCGTGAGCATTACTGTCCCCCCATTAGCCCGATCGCGGGCATCAGTAACCCCAAAGTCAATAACCCTGGTGGTCCAGTGGACTGAGATGGAACCCGATCGCGGGCGGCATTCCTCACCCCAAGTCCAATCCCTGGTGATCCTAGTGGTTGTCCACCCGCCCACGGGCCCACCACCCCGCTCCCTCCCCGTCCAGCCAGCTGGCGGCAGCACCACCCGCCTGCCCGCCACACTGCCTGCCGACTGACTGCTCGAGGTAGAGGCTGCGCCCATTAGTTCAGAGCAGGCCAATGGGCATGCATATATCGTACTAGTCAGTCAGCATGAGCCAATGGGCATGCAGCCATATCGGTGATTAGTCAGTCCAGATATGTGAATGAATTCATTCACATATCGGGACTGGCTTGTATGAGATGATCAGCACGCCCATTGGCTCAGGCGTTTGAACTAGTGGGCAGTAGCCCTACCGAAAGCAGTCAGTCGGCAGGCAGCGGGCGGCAGGTGGTGGGTGCTGCCTCCTGGCTGATGGGGAGCGGGTGGTGGGGTTCCATGTGGGTGGGGGGGTCCACAGATCACCAGGGATTTCGGACTTGGGGTGAGGAATGCCACCCGCGATTAATTCGCTCGTCCACTGGACCACCAGGGATATTGGACTTTTGGCGGGTTACTGATGCCCGCGATCGGGCTAATGGGGGTGTATTACAGTAATGCCCGTGACTGAAGCACGGGGTGGACATATAATGCCCGGATCGCTACCGGGGTGACATAGTAATGCCCGCGATCGGGCTACTGGGGTGTATTATAGTAATGCCCGCGATCGGGCTACTCTGTATTACAGTAATGCCCACGACTGGCTACTGCGGTCCACTGGACCACCAGGGATTGGAGACATGCATTGTCCCTTACGGACGTGATGCGACCGGGCTGCAGGGGGCGTCGGTCCCAGCGGCTGCTGCCTGGCAGGGCGCCAGGCGCAAGTCGTCGGGGATCAGCGCACCTGCATGCTAATGGCATGCAAATGGGGCCTTAATCAGATGCAAATGGCCCCCCCGTGCGCCTTGCATAAATTATGGCCCCATTTGCATGTCACCCTTTGAATATCGCAGGTGCTGTGCATGGCGCAGTGGAACTTGCGCCACCGCATCGCAATGCTCCATTCTGACCACTTGCACTGGCACAGTTCCACTGCGCCATGCACAATGGGGGTGGCCGGGGGTCGTATCGCCCTGGCCACACCCGTGCGCAACTATTTTGAGCGGCGCAGGGGCTTGCGCCACAAAATGGTGCAGTTTGAATATCTGGGCCAATGTCTTTAAGACCATTCTTTGATAACAGAAGTCACTCTTCTTTGTATGTCAGATTACCCTGTTTCTATAATCTTATTCTTTTCCCTTCTGGTTTGTTCCCTTTAGTGTTCTCCTATGGTCTGTGTCTTTGACTCCCCTCTCACCGAGCCTATGGGGTGTTATCGCTTGGTGCTCCTTCCTGATTCCTATCTGTCTGGGAACCACTGTGCTGCTGACGCTTTCTCTAGGGGGTCCCATATCTGATAGTATTTAAGTTCCTGTCCTAGCGCTCTATATTGATAGTGGTGTGTGTGAGGGCCACCAGCGTCCTCGAAGAGTGGGGACATGACTGGTATTTTGAGGCAATAATGAAAGGGCATAGTGACCCCAGTGTCCTGCTCCCTTGAATCAGTGCACCCTGCTGTTTCCATCTTTTACAATGATGCTCTGCAGTGAGCACGCCTCTCTCCTGCCCTCAAGCACCACAGTATTTAATGACAGAACCTAACTGCCCATTATGCGGGGGCTAAGGTCTATCATATCAAGGAAGATCTAGAATGGGGGAGCAAGAATCCCCATGGGAAAACAGACTCCCAAAATGACTTGGTAGTCATCTCCCCTTACGTAACTCCTTTTGCTGATAATTGCATTCCTGATTTCTTTTAGGTGTTTCACAGCTGCGGCCTGGGGAGCCCGGCGGGTACCGGATACCATTTAACCCCAAAGCAGTGGGGTGCGGTGCTGCTATGAGATCCATGTGCATCGGCCTCAGGTCTGTAAACACTTAGCGACTGTTCTGAAATGGTCTAAAGAGGTTTTTTTGAGTGATTTGGGGCGGGGGAGTTGTGAGCTCATCTGTGAAACAGAAGTGAAACGTTAACATGTGGGGGGGGAGTCAACACTCTAGCTACACTGGTGGGTTATCCAAACACCCAGTCCCTAAAGCACTTTCATTTATTGTAGCTCATGACTGGGGCGGAAAAGTACTACAGACTTCAGTGCAGTCAGTTCACCGCTGCGTTCTGTGATTCCCAAATAGGGGCCGCTGCACGCTCGGAGCCGGCTGGGCCTGGCAGTGTGCCTGAGGCGGCCTGCCTTCATATCAGAATCCCTAGGCTCAGCAGCGTCCATGCTAACCTATTGCTTTCTTCACACCATCACCATTTGTCAGAGATGACGGCCAAGGCTGCTGATTCTGATATTTTAGTATTAATTATGATAGTTTGTTCACCATTTAAGAAGGTTCTGCGCCTCATGTTGCATTTTCAGTCATAAGCCCCGAGACCAGATCTACAGCACCAGTAGCCAGGAGCAATATTAAATGTGGTAAAACATAGGAACATACAAAAATGCCAGCAGATTAGGCCTTGAGGTCTATCGCGTCTGCTCGGAGTTTGATAACAATTGTGTTAATGGGAAAGGTGCAGCTGGTAATGCAGAATTTAATGTCAGGGCCATCGCATAGTGCTACACCTGGTAAGGGATAACATGTCACAGGGTGTGCAGCTATAAGGGAATAATGGACATCTCAGATGAGTGATAGGCATAAGGAGTAGCTGAGTGCCACAAACACCTGACAAGTGCATTATCCCTTTTGAATGAACACCCTGGAATGTGTTATCTCACTTACAAAATGGGCTTTTATTTCTTAAAAAAATATACAGTGCAGATGAGCTGTGTGGCTGTCAGAAATTGAGAGGTATCTGTTCTAAGCCAATCACAATGAAGAATAGCCGTCAGTTCTTGTACCACAAACTACAGTTGAGAATCCCCAGAGTTGGTTATTCAACTAAACCCCTCCCACAGTCAATCAAACTTTTACCATATCCACAGTTATTTACACTCCGAGACGAAAACAAAACCAGAAAAAAAGGACTCACCGAGACCATAGTAGTTCACCCCACAGAACTACTGTAACGCAGTCCACCACTCACATTACAAATACTATTACACAGAATTCATTTTTTACATTACATCAGCATTTAACCTGCTGTCCAACATTCTTTCCACACAAAGTACCTGTTTCCTTTCCTTTCCTTCATTCACTGCTATCTTGCCGAACAATCCCCAACATTGCAGTCCCAGGATGCTACTGCACTTCTGGTGGTCTCCAGTCCTTAGCATGCTGCCTGACACAAAAACAATTTCTCATGTTTCACCAGCATTCTTCCACCCATTAGTAAAACAGCAAGCTCAGCATGATTGATCTCCCTTTTCTTGTAACATTTCACACACACACACCTTTTACACTATCAAGACTCAGAACTGCATTACACAACTGACCCATGATTTCATGGTACACTCCCCTTTCACTAGTCAATTTCCTCCATAAATGAAACGGCAATATATAAAAAACTTTAGAACCAACTCCAGCTCGTATAAATAGTAATAACATTCAGTTAGTTAGAGTATACTCCCAATAACCAGCTAGTGTGGATTACATTAAACGCCTCGGCCTTCGGCCTCCAACTTACTGAATGTTATCACTTAAATAATCAAGAGTCATGTGACATGTTTCTACCAGTGAGGTCACAGGATTTTCATGGCCCATTTTTTTATAATGATTCATGAACCCTTACTGCGATCGACTGGGGGCCAAGCGCATTGCAGGGGTGATTGTCTCGAAGAGGGTGAGCATGGGTAGCTTGGCATTCACATTTCCTTTTGGCTGACAAGGCATGGTATTAGTAGGGCTTGAAAAGTGTGCCAGTTGCCTGCTATCCCAGCTGGAGGAAGGGTGCAGAAAGTGGTGACCCAATCATCTGACGGAAATGGGGAACCGGGGTGGGGGGAGACAGAGAAAAATAAAATATTTTTGGTCATTTTATTTAAAGTATCTGCCGGTTCCATTGTGCTGAGTGGTGAGGAACCACTGGGGCATGCTGGCAACATGGGTTCGCAGCCCAGGCCCAGGATGTCAGGAGCGAAGCTGGCAGAGAGGGGGGGTGGGGACAGAGTATCTGAGGGACACTCTCCTCTGGGGGGTTGGGAACATGGACCACTCAGACAGCAGCTTCTGGAGGTAGTGTGGGATCACTGCTGGTGAGGGTGACCACTGCCAGACGGCCTTGCCAGAGAGGAGGACAGAGTGCCTGAGGGACTCTCTCCACTAGGGGGGGGCCATGCACCACTTGAAGAGCAGCACCTGGAGGTAGTGTGGAGTCACTGGTGGTAAGAGTGACCACTACCAGAGGGCCATGCCGCAGGGTGATGACATGGTGCCTGCTCCAGATGGGGAAGTGGGGGAAAAAAGCTGAAAATGCCACCCCAGTAAGCCATGGATGACGGCCCCCTGTGCGCGTCCTATGTCACTAGACACTCCTTGGTGGCGCATCTACTGCGTGGCCCCTGGTGCCCAATAATGGCTTTGGCAAGGCGCGTCTCCCTTTCATCTGTCTGGGGGGTGCGGCCACCACAGAAGAATAGAACTGACCCTGGTCCCGAAAAGACACATTAGGATCTGACGTTGGCCGATGGCAGCTAGAGGAGTGACTGAATATGTGTGACCTAAAGGAGAGGTTCCAGGGGTCACGGAAAGTGACAAAAAACAAACGTGTCTAGTAAAGCAAAGGTAGTTTGCTGATGTTACATCCTGCTTCGGATTTCTGGCTTAAACTGGTGGGTGGTGGTCAGTGAATGGAGTGATGATGTGAGGTGTGACAGAATGGGGCTCTGAATCGACTGCTTTCAGTGATAATGTGGAAGTGATGCCACCGGTGTGTCTGTCTCCTGCAGGTACCCACACTCTGAGCAGCTGGGGAAGCTGATCAGCGTCAGTGTGGAGAGTGGAAGAATGACTCACAATCACCCCACGGGTAAGAGAGATGAGTGCAAAACTTTGATTTATATGTTACTTTTCATGGAGCTGAGGAATGATGCGGTGGTTCTTTTTTTGTGTTACTTATACCACCCCCAAGCGTTTCCAGCCATGGCCCCCTTCAGCCTTTGGCTCCTACCCAGCTCTGTTGCCTGGCCTTGCACCTCAGAGGGGCCCTTATCTGCCCTACGGCTTACCCTCCATGGTAGGGCCTTTGGGTGACATCTCCCACTTCCAAACTTGGTGTTGGGGATCCCCCCATGTTGGGTGGGCAGGGGACATTTTAAGTCTGCATTGAAGACTTATTTATTTGAACTAGCATTTCCTGACATGACTTGTTTTCAACACGAATTTGTAATTTTTATGATCTGGGATTTTAATCGGAAGCGTTTTTAGGAATGTATTGTACAAGCACTTTGGTTATGGAAAAGCGCCTTTTATAAATAAAATGTGACTTTGACACGAGGCCTGATCATGTTGAGGCTTCATCCAGCCAGACTGCAAGCATTTTTCCATTCCTGTCCTTCCCTAAAGATGTCTGTGTTAACCGGCTGTTGCATACATGCAACTAGTGTGCCTGGTACCAAACTGAATGTCTTTCTTTCCTACTGCTATCCCTAGCCAACCAGCTCCCCCTGTGGGCCCCAGGCTGCTTTGCTGCAGTGGGGATCATTTCACACCCCAACCGGGTGGCACTGTGTGTCCTCCGGGATGCTTACATTTCCAAAGCTCTCAACACTGGAGCTGCCGCATCCTGGTCACTGGTGTCATAATCAGCAGCCCTGCTGCTGCACCTAGTGGCAGGAGCTCCCCCTGTTCACTCAGCAGTACCCTGCTACTTCCCGCTGTGGCTCCGGAGCCACACAATGTTCCAGATACTTCATAGCTTCTGAGTGCAGCCTGAATCAACACTGTGTACCAGGGCACCTGGATTTAAACTCACAACCCATGTGCAGTAGGATCAACACACCAGCACACTAGGGCACCAGGATTCAAACTCACAGCCTCTGAGTACTGTAGGAGCAACACACCAGCACACTAGGGCACCAGGATTCAAACCCACAGCCTCTGAGTGCAGTAGGATCAACACACCAGCACACTAGGGCACCGGGATTCAAACCCACAGCCTCTGAGTGCAGTAGGATCAACACACCAGCACACTAGGGCACCGGGATTCAAACCCATAGCCTCTGAGTGCAGTAGAATCAACACACCAGCACACTAGGGCACCGGGATTCAAACTCACAGCCTCTGAGTGCAGTAGGATCAACACACCAGCATACTAGGGCACCGGGATTCATACTCACAGCTTCTGAGTGCAGCAGGATCAACACACCAGCACACTAGGGCACCGGGATTCAAACCCACAGCCTCTGAGTGCAGTGGGATCAACATGCCAACACACTAGGGTACCAGGATTCAAACCCACAGCCTCTTGAGTGCAGTAGGATCAACACACCAGCACACTAGGGTACCGGGATTCAAACCCACAGCCTCTGAGTGCAGTAGGATCAACACACCAGCACACTAGAGCACTGGGATTCAAACCCACAGTCTCTGAGTGCAGTAGGATCAACACAGCAGTACTCTAGGGCTCCCACACTCTAGTATGCGGTTTCTTAATCTAGTCATTTAATCATTGCAGGGTTTCTAGGTGCTCTCGCCTCTGCTCTCTTCGTGGCATATGCTGTCCAGGGGAAGCCATTGGTGGAGTGGGGGGCAGGACTCCTAGAGACTATCGGCAAGGCACTGGAGTACGTGAAGGAAGTTGGCGTGAACACTGACGAGAACCTGTCGGCTTGGCCTTACTTTACAGAGAAGTGGAGGTGGTGAGTAAACGGCCGCCCACTTGGCTGTAGTGGGTTTACTGGGAAGAAATCAGCATCGCTGAGGTCTGGCTATTCAGACAGACCTACTGGGTTGGCCCAGTTTTAACTGACATGCCAAATAGTGTGAGCTGCTAATGGTCTGGAACAGTTGACTGTGTTTTATAACCCAGTGGTATTATTGTTGGGTGGTGGGGAGCAGAACGTCTCTGGGTTTGGGAGAAGTTACATAAACTGGTGTAGTCTGGCAACAAGAAAGGCTGACTACAAGAAAAATACACAATAGGTCACCAACAAACAAAAAAAATTAAAATCCCAACTTGTACCAGTAGAACGTAACAGCACTTCAGTCCAAAGGAACTGGGATTTCAGGTTGTTGCCTCTTTTCGCTACTGAGGTATTTTTTAGTGAATTTCTGGGGGGCAATTTTTGACAGGGAAAGGCACACAGAGCTGAAGCTCGTTTCCAGGTGCATCTTGTGAGCACAGGGAGGTCAGGTGATCTGCTCTGGGTCACAGTATCTAAATGCCGGTAGTGGAATTCAAGCTTAGGCTTGCTGGGTCTCCAGCTTGGAGCCCTAACCTTTAGGCCACACTGCCTCCCAATTATTATATTGCGTGGAAAAACTGAGGCTCCGCTCCTCAGAGTTTGTCGCTGGCTGCTGAGCTTTACTCAGGAGCGGAATACTTTCCCATCATGCTTTGTTCCCGTTGAGTCAGATCGGCAGATCTCGGCCCCGTTGCCCACTCCTCTCATCCGGTGCCTGCCTCCCCAGTCCCAGGCTAACTCCCCCATGAATTTCTCCTCATGGTGGAACCAGGGGGGAACGTCAACCCTCCTCCGGCACACATCCAGATATGACCACGGATAGCATGGGCAGAGATGCAGTAAGTGAGGCTTCATTTAGCCTGTTTAGATCTTTTCCATTTTCTTCCTTGTTCCCCTCACTGCAGCAGCATGTAGGCACATGTGTGTGGAGGCACGCACACACCCTGGAACCATGGCTTCTCCCTTCGGGTGGATCGCACCTGCATTAACATTGGGCCTCCACCAGATGGCAGTCAGAGCCTGACACGACTGGTCACCCCTTCCCAAGAGAGGAGACCAGTCCCTGTGACACTATATCCCCTTCTCCCTGGTTGCCCCCCTTGCGACTGGAGCCAGTTCCGGAACCTGGGTCGCTGGTGTGGCGGCAGGCGAGGAACAAATGCCTCAGCTCTCCATACCACTTGGCCAGCTAGGAGCTGAGTCTTGCAGTCATTTCCACAGTAAGAGACTGTGATATCACAGGCAGGGAATTACGACAGCCACTCGGGACTCTACCACAGACAGACTATAAAGGACAGGTACAGTTTTCCTGTTAATAACTCCAGTATTACATACTCTAGAGCAGGGGTGGGCAACCTAAGATAATCAGAGGGCCACAGGTGCGGCCCTCAAACATCACCAAGGGCCGCAAGACCCCCATTTACCAGTCACAAGCCAAATTCAACATCTGAATTAAAAGCGAGCTATATATAACATGTCCATCACAACCATCAATCTCTCTCTCCCTTGTCTAGCTTTGCACAGAGAGCCTTCTGGTGTATTTTTGGGTTGATGAGGGGGCCACTGGTTGACCACTGGGGGAGGCCGCATGCTTCCCATGGGCCGCAGGTTGACCACCACTGATCTAGAGCATCACAGGATGAGCGAGGGCGTGCTACTCCTTAATTCTGTCAATTAGGAATGATTTGCTACCTAAAAAAAGTGGGGTTGGAGTTTTCTGAAGGCGATAGTTGAGTCAGAGGTTATGATCTTAAAATTAGAACAAAACATTTTTGGATAGAATGTAGGGAATACACTAGGGGTGTGCTGAGACTGGGGAACACACTTCCACCAGACCTTGTTGGTTTAACTTTAGGCACAAGCTCAGATGCATTCCAAATTTACTTTGGATAAATGGAGAGGGCTGAGAAAATCAAACTGATTCTGTCCCTGAGATACTGAGGATATATCTCAGTGGACCTAGTGCCTGCCGTTTTCCCTTTATCCACAGAATGATCCATAGCATTGAAAAATGGCAGGACTTGAAATTCAAGGTTTTTTGGCATGCAGTGTAACTGGAGTTCTGCTGCCAGCTGATATGTTTTGCTAGCGACTGGAGACCCTCTGAAATGAGCAGAGCTTCCAGTCAACACATAGAAAGCGTCCCAGGGCCCCTGTTAACGTTGCCTCTTTGATGGATGAGTGGGGGTGGGTGCACTGTTTTTGCCTCTGCTTTTCGATGGGCAGTCCTGTGTATTATTTTCACTTAAGAGGTTGGAAAAACAAAGCAACCTGATTGGCTCAGACCTGTCACATGGTGTCCCACTATTGTGGCCAAACTGGACTGCTCCAGTCTTGCAGCTGATTTTTTGAAACGCTTGTTTTTGAAATCTTTTAACTATTGTATAACTGGAAAAACACACCTAGTAACATCATATAATTTAAGGTTGGAAGGGACACTAGGACCATCCTGTCCACCTCCTCCCTCGTAACATAGCATAGTAATTTAAGCTCAGATGGGACTCTAGGTCTTATGTTCAACCCCCCGCCATGTAACATAGTAATTTAGGTTCAGAACAGATTATGCATCGAGCATATCCACACTCTAACCACAGTGTAACATAGTAACATGGTAATTCAGGGTCAGAAGGAACTCTAGGCCCATCATCTCCCCCAATGCAACCAAGTAGTTTAAGTTTGGAAGTGACTCTGTCACTCATGTCTACCCATACCATGGTGTAGCACAGAATAATATAGTAATTTAAGGTTGAAGGTACTCTGGGTCCATCATGTCGGGCCCCACATAATTAGGGGTGAATATATGTCCTGTTGAGCTGGATATAGGGACACCTCCGGTGGTCAGACACACAAAGTAATGCAACCCCCCACCCACCCGTGGTGCCCATATAGTTCAGTAGAACTCAGGAGCCCTGTGCATTATTCTTTACATGCTTAGGGTGTTTCCTAACCTGGCTTTCAGAACACTTGTGAGGAGGAGCCTTGGAAATTTGGTAAGGGATGGGGATAATCCCAGTTTAGGGATGCCATATAGAATGATCAAGGTAAAGGTAATAGCAGGATGTGAATGACACAAGTGTCTGTTTCAGGTATCTGTCAGAGAGAGGAATTGCAGATGGGAAGGGATCCCCTCTGTTTCCATCAGAATACGGCCCAGAGGAGCGAGACAAGATTTACAAGACCTTCAGCTTGGACAACTGGGCTGGCCGAAGCGGGCATGATGCTCCCATTATTGCATATGATGCCTTGCTCGCGGCAGGAGCATCCTGGGAGGAACTCTGCAGCCGCTCAATGTTCCATGGAGGTGAGTGTTACCCCTCAGTTTCTGTAGTAGGGTGGCAGGGGGGGAGAGATAGAGAGAGAGACTACCCCATCGACTGCGATGTTTTGTTTTGTTTTCGGATTATAATACCATTTAAACCTGAGGCTCTTTCACAGAGGTTCCACATTGAAAGGGGAAATACAATACAATATAACATTATACAATATAATACGACAGTTCGCACCAGACTGTTACAATAACAAGAGTACAATGTTTTGACAGGCACTAAAGAGTAGACAATAAAAATACATTTTGGAATAAGTGTAAAACAGGCGAACATGGAGTAACCAACAATGGCCTTGTTGTTTGAGAGTGAGAAAAAGGAATGGGGGAGAGGGAATGTCGGAGGGGGGAGGGGATCAGGAAGAAAAGACAGGAGGTGGGGGGTGATGATTTCCCCCATCACTCGAACCCCCATCGCTGGTGCTCCCATCTACTGTGATGACTTCCCCATTGCTGGTGCTTCCCCCATCTACTGTGATGACTTTCCCCGTTGTTTGTGCCCCCCATCTACCGTGATAGCTCCCCCATCGCTGGTGTCTCCCCCATCTACTATGAGGACTCCCCCATTGCTGGTGCTCCCATATACTGTGATTACTCCCCCTTCGCTGGTGCATCCCCCATCAATGGTGCCTCCCCATCTACTGTGATGACTCCCCCATCTACTGTGATAATTCCCCCATCGCTGGTGCACCTCCCCATCTACAGTGATGACTCCATCACTGGTACCTCTCCCCTCACTAGTGCACCCCCCATCTACTGTGCTGTGATGACTCCATCACTGGTGCACCCCCCCATCTACTGTGATGACTCCCAGTCTACCATGATGACTTCATCACTGGTGCACCCCCAGCTACTGCGATGCCTACCCCATCTACCACGATGACTCCATCACTAGTGCTCTCCCATCTACGGTGATGACTCCCTCATCGCGAGTCCTTCCATCTGCCCTGATGACTCCCCCATCGCGGTGACCCCCCAACACTGGTACTTCCCTTCTACCATGATGACTCCATCGCTGGTACTCCCCCCATCGCATGTGCCCCCTCTCTCTGACACATATTTCTGTTCCAAGTGCCACAGTGCAGCCTCTGCACCATGGTGGTTCCATCATGGGACTTCATTCAGCAGCCCCCATGGACCCTCTTATACAAGATGCTCAGTGGAGCTTGTCTGGTGGTCAGGCTTGGGCACTGGCTTCATCCTGCTTGCTCTCAGGCCTTACTAATTATTGGTCCCACTCCCCTGGGATGGATGTGCTTGACCACACATGGGAGTCAGGCAGTATCATCTTCCTCTCGTAACTCATTCACTCCACTTCACCTGTGGCCACCCAGGTGGCACTGTGTTAGCAGGGAGAGGAGCACTCTTTCCCTGGAAGGTGCACCCTTTGGGATGCCCAGTCCTCCTTCCCTGGAGGGGAGCATCCTATGGGACACTTGGTCCTCCTTGCCTGGAAGAGAGCATCTTCTGGCTCAGGCCTCCTTCCCTGCAAGAGAGCCTCCTCTGGGACACTCAGTCCTCCTTTCCTGGAAGGAGCCTCCTCTAGGACACAGTTCTCCTTCACATCCCTGGAGGACAGCCTCTTCTGTGAACACTCGGTGCT
Organism: Neoceratodus forsteri; assembly: GCA_016271365.2. NCBI lineage: Eukaryota > Metazoa > Chordata > Ceratodontiformes > Ceratodontidae > Neoceratodus > Neoceratodus forsteri. Next base: position 291,125,790 of record JADMNL010000026.1, read on the forward strand.
TCTTGCCTGGAATAAAACCTCTTCTGTGGATGCTCAGTCCTCCTTCCCTGGAATAAAGCCTCCTCTGAGACACTCAGTCCTCCTTCCCTGGAAGGAGCCTCCTCTGGGACACAGTTCTCCTTCACATCCCTGGAGGACAACCTCCTTTGTGAACATTCAGTGCTTCTTGCCTGGAATAAAACCTCTTCTGTGGATGCTAAGGCCTCCTTCCCTGGGAATAAAGCCTCCTCTGGAATGCTCAGTCCTCCTTCCCTGGAGGAGAAGCCTCCTCTGGGACACAGTCCTCCTTCCCTGGAATAAAGCCTCCTCTGGGACGCTTAGTCCTCCTTCCCTGGAATACAGCCTCCTGCGAAATGCTCAGTCCTCCTTCCCTGGAGGAGAGCCTCCTCTGAGATGCTCAGTCCCCCTTCCCTTGAATACAGCCTCCTCTGGGACACTCAGTCCCCCTTCCCTGGTGGGAAGACTCCTCTGGGACACTCAGTCTCTGGGACACACAGTCCTCCTTCCCTGGAGGGGTGCATTCTCTGAGATGCTAAGTCCTCCTTCCCTGGAGGACAGCTTTCTCTGTGTGAGAGGCCTTTCGGCACCATGTATTTCTGCTTAAAGTTGAACCAGCATAATATTCTGTGGTGATCTGCATATACAGCCCATGGTGTTTTGCATTATAGGGGTATATGTGTGATTTTGTATTTCTTTGAAACCTTGCTTCCCGGCCAATGCCCTTTGGGGTAACCATTGCCTCAGTGCTTGTGCATTGAGGTTCATCTTTCTCTGTGGATGCCCAGTCCTCCATCCCTGGAGGACAGCCTCCTTTGAGATGTTCAGTCCTCCTCCTCTGGGACGCTCAGTCCTCCTTCCCTGGAATAAAGCCTCCTCTGGAACGCTCAGTCCTCCTTCCTGGGAATAAAGCCTCCTCTGGGATGCTCATTCCTCCTTCTCTGGAGGACAGCTTCCTCTGCAGATACTCAGTCCTCCATCCCTGGAGGACAGCCTCTTTACCGGGGATCATCACATTTTCTCTATTCCCCATCCCCATTCCTCTGCTGGGCAGTCGGCCTTCTCCTTGTCTTCCCGCACTCTGGAACCAGCTTCCCATTGACATCCATCTCTCTGCCTCCCTCAGGTTTCAGCTAAAACTCCTCTCCCATCTGCTCCTGATTTCCCTCTTCCTGATGCTCCTCCACAACTGCCATCATACTCCAATGAGGTGTGTTTGTCCGGTCAGTTGTTTGTTTGCTGTTTGCACTATTGCTTTGCCCGTACTTATATTTGTTGGCATCAGGCTGTTCCAATTGCACTTTGTGACTGTGGAATGTGTTTTCTATATCCCATGTCCCCTACCCCCGCGACACACCTGGAAACGAGCCTCAGCTCAGTGTGCCTCTCCCTGTCACCAATTTTCAAATAAATAAATAAATAAACCCATCATGTATGTTAACTTTGATACAGAACTAGGACCAAGTCTTCAGAGCAGGGCTTGGCTGAAACTGGAACAAAGTTCAGTGGTTACCTTGTCAACCTGCAACATGCCAGTCTTCTAGGCAGCTGCTGCCATTGCCCAAATCCTAACATACTGTCCCAGTAAAGTAATAAATGTGACTGAACTTCTTAGCCTCTTGTCCTGTAGAACAATCTCTGTAATGGAATAGGTAGTCCAATGTCACTGGAAGCATGGACCAAGCCAAAAGTGGCATCGCATGAAATGGTTATCTGGGAAACTGGGTTGTGGTACTACCACATCCCGTAGCTATCTGGGAAACCAGGTGAGATAGGCAGTTTGCTGCATCTGACCTGGGAGATCAGATTGTGAGGCTACTTGGGAAACAAGGTGTGATAGCGACTGTCTGTGGGGTTACCTGGGAGACCAGATGGGACAACTGCTCACCTGGGAGACCATACTGTGTGGCTGCCTGGGAAACAAGGTGTGATGACAGAGGTTTGTGGGGTCACCTAGGAGACTGGGAAACCAGGTGTGATGGCAACTGACTGTGGGGTCACCTGGGGGAGGACTGGGGTTGCAAACGGACTGAGCATCCATTGGATTGCTCTTCTCTCCTGGGGGGGGCAATCCACAAGTAACAACTCTGGAGGAGCAATGGAGGGGAGTGCCAGTCGTGGGGGGCTGGGGACAGGGCTGATGGCTCACCTGAATGTCTCTGGAGGAAAATAGCTTATAATAAAAAAAAAAAAAAAGAAAAGAAAAGGACCACTCGGCCCACCCAGCCTGCGTTGATGGTCTCGGTCCCCACTGCATCCATTCAGGGTGCTTGCATTAGTGCGCCCGTCATTAGGGTGCCAAAAACCGAAATTTGCCACCCCCTCCCCGAAGTTGGAATCTTTACTTGGGGGGATTAGGGGGCACAGACCTCCATGGGGTGCGGGAGCAAAGCCCCACATAAGTGGCAATCGCTAAATTGCCGAATGACACCCTAATGATGGGCACACTACCGCTGGCACATTCAGAGGGTGGAACCAATAGTCCCTGCCTAGTCTGTCTCTGAAAACATTAACTGGTCTCCAGCTATCCTCCCTGCTCATTTCCTAGTATTCCCCTATGTCTGTCCCACGTGGTTGAAGCTCCCTACCATTTTCACCTCTACCATTTCTGCTGGTAGTCTAATCCAGAAGTCTACCGTTCCTTCAGTAAAGCAGTACTTTCTCACATACCTCCTAAACTTCTCCCACTAGCTTCATTACATGTCCTTTGGTTCTGGTCAAGACCCCGAGTTTTCCGTGATGCCGCGGCAAACTGCAGAATTTGTGACCACTCACGGCCACCTGCAGAATTCGTGGCCAATCACAGAAGAAAAAATTACTCACCATAGTAATGTTGTTTCTTCTAATGGAGTCTTGCTGTATTCAGACATAATGTAGTTGGCCCCAGCACTTGAACTGACCCAGAGAGGAAAGAGTTAACTCCATGCAGAAGCATGGAACGTTGAGCTCGAACTCGGTTTTCAAACCTCTGTCTGTGGTACTTCTCAGTGTAACTGTCAGATTCTTATGAGTAACTAACTAGGCACTAAAATATGGAAATTGTTTGAAACATATAGCCAAAAGGCAAAAAATAGTTTTGGGGTCCAAAAAGACTCGAGTCGAAAACCCAAGAAGAAACAAGGTGGTGACATTTTAGGCTATGAACATAAGAATAATAAACATAACAGCTACCCCACCAAAAGGAAGGGCATAAGGTACACCCCTGAGGCGCAACACTGTACCTGCCAGCCCACTTCCCAAAAATAGGTTCTGAGAGGGGAGGCGGGGGGGAGGTCTGAATACAGCAAGAGTCCATTAGAAGAAACAACATTACTATGGTGAGTAATTTTTTCTTCAAACAATTCAGACATAATGCAGACTACCAAGCAGTTCCCCATGGAGGAGAGAATGCAGAACCTACTTTGGGAACAGGCTCTGCAGTACTGCTGTGCCAAACCTAGCATCACTCCTAGCCTGGATGTCCAGGGAGTAATGTTTGGTGAATGTATGTACTGTTTTACAGGTGGCTGCTTTACAGATCTCTAACAAGGGAATATCTCTGGCCGCAGCTAGAGAGGCAGCTGTACCCCTAGTGGAGTGAGCCCTCGGGCCTGAAGGGGGTGTTCTACCCAATTTGTCATAGCAGAACTGTATACAACAAACAATCCACCTGGCAATAGATCTTTTAGTGGCAGGCTTACCTTTCCCCACTTCATCATAAGTGAGAAACAATTGAAGACAGTAATTTCTGTGTGCCTTAGTATGCTCTATGTAGTAGCTAAGAGCCCTTTTAACATCCAAACTGTGTAATCTTCTTTCCCCTGAAGAAGAATGGTCAGTGAAAAACACAGTGAGTGATATGGACTGGTTTAGGTGGAAATCCAATACCACTTTAGGCAAGAACTTCCTATTAGGTCTTAGGACCACTTTATCCCTATGGAAGGATATGAAGTCAGGTTCAACTGACAGGGCCTGTAATTCACTAATCTGCCTGGCCGAAGTAATAGCTACCAGAAACACCATTTTCCAGGTCAAGTACTTCAATTCAGCCGAAGCCATAGGCTCAAAGGGCGGCTGCATCAGCTGAGCAACGCAGACATTAAGATCCCAAGGTGGAGTGGGCTCCCTAAAGGAAGGGTTAATGTGAACCAGATCTTTGAAAAACTTTCTGAAAACAGGATGAGATGCCAGGGAAGAGCCCTTTCCTGCTGAGAGGAATGCAGAGACAGCTGCTAGATGAACCTTCAGAGTGGCAGGCCTAAGGCCTAAACCATTGAGATGAACTAGATAGTCTAAGGTTGTGGAAATGTCTGCAGAATCAGGCAGGATGCCTTTCTGAGAGCACCAAATACTGAACCTCTTCCATTTGGAATTGTAAGCTTTTCTAGTGGAAGGTTTCCTGGAGACCTTTACAATATCCAGAACTCCCTGAGAGAGATGAAGTGCTGCATATTCTAACTCTTCAAGGGCCAGGCCTTAAGGTTGAGGGACTGGAGGTTGGGGAACCAGATCTGCCCCTGGGAGGAGGAAAGAAGACTGTATCTCCTGGGAAGACACACGGGATGTGACACAGCCAAGGACAACAGAAGAGGATACCAGGGCTGTCTGGCCCAATCTAGAGCCACCAAAATCACTGTGCAGGGTTGAGTTCTTATCTTGATCAGAACTCTGAACAGGTGAGGGAAAGGAGGGAAGCCATAGAGAAACCTGCCCTTCCACTCCAGAATGAGGGCATCCTGGGGAACTGTCCCCAGGACTGGAGGTCTGCAACAAAACAGAGGAAGTTAATGACTGTCTGGTGCTGCAAACAGATCTATCTCTGGGATGCCCCACCTGGAGAAAATGATCCTCAGAATGTGAGGATTCAGGGACCATTCATGATGTCCCTGTGAAATCCTGCTCGGGGCATCTGCTAACACATTGTCTTTCCCGGGAAGATGAACCGCTACCAGGGAAGTCTGAAGGGACTAGGCCAAAGACCAAATCGTCATGGCCTCTGTGCACAAGGCCGTGGACCGAGTGCCTCCCTGCTTGTTGATGTACCACATTGTGGTAGTGTTGTCCGTCCTGATTTGGACCACCTTGCCCTTGACTGAATCTGAGAAGGTTTCAAGGGCTAGGAAAACTGCCCTGAGTTCCAGGAGACTGATATGAAGAAGAGACTCCTGTGGGGACCAGATTTCCTGAGCTGTAAGGGCTCCCAGGTGGGCTTCCCAGCCTAGGAGAGAAGCATCCGTAGTTAGTACTACTGATGGAACTTGAGGGAGAAATGGAACCCCTTGTCTCAGGTTGTCCTGGTCCAGCCACCACTGGAGAGCATGTACCAGAGTTCAGGTCACTGAAATCAGTTTGGAGAGTGTCCCTTCTCTGTGACCAAAAGGATCTTAGATGGAACTGAATGTCCTGCATCTGAAATCTGGCTCCCTGAACCACTGCAGTGGAGGCTGCCATGTGGCTCAAGAGTTGGAGGAACTGTCTCGCTGGAAGAGAAACCAAGGTCTACTAAGGCCTTCACCCTTGCCAGAGGAAGGAAAGCTTTTGCTTGGACAGTATCCAGTTCCACCCCTATGAAAGTGAGAAGCTGTACTGGTTCGAGGACTGATTTTTGGCAGATTTAGAAGAAACCCCAGAGAACTGAGCAAGTCCTGGGTGGTTTGCAGAGCTGCCCTGGCCTGATCTGATGACTGCCCTACCAGCAGCCAGTCATCCAGATATGGGAAAATGGTGATGCCCTGTCTTCTGAGGTAAGCCACCACTACTGCAAGGCACTTTGTGAACACCCTTGGAGCTGATGTTAGGCCAAAAGGCATGGCCTTGAACTGGTAGTGGCCTGAAGACAACTCGAACCTGAGGTATTTTCTGTGGGAGCACCTTATAGGGATATGGAAGTAGGCATCCTTGAGGTCCAGTGATGCTAGCCAATCTCCTGGCCTTAAAGGGGAAGGATTATTCCCAGAGTTACCATTTTGAATTGGGTTTTGATATGTGTTTGTTCAAGTACCTTAGATCCAGGATGGGTCGCCACTCCCCTGTTTTCTTTGGGGTAAGGAAGTACCTGGAGTACAGGCCTTTTCCCCTGTGTTGAGTAGGAACCTTTTCTATGGCTCTGAGAGCTAGGAGAGAGGAAACCTCTGCCTCCAGGGCAAGGGTTTCTGAGATTGATGCAGGTGGAAAAGACTTGGCTCTTCTTTTTGGGTACCTTTTGAAACTGAGGGCTAGTCCCTGGCTTACTACTTCCAGGACCCACTTGTCTGAGGTAACAGACTTCCAGGCCTGAAAGTAGTAAGCCAGCCTGCCCCCTACTGGGATTGGGGAGTCGACCCAGGCTGACCTCAGAGTGTCTGCTTGGCAGGAGCCTTAGACTGGGAGGAAGAAGCAGCCCTGCTCATCCCCCTTCTGCCCCTCCCTCAGAAAAAACCCTTTGTGGGTAAAAAGAGGAGGCCTGGGCTTGGTAAAAAGGCCTGCCCCTGGACTGCTGCTTTTGAGGAGTGGCTTGCCTTTCCTTGGCCTGTGTACTTCTGTAAGTTGTCCTGTATTCGTCCATTTTCTTTATGTAAGCCTCTGTCTGCTCCCCAAACAGAGAGTTACCAACTACAGGAAAATCCATAGCCTTAGACTGGGTGTCCTGTGACAGGCTAGTACATCTGAGCCAAGCATGCCTCCTGAGAGACACAGATGTAGCCATGACTCTGGATGCCACATCGCTGGAGTCCATAGCAGCGTGAAACTGTACTTTGGATGCCTCAATTCCATCTGCAGCCACCTCCTCCAGCTCTTTGTCTAGCTGGGGGGAGGCCTGTTGAGCCAGTTTCAGAACCGTATCCCACCTGGACTTCTGGTACCTGGATGTATAGGCCATATAATTTGCCTGCCTAAGTCCCAAAGAGGATGCCAAGTATAGTTTTTTGGCCATGGCATCAACTTTCCTGGAGTCCTTGTCTGGGGGTGTGAAGCCAAAGGAATGTTTGCCCTGTCACAGGCTGCAGCCTGCACTACCCCAACATGGCTGCAATGTGAATAAAGGAACTTCGCAGCTGAGCCTGATAACATATACCTCCTCTCCATTCTTTTATCTACAGGAGGTAAAGAGTTAGGAGTCTGTAGAATCTTTTGTGTCCGTTTCCCCAAGGACTTATGAAGGGGGATAGACTACCTTTTGGACTCTGGGATGTCCATCATCTACACCAAAATAAAGCTCTTCTTCCTCCTCAGCAGCTTCAACCATAGGGAGCTGGAGGGTTTGGGCCACCTTCTTGTAAAACAAGAAGTGTGAAGGGGACTCAGAGAGCCTGGGAGGAGAGATATCAGAGGGCCTGTCTGGGGAGATGTCCGGTTCAATGGGCACATTCAGACCCCCCCTGGTCGTCATCATCATCGTCGGGATAATCTTCGTCTCCCTTCCACTCCTCATATAAAGCATCTGGATTGTAATCCGAAGGAGCCAGTTCCGACCAAACTGACCGTGTAACCGGAGGTGCCAGTTTGGACGGAACCGGGCAAAGCGATTGGACAATGCTAATTGCTTTGGCTATCTCATCCGCAGTTGGAGTATGCAGTACTGGATCCAAACCAGCAGACTTTCGTTTCTTTTTTGACGGAACCGACCCCTCAGAGTTGGCTCTCCTTTTGCCCGAGGAGGTATCGCCCATGTTAGTAGGCACCTCCTCAGGTTTGACTGCAACTGAACTGGGCTGGCCATCCAGATCCACTGACTTCTCAGCCTCCCTTTCCCTCAACCTACTCGGTCTTTTTTCTAGAGTGGTTTTGGGAAAGTTTTGCAAATTTGGCAGTCTGACTGGAGGTGGTCAAACCCCAGACAATAGACACAAATGAGGTGGGGGTCGGCCTTGGCAAAGGCCTCTCCACACTCAGTACAGTGTTGAAACCCAGTGGGACCGGTTTTCTTTTTGGGTTTCTCAGACATGGCCAACCTACCAAAATTACCCTATAGAAGCTTTCAAGCCAGGTAATATCAACCGATTGGTAACAACCGTGTCACGGGTTTGGAAAAGAACCGAGAAAAAGCCTGGTTCTTTTGAAACCGATCGGTACCGGAACACCACACTAATCCCAGAAAGATATTATTTAAAATTAGAGAATTCACAAGGTTGGTTCCTAACCAGACCAACCAAAAAGAAACCTAAGAGACAAACAATTCCCACAGTTAAATAAAATTAAAACACAGTCACTACCTATCTACAACACTAGCTGTACCGTAGACAGAGGCTGGAAATCTGAAAAAACAATAAAGAAATGTTTTTTAAAACCGAACACTTTACTATACCGAACCGAACAGAGGAAATCTCTGGAGCGACTTCACTATCAGGCAGAGTAAAGAATCTGACGGTTACACTGGGAAGTACCACAGACAGAGGTTTGAAAACCGAGCTGGAGCTCAACGTTCCATGTTTCTGCATGGAGTTAACCCTTTCCTCTCCAGGGCAGTTCAAGTGCTGGGGCTAACTGCATTATGTCTGAATACAGCAAGACTTCATGTTTGAATTTGTGGCCGAGGAAAAACAGCTGACTGCATAATCTTAACATTTTATATGTAGGTGTTGTGGATAGTAATCCAATTTATAATGTGAGCTAGAACAGGGACATTTGTCAGAGAAAGAAATCTTTGAGAACAGGTTCTATTGCTCTGCTGAAATTGTTTAAATGGATACAAGAGAATAACAGCTACAGCTGAATATCCGTTTCTTGATTACAGTATTACGACACGTGTAGTGCAGTGGTATATTGAAAATTTGAGACAATCAATCCCTTGATTAGACATAGGTCCAGTTTCATGAAATCAGTAAATCTAGGTCACATTGAGGTTGAAGTGCAACTAGGAACATATTCAGTGACTGAGACAGTGTAAAATTAAACAGGAATACTTCCATTTTTGCCCTGCCAAGGTTTCAAAGGATGGCAGAATTTACAGAGCTTAGTAAAATCTCCCTTGATAAAAGTGTTGGCAGACAATCCTCCCCCCCAACCCCCAAGTTGGGATGCCTTAATTGTTGCCTGATGATCACAGCTTAAGTTTTTAGGGGGAACACCAGAAAAGCTGACTAGGGGCTCAGGTACTGAGTTAATAATTTAATTAATACAGAACTGTGCTCCTATTGCTGAAATTCCCATTTTTTTTTAAAATCCATCACCTCCTCTCCTGGTTGGGACCATGGCCGCATCTGTGTGGCACCCCTTTCCAAGGCATTTAGCAGGCTCAGACATCCAAGAAATATGAAATAAAAAATACTGTGCCCAAGAATAAAAGAAATACATGTATTAATATACTAAGAAAATGTCAAATATGGTGAGAAAAAAAAAGTATAACATTAAGGGTAAAAACATGCCGCAGAATCAGGTGTCTAGCGCTGCAAGTTCTGTGGCAAATGGGGCTCCTCCACAGAACTTTGCTCCAAAGTGCCACAGAAAAATTGAGGCCTTGGTTCTGGTTCTCGTCCTCATTTGAAAGTGACTCCCCTCCTGTACCGTGTGGCTCCTCCCACTCTCCTGTTTTCCAGATATATGTTGATATTCTTCAGGCTCTCCTGATAGGGCTTTTGGTGCAACCCCTGCAGCATTTTAACTGCCTCCACCCAGTCTATGTCCTTTCTGAGGTGTGGCCTCCAGAACTGGACACAGTACTCCAGGTGGGGTCTCACCAGTGAGCGATAAGAAAAAATTACTTGCCTTAGTAATTATGTTTCTTCTAATGGAGTCTTGCTGTATTCTGACTATTGCAGTTAGTCCCAGCCTTTAAACTGCCCCAGAGAACAAAGGGTTAACTTTCTATGCAGTGCATAGAATGCTGAGCTCGAGCTCAGTTGAGGTCTCTGTCTGGAGCCCTTTGAAATCTAACCATCAGATTCTTACGAGCAAAAACTCACTAACTATTCTATGTGGAAATTGTAACATTTTTACTAGTCAACTGGCATCAAAAAGTTTTGGATTCCCAAAGGAAGACTCAAGTCAGGAAACCCAAAAACCAGTCCAATTAAGAGTAATAATAAGAAAACAAACACCCAAACGAAAAGAAGAGGGTGTAACAGGAGCACCCCTGAGGTGCAATACTGCACCTGCCCACCCACTTCCCAAAAACTGGTTCTGAGAGGGGAGGCAGGTCAGAATACAGCAAGACTCCATATGAAGAAACATAATTACTAAGGTGAGTAATTTTTTTCTTCAAACAACATGAATTCTTGCTGTATTCTGACTACTGCAGACTACCAAGCAGTACCTCCATGGAGGAGGGACAGAACCTACTTTGGGAATAGGCTCTGAAGTACTGCTGTGCCAAACCGCGCATCACTCCTAGCCTGGATATTCAGAGAGTAATGCTTGGTAAAGGTATGGACTGTTTCCAGGTGGCTGCTTGACAAATTTCTGAGAGAATATCCTGGCAGCAGCCAGGGAAGCAGCTGTACCTCTGGTGGAGTGAGCTCTCAGGCCTGAGGGTGGAATTTTTCCTAGTTTCTCATAGCAGAATTGTATACAAGACACAATCCACCTGGCAATAGTTCTCTTGGTGGCAGGTTTGCCCTTTCCCACTTCTCCATAAGTGAAGAACAACTGGAGGGAATCAAACCTGTGACCCTTGGTACACTCTATATAGTAGCTAAGGGCCCTTTTAACATCTAAACTGTGTAGCCTCCTCTCTCCTGAAGAAGAATGATTGGTGAAGAAAATGGAGAGACATAGACTGATTCAAGTAGAAATCTGAAACCACTTTGGGCAAGAATCTTCTATTGGTTCTAAGGACCACTTTATCCCTATGAAAGGAGATAAAATCAGGATCCACTGACAGGGCTTGCAGTTCACTGATACGTCTGGCAGAGGTAATGGCTACTAAAAACACATTTTTCCAAGTCAAGTACTTAAGCTCTGCTGAGGACATAGGTTCAAAGGGGGGGGTGGGGGTTGCATAAGTTGAGCAATGCAAACATTTAAATCCTAGGCAGGGGCAGGGTCTCTAAAGGGAGGACTGGTATGAAGCAATCCCTTAAAAAATTTACACAACACAGGATGAGATGATAGTGAGGAAAACTTTCCCACTGATAGAAAAGCAGAAACAGCTGACAAGTGCACCTTGAGAGTAGCTGGCCTGAGGCCTAAGCAATTCAGATGGACCATATAATCCAGAACTGTGGACAAGTCAGCAGTATCTGGGGAAACGTTTCTTGGAACACCAACTGCTGAATCTCTTCCATTTGGAGTTATAGGTTTTTCTAGTGGCGGGCTTTCGAGAGCCTTTGAGAATATCCAGAACTCCCTGAGATAGATGCAAATCTGCATACCCTAACTCTTCAAGAGCCATGCCTTGAGATTGAGAGACAGAAGACTGGGGTACCAAATCCTCCCCTGAGAGGAGGTTAACAGATTGTAATTCCTGGGAAGCGACAGGGGAAGATGGACTGCTAGGGACAGCAACAGGGGGGTACTAAGGCAGTCTGGATCAATCAGAATCACTTTGCAAGGTTGTGACCTTATCTTGACTAAAACTTTGAACAGTAGAGGAAAAGGAGGGAAGGCATACAGAAATTTCCCCTCCCAGTTCAGAATCAGAGCATCCAGAGGGACTGAACCCAAGACTGGGGGTCTGCAACAAAAGAGAGGAAGTTGGTGATTGTCTGGGGCTGCAAAGAGATCTATCTTTGAAGTGCCCCACCTTGAAAAAATCACCTTCAAGACCAGAGGGTCCAGGGACCATTTGTGATGGCCCTGTGAGATCCTGCTCAGTGCATCTGCTAGCACATTGTCCTTCCCTGGAAGGTGGACTGCTGTCAGAGAGGTTTGCAGGGAATAAGCCAGGGACCACAACTTCATGGCTTCTGTGCACAAGGCCGTAGACCGAGTGCCTCCCTCCTTGTTGATGTACCACATTGTGGTGGTGTTGTCTGTTCTGACTTGAACCATCTTGTTCTGCACTGACTGAGAGAAAGCTTGCAGGGCCAGAAGAACTGCCCCTAGTTCTAGGAGATTGATATGGAGAAGGGATTCCTGAGGGGACCACAGCCCCTGGGTAGTGAGGGCCCCCAGATGGGCTCCCCAGCCCAGAAGGAAAGCATCTGTGGCAAGGATCACTGAATGAGACTGAGTGGCAAATGGGACCCCTTGCCTTAAATTGTCCTGATCCTGCCACCATTGAAGGGCTTGGATCAGGGTCCAGGTCACTGGAATCAGTTTTGTAAGGGAGTCCTTTCTTTGGGACCAAAAAGCCCTCAGATGGAACTGAATGTCCCTCATCTGGAATCTTGCCCCTTGGACCACTGCTGTAGAAGCTGCCATGTGGCCCAAGAGCTGGAGGAAATGCCTTGCTGGTCGAGACACCTGAAGGAAGAAGCCAGTTCAATTAGAACTTTTGTCCTTTCCAGGGGAAGAAAGGCTCTTGCTTTGACAGTATCCAGCTCTGCCCCTATAAAGGTAAGGAGCTGCACTGGCTTGAGAACTGACTTGGGAAGGTTGAGAAGAAATCCTAGAGAAGTGAGTACTTGCTGGGTCACTTGAAGGTCTGACTTGACTTGGTCTGGAGACTGGCCCACTATGAGCCAGTTGTCCAGATATGGAAAAATGGAAATCTTTTGCCTTCTTAGAAAGGCAACGACTACTGACAGGCACTTTGTGAAAACCCTCGGGGCTGATGTTAGACCAAAGGGCATTGCTTTGAACTGATAGTGGCCTGAGGGCAACTCAAACCTGAGGTACTTTCTGTGGGAGCACCTGACGGGAATGTGAAAATAGGCATCTTTGAGGTCCAGGGAGGCTAACCAGTCCCCTGGCCTTAGAGAGGGAAGAATTATTCCGAGTTAGCATCTTGATTTTTGATTTTAAAATATGTTTGTTCAGGTATCTTAGGTCTAGGATGGGTCGCCACTCCCCTGTCTTTTTTGGGGTAAGGAAGTACCTGGAGTACAGACCTTTGCCCCAGTGTAGGGTAGGAACTCTCTCTATGGCTTTTAAGGCCAGAAGAGATGAAACCTCTGCCTCTAGGGCAAGGGTTTCTGAGAGACCTGCAGGTGGAAAAGATCTGGATTTCATCTTCGGAAATTTTTTGAAGCTGAGAACCAGTTCCTGGCTTACTACTTCCAGGACCCACTTGTCTGAGGTAACAGACATCCAGTCCTGGACAAAGTAAGCCAGCTTACTCCATACCGGAATAGGAGAGTCGACCCGGGCAGACCCATCAGGGTGTCTGCTTGGCAGGGGCCTTAGGCTGAGGAGTGGATGCAGCCCTGCTCATCTCCCTTCTGCCTCTCCCTCTGAAGAACCCCCTCTGTGAAAAGGGAGAAGAGGCCTGTGCTTGGTGAAAAGGCCTATGAAAAGGCCTGCCCCTAGACTGCTGCCTTTGAGGAGTTGCCTGCCTCTCCTTGGCCTGAGCACTCCTGTAATTGGTCCTGTACTCATACATTTTCTTCATGTAATTCTCTGTCTGCCCCCCAAACAGAGAATTACCCACTACAGGAAAATCCATGGCCTTAGCCTGGGTGTCCTGTGAGTGGCTAGTACATCTGAGCCAAGCCATTCTCCGAAGAGCCACAGATGTAGCCATGACTCTTGAAGACACATCATTGGAGTCCACAGCAGCATGAAATTGCACCTTTGATGCCTCAATCCCATCAGCAGCCACCTCCTCCAGCTCCTTGGCTAGCTGGGGGGAGGCCTGCTTAGCCAGTGCCAGTACAGTGTCCCACCTGGACTTCTCGTACCTGGCTGTATAGGCCATATAATTTGCCTGCCTGAGTCCCAAGGAAGATGCCATGTACTGTTTTTTTGCCATGGCATCAATCTTCCTGGAGTCCTTGTCTGGGGGGGGGGGTGAAGCCAAGGGAATATTTGCCTTGTCACAGGCTGCAGGCTGCACTACCCCAACATGGCTGCATTGCTGGTATAAAAATTCAGTATCTGAGCCTGATAAGTGTATACCTCTTGTCCATCCTTTTGTCAACAGCAGGTATAGAACTGGGAGACTTCAGGATTTTTTGTGTCTGTTTCCCAAAGGATTTGTGGAGGGGAATAGACAATCTCCTGGACTCTGGGATGTCCATCATTTCAACAAAGTCAGGCTCCTCTTGATCCTCCACAGCCTCCTCCATAGGAAGCTGGAGGGTTTCAGCCACTTTTCTGTAAAACAGATAGTGGGGAGGGGACTAAGAGAGCCTAGGAGGGGAAACACCAGAAGGTCTGTATGGGGAGATGTCCAGTTCCACAGGCATATCCAGATTTTCACCATCATCTTCTTTTTTTTTTTTTTTTTAAATTTTCTCTTTATCCTCCTCCCTCCTTGCAGCCCCCTTTTCTTCGGGAGACACCTATGGCCTTATCAGCCTTCGCTCACCTACCTGGAGCCGGTGCAGTCCATGCCCCATGGAGCCGTGGCTATACCCCCCAGGCGGGTACGGGGTGGGACCCCTAACCACCCCGATGTTCCATTAATCTTCGTCGGCATGCTGTCCCCAGACAGGTAGGGACATTGAAGGTCGGGGCCCTGGTGCTCTGTCTACTAGGCGGCTGCAAGGGTTTTTCCTGGTGTTCCTCGACATGCCAGGTCCAGTGATGTCAAGATGCCGAAGCGCCGATGTCTGGTACGTTGCTCCCCCATCTGTTGAAGCATCGGGCTTGCTGTACCTCAGGTCTCCACCCGGGGTCAGACAAGCACCGAGCTCAGGTATCCCCCCTCCCCCCGGAGAGGACGAGCAGTCCCTGGGACGCTCAAGTCCTCCCCTCCCGGCTGGCCCTCCAGCTCCCGGGCTTGTTCCCAAACCCGGGTCGCTGGCGTCGCAAGCAGAAATCCAACCGCTGCGCCGGCGGGCCGGCTATCACCATCATCTTCAAACTCCCCCTCCTCCTCAAACTTCGGTTCAAACAAATCTACAGCGGTATAATCTTGAACCAGGGGAACCGCCCGAACCGAACCCCTGCCAAAAGGTGCTGGATCGGTCGAAACTGGGCGAAGCAATTCCACAATCCGAGTCACTCTGGCTATCTCTTTGGTGGTCAGAACATGAACCTCTGGATCTGAACCGGTCGATTTTTCTTTGTGTTTCCTCTTTGTAGGAACCGACCCCTCAGGATCGGCTCTCCTCTTGCCCGAAGAAGTATCACCCTGGTCAGAGGGCACTCCTTCTGGTTCGGTCGGAACTGACCTGGGCTGACCATCCAGGTCAGCGGACTTCTTGGCCTCCTTTTCCCTCAGTCTACCTAATTTCTTTCCAAGGGTAGATTTAGGAAAATGTTTACATATATGGCAGTCTGTATTGAGGTATTCAAACCCCAGACAATAAACACAGGTGGTGTGGGGATCGGACTTAGCAAAGACCTCCCCACACTCACTGCAGTGTTGAAACCCAGTGGGCCCGTTTTTTTGGGGGTTCTCAGACATGGCCAACCTGGCCAAACTTACCCTTTTTATGGCAACCGCCAGGCAAGACTCCCTTATCGGTTCCTAACCGTGACGGGTATTGTAAAAAACTGTTTAAAACGCGTTTTTTTTTTTTTAGAACCGATAAGGACCGGTAACCATACTCTAAAGTAAAACACAAGGATTCACAACAAGTGATCTGTTCAGCCGAACCGATCTAACACTTTACAATTTCCACACAGAAAAACAGAACAAAACCTATCTATTACTCACAGTACCACAAACAGAGACTGAACCGACTGTGCGGAATAAATTTGGTTTAAAACCGACAATTTAACCGAGACTTTAACAGACTTCGAACCGAGCTGAAGGAGAAATCTCCGGAGCGACTGTTCAGTGAGGCAGAGTAAAGAATCTGACGGTTACATTTCAAAGGGCTCCAGACAGAGACCTCAACCGAGCTCGAGCTCAGCATTCTATGCTCTGCATAGAAAAGTTAACCCTTTGTTCTCCGGAGCAGTTTAAAGGTTGGGGCTAACTGCAATAGTTAGACTACAGCAAGACTTCATGTTGTTTGAACAGTGGCAACACCACCTCCCTCCTCCTGCTGGAGATGCCTCTTCCAATGCATCCAAGCATCCCACTGGCCCTGCCCACTGCTTTGCCACTTTGAGATCATCAGATATGATGACCCCAAGGTCCATTTGCTGCCTAGTGACCGACAGTACCCCCCCCACCCTATACTCAGTTCTTGGCTGCCTATGCTCTAGCTGCAAGATTTTATACTGTTTTCCATATTCTGTTTATCCTCCTGCAACCGGGACAGGTTAGGCTCCCCTCAGCTCTGCCCCACCATCCTGCATCTACACAGAACTTGGCTGAGGGCTGGGATACCCCCACAGCTTCACCCCCTTGTGTGGTCAGGAGGGGGAAGGTCCCCCCCCCCAAAGCACAAGCCAGTCTTCAGCCTCCAGGTCCTGGCAATGCACATGTAGAAGCACAAACACACCACAGGGATCCCAGCACCTCCTTTCTACTGCTGTTCCTGCCCCGTACTACCACCAGGCCTCCACCTGGTGGCAGTCCTTCCTCCCTGGGAGAGGAGAGCACAGTCATTCAGTGGAGCATGCAGCGCTCCCTGCCCTAGGAGAGGAGAGCACAGTCATTCAGTGGGGCATGCAGCGCTCCCTCCCCTGGGAGAGGGGAGCACAGTCATTCAGTGGGGCATGCAGCGCTCCCTCCCCTTGGAGAGGGGAGCACAGTCATTCAGTGGGGCATGCAGCGCTCCCTCCCCTGGGAGAGGGGAGCACAGTCATTCAGTGGGGCATGCAGCGCTCCCTCCTGGGAGAGGAGAGCACAGTCATTCAGTGGGGCACGCAGCGCTCCCTCCCTGGGAGAGGAGAGCACAGTCATTCAGTGGGGCACGCAGCGCTCCCTGCCTGGGAGAAGGGAGCACAGTCATTCAGTGGGGCACGCAGCGCTCCCTGCCCTGGGAGAGGGGAGCACAGTCATTCAGTGGGGCACATAGCGCTCCCTGCCCTGGGAGAGGGGAGCACAGTCATTCAGTGGAGCACGCAGCGCTTCCTGCCCTGCAACTCGCGTTCGTTTCTGAACACAGGTCACTGGCGGTGACTGAGGTGTTGCGTCAAGTGCCTCAACCCTCGGCAACACCAGGCCAGTGTGTTTTACACTTTTTGGCACTGAACGCCACCTGCCATGCTCCTGACCACTCGAGTTTCCCAAGATCCCTACACGTTCTTTCCACCCCATCCTTACTGTCCACCCAATTACAGACTGTGTTGGTGTCATCTGCAAAAAGGCAGACCTTCCCCTCCAGCTCATCTGCAGTGTCACTTATGAAGACACTGAAGAGGACTGGTCCCATTACTGTACCTTGTGGCACCCTGCCGGCCTCTCTCCCATCATTAAGGGAGTGCCACTGACCACCACCTCCCTCTGTTGGTTATCCACCGATTTCCAGTCTAGTTCACAACTTTGGATCTCACCCATAGGTAGCTCAATTTCTGAATCTGTCTCGTGTGTGACACCGTGTCGAAGGTGTTGCCAAGGTCCAGACAGACCACATCCACTGCTCTCCCCTCATCTAGTTCCCTGGTCCCCAGCCAAAGAACTCAATCCGATTTGTCTGGCGTGACCTCCCCCGTCAATCCATGCTGCCACTGGTCTTGCAATGGAAACAGAGATACCACATGCTTACAGAAGCTGCAGCCAGTGCGAAAATGAAACAGGCCAAGCAAAGCACTTGATCAGGCAAAATACACAGCTGGGCTGAAACGGCACAAACTGCTGACGGTTTATTTACACAGCAAATGAGGAATGCGGCACTGAAAGCCACTGCCCTCCCCTGATCCCCCAGCCAAAGAACACAATCAGATTCATCTGGCCTGACCTCCTCCCCATGAATCTGTGCTGCCTTTGGTCTTGCAAGGAGGCAGAGGTATGTTCGGGACAAGGCGGTGATGGGGCTGGGAGCAGGGAGACAGCAGAGAGGTGCAGACTGGGAGTGGGGAGCACAGATAACTAAATAAATGAATGTAGGTGTGAGCACTGCTGTGAAGTGTTGCTGAATATTTATCCTGTTTGATTTGTTTCTCTGAATTTACAGGGGACAGTGACTCGACAGGGGTGATTGCTGCCTGCTGCTGGGGTGTATTGTACGGACTCTCCAGGGTACCCGAGGGGAACTACAACCAGCTGGAGTACAAAGAACGAGTCGAGACTGTAGCTGCACAACTCTATGACCTGGCCTGGGGGCAGGCCCAGTGACTGCCATCAGATTGTGTCATCAGCAACTTCAGCGATGCCCTTGCCAAGTAGAGAATCGGTTGTGGGTGCAGGGACTAGTGAAAGGGAACTGTGCACACTGCAGTTTCCTAAGTTTGATAGCAAAGACCTGCCCAATGGCATAGGTGGACTTGGGGTAGAATAATGTTCTGGCAGCTAGAACAGCCGAGTTCCCTTGTGGAATTGTGTTTCTGGGCGTTGGGTGGGTGGAGTAAGGGATGTGTTGTGCACACAAATTGCTCATTCCCTGGGTGGGGACACAAGATTCTTGCTCTTTGGCATTCTCTGCAGTACTGGTTCCATGCAGGAGGAAATCCTCCTCTTACCTAGAGGGTAAAGGCTGCAACAGTACGGGGGGAGGGGAGAATTGATGGGCCAGAAGAAAAAAAGTACTGTAGTAATGATGTTTCTTCTAATGGGTTCAATAGTGAACCAATACAAAAGCTGCGTCATCTCCACATGAGATGTTCCCTCAGAGATTAGAATGGGGCCGTGTGATCAAACCTCCTTTCAAATGATGCTGGGGTGGTGATACTCCCTCTAGTGTCCTAATGTCGGATTTGTGCTGAAGAGCAGCGGGGAGCACTACTAACTAGTAAAACTGCAATGCTTCTAGCAAGCTAAACAGCAAAAACAAGCAGAATTGAAATATAAGTAACCATAACAACATATTTTAAAACTCATTTAAAATATACAGTGTGTAAACCTATTCAAGTGCTCGGGCAGAAAAAAATATGTAAACCCATATTGTTTTTACAAACCTTTTCTGAGGGCTGATCTCGCTATGGTAATCGGGTCCTGTACCAAACCATCATCTGCCAGTGCAGAACTGTGCTCCAAAGTGTTTCCGTGTACGGTGCTGTAACACTGAATAAGCTGCCTGCCTGATAAGCAGGCAAGCTGTTGTATAAACCTTTTTTGCCATAGTATCCACATTTCTACAGTCTTTTTTAGGGGGCTGCACCGATAAAGAGTGATTGTTGCTCTCTCACAAGCAGCAGCCTGGACTAACCCCTAATGATCAGGATGGACATACAAATCTGCTGCTCCCTCCTTGTCCGCCTGATATTTTCTCCCTTTTTTTGTGGACGGCTGCAGCCATGATTTGCTACCGACGCCAAAAAGAAAACTCTGAAAAAGATAATAATTAGGTACAACTCAGCTTGTATTCTATATATTTCTCTGCCTTGTTATTTATCACGGAGTAAATCTGCATGAGTACATGATTTTTATCCCTTAGATTTCCCTTAGAGTTTATCTGCGCCTGTAACTTACTCCCTACTTCAAGTCATAATGCTCTATTGTGACATCGCAATCTGTTGCTATGGGAGTAGCTGTGATGTCACAAGCAGGGCATTATGACCTCAGGTAAGGAGACAGCAACAGGAGCAGATGAACTCTTCAGGAGCAAAGATCCTGTTTGCATGCAGATGACCTCAGTAATAAATAATGGGAAGGACTAATACAAAACTAATGTGAAATGCAAGCTGAACTGTGTCTAAATGTAATGTTTTGTTAAGGTTCTCCTGAAGGTGTCCGCTGCTTTTTAAGTGGTTTATGTAGGAGGAGCAACATCCTTATTGGTGGAGCTATTCCCAACATGACAATCAGCATCCTCATCCTCCTCTGTCGGGGGTGGGATGGATGTTGAGGGTATCAACCATTTGTCTGACAGATGAAGATGAGTGGTCCTCCGTTTGCCTTTAAGGAGGTTCAAAATCTTGCTCCGCCGTGCCAGCTTAACCACATGGGATCACCTTCCTCCACGTGCTCATTATAGTCTTCGTCCCCCTCCCCTGCAGATAGACAGGTTAGAGCCTGAGTCGGGGCCGGGCAAGTATTTTATTCAAATTTCTCATGGCCTGGATCACCTGGAAAAGTCATCACATTCCTGATATGTCCTCTGATGCGGGCATTTGTGCTGTGCCATCTGCCTGCTCCTTTCTCCGTGCAGGAGGAGAGGCAGTGACATTGTTTTCTTTCAGTTTATTGTTGGTAGACACCATTGCCAGTGCCTGCTCTGAGGCTCTTTTAGTTTCATTTTTGACATCCCTGGATTCAGGGTTCCCCCCTTTCGGACACCCGGATATCTGAACCATTTTTGCAAAGCCCTTCTGTGACTGTTCTCTGGTTCCAGGGAACTTGTTGAGAACTAAAGAATACCGCTAACATATCAAAATTTAGATAAAATATTCTCTCTACTGCAGACTTACCCAGAGAGGGTTCTGAGGCGACTGTTCTCTTCAGTGGAGAAAGCAAATCTGTTAGGACACTAGCGGGAGCATCACCACACAGCAACATCTGAGTGGAGTTCTAATTCCACAGCACCATTCTAATCTCCGAGGCAACATCTCAGCGTGCAGATGATACAGTTTTTGTATGGCATCACTACTGGACTCATGTTATTAGAAATAACACCAGTAACATCATCAAAGTAAAACAGGGCCTGCTGTACTAATTTCTTTACAAAACAGCACACAACTGTACGAATGGACAAGCACTGGAACCCCAGCTTTTCAGAAACAGCTAGCTGTTAACTAATGAAGACTGGCTGCTGAAATATCAGTGACAGTAACCCGAGGGGGACAACCTGGGTGTAAGGAGTGTTTATTACTGTAAATATGCAAAAATAAATAGATAACAGTGGCTGAATGCACACATTTTGGTGTACAAAAACAAAAGTGTTTAATAAAGTTTCAGCTTTCAATAGCATGGTGTTTGTCCAGATTCAGGTTTGAAAACTATCCCATGAGCCATTGCTGCTTCACACAGAGATTTTCTCATACATGCAGACCTAGAGTATTGTGATGCTGTTGAACACTGCTCCCATCACGGAAACAGTGAATGATGTCATCTTGCTGTGTGTGAGGACGCCAGCCACAGTACAGGAAGGAGACCCTGATAGGATCCCAGCTTTAAAGGTTACCGGAAACATCTCTAACTCTTAAACACTGTGTGTTCCTTCCTTTCAAAGGTTCCCAAACTTCTGATTTGCTTGGACTGTCCATTTAATGCTAAGGAATTGTTTTTTTTTTTGCAGTTTTAACATCTAGTTACATACATGTTGCATTTTTAAGCATAACAAACATTTTCTAAAAGCTGTAATACGAGTCAAAGCCCAAACCCCAGCAACAGAAGACAAGAAGTGAAAGCCAAGCATTTACAGGTCTGCATGAGGTGCTTCAGTAACTGGTCGTATGTCCCTGTGTTCGCACTGTCCCTCGATCGTTTATCGGTGTATGTGTTTTGTAGGGATTAGTGGTTGTGGACATCTGGAATGATCAAGGAACTGCCAGTGGAACTTCCATCCAGCTGTTTGATGCAGTTGGTCAGTGGGAGTTGATCCAGGTGTTCTCCTCAGCTGTGCTTATCAGGGCTTCTGTCTCTCATTGGCTGTTAATGGGCCCTATGCGCTAATGTATACACAGCACATTGGCATCTCTACATTGCAAAGTTAGGCATTTGGTGTCCCATCAGCGCCCCATGGCAACTGGGGAGGGGTACATGCCCCTTCCACACCTGATCCCCTCTCTGTCCATCCAAGGAACACTGAGCGCTGATGGACAGTGGGCGTTGGCAGTGGCAGGCTGAGGGCAGAGCATCGCTATTTACCATGAAGAATATGAACTCTGTGGTGAAGTGTGCCCATAGAGAGGGTGCAGCCTACATGGGCAGAGACCCTGCCGTAAACCATATGAATCCCCCCCCACATGAACATTTGGCCAAGGCATCTGTCACCCCTGCCCTGCTACCTACAGTCCTCTGAACATACCCTGAGGGCCAAGGGCATGGTGCGGTTCACTGATTTGTAGGGCGGTCCCTTAACAGATACACTGGCATTTGGAGGCCCGTCATTATCCAACAACCCACCGGGTCCAGTCCACTAGTGGGCATCCGACTGGATGGCCACCATCGCTCGGCAGACTGTCCGTGCCACACCCCGATGCCTTCAGACTGTCACGAATGTTGGGAAGGGCCAGAAACAGGAGGACTGGCTTAATGAACAGCGTGTGGTGCATGAAGGACCACAGGTGTGGGATGCCACTGCCAGGGGTACACTCCTTTAGCGCACAGGACCCTATATTGTTACACTCATCACTAGCCATAGAAATTATACTTATTGCACTTTGACTGGCAGTCTGCCGTACAGTCTCCCACCATCACCGGCTACTGAAAACTCTCTACAGTTGTTTATGTATTTTAATTTTTTGTTGACCATAACAGGAGATCTAGACCATACCATGCTGTCTGTTTTCAGTCTTGTCGGGGGTTTACAGAGGCAAACAAACTGAAACTGAACCAGATTATGCTGTTGGTGAAAATTTTGCCAGAACACTGTGGGCATTTCCCCAAATGGCTTTAGAATTGCCATGGGATCTTTAACATCCTCAAGGAAAGGTAGACAGGACCTTGGTTTAATGTCTCATCAAAAAAATGGTACACCCCAACAGTACAGCATTCTGTTAGTACTGCACCCGGGTGCCAGCATTTATGGTATGCCCCCAATCCTGCTGTGGAACTAGACCCCATGACCTTCTGACGCAGAGACAGATGGGCTTCCAACTGAGCCCAGTTCCATGGCATTCTCAAGTCCCTTTCACTTTTCCACACAGCTGAGTGAACAGAACTGAACGGTGCAACTGACATGCTAGAATGTCCAGGTAACATAGAAAAAGAGCGCAGTGAACAGTGATGAGGAGAAATGGACTTGGTGACAGTGACAAGTGCAAAGATACAATCTTTCATGGGCTGGCCCTGGTGGCGTGGAAGGCTGAGGCACTGAACGCCTTACCTTCTGCCATGCTGGCGACCTGTGTTTGGGAGCGAATGCAGGTTGGCCAGGGAGGGAGAGGACAGAGTGTCCGGAGGACTGCTCTCCTCTCCTTGGGTGGGTGGTACGTTGCTCCCACTAAACAACTGCCACCAGGTGGAGGCCTGTGGTAGTGCAGGACAGAGCGCGACGAGGAAGGAAGGGTGCTTCAGGACTGCAGCATGCATACGTGTGCACGCTGGCAAGTGGGAAAAGCAGAAAATGGAGCTAGCAGGCTCTATGAAGCCCTGGCTGCACACTCCAGATTCTGGCATCCCTGGGCAATCTGGATTGTGCTGGGGGGGGGGAGATGACCCTCCCCTGCCTGGCTCAGTCATGGTGTGGGGGGGATCTACCCAAGGAGGAGGCTGGGTTAGGGGATGTGCCAGGAGGAGCTGAGCCCTCTGAGAGAGGACCAGAGCCTGCCTGCTGGCCCCACAGGGAAGAAATGCAATCGTAAAAAAAAAAAAAAAAAAAGATGCTGTCTTTCACAACAGAACACCTAAAGGCTAGGGGAAAAGGTGTACAATACCGGGAAAGATACTATATAGGGTAAGGAACCTATATAAGCAAAAAATGATTCTCTTCCACATTTCAATAGCAGATATTATGAGTTCTTCCTGAAAAATGTTACTGCCAGCACTAAACTGTGACCCTGAAGAGAGGACTGTGCTGGGACAATGCATTGTTTGGTAGTCAGACCTGTATCTCTTGCTGCAGGTTGGGAGCTGAAGCAGGGAGCACAAGGCTGCTGTCCCACCTCGTACCTCCCAGCAGGGTCTGCTAGAGCTCAAGGGGTGCACTGCCCTCAAACTGTCAGGGACTCACCCCGGCAATCAGAATGCGTATTGAGAAACTAACAAAAAACAGCTCTGATTAGGTGGAAAGTCACCCCAATCAGGCACGCGTGATGGCACTGTATTGTTCTGCAGTCTGATTTGCTAACACTGCCCTTGTGGAGGGGGTTCAGTCCCTAATTGTCCATCCTTCACACCCCTTTCAGTTGGTACCACTCGTCTTCTCCATCATGTATATTTCATTGCGCGAGCTGACTGCGATGACAGGCCGGGAGTACATTGGTTCTGTCACATCAGTGCTGTACACTCCTTGGGGCAGGTCAATCAGGCAGCCTTTGGTCTGTGGGAAAGAGTTGAACATTCTGGTTAAGAGGTTCACTGGGCTACACTGATATATACTGTGTGACCATCCCATTTTACATATACACCATTATCTCACCCTTCGTCACCCTTGCTGACACTGTCTGTCTAGAACAGCAGTATTCTCTCACCGGTAGCTACCCCTGCTGACACTGTCTGTCTAGAACAGCAGTATTATCTCACCGGTAGCTACCCCTGCTGACACTGTCTGTCTAGAACAGCAGTATTATCTCACCGGTAGCTACCCCTGCTGACACTGTCTAGAACAGCAGTATTCTCTCACCGGTAGCTACCCCTGCTGACACTGTCTGTCTAGAACAGCAGTATTCTCTCACCGGTAGCTGCCCCTGCTGACACTGTCTGTCTAGAACAGCAGTATTATCTCACCAGTAGCTACCCCTGCTGACACTCTGTCTAGAACAGCAGTATTCTCTCAGGAGTAGCTACCCCTGCTGACACTGTCTGTCTAGAACAGCATTATTTCACCAGTAGCTACCCCTGCTGACACTGTCTGTCTAGAACAGCAGTATTCTCTCAGGAGTAGCTACCCCTGCTGACACGGTCTGTCTAGAACAACAGTATTATTTCACCAGTAGCTACCCCTGCTGACGCTATCTGTCTAGAACAGCAGTATTATTTCACCAGTAGCTACCCCTGCTGACACTATCTGTCTAGAACAGCAGTATTATGTCACCAGTAGCTACCCCTGCTGACACTGTCTGTCTAGAACAGCATTATTATTTCACCAGTAGCTACCCCTGCTGACGCTGTCTAGAAGAGCATTATTTCATCAGTAGCTACCCCTGCTGACACTGTCTGTCTAGAACAGCAGTATTCTCTCAACAGTAGCTACCCCTGCTGACACTGTCTAGAACAGCATTATTTCACCAGTAGCTACCCCTGCTGACACTTTGTCTAGAACAGCAGTAGTCTCTCACGAGTAGCTACCCCTGCTGACACTGTCTGTGTAGAACAGCAGTATTCTCTCACCAGTAGCTACCCCTGCTGACACTGTATGTCTAGAACAGCATTATTTCACCAGTAGCTACCCCTGCTGACACTGTCTGTCTAGAACAGCAGTATTCTGTCACCAGTAGCTACCCCTGCTGACACTGTCTGTCTAGAACAGCAGTATTATTTCACCAGTAGCTACCCCTGGTGACTGTCTTTTATTGAATAATAAAATGTACAAAGAAATACACACTTTTTTTTCCATTACATAATACTCCAAATATAATCAAGACAGGAATATAAGATATAAATCATCATTTAAAAACCTAAATAAGGTATATAACTTAATGCATTAACTTACAACTGAAGAGTTGAAGAACAAAATGCTCTCATTTGTTAATTTTTCCCTTTTTTCCTGAGGTCATAAAAGGAAAAGTTACTTACCATAGTAACCTGGTTTCTCCCAGGGGATACTCCAATATTCATAACTCTTCTGCAGTGTGCCTTTAAGGTCAGAATGCCCAGAGATAGAATGCTATGCTAATGATGGAATCATTGGCATGTGCCACTTTTCAAATGTTGCCACTAGTCAACTGCCTACATTCTAATCCTCAAATTTTGTGGATGCCTGTAAAGACAGGGCCCAAAAGATTTAAAATCAGTAAAATGTAATCATTTTAGGACTCCCACAACTAGCCTTTAACTGAAGGCAGAATATACCAAGGTATATTCACAAACAACGCATTCTCCCCTGTCAAAATCACCTGAAAGGTGAAAAAACAATGACTGGTTCCAATAAGAACCAGAATGTGGCATACATACCCTTTAAGGTACAGCATGGAATGCAGAAGCCTCTGGTTCTTGAAGGGGAGGTAGGATGAGAGAGTTATGAATACTGAAGTATCCCCTGGGAGAAACAAGGTTACTATGGTAAGTAACTTTTTCTTCTTACCCCAGGAATACTTCAATATTCCTAACTCTTCTGCAGACTAAAAAGCAGCACCTTTGGAGGAGGGAACAGAACCTATTTTGGAAACAGGCTCTGCAGGACAGCTGTACCAACTGGGCATCAGCCCTAGTCTGCATATCCAGGCTGTAATGTTTGGTAAATGTGCGAACTGTCCTTCAGGTAGCTGCTTTACCGATATCTAGAAAGGGACATCCCTGATAGCTGCCAGTGTGCCAGCTGCCCCTCCTTGTAGAGTGGGCTCTGAGCCCTGCTTAGGCCTCTCGGCCTACTGTGACATGACAAGACTGAATACACTGGACCATCCAGCGAGAAGAAAAAATGACTCACCTTAGTAATTATGTTTCTTCTAATGGAGTCTTGCTGTATTCTGACTATTGCAGTTAGCCCCAGCACTCAAACTGCCCTGGAGAGTAGAGGGTTAATTTCTATGCATAGCTTAGAACGTTGAGCTCGAGCTCGGTTCAAACCTCTGTCTGCTGCACTTTGAAGCACAACTGTTAGAGTCTTACCAGCTAATACTAACTACTATGTGGAAACCGAAAAATGTGTACTAGCCAAATGGCAACCAAATATTTTGGATCCCCAAAAGACTCAAGTCAAGAAATCCCAGATCAAAAACCAGGTAGTGAACAACTTAAGACTGTTAAATTAATAATATGACCTACTTCCCCTCTCTAAAAGGAGGGAGTACCCAAATGCACCTCTGGGGTGCAACACTGCATCTGCCAGACAACTTCCCAAAAACAGGTTCTGACAGGGGAGGTAGGGAGGGAGGTCAGAATACAGCAAGACTCCATTAGAAGAAACATAATTACTAAGGTATTTTTTTCTTCAAACAACATGAAGTCTTGCTGTATTCTGACATATTGCAGACTACCAAGCAGTACCTCCATGGAGGAGGGACAGAACCTACTTTGGGAATAGGCTCTGAAGTACTGCTGTGCCAAACCGAGCATCACTCCTAGCCTGAATATCCAGAAAGTAATGCTTGGTAAAGGTATGGACTGTTTTCCAGGTGGCTGCTTGACAAATTTCTAAGAGACGGATATCCCTGGCAGTAGCCAGGGAAGCAGCTGTACCTCTTGTGCAATGAGCCCTCAGGTCTGAGGGGGGAGTTTTTCCCAGTTTTTCATAGCAGAATTGTATACAAGACACACTCCACCTGGCTATAGATCTCTTGGTGGCAGGTTTGCCCTTATCCACTTCTCCATAAGTAAGGAACAACTGGAGGGAGTCAAATCTGAGACCCTTGGTACGCTCTATTCAGTAACTAAGGGTTCTTTTAACATCTAAAGTGTGTAGCCTCCTCTCTCCTGAGGAAGAATGATCAGTGAAGAAAACAGGAAGAGACAGACTGGTTTAAATGGAAGTCTGAAACCACTTTGGGCAAGAACCTTCTATTGGTTCTAAGGACCACTTTATCCCTGTGAAATTAGATAAAATCAGGTTCCACTGACAGGGTTTGCAATTCACTGATACGCTGCAGAGGTAATGGCTACTAAGAACACAATTTTCAAAGTCAAGTACTTAAGCTCTGCTGAGGACATAGGCTCAAAAGGGGGTTGCATAAGTTGAGCAATGCAAACGTTCAAATCCCAGGCAGAGGCAAGGTCTGTAAAAGGAGGATTGGTGTGAAGCAATCTTTAAAAAATTTACAGAACACAGGATGAGAAGATAGTGAGGAACACTTCCCCACAGACAAAAATGCAGAAACAGCTGAGAAGTGTGCCTTGAAAGTAGCTGGTCTGAGGCCTAGGCCATTAAGATGGACCATATAATCCAGAACTATAGGCAATCCAGCAGTGTCTGGAGAAATATGCTTCTTAGAACACCAAATGCTGAATCACTTCCACTTGGAGTTATAAGTCTTTCTGGTGGAAGGCTTTCAAAAAGCCTTGAGAATATCCAGAACCCCTTGGGAAAGATGCAGATCTGCAAACTCTAACTCTTCACCTTACCTGCCTGATGGCGAAAAAATCCACTCTGGGCCTCACTCCACCCTGTATCCAAGACCTGTTATGCCCGAGCACTAGCACCTGTTTTACCAGAAGATCAGAACACCAGCCTCTCCAAGTCCCCCGATGCCGGACTTCTCAGGGACAAAGATCATTTGCCTATCGTGCCCCCAGCTGGCTAAATGCCCTCAGCACTCATATTACTGCCTCCACCTCTATAGGTATTTTCAAATCAAGGCTTTTCTCTCACCTTGCCACCTCCAGCTCCTGTGACTGCCCTGATTAAACCTCCTATTTTCTCACTACCCACCCTGTTCCGTTATTTGACAAAGACATGTTTGGGAAACCTTTTCTCCTGCTATTGTCTGCTCCCACACCATTCACTTATCCTCTCTGTTCTGGACTTTTCCCTATTTGTTTCTCCTAATCTGGCATGACCTCTTTCTTGTAATAATAATGTGATTATTGATATCTCATGTCCTTTTGCACAAGTGATTTGATATGTATTTGTATATGTTTTCTTGCTCTTGACACAACACAAATTGTTGTGTTATCTATGTAACCTTCTGTACTGTACCTAATTGACGTGGAACCTCTGTAAAAGGCCTCTGGCTCAAGGTAGTAATTCCTAGACAATAAACTAAAAAAAAAAAAAACTTCAAGAGCCATGCCTTAAGATTGAGAGACTGAAGATTGGGGTACCAATCCCAGAGGATGTTAACAGGTTGTAATTCCAGGAAGAGACAGGGAAGATGGACTGTTAGGGACAGCAAAAGGGGGGTACCAGGGCTGTCTGGCCCAATCTGGAGCAATCAGAATCACTTTGCAAGGTTGAGACCTTATTTTGACAAACTTTGAACAGGAGTGGGAAGGGGGGAAGGCATAAAGAAACTTCCCATCCCAATTCAGAATCAAGGCATCCAGGGGGACTGAGCCCAAGACTGGAGGTCTGCAACAAAGGAGAGGGAGTTGGTGATTGCCTGGGGCTGCAAAAAGGTCTATCTCTGGAGTGCCCCTCCTTGAAAAAATCACTTTCAACACCTGAGGGTCCAGGGACCATTTGTGATGGCCCTGAGAGATCCTGCTCAGTGCATCTGCTAGCACATTGTCCTTCCCTGGAAGGTGAACTGCTACCAGAGAGGTTTGCACGGAATAAGCCAGGGATCACAACTTCATTGCTTCTGTGCACAAGGCCGTGGACCGAGTGCCTCTCTGCGTGTTGATGTACCACATAGTGGTGGTGGTGTCTGTTCTGACCTGAACCACCTTGTTCTGTACTGACTGGGAGAAAGCTTTTAGGGCCAGAAAAACTGCCCTGAGCTCCAGGAGATTGATATGGAGAAGGGATTCTTGGGGGGACCACAGCCCCTGGGCAGTGAGGGACCCCAGATGGGCTCCCCAGCCCTGAAGAGAAGTGTCCGTGGTAAGGATCACTAAACAAGGCTGAGTAACAAAAGGAACACCTTGTCTTAAATTGTCCTGATCCTGCCACCATTGGAGGGCTTGGATCAAGGTCAGAGTCACTGGGACCAGTTTGGTTAAGGGGATCCTTCCTCTGAGACCAAAAAGCCCTCAGATGGAACTGAATATCCCTCAATCTGGAATCTTGCCCCTTGGACCACTGCTGTTGAAGCTGCCATGTGGCCCAAGAGCTGGAGGAAATGCCTTGCTGGTCGAGATACTCGAAGGCTAAAGGAAGAGGCTAGTTTCATAAGAACCTTTGCCCTTTCTAGAGGGAGAAAGGCTCTTGCTCTGAGTGTGTCCAGTTCTGCCCCTATAAAGGTAAGAAGCTGGACTGGTTCGAGAACTGACTTGGGAAGGTTGAGAAGAAATCCTAGAGAAGTAAGCACTTGCTGGGTCACTTGCAGGTGAGACTTGACTTGGTCTGGAGACTGACTCACTATTAGCCAATTTTCCAGATATGGAAAAATGGAAATCTTTTGCTTTCTTAGAAAGGCAACTACTACTGCCAGGCACTTTGTGAAAACCCGTGGGGCCGAGGTTAGGCCAAAGGGCATTGCTCTGAACTGATAGTGGCCTGAGGGCAACTCGAACCTGAGGTACTTTCTGTGGGAGCACCTGATGGGAATGTGAAAGTAGGCATCTTTGAGGTCCAGGGAGGCTAACCAGTCCCCTGGCCTTAGAGAGGGAAGGATTATTCCCAGAGTTACCATCTTGAACTTTGGTTTTAAAAGATGTCTGTTTAGATATCTTAGGTCTAGGACGGGTCGTCACTCCCCTGTCTTTTTTGGGGTCAGGAAGTACCTGGAGTACAGTCCTTTGCCCCAGTGTAGAGCAGGTACTCTCTCTATGGCTCTTAAGGCTAGAAGAGAAGAGAAGAAACCTCTGCCTCTAGGGCAAGGGTTTCCAAGAGATTTGCAGGTGGAAAAGATCTGGCTCTCATCTTTGGAAATTTTCTGAAGCTGAGAACCAGTCCCTGGCTTACTACTTCCAGGACCCACTTGTCTGATGTAATAGACATCCAGTCCTGGACAAAGTAAGCCAGCCTGCCCCCTACTGGAATAGGAGAGTCGACCCAGGCAGGCCCATCAGGGTGTCTGCTTGGCAGGGACTTTAGGCTGAGGAGTGGATGCATCCCTGCTCATCCCCCTTCTGCCTCTCCCTCTGAAGAACCCCCTCTGAGAAAAGGAAGAAGAGGCCTGTGCTTGGTAAAAAGGCCTTTGAAAAGGCCTGCCCCTGCCCCTAGACTGCTGCCATTGAGGAGTTGCCTGCCTCTCCTTGGCCTGAGCACTCCTGTAAGTGGTCCTGTACTCATCCATTTTCTTCATGTAATTCTCTGTCTGCTCCCCAAACAGATAATTACCCACTACAGGAAAATCCATGGCCTTAGCCTGGGTGTCCTGCGAGAGGCTAGTACATCTGAGCCAAGCTATCCTCCGAAGAGCCACAGATGTAGCCATGACTCTTGATGAAACATCATTAGAGTCCACAGCAGCAAGAAACTGAACCTTAGATGCCTCAATCCCATCTGCAGCCACCGCCTCCAGCTCCTTGGCTAGCTGAGGGGAGGCCTGTTTAGCCAGTGCCAGTACAGTGTCCCACCTGGACTTCTGGTACCTGGCTGTATAGGCCATGTAATTCGCCTGTCTGAATCCCAAGGAAGATGCCATGTACTGTTTCTTTGCCATGGCATCAGTCTTCCTGGAGTCCTTGTCTGGGGGGTGTGAAGCCAAGGGAATATTTGCCTTATCACAGGCAGCAGCCTGCACTACCCCAACATGGCTGCATTGCTGATATAAGAACTCCGTGTCTGAGCCTGAAAGTGTATACCTCTTTGTCCATTCTTCTATCCACAGGAGGTATAGTGTTAGGAGACTTTAGGATTTTTGTGCCTGTTTCCAAAGGATTTGTGGAGGGGAATAGACAGTCTCCTGGACTCTGGGATGTCCATCATTTCTACATAATCAGGCTCCTCTTGATCTTCCACAGCCTCCTCCATAGGAAGCTGGAGGGTTTCAGCCACCTTTCTGTAGAACATAAAATAAGAAGGGGACTCAGAAAGCTTAGGAGGGTCTGGTTCCACAGGCACATCCAGACCCTCACTTTCACAATCATCATCCTCAAATTCCCCTTCCTCTTCAAATTCCAGTTCATAAAGATCTTTGAGGGTATAATCTTGAACCGGGGGAACCAACCGAACCGAACCCCTGCCAGAAAGAGTCGAATGGTAGGAACCGGCTGAGCAATTCCACACAATCTGGCTATCTTCAGCGGTCGGAACATGAATCTCTGATCCGAACTGGTCGATTTGTTCTATTTTCTTTTGTTGGAACCGCTTGGTTCAAGAAGTATCGCTTGTTCAGACGGCACTCCTTCTGGTTCAGTCGGAACCGAACCGGGCTAGCCATCCCGGTCAGCGGACTTCTTGGCCTCCTTTTCCCTCAGTCTACCTAATCTCTTATCAAGGGTAGATTTGGGAAAGTTTTTACATATTTGGCAGTCTGAATCGAGGTGGTCAAACCCCAGACAATAAACACAGATGGTGTGGGAATCAGCCTTAGCAAAGACCTCCCCACACCACTGCAGTGTTGAAACCCAGTGGGCCCGTTTTTTTTCTTGGGTTTCTCAGACATGGCCAACCTAAAAACTTAACCCTTTTTATGGCAACCGCCAGGCAAGACTCCCTTATCGGTTCCTAACCGTGTCACGGGTATTGGAAAAAAAGGTACTAAAACACATTTTTTTAGAACTGATAAGAACCGGTAACCACACACTAAATAAAAACACAAAACACAAGATTTCACTATCAAATGGCCGGTTCAGCTGAACCGAGCCGCACTTTTACAAGTTCCACACAGAAAAACAGAACAATTCCTATCTAGTACTCATGGCACCACAGACAGAGACTGAACCAACTATGCAGATAACTTTTTCGGTTTAAAAAAAACGACGGAAACTGAAACTTTAACCGACTTTTGAACCGAGCTGAAGGAGAAATCTCCGGAGCGACCGTTCAGTGAGGCGGAGTAAAGAATCTGACGGTTTGAGTTTTAAACACTCCAGATGGAGACTTCAACCAAGCTCGAGCTCAGCATTCTATGAACTGCATAGAAAGTTAACTCTTTGTTCTCCGGGGCAGTTCAAAGGTTGGGAATCACTGTAATATGTCAGAATACAGCAAGACTTCATGTTGTTTGAATCAGCTGTCCTCCACCTGGGCTAGAGAGCGCACCTGGAGCCACAAGAGAAGAGGTAGCTCCGGAAAACTCCACAGCCAACAGCTGGTCAACCATACTGGAACTGCCTAGGCTGTGCCCTGAAGAATCCCCACTGTGAGGTGACTGGGGCATGAAAGTCCAGAAGGATGGTCCCCTACCTCAAAAGAATGGGGCCCTCTCAAGAAAACCGAAAGGGAAGGGCGAGGGTCCGCGCTATGACTTCTCCCAGAGCCCGGGTGGGCTCCAGAAAAAGGTCGCCACATGGAGCCCATACCTCTTGACCCCTCGGAATCCAAAAGTGCCCTCCTCCTTGAGAGAGCCAGCCTAGGCAGCTGGCAACCCTGGTCAGCCACTGAAGGGGCTATCCAGGGAGCAGCACCCTTCCCTCCTGTGGGTGCTCCGATTGGCCCCACAGTTGGGCGATCCAGGCACACCACTTGAGGGGGTACCACCACTGAGGGGTCAGAAAACCCTCAGAGTCCAGGCTGCAGAGCAATGGTGGCCTGCACCACTGCCTGCCGGTCAGCACCCCTGACCCTGGTCCCGGGAGCCACTGTCCGCTCCTCAGAGGGGGTCTGGTTCCGGCCTGTTGAGGACACTACTAAGGTGTCCACATGTGCAGCCAACTCCAAAGAGTCAGACTGCCTATCTGACTCAGAGTCCGATTCCTCCTCCTCTGAAGAGGTGGAGATCGAAGTTCTGTGCTAAATAGTGCGTGGACGCCTGTTGCCATCCTAAATGAAAAGTGAACCAGATCCAGAGACTGCACCAGAGTCGGCACCAACGTCCCCAGCCACACTGCAAACAGTGGGGGAAGAAGACATGGCTCCAACGACAGCAGCAGCATCTGAGCCAGAACCTTTCATGGTGCCGTCCCGACCCATGACGCCACTCCCAGAGACTGCGTCGATGACAATCTCGACTGCGCTCTCGGCACCACGAATGGCGAGGGGAGATCCAAAACCCCCAGGGCACCGTGTCCAGCTCTGGAGCCGCTTGCTGTGCTCAACCATGGTGCCACGGACAGCATCGTAGAGCCTCCCACGGTGCCGTGAGCACCATCGGTGCCGCGAACAGAGCCAACGGCAGCAACGGCACCAAGCGACGGACTGGCACCAATGACAGCACCATCAGGGCCCACGGCGCCGAGGCCCAAGATGGCGCCAACAGACTGCGTCAAAGACAGTGCCAACCCAGGCCTTCTGTGCCGAGGGTATGACACCGGGGGAGCTTTCAGCCCCGAAGGGGCAATTGCCAAGGTGGTGCCTCCGCAAAAAGGGGTCTGAAAAGGGCAGTGGGACTAAGGCAGCAGCCCTGCACATGTGGCTGTGGCAGACAAAACAATTGGGTATGCAAAAGATGGGACCCCCTTGTAACTGAGATGGCATAGGTGTGCCAGGCAGTTGAAAATTGCAAATGACTCCTAATAAACAATTAGCATGCCACCAGTAAAGAGATTTTTTTAATGTTAATTTTAACAGGCTATGCCCCCACCCCCAGGGAAGGAAAGGCAGAGAAAAAACACTGGTGCATGTGGCACTGAGTAGAGATAAACTCATTTCCCCAGTTACCTTTGAGCCTACTGGTCATGACAGCCAGTTCTGGCACAGAGGGAAAAAAACCCACACTAACCAAGACAGTATGAAAAGTTTTGCCTGGCATAGTCACAGAAACCACAGCAGAAAAGTAACCAGACTCCTCCTGCAGGCAACCTGATTGTGGGCGCTATGGACGATGCTAGCCTATACGAAACTGGGCAGGTTGGCATTGTACATGTGAATGCTGCAGAGGAGTACCCACATAGCATTCACAAAGGGGAGCACAGCAGTACAAGTGGCCCAATTCCCCCAGCCGCTGCGGACAGCAATGCCTGGGGCTTGTCACACTTACGTGGCATGCACGAAGCCATGATGTGCTGTCCACCGGGTGTGTGTGTGCAGTAGGATGCAGGCTACACCAGGGCAGATCCTGCCATGACCCACTGCGTGCCCCCACGGTCAGTGCCTGCTGAACGCAGAGGACTAGGACAGGGCCCTCTGTGCTGCTGCTGCTCACTAGGCAGATGGAGACGGCAGGGACGGGTGAGTGTCCAACACAGCACCAGAGCGGTGGCACCAGGACGTATGTTGCCAGGTGGGGTGGGGGGTGCCGGATTGTGGCACAGCCCTCCCACGGGGCTCGGGGTACGGCCACAGAAGTGCGGGGCACACCTGCTGTTGCGGGCTGGGGTGGGGTCCACAGGCCTGGGTCCGTCAGTGCGCTGGGGGGGGGCACTGGGAGCCAAGGACTGGACCGGTGGGCAGACTGGCTATAGGGGACATGCTGTGCGGGTCCGGGTGCCTGCGGTAGGCATGCACTACCCCAGACCCGTGAAGGATGCATTGTGTGTCCCGGGGTTGGCATCCAATGCGACTCCACCCCCCGGCCACCCTGAGGAGTCCTGCGCACCGGGGGGGGAGCCACAGACAGGTGGGCGCCGTCTGTGAATACCAGCATGTGCGTACCTGTCCACGTATGCGCAGCTACGCAGGCGGAGTACACAACTTTTTCACGTACTACCACCCCAGTTCTGCAAAGTGCCCTGTATCCTGTGCTAAGTGTAATTCAATTTGATCCAATCTAGTGCTAAGCACACCCCCACAGACAGGGATACTGTCCAGTGGAGTTAGAGTTGGATGGTACCCGGTGGGCACAGGTTGCATTTAGTAACTAACAGGGATATATCCAGTTGGATTGGGATATACCCAGGTAGAAGAGAGAAGGCTAGAGAAAACGTAATAAACAAAGTCACTTCGTTTTTTAATTTTTTTGTCAGTACGGAGGCCCTAGTGGAGGGCCCTCATCTCAGTTTTAATTTGTTGGGAGTGGATAGAGAGCTCTGGTAGTGGGATCCAGACCATTTTATTTTTTTTTACACACAGGCCCCCCACAGAGGAACGACAACTGGGGTGAGGCATACAGAAACAGCATAATATGCCAACAGCAGGGTGAGCTGCCCAGAAGCCCTGCCTCAGCTAAAGCGGGGGATGGTGAGTGTGTGTGGCAATCAATGGAGAAGATAATCTGAAAAAGTAACAGCTGCGATATGTACATAACTTTCATATCTTCCATGAATCAATCTCCACTGATTCCAACTTATGGGTCAGAGTACCATGCTTCCCTTTTCTTACGGAGAAAGTGGCTCACACTGAAGCTAAAGATAAACCATCTGCCCTCTGCATTGGGGAGAACACCTGAGGGAAGGGGCTTCTCGCAGGTCTGGTGAGACCGGAGACTGGTCAGGGCCAGGAGAGGGTTCCTTTGGCACAGGAGGGTTCCCCAAGAGTACCACCTGACCCTAGTGTGGAAGAAATTAGCTTGGAAATGCAAGTTTAGCACCTTGCACTAGGTCAAGAGCGCCAGTCGAGATAGGCAAAGCCACCCTTTTCCGTCAGACACAGAGTGCTGTTCCCAACAGTCTTGTTGCACTTCCTCACTCTGTGGCAGTACAAACAGAAGACTGTGCAGCTGCAACCATAGGCAACAACTGTAGGTCACCATATGGGCCTGGTATGCCAATACACACAAGGGCACATGTGAGGTAAACAATCTTCCTACCCAGTGCGTCTGTGAGAGCAGTCCCTTTTTGGTGGGGGGGGGGGGTTGGTCGGTCATGTGTGAGGTTCCATGGCCCAGATGAGGTCTGCATTACTTGAGGCTCCAAAGTGGGTGAGGTATGTCACCTGCAGACCCTGTGCAAGCGCAACACCACAAGAGGAGGTCCCATGGTTCCAGGCCTTGGAGACATGCCTAGTGTCAAGACTGAGAACTCCTAAGAGTCCAAATGGCAGGGCTGCTGGAGGATGGTTGGTGTAGGCTAAGAGGTCGAGAGTCGGGAGCATCTCCACCAAGAGTCAGTGATACAGGGTGTACTCCGCAGAAGACGACAGAGGGACTGAAGATTCCTTGTCCTCTGATGAGGATGTGGATGGAGACAAGGCACCCCTCCAACCACAGTTGGTACGGGGACAAGGGCCTGAACTGGGCCCTGTCCCTGATGGGCCTAGTAATGAGGGCATCCTCTGAAAATAAGCAGAGGGGCTCTTCTAAATGGGGATGAGACTCCTGGTCTCGAGGGCTTCTGCCTGGGCTGTGAAACTGCATAGGAGGCCTTGCCCGAGGGGAGGGGCTAGAAGCTGTCTGAAGGGTGTCCTCCTACATTTAGGAGTGACCCAATCAGTGCCCTTGGGGCAAATTTCCCAGGTAGAGGAGACTGGAGCTGTACAGGTCCCATAGGGTGACCCAGCTCTTCACCAGTGTCAATGTCTTCCTGTGGCTCTGGAGTGAACCCCAGCTTTAAGTCATCATTTGACTCCACGGTGGTGCTGCCTCTGGCACCGAGCTCAAGTCTGGTAACATCCTCAGAGACAGGACCCTCCCCATCACCATGGTCAACAGTGTCCTCAACACTTCACTCTGTGTAGATGTACGTGTCATTCTCAGTGCTGTCCCCCTCCTTGGTGTCACAAATGGCACTGGAGTCTGAGACAGTCTCCGAGCTGACATCTCTGTCGACACTGCACTCAAAGCCAAGCCCAGGATTAACACCATGGCAGTTGCCTACACCTTCATCATGCCTGAAGCTGCCATCCCTCCCCAGTGTTGCTAGTGACACTATGGTCAGGGACAGGCTCCAAGCTGGTTTGAGAGATGACAAATGAAAATTACGTACCTACCGTAATTCTTGATCTTCTTGGACAAGTCTCCACCACTCATTCACACTATTGGGATCTGCGCCGGAGGCACCAGGACCCATCGGGAGCAAACTTTTGCTGGGGGTTGACGCCAGAGATGGCGCCTGCTGAGGGTTGCTGCAGCCGCAGTCAGCAAGGGCAATGACTATCTCAAGGCCGACTCCCAACCGCCTCAGTACCTTTTACCAAGGAGGTGCAGCGAATTCAACCTAGAAGGGTAGCCTAACCTAAAAACCAGACTTAAAATAGTCTGGACGACCATGTAAGAAGGGTCAATAAGAAGTCTTCAAGGCCTAAAGATTTGAGGGAGTGAGGACCAACAAGAGAGGTGAGCTTGGGGGATGGAGGGTGGGCGTGTGAATGAGTGGTGGAGACTTGTCCAAGAAGATCAAGAATTACGGTAGGTACGTAATTTTCATATCTTCCTGGACATAAGTCTCCACCACTCATTCACACTATTGGGAGAGTACCGAGCTAATAATCCCCCAAGAGGGCGGCAGGAAAAACCAAGAGCTCATGTTTGTTAAGACAGAAGTCCATTAAGGATGGCTCTGCCAAAGGAAGAATATCGTCTGGCATGGACATCAGTGCATAATGTAGCAATATGCACTGAGCTCAGGTGGCTGCATTGCAGATGTCTGCAATGGGCATGTTGCGGATTTCCGCTAGGGATGCCGCTACCACTCTGGTAGAGTGAGCGTAAACTCTACCCTC
Source organism: Neoceratodus forsteri (assembly GCA_016271365.2). Classification (NCBI taxonomy): domain Eukaryota; kingdom Metazoa; phylum Chordata; order Ceratodontiformes; family Ceratodontidae; genus Neoceratodus; species Neoceratodus forsteri. Next base: position 291,163,889 of record JADMNL010000026.1, read on the forward strand.
CAACTTAACCTGCGCCATGGAATAGCAGTGACGAAGGCACGCCACTAGCCATGCTGAGATACATCTAATAGCGACAGGTTGACCCAGCCGGGCCTCACTGAAGGAAACGAACAGTTGCTGGGCTTTACGAAAATCCTTGGTTCTATCTAAGTAAGGCCCTCTTAACATCCAGAGAATGAAGAGAGCTGCTCCCTTCATTTTGGAAGTCCACAAAATAAGAGGGAAGGACCAAAGGTTGGTTAAGATGAAATTCTGACACAACCTTAAGAAGAAATTTAGGATGAGTACGAAGGACTACTTTGTCCTTATGGAACACAGTATACGGAGGGTCTGTGACCAGGGCATGTATCTCAGAGACCCTACGGGCTGAGGTAATGGCCACTAAGAAGGCAGTCTTCCAGGTGAGAAACTTTAGCTCACAGGTAGCTAGAGGCTCAAAAGGTTTCCGAGTGAGCATGTCTAGCACAAGATTAATGTCAATGTCAATTTTATTTAAAAAGACGCCCAATCCCAAAGGCTCTGGGCGCCGCACAAAACTGTACAGTATGTCATACCGTATAATTACAATAAAATATCATACATATAAAACTTAATTTCCAAATTAATGTCCCAGGCTGCAACAGGATGTCATGTAAGGGGTCTGGTGTGCAGAATGCCCTTAAGAAATCTCTTAACCATAGGTAACTGAGCCAGTGTAAGAGAAAAAAACCGCTCATGATACGCTGAAATGGCACTAAGGTGAACTTTAACTGTAGAGTACTGGAGACCTGAATTTGAGAGGTCCAAAAGGTACTCTAAAACTTTATCTGGAGGGCAGGAAAAGGATTCAAAGAACACTTAGTACACCAGAGGGAAAACGCTCCACTTAGCCGTAAGTTTTCCCGCGAGTGGCTGGCTTCCACGCAGCCAGAAGGATATCAGAAACTCTTCGAGACATTGAACCGATTTACTTCTACCTCTTCAGGAGCCAAGCGTGAAGGTGAAGAGATGTCAGATTGGGATGGACCACCGGTCCCTGAGTTAAAAGGTTCATCTGCAGGGGAAGTGGTCTCGGAGGAACTGCCAACATACTGTTGAGAAGTGGAAACCACAGTTGTCGAGGCCAAAAGGGAGCAATGAGAATCATCTTGTCTCCCTGAGACTCGAACTTGAGGAGTACTCTCTGAATTAGAGGAAGAGGCGGAAAGGCGTAAAGAAAGCGTTTGTCCACCGCAGCCTGAACGCATCCTGACAAAAAATGCCAGGCCCTGGATTTCTGGAGCAGAAGAGAGGCAGTTTTGCGTTGAGTGGGGACGCAAAAAGGTCCAGGTCCGGAGTTCCCCACTCTTCGAATAGTGACTGAACTATGGTTGAGTTGAGAGACCACTCGTGAGGATCTGTCTCTGTTCTGCTGAGACGGTCTGTCAAGTCGTTCTGTACACCTGGCAGGTAGATTACTTGAATTAGAACCACTCCCAGACCCTCATCGCTTCTCTGCATTAGGGGTAAGAATGAGCACCGCCCTGCTTGTTGATGTAATACATCACTGCTTTGTTGTCCGTTTGGAGGAGAATATTCTTGTGACAGAGAATATCCTTCAAAGCTCGGACCGCATAAAGGACGGCTCTCATTTCTAGGACATTTATGTGAAGCTGGGACTCAAGTTGAGTCCACACACCCTGAGTGTGGAGAGCCTGACAGTGAGCTCCCCACCCCATTAGTGAGGCGTCTGTGGTAATGGAGATCTGATGGTCCAGAGGGGCAAAGGGGTATCCCTGCAGGAGATTGTCCTCTTGAGACCACCAGGTGAGAGACCTCCGATGGTTCTGTCACCTTGATAAGATAGGACTGCGGGTGAGTGGTCGGAGACCACTGAGTACTGAGCATCCACTGGGTGGTTCTCATGTGCAGATGGGCCAGAGGTACAGTGAACACTGAGGATGCCATGAGGCCCAGCATCCGTTGCATTGAAAGCGCTGTAACTGACCTGTTCTCTCCGATGTAACGGGCCATCTGAAGGATATCGTTCCTTCTGTCCTCTGGGAGAAAAGCCTTCGCACAGAATGTGTCCAGAAGGGTCCCTATGAAAAGGAGCCTCTGGGAGGGCTGCAGCTGTGATTTCTTGAGGTTTAGCAGGACTCCCATGGACATAAGGAGGTGAGAGGCCATCTCTATGGCATCCAGAGTCCCTTGTCTGGAAGGACTTGCCAGAAGCCAATCGTCCAGATAAGGGAACACCTGAATTCTGAGTTTTCTGAGGTGCGCTGCGAGAACTGCACAACACTTTGTAAAAACTCGCGGCGCCGAGGATAGCCCAAAAGGCAGGACTCTGAACTGATAATGTTGTCCCAGAGCCACAAACCTCAGGAATTTGTGATGCCTCAGGTGAATGGGAATGTGCTGGTAAGCATCCTGCATGTCTACGGAGGCTAACCAGTCGTGCTGATGAAGCAAGGGTAACAGGGTTCCTAGAGAAATTATTTTGAATTTCTCCTTGGGGAGAAATTTGTTTAGCTTTCTGAGATCTAGAATAGGGCGCATCCCCCCAGACTTCTTTGGAACCAGAAAGTAATGAGAGTAGAACCCCGTGTTTCGTTGATGCAGCGGCACAAGTTCTACTGCCCTGTTGTTTAGAAGGCCCTGAATCTCGGCGGTGAGAAGGTCTGACTAAAGGGCAGACAGCCTGGGCTGCCGTTTGGGAGGACAATCCGGAGGGGTTTCCACAAAATTGAGTGCGTACCCCTCGCGGATTATCCGAAGGACCCATTTGTCTGAGGTTATGGACTTCCACTGGCTGTAGAAGTGCATCAGCCGACCTCCCACTGGAGAGGAAAAGTCCACCTCGGGCAGTTGAGGTGGGACTTGGGCCAGCAATTCATAAGGTAGCACTGGGCGCTTTGGGCCCTTGCGCTTTCTGCTGCGCCTTCTTTTGAGGTTGGGCAGGTTGGTTCTTGTGGAAACTTCCTCTGCCTCGAAAGGACTGACGGTTATGAAACTGACGTTTACTGGCATGCCCTCGAGAGGGGGCAGGAGGGGGTCTAGAAAACTTAATGGCTGACCTAGTCTTTTGTGTAGCTTCTAGAGCTTGCTTGACCTGAGGACCAAAAAGATATGCACCATCAAAGGGCAATGCCATTACCTGCTGTTGCGCATCATTGGTGAAGCCTGAAGTGCGCAGCCAGGAATGGCGGCGGCTGCTGAACGGGAAGCGGAGTCGAAAGTGTCCATGGCTGCTTTAACCTGTTGGTTGTTAGATTCAATACCCCTGGTAATGGTTTGGAGAAGCTCTGGTTTTGAATCCGACTCCGGAAGAGCTTCAACCATTTGCTTGAGAGAGTGCCACAGGATATACTTGTACTGAGAAAAATAGCCCTAACTGGCAATACGCATACTTAGGGTAGAAGCAGCAAAGACCTCTTACCTAAGGTGTCTATCTTACGAGATTCCTTGTTAATAGGTCGAGCTGTAGCGGTTTGAGGAAGGACGACCTTATCATTCTCTGCCAGGACTAAATAGGATCCGCAAATGCTTGGGATGCCAAAATGGGACGATCCTTGGGGGCTGAATATTTTCTATCAATGGATTTAGCCACCGATGAAGAGAGAGCAGGATTATTCTATACCATTTGAGACAGCATCTCGGAAGGAAGGCTGAATCGGAGGAGTCAAATCCGTAGGGATCTCCGAGGCGTGAAGGTATTGGAGTCTTAGCAATTTCCCAGGATCGATGTCTGTAATCTGGAGAGAAAGTGTGGAAATCATATTCTTCAGCAGAGACTTAAATGACGGGTCCTCGACCACAGGCTCTGCAGCAGTAAAAGACCCTGCTTCGTCCACCTCATCGCCCAGCCGAAGGTCTGGGTCAGGCTCAACGTCATCTCCTGACAGTCCAGGAGGGACTGTATGAACAGGAAAGGGATGAAAGCCAGAAGAGGAAGGAGGAAAAGAGACAAAAGAAAAATCCCCAAGAGCCCCCGGCGCCGAGGAGGCGCGTGGCGCCGAGAACGGTGCCGAGGAACCCGGGGTGCCGAAAATGGCGCCGAGAAGCCACACGGCACCGAGGATGGTGCCGCGGCGCCGCACGGCGCCAAAAAGCCGGGTGACGCCGTGAAGCCGGGCGACGCTGAGGACGGCACCGCGAGGCCACACGGTGCCAAAGGCGCTCCCAGAGACTGAAAAACAGGTTTTGAAGGAAAAAGAGCAGGAGATAAGGGCATCGGTGTGGCCCCTTGCGCCAAAGCCATGTGGGGGGGTGCACCTAAGCACGGAGTCGATGGCACCGAAGAAGGTGCCGTGCGACCAGGAAAGTCCAACCGCCCCTACCTGGTTGCCCAGAGAGCTCGAAGACCCACGAACGCATCGAGCCAGGTAGCCGAACCAACCTCCGGGCTCATTGCTCCATAAGAGCGCCCACTGATGAAACTGCTCATCTGAAGACCTACCGCGGGCGGTAGGACTCGATGTCAAAGACGCCGGCTACCAGAAGCCGCTGTTGGCGACTCAAGGCGAGGAGACCGCAACCAGCCCGATAACCGAACGCTACGCAGACGATTACGAGGGCGCACTCAGTGATGCCTTCTTTAGACCAGGGGTCAAGAAGAGCTCGAGGCCGAACGGTGCAGAGAATGCGACCGCTTGGCTTTATGCTTCGCTGGGACCGCCATCTCTGGCATTGGACTGACCATTGTCAGACCTCCTTCCGGAGAAGGCGGCAGACCGGACCCAGCCCGACTGACTGAACAGTTTACATGAAGTCTCCTACCGTCACCCGACCTGCTCATGGTTCACTCCGCCAGTGTAGGCTGAGACTTCTTTATCATTTTATTTAAAATGAGAATAACTTAAGCGATACTGTATCGAGATAATACTACAAAATAATAAAACTGAAAACTATGCTGCTAGTTTGAAGTTTGACTCCCGACAGGCGAGCGACGTCGTCACTGAAAGGCACTCGACGGCAGGAAAAAAGGAACTGAGGCGGTTGGGGAGTCGACGCCGAGATAGTCTTTGCCGCGTGAGCTGGGGCTTGCGGCGCCGCTCCTCACGGCGCCATCTCTGGCGTCGACCCCCCAGCAAAAAGTTTGCTCCCGATGGGTCCTGGTGCCTCCGGCGCAGATCCCAATAGTGTGAATGAGTGGTGGAGACTTATGTCCAGGAAGATAAGCCTTGGTGTTGGTTCCACCCCAGACACCGCAAACTGTGTCACCTGCCTCGTCATCATCACAAATGGTAACAACAGCACGGATGACACCAGAGGATGCTGTGAAGGTGTCCACTGGTGTACACCAAGTGTACAGCTGCAGCCTTGCCACCAGGGACGTCTGCTGCTCAAGGCAGTTGAACTGTGGATGGTTCTCAGCCAGCTGTCCAGAAACAGCTGGATGTCCACTAAACCCTACCAGCAGAGTCGCCATCTCAGTGCTGTGAGGTGGAGGAGAACTCTACTTCCTTGAAACCAGAGGTCCCAGGAAGAGTCCCAGGGGAAAAGCCTATAGACCATACCCAGAACACACACTTACAACACCTGCCTCCAAAGGTGCGAATCAGGTGATCCCACTTCAATGTGTGGTTCTCCAAGGTGCGCCGGTCCATAGAGAAACAGGTGTTGCATTCATCCATATTGTGCTCTGGTCCAAGGCAGGCAGCGCAGGTCTGATGCTAGTCTGTAGCAGCTATATTTGTTCCCACAGGGGTGCTGACATATGATTGGTGGCTGTTGGACTTGCTTCGACAAGGCCCCTACAGATTTGGCTTTAAGCATCATACAGAAAATAAAATAAAGAAGTACGGCAACAAGAAGTAGCAGTGGCGTGGGAAACATTACTGTACTTTGGCTGCCACGAGGCGAACAGAGGAGCACTCCCCCAGTGTGCTCTCAATGGTAGCAAGAAAACACACCTGAGGTTGGTGAGCGAGCCAGCAATGGATATTGGCCAGCAAGTGGCACCACATGGAGGTGCACAGGCACTGTGCCCAGTAGCTGTTGCTTGGCCCCTAGCCAAAGCTCTAATCCTTTGGGGTCCTAGCGGTCTCCAATCCAGACCCATAAGTGGGAATCAGTGGAGAAGTTTGATTCATAGAAGATCAATAAATCACCGATAAACAGGCCTGGGGTTCAAAAACCAAAACAACAAAACATCGGTGGGGGGCAGGAAAATTGGACCAAAGGGATGGGTTACAGATGGAGAGGGGATGCATAAACATAGAAAAAAGGCATAAAAGAAGTCAGGTACAGGTGCCGGTACAAGTATAGGCTTGGGACACATGGGACATATATCATAAAGAAGAGATCTCAGGGCAGAGGAGGACTGGGAGAGGATGGAGAAGGGAAACAAGATGAGAGGTGTGGGATAAAAAGCAGCTTGTCCTGCAGCGGAGGTCTTAGAACAAAGGAGAGAACAAGGTCAGAGTTTCACAGATGGTTGGAGGAGATGAGGGGCCAACGACAGAATAGGGAGATATGGGAGATGCCATGAGAGAAGTGTCTACCCTCAAGTGAGGGTTGTGAGAGTGAGAAGTGATGGGCGCTGGGAGAAACATCACAGGCAGAACAAAAGGAATGGAAGAGAGGGTCAGTCTGGCTAAAGTGGATTTGAATGGCCATGCCCGCTTATTCTGGGGGAAGAGAGAGTCCTGAAATATACTCTGATTTGCAAAACAATACCATGTTTTAGTTCTAAGCACCATCATCCTCTAAGTAGAGGTTAAAGTGCATTCACACACCATTAGTGTATTCCTGTCGATTAGTCGACACATGTTGGAGCGGCTCCCTCCTGCAATTATGTGATCCTCCCCCAGCCAATGGCAGCTGTAAATCTAAAAGGAAAACAGAATTTCCAAACATTACAACAAAGCACAGGATGATGTCTAGATGGATTTCAGAGGGAGGTAGTTACTAAACATTACATAAAAGCAATTCTTTAACACTGTCTCAAGGCTGGGTGTAGATAGCTCTTTTCTATCCATCTGAATCAGACTGTGTTTAGATAGCACCCCCCTGATCTGAACTGGGCTTAGTTTACATAGCTCTGAACTGAATCAGCTGCATTTAGTCAGTGCTGTCTGATCTGAATTGGGTTTGATTTACACACCTCTGCTCTAAATCAGGCTTAATTTACTCCGATCTGAACTGAGCTGGATTTACACAACTCTGATCTGAATTAGGCTTGGACTGCGCAGCTTCAGTCTTGGCTGTTTAGTCAGTACCATCTGACCTAGACTGGGCTTCTCTGAAGCTGCCTCAGGCTGGGTGTAGATAGCTCTTTTCTACCTGAATCAGGCTGTGCTTAGATGGCACCCCCTGATCTGAACTGGGCTTAGTTTACATAGCTCTGAACTGAACAGGGCTTGGTTTACACAGCTATGATCTGAACTGGGTTGGGTTTACACAGCTCTGGTCTAAATCAGGCTCGATTTACTCTGATCTGAACTGAGCTGGGTTTACACAACTCTGATCTGAATTAGGCTTTGATTGCACAGCTCCAGTCTGAGCTGGGCTGTGTTTAGTCAGTACCATCTGATCTAAACTGGGTTTTATTTACACACCTCTGATCTGAACTGGGCTGGGTTTACACAGCTCTGATCTAAAGCAGGCTTGGTTTACACAGTTCTGATCTAAAGCAGGCTTGGTTCACACAGCTCTTATCTGAATCTGGCTGGTTTGCATATCTCTGATCTGAATCTGTCTAGTTTACACAGCTCTGATCTGAATTAGGCTTGATTTATACAGCTCTAATCTGTATCTGGCTAGTATGCAGATCTCTGATCTGAATCTGGCCAGTTTATGCAGCTCTAATCTGAATCCAGTTTGGTTTACACAGCCCTTTTCAATCTAAAAATGTCTGCATTTAGATTGCTACCTGTGATCAGAATCAAAAAGGGTAGCGATACAATGTACTATAGGATAGAAGAAGGCGTAGCCCCTGATTCTTTTCACTCATTTTTGTAACGTCTTTTTTTTTTTTTAAGTTTGTTTATGCACCCACTGCCAGCACCTCGGTGGCGGATACACCAGCCCAATCCAGTCCCCGTTGCTCTGGGGATCTTCATAGGGCTCAGCAGTGGTGCTTTTTTCAACTTTAATTCCCACTCCCCAATCCCTACCCCAAAGGATGCCAGCACATGGACTGTTACGTCCAGGCTGATGCACATTGTAGCCAAGTGCCTAATGGTGTCCTCCTCTCCTAACACTGTGATCCTTGCCCTGCCACCTGTGCATCTACAGGTTGCAAGGACTGGCAGCGTGAGACCCCTCCCCCGCCGGAGGACAGTGTCCTCTGGAAAGCTCAATCCTCCTTCCTCCTGGCAAGCTCCCCACAATCCAGGCCTGTTCCCGATTTGATGACACACTGCAGACTTAGACTGACAGAGGAAATTAAACATAACTTAGGATTTAAAAATATATAAATTACAAACCAGGCTGTGTCCACGGTAGTCATTCGGCACCTCGCAAATCTGCTCTCCAGTTTTATAGTCCCAAATCTGAATTAATAATAATATTGTTTAATTAGTTGATATGTTTACAATTATAAGTCTAAATAATTATTCATGAGCCTAGCTGGGCTCCTGATTGGCTACTGGATCCGTGATCAATGTCTTAGAAATGACTGATGCAGCTGCCAACTGACACTGTGTGGCACGCTGGTCTCACACCACTCTGTCTGAAACCTCAAGTAACTGGAAAAAAAGAACACTGTTATTGCGATTAGAGTTATAATCACAATAACAACCTTGAAGCTGGTCATTTCCTTGGATTAATGACCAGCTAGAGGGATGTAGCCCTCAGCTGTACCCCGGGCCACCCATCTCCCAACCAGTCATTAATCCCTCGGCAATGACCAGCTTCTCAGTCGTCACTGCGTAATTAAACCACTGACACTCAGTAGATAACTCACAGCAATATATATATATATATTTTTTTTTATATAGGCCTTTTTCTTGTTCCAGTCTTGACTGGCGGCACCCCTCTCAGCCCCGTCACCAACCTTTAAGGTCTTCTGGATTTACAACTTCTCTACCACTTATCTAGGACTACAAGGTGGCGGGTGACCAGACATGTCGGTCATGTGATAGTCTGTGTGGGGAGAGTGCCGGCTTTTCCTCGGTCTCCTGGTTTTCTCCCTGGGGTGTTGCTGTGCAGTGTCGCAGTCATGGATGAGTGCGTTGGCACGAATGTGTGGAGGGCATCTGGCAGCGGGCGCTCCCCATTCTGGTGATCTCAACTGGTCTTCATCAGTCAGCAGTCACGCTCTGGGAGCAGTGTTCCCCCCTCCATGAGGAAGGAGAGCAGTCCCTGGGATGCTCAATCCTTGCTACCCTAGCCAGCTCCAGACTGCCTACGCTCGTTCCCGAATGTGGGCTGCCGGCATAGCAAGCAGTAGTGCTACCACTGTACTACCAGGCTGGTTCAGCTTACAGGAAAAAATTACTCACTGCAGTAATATTCTTTCTTATAAGGGGTCCTTTAAGCATCAGTAACTTTAACAGTTAGCTGGATAGGTGCAACTGCCCTGGAGGTGTGCCTTTAAGAGAAATTTAAATGAGCTTAAGGCCATAGCCAATCAGAAAACAGGAAGGGTAGTAAGCCAAGTGAAAGCTGCTGAAGGGTTCAGAATTTTTTCGAAGGAAAAACAAGGGCACATGCCCTGAAAAAGAATCCACAGAATTAAAAAAACATGCAAATGTACACAACAGTGGAAACAGAAGAAAAAATTACTCACCTTAGTAATCTTGTTTTTTTCTAAGGGAATCTTACTGTATTCTGACTTACGCAGTAGAGTCTCACCATAGGACTACCCCGGATCCAAAATGGTTAATAGAACCTATGCAAATGATGGAACACTATCCTGGTAAACAGCTTCTTAACAGTCAGATTCTTGATGAAGCATGCACTAAGCAGTTTCCTAAAACTATAATGCTAATAATATTAATAACAATAACCACCACCACCAGCACCCCCAGACAATAGTAAGGAAAAAATTTAAGGGAATGACCTCTTCCTTAGAAAAGACTTCCAAAGTGGCATCACTAAGACTCAAGTCACAGATGCCCAAAAACAAGACAGTACAGTTACATAAGATCTTACTGTAACAGCAGATCTTCGAGAGAGGCTCTTGCAGTAGGTAATTGCATACTGGACTGATGCCGGCAGGCGGCAGGACCCCAAGGAAAAATTTCTAGCTAGCAGTCTCTAACAGGGGACTGCTCCAAGCCAGGTGACCGACATCATGTGACATCAGTATAAAGGGGCGGTCCCACACGCCCGCTTTCCAGTTCTTTCCCACCAAGGGCCAAAAAGGCAAGATGAGAGAGAAGTGGATATTTCCCTTCCTGGAAAAGGAGCTGAAAAAGCTTAGGGGGATGGAGGGCGGGAAGGCATTACCTACTGCAAGAGCCTCTCTCAAAAATCTACTGTTACGGTAAGTTCTTACATAACTGTACTATCTTACTTTGAGAGGGCTCTTGCAGTAGATAATTACATATAGGACTGAGTCCAAAGCAGTCTGGAACAAGGAGAAGCACACGGGAGGAGGAAAACTACACAACCATAGAACCTCCGGCTGCAAGGATCTCAAGAAAGGAGACCTTGCAGAACAGCCAACCCGAAGCCTGCCCTACAGCGAGAGGCAATGTCCAAACTGTAGTGTTTCATACAGGTATGGACAGAAGTCCAAGTTGCGGCTCCGCAAATATCAGCCACTGACACATTCTTGAAACAAGCCACAGAGGCAGCGACACCCCTGGTGGAGTGCCCTCTGACTTGACCCGGCAGGGTCTTGTGATACTTGTCGTAACAGAAAGTGATACAATGAGCCAACCATTTGGACAGGCATTGCTTGGTAATGGCATTGCCTTCTCTTTTGTGAGCAAAAAAGACAAAAAGCTGATCAGATTTTCTGAGATCCTTCGTCCTGGTGGTGTAGTATCTCAGAATTCTATGGACATCCAAAGTATGCAAGAGGTACTCCCCTTGATTGGAGTGTTGCATAAAGAAAGCCGGTAGCTCAATGGATTGATTCAGCGTAAATTCTACTACCACCTTAGGGAGAAACTTAGGGTTGGTATGCAGAGCCACACGTTCCCTGTGAAAAATCAAATATGGGATTTTGCCCATCAAGGCCTGAAGCTCGGAAATACGTCGAGCTGAAGTAACGGCCACTAGGAAGAGAGTCTTCCAGAATAGGAACTTCAGGTCTGCTGAGGCTGCCAGTTCAAAGGGAGGCAGGGTAAGCTTCTCAAGAATGAAATTCAGATCCCAAGGAGGGGCAGGAATGCGAATAGGGGTTCTCAAATGGAGAACTCCTCTAAGAAAAGTCTTAGAGACTTCCAGCTGTGCAAAAGTTCTGTCCCCAAAAGGGACATGACAAGCAGAAATAGCCGCCATGTGAACTTTCAGAGAGGAATGGCTGAAATCCAGGTCAAAAAGATGACACATATAGTCCAAGATTCCTCTGACAGGGCACGAGAATGGCTTGAAATCCTTGGAAAAGGCCCAAATCGAGAACCGTTTCCATTTCATGACGTAGGTATATCTAGTGGAAGGCTTTCTAGCCTCCACCAGAATCTCCGTCACAAGCGGGGAGACCCTGAATCGGGCCTGGGCTATGTCTGCAGGAGCCATGCATGTGACTGAAGGGATTTGAGGCTTGGATGAACCAGGGTCCCCTGATGCTGGGTCAGCAAAAGTTGCGAAAGAGGCAGTGGAAGAGGAGGTTCCTCTGAATATTGTTGCAGAAGAGAAAACCAAACTTGCCTGGGCCAGAAAGGAGCGATTAAGATCATGCAAGCTCCTTCTTTGCTGAGTTTGTGTAAGACCCCCGGAAGTAAGGGAATCGTGGGGGAAGGCATAGACGAATCTGACCTTCCAGTCTAGAGACAGAGCGTCCCTCCAAAAAATGCCTCGCCCTGGAGCGAGCAAGCAGAAGGCGGGAAGTTTTGCGTTGTGAGGAGATGCGAACAGGTCTACCTGAGGTGTTCCCCAGCGCAGGAAGATATCGTCTACTACCCCCTGATCCAGTTCCCATTCATGAGCCTGTGCTGATGACCGACTGAGGTGGTCTGCCAGCATGTTTTCGACTCCCAGAACGTGAACCGCCATCAGGTGAAGGATGTGTTGCACTGCCCAATCCCAAACTCTCATTGCCTCCCTGCAAAGAGGGTAGGAATGCGTTCCTCCCTGTTTGTTGATGTACCAGACTACGCACATGTCCGTCTGGACAGCCAGATGACTGGGAAGCACATACAAATTCATAGAAACATAGAAGTTGACGGCAGATAAGGACCGCAAGGCCCATCCAGTTTGCCCATTTCTTTTCCTACCTTATAAATGTGCCATCGGCCTTTGCTCTGTCAATGGCCTATCTATTCATGCTCATCTGTATTGTTCCCTTATGCCTATCCCATGCCTGTTTGAAGCCCTGCACTGTATTCATATGCACTACTTCCTGAGGTAGGCCATTCCATGCATCCGCCAACCTTTCTGTGAAAAAGAACTTTTTCACATTACCCCTTAATCAGCCTCCCTCTAATCTCATGCTGTGTCCTCTTGTCCTGATATTTCTCTTATATTGAAACATGTTAGACTCTTTCACCTTGTTATTTTTTTTTTTTTTCATGTTATCTGTTTTTCCCCCTTTTTGCTCAGGGCACATCCACTCCTTCAGGCCTCCAAAGACTCCCACACCCCTCCAATCCCCCCCGAGCCTCCTTACCTCACATAGCAGCCATCTAGGGTAACCCAGCGTATCCCTTCGCTGGACGGGTCCCTCTCTTCCGAGGGGAAGGCACCGGGGAGGGCGGCCGGCACACTCACAATTGGCCCCGTGCTGCTGAGACGGACATAGCTCATGGGAGATCTAGAGGAACTGCGGGCAGTCCGGCAGCCGTCATCCGGCTGAGCCCAGAGCGATCTTTCCGGTTTTCTGGTCCCACAATTTCTGACGTCCTCTTGCAGTGCTCCCAGTCTCCACCAGGGACCACTGCAGAGCGACGCACACCCAGTATCCACCCCAAGAGAGGAGAGCAGTCCTACAGACGCTCAATCCTCATCCTCCCCTGCCGACCCACAGCAACCAGAGCCCATTCCCAAACTCAGGTCGCCGGCATGGCGTGACGTGTGGCATCCAGAGCCTCAACCCTCTGTGCCACCCGGCCGGCACTTTCACCTTGTTAATGCCCTTAAGGTGTTTGAATGTGTCAATCATATCACCTCTCTCCCTCCTTTGCTCTAGGGTATACATATTGAGCTCAGTTAATCTGACCTCATATGCAGTCCCTGCACCATTTTGGTTGCCCTTCTCTGGACTGCCTCAATTTGGTTAATGTCCTTGTGAAGGTGTGGCCTCCAGTACTGCACGCAATACTCAGATGGGGCCTAACCAGTGTCTTGTAAAGAGGGATTATTACCTCCCTCTTCCGATTTTTGATACCCCAAGTAACACACCCCAACATCCCTCTAGCCTTACCTACTGCTTTGGCGGTCTGCTTGGATGATTTCAGGTCAGCGGTGATGACGACGCCCAAGTCTCTTTCTTCCCTTGTGACTGCCAGCAACTCCCCTCCCAGCCTATAGGTGGCTTCAGGGTTTCTCTTCCCTATGTGCATGACCTTGCAATTATTTGCGTTAAATCCCAGTTGCCACTCTTCCGACCATTTTGCTAGTTTATCCATATCTCTTCTCCATCTGGATCATCTACTCTGTTGCAGATCTTGGTGTGATCTGCAAACAGACAAACCTTACCCTCCAGTCCATCTGCAATGTCACTGATGAAGATATTGAAGAGGACTGGCCCCAGGACTGATCCCTGAGGTACCCCACTTGTGACTTGCATCTCTTCTGACTGTATACCGTTTACCACCACTCTCTGTTTTCTGCCCGTCAACCAGTCTGCCACATAGATGACCAACTTCTGACTCAATCCGAGCCTACCCAGCTTATTAATAAATCTTCTATGTGGAACAGTATCGAAAGCTTTGCTGAAGTCAAGGTAGGCGACATCAACTGCTCCCCCTTGGTCCACCACTCTGGCTACCCAGTCAAAGAAATCTATGAGATTAGTTTGACAGGACCTTCCTTTTGTAAACCCATGTTATCTTGGATCCTGTACTCCTATGGATTCCAGGTGTTGCACTATCCTTTCCTTAAGGAGTGCCTCCATAATGTTGCCCACTACTGAGGTAAGACTGACCGGTCTGTAGTCCCCTGCCTCCTCCCTGCTACCACTCTTGTGGAGCGGGATCACATGAGCCCTTCTCCAGTCTTCTGGGACCTCTCCTGTGCTCAGAGACTCACTAAACAGTTCTGATAATGGCTCTGCTAGTTCTACCCTTAGCTCCTTTAGTACCCTGGGATGTATGCCATCAGGTTCCATTGCCTTGTCCACCCTGAGCTTGGCGAGCTCTTGTAGGACCCTTTCTTTTGTGAAGGGACTAGTGCACACCTCCCCCCCCTCTGTGTCCATGGTGCTGAGCTGTGGGCCCTGCCCTACCTTCTCTTCAGTAAATACTGAGCAGAAGTATCTATTTAGGATAGATGCTTTTACATGGTCCTCCTCCTCCTCACATGCCGCCTTTTTCCCTTTGATCTTAGCAATACCCCCTCTGGACTTTCTCCTTTCACTAATGTATCTATAGAAAGTCTTGTCACCTTCTTTTACTGTTTGTGCTAGTGTTTCCTTGGTTTGGGCCTTTGCCTGCCTTATTGCCTTCCATGCTTCCCTTAGGGAAGTTTGGTATGCCTCCCTATCTTCATCCCGCTGCATTCCCTTATATTTCCTGAAGGCCAGCCTTTTGGCTCTGACCTTTTCTGCTACTGTTTTTGAGAACCAAAGTGGTTTCCTTCTTCTTTTGCACTTCCTTTTCTCTCTAACATAATGGAATGTTGCTTCAAGTATTGCATCCAATGCTTGCCCACTTTGCCTGTACCCCCTCACCTGTATTTCTTTTTGCCAGGGCTAGCTTAACTCTGTTGGCCATCTTATCAAAGTCAGCTCCTCTGAAGTCCCATAATGTTGCCTTAGAATGGGATGATTTAGTTCTAACAGCCAAATTGAACTATACCATGTGATGGGTCACTGGCCCCCAGGTGACCTTCTACCTGGAGATCTGTGATCCTTTCCCTGTTAGTCAGTACTAGATCTAGGATAGCCCTGTCTCTTATGGGTTGTTGTAACAGTTGTTTGAGTCCCTCCCCTTGCAGGGAATCCACCATGTGTCTAGTTCTGGCAGACGTTCCTGCTGGTATTGACCAATCTGTATCTGGCATGTTGAAGTCTCCCATTATCAGAACCTCCCCTTTAGCTATCATGTTTTGTACATCTTCTAACAGCAATGTGTCTATGTCCTTCCCCTGGTCTGGAGGCCTGTACACAACCGCAGTTCATATGGCTGTCCCATTTCCTGTTTCCAGGGTGACCCACAATTCTTCTGGCTCCTTATGTGTATTCTGAATTTCTGTAGCTTTGACATTTTCACTGACATAAAGGGCCACTCCACCTCCCCTTTTTGCACCTCGGTCTCTTCAGAACAGTACATAGAGCTTGGAGAGCATACAGCACGGCCCTGAGCTCGAGCACGTTTATATAAAGAGTCTACTGTATTTGAGCCTGGACCAGGAGCCCTGAATCCTGTGAGACCCTAGATGGGCTCCCAACCCTCTCCCGAGGCATCTGTTGTCAATGTTTGGGAGGGAGGTTTGAGGTAGAAGGGAAATCCCTGGCAAAGGATCTCCTGAACCATGGGGTTGGAGACCACGACATCTCAGTCTAAGTCATCCTCCAGCTGGTCCCACTGAGACTGAAGTGTCCACTGAGAGATCCTCATACGGAGCCGAGCGCGAGGGACTGTCGGAATAGCAGCCACCATGAGCCTGAGGAGGCAAAGGACTGACCTGGCACTGACCTGCCTGCGACTGGATAACAGGCTTCCATGAGTCTGGAGGGTGGCCACCCTGTCCAGTGGCAGAAAGGCCATGCCGGTGGTCATGTCCAGGATCATCTGACGAACTGGAGTCTCTGAGAGGCAACCAGATGGGACCTGGCCCGGTTAACAGTGATACCCAGGCTGGTAAAAACCTGTAGGGTAAGGGCAAGAGAACGCAGAAGTTCCTCCCTGGACGGAGCTGCCAGAAGTCAATCGTCCAGGTACGGGAAAACCTGCACTCCCCAGGTAGGCAGGTGAGCCGCTACCACAGAAAGGCATTTAGTGAACACTCGGGGCGCTGAGGAAAGATCTATGAGATTAGTTTGACAGGACCTTCCTTTTGTAAACCCATGCTGTCTTGGATCCTGTGCCCCTATGGATTCCAAGTGATGCACCATCCTTTCCTTAAGGAGTGCCTCCATAATCTTGCCCACTACTGAGGTAAGACTGACTGGTCTGTAGTTCCCTGCCTCCTCCCTGCTACCACTGTTGTGGAGCGGGATCACATGAGCCCTTCTCCAGTCTTCTGGGACCTCTCCTGTGCTAGAGACTCACTAAACAGTTCTGCTAATGGCTCTGCTAGTTCACCCTTAGCTCCTTAAGTACCCTGGGATGTATGCCATCAGGTCCCATTGCCTTGTCCACCCTGAGCTTAGCGAGCTCTTGTAGGACCCTTTCTTTTTGTGAAGGGTGTAGTGCTCACCTCCCTCCCCTTTGTCCATGGTGCTGAGCTGTGGGCCCTGCCCTACCTTCTCTTCAGTAAATACTGAGCAAAAGTATCTATTTAGGATAGATGCTTTTGCAGGTGCGACTCCTCACGCCCCTTTTTCTCCTTTGAGCTTAGCGATACCCTCTGGACTTTCTCCTTTCATTAATGTATCTATAGAAAGTCTTGTCACCTTTTTTACTGTTCGTGCTAGTGTTTCCTCAGTTTGGGACTTTGCCTGCCTTCCCTGCTTCCCTTAGGGCAGTTTGGTATGCCTCCCTATCTTCATCCCACTGTGTTCCCTTATATTTCCTGAAGGCCAGCCTTTTGGCTCTGACCTTTTTTGCTACTGTATTTGAGAACCAAAGTGGTTTCCTTCTTCTTTTGCACTTCCTTTTCTAAAACAATGGGATGCTGCTTCAAGTATTGCATCCTTAATGCTTGCCCACTTTGCCTGTACCCCTGCACCTGTGTTTCTTTTTGCCAGGGCTAGCTTAACTCTGTTGGCCATCTTATCAAAGCCAGCTCCTCTTAAGTCCCATATTTTTGCCTTGGAATGGGATAATTTAGATGTAGTGGCCAAATTGAACCATACCATGTGATGGTCACTGGCCCCCAGGTGACCTTCTAACTGGAGATCTGTGATCCCTTCCCTGTTAGTTAGTACTAGATCTTGGATAGCCCCGTCTCTTGTGGCTTGTTGTACCAGTTGTTCGAGGCCCTCCCCCTGCAGTAAATCCACCATGTGTCTAGTTCTGGCAGGTGTTCCTGCTGGTATTGACCAATCTGTATCATGCATGTTGAAGACTCCCATTATCCAAACCTCCCCTTTAGCTGTCCTGTTTTGTATATCTTCTAACAGTAATGTTTCTGTGTCCTCCCCCTGGTCTGGGGGCCTGTAGACAACCCCAGTTCTTATGGCTGTCCCATTTCCTGTTTCCAGGGTGACCCACAGTTCTGGCTCCTTATGTGTATTCTGAATTTCTGTAGCTTTGATATTTTCATTGACATACAGGGCCACTCCACCCTCTCCCCCTTTTTGCACCTCGGTCTCTTCTGAACAGTACATAGCCAGGTACTGAAGTCTCCCAAGTGTGGTTACTGACAAAGCCTCCCTTACCCGCTGGCATGACTGGCCCACTATGAGCCAGTCGTCTAGGTAGGGGAACACTGACACCCCTTGTCATCTTAGGTGTGCCACTACCACTGCTAGACATTTTGCGAACATCCTTGGAGCAGATGTCAGTTTGAAAGGCATTGCCCTGAATTGGTAATGATATGATGGCAACCTGAACCTGAGGTACTTTCTGTGAGACCTTCTGATTGGGATGTGAAAGTAGGCATCCTTCAGGTCCAAGGATGCTAGCCAGTCTCCTTGTCTTAGGGTCGGTAGTATGGTAGCCAGAGTAACCACCTTGAAGTTTGGTTTTGTCAGATGCTTGTTTAAGTATCTGAGATCCAGATACTTAAACAAGTATCTGAGATCCAGAATGGGTCACCACTCCTGTTTTCTTTATTGTGAGGAAGTACCTTGAATACAGTCCGTTTCCTATCTGAGTGGAAGGACCTGGTTCCACTGCTTTCAGCAGCAGAAGGCCTGAAACTTCCTTCTGCAGCATAGCAGTTTCTAATGGGGAAGAGGGTTTGAAGGCCCTTGATCTCAGCTTTGGCACAGCTTTGAAACTGAGGACAAGTCCTTGGCCCACTACTTCCAGGACCCACTTGTCTGTGGTGATAGTGGCCCAATCTGCCCCTACTGGAAGAGGGGAGGCGACCCGAACAATCCCCTCAGGGAGTCTGTTTGGACTGTGCTACTGGCTGGACACTGGGACTAGTGTGGACACTGGGACTAGTCTGGACACTGCCCCTCCTGCCCCTGAAGTATCCCCTAGGCTGGTACTGGGGAAAAACTTGAGGCTGGAAAAAGGGCCTATAAGGAGTCCTATGTCTGCCACCCCTTGCATGGTGCTTCTGGGGGTTGGCAGTCCTTTCTTTAGCTGCTGCACTTTTATAGGCAGCCTTGTACTCAACCATTTTTTTCATGTATGCCTCTGTTTATTCCCCAAACAGAGACACAGGGTCACAAGGGAAAATCCATGGCTTTGTTCTGAGTATCCTGAGTCAGGTTGGTAGTCCTGAGCCAGGCGAATCTCCTCAGTGATCCAGAAGATGCCATTTGTCTGGATGCAGCGTCTTTAGCATCCACTGCCATCCTAAACTGTGTTTTAGAGGCTGCAATACCACTTTTTGCAGCTTCCTCCAGATAAGCAGCCATGGGAGGAGGGGCTGCCTTGGCAATCTCTAAAACTGTAGACCACACTTTTGTTGATACCTGGCTATATAGGCCATGTAACATGCCTGCCTAATAACCAGGGGAGGATCCCAAATAAGTTTTCTTTGCAATGGAATCCACCCTCCTAGAATCTTTTTCTGGAGGGGAGAGGCCAGAGGGATGCCAGCTTTGTCACAAGTTGCAGCCTGTACCACACCTTCATGGCTGGGATGCCCAAAAATAAAGTCAGCCACAGCTTTGGCTACCCAATACTTTCTGTCTGCCTTCCTGTCTGTGGGTGGGACAGAAGTAGGGGTTTGCAGCACCTTCATGGTCTGCTTCCTTAATGATTTGCGAAGAGGGAGGAGCAACCTTTTTGATGGTGGGACATCCAGCATTTCTTTATAATCCTCTTCCTCCTCATCCTCTATATCTTTTTGGGATGGGAGGTCAAGGGACTGAGCCACTTGCTTCATAAAAAGCAAAGTATGAGGTAAAATCTTCTGTTCCCTTGTCAGGGGAATCTGGTCTGTGAGGATCAGGGGAGCTGTCTGGGTCAATAGACTCCCCATAGTCCTCATCTTCATCTTCCTCATCAGGTTCCATGCCAAACTCAGTGTCCCCAAAAGGATCCCCACTAGGGTCTGTTAAACCAGGGATATCCTGTGAACCAGAAGTATGGGTAACCGGTTGCTTCCCAACCAAAACCGGGGATTGGAGAGACTGAATAATTTTAATCGCGTCAGCAGAAGGAACCACGGTTTGCTTCAGTTGTAGTTCCTGGTGCTTCTTTCTCTTCTTTTTAACCATGATGGCCGGTTCAGCAGCCTTATCCGCAGTACGTTTCTTTGTAGGGCTATCGCCCCTGTCACAGGGCAGCCCCTCCAGATCATCCGGTTGCTCAACGGCCAGGATAGCAGCCTTTTCAGTCATTTTCTCCTGCAGTCTTTTTAATCTTCTGTCTAAAGTAGACTGAGGAAAATTAGCACAGATCTCAGAGTGTGTCTGAAAGTGGTCAGACCCCAGACAGAACAAGCAAATGAGGATCTGCTTTTGCAAACAGTTCCCCACACCCGTACAGTGCTGGAAACCAGTGGGTCCTGTTCTCTTTTTTGGTTTCTGTAACATAACCCAGATACCATACAAAGTAAAGTAAACATAATATATGTTGTTTTTTTTTTTTTTCGGTTGTCATACTGGAATAAGAAAAAAACAGGAATTACCCTGGAGTTTTTCAAATAATAATAATAACAGCCCAGGAGTTACCCCGGTTGAAAAAAGAGACCCACTGCCCAGGAGTTACCCCGTTAAAATGCATTAAAACAACCGACTATACCAAGTCGGAACAGAATTCAAACTAAAATACTAAAAGACAAGAAAAATAATTAGGGAGACTATCGGTTTCCTCTCGGTTAAGAAACCGGGGAGGAAAACGACTACTTACCCCTCTAAACTGAAATCTAAACAATTACTACCTGAAAACGAAGGACAGTGAAAATACCAAATAAAATAAATTTACTGATAAAATAACTGAGAAGAAAAAATTACTCACCTTAGTAATGTTGTTTCTTCTAATGGAGTCTTGCTATATTATGACATATGCAGTGAGTTCCAACCTTCGAACTGCTCTGGAGGTGAAAGAGTTAACTTTCCATGCCAGGCATGGAATCTTGAGCGTGAGCTCGGTTGAAAACTCTGTGTGTTGTTCTTCAAACTCAAACTGTCAGATCTTTACAAGCTAAACTCACTAAGGTTCTGTGTGGAAGCTGTAAACCTACACTAGCCAACTGGCTACTAAAAATATGAACACATTTTCTGGTCCCAAAACAAAGACTCAAGTCAGGGGATCCAAAAAATGGAAAACACAACAGCAAACACCCCAGAAAGGAGGGGTGAAAAGAACAAGGTGGGCAACTACTCAGTGCCAACACTGCACTGCCCACCCACATCCCAAAACAGAGGTTCTGAGAGGGGCAGGCGGGGAGGTCATAATATAGCAAGACTCCATTAGAAGAAACAACATTACTAAGGTGAGTAATTTTTTCTTCAAACAACATGAAGTCTTGCTATATTATGACATATGCAGACTACACAGCAGTACCTCCATGGAGGAGGGACAGAACCTATAGAAATAGGCTCTGAAGCATAGCTATGAACTGAGCATCACTCCTAGCCTGGATGTCCAGGGAGTAATGCTTGGTAAAAGTGTGAACTGTTTTCCAGGTAGCTGCTTGACATACCTCTATGACAGGGATGTCCCTGGCCGCAGCCAGGGACGCAGCTGTACCTCTGGTAGAGTGAGCCCTCAGGCCTGAAGGGGGAACCTTACCCAGTTTTTGATAACAAAATTGGATACAAGAGACAATCCACCTGGCAATGGATCTTTTAGTGGCAGGTTTCCCTTTACCAACCTCACCATAAGTGAGGAATAGCTGGAGGGAGTCAAACCTGTGACCCTTGGTACGCTCTATGTAGTAGCTAAGGGCTCTTTTGACATCTAAACTGTGCAATCTCCTCTCACCAGAGGAGGAATGGTCAGTGAAGTACACAGGGAGAGACATAGATTAAGGTGGAAGTCCGAGACCACCTTAGGCAAGAACTTTCTGTTAGTCCTGAGGACCACTTTATCCCTATGAAAGGAGATAAAATCAGGCTCCACTGACAATGCTTGTAGTTCACTTATACGCCTGGCAGAAGTGATGGCTACCAAAAAAGGAAAATTACGTACCTACCGTAATTCTTGATCTTCTTGGACGAGTCTCCACCACTCATTCACACTAGTGGGATTGCGCCGGAGGCACCTAAGACCATCGAGAGCAAACTTTTGCTGGAGGTGTCGTGGACGGCGCCCAGCGAGACACTGATGCCGCGAGCAGCGGCTCGGCGGTAATGACCATCTCGTGACGACCCTCCAACCGCCTCAGTACCTTTTTACCAAGGAGGTGCAGGGCAACTAACGTAAAGGTAAACCCAACATTAAAAAGCGGACATAAGATAGTCCGTATGACCCGTGTAAGAAGGGTCAGCAAAGAAGTCCTCAGGCCTAAAGATTTGAGGGTGAAGACCAATACAGCGGTGAGCTCGGGGATGGAGGGTGGGCGTGTGAATGAGTGGTGGAGACTCGTCAAGAAGATCCGAATACGGTGAGTGCGTGAATTTTCCTATCTTCCTGGACATAAGTCTCCACCACTCATTCAAACTAGTGGAGAGTACCAAGCTGATAATCCCCAAAGGGCGGCAGGAGAGCCACAGCTCACGCGTCTAAGATAGAAGCCCATTAAGGATAGTTCTGCCGAATGCAGAATGGCCTGGCATGAACATCAGTGCATAGTGTAGCAGTATGCACTGAGCTCCAGGTAGCGGCGGTACATATGGTCTGCAATTGGAACATTGCGACTTCCGCTTAGGGATGCCGCTGACCGCCCTAGTAGAGTGGCGACACTCTACCTTCTAATTTAACTTGAGCCATGGAATAGCAATGACGAAGGCATGCCACTAACCATGAAGATACATCTAATAGCGACAGGTTGACCCAGCCGGGTGTCGCTGAAAGAAACGAACAGTTGCTGAGTCTTCAGAACATCCTTGGTTCTATCTAAATAGAACGCAAGGCTCTCTTAACATCCAAGGAATGAAGAGCTCTGCTCCCTTCATTTTGGAAATTAGCGAAGTAAGCGGAGTACCAGAGGTTGGTTCAGATGGAATTCTGACACAACCTTGGGAAGAAATTTAGGATGAGTATGGAGAACTACCTTGTCCTTATGGAATACAGTATCATGGAGGGTCCGTAACCAGGGCATGATCTCAGAGACCCTGCGGGCTGAGGTAATGGCCACCAGGAAGGCAGTCTTCCAGGTAAGAAATTTTAGCTCACAGGTAGCTAAGGGTTGAAAGGCTTCCGGTGAGCATGTCCAGCACCAGGTTAATGTCCCAGGCTGCAACTGGGCGGCAACAGGGGTCTGGTATGGAGAATCCTTAAGAAATCTCTTCACCATAGGTAACTGAGCCAGAGTTAAGGAAGAAACCGGCTCATGGAACGCTGAGATGGCACTAAGGGAACTTTAACTGTAGAGTACTGAAGACCCAAGTTTGATAGGTCCAAAAGATACTCCAGAACCTTACCAGGAGGACAGAAAAGGATTCCAAGAGGATTTTTACACCAGAGAGAAAACGTTTCCATTTGGAGCGTCACGTTTCGGTGGCTGGCTTCAAGCAGCCAGAAGGATGTCTGAGACTCTACAAGAGGCGTTGAACCGATTCACTTCTATCTCTTCAGGAGCCAAGCATGAAGGTGAAGTGATTTCAGGTTAGGATGGACCAACGAACCCTGAGTCAAAGACTGATTCAAAGAAGTGGTCTCGGAGGCTGCCAACATACCGTTGAGTAGAGAAACCATAGTTGCGAGGCCAGGAAGGAGCAATGAGAATCATCTTGGTCCCTGAGACTCGAACTTGAGGTACTCTCTGGATTAGAGGAAGTGGTGGAAAGGCGTGAAAGCGTTTTGTCCACGCAGCCTGAACGCATCCTGACAGAAAATGCCAGGCCCTGGATTTCTGGAGCAGAAGAGAGCAGTTTTGCGTTGAGTGGGGATGCAAAAGGTCCAGGTCTGGAGTCCCCACTCTTTGAACAGGGACCGAGCTACTGGCTGGATCGAGACCACTCGTGAGGTCTGCCTCCGTTCTGCTGAGGTGATCTGCTAGGTCGTTTGTATACCTGGCAGATAAACACGGAATCAGAGACTGCTGCTCAGCACCACCCACACCCTCATTGCTTCCCTGCAAAGGGATAAGAATGAGCACCGCCTGCTTGTTGATGTAATACATCACTGCTTTGTTGTCCGTTTGAAGGAGAATGTTCTTGTGACAAGCGACATCCTTCAGAGCTCGGATTGCATAGAGGACCGCTCTCATCTCCAGGACATTTATGTGGAGATGAGTTTGAACTGAGTCCATACACCTTGAGTGTGGAGGGGAGACAGTGAGCTCCCCATCCCATTAGCGATGCATCTGTGGTGATGGAGATCTGATGATCCGGGGAGCAAAGGGAATCCTTCCAGGAGATTGCTCTCTTGAGACCACCAGGTGAGAGACCTTGAGAGGGCTCCGTCACCTTGATGGGATAAGACTGGGGTGAGGTCGGGGACCACTGAGTGGAGAGCATCCATTGGGTGGTTCTCATGTGCAGTCGGGCCAGAGGGACAGTGAAGACCGAGGGCGCCATGAGACCCAACATGCGTTGCATCGAGAGGCTGTAACCGATTGGTTCTCCCTGATGTAGCAGACCATCTGAAGGATGTCGAGTCTTCTGTCCTCTGGAAGGAAAGCCTTCGCTGAAGAGGTGTCTAGAGCGTCCCTATGAAAAGGAGCCTCTGGGAGGGTTGCAGTTGAGATTTTTCAAATTCAGCAGAACTCCCATGGACGTGAGAGGCGAGAAGTCGGTTGCCGCGGCTTCCAAAGTCCCTTGGCCGGAAGGGCTTGCTAGAAACCAATCGTCCAGGTAGGGAAACACCTGAGTCCGACTTTCCTGAGATGCGCCATGAGAACTGCACAACACTTTGTAAAACCGCGAGCGAGGATAGCCCAAAGGCAGGACTCTGAACTGATAATGCTGACCCAAAGCTACAAACCTGAGGAATTTGCGGTGGGTCGGGTGGACGGGATATGCTGGTAAGCATCCTGCATATCCAGAGAGGCCAGCCAGTCGTGCTGATGCAGCAAGGTAACAGGGTACCTGGGAAATCATCTTGAATTTCTCCTGGGGAGGAATTTGTTTAACTTTCTGAGGTCTAGAATGGGCATCCCCCAGATTTCTTTGGAACCAGAAAGTAATGGGAGTAGAACCCTGTGTTTCGCATGAATGAGGGGCACCAGTTCTATTGCCCTGTTGTTCAGAAGGCCCTGGATCTCTGCGGTGAGGAGGTCTGACTGAGAGCCGACAACCTGGGTTGTCGTATGGGAGGACAATCGGGGGTTTCAAGAAATTGAGAGAATAACCCTTGAATTATCCGAAGAACCCATTGTCTGAGGTTATGGACTTCCACTGGTTGTAGAAGTACATCAGGCGACCTCCACGCGAGAGAAAGTTCCACCTCGGGCAGAGTGGATGGAACTTGGGCCAACGACTCATAAGGTAGCGCTGGGAGCTTTGGGTCCCTGCGCTTCTCTCGTCTTCTTTTGAGGTTGGGCAGGTTGGCTTTTATGGAGCTTCCCTGCCTCTGCCTCGAAAGGACTGGCGACTATAGAACTGCGTCTGTTCACATGCCCCGAGGAGGGCAGGCGGAGGTCTAGCCAACTAATGGCCGATCTAGTCTTCTGAGTGGCCTCTAAGGCTTGCTCCACCTGAGGGCCAAAAGAAAGGAGCCATCAAAGGCAGCGCCATCACCTGCTGCTGAGCATCATTCGTGAAGCCAGAAATCGCAGCCAGGAATGGCGCCGAGTACAAATCGCGGCTGCTGAGAGGCAAGCAGTGTCGGCGTCCATGGCGGCTTTGACCTGTTGGTTATTGGACTCAATACCTCTAATAACGGTCAGAAGAAGCTCTGACTTGGAATCCGAATCTGGAAGAGCTTCAACCATTCTTTTCATAGAGTGCCACAGGATATACTCATACTGAGAAAAATAGCCTTGATAACTGTGACACGTATACTTAGAGTGAGGCAGCAAAGACTCTCTTACCTAATGTATCAATCTTACGAGACTCTTTGTTAATAGGTCGAGCTGTAGTAGTTTGAGGAAGAAACGACCTTGTCATTCTCTGCCAGGACTACAATAGGATCACAAAAGGCTTGGGATGCCAAAATGGGACGATCCTTGGGAGCTGAATACTTCTTATCAATGGATTTAGCCACTGAGGGAATAAGAGCAGGGTTATTCCATACCATTTGAGACAGCGTCTAGAAGGAAAGCTGAATCGGAGGAGTCAAATCCGTGGGTATCTCGAAGCATGAAGATACTGGAGTCTTAATATCTTCCAGGATCGATGTCTGTAGTCTGAGAGAAAGAGTGGATCCCAGGTTCTTCAACAGAGACTTAAGGACAGGTCCTCGACCACAGGCTCTGTAGCAAAGAAAGATCCTGTTTCCTCACTTCATCACCCAACCGAAGGTCTGGGTCCAGGCTCAACATCATCTCCTGATGGTCAGAAAGACTGTTTGGACAGGAAAGGTGAAAATTAGGAGAGGAGAAATGGCAGAAAACAAGGAGAGTCCCAAGGGCTGCCGGCGCAAGGGCAGCAAAAGCGGGCTGAAGGCGGCACGAGGCGCACGGCGCGAAGAACCTGACCCAAGCGCCCCACGGCGCGCGGATGGCCGTGCGCAGCGCGGCACAACAGCCGGCGGCGACGCGCGAGGCCCCGCGCGCAGCGGCAGCCAACACCAGCCAGCGCCCGAGCGCCCAGCGGCGCCTGACGGCGCGCAGGCAGCGCCCGTGAGCAATGCACGCCAGATCAGCGGCACCACCCGGCGGTGCCGCGAGACCCTGTGGCGCCGCCAGCGGCACTTTCCAGTCCCTGTGACACCGCCAGCGGCGCCGCATAGCTCCAGCGGCCCAGCGTCGCCGACTGGCGCAGACCCTGCAGAAGCGCGGGAACCCGGGAACCTGGAAAGCAAAGAGAAAAAACCGGGAGATAAGGGCATCGGTGGGGCCCCTGCGCGCAAGCCATGTGAGAAACACCTAAGCAGATCGCTAGCACCGAAGAAGGCGCCCGCGTGACTAGGAAGGTCAACCGCCCTACCTGATCGCGGAGGCCCGAGGCTCGAGGTAACCGAGCCAGGCAGAAGAACCAACCTCCGAGCCCATCGCTTCATAAGGCCCACTGATGAAACTGCTCATCTGGAGCCCTACCTATAGGCGGGAGGGCTCCGATGTCGAGGGCGATGATTATCGAAGTTGGCGACTCGAAGAAGGAGACCGGCAACTAGCGATAACCGACCGTCGTCGACGCAGACATACCAGAGGCGACCTCGAGTGATACCTTCTCTTTTTGACCTGGGCGAAGAGAGCTCGCGAGCAGCAGGCGCGAAAATCGACCGTTTATTTTTATGCAAGGAGGACCGCCCCATCCCCAGACATCGGACGGCCGTGGTCGGAACCCGCTGAGGAGAAGAGGCTGACGGACCCAACCCGGCTGACTGAACAGCTTTCATCGAAGTCTCCCTACCGTCCACCTGACCTGCTCATGGTCGACTCCGTCAGTAGGCCGAGACTTCTTCAAGTAAGTTAAATTTAAATATTAGAAAAATTTTACGAAAAATAGAATAAAACTAAGCGATACTACTATCATGATAATGTTACAAAAAACAAACTGAAAACTATGCGCTAGTTTGAAGTTTGACTCCGACAATGCGGCGACGTCACTGAAAGCGCACTCGAGCGGGAAAAAAGAACTGAGGCGGTTGGAGGTCGTGCCGAGATGGTCATTACACTGAGCCGCTGCTCATGGCATCGTGTCTCACGGCCTGCCTCTCGCGACGACCCTCCAGCAAAAAGTTTGCTCCCGATGGGTCTTAGTGCCTCCGGCGCCAATCCCACTAGTGTGAATGAGTGGTGGAGACTTATGTCCAGGAAGATCACAGTTTTCCAAGTCAAATACTTAGGCTCTGCTGAAGACAAGGGTTCAAAAGGGGGTTGCATAAGCTGTGCAATGCAAACATTAAGATCCCAGGCAGGGGCAGGGTCCCTGAATGGAGGGTTGGTGTGAAGCAACCCTTGAAAACAGTGAGAATACCGGATGAGCTGAAAGGAAGAGGGTTTTCCTGCTGATAAAGAAAGCAGACACGGCTGCCAGGTGCACTTTAGGTAGCTGGTCTCAGCTAAAGAATTCAAATGTACCGTATAATCCAGAACTGTGGGCACACGCAGACTCTGGGGAGATATGCTTGCCAGAGCACCATATGGAAAATCTCTTCCATTTGGAATTATAAGTAGCCCTGGTGGAAGGCTTCCAAAGCCTTCAAATATCCAGTACACCTTGAGAAAGGTGTAGGTCAGCAAACTCTAACTCTTCAAGAGCCAGGCCTTGAGATTGAGAGAGTTGAGATCTGGCATCAAATTCTCCTGGGCACAAGTTAACAGATTGTGATTCCTGGGAGACACAGGGAAGGTGGACTGCTAAGGACAAAAGGAGTGGATACCAGGGCTGTCTGGCCCAATCTGGAGCAATCAGAATCATCTTGCAAGGTTGAGATCTGATTTTGACTAGCACCTTGAACAGGAGAGGAAGGGGGAAGCATGAAAACTTCCCTTCCCAGTTGAGAAGGGAAGGCATCCAGAGGGACTGAGTCCAACACTGGGGGCCTGCAGCAAAAAAGAGGAAGTTGGTGATTGTCTGGGGCTGCAAAAAGATCTATCTGCGGAGTGCCCCACCTGGCAAATACTACCTCCAGAATTAGGGGATCCAGTGACCATTCGTGATGGCCCTGGGAAATCCTGCTGAGAGCATCTGCCAGGACATTGTCCTTGCCTGGGAGGTGAAATGCCATAAGGGAGGTGTTCAGGGAATAAGCCAGAGACCACAACTTCATTGCTTCAGTGCACAAGGCTGTAGACCGAGTGCCCCCTTGCTTGTTGATGTGCCACATTGTAGTGGTGTTGTCTGTTCTGACCTGTACCACTTTGTTCTGAACAGATGTGGAAAAAACTTGAAGTGCTAGAAAAACTGCTCTGAGTTCCAACAGATTGATGTGCAGCAGAGATTCCTGAGGGGACCACAATCCCTGGGTGGTGAGGTCGCCCATGTGAGCTCCCCACCCCAAGAGGGATGCATCTGTAGTAAGGGTCAAGGAGTGAGACTGAGGAATGAAGGGAACCCCCTGTCTCAAATTGTTCTGGTCCTGCCACCACTGAAGGGCTTGGATCAGGGTTCGAGTTACTGGGATCAATTTGGTTAGAGGTCTCTCCTTTGAGACCAGAAGGCTCTCAAATGGAACTGAATGTCCCTCATCTGAAATCTTGCTCCCTGCACTACTGCTGTGGAGGCAGCCACGTGCCCTAGGAGCTGCAGAAAATGCCTTGCTGGTGAGAGACCTGCAGAGTGAAGGAGGAGGCCAGAGAAACCAGGGTCTTTGCTCTTTCCAGAGGAGGAAGGCTCTGGCCTGTTTTGTGTTCAGTTCTGCGCCTATGAAGGTGAGTAGCTGAACAGGCTCTAGAACTGACTTTGGGAGATTGAGAAGGAAACCTAGAGATGTGAGCAGTTGCTGAGTAACCTGAAGGTGTAATCTGACTTGGGCTGGAGACTGGCCTACTATGAGCCAATCGTCCAGGTAAGGAAAGATGCCAATCTTTTGCCTTCTTAGATGAGCAACTGCTACTGCCAGGCATTTTGTGAATACCCTTGAGGCAGAGGTGAGACCGAAGGGCATTGCTCTGAACTGGTAATGGCCTGAGGGCAGTTTGAATCTGAGGTACTTTCGGTGGGAGCTTCTGATAAGAACATGGAAGTAGGCATCCTTGAGGTCCAGGGACGCTAGCCAGTCCCCTGGCCTTAGAGAGGTAAATAATTCCCAGAGTCACCATTTTGAATTTTGGTTTTAAAAGGTGCTTGTTTAGGTATCTGAGATCCAGGATGGGCCGCCATTCTCCTGTCTTTTTTGGGGTAAGGAAGTACCTGGACTACAATCCTTTGCCCTGGTGTAGGAGAGGAACCCTTTCTACAGCTCTGAGAGCCAGGAGGGTTGAAACTTCTGTTTCTAGGACGAGAGCCTCTGATGGATTTGCAGGTGGAAAGGATCTGGTTCTCATCTTTGGAAATTTTTTGAAGCTGAGAACCAGTCCCTGGCTTACTACTTCCAGGACCCACTTGTCTGATGTTAAAGACTTCCAGTCCTGGACAAAGTAAGCCAGCCTGCCCCTGAGGTAGTGAGAATCGGCCTGGCCATCCCATCAGGGTGCCTGCTTGGCAGGGCTTTAGGCTGAGGGGTGGAAGCAGCCTGCTTGACCCCATCTGTCTCTCCCTCTAAAGAACCCCTCTGGGCATAGGCTAGAAGGAGGCCTGGGCTTAGTAAACAGGCCTGTGAAAGGTCTGCCCCTGCCCTGGAAAGCTGCCTCTGAGGAGTGGCCTGCCTTTCCTTGGCCTATGCACCCTATAGTTGGTCCTATACTCATCCATTTTCTTCATGTAATTCTCTGTCAGCTCCCCAAACAGAGAGTTACCCACAACAGGAAAATCCATGGTCTTAGCCTGGGTATCCTGTGACAGGCTAGTACACCTGAGCCAAGCCATTCTGCGAAATGCCACAGATGTAGCCATGACTCTTGATGATACATCATTAGAGTCCACTGCAGCATGGAATTGCACCTGGATGCCTCAATACCATCAGCAGCCACCTGCTCCAGCTCCTTGGCAAGCTGGCCAGGGACCTGTTTTACTAGAGCCATAACAGTATCCCATCTGGTTCTGGTATCTTGCAACAAGCCATATAATTTGCCTGTCTGAGTCCCAAGGATGCTGCCATGTACTGTTTCTTTGCCATGGCATCAATCCTCCTGGAGTCCTTGTCAGGGGGTGTGAGCCAAGGGAATATTTGCCTTATCACAGGCTGCAGCCTGACTACCTAAGCTGCATTGTTGTGAAAGGAACTCCGTATCAGAGCCTGACAATGTGTACCTCTTGTCCATTCTTTTATCCACAGGAGGTATAGTGTGAGGAGCTTTCAGAATTTTTACTGTCTGTTTCCTTAAAGATTTATGTAAAGGAATAGACAGTCTCCTAGACTCTGGGATATCCATCATTTCCACATAGTCAGGCTCCTCTTGATCATCCACAGCTTCCTCCATAGGGAGCTGGAGGGTTTCAGTCACTTTTTTATAAAACATAAAATGAGAAGGGGACTCAGAAAGCCTAGTGGGAGACATCCTAAAGGTCTGTCTGGGGAGATGTCCGGTTCAATGGGCACATCCAGACTTTCAAAATCACATTCACTCTCTTCATAATCTTCCTCCCCCTCCTCCGGTTCATAAAATTCCTCTAATTCATATTCTTGAACCGATGGCACCGACCGAACCGAACGCTTACCTGAATGTGCCGGTACGGTCAGAACCGAGGAAAGCGACTGGACAATTTTGATCGCTTTGGCTATCTCCTCAGCGGTTGGAGAAGGGGAATTTTGGCTCCACACCTGCTGATTTTCTAGTCCTTTTTGCTGGGGCCGACTCCTCCGAGTCAGCTCTCCTTTTGCCCAAGGAAGTCTCGCCCTGGTCAGGGGGCACTCCCTCCGGTTCGTTTGGCACCGAACTGGGCTGGCCATCTGGGTCAGCGGACTTCTTGGCCTCTCTTTCCCTGAGCCTACCAACTCTCTTATCCAGAGTAGCTGCAGGAAAATTCTTGCAAATCTGGCAGTCTGCATTGAGGTGGTCAAACCCCAGACAATAAACACATGTGGTGTGTGGTCAGCCTTGGCAAAGACTTCCCCACAGACACTGCAGTGTTGAAACCCAGTGGGCCCGGTTTTTCTTTTGGGTTTCTCAGACATAGTGCCAGCCTAACCAAAAACCTGCCCGTTTATGGCAATCCGCCAAGCAAGACCCTCTTATCGGTTCCCAACCGTGTCACGGGTCGTGGAAAAAACCGTAATGAAATCCGTTTTTTTTAGAACCGATAAGAACCAGGAACCGCACTCTAATACAATTTAAATGAAGTTTAACAACAACCTGATCGGTTCAAACCGAACCGATAATACCGTTTGCAAGTTCCACACAGAAATAATGTAAAACCTATTACTTACGATACCACAGACAGAGCTTGAACCGACCGGTTGCTGTTTAAATTCGGTTTAAAAAACGAAAAATAATTACTTTTAACCGACAAAATGAACCGAGCAGAAGGAGAAATCTCCAGAGCGACTGTTCAGTGAGGCGGAGTAAAGAATCTGACAGTTTGAGTTTGAAGAACAACAGACAGAGTTTTCAACCAAGCTCGCGCTCAAGATTCCATGCCTGGCATGGAAAGTTAACTCTTTCACCTCCGGAGCAGTTCGAAGGTTGGGACTCACTGCATATGTCATAATATAGCAAGACTTCATGTTGTTTGAAATTAAAGTTTCTTCAAGCGATGAAGGAGAGCTCTCTCTGGAGACATCTTACAGAGGCAAGTGGAGTAAAGAATCTGACGGTTTAGAAGCTGTTTACCAGGGACAGTGATTTGAAAACCAAGCTCGAGCCTAGCATTTCATCATTTGCATAGGTTCTATTAACCATTTCGGCTCTGGGGCAGTCCTATGGTGAGACCATACTGCGTTAAGTCAGAGATTTCCTGGGGTTTGAA
The DNA here is from genome assembly GCA_016271365.2 of Neoceratodus forsteri. Taxonomy (NCBI): domain Eukaryota; kingdom Metazoa; phylum Chordata; order Ceratodontiformes; family Ceratodontidae; genus Neoceratodus; species Neoceratodus forsteri. The sequence continues at coordinate 291,196,020 of JADMNL010000026.1, forward strand.
AATGAAAATTACGCACCTACCGTAATTCTTGATCTTTCTGTGTATCTTCGGCATTCATCACTAGTGGATATAGCCCTGTGGAGCTAGGACCCCGTGGGAGACTCCCCCATGGGCAGAGTTGCCCTCGAGGCTGACATACTACGTGGCACTCGTGGGTTGGCCGTTAACTGTCATCGACTCCGCCCCAATCTCAGTTCTGAGACGCCAGAGAGAGAGGAAGAAAGGGGTGGAGGGGTGGGGCAAGAGAGCCCAAGGGACAGATAAAAGGAAAGATTATAAAAAACCAAAAGGAGAAAAACACATGACAGAGAGGACAGAAGAAAAAATTACTCACCTTAGTAATGTTGTTTCTTCTAATGGAGTCTTGCTATATTATAGACCTTAGCAGTTTGATCCAGCTCTAGAACTGCCCCGGAGTGAAATGGTTAAAACCATTCCAAAATAGAATTTTGGCACGAGAGCAGCTCTATCTGTGTCATTTCAAACTTGAACTGTCAGATCTTCTACGAGGCAAACTCACTAAGGTCGGTTGGAAGCCCTAACCTACACTAGCCAAATGGCTACCTAAATAATAACAACCATTGATGGTCCCAACACCCAAGACTCAAGTCAGGGGACCAGAAATACTAACACCATTCTAATAATATGAAAATGGAACATAAGTATAATAAAACACACACACGTGCACATACACACCCCAAAGTCCCAAAGGGGACAAATGCTAACAGGACATAAGTAGTGCCCACACTAAGTTGCCCACACCACCAAGTAGAGGTTCTCAGAGGGCAGGTTGGGGGTCTATAATAGAAGACTCCATTAGAAGAAACAACATTACTAAGGTGAGTAATTTTTTCTTCAAACAACATGAAGTCTTGCTATATTATGAACATTAGCAGAATACACAGCAGTACCTCCATGGAGGAGGGCAGAACCTACTTAGGAATAGGCTCTGAAGAACAGCTGTGCCAAACCGAGCATCTCTCCTGGCCTGGACATCCAGGGAGTAATGCTTGGTAAAGTGTGTACCATTTTCCAAGTAGCAGCCTGGCAAATCTCTAATAAGGGATATCTCTGGCAGCAGCTAGAGACGCAGCTGTACCCTGGTAGAATGAGCCCTCAAACAGGGGGGCGCTCTGCCCACTTTCTGATAACAAAATTGGATACAAGACAATACACCTGCTGTTGATCTCTTAGTGGCAGTTTGCCTTTCCCAACTTCACCATAGGTAAGGGAAAAGTTGAAGGATTCGAACCTGTGACCTTTGGTACGCTCTATATAATAACTAAGAGCTCTCTTAACATCCAGGCTGTGCAACCTCCTCTCACCGGAAGAGGAGTGATCAGTGAAAAATACTGGAAGGAGATAGATTGATTAAGATGAAATCTGAAACCACCTTGGCAAAACTTCCTATTAGTCCTAAGGATTACCTTATCCCTGTGGAAAGAAATAAAGTCAGTCTCCACTGACAGGCATGCAATTCATATGCCTGGCAGAAGTGATAGCCACTAAAAACAGTTTTCAAGTTAGGTACTTAAGCTCTGCAGAAGACAGAGGTTCAAAGGGGTTGCATTAACTGGGCAATGCAAACATTAAGGTCCCAAGCAGGGCCGGTTCCCGAAGGAGGATTAGTATGGAGTAATCCTTAAAAAACTTGGAAAACACAGGATGAGAGGAAAGAGGGGATGACTTTCCTGCTGACACAAAAGCAGACACAGCTGCCAAATGAACTCTCAGGGTAGCTGGTCTGAGACCCAAGGAATTAAGATATACCATGTAATCTAACAAAATGGGCAATTCAGCAGATTCTGGGAAATATTTTCCCTTGCACCAAATGGAAAACCTTTTCCATTTAGAACTATAAGTAGCCCTAGTGAAAGGCTTTCTGGAAGCCTTTAGGATCTCAAGAACACCCTGAGAAAGGTGTAAATCAACAAACTCTAACTCCTCAAGAGCCAGGCCTTGAGGTTGAGGGATTTGAGGTCCGGATACAAACCCTTCCTTGGGCACAAGTCAACAGATTGTGATTCCTGGGGAGGCACAGGGGAAGATGGACTGTCAGGAGACAGAAGGAGTGGGTACCAGGCTGCCTGGTCAATCCGGGGCAATCAGAATCACCCTGCAAGGCTGAGATCTGATTTTGACTAGTACTTTGAATAGGAGAGGAAAGGGGAAGCATAGAGGAACTTCCCTCCCAAGCCAGAAGAAGGGCATCCAGGGAACTGAACCCAGCACTGGAGGCCTGCAACAGAACAGAGGAAGTTTGTGATTGTCTGGGGCTGCAAAAGATCTATCTGAGGAATGCCCACCTGGCAAAAACTATCCCCAGCACTTGAGGATCCAGGGACCATTACGTGATGGCCCTGGGAAATCCTGCTGAGGGCATCCGCTAAGACATTGTCCTTCCTGGAAGATGAACTGCTATGAGGAAGTGTTCGGGAATAGGCCAGAGACCACAACTTCATTGCCTCGATGCACAGGCCGAAGACCAGTGCCTCGCTTGTTGATGTACCACATTGTTGTGGTGTTGTCTGTTCTGACTTGTATCACCTTGTCGTGGACAGATGCAGAAAAAAGCTTGAAGAGCTAAAAGGACAGCTCTGAGTTCCAGCAAATTGATGTGGAGCAGAGATTCCTGGGGACCAAACTCCTGAGGGAAAGGTCGCCTATGAGCTCCCCAACCCAGAAGGAAGCATCTGTAGTGAGAGCCAAGTCGTGAGAAGGTGAAATGAAGGGGACCACCGCTCTTAAATTGCTCTGATCCTGCCACCACTGGAGAGCTAGATTCAAGGTTCGAGTCACTGGGACCAACTTGGAAAGGGGGTCTCTTCTCTGAGACCAAAAGGTTCTCAAGTGAAACTGAATGTCTCTCATCCGAAATCTGGCTCCCTGCACAACAGCTGTGGATGCAGCCATGTGCCCCAGGAGCTGCAGAAAGTGTCCTGCTGGTCGAGAGACCTGCAGAGTGAAGGAAGAGGCCAGAGCCACTAAATTCCTTACCCTTTCTGGGGAAGAAAGGCTCTGGCTAGCTTTGTCCAATTCTGCCCTATAAAGGTGAGTACCTGGACTGGTTCCAGAACCGACTTTAGTAGGTTTAGCAGAAAACCCAGGAAGGTGAGAAGCTGCTGAGTGACCTGCAGGTGAGATTTTACCTGTTCTGGGGACTGGCCTACAATGAGCCAGTCATCTAGATAGGAAAAACAGCAATCCTCTGCTCTCCTCAAGTGGGCCACTGCCACTGCTAGACACTTTGTGAATACCCTTGGAGCAGAGGTAAGGCCGAAGGGCATTGCTCTGAACTGGTAATGACCTGAGGGCAGTTCAATCTGAGGTACTTTCGATGGGATCTTCTGATTAGGACATGGAAATAGGCATCCTTGAGGTCCAGGGAGGCTAGCCAGTCCCTGGCCTTAGGGAAAGTAAAATCATTGCCAGAGTTACCATTTTGAACTTTGGTTTCAAAAGATGCTTGTTCAGATATCTGAGATCTAAAATGGGCCGCCATTCTCCTGTCTTTTTGGGGTAAGGAAGTATCTGGAATACAGACCCCTGCCCTGATGCAGGGAGGAACCCTTTCTACTGCTCTGAGAGCTAACAGGATGAGACCTCTGTTTCCAGAGCGAGGGTCTCTGAAGCACTTGAGGTAGAAAAGTCTGCTTCTCAACTTGGGAAACTTTTGAAGCTGAGAACCAGACCCTGGCTTACTACTTCCAGAACCCACTTGTCTGAGGTTAAGAAGCCCAATTCTGACTGAAGTAAGCCAGCCTGCCCCCCACTGGTACAGGAGAATCGGCCCTGGGCACCCCATCAGGGTGCCTGTTTAGCAGGAGCTTTAGGCTGGGGGGTGGGAGCAGGTCTGCCCACCCCTCGTCTGCCCCTGCCTCTGAAGAAGCCCCTCTGAGCATAGGCAGAGGAGGCCTGAGTCTGGTAGAAAGGCCTGTGAAAAGGTCTACCCCTACCCCTGGGGGCATGCCTTTGAGGAGTGGCTTGCCGCTCCTTAGCCTGGGCACTCTTGTAAGTAGTCCTATATTCATCCATCTTCTTCATGTAATTCTCTGTCTGCTCTCCAAACAGAGAATTTCCCACCACAGGAAAATCCATAGCCTTAGTCTGGGCATCCTGTGACAAGCTAGTACACCTGAGCCAGGCCAACCTCGAAAAGCTACAGATGGCCATGACCCTAGAGGAAACATCATTAACATCCACAGCAGCATGAAACTGAACCTTAGAGGCTTCAATGCCATCAGCAGCCACCTGTTCTAGTTCACTAGCCAGCTGGCCATGGCCTGCTTGGCCAATTGCATAACAGTATCCCATCTAGATTTCTGATACCTAGCTATATAAGCCATATAATTTGCTTGTCTGAGTCCCAGAGAAGCTGCCATATACTTTTTTTTGCCATGGCATCAATCTTCCTGGAATCCTTGTCAGGAGTAGTAGTAGTAGTAGTAGTAAATCATTTTTTATTCACAATGAATAAAAGGATACATTCAATTGAGCAAAGCTCATTTTCAATGAAGTTCCAGATTGCAGTAAATTATACATTTCAACATCTACACATAAAACCACACATAATTAGCAACTATACAAAACCAAAAAAAAAAAAAAAACATTAAACAAATTGATACATAGCTAAAATAAAAAATACATAAAATCCCTAACAATTTAGACACCTAGTCAGGAGGATGTGAAGCCAAGGGAATATTAGCTTTATCACAGGCAGCAGCCTGAACTACCCCAACATGACTGCATTGCTGAGCAAGGAATTCTGTATCAGGGCCTGACAATGTATACCTTCTGTCCATCTTTTTATCTACAGGAGGCACAGAATTAGGAGCTTTTAAAATTGTAATTGTTTGTTTCCTAAAAGACTTATGTAAAGGAATAGACAATCTCCTAGACTCTGGAATATCCATCATTTCTACAAAATCAGGCTCCTCTTGCTCATCCACAGCCTCTTCTAAAGGAAGCTGGAGGGTTTCAGCAACTTTTATAAAACATAAAATGAGATGGGGACTCAGACAGCATAGGGGAGATTCTAAAGGTCTGTCTGGGGAGATGTCCGTTCAATGGGCACACCAAGACCTTCCAGCCACATTCATACTGTTCATAATCCTCCTCCCCTCCTCTGGTTCATAAAATTCCTCAATATCATAATCCTGAACCACTGGGACGGACAAACCGACCTTTTACCAGATAGTGGTGGTTCGGACAGACCCTGAGACAGTGACTGGACAATTTGTATGGCTTTGCTATCTCTGCAGCAGTTGGAGAAGGAATTTTGGACTCCAGACCTGCTGATTTTCTTGTTTTCTTTACTGGAATTGGTTCCTCAGAACCAGCTTTTCTTTGCCCGAGGAAGTCTGGCCCTGGTCAGGGCACTCCTCTGGTTTGGTTGGCACACCGAACCGGCTGGCCATCCGGGTCAGCGGACTTTTAGCCTCTCGTTCCCTGAGCCTGCCCAATCTTTTTCCAGGGTGGCTGCAGGGAAATTTTACATACCTGGCAGTCTGACTGGAGGTGGTCAAACCCCAGACAATAAACACATGTGGTGTGTGGGTCAGCCTGTAAAGAACTTCCCACAAACATCACAGTGTTGAAATCCAGTGGGCAGTTTTTCTTTTGGGTTTCTCAGACATAATGCCAGCCTAACCAAAAACTTGCCCTTTTAACGGCAGTGCCAGGCAAGACACCCTTATCGGTTCCTAACCGTATCACGGTATTGGAAAAAGCGTAATAAATCGGTTTTTAGAACCGATAAGAACCGGAACTCGCACTCTAAAATAGTAACTTTTAGTTTTAAATGAGTTTTAAACCCACTGATCGGTTCAAAACCGAACCGATAACTTACAAGTTCCACAGACAGACAAAACCTTCATTTACTTACGGTTACCACAGATAGAGCTTGAACTGAACGGTTTTCGGTTAAAATAAAACTATTCTTGGTTAAATCCAACCGAGAAAACACTTTTAAACCGAGAAATGAACCGAGCAGAAGGAGAAATCTCCGGAGCGACTGTTCACTGAGGCGGAGTAAAGAATCTGACAGTTCAAGTTTGAAATGACACAGATAGAGCTGCTCTCGTGCCAAAATTCTATTTTGGAATGGTTTTAACCATTTCACTCCGGGGCAGTTCTAGAGCTGGATCAAACTGCTAATGTCTATAATATAGCAAGACTTCATGTTGTTTGAAGAAAAAATTACTCACCTTAGTAATGTTGTTTCTTCTAATGGAGTCTTCTATATTATAGAACCTCCCCAACCTGCCCCTCTCAGAACCTCTACTTGGTGGGTGCGGGCAACTTAGTGTGGGCACTACTTATGTCCTGTTAGCATTTTGTCCCTTTGGGACTTTGGGGTGTGTATATGTACACGTGTGTGTGTTTATTATACTTATGTTCCATTTTCATATTATTAGAATGGTGTTAGTATTTCTGGTCCCCTGACTTGAGTCTTGGGTGTTGGGACCATCAATGGTTGTTATTATTTAGGTAGCCATTTGGCTAGTGTAGGTTACAGCTTCACACAGACCTTAGTGAGTTTGGCTCGTAAAGATCTGACAGTTCAAGTTTGAAATGACACAGATAGAGCTGCTCTCGTGCAAAATTCTATTTTGGAATGGTTTTAACCATTTCACTCCGGGGCAGTTCTAGAGCTGGAACAAACTGCTAATGTCTATAATATAGCAAGACTTCATGTTGTTTGAAAGGAAAATAAGTAAACTTAGAGATTGGGAGGGGTCTCCATCTCTGGAAAAGAGGGGGGATGGGAGGGAGAAGGAAGAGAAGAACAACTGGGTGAAGGAGAGGACTCCCCTTCCCGACCTTACAGACCTCGATCCCAATTCTCACGGGGGCTGAAGAGAGCAGGACCGCCTGGTCCAACCAGTCTGCCCATTTAGAGAGGGGGAAAGATTGTCAAGGAGGCAAGCCTGGCTAAGGCAGCAACAAGGCTCTCGCAGGGGCCAACAACTTTAGGAAAACTAGAGTTCCAGGCAGACAAGAGACAAGCCTGGAATTGGCAGCAGCTTTAGAAAAATAGAGCTCCGGGTAGTCAAGAGCATGTCCCCCCCCAAAAAAAAACAAAAGGGAGAACTCCAAAGGAGAAACCCCAAAATATAAAATAGGATTAGTCCCAAGGGACATTTTAAACAAGAACACTAGAAGTGCAGAGGTCTCAGTCCCCTATCCCTACCCCGAACAGGTGGGGAGACCCCAAAGCGAGGAGAAAGAAGAGACCACCCCCGCCCAAGACCCCAAACAAGGAGAATCTCCTCCTGCAGCTTCAGGGTCTCTCCCTCCTGGCCGCAGGGAAGGAGAGAGGGGAGAGCTGAAACAGGGAGACACACAGGGGGAGGGGGAAGCCCAGAGACTGAGACCCGAGGGGGAAGGTGGCCGGGATTTAGTGATGAATGGTGAAGATACACAGAAAGATCAAGAATTACGGTAGGTACGTAATTTTCACATTTTATCTGTGTCAATCTTCACCATTCCTCACTAGTAGGTGAGTACCGAGCCACCCAAAGGGGGTCCAATACATCCCTAAGGGACTAAGTCTCTTAGCCTCCAGTGGAGGAGACACCCGGAGGGGAGAACACTTATGGGCCTGGAGAGGCCTGAGACTGGTCCGGGTGAGACAGAGAACTCCCAGTGGGAGAGGGAAGGTGCCCCGAAAGCTGCTGTCTCACCCTACGGGAGAAAAGGTGGGTTCTCCGGAAGACTGAGGAAATCACCCTGTGCCGGGCCAAGGGTGACAACCGGGATAGGCAATGCTACGCCGTCTGTCTAGTGCAGATTGCTGTCCCTACAATCCTGGAGGCTACCTCCGTTGGCATTGCAAGATGCCCTTGCTAGGTGCCTTGCTAGCTCCAGGCCCTGAGCAGACAGACTGATGGCCTGCCTGGTTTCCTCCATGTCAGGCATTGAGGCTAGAAGTTGCCCTAGCCTGGACCACAAGAACCTATCATAGGAAGCATAGTGGGCCTGATGTGAAGCTATGGAAAGAAGAAGCTGTGCCGAGTAGAAGGTCCTTCTCCCCCAGAAATCAAAATCTGCAAAGTCTGAGTCTGAGGGTCAGTCACGGTGTGGGGTGCAAAGCCCAGAAGGAGTGTCCAGGCGAGTCAGAGCCAAGGAAGGGTGAGGCACCATACCTGTAGACTCCAAGGAGCGCAATACTGCTGGTGCAGGTCCCCTGGGGCTGGAACAGTGGGAAAGGGACGTTGCCAGAGCAGAAGTGGTGCATATAAGATGGAGCTCATTCAGCATCCTCACAAGGAAGCGCTGATATGAAGAAAGAGATCAGACGCTGGGGAAATGTGGACAGATGTCCCTCCAAGGAGGGGGATGAGGAGGCTGACGAGTCCGGTTATTCAGGGTCAGGCTGCGCAGGGGCACGGTGGAACACCTGCTCGTTTATGAGGTAGGTGGGGAAATGCGCAGCTGAAGCCCTGAATTGTTTCCAGGTCAGAGGTCCCCTAGGACCGGGAATACCTGGGAGAGAAGGAGATGGAGACAGAGGCACAGGGGCCAAGCTCCTAGCAGAAGAAGAACGGCCTCTGCCCGGGCAGGAGGGCCTAGTGGTAGCTCCCAACTGGGAGTGAGACCCGGAGGTCCCAGCAGCTAACAACTGTTCAACTGGGTCGAAACAGCTACATCTGTGCCCATGGGAAGAAATCCCTCTGGGCGGTGACCGGGACCATTTGAGCCCTAAAGAACGGCTTCTGACCTCCAAAGTAGAGACCCCTCTTGAGGAGCGATCAGAGGAAAGGCAAGGATCTGCGCTATGGCTCCTCCCAGAACCTGGGTGGGTCCCAGGGGAGAGCCGCTGCACCAAACCCCTACCCTCAACCCTTCAGACTTGAAAGCGCTCCTTCTTCCGCTGCCACCAGCTTACTGGCAACCCCTGGCAGAGACTCAAGACCCACCCAGGGCGAGTACCCTCCCCCTCCTGGGATGCTCCTGGCTGTCCCAAAGGTGGACTGTCCAGGCACATCAAGGACAGGGGTGTCCCAGCTGGAGGAGCAGACAAACCAGTGACTCCAGGCTGCACAGCAGAGGCCACCTGGACCTCACTGGCTGGTCAGTCCCACTGACCCAAGAATCACCCGGAACTGTCCTACCTACAGAGAAAGGCCTAGTAGGGGCTGAGGTGCCAGATACGGAGAGATCAGAGGACTCCAAAGAGTCCAGGAGCCAATCTGCATCGGACCCAGAGTCCCCCCCTCTGAGGAGGATGACAGAGGACCGATGCCAGGTCACCCCTCGATCCCCACCAGTTCCTGAACCGTGAGCCGGGCCACCCTCAGCCCCGGCACCAAGATCGGCACCAGAGCCAAGCGTGGCACTGGGCCTGGCACTGCAACCTCCTTGGCACCACGAACAGCACCAGCCGTGGTGCCGCGCTCCCCCTGGCGCCGTGAATGGCACCAGAGTCAGAGGCGGTGCAGACCGCGGCACTGCCCTCGCCCCCAGCACCGCAAACGGCACTGGAGTTGGAGACGGCGCTGACCGCAGCACCACCCTCACCCCCGGTGCCGCAAACAGCACTGGGAGCAGAGACGGTGCTGACATCAGCCCCGGCGCCCGCATGACACCAAGACCAGAAACAGTCACAAAACTAGAATCCATACCTCCCACGGCACCGCCCCATCCTTGGCACAGCGAACGGTGCCAGGAGCAAAAGCAGTGCCGAGGAATGGCCCGGTGCCACCCGGGCCTCCGGCGCCACCGAAGCCAAGGGCAGCACTGACAGATGGTGTCGAGGATGGTGTCGGCCTGGGCCCGCAGGCCCCAGGACACGATACCGGGGGAGCCTTCGCCTCTGAGGAGGCGACTGCCAAAGCGGTGCCTCCTGCCCGAACCCCAAGAGGGCTGGACTGGGCCCCCTGCACCGCGGAAGAAGCCTCCGCCACAGCAAGGCTGGAAATGGCAGAGGCCCCTTCCTCCACAGGCCATACAGGACCGGGAGGGGACCCGGAGGAAGGGTCAAGAGTACTAACCTTGGCCACCGGCTGCAAACCCGCCCCCTGAAAGTCGGCGGTGCACATTCAACTTTAAACGCGCGCAACTCAAGAACTCGGCGGTCCATAGAGAAGCAGGCATCGCAGTTGTCCATGTCATGGGCCAGGCTGAGGCAGGAAAGACAGTGGTCATGCTGGTCCGTGACGGAATAAAGGCAGCCACTGGGACACCAACGCATAGATGGGCGCCCCACCTTTGACGACTTTGTGCCCCCTGGACGAGACATGACCGAGCGGGAAAATTAAATAAACACAGTACTTGACGTGGCTTTAGAAAGAAAAAGGAACAGTCTTACCAGCAACCAAGAAGCGGCGTCGAGCAGGGCAAAACAGAACAGAGACAATAACCCGAGCGAACTAGGCCGCAAAGTACACGCAGGTTTGCTAGTAGTCTCCTCACGGGTATCCTCACTCAACGGTGGGAGAAGAAGAACTGAGGTTGGGGTGGAGACAACGACAGTTAACACAACTCGCGAAAGCTCCACGAACAGTCGGCCTCGAGGGCGGCGCGCTGGCCCCAAGGCCAACTCCACCCATAGAAAAAAAGTCCCCCGTGGGGTCCTGGCTCTGGAGGGCTATACCCACTAGTGATGAATGGTGAAGATTGACACGGAAAAGATCAACAACAACACGAGTTAAAAACTCATCAATAAAATACCCCAAATTTGGTAAGAGATGCGATAAAGAGCCCTTCTCCGACAGGTGAACTGGGGAGGAAGAGTGGGAGCTTACTGATACTAAAGGATCCCTTGAAAAAAAAAAAAAAAAGATTACTGCAGTGAGTAATTTTTCCTTCTTACCCCAGGAGTCCTTTAGCATCAGTAACATTAGCAGACTATTGAACAGTACCAAGTGGGAGGTGGGCAGAGAACCTACTTAGGAAAGAGGCTCTGCAGAACTGTCCTGCCAAATTTGGCATCAGATCTGGTTTGCACATCCAAACTGTAGTGATTCACAAAGGTATGTACAGATTTCCAGGTAGCTGCTTTGCAGACATCCAGAAGGGGATTGTCCACTGCTTCTGTAAGCGAGGCTGCCGTGCCCCTGGTAAAGTGGGCCCTGAGCCCCACTGGAGGTTGGTGACCAGCTTTTTTGTAGCAGAATCTAATATGAGAGACCTACCACAGGAAAAGCACTCTTGGTAGCTGGTCTTCCCCTGCCTACATAGCCGTACGTGGAGAACAACTTAGAGGAAGACCCTCTGGACTGTCTAGTATGCTCTAGGTAGTAGAGGATGGCTCTTGACAGCCAAGCTGTGGAGCTGTTGCTCGTCAGGAGTGGATTTCTCAGTAAAGAAGACAGGCAGAGTAATGGACTGGTCCAAGAGGAACTCTGAAACCACCTTTGCCAAATTTCATGTTTGTCCTGAGCCCAACTTTATCATTGTGAGGGAAGATGTAAAATGGCTCAGTGCACTGGGCCTGTATCCCTGAAAACCTCCTGGCAGAGGAAATTGTTACCAGGAAGCCTGTCTTCCAAGTTATAAACTTGATGTGGGCCACGGACATAGCCTCGAAGGGTGGCTTCATGAGCCTGTCTGTGCAAAGGTTAGGGCTCCGAGGACGAAGAGACTGGGGATGCAAGAGGCCTTTGAAAAACTGTTTAACTATGACGTGGGAAAAAAACTAATTTTTTCTTTCCCACTGAAAGGTAGGCTGAAATTGCCGCCAGGTGTAGCTTGAGTGAAGGTGGTTTCAAGCCTGACGTCTGTAAGTGTACCAGGTAGTCCAGCAGCTGAGGGTCTGAAGCCGACAGGGGTTCGACCTTTTCGCTCTTGCACCAGAGGGAAAACCTTTTCCATTAGGCTGCATAAGTCTTCTTAGTGTTTTGTTTTTTTTAACCACCCTCAGTATCTTAAGGACCTGTTAAGAGTACTGTGAGGATGCAGACTCTAACTGTTCCAGAACCAGGCCTTGAGGTGGAAGGAGTGTATGCATGGATACTGCACTCCTGTCTGAGGAAGGGTCAGCAGGGAGTGAGTTGGAGGCAGGTGAATGAGGCTGAGGAAAAGATAGCCAGCTCAGTTAAGAAGGGGGATAAAACCTTTATAGGTATATCAGGGAGCGTAGAAAGACAAAGGGAGGGATACTGAGGCTGAATAGAATGGATGGTGGGTGGGCAGAGGGTGACAGTGAAAAAGCAGGAATACTGAATGAACACTTCTGTTCAGTATTCACAAAAGAGGAGGTGGAGGAGCTGCCTAATCCAATTAACAGAAGCACTCTGGATAGGGGGGTCAATCCCAGTCCTTTCACAGAAGAAAGGGTTCTGAAAGAACTCCTAAAACTGAAGGTGGACAAAGCAATGGGGCCAGATGGAATTCACCCCAGAATTCTAAAAGAATTAAGCAGAGAACTAGTGACACCACTGACTACCCTTTTTAACAAATCATGGGAGGATGGTGTGGTACCTGAGGACTGGAGGAAGGCAGATGTGATTCCTCTTCACAAAAGTGGAGCAAGACAGAGGCAGGAAACTACAGACCTGTCAGTTTGACCTCTGTGGTAGGGAAAGTGATGGAATCACTTCTGAAGGAAAGAACTGTTGAGTACCTAGAGGCCAGTGGGGCTGGGACCCAAAGCAGCATGGGTTCACAGCAGGAAGGTCATGTCAGACAAATCTAATTGTTTTCTTTGACTGGGTGACCAAAGTAGTAGACCAGGGAGGGGCTGTGGACATGGCCTACCTAGACTTTAGCAAGGCATTTGACACAGTCCCACACAAAAGATTAATAGTCAAATTAACCAGCCTGGGAGTGGGTCCCAGGGTGGTAGCCTGGGTAAAACATTGGCTGGACAACAGGACACAGAAAGTAACTGTAAATAGAGTCCACTCTGAAGAAAGAGGGGTTACTAGTGGGGTACTGCAATGTTCAGTACTGGGTACAGTCCTTTTTAATGTCTTTATAAGTGACATTGCAGAGGGACTGGAAGGAAAAGTATGCCTCTTTGCAGATGACACAAAGATCTGCAACAGGGTTGATACACAAGGAGGCATGGAACGGATGAGAAGGGATTTGGCAAGGTTGGAGGAATGGTCAGAAGTATGGCAGCTTGGATTCAATGCAAAGAAATGCAAAATAATGCACCTGGGAAACAAAAACCCAGGGGAAGTTACACAATGGGGGGGAAGGTAGTAACAACAACAAAAATGGAAAGTACCTGGAGGTAATCATATCAGATGACCTTAAGGTTGGCAAGCAATGTGAGAAGGCAGTAGGGAGGGCTGGTGGGGATACTGGGATGTATAGGGCGAGGCATCACCAGCAGAAAACAGGAAGTTGTTATCCCCCTGTACAGACAGTTGGTGAGACCCCATCTGGAGTACTGCATCCAGTTCTGGAGACCCCATCTCCGCAAGGACATAGGCAGGATGGAGGCAGTTCAGAGGAGGGCAACTAAAATGGTGCAGGGTCTGCAAGAGAAGCCATATGAGGAGAGACTAAAGGAGCTTAATATGTATACCCTTGAGGAAAGAAGGGAGAGGGGGGACATGATAGAAACGTTTAAGTATCTCAGTGGAATCAACAAAGTCCAAGAGGGTAGCATTTTTCAGAAAAAGAGATGTGCAAGAACAAGGGGACACATTTTGAAGATAGAAGGAGGACAGCTCAGAGGCAATGTGAGGAAGTATTTTTTCAAAGAGAGGGTGGTGGATGCATGGAACAGCCTTCCTGAGGAGGTTGTAAGGTCTAAAACTGTGGGAGAATTCAAGAATGCATGGGACAGACATAAGGCAATTTTGGGGGGGTAGGAAGAAATAGGCTGTTGGTTAACTAGGATCTGCAGCTTATCCTCTAGGTAGGGAAAAGGGCAGACTAGGTGGGCCAAGCGGTCCTTATCTGCCGTCAAAGTCTATGCATGTTTCTATGAATGGACTGCTGCAGGGCACTGAGAGAAGGAGAGGGTACCAGGTTTGTGTGGGCCAATCTGGAGCCACCAGAATCCTAGATGCAGGCTATTGTAAGAGTTTCAGAAATACCCCGAGAATCAGGGGAAAAGGAGGGGATGTATATAAGAACCTCCCTGACCAGACCAGGATCAAGGTGTCCAGAGAAGATGATCCCATGATTGGAACCTGCAACAGAACTGAGGAAACTGGAAGTTGAGGGGAGAGGTAAACAGATTCACTTCTGGGTGCCCAACCACCTGAACACCGTGGCTAGTACTTGTTTGTTCAGAGTCCATTAACTCTGGCCCTGACTGATGTGACTAGAGCCTCTGCCAGAGTATTGTTTGCCTGGGGGGGGAAGGGGTGAATCGCTGATGGCTGACTCCCAGGTAGAAGGCGAGAGACCAATTTTTATAGCACCTACGAACAGAGTACTCCTGATCTAGCCATTACAGTAATGTCTGTTTGACTATGCAAGTCTGCCCTTTTATGACAGGAACAAATGCTTCGAGCTAGAAAGATTTCTCTTAGTTCCAAAAGAAATAAGATTAACGTGACTCCTGGAGAGTCTAGGTGCCACTTACTGAGGCACTGTCCAGATGCGCTTCCCACCACAGGGGGAAGGTGTCTGTGGAATTGCTCTGTCAGAGTTTTCAGCTTTGAAAATTATTGCTTTCCGAGACCAGCAAGCTACAAGGAGACTTGTGGGTGACACCTCCTGTATCTGAACCTTGGGACCACTGCAGGCACTGAAGCCATGTGTTCCAATAGCCTGAGGAAATGTCAAGTTATGTGATTGGCTCAAGACTGGATCACATACTGAACCAGTGAGGGTTAACGAGTCAAACCCAGTCAAGCGTCTGCTGGCTGGTGTCACTGTCCCTGGATGAAGAAAACTGCCAATGAGGGACATCCTGAATTCTCACCTGCGGAAGGAGGGCAATCCTTCCTGGATGCTGGGAGGGCTCCAAGGGAGACTTTGTTTAGATTTACCCGGGAATCCCGAGACTACAGATAGAGCCCAGGAAGGGACAGACCCTGTAAGGGGAAACAAGGGACTCCTTGACCTAACAAGGAGACTCTGGCAGGCTACTCGGCAACTTAGGTGTAGCTAGAGATGCCCAGATTCCTGAGGTGTGCTGCTACCACTGCCCAGCACTTTGTAAGACTCTTGGGGCTGAGGAAGGCTGAAGGGCCGCAGTGAGCCCACCCTTGAGTGTGACCTCATTAAAGGTATATGGAAAAAAGGGGCCATTTGTGGTCAGGGAGGCTAGCCCATCTCCCTACAGTAAGGAGTATATGAATAGTAACAGAGTGACCATCTTGAATTTGGGTTCTAACAGCAAGATGGGAAGCCACTCTCCAGTTGTCTTTTGTGTCAGGAATTACGTGGAGTAGAGGTCCTTTCTTCTTTTCATGGCCAGGGACCCTCCCCACCATTCGTAAAGCTAGAATATTTTTTGCTTCCCGCTCCAACAGAAACGTCTGTGTTGGGGAAGAGGCTTAGACACCTGGGTACACATGAGGTCTGCCTACATTAACGTCAGGCTTTAGACTGTGAAAAACACCCTTGCACTGAGAGAAGGCTGGGAAAAAAACTCTGCCCCTAATGCCCTCGGGAGGAAGTTCCGTGAGGCAGAAGCCTTGTTCGAGATGTTCAGGAATCGAACAGTATGTTTTGATCACCAGGAAAGTCCATGGCTTTAAACTGGGAGTCTAAGGGTAGACCAGTAGTTCTAGGCCAGACACGGCGTCTCAGAGAGATGGCATAGGCCGTTGACTCTGGAGGAGGCATCCTTGTTGTAGTCCTGTGGAAATGGTATTACATAGCTTCCCGGAGCACGCTCCTGCACCAAGAACCAGGACAGAGTTCCACAGTGCTTTTTTTTTTTTTGATATTTGGCAGAAAAGCCAAGTAGGTAAAAATGTGTGTGGGTAACTAAGAAATCTATTTTCAGGAGTCCTTATCCAAGGTGTAAGGAGGAAAAGGAGACCCCGGCTTTCTCACGAGCTACCTGATGCACTATACTCCATGGCTGGGATGTACAGACAAGCACTCAGTATTGTTAAACAATTGATATATTAATGCATTTATTTATTAATACTTCCAGACCGCTTGTAAACCTCTGCCACAGAAGTGGGGGTTTGAAGCAGTTTTGTGGTATTGTATTTATATTTTTCATCAAGACAGGGCTTTTTAGGAGGTGGAACCTTTACCCTATAATCTTTTCTTACCCTTATCCTCACCTTGGAGGGACTCCTGAGAAGGGAGGTCCAGGGTGCCAATATGTTTTGGATAAACGAAGGAACTCGAGGGAGAACCTCCCTGGATACGTAGAGTTCTAGATCCTCCACATCATAAACATTCTCATATCATCTGTATCACCCTCACAGTCTCTGGGGCAAGAACCGTGGAAGAGTGATAGCAGCCCCTATAAGCAGGGGCAGAATAAATTATTTACCAGCCACTGTATCACCCTCACAATCTCTGGGGCAAGAACTGTGGAAGAGTGTTAGCAGCCACTGTATGCAAGGGCATCATATGATCATTTACCAGCCACTGTATCACCCTCACAATCTCTGGGGCAAGAACTGTGGAAGAGAGTTTTGCCAGCCCCAGTAAAGAAAGGACCCATTTTTTGTAGGATCTGAAACAGCTGCCGTTCCTTTTCCATATTTTGCACAGACGGAGTACTGCACAGTTTTTCTGTATGCTTTAAGCTGCCTGTTGTCTCCCTATTGGCTTCCCCAGGAGCAACGGCAGCATTTATATCTACGCAGAGTTTCCTTTCTGTGGCTTGATCAAGCTTCCTTCCTTCGTCACTTCTATTATTTTTTAAATTGTGAAGAACTTTGTAATTTGGAAGCTTTAATTTTTGGCTAGGATCTGGAGGGTTCCTCAGTACCTCCTTACATTTTAGTACTTTTGAATGGCCGCTAGTGGGAAGCCTTTGATATGTCCTCAGCCATAAGAAAAAATTACTCACCTTAGTAATGTTGTTTCTTCTAATGGAGTCTTGCTATATTATGACATATGCAGTTTGACCCAGCCTTCGAACTGCTCCGGAGGTGAAAGAATTAAGTTTCCATGCCAGGCATGGAATCTTGAGCGCGAGCTCGGTTGAAAACTCTGTCTGTTGTTCTTCAAACTCAAACTGTCAGATCTTTACGAGCAAAACTCACTAAGGTTCTGTGTGGAAGCTGTAAACCTACACTAGCCAGCTGGCTACTAAAATATTAACACATTTTTTGGTCCCAAAACAAAGACTCAAGTCAGGGGGTCCAAAAAATGAAAAACACAACAGCAAACACCCCAGAAAGGAGGGTGAAGAAAATAAGGTGGGCAACTACTAAGTGCCAACAGTGCACTGCCCACCCACATCCCCAAAACAGAGGTTCTGAGAGGGGCAGGCAGGGGGGGAGGTCATAATATAGCAAGACTCCATTAGAAGAAACAACATTACTAAGGTGAGTAATTTTTTCTTCAAACAACATGAAGTCTTGCTATATTATGACATATGCAGACTACACAGCAGTACCTAAGGAGGAGGGACAGAACCTACTTAGGAAATAGGCTCTGAAGCACAGCTGTGTTAAACCGAGCATCACTCCTAGCCTGGATGTCCAGGGAGTAATGCTTGGTGAAAGTGTGAACTGTTTTCCAGGTAGCTGCTTGACATATCTCTATGATAGGGATGTCCCTGGCAGCAGCCAGAGAGACAGCTGTACCTCTAGTAGAGTGAGCCTCAGGCCTGAAGGGGGAACCTTACCCAGTTTTTGGTAACAAAATTGGATACAAGACACAATCCACCTGGCAATGGATCTTTTAGTGACAGGTTTCCCTTTACCCACCTCACCATAAGTGAGAAACAGTTGGAGGGAGTCAAACCTATGACCCTTGGTACGCTCTATGTAGTATCTAAGGGCTCTTTTGACATCTAAACTGTGCAATCTCCTCTCACCAGAGGAATGGTCAGTGAAGTACACAGGGAGAGACATGGATTGATTAAGGTGAAAGTCAGAGACCACTTTAGGCAAGAACTTTCTGTTAGTCCTGAGGACCATTTTATCCCTATGAAAGGAGATAAAATCAGGCTCCACTGACAATGCTTGTAGTTCACTTATGCGCCTGGCAGAAGTGATGGCTACCAAAAACACAGTTTTCCAAGTCAAGTACTTAAGCTCTGCTGAAGACAAGGGTTCAAAAGGAGGTTGCACAAGCTGGGCAATGCAAACATTAAGATCCCAGGCAGGGGCAGGGTCCCTGAATGGGGGGTTGGTGTGAAGCAACCCCTTGAAAAACTTGGAGAATACCGGACGAGCTGAAAGGGAAGAGGGCTTACCTGCTGATAAGAAAGCAGACACGGCTGCCAGGTGCACTTTTAGGGTAGCTGGTCTCAGCCCCAAAGAATTCAAATGTACCATATAATCCAGAACTGTGGGCAGACCGGCAGACTCTGGGGAAATATTCTTGCCAGAGCACCATATGAAAAATCTCTTCCATTTGGAATTATAAGTAGCCCTGGTGGAAGGCTTCCTAGAAGCCTTCAAGATATCGAGTACACCTTGAGAAAGGTGTAGGTCAGCAAACTCTAACTCTTCAAGAGCCAGGCCTTGAGATCGAGAGATTTGAGATTCAGGTACCAAACTCTCCCTGGGCACAGGTTAACAGATTGTGATTCCTGGGAAGACACAGGGGAAGGTGGACTGCTAGGGACAAAAGAAGTGGATGCCAGGGCTGTCTGGCCCAATCTGGAGCAATCAGAATAATCTTGCAAGGTTGAGATCTGATCTTGACTAGCACCTTGAACAGGAGAGGGAAGGGGGAAAAGCATAGAGAAAACTCCCTTCCCAGTTGAGAAGGAAGGCATCCAGAGGGACTGAGCCCAACACTGGGGGCCTGCAGCAAAAAAGAGGAAGTTGGTGATTGTCTGGGGCTGCAGAAAGATCTATCTGAGGGGTGCCCCACCTGGCAAACACTACCTCCAGAACTAGGGGATCCAGTGACCAATCGTGATGGCCCTGGGAAATCCTGCTGAGAGCATCTGCCAGGACATTGTCCTTGCCTGGGAGGTGAACTGCCATAAGGGAGGTGTTCAGGGAAAAAGCCAGAGACCACAACTTCATTGCTTCGGTGCACAAGGCCGTAGACCGAGTGCCCCCTTGCTTGTTGATGTACCACATTGTAGTGGTGTTGTCTGTTCTGATCTGTACCACTTTGTTCTGAACAGATGTGGAAAAAGCGTGAAGTGCTAGAAAAACTGCTCTGAGTTCCAACAGATTGATGTGGAGCAGAGATTCCTGAGGGGACCACAATCCCTGAGTGGTGAGGTTGCCCATGTGAGCTTCCCCACCCCAAGAGGGATGCATCTGTAGTAAGGGTCAAGGAGTGAGACTGAGGGATGAAGGGAACCCCTTGTCTCAGATTGCTCTGATCCTGCCACCACTGTAGGGCCTGGATCAGGGATCGAGTTACTGGGATCAATTTGGTTAGAGGATCTCTCCTTTGAGACCAGAAGGCTCTTAAATGGAACTGAATGTCCCTCATCTGAAATCTTGCTCCCTGCACTACTGCTGTAGAAGCAGCCATGTGCCCCAGGAGCTGTAGAAAATGCCTTGCTGGTCGAGAGACCTGCAGGGTGAAGGAGGAGGCCAGAGAAACCAGGGTCTTTACTCTTTCTAGAGGAAGGAAGGCTCTGGCCTGAAGTGTGTTCAGTTCTGCATCTATGAAGGTGAGTAACTGAACAGGCTCTAGAACTGACTTTGGGAGATTGAGAAGGAAACCTAGAGATGTAAGCAGCTGCTGGGTAACCTGAAGGTGTAATTTGACTTGTTCTGGGGACTGGCCTAATATGAGCCAGTCGTCCAGGTAAGGAAAGATGGCAATCTTTTGCCTTCTTAAATGAGCAACTGCTACTGCCAGACATTTTGTGAATACCCTTGGGGCAGAGGTGAGACCGAAGGGCATTGCTCTGAACTGGTAGTGGCCTGAGGGCAGTTCGAATCTGAGGTACTTTTGGTGGGAGCTTCTGATGAGAACATGGAAGTAGGCATCCTTGAGGTCCAGGGACGCTAGCCAGTCCCCTGGCCTTAGAGAGGTAAAATAATTCCCAGAGTCACCATTTTGAATTTTGGTTTAAAAGGTGCTTGTTTAGGTATCTGAGAACCAGGATGGGCCGCCATTCTCCTGTCTTTTGAGGTAAGAAGTACCTGGAGTACAACCCTTTGCCCTGGTGTAGGGAACCCTTTCTACAGCTCTGAGAGCCAGGAGGTTGAA
Source organism: Neoceratodus forsteri (assembly GCA_016271365.2). Classification (NCBI taxonomy): domain Eukaryota; kingdom Metazoa; phylum Chordata; order Ceratodontiformes; family Ceratodontidae; genus Neoceratodus; species Neoceratodus forsteri. The sequence goes on from JADMNL010000026.1 coordinate 291,216,204, forward strand.
ACTTCTGTTTCTAAGGCGAGAGCCTCTGATGGATTGCAGGTGGAAAGGATCTGGCTCTCATCTTTGGAAATTTTTTGAAGCTGAGAACCAGTCCCTGGCTTACTACTTCCAGGACCCACTTGTCTGATGTTAAAGACTTCCAGTCCTGGACGAAGTAAGCCAGCCTGCCCCCTACAGGTAATGGAGAATCAGCCCTGGCAATCCCATCAGGGTGCCTGTTTGGTAGGGGCTTTAGGCTGAGGGGTGGGAGCAGGCCTGCTCGTGCCCCGGTTGCCTCTCCCTCTGAAGAACCCCCTCTGGGCATAGGCTGAAGAGGAGGCCTGGGCTTGGTAAAAAGGCCTGTGAAAAGGCCTGCTCCTGCCCCTGGCAAGCTGCCTCTGAGGAGTGGCCTGCCTTTCCTTGGCCTGTGCACTCCTATAGGTGGTCCTATACTCATCCATTTTCTTCACGTAATTCTCTGTCTGCTCCCCAAACAGAGAGTTACCTACAACAGGAAAATCCATGGCCTTAGCCTGGGTATCCTGTGACAGGCTAGTACACCTGAGCCAAGCCATTCTGCAAAAAGCCACAGATGTAGCCATGACTCTTGAAGATACATCATTAGAGTCCACTGCAGCATGGAATTGCACCTTGAATGCCTCAATACCATCAGCAGCCACCTGCTCCAGTTCCTTGGCAAGCTGGCCAGGGACCTGTTTCGCCAGAGCCATAACAGTATCCCATCTGGATTTCTGGTATCTTGCAACATAGGCCATATAATTTGCCTGTCTGAGTCCCAAGGATGCTGCCATGTACTGTTTCTTTGCCATGGCATCAATCCTCCTGGAGTCCTTGTCAGGGGTGTGTGAAGCCAAGGGAATATTTGCCTTATCACAGGCTGCAGCCTGCACTACCTCAACATGGCTGCATTGTTGTGAGAGGAACTCCGTATCAGAGCCTGACAATGTGTACCTCCTGTCCATTTTTTTATCCACAGGAGGTATAGTGTGAGGAGCTTTTAAAATTTTTACTGTCTGCTTCCTGAAAGATTTATGTAAGGGAATAGACAATCTCCTAGACTCTGGGATATCCATCATTTCCACATAGTCAGGCTCCTCCTGGTCATCCACAGCTTCCTCCACAGGGAGCTGGAGGGTTTCAGCCACTTTTTTATAAAACATAAAATAAGAAGGGGACTCAGAAAGCCTAGGGGGAGATACTCCTAGAGGTCTGTCTGGGGAGATGTCCGGTTCAATGGGCACATCCAGACTCTCAAAATCACATTCACTCTCCTCATAATCTTCCTCCCCCTCCTCCGGTTCATAAAATCCTCTATTCATAGTCCTGAACCCCGGTGGCACCGGCTGAACGACGCTTACCTGTTGGTGCAGTTCGGTCGGAGACGGGAAAGCGACTGGACAATTTTGATCGCTGGCTATCTCTGCAGCAGTTGGAGAAAGGACTTTTGGCTCCTCACCTGCTGATTTTCTATCCTTTTAGCTGGGACTGACTCCTCAAGTCAGCTCTCCTTTGCCGAGGAAGTCTGCGCCCTGGTCAGAGGCACTCCCTCCGTTCGGTTGGCACCGATCCGGGCTGGCCATCGGGTCAGCGGACTTCTTGGCCTCTCGTTCCCTAGGCCTACCAACTCTCTTATCCAGGGTAGCTGCAGGAAATTCTTGCAAATCTGGCAGTCTGCATTGGGGTGGTCAAACCCCAGACAATAGACACATGTGGTGCATGGGTCGGCCTTGGCAAAGGCTTCCCCACAGACACTACAGTGTTGAAACCCAGTGGGCCCGGTTTTTCTTTTGGGTTTCTCAGACATAGTGCCAGCCTAACCAAAAACTTGCCCGTTAATGGCAATCCGACAAGCAAGACACCCTTATCGGTTCCCAACCGTGTCACGGGTCGTGGAAAAAACCGTAATGAAATCCGGTTTTTTTAGAACTGATAAGAACCGGGAACCGCACTCTAAATGCAATTTTAATGAAGTTTTACAACAACCTGATCGGTTCAAACCAAACCGATAATACCGTTTACAAGTTCCACACAGAAATAATGTAAAATCTATCTATTACTTACGATACCACAGACAGAGCTTGAACCGACCGGTTGTGGTTTAAATTCAGACAAAATACGGTTTAAAAACTGAGAAAAAGACACTTTTAACCAACAAAATGAACCGAGCAGTAGCAGAAATCTCCAGAGCGACTGTTCAGTGAGGCGGAGTAAAGAATCTGACAGTTTGAGTTTGAAGAACAACAGACAGAGTTTTCAACCGAGCTCGTGCTCAAGGTTCCATGCCTGGCATGGAAACTTAACTCTTTCACCTCCGGAGCAGTTCGAAGGCTGGGTCAAACTGCACATGTCATAATATAGCAAGACTTCATGTTGTTTGAATAAGAGGTTTGTCTGCTATATTTTGCCCAATTTAAGTAAGCAAACCAGTCCTGGACCTTACAAACTGAGTGCAGGTTTTTGTGAAATGCCACCGGCCAAGTCCTACCCAGTTAATTAGCTATGTCTGTTGCCAGTGCCTGCCCCGTGGTTGTAGACCTGGGATCTATACCAGTGCCAATCTTAACAGAAAATCCACAATACTTGTCAACTGCCATAGGTGGCTGCTGGACCCTTATGGACAGTCCTGCGACAGTCGACAGATGATACCTAGGTCCAGTTCATTTATGTATAAACATAATGTATAGAAGGGTTTCTCTTAATTTGCCAATACTGAGAGAAACCCCCAGGCACTGTTAATACTTGAATTCCAATGGGGAGCCTTGCGGTAAACTCACGAGTTCTGAGGTAAAAAAACAAGGCAACTGTACCTAATTCAACGGTTCCCACAAGAATTTGGTAAGAAAAGAGAGGAACCGTCAAAATTAATCACCTGCGATAAATTTAACATTCAAAATGAACAGTTGCTGTAAAAATGAAGTCAAAATAGAGCAGTTGAGCTAAAAATAAAAAATGAGCATAGAGCTAAGGAATTTGTAATAATTTCACTCAGCGCACTATTAAAACAGAAATAGGAAGAAAACTTTACCCAGATAAGTGCTAAGAGACTGTCAACAAGGAAAGTTGAGAGACACCTCAGGGCAATGTTGCTCAGTCCAGCGGAGAAAAAATTCTAAAGCCTTCAGCAGCTCTCACTCAGCTCACTACCCTTCCTGTTTTCTGATTGACTATGGCCCTAAGCTCATTTAAATTTCTCTTAAAGGCACACCTTAGGGGGAAATTGCACCTATCCAGCTAACTGCTAAAGTTGCTGATGCTAAAGAACTCCTGGGGTAAGAACAATACTTTTTTTTTCTATCAAGTTTTTTACACCTCTTGGTGCATCGCAGGAGACTTATCAGCCCTGGACCCGTCTCCCCCACCTGGCAACTGCCTCCCTGGTCCACCAAGCCCCATACCCCCCCACCATGGTGGGGCAGGGAGGGCCATCCTCCCTTCACCCACAGTCCAGATTTGTGGGCCAGTGAACCGGTGGCAGTGGGGGGCGAGTGCATTGCAGGCAGGGCTTCATGTAGTCTGCAACCACCATTTTCTCCCCTCTGTCCCTGCCACGGTGAAAGCACGTGTATGTGGAGGCGTACACATGCTACGCTCGCAATCCTTCCCTTTGTGTCACTCGAGCTACCTACACTACCCCGGGCCACTACCTGGCGGCAGCCAAGGGCTGAGTCGGCAAGGCTCCCCCCTCCCCGGGAGAGGACAACTGTCCTCTGGATGTTCAATCCTCTCCCTGGCCAACCCCCAGCAACCCGAGCTCATTTCTGAACCCGAGTTACTGGCGAGATGAGAGGTAAAGCGCATAGCAACTCAGCCCTCTGTGCCACCGTGCCGGCCGCTCACAGCAAATCTAAATGCCCGGTGAAGAAACGTCCCCAACTCACCTGTAAAGAGTTGTCCTTCCTCCAGGATCCAGTCAGAATTTGATTGGTTGAGGGGTCGATGTGTAGGGCGTCCCCGCAGATGTGGGGTCCATACAGCTTCCTGGTTAAGTGTCACAATTAAAGCAAGTAAGATAGCATTTTTGAAAGTTAATTAGAATATAAAATACTTTGTGGTGTGTTTTCACTACTAATGTCTATTCGTAACAATCTATTTTTTTTGTTCCCTTATTTGCCCCCCAACACCCCACTCCCTCTGGGCATCCTAACTGCCCCTTCAACCCCACCAAGCCACTCCCAGCTGAAGTCTTGCACCAGCCTGAGCTCTAGTAACCCCTGCATCCAGGGGTTGTCTTGTCCTGTCAGGGCCCCCTCTGGCCTGGGGAAAGTGCGCCACTATGCTCCTGACTTCCTCCAGTGCTGGCTTGTCCCTATCAGAGGTCTCCCCTGAACTTGAGGGGGAAATGCCTGTGAAACCCTGGGGCTAGCTGGAGGGGCCCTGATGGTCTGCTGGAGGGCAACCTGGAACAGGGCGGCAATGAGGGCCGTCCTCTTGGCACACTGGCGTGGCATTTCTGCTGCTTTTCTTCTGCCTCTTTTCCCACAATTGCGCACACCCTCACAGCTGGCCGGTGGGGGTGCAGGACGATGTGTGTGGTCACTCAGGTCACTGACGGCACCTCCACCACATCACCACTAGGAGGTGCTGCAAGAGCAGTGTGGCAGACCCCCCCCCAGGTGGCAGCGTCCATAGGATAGTCTTGATCCTCTCTGCTGGCCTCTGCTCTAGACATCCCAGGCTCAGAGAGTGAAGCGGGATCGTAAGCATGCCAGAGTGATCCCCCCATCACTGTGCGCCACGGAGTTGGTGACACAATACTTCTGATTAAAAAAAATATATTAATATTGAAATATCCCCCTTTATTGTGTTTATGTCTCTGCAGTTTCCTCTCTCAGTGCTCTGAGCCACAACATTCCAGAGGAAATGGCACGATGTCCCCTGCTGCCTTGTGGACTCAGCTATGGGCTCCCTGAATGGTTCATCCTCTCCTTGGTTCCTGCTAGTTCTTACTGGTGGGCGGGGGCCTCTCTGCTACCATCGGAGTGAAGATGCATTTACTTTTGTTGAGGAGGAGGAGGATGATGGGGGGTGGGGTTGCTGAGGAGTCTGGCGGTGTGGAAGGAGCTAAAGGGCTGTTGTATAGCGTGATGGAATGGCCACCTCCCTCGTGTGTGTGCATGTTGTGGCATTCTAAGTTGAGGGTGCTTGGAAATGCGTGGGCACCCACATCACCAAGTACACCACTGCAAGCTACGAAAAGGAGCCACTCCAAGAGCCAACTGGTGCCAGACCAAAGCAATGGGGTAGAAACAGAAGTGGTCTAAGGACTAAGATGACATCATCGAAAGACGAGAGGTATGACAGCAGGACAGGAGCAGCAGTGAAAAAAAGCACACTGGCTTTGGCACAGCACTACAGTACATTGGAGGAACTTGTTTTGTTAACTTAAACCAATTTCTTTTGCTAGTACACACTGTCAGTGAGCATGAAGTATCTATTTAAATTTTCCAAGGACCTATGGAAAAAAGCACAAGCTGTTTTTTGAGACTGTTTTCACTCCTTAGACTGGCGTGCAAAAGTACCACTTTCTGCCCATATGGCCACAGTCCCCCCCCACACACACACCCCACCTGCTGTACTACAACCTGTACTCCTACAGACCGGGGTGACAGAATGAGGCGATGCAGCCTGCCCCTCCCTGGAGGAGCAAAGCTTCCCCTGGGATGCTCAGACCTCCTTCTCAGCTCAGCCCCAATGTCCCAGGCTCACTCCTCAGCTCTGGTTGTTGGCATCGAGGGCGACGATCCTGCACCAACAGCCGGCTATTAAAAAAATAAAACACAAGCTTGATGAAAGTGCATTCCAGTAATAGCTACTACACCAATCAGGTGGAAATGACATACCGTATGGAATGCTGGTTGTTGACATTCCAGAACTGCAAAACAAAAGGGGAGACACGTGACGGGAAGGTTATCAAACACGACATTTAACTTAGCATCTTCTGAAAGTGCCATAAATAACACAGTTTTAATAAATGACAACCAAGCCAGCCATTCTTGTTATGCTGCTGCTTTAATGGAGACTGCCTAGTGACATGAGAATCCCTGCACACCTACATAGCTGAGGTGGGGACCGAACAGGGCTCCCCCCAGCTCCTGTGTAAACAGAGGGGATGCCAAAGCAAGAAACAAATGGGGTAGGGGGATGCAGTAAATGGACTCTGGAAGGTGTATGAGTGGTGTGAGGGGAGCAGAATGTGGCAGGATCTGGGACTTGGAGAGAAGGGATGCTTAATGGGAGGGAGGGCCCTTAGAAACACAGTAATGCTAGCGCAGGGGGCTGGGGTTCTAAAGTGGAGGTATGGCAGGGGGAAGGAGGTACAGGAGAAATTCTGAGGGAAGGTGCTGGCAGTATAGCCTAAACGTTAAGAGTAACCAGCTGTGAATGAGCCTGATACATGCAGCTGATGTGAGTTTGATTCCCACAACCTTGCATTGTGTGTGACCCTGAGCAAGTAGTTTAACCTCCCCAGTGCTCATGGGTCAACCCTGAAAAAAGGCATTGCTCCTAGTGGTCCTTACTTGATTACCAAAGAATAAAAATAACTAAAAAAAAAAAGGCATAAGCAGGGGGCCTAGAAGCTTTGTGCACTAATGCCAGGAGCCTGGGAAAAAAGACTTCTGACCTATAGGTGTTGGTGGCTTAAGCCCAGCTGGACATGGTGGTGGTCACAGAGATGTGTGAGGCACAGTGCCATGACTGGGACTAGCCCAATGTCAGTTATGCATTCTTTGGGGGAGATGGGGAACGAGACGGGGAGGGGTGGCATTATACGTAAGGAAAGGCATAAAAGCCACATTAGTCAAGGACGTCTGGTGACAAAACCTAGAAGCACAGAAACTGTTGGCAGAAAAGGACCCCTTGGCCCACCCAGTCTGCCTGTAGATTTCCTACCAACTGTACCTCTGCAGACCCTAACTGGTCCCTGGAGTACATGCCTGGTTTTTGCATTATTCTTCCCATCTGTGTAGCCCATGCACACGTGGAAGCCCTCCATTATTCGGGCTGGCAGGTAACTCCGTGCTTCCACCACCCTCTCAGTAAAGAAGCATTTCCTCAAGTCTCTCTCGAACCTGCCTCCCTCCAATTTCACTGCATGCCCTCCAGTCTCGGTGCTTGTCCTCAACTGGAAGATTCTCTCATCCCTCCCCTGCACCCTGTTTATTCCTGTGAGGTACTTGAAGGTCTTGATCATGTCACCCCACACTCTGTTTTCCAAGAGTATACATGTTGAGGTCCTTCAGCCTCTCCTCATAGGGCTTCCTCTGCAACCCCTGCACCATTTTGTCTGCCCGTCCCAGGGCCACTTCCACCCTGTCAGTGTTCTTCTGGATGTGTGTCCTCCAGAAGAACTGTACACACTACCCCAGATAGGGGCTTATTAGTAAGCGGTAAAGTGGCAGTACAACCTCCCTCCTCCTGCTGGGGATGCCCCTCCCAGTACAACACAGCAGCCCACTAGCCCAACCCACAGCATTTCACATTATGCTGTGACCATGAAGTCCTCCGCTATAACAACCATGAGATCGCTTTCTTGTCTCGTGACTGCCATCACCCCCTCCCCCCGCCATCTCATACTCTGTTCTGGGATTCCCGTGCTTTAGGTGAATGATTTTGCACTTCATGGCACTGAACCCCAGCTGCCATTCCTTCAGCCACTTCTCGAGTTTCTCCAGATCCTCTGCATGGTCTCTACTCCCTCCTGGGTGTCTACCCTATTGCAGATTTTAATGTCTTCTGCAAATAGGCAAACATTCCTCTCCTGCTCCTCTGCAATGTCCCCCATGAAGACCTTATAGAGCACTGGTCCCGGCACTGAACCTTGAGGTACTCCATTGGTCACCTGTCCCTGAAGTACGTGCTATTTACCACCCTCCTCTGCCTACTATACTTTAGCCAGTTGCTTACCCAATTTACAGTTTTGTTCCCGACCCCTGAAGTGTTCAACTTCTTGAACAATCTGCTCATCCTCTCTTGCCTTCCTCACACCTCTTCTTCCTTCATTCTGCCTTCCTTTTCTATAACCCCTTTTCACTCCATGCCCCTGGGGCCTAAAGGGAATCCTGCATTTCCTGCCCTCTCCTCCCTTGTAAATATTTCATCCAACGTAAAAACTCCAACCCCACTCACCACACACTAACCTGCACCGTGTCATCCCATCCTCCGGAAACAAAATCATCGTCACTTTCAGGGTGAAAGGTCAATGCGAAAACATGGAAACGATGACCGTTCATCACTGTCATAGAAGGACTGAGAAAGAAAAAACAGGAACTAGTTTAATGCTGTATGATGTCCTTTTCACCCAACTCCTCCCTTCAACACTTCCACCCACAAACTTCATGCCTAGTAACCAAATTTGTAGGACTCTAGCAGGTTCAGTCACTGAAGTCTCCCAGTCCATGACCAAATTCTATTCAGCCAGTGGGCCGAGGCAGCTAGGCCCTCAGCAGCTGAGGGCACTGTCTGACTCCCACCTCTAAGCCATGAACCTACAAATGTTATCCTTGCCGGGGGAAAAAAAATAATTACCCTCTCCTAACCCCTCGTGCTTCTGTGTAGCCGAAATGCTGAAAATCACAGATGACGACATGAGGACTCCGTTCATAATACAGCGGGTCAGTTCTTCACTGTGCCATTTAGGGTCTCAGGGGCCCGAACCAGAAAGCATTCCAGGTCTGACAGCTGCAACCGCAGAGACTGTCGAGACACTTGAAGCAACAGTGCAACAAAACTGGGCAAAACAAATGTGACCTTACCTTTTTCACTGTAAATATAATCTTGGCATCTTCCAGTTTTATTTGGTGGTAACATTTTCTAGCTCCCCCAGAATTTGAGTACTTTATAAATGGTTTAATTTAGTGTTGTCTTAAATAAAGATGGTCACCATACTTGGCTTAGAAATAGCATGGTAGACCTGGCAAGAGTTAGAAATGAGAAAATAAAAAAAACTCATAGTGCACAGCATAGGTGGTACCTAGAAAAGTAGATCTGACAAGTCTGCCAATACTTGCAGAAAGCAGCTTTCTAGAAAAAACGTTTTTATTGCGCTGTTGCTTTGAAAAGGGCCTCAGATCGCCAGCAACAAACTAACAGGTGGCACGAGCAGACCTCCACTACACAGCATTCCAAAGTGCAAAAGGGAAGCACTGCAGACTACTAAAATGGCAGCAGTTACTTCAAAAGCACCAGAGTAGGGCTTTTAGCATGAAAGTAAAACTGTTCCGTACCGGTTTCACTTTTTATTTGATTTTCAAAAACCCTGTCAACTGGCATGTCAGCCAAGCCGCTCTGCAGCCACCTCGAGCACATGAGGTGGTTCCGACATGCAGGGTATGTTAATGAGGGCTACTAACTCTGCATTAATTGTTAGCCCTCATTAGCATACTCTGTGCACTGGAAGCCACCTGGTGTGCGCAAGGTGGCTGTGAGAGGCCAGGCTGACATGACAGTTGGCATGCGTCTTTGGAGATTAAATGAAACAGAAACAGGTACCGAACAATGTTATTTTAATGCTAAGAGCCCTACCTGGGCATTGTATCCAGTGCTTCCCTTTACATTTTCTGGGATGTTTGTTTTCTTCTGACACTTTCACAGATGAAGCCTGTGAAAGCTAGGAAGAGTAGGCTTGCTAGAGGGGAGAGTATATAGTCAGAAAGTAAAGGGCATTAGATGAATGCAAATTAAATAATAACTGGCTTCCCCTTTTTCCCATAGGGAAACTGTGGCATAATTTGCTGTTATAAAGGAGTGTTTATAACGCAAACACAGGCATGGTTCCTCTTGCTGTGCGCATGCTCACGCAGCAGCGCCACCAGTCAAGACTGCTCACCGCTCCATCTCTCCTGAAACAGCACCGCCAGAAAACTCGCTAAGTTCTTTATCCCCCGGATACACAGTGGAAACGCCAGAAACCTGGACACAAAAATATAAAAAGCAGTTTTGAAACATGCCTAATTAAATATGCAGATATTCAATTCTGGGCACCAGACAAAATGAAGCTGCACGCGGATGCACTGGAAGCTCTTTATTTTATATAACTGCTGAGGCAAAAAGGAAACCCAGCAATTATATAAAATAAAATATAATGATGTAAACTTGAAATTTACACACACCCTCGGGGTTAGATGCTAGTCATAAACCCCTCAGGTGTGTGTAAACTTCTCGTTACACACCCTGACCCATACTTTATTCTCTACGTTATAAACAACACTGTTTTTAATTAAATAAATTAAAATTACGTACCTACCGTAATTCTTGATCTTCCTGGACAAGTCTCCAGCACTCATTCACACTATTAGGATCTGTGCCGGAGGCACTAGGACCCATCGGGAGCAAACTTTTTGCTGGAGGGTCGGCGCCAGAGATGGCGCCGCGAGCCCTAGCTCACGTGGTAATGCCTATCTCAGCGTCGACCTTCCAACTGCCTCAGTACCTTTTTTATCAAGGAGGTGCAGCGTAACTAACCTAGAAGAGTAGCCTAACCTAAAGACTGGACCTAAGATAGTCCGGGCGACCCATGTAAGAAGGGTCAACAAAGAAGTCTTCACGGCCTAAAGATCTGAGGGAGTGAAGACCAGTAACAGAGGTGAGCTCAGGGGACGGAGGGTGGGCGTGTGAATGAGTGGTGGAGACTCGTCTAAGAAGATCAAGAATTACGGTAGGTACGTAATTTTCATATCTTCCTGGACATAAGTCTCCACCACTCATTCACACTACTGGGAGAGTACCGAGCTAATAATCCCCAGAGAGGGCAGCAGGAGAGACCAAGAGCTCACGTTTCTAGGACAGAAGTCCATTGAGGATGGCTCTGCCAAAGGAAGAATGTCGTCTGGCATGGACATCCAGTGCATAATGTTTAAAGAAAGTATGCACTGAGCTCCAGGTGGCCGCACTGCAGATGTCTGCAATGGGCACGTTGCGGATTTCTGCTAGGGATGCCGCAACCATTCTAGTAGAGTGAGCATAAACTCTACCCTCCAACTTAACCTGCGCCATGGAATAGCAGTGGCGAAGGCACGCCACTAGCCATGATGAGATACATCTGATAGCGACAGGTTGACCCAGCCGGGTCTCACTGAAGGAAACGAATAGTTACTGAGCTTTGCGAAAATCCTTGGTTCTATCTAGATAGAAACGCAAGGCCCTCTTAACATCCAAAGAATGAAGAGAACGTTCCCCTTCATTTTGGAAGTCTGCAAAATAAGAGGGGAAGGACCAAAGGTTGGTTCAGATGAAATTCTGACACAACCTTAGGAAGAAATTTAGGATGAGTACGAAGAACTACTTTGTCCCAATGGAACACAGTATACAGAGGGTCTGTGACCAGGGCATGAATCTCAGAGACCCTGCGGGCTGAGGTAATGGCCACTAGGAAGGCAGTCTTCCAGATGAGAAATTTTAGCTCACAGGTAGCCAGAGGTTCGAAAGGTTTCCGAGTGAGCATGTCTAGCACAAGATTAATGTCCCAGGCTGCAACTGGACGCCTTATAGGAGGTCTGGTATGCAGAATCCCCTTAAGAAATCTCTTAACCATAGGTAACTGAGCCAGTGATAAGGAAAAAACGGGCTCATGATATGCTGAAATGGCACTAAGGTGAACTTTGACTGTAGAGTACTGCAGACTTGAATTTGAGAGGTCCAAGAGGTACTCCAAAACCTTATCTGGTGGGCAGGAAAAGGGATTCAAAGAGGACTTTGCACACCAGAGTGAAAAACGCTTCCACTTGGCTATGTAAGTTTTCCGAGTGGCTGGCTTCCGTGCAGCCAGAAGAATATCTGAAACTCTTCGAGAGACATTGAACCTGTTTACTTCGACCGCTTCAGGAGCCAAGCATGAAGGTGAAGTGATCTCAGGTTGGGATGGACCACCGGTCCCTGAGTCAAAAGGTTCATCTGCAGGGGAAGTGGTCTCGGAGGAACTACCAACATATTGTTGAGTAGTGGAAACCACAGCTGTCGAGGCCAGAAGGGAGCAGTGAGAATCATCTTGTCCCCCTGGGATTCGACTTGAGGAGCACCCTCTGAATTAGAGGAAGAGGCATAAAGGCGTAAAGAAAGCGTTTTGTCCACCGCAGCCTGAATGCATCCTCACAGAAAATGCCAGGCCCTGGATTTCTGGAGCAGAAGAGAGGCAGTTTTGAGTTGAGTGGGGATGCAAAAAGGTCCAGGTCTGGAGTTCCCCACTTTTCGAATAGAGACTGAACTATGGTTGAGTCGAGAGACCACTCGTGAGGATCTGTCTCTGTTCTGCTGAGAAGGTCTGCCAAGTTGTTCTGTACACCTGGCAGGTAGACCGCTTGAATTAGAGCCTTGTGCTCCAAGCACCATTTCCACACCCTCACTGCTTCCCTGCATAAGGGGTAAGAGTGAGCACCGCCCTGCTTGTTGATGTAGTACATCACTGCTTTGTTGTCCGTTTGAAGGAGAATGTTCTTGTGACACAGAATGTCCTTCAAAGCTCGGACCGCATAAAGGACGGCTCTCATTTCTAGGACGTTTATGTGAAGCTAGGACTCAAGTTGAGTCTACACACCTTGAGTGTGAAGCGCCTGACAGTGAGCTCCCCACCCCATTAGGGATGCGTCCATGGTAATGGAGATTTGATGGTCCAGAGGAGCAAAGAGATATCCTTCCAGGAGATTGCTCTCTTGAGACCACCAGATGAGTGACCTCTTTAAAGGTTCTGTCACTTTGATGAGATAGGACTGCGGGTGAGTGGTTGGGGACCACTGAGTACTGAGCATCCACTGGGTGGTTCCCATGTGCAGACGTGCTAGGGGTACAGTGAACACTGAGGATGCCATGAGGCCTAGCATCCACTGCATCAAGAGAGCTGTGACTGAGCAGTTTTCCCCAATGTGACGAGCCATCTGAAGGATATTGTTCCTCCTGTCTTCTGGAAGAAAAGCCTTCGCACATGAGGTGTCCAGAAGAGTCCCTATAAAAAGAAGCCTCTGGGAGGGCTGCAGTTGCGATTTCTTGAGGTTGAGCAGAACTCCCATGGACATAAGGAGGCGTGAGGCCGTCTCTACGGCGTCCAGAGTCCCTTGCCTGGAAGGGCTTGCTAGAAGCCAATTGTCCAGATAAGGAAACACCTGTATTCCGACCTTTCTGAGGTGCGCTGCGAGAACTGCACAACACTTTGCAAAAACTTGCAGCACCGAGGATAGCCCAAAGGGCAGGACTCTGAACTGATAATGTTGTCCCAGAGCCACAAACCTCAGGAATTTGTGATGCCTCGGGTGAATAAGAATGTTCTGGTAAGCATCCTGCATATCTAGGGAGGCTAGCCAGTCGTGTTGATGAAGCAGAGGTAACAGGGTTCCCAGAGGAATCATTTTGAATTTCTCCTTGGGGAGAAATTTGTTTAGCTTTCTGAGATCTAGAATGGGGCACATGCCCCCGGACTTCTTTGGAACCAGAAAGTAGTGGGAGTAGAACCCCGTGTTTCGTTGATGCAGTGGCACCACTTCTACTGCCCTGTTGTTCAGAAGGCCCTGAATCTCGGCGGCGAGAAGGTCTGACTGAAGGGTTGACAGCCTGGGCTGCCGTTTGGGGGCGATCCGGAGGGTCTTCACAAGATTGAGTGAATACCCTCATGAATTATCCGAGGACCCATTTGTCTGAGGTTATGGACTTCCACTGGTTGTAGAAGTGCATCAGGCGACCTCCACCAGAGGGAAAAGTCCATCTCAGGCAGCTGAGATGGAACTTGGGCCAGCAATTCATAAGGTAGCGCTGGGCGCTTTGGGCCCTTGCGCTTTCTGTTGCGCCTTCTTTTGCGGTTGGGCAGGTTGGTTCTTATGGAAACTTCCTCTGCCTCTGCCTCGAAAGGACTGACGATTATGAAACTGACGTTTACTGGGATGCCCTCGAGAGGGGGCAGGAGGGGGCCGAGCCAACTTAATGGCTGACCTAGTCTTTTGTGTAGCTTCTAGAGCTTGCTCTATCCGAGGACCAAAAAGATATGCACCGTCAAAGGGCAATGCCATCACCTGCTGCTGCGTGTCATTCGTGAAGCCTGAAGTGTGCAGCCAGGAATGACGGCGGGTGCAAATACCAGCAGCCGCTGAACGGGAAGCAGTGTCAGAAGCATCCATGGCTGCTTTAACCTGCTGGTTATTAGATTCAATACCTCTGGTAATGGTTTGAAAAAGCTCTGGCTTTGAATCTGACTCCGGTAGGGCTTCAACCATTTGCTTGATAGAATGCCACAGGATATACTCATACTGGGAAAAACAGCCTTGGTAACTGGCAATACGCATACTTAGAGTAGAAGCAGCAAAGACTCTCTTACCTAAGGTGTCTATCTTACGAGATTCTTTGTTAATAGGTCGAGCTGTAGTAGTTTGAGGAAGAACGACCTTGTCATTCTCTGTCAGGACTACAATAGGATCCGCAAAGGCTTGAGATGCCAAAATGGGACGATCCTTGGGGGCTGAATATTTCCTATCAATTAATTTAGCCACCGAAGGGGTGAGAGCAGGATTATTCCATACCATTTGAGACAGCGTCCCGCAGGAAGGTTGGACCGGAGGAGTCAAATCCGTAGGGATCTCTGAGGCATGAAGATGTTGGAGTCTTAACAATTTCCCAGGATCGATGTCTGTAGTCTGGAGAGAAAGTGTGGAACTCAGATTTTTCAACAGAGACTTAAAGGACAGGTCCTTGACCACAGGCTCTGTAGCAGTAATAGATCCTGCTTCATCCACTTCATCACCCAACCGAAGGTCTGGGTCAGGCTCAGTGTCATCTCCTGACAGTCCAGAAGGGACTGTATGGACAGGAAAGGAATGAAAATCAGAAGAGGAGGAAGAAGGAAACAAGTGAAAGAGGTGTCCGAGAGCCTCCCGGCGCCGAGGAGGCGACGGCACGAGAACAACGCCATGAGACCACGCGCGTACCGAAATGGCAATTAAGAGTTTACCGCGCTGATGGCACCGAGAAGCCGCATCGGTGCCGAGGACAGCGTAGAGAAGCCGCACGGCGCCGAGGATGGTGCCAAGCGCAGCATCGGCGCCGAGGACGGCACCGAGAGGCCACACGACACAGAGGGTGCCAAAAACACTCCCAGACTCCAAAAAACAGATTTTGAAGGAAGAAGAGCACGAGATAAGGGCATCGGTGTGGCCCCCTGCGCCGTAGCCATGTGAGGGGGGGAAACACCTAGGCGTGGATTCGACGGCACCGAAGAAGGTGCCGCGCGACCAGGAAGGTCCAACCGCCCTACCTGGTCGCCCAAAGAGCCCGAAGGCCCATGAGTGACCAAGCCAGGTAGCCGAACCAACCTCCAAGCCCACTGCTCCATAAGAGCGGCCCACTGATGAAACTGCTCATCTGAAGACCTACCTGCGGGCAGGGTAGGGCTCCGATGTCGAAGCCGTCGGCTACCAGAAGCAGAGGTTGGCGACTCCGAAGGAGGAGACCGGCAACTAGCCCCAATAACCGAGCGTCTACGCGCAGACATATCAGAGGGCGACCTCGAGTGATGCCTTCTCTTTTTAGACCTGTGGGCCGAAGAAGAGTTCGAGGCTGAACAGTGCCAAGAGCGCGACCGTTTATTTTTATGCTTCCGCGGGGACCGCCCATCCCCCCGGGCATTGGACTGACCGTTGTCAGACCCCCCCCTCCGGAGAAGGCGGCAGACCGGACCCAGCCCGACTGACTGAACAGCTTTCATATGAAGTCTCCCTACCGTCACCTGACCTGCTCATGGTCGACTCTGTCAAAGTAGGCTGAGACTTCTTTATTGTATTTATTTTAAAAAGAAGAATAAATTTAAGCGATACTGTATCGAGATATACTACAAAATAATAAAACTGAAAACTATGCTGCTAGTTTGAAGTTTGACTCCCGACAGGCGAGTGACGTCGTCACTGAAGTGCACTCGACGGCGGGAAAAAAGGAACTGAGGCGGTTGGAGGGTCAACGCCGAGATAAGCATTATCGCGTGAGCTAGGGCTCGCGGCACCATCTCTGGCGCCGACCCTCCAGCAAACAGTTCCCGATGGGTCCTAGTGCCCTCCGATGCTCCTAGTGCCCTCCGGTGCAGATCCCAATAGTGTGAATGAGTGGTGGTGACTTATGTCCAGGAAGATCTTGTACTATTACCAAAATTCAAAAAAATTTAAAAAATATTTTTTTTATACATTTTTTTAAATCATCATTTATAGTAATGACACACACAAACACTACTGTCAGAGCTAATTCATAATGGCTGGACTCCAAACTTTCATTTAAAAAAAGTTAAGTTTCTAGCCCCAACAGTTCTAAAGTTAGACCTTTCAAGAGGCATTTTTTTTTTTATTTTGGCTTGCTGCGCAGGCGCAAGCCAACATCTTGTGGTAGTAGCAGATTTTGGAGGTGTGTGAGTGTGGGCAAATGCAGGGCAAGCTTTAGTAGGTGCGTGAGTCCCTCATTCCCCAATAAGCCAGCTTGCTGGCGCTGACACAAGAAATATGTAAAGTGGACACAACTTGCAAAGAAAGTGCCACTGCAATCAGAGATAAGCTTGTCATGCAGCGGCACAATAACACGCCTCCCGACGTGCCTGCTTTCCCGGTGAAGCCTTGCAATAAACATGGCGGCAGCATCTGCCGCCGTCTCCTACATGATCCCTATGAAGCCGACTTCAGTGGGTGCCCAACCCCCCTGCCGGCTTATTAAATACCCACCCAAAGACTGTGTGGCACACTGGCCGTCCAACCCAGAGTGCCTCCATTGTACAAAAGCCAACCGCATGTTCCTGCCCCCGGCCCACACACATTGTGTGCCACACTGGGAGCCCACCCCAGTGTGGCCAACATCACCCCCCCAAGTGTCCCCAACATTTTCTCATACCTGAAAAAAAGAAGATGGTCCGTGATGTTTTTAGTTTATGTTTTTTCAATCTGAAACAAAGAAAATGGTCCCTTGTTGTGTTTGGTGCCCCTGCACCCACCCTCTGAGTACCCTGCCTCCCCCACATACCTCCCATTGCATACTTGCCTCCAGAGGGTCGGCACTGCGATCATCAGTGGAGCGGGAACACGTCTGCACTCTTCAAAGCCGACCATGAACTGAAGAAATGCAGGTAAGCTGTATAATGGCATAAATGTTTTTTAGGTGGATATCAGCCATTTTTTGGAATTTTTCCTTCAAATTTTCAATGTGGGGTGCTTGGGACCCCCACCTCATGAACACATGCACTGTCATCCTGTTACTCGGTCCTGGAAGGGCATTTTGCGGTCACTATGCAAAATCACCTTTTGGGACAGAATAACGAAACCATAATGCCACTGTTCATGAGGTGGTGTCCCAAAACCTATATTGTAAATTTGAGTGGTCAAAAATGACTTTAATGTTAAGCGTCGTTGTGCAGTTTCCGCATGCTCGTAACTTTGACAATTTTTCATATTTTCACTCCAGATTTTTCACCATTGTCATTTTTGTACACCTCCTTTTGAACAGTACAGCTGTCATTTTTCACATCTAGCCCAAAATGTGTTTTTGCATGTGTCACACAATGGAACGGTCGCTGTGGGAAATCAATGTTCGGGACAGATTAACAAAATCACGGTGACACTGTTCATAACTGGAGTTCCTAAAATGCCTCTGTTGAAAATTTGGTTAAAAAAATCCCCAAAATAACTGCATCACAGGCGTGCGATGCGCAGTTTCTATGCACGCTCGTGACGTCACCAATTTTTCATATTTTCACTACAGATTTTGAACAATGCCATTTTTTTAACACCTCCTCATGAACAGAGCAGCTGTCATTTTTCACATCCTGCCCAAAACGTGTTTTCGCACCTGTGGCGCCAAATGCACAGTCGCTGTACAAAATCACCTTTTGGCTAACAAACTCACAGTGCCACTGTTCATGAGGTGGCGTCACAAACGGCCCATGTTGAAAATTTGGAGTGAAAATACCAACAAATGCCAGGGGCATTAGGGTTTCCAGCCATAATGCCCAAACCTGTAGACACTGACAGGCATCAGGGGCGTGACTTGGCATTGTCGGCTGTAATGCTCACACCATTCCACCCCCAGCCTGCAGCCAGTGACAGGCGTGGAAGTGTGCCTTGGACTCTTCGGCCCTAAAGTTGACCCCACTCTCCTATACTGTACCCATATCAGTGTATTTCTTTAGGAAATGGGGTGAATGTAAGGCCCAAAGACCTCAAGGCACACCGCGGCACTTATCAGTGTCTACGGGGTAGGGTGAGGTGAAATGGTGTGAGCATTATGGCCGATGACCCAAAGACACGCCCCAGTGCCTGTCACTCTCTGCAAGGTGGGGCTGGGGTCAGCGTCAGTTCACCACTTCCCTGCCAGTCCTATCGTGCATCTCTCTAACTCCTGCACTACCAATGCCAGTGCCAGCAAGCCAACATTTGGCATTGACAAATACTTGTTTTAAATGGCATAACTTTGGAACCAGTAGGACTAGAAACATACTTTTGTTTTTCAATAAAAGCTTGAAGTCAGCCAACTTCTGGTTCCATATACTGATATCTAAAAACATAAAATGATAACAGTTTTAAAGTGCTGTTATTTTTAACAACACATTATATGAACATGTACTGTAGGCATGCAGTGACACAGCAGAACTGTATCACTAGGCTCTCTTATCTATTCATGTTGATCAGACTTCAAACTACAAAGAAAACTTACTATGTCAACAGTTCACATGCTACAGCTTTCAAACTATAATTTCAAGCATTATAATAACAACATAACAGATTATTTTTGGAAATAGAAAATACCAGTGATGGTTTTGTTTAGAAATTAATGCATTCTTTTTTAGTGATTCAGAAAATACAGTTATGTAAGAACTTACTGTAACAGTAGATCTTCGAGAGAGGCTCTTGCAGTAGGTAATTACATATAGGACTGAAGCCGGCAGGCATCAGGACCCCACAGAAAAATTTCTAGCTAGCAGTATCTGGCTGGAGAATGCCCCCACGTCAAGTGACCGACGTCAGGTAACGTCAGTATAATGGGGCAATCCCCCATGCCCGCCTTCCAGTTCTTTCCCACCAAAGGCCAAAAAAGGCATGACGAGAGAGAAGCGGATATTTCCTTTACTGGAAAAGAAGCTGAAAAAGCTAAGGGGGATGGAGGGCAGGAAGGTATTACCTACTGCAAGAGCCTCTCTCGAAGATCTACTGTTACGGTAAGTTCTTACGTAACTGTACTGTCTTACTTCAAGAGGGCTCTTGCAGTAGGTAATTACATATAGGACTGAGTCCCAAGCAGTTTGGAACAAGAAAAAGCACTCAGGAGAAGGAAAAATGCACAACCATAGAACCTCCGGCTGCAAGGGTCTTGCGTAAGAAGTCCTTGCAGAACAGCCAACCCGAAGTTTGTTCTACGGCGATAGGCAATGTCCAAACTGTAGTGTTTCATGAAGGTATGGAAAGAAGTCCAAGTTGCGGCTGCGCAGATGTCTGCCGCTAACACATTCCTGAAACAAGCCACAGAGGCAGCTACTCCACTGGTGGAGTGGTCCCTGACTTGACCTGGCAGAGTCTTGTTGTACTTATCATAACAGAAAGTGATACAATGAGCCAACCATTTGGACAGGCATTGCTTGGAAATGGCATTGCCCTCTCTTTTGTGAACAAAAGAGACAAAAAGCTGATCAGATTTCCTGAGATCCTTAGTCCTAGAGGTGTAGTATCTCAGGATTCTATGGACATCCAAAGTATGCAAGAGGTATTCCCCTTGATTGGAGTGTTGTGTAAAGAAAGCAGGTAGCTCCATGGATTGATTCAGTGTAGATTCTGCCACCACCTTAGGAAGAACCTTGGGGTTTGTGCGCAGAGCCACCTGTTCCTTGTGAAAAATTAAATACGGGATTTTACACATCAAGGCCCGAAGCTTGGAAATGCAGTGCGCTGAAGTAATGGCCACTAGGAAAAGAGTCTTCAACGAAAGGAACTTCAAGTCTGCTGAGGCTGCCGGTTCAAAGGGAGGCAGGGTAAGCTTTTCAAGAACTAAGTTCAGATCCCAAGGAGGGGCAGAAACGCGGACAGGGGGTCTCAAGTGAAGAACCCCTCTAAGAAAGGTCTTAGAGACTTCCAGCTGTGTGAAAGTTCTGTCCCCAAAAGGGATGTCGTAGGCAGAGATAGCTGCCATGTGAACTTTCAACGAGGAACGGCTAAGACCCAGGTCAAAGAGGTGACACTTGTAGTCCAGGATTCTCCTGACAGGGCAAGTGAATGGCTCAAAGTCCTTGGAAGAGGCCCAAATCGAGAACTGCTTCCATTTCATGGCGTAGGTGGACCTAGTGGAAGGCTTCCTGGCCTTCACCAGAATTTCTGCCACGAGCTACGTCTGCAGGAGCCACACATGCAACTGAAGGGATCTGAGACCTGTATGAACCAGGGTCCCCTGATCCTGGGTGAGCAAATGTTGAGACAGAGGAAGAGGAAGCAAAGGTTCCTCTGAAAATTGTTGCAAAAGAGAGAACCAAACTTGCCTGGGCCAGAAAGGAGCAATGAGGATCATGCGAGCCCCCTCTGAGCTGAGTTTGTGTAAGACCCTCGGAATCATGGGAATCGGGAGGGAAGGCATAGACGAATCTGTCCTTCCAGTCTAGAGACAGAGCGTCCCGCTAGAAAATGTCTCGCCCTGGAGAAAGCGAGCAGAAGGTTGGAAGTTTTGCATTTTGAGGGGATGCGAACAGGTCTACTTGAGGGGTTCCCCAATGCAGGAAGATACCGTCTACTAGCCCTTGATCCAGTTCCCAATCGTGGGCCTTTGCTGATGACTGACTAAGGTGGTCCGCCAGCATGTTTTTGACTCCCGGAACATCAATTGCCGTCAGGTGAAGGCTGTGCTGAACAGCCCAACTCCAAACTCTCATTGCCTCCCTGCACAGAGGGTAGGAACACGTTCCTCCCTGCTTGTTGATCTACCAGACTACACACATATTGTCAGTCTGGAAAGTCAAATGACCGGGAAGCACGTACAAGTTCAGAGCTTGGAAAGCATACAGAACAGTTCTGAGCTCGAGCACATTTATATGAAGAGTCTGCTCGAGTCTGGACCAGGAGCCCTGAGTCCTGTGAGACCCTAGATGGGCTCCCCAGCCCTCTCCCGAGGCATCTGTTGTCAATGTTTGGGACGGGGGTTTGAGGCAAAAGGGAACTCCCGGCCAAGGTTCTCTGGCACCATCCACCACTGCAAGTCCCGAACCATGGGGATGGAGACCAGAACTTCCTGGTCTAGGTCATCCAATGTCTGATCCCACTGAGACAGAAGTGTCTACTGGGAGATCCTCATATGGAGCCGAGCACGAGGGACTGTCAGAATAACAGCCGCCATGAGCCCAAGAAGGCAAAAGACTGACCTGGTGCTGACTCATCTGCAACTGGACAGCAGGCTTGCATGAACTTGATGGGTAGCCACCCTGTCCAGAGGCAGAAAAGCCATGCCGATGGTCGTGTCCAGGATCGCCCCTATGAACTGGAGCCTTTGGCAGGGGACCAGATGGGACTTGGCCTGGTTGATGGTGATACCCGGACTGGAAAAGACCTGTAGGGTAAGGGAAAGACAGCGCAAAAGATCCTCCCTGGATGGGGCCACCAGGAGCCAATCGTCCAGGTACGGGAATACCTGCACTCCCTGGGTATGTAGATGAGCCGCTACCACAGAAAGGCATTTGGTGAACACTCAGGGCACCGAGGAAAGACCAAATGGGAGGGCCTTGAACTGGTAGTGGTCCCCCTAGAATGAAAACCAAAGGAATCTGCAGTGGGAAGGGAGAATAGGGATATGCAGGTAAGCATCCTGCATATCAAAGGCGCATAGCCACTGTCCCAGCTGAAGTAACGGCAGAAGACTCTGCAGAGAGAGCATTCTGAACCTTTGTACTCCACGAACACATTCAGGGAGCTGAGGTCTAGGATAGACCTTACGTCCCCCGATTTCTTTGGAACCAGGAAGAAATGGGAGTAGTAACCTGCCCCCGAAGGTGGGTCGGGACAGGCTCTATCGCCGCCTTCAGGAGAAGGGAGGAAATTTCTACCCGAACCAGAGGAAGATGTTCCGGGGAGTAAGCCAACTTCGGGGGTGGTTTTCTAGGTGGTTTCTGGAGAAACTCAATTGAGAGTCCTCCTGCTATCAGTTGGAGCACCCAAGCATCTGATGTGATCCTCTCCCAACCCGGTAGATGGAAGGAGAACCTCCCTCCTACTGGTTCCTCTGGGAGATCCAGAGGCTATGGGAGAGGAAAGGAGTCAGGAGGTGTGGGGCAATGTTACGACTGAAGCTCCCACCGCTTTTTGGGCGGGGAAGGGGGCTTGGCAGCTGGAGGGGCCCGACGTTTGTTGGCCCACTTGCCCTGAGGTTTCGCTTTAGGCTGAGAATATCTGCGAAAAGGGCGACACTGTCCTTGCGGGGGCCTGTACAAAGAGTCAACAGACTTGAGTGCAGTGCCCTTCTCTTGCAGGTTGGTGATGATATCCTTGACATCCCCACCGAACAGCACCGAACCCTTGAAGAGCGCATCCTGAATACCGGATTGCACTTCAGGGACCAAACCTGACACCCAGAGCCAGGCATGATGCCAAAGATCTACGGCGAAAGCTGAGCTCCGACCTGCTGTGTCCACTGCATCATATGTGGCACAGAGCATGTGCCAACTGGCCGAACGAGCAGACCGGACGAGGTCAGCCACTTCCTGCTTGGTCTGAGACTCAGGAAGGGAGTCCAACTTAGATTTCACCTGACTCAGGATAGTCTTCTGGTAGTCCCCCATGTGCACAACATAGTTCAGGGCCCTGATTCTCAGAGTGGAAGAAGCGTACACCTTCTTCCCGTACTGGTCCAGAAGACGGGATTCCTTGTCTGGTGGAGACGAGCTAAGGTGCTTTGGATTTGCCGACTGGCCATGAGCAGCGCTAACCACAACTGAGTCAGCCTTCGGGTGTGTATTCAAAGAATCCACACCCTCAGGAGCCGGTATAGCCTATCCGCCTTCCTCGGAAGGGGGGGCTAATGTGGACGATTGTTTCCAAACAGTGGAAACAAGGTCTGCGTGAGCCTCGATCCAGGGTGGGATCAATGCCAGAGCAGTTTCGGGCAGATCCAAATGGGCAGCGAGTTTCTTCCGCTGTCAATCTGGCTCCAGAGATCTCCACTGGTGAACTTCCTGGATCTTTCGCAGCAACTCCAGAAAGGGAGAATCTTCTGCAGGAGACTTCAGAGAAGTCTTTGGCCTGGGACGGTCTGGAGTGTGAGGCTCGTCATCTGGATCGGTGCACCCATCAGAATCGGATTCGGAGGTCTCCAAAGAAGTAGAAGACCCCTCCCGGTGCAGCGGAGGAACGGACCGCTTGGGCAACCCTCGGGGAAGCGTATCCTTCCCGGCCCTGGCACCTGAGGGCTCACCTCTGCTGTCGGGTAAGGAGGAGTCTCTCGTCTCCGGTGCTGGGGACCCAGTACCGGATCCGGTGTCAGTAGACGGCTCTCCACCTCCCTGGTGAGCTGAACCTTGGCCTCAGCCCACCAGGCAGCCAGAGTCTCCTTCAAATCCACCGGCGGCTGGGGTGGTGGTGGAGGAGGGGGATACGGATACTGAGGTATCCGTAGGGCGAGTATCCGTAACCCAACAATGGGAAGCCCGGTGTCAGGTATTGAGGCATCAGGTAGGCCAGCGTCGGGTACTGCGGTGCAGGATACTGCGATCTTGGGTAGGACAGCGCCGGATAGGACGGAGTTGGATACCCAGTCACCACGGGCTCTGATGGTGCAGAAGGCCCTGAGAGAGGCCCAGCAGGCAGGCCAGGAACAGGAGGCCCCCAGCAGGCGTCGGGTCCGGCGTAGGGATGGCATCTGGCAATGGGATGTCGCCAGGCGTCAGGTAGGCTGGCATCAGGGCCAGCATCCCAGGGTCCGGCCCTGCGGGAGGGAGACCTGACTTGAGCATACCGGCATCCTCTGTGTTGCCCGGGGAAGGAGGACTGAAATCTCCGGGGTCCAACAGGGGAGACGCTGGAGCCTCAGTCAGCAGCGGCAAGCGCTGCGGTGAGCCAGGGACGGCGAACTGGTTGACAGGGTCCGGCGTCGGCTCTAATGCCGTGCATCCGTTGGAGGAACCGACGTCTGCTTTACCAGCGAAGGCTGCAAAGTAGGAGCAGTCTTGGTGGGCGTTTTTGGGTCTGTGTGCTCCCCCACAGGGACAGGCGTCTTAGCGGCCCTGTCTGGGCGGACGTCGGTGGCACCGGTGTCCGACTTACCAGACCCACTCGACCTGGAGGGCCGCACGGTGGTGGCATTCCTAGAAGCGAGCGCCTCCTTTGTCCCGGAGGCTCCCAATGGGCCCGACTGACAGGAGGGATGCTGCCTTGGGCACCGCCAAGACGGCTGTCAAGGGTCGGTCCCCCGGGGGGGGGACATTACCTGGAGCACGGCGACTCCAGCCGGAGTCGCGGTGACCGTGGAAGTAGAGTCCCGGTGCTTCTCCTTCTTCTTACGGTGTCCCTCGGGCGACGTTCAGGCCTACCGAAGCTTCTTCAGCTCCTTCTCCATGGAGAACATCTTTTTCTTTAAAGAGCTAGTGTACTGCTTGAAATTAATAGTAATTTTCAGATGCAGTCAGCTATTACTTCCAGTATCTGAAGTATTTTTTTTTATTTTCTGTTTGCTAATTAGAACATTTTCCACCTGGCAGTACTGGGGTGATGTGTGGAGCAGCACTCTGGAGGAAAAAAAAGTCAGTTCTGTTCCTCCCACTACATCACCAGAACTGAGGCCAAACACCTTGAGGCACCACAATCCTTGCAGCCTGAGCAGTAACTTTCATAAGCTACCAATCAAAATGCTGGAAATTGTGACATCACTAGTAACCAGGGAGAGACAGTCCCTGCTGCTTCATGTGAAAGTGAAACCTGGCAATAAGAAATGGTTCTCATTGGTTACTAGTGATGTCATAGTCATTGTGGTTTCAGTGTTGATGTAGTGGGAGGAACAGAACTGACTTTTTTCCCTCCAGACAGAGTGCTGCTCCACACATCACCCCAGTACTGTCAGATGAAAAATCTTCAAATTAGCAAACAGAAAAAAATAAATACTTGAGATATAAGAAGTGATGGCTGACTACATCTGGAAGTTACAATTAACTGCAGGCAGTTTCCAAGCAGTACACTAGCTCTTTAAAATGTGGGCCTCCAGGGACTGCTGCCTCTGTTTGCGGGTGGCAGCGTTAAATTGCTGGCAGTGCTGGCACTTCTCCATGGGGTGATCCAGGCCTAGACAGAAGAGGCACAGGGAATGATGGTCCTTATGCAGGAGCTGAGCGCCGCACGAGTTGCACTTGTTTTTATGTGAATTGGAGGGTGTAGGGAATGACGTACACGGCAATTTTGAAGAAATATTTGGAAAACCGTGAAGAAATTCGGTAGATAAAGCCGACGACAGACTGGCCGAACCAGTAGAACTTAACATGATGCTTTCACAAGCTAACGACGGAAGAAAAGAACTGGAGGTGCAGAAGGACCGCCCCTTTATAGTGACATCACCTGACGCCAGTCACCAGACATGGGGGCGGTCCCCCGCCAGAGACTACTAGCTAGAAATTTTTCCGTGGGGTCCTGACCCCTGCTGGCTTCAGTCCCATATGTAATTACCTACTGCAAGAGCCCTCTCGAAGTAAGATCTTCTATTATAAATCCTGACATCATTGCTCAGCCAATCAGGACTGTTAGTTTCTAAACATTCCAGGCACTCTTATAACCATTCCAGATCAAGGGAAAGCGCTCCTGGCCAGTAGGTGCGTGGGACGCTCTTATTCTGTGTAGGGTGTGTCATATGCCCTGGAAAGGGACGCATTTGCAGAGATTTAAAAAAATCTAATTGAATATGTTATTAATCAATCTGAATCAATAATATATACCATAATACATGAGATGGTGTGTTCAATGAGAATTGTACACACACAAGGTGTTGGATGCTACATTAGTTAAGCACCCCATGGAACTGGCACAATACAGCAGACTATGTAGTTTACATTACTTTTTCCCTTTTGTAGCTTTTTACCATTTCTATCACAAAACCACCATAACATCTGTTGTATAAATCAGATATGACAAGGGATAAATTGAGATGTCATTTTTATCTTCATTTGAGGGTACTGGTATATTGCTATCTCGCTTGTGGCTTCACCGCTCGTGAGATATCAACACACCAATATCCTCTAATGAAAATAAATATTATATCTTAATTTGGCCCATGCTAGGGTTGGCCGGTGCAGAGGAAGGGTGTCTGTCTGAGATGCTGATGACCCAGGTTCGGAAACAGACTCGGGATGTCAGAGGGACGGCGGGGGAGGACTGGACATCCTAGAGAATGCTCTCCTTCTCTGGAAGGGAGGGAGTAGAGTGTCCAACACACTGCGGACCTCTGGCAGAGGCTAAAGGGACCCAATGTGTCAGGGCTGTTACCTGCAGAGGGCAGGGTAGACGTGGGATGTCATTGCACATCCCTGCCCCCGGGTACTGTCGCAAGCTACAAAAATAAACAATTCCAGCCACCGAGCACGATGCCTGGTTTCACCGCTGTCACCACTGCCAAACGAGTCCGGGGGTCCCACTCCCATGGCCGCACCCTGGGGGTTAAGTCAGGGCACGATTCCAAGGACTGTGGGGAAGGGGTGCCTGCCCAACTGCCCCACCCACGGGGGTAAGCCTGGGCATGGGAAGGTGGCGTGCAGATGGGGCTGAGCTCACTTCAAGGAAGGGGAGGGCAGACCACAAAAAAAGATCTACCAGGCTATCCCTATGCACCACATACTGTATGTCAATGTCTTAACGCAGTGAAATGTCGCCTATGTGTATTTGCCCCAAATATTTCCAATAGTTTAGAAGCAAAATCACTCATAAATTTACATCCACCACGTCACTGTTATTGCCCGGTCTTGTAGATCTGCCCCCCCCCCCCCCGCGATCAGCCACTGTATGACGTGAACCCAGGAAGAGCGCAGAGATGAGCTTCATTATAGTCTATGGGGGGGCTATTTTAACAACATTTTTATATATCTCAGTGACCATTTGGTGATTAATCAAGGGCACTGGGCGACTACCAAAGGCATTGTTGGTCGTCTGGTGCTTTTGATTAATCACTAAATGGTCACTGCGATATATAAAAATGTTGTTAAAATAGCCCCCCCATAGACTATAATGGAGCTCATCCCTGCACTCTCCCTGGGTTCACATCATACAGTGGCTGAGTGCAGGGGGCGGATCTACAAGACCGGGCAGTAACAGTGACCCAGTGGATGTAAATTTATGAGTGATTTTACTTCTAAACTACTAGAAATATTTGGGGCAAATACACATAGGCAGCATTTCGCTCAGGTAAGGCACTGAAATATGTGGTGAAAATCTGCATTCAGTTAACTTGGTGAGTCTCTTTAATATATATCTCAAGAGAGGGCTAAACAGCTTATAAATCCATGAGTCCATCAGACGAGTATGGATTCATTTGTGACAGTATGGAACAAAAACAGTCATGCCCCAGTGCCTAGCTGCGCACCACTCACCAGTCCTGCCATGCTGCAAACCACTCACCAGCCCTGTCATACTGTGCACCACTCACCAGCCCTGTCATACTGCACACAACTTACCAGCCCTGCCATGCTGCGCACCACTCACCAGCCCTGCCATGCTGCACACCACTCACCAGCCCTGCCACGCTGAGCACCACTCGCCAGCTCTGCCACACTGCACATCACTCACCAGCTCTGCCACGCTGCACACCACTCGCCAGCCCTGCCACGCTGCGCACCACTCGCCAGCCCTGCCATGCTGCGCACCACTCGCCAGCCCTGCCATGCTGCGCACCACTCACCAGCCCTGCCACGCTGCGCACCACTCACCAGCCCTGCCACGTTGCGTACCACTCACCAGCCCTGCCACGATGAGCACCACTCACCAGTCCTGCCACACTGAGCACCATTCACCAGCCCTGCCACGCTGCGCACCACTCACCAGCCCTGCCACGATGAGCATCACTCACCAGTCCTGCCATGCTGAACACCACTCACCAGCCCTGCCATGCTGCACACCACTCACCAGCCCTGCCACGCTGCACACCACTCACCAGCCCTGCCACACTGAGCACCACTCACGAGCCCTGTCATGCTGAGCACCACTCACCAACTCTGCCACGCTGCATACCACTCACCAACCTTGCCACACTGCACACCACTCATCAGCCCTACCACGTTGCACACCATTCACCAGCCCTGCCACGTTGAGCACCACTCACCAGCCCTGCCATGCTAAGCACCACTCACCAGCCCTGCCACGATGAGCATCACTCACCAGTCCTGCCACGCTGAGCACCACTCACCAGCCCTGCCATGCTGCACACCACTCACCAGCCCTGCCACACTGAGCACCACTCACGAGCCCTGTCACGCTGAGCACCACTCACCAACTCTGCCACGCTGCACACCACTCACCAACCTTGCCACACTGCACACCACTCATCAGCCCTGCCACGTTGCACACCATTCACCAGCCCTGCCACGCTGAGCACCACTCACCAGCCCTGCCATGCTGAGCGCCACTCACTAGCCCTGCCATGCTGAGCACCACTCACCAGCCCTGCCAGGCTGCACACAACTTAACAGCCCTGCCACACTGCACACCACTCACCAGCCCTGCCACACTGCACACAACTTACCAGCCCTGCCATGCTGCGCACCACTCACCAGCCCTGTCACGCTGCGCACCACTCACCAGCCCTGCCACGCTGCACACAACTCACCAGCCCTGCCACACTGCACACAACTTACCAGCCCTGCCACGCTGCACACCACTCACCAGCCCTGCCATGCTGCGCACCACTCACCAGCCCTGCCACACTGCGCACCACTCACCAGCCCTGCCACGCTGCGCACCACTCACCAGCCCTGCCACGCTGCGTACCACTCACCAGCCCTGCCACGCTGCGCACCACTCACCAGCCCTGCCATGCAGCACACCACTCACCAGCCCTGCCATGCTGCGCACCACTCACCTTGGTTTGCAGATATTAATCCTCTCTTTTGTTTCTGTGTCATACACATAGATTCTGGTGGAGGATCCTGAAGTGATGAATCGGGTTCCTGAAGGGTTAAACGCTAGTGTTAAGGTCTGCCTGTCCTCAGTAACTGTGGACAGACACGTCTGGGTGGAAATGTGCCAGAACTTCACCCAACCGCTGGCATCTTGGCAAGAAAAACATACAAGAGAGACTTATTTAGAATAATGAATTTTTTGGAGAAGTTACAATTAATTATTTTTCCTTGGCAACTCCCATAAGACAGGGCAAAGTGTGGAATAAACCAGATGACTCCGTGGAGTTGGCTTTAACAAACTGGACTTATGGGTCGACCTGTTATCTCTGAACACCAGGAGTCTTTTTTTTTTTTTGCGCAAGGTCTACTGTACCTGCCCCACGTTATACTCTGCCAGTGCACAAAAAAAGAGCTTCAGGCTCTAGTACGGTCTGTCCCTCACCTTTCTCCACAACTAAACCTCATCACACTGTAGAGATTCATGCACTGTGCCTATCCCTGTGAATAAACAGAGGGCTTCAGTCTCCAGTGCTGTCAGACCCTCACCTTTCACCAGCACTAAATACATCACTGTGTGGTGAAGCCTACACTGTACCTGCCCCACACTGTACCTGTCCCTGTGGATAAACAGAGGGCTTCAATCTCCACTGCTGTCAGTCCCTCACCTTTCACCAGCACTAAATACATCACAGTGCGGGAAAGCCTGCACTGTACCTACCCCACACTGTACCTGTCCCTGTGGATAAACAGAGGGCTTCAGTCTCCAGTGCTGTCAGTCCCTTGCCTTTCACCAGCACTAAATACATCGCAGTGTGGGGAAGCCTGCACTGTTCCTGCCCCCCCACTGTACTTGTCCCTGTGGATAAACAGAAGGCTTCAGTCTCCAGTACTGTCAGTCCCTCACCATTCACCAGTACTAACTACATCACAGTATGGGGAAGCCTGCACTGTCCCTGTCCCACACTGTACCTGTCCCTGTGGATAAACAGAGGGCTTCAGTCTCCAGTGCTGTCAGTTCCTCACCTTTCACCAGCACTAAATACATCACAGTATGGGGAAGCCTGCACTGTCCCTGTCCCACACTGTACCTGTCCCTGTGGATAAACAGAGGGCTTCAGTCTCCAGTGCTGTCAGTCCCTCAGCTTTCACCAGCACTAAATACATCACAGTGTGGAGAAGCCTGCACTGTCCCTGCCCCACACTGTACCTGTCCCTGTGGATAAACAGAGGGCTTCGGTCTCCAGTGCTGTTAGTCCCTCATCTTTCACCAGCACTAAATACATCAGAGTGTGGGGAACTGTGCACTGTACCTGCGCTATACTGTACCTGTCCTGTGAATAAACAGAGGGCTTCAGTCTCGAGTGCTGTCAGTCCCTCACCTTTCACCAGCACTAAATATATCACAGTGTGGTGAAGCCTACACTGTACCTGCCCCACACTGTACCTGTCCCTGTGGATAAACAGAGGGCTTCAATCTCCACTGCTGTCAGTCCCTCACCTTTCACCAGCACTAAATACATCACAGTGCGGGAAAGCCTGCACTGTACCTACCCCACACTGTACCTGTTCCTGTGGATAAACAGAGGGCTTCAGTCTCCAGTGCTGTCAGTCCCTTGCCTTTCACCAGCACTAAATACATCGCAGTGTGGGGAAGCCTGCACTGTTCCTGCCCCCCCACTGTACTTGTCCCTGTGGATAAACAGAAGGCTTCAGTCTCCAGTACTGTCAGTCCCTCACCATTCACCAGTACTAACTACATCACAGTATGGGGAAGCCTGCACTGTCCCTGTCCCACACTGTACCTGTCCCTGTGGATAAACAGAGGGCTTCAGTCTCCAGTGCTGTCAGTTCCTCACCTTTCACCAGCACTAAATACATCACAGTATGGGGAAGCCTGCACTGTCCCTGTCCCACACTGTACCTGTCCCTGTGGATAAACAGAGGGCTTCAGTCTCCAGTGCTGTCAGTCCCTCAGCTTTCACCAGCACTAAATACATCACAGTGTGGAGAAGCCTGCACTGTCCCTGCCCCACACTGTACCTGTCCCTGTGGATAAACAGAGGGCTTCGGTCTCCAGTGCTGTTAGTCCCTCATCTTTCACCAGCACTAAATACATCAGAGTGTGGGGAACTGTGCACTGTACCTGCGCTATACTGTACCTGTCCTGTGAATAAACAGAGGGCTTCAGTCTCGAGTGCTGTCAGTCCCTCACCTTTCATCAGCACTAAATACATCACAGTGTGGGGAAGCCTGCACTGTACCTGCCCCACACTGTATCTGTCCCTGTGGATAAACAGAGGGCTTCAGTCTCCAGTGCTGTCAATCCCTCACCTTTCACCAGCACTAAATACATCACAGTGTGGGGAAGCCTGCACTGTACCTGCCCCACACTGTACCTGTCCCTGTGGATAAACAGAGGGCTTCAGTCTCGAGTGCTATCACTTTTCACCAGCACTGAATACGTCACAGTACGAGACAGCTTGTTCTGTACCTGGTGCAGTGGGTAAACAGATGGCTTCAGCCTTCAGTGCTTCGAGTCCCTCACCCTTCACCACCACCACTAACTGCTTAAAGTCTACATTTACTCCTATATCCTTTTCCACGGTTGTGCTGTCCATTGCGGTGCCACACTGTGCTGTGCCAGGAGGAAGTAGGCTGCTGGTTAACTAGGATCTGCAGCTGATCCTGTAGGTAGGGAAATGGGCAGACTGGGTGGGCCAAGCAGTCCTTATCTGCCAAAGTCTATGTTTCTATGTACACAGGGTATACGTGAGATGCAGATTCCGTGTCCCTAGGTGTAGTCCCGTGCCCTTCTTCATGTTAATTCTAAGTCTCTGGTTCTTGGCCCACACCTTTTATGTGTGCAGGTCCCCCTGTAGTGCACCCTACCGGCCAAGTTAGTGTCTTCAACAACCACCAGCAGTGTGACCGGGAGCTCCTGCCACTCTTGAGGACCGACCTTTTCTTAAAACTGTTGCAACAGTTCTTCTATTTCTTAGCCTAATCTATCCTTTACTATTTCTAGTCCATAAGGTTGGCAACCTATGGGCACCCCCTCCCCTTTCTTGACTGTGTTATAGTGTCCTCTTTAATTTTCCTTTTCCCTCGCAGGTCCTCGTACAGGGAGGTTATTGTGGTGACGTCAGAGTATATGTAAAACAGGTTGTGTTTATCATTGGATTTAGTATGTAATAGCACTGTGTATATACCTTACATAGAAACATAGAATTTGACGGCAGATGAGGACCGCTTGGCCCACCTAGTCTGCCCATTTTCCTACCTAACAGATAAGCTACAGATCCTAGTTAACCAACAGCTTACTTCCTCCTACCCCCGCTAGGACCGCCTTATGCCTGTCCCATGCATTCCTGAAGTCTCCCACTGTTCTTGACTCCACGACCTCCTCAGGGAGGCTGTTCCATGCATCCACAACCCTCTCGGTGAAAAAATACCTCCTCACATTACCTCTGAACCGTCCCCCCTCTATCTTCAAACTGTGCCCCCTTGTTCTTGCACATCTCTTTTTCTGGAAGATGCTACCCTCTTGGACTTTGTTAATTCCCTTGAGGTACTTGAAAGTTTCTATCAAGTTCCCTCTCTCCCTTCTTTCCTCAAGGGTATACATATTAAGCTCCTTTAGTCTTTCTTCGTATGTCTTCTGGTGCAGATCCTGCACCATTTTGGTTGCCCTCCTCTGGACAGCCTCCACTCTGTCTATGTCTTTGCGAAGATGGGGTCTCCAGAACTGCACACAGTACTCCAGATGGGGTCTCACCAACTGTCTGTACAGAGGCATAACAACTTCCTGTTTTCTACTATTGATGCCTCTTCCTATGCATCCCAGTATCCCCCCAGCCTTCCTTACTGCCTTCTCACATTGCTTGCCCACCTTTAGGTCATCTGATATAATTACCCCCAGGTCCCTTTCTATTTTTACTGTTGTCAGTATCTCACCCCCCACTGTGTACACTTCCCCTGGGTTTTTGCTTCCCATGTGCATTACCTTGCACTTCTTTGCATTGAATCTGAGCTGCCATACATTTGACCATTCCTCCAACCTTGCCAAGTCCCTTCTCATCCTTTCCACTCCATCTTCTGTATCAACGCTGTTGCAGATCTTTGTGTCATCTGCAAAGAGACATACTTTTCCTTCCAGTTCCTCTGCAATGTCACTTATAAAGACATTAAAAAGGGCCGGTCCCAGTACTGAACCCTGCGGTACCCCGCTAGTAATCCTCCTTTCTTCACTGTGGACTCCATTTACTACTACCCTTTGCGTCCTGTTGTCTAGCCAATTTTTTATCCAGACTACCACCTTGGGACCCACTCCAAGGCTGGCTATCTTGTGAATTAATCTTTTGTGTGGTACTGTATCAAATGCCTTGCTAAAATCTAGGTAGGCTATGTCCACAGCCCCTCCCTGGTCTACTACTACTACCTTATGTTTATGAAACCTGTAAATGTTGAAAATACCATGACACTTGGTGTTTTTGTAATGGTAAAAGGTACTAAATGACTATTATAGAAATTAAGCTAGTTGTGCTATTTAAAATGCATGTAAATTGCTGCAAACTTCAGTAAGAAATGTCATGGTGATTTGCATATATCCCATGATGCATGGCATTATGGAAGTGTGTATGATGTATTTCTTTGAAACTTGATTTGTTGCCAATGCCCTTTGGGGTAACTGTTCTTTCAGTGATTCTGCATTGAGGTCCTTTGTTTATAGCTTGTTTTTTTTTTTTTCCTTTTTGAGCCCCCACTACGCAAGCAAATGGGGCTTGCATAGAGGTGGTCACTACATCCCAACTAGTGAACTGGATCAGAGATCAGTGTCAGTAGGTGCTGGCTAAGTGCAGAGAAAAGACATTCATAGTCTGTTGCTGCAAACTGATGTACTGAAGAAGAAATATGGCATTGCAGACACTTATTTCCTGTATTTTGAATAAACATCACATAGAGATTGTGTGTTGAACCTGAAGTTCGGTGTCTAGTCCATCTGTTATCCCACAACCCCTCCACAGACTTGGTGTCAGAAGTGGGATTACTTGCTGGAAGTGTGTGAACTGGCCGAAGAGGGATATTTTCTGGTGGATATTGCCCAGATATCCTAGATGGACTGAAGCACCAGGAGTTGCCAGAGGAAAACATGGATAAGAAAGTCCATGGAGTTCTGACCACAACCATGGCTGACAGACGGAGAGAAGCTGCTGCCTGGACTGGACCTGAGAGCTCAGAGGAAAGCCAAGCCTGAAGAAGATGAAGAGATGCAGGTCAAGGCAGACTGGAGGTGTGAGAGACAACACCCCGGAGGTGGAGATCCTGATGAGGATGGTCCACTGGACAAGAGGGCAATGGCTGGAGGCAGATCGACTATGCAGAGAGGTGGAAAACTGGTGCCAGATGCTCGAGAGATTCCTTTGAGGAGGACCCCCTGACTGAGCAGAATATTTGTTTCCTGTGTTCTCAGGATGTTACCTGTTGGAGGTCGGAGATGCAAGTATGGAACTTGAATGTGAGACCCCAGATAAGACTGTGCGTAGAGATACTGTGCTGGGGTTGAAGATTCCAAGCAAGCAAGAAGAAGCCTATGTGCCTGAAGGGACTTTTCTTGTATTGATGCAGCTAAATCTATTAACAGTATTGACTGGAGTATACTGCATGCTAAAAATGTTAATGCTGTCAAACTGTTACAATATGTTAAAGTTAAGGAGGGCAGAGGTCATTTAAAAAAAATGTCACCCTTGGAAAAAGGGAAACTCTCACATAGGTTACAAGGTAGTAGATGGTAACAGATGGCTGAAAATAGCACAGTGATTAAAAGGATGTTTACTAAGACACTCCAGAGTTAAAACGTTAAGGAACCTGCTGTTTAACATTGCAGGGTATTCAGCATGGGAGGTTCCTTGGGGTCCTGTAGGTTTATGTAGAGACCTGCCCGGGGATAAAATGACCAAGGATTTGGGGTCATAGGTTATAAAAGGTTGAAACAGGAGAGTAGAAACTACTACTGCTCCTTCCATATTCCCGCAGGCACTTTGTGTAAGACAGAGGGGTCAAGTTAGTTGCAGGCAAGGCCAGAGGTGGCTCTGCAATGGTCCCTTTCTGTAGGCAAAAGTGTAGCATGTTTGGTCAGGGGGCGGGTCTAATGTCAAAGAATGAGGTACCCAAGGGCAGACAAGGAGTCTGAGGTGGTACGTGTGTTTTATTCTTTTCTGAGGGGAAACCTACAAAGGAGAAGTGCGTGGAAAATGGATTGGAACCTGTGCTGGTGTAACACCTTCAGTGTATACCCTCAGGTGTCTATATCTGCAAAAAGTGAAATGAATCAAGAGTCATAGTGGGTTTATGTAGAGGGGTTGAACCTAGGAATGGGCCCCTGCTTAAAACTGACATGTCTGGTGGAGTTGGAGCAGGTAGTTACTCACCCCAGAGAAAGTCTTTCTATGGTACTGGACTTTACAGCCATCCAAATTTTCGGTTAAGAAATATAACAGACTTTCCCTAAAAGGAGATTAGAAGCTACCGTTAGTCTCTGTTGAAAAATGTGTTTATGCCTCCGGGTAAAGAATGATGATGTCCACTATGTTTATGATGAAATATTAATCGTTAATAGGGACCCTGAGATGCAGCTTCTGAAGACTGATGACTGGAATCTCCATCCCTTCCTGGGACAGGAAGGTGGTAAGCAGTCTGCAATAACTGCTTCCCTCTTAAGGTGGGGGATATGTGACAGGGAGCTCCTGCCACTCTTGAGTACCGACCTTTTCTTAAATCAGTTGCAACAGTTCTTCTGTTTCTAAGCCTAATCTATCCTTTCAATGCATGGGACAGACATAAGGCAATCCTAGTGAGGGGAGGAGGAAGTAAGCTGTTGGTTAACTAGGATCTGCAGCTTATCTGTTAGGTAGGAAAACAGGCAGACTAGGTGGGCCAGGCGGTCCCTATCTGTCATCAAATTCTATGTTTATATGTTTCTCTACTATTCCTAGTCCATAAGGTTGGCAATCTATGGGCACCCCCCTCCCCTTTCTTGACTATGCTGTAGTGTCCTCTTTAATTTTCCTTTTCCCTCTCAGGTCCTTGTACAGGGAGGTTATTGTGGTGACTTCAGAGTACATGTAAAACAGGTTGTGTTTATTGTTGTTGGATTTGTTGTTGTATGTAATAGCACTATGTTATAAAATACCGTGATGTATATACTTTATGTTTATGAAACTTGTAAATGTTGAAAATACCGCAGCACTTGGTGTTTTGATAATGGCAAAAAGTACTAGGTGACTATCATAGAAATTAAGCTAGTTGTGTTATTTAAAATGCATGTATATTGTTGTAAACTTAAATAAGAAATGTCATGGTGATTTGCATATAGCCCATGATGCACTGCATTATGGAAGTATGTATGATGTTGTATGTCTTTGAAACTTGATTTGTTGCCAATGCCCTTTGAGGTAACCCTTCTTTCAGTGATTCTGAATTGAGGTTCTTTGTTTATAGCTTATTTTGTTTTCTTTCTGAGCCCCCACTATGCAAGCAAATGGGGACTGCATAGGGGTGGTCGCTACATCCCAACTAGTAAATTGGATCAGAGATCAGTGTCAGTAGGTGCCGGCTAAATGCAGACAAAGGACAGTCACAGTCTGTTACTGCAAACTGATGTTCTGAAGAAGGAATATGGCATTGCAGAAGCTTATTTCTTGTATTTTGAATAAACATCACACAGAAATTGTGTGTTGAACCTGAAGTTCGGTGTCTGGTCCATCTGTTATCCCACAACCCGTCCACAAGCATCCTGTTTCTTACCCGTCCAGCTTGGCAAGAACTACGTTAATCAGCAACAGCCCCAAACTATTTTCCCCAAAAGACAATGACAGAGCAAAGAAGTGTGTGAGGAGCCTCACATGTAGCCACAATGATGTCCCCGGTGGAGGCAGAGGTCCGTGGAAGGAAGTGAAGGTTGGTCACTGGCAGCCCCGAGTTAATGGTCTCGATGTCGCTCAGGTGATGGACACACGCTCCATCATTCGTCTGATAAACCTGTGTGTGTAAACCATAATCATGTGATTCATTTTATAGCCTACTGACAAAACTAATGCGTGCGCACACACACACACACGAACAAACGCACGCATGCAAAATCAATTTATCACCTGAGAATCCTCAAGATTACAGGTTTTTCTTTTTCAATTTTGTTTTTATTGCATTTTTAAAAAATGTACGATGAAATGTATGAAATCAAGGACATGGCAAACCATCTTATGCAAGTATAACATAGTAACTTAACTGAGGTTCTGGTGCATCCATACCCTACTGTTACCAGACCTGGGGGTCGTATACCATATTTAATCGTGAGAGAGAAAGGTTAAGGCTCTTCTGGAGCCAACTTGTTTCCAAAGTATTGATAAAGTCTAAGCATTGGTAAAATAGTCCTCAGAAAAGGCACCCAACCCACAAGGCTTAAGGATTAAACTGCACAAACGTGCTAACTCCAACCTGGGCCTCTCTTAAAGCTCTCGGGTCAGTTAAACAGAAAGGCTGCCTACAACAACTAACTATAAGAAACTAACATGTTATAACAGGTGCTGCAGCACTAATGTAACAGAGCTCCGAGGCAAACATTTGAACTGTTCAGAAACACTCAAAACAAGAGTGCATTATACCAGAACCATGGACAGCAACCATGGGCAGAAATGGAAGCTGAGCAACCTAAAGGAGTGGGAGGTCAAGGTGGGAAGGGAAGCAGGTGAAGGAGCAAAACAATAAAAGCGAAACAACGTTATACATATGAGGAGTCTAGCAATGTAAGGTGGTGGGTAAATCACCTGTCTTCAGGTCCATCCCACATTTAGTCCTGAATCATGGTGCCAAAACTCCAAATCAGTAACTTACTAACTCACACAACCAGAAACCGATCTTGACAAAGATTTTTTTAACCTAATGTGTGTCTTCTGCCTTCTCCTCTGCACCTCCTACACTCTCCTGTGCTGCCCCATCATGTTCCACTAAGGTACCTGCTGCCTTCGGATCAATAAAGGGAATACTGCTGGTTTTTAATAGCAGAATTAAGGGCAGATGCGAAAGAAGTACGAAGCCCACTCCATAGTCCCACAATTTCTTTTGTATGCCCTCAAATGCTTTTCTCCTTTGCCAGGTGGCAAACGAGTAGTCAGGGAACAGTATGTGATGCTCCTCCATCGTAATGAGGGAGGGTTCCTTGGCCACCCTTAGCACTTGATCTTGGGCATCAAAGGAACCAGTGATCTGCAGTACAATTAGGGGGCCTTCTTTCCCTGTTCTGGGTTGCCATGGCATAATACGATAGGCCTTAAGCAACGAGATTACGTGGCCAAGTCCCACCACCTCAGGGAGCCAATGCTTTAGAAACTCCCTGAAATCCTTGCCTTCACTGCCCTCTGAAAGTCCAAGAACAGGCGCATTTGAGGAGCATACTGTGTTTTTCAATGACTCAAGTCTGGACATCATTAGGGTATTTTCTTTCAAGGTGTGTGGCAGCTGCTGTTGCCAAAGCTCTTGCGTGGCCCATTTAGTATCATCTGCCCTAATGACCAACCCGTCAATCTTGTTTTCCACATATACATACATATATATATAAACAAACATATATATATATATATATATATATATATATACATAGACACATATATACATAATTTATTACTTGTCACCAATATGCATACAGACACTCTCTGTGATACATACAAAAATGCAAGTCATTCTGGTCTAGGTGCCAGTACATGCAGTTTATTTTTTTATAAAAACTTGTTTATTTTAAAAAGACAAAAACATAAACAACTTGAAGGTTTTGATTTATTAAAGTGTCTTGTTCTATAATATAGAAGACATATGTTTCTGGCAACATGGGCACATGCAAGTGGAAGCCCTGACCAACAGCTACCCTTCTCAGGATGTATCAAGTGTGCCCTCCTCCCCCACAAAAACAAACTCCCTCTGTACACGCATGCCCCAGGACCCCTCCCATATATCAAACAGGGACTTGTTACTCCCTATTCCATCCATGGGTTACCTCCTCTCCTGTGAGTGGTCTATATCTGTTATATCAGAGGCTCCATCTCAGCAACAGTCCCCACCTAGTCCACATGTTGATACATGCTTCCATCCTATCCTGTACTTGATACGTTAACCTTTGTATTTCAGATACCTTGCCTACTACCTCCTCCCAGTCCTGTATCTTTGGAGGCTCTTTTTGCAGCCATTTCCTTGTTGTAGCTGTCACTGCAGCACCAAAACATATGTACTGTACATATACACACACACATATATACATACCAAAGGTATAACGCTTCCTTTCCTTTCAATGAACGTGGCTTTAGGCCTAGTATTAAGTTGTCAAATGTTGGCATGGCTACTAATGAGAATATGTTGCTCAGTCTCTTTGCCACCTCCTCTCATATGGCCTGAGCACCCACAGAACCAAAAGATAAGACTGGGCGTACCCATTACATCGCCACAATCTGCCAGCAGGACCCCGCTGATTTGTTTTTCAACCCCCGCTATTCATGTAGCCTGCAAATCCAGTTTTTTATCTATCCTTCTGACTGACAGAGCGAGTTCTGTTACTGCCTGCTGTAGTGTCTCTGGTATGGATGGCAGTGTGCCATCTTTCCTGACTGGTGGCTGCAGCGGGCCTTGAGCAGACAATGGCACTGTGGAGGAAGTTTCCATTTTAGAAGAGTTGTTTGGGCGACACATCCAGAATTTACTATTTGTTGACTTCATATGGCAAACTGCATGCTTTTATCAAAGTTTCACTGATGGCTGACTGAGTAAAAATAATAAAAAAAATTTTCTCTGACTGCACAGTCAGGAGCTCTCACAGAAGCATGCACCTTGCTAGTCTACTGCCTCAGTACCCCCAGACCTTTTTCTAATTCTTTATCCCTCTTCACCTGTATATAATAAACCATATTAATTATTTTTATGGGGATCACCTATTTCACAGAGAGGATGAGACAGGGGCAACTGAAGGCTTCCTCACAGCTGCTGCCTGTCAGCAACTACTCTAGGATCAACAGTATGTTCCTAGATGGCACTGTCACACAGCAACACCTGCAGGCTTCCCACAGCCACTGCCTGTCAGCACCTGCTCTGGTGTCAGCAGCGTAGTCTGGTGTCAGATAGTGTGTTCCTAGGTAGCACTATCATGTGTGACACCTGTAGGCTTCCCCACAGCCGCTGCCTGTCAGTGCCTACTACAGGGTCAACGGCGTGCTCCCAGACAGCCTAGTCACATGGCAACAACTTCAGGCTTTCCCACAGCTGTTGCCTGTCCGTGCCTACTCTGGGGTCAACAGTGTGCTCCTAAACAGCACTGTTGCACAGTGACACCAGCAGGCTTTCCCTCAGCAGCTGTTGTCAGTGCCCACTCTGGGGGTCAACAGCACTGTTGCACAGTGACACTGGCAGGCTTTCCCTCGGCGGCTGTTGTCAGTGCCCACTCCGGGATCAACAGCATGCTCCTAAACAGAATTGTCGCACAGTGACTCCAGCAGACTTTCCGTCAGCGGCTGTTGTCAGTGACCACTACAGGGGACAACAACGTGCTCCTAAACAGCACTGTTGCACAATGACGCCAGCAGGCTTTCCATCAGCGGTTGTTAGTGCCCACTCCGGGGTCAACAGCGTGCTCCTAAACAGCACTGTCGCACAGTGACGTCGGCAGGCTTTCCCTCAGCGTCTGTTGTCAGTGCCCACTCTGGGGTCAGTAGTGTTGCCCCAGGACATCACTTTCACACAGAGATACCTGCTGGGACAGGCTGGGGTTAAGTGCAGCCATCCCTGCAGCTGCTGACTGTCAGTGCCTGTCTGTGGGTTAACAGCATACTTTCAACTTGGATGATACCAGAGAAGCTTCTAGAGTCATGGCAGCTCCAAGGGAGGGCAAGAAGGTACATCGGTCAACACAGCCTTTAGCCAGATGGCCTTAGAAAACAATAAAATACAAACATCAGAAATAAAAAGTTAAATACAAATGTCAATACTGCAGCTTGGCCGCTCACTTGGATGCCATGTGAGGGACCCGGGTTCCACCCCAGAGTCTAGGATCCCAGCTGGGAAACTGGAAGGTGTGGGCTGATCCGCAGAAATGTGCACAGCCTTTGGAGAGGGAGTTGGGGCAGTTCTCACTACACAGCTGCCGCATGGAGGGTAAGGTGGGGAAACAGAGCCATGCAACAGGACACTTGTCCTACACCTCCCTGGCAGCAAGAAGCAGGGTTACTGAGACAGCTACACTGGTCCTTGGAAGCTGGATTCCCAAAACGCTCCGCTGTACTCCTTGATTCCATCCCTTTTCCCCCACACCATTAGAAAGAACTCCTCTGAACACTGAGAAAAAGCCACGGTATGGTGGTAATCAACCAAAGGTGGTATGGTGTGTGTGTGTGGGGGGGGGGGGTGATGACAAAGGAGGAGGACCATGTGTAGAGTCAGTACAGGTAACAGTCAAGGGCAGTAGGAAGGGCCGCTGGGGCAGTGGGAAGATGGGAGAGAGCCCACAAAATTGCAGATATACATATACATACACACACAAACACTGATATACGTATGTGTGTATATCTAAATATATTATACAGAAAAATACATTGTGTGTTATATATATATATATATATATATATATATATATATACACACACACAAACACACACACACACGTATATTATGGTAGCACAGTAGTGCTACCATAGTTAGGGTTGAGGAGCCATTTACATGTTAAACCCAAAATTTTGCACCTTAATAACTCTGCAACCGTTTGACGGATTTGACTGAAATTTGGAATACACGATCAAGACCCATACGCCTTGGGATCTGCCAAGTTTCGTACTGGTCGGATACACGGCTGAGGAGTTATTAAGCATGATCTGCGCGTGCTTTTACGCTTTTTCTGGAATTTACAGTCGCACCTACAGGTCGCATGGTTTTGTGCCATCGCCCGAATCTTCAGGGAACATGCGCTGGAGTCCCTCGTGTCTTTTCAAAGATTTTGTGAAAAAATATTAAACGGTTCAAAAGTTATTCAAAAAACAATTTCCCATTATAAGTCAATGGGAAAAGTTAACAAAAAGTTCGACTGTGTCGCAAATGCATTTTTACTTTTGCAAATGGCCCTGTTAGTTTCGCAAATCTGCCATCTTGTTTTTAGCTAGTGATCAGAAAAATGCTTGGCATTTAAATTTGGGACCCTCTGGCAATCTAATTCTTTTTGTAGTCACCTAGTCGGACCCTGAGGATGCTAGCCATGTCTTTATTTTGGGGTAAAACACCCCAGAAATACGTTTTCAAATTTCTGGAAAAGTACTTTCGCAAAGTACTTTCGCATGAAATTGTTGCAAATTTTTGCGTAAGCTTTCGCAAATTGCAACAGTACTTTTCTAGTCTGTGGGAAAATGACAGCAATTCTTTGGCACTCCGCTGCAAAAGAACGGTTTGGAGTTTGGGGCTGAAATTTGGAGGGAACATAGCCGACATCTCACAGATGCACCTTTCAGTGTTTCAATGAAAAAATATTGCATGGTGGCAAAGTTACGGTACTCCAAAGTTGACGCTTTTTCCCATAGGATAACATTACGGCGCCCAACGCATTACAGGAATCCTTTGGCAACCTGCTGCAAAATAATGGTTTGGTCTTTTTTCCTGAAATTTGGAGGGACCACAGCCAACAGCCCACAGACATGCCTTTCAGTGGTTTGGTGAAAAAATATTACAGGGAGGCAAAGTTATGGCACTCCGAACTTCTCTTTTTTTCCCCATAGGATAACATTACGGCGTTCACCACGCCTTTCAGGGCCCGTATCTCGGAAACGGTGCGAGATACAGACTTTGTACAAAACTAGCCAGGACAGTCATAAATCATATGACTTTTAAATTTTTTTTCTACGTCGTACGGTTCCTGAGATATAATGTATTTAGTATTCCAAGATCTCATTTTCTGCTCCGATACTCATTATTATGCACACATTCTTTGTACTCACTGTCTTTCTCTATGCAGCTTTTGGGGAAAACCAGCCTGTGCGCTTACATTACTGTTACCGTTGCCTTTTCCGCTTGAGGTTCCATACGTTTCACTTACCGTTGACGTCTACGCCACCATGTGCATTATCCTTTGCGTTTTCCTTTGCGCTTGCATTTCTGTTATTTTTTGCCATTTGTGTCTACAGTACTGTTTCTCTTTGCGTCACATTGCCCATTGACATTTCCATTTGCGGGCACCATGTTACTATGTGACAACACATCACGTGGCAGACTGTTCCCGTCTACGCCACCATGTGCGTTACCCTTTCTGTTCTCATTCGCGCTTGCGTTACCATGTGCGCCACTGTTAGCGCTTCTGTTTGCATTGCTGTTTCTGTTACTATGCCACAAGACATCATTTACCCACACAGTTATTCATTTATCCGCACAGTTACTCATTTATCCACACAGTTATTCATTTATCCACAGTTACTCGTTTATCCACACAGTTACTCATTTATCCACACAGATACTCATTTATCCACAGTTGCTCATTTATCCAGTTACTCATTTACCCACACAGTTACTCATTTACCCACACAGTTACTCATTTATCCACACAGTTATTAATTTATCCACAGTTACTCATTTATCCACACAATTACTCATTTATCCACACAGTTATTCATTTATCCACACAGATACTCATTTATCCAGTTACTCGTTTATCCACACAGTTACTCATTTATCCAGTTACTCGTTTATCCACACAGTTACCTATTTACCCACGCAGTTATTCATTTACCCACACAGTTACTCATTTATCTACACAGTTACTCATTTATCCACAGTTACTCGTTTATCCACACACTCATTTATCCAGTTACTCGTTTATCCACAGTTATTCATTTATCCGCAGTTACTCATTTATCCACACAGTTATTCATTTATCCACAGTTACTCGTTTATCCACACAGTTACTCATTTATCCAGTTACTGATTTATCCACAGTTACTGATTTATCCACACAGTTACTCACTTACCCACACAGTTACTCACTTACCCACACAGTTACTCATTTATCCACACAGTTATTCATTTAGC
This sequence comes from Neoceratodus forsteri, assembly GCA_016271365.2. Classification (NCBI taxonomy): domain Eukaryota; kingdom Metazoa; phylum Chordata; order Ceratodontiformes; family Ceratodontidae; genus Neoceratodus; species Neoceratodus forsteri. The sequence continues at coordinate 291,260,344 of JADMNL010000026.1, forward strand.
CACAGTTACTCATTTATCCACACAGTTACTCATTTATCCACACAGTTATTCACTTATCCACAGTTACTCATTTATCCACATAGATACTCATTTATCCAGTTACTCGTTTATCCACACAGTTACTCGTTTATCCAGTTACTCGTTTATCCACAGTTACTCATTTATCCACACAGATACTCATTTATCCACACAGTTACACATTTATCCACACAGTTACTCATTTATCCACACAGTTACTTGTTTATCCAGTTACTTGTTTATCCACACAGTTGCTTGTTTATCCACACAGTTACTCATTTATCCACACTAACTGTATGCAAATGCAAATAACTTTAAAACGAAAAAAAGACAGCATGGTACTGTGAGCATGAAATGAGTGGTGTTTCATTTATAGATACTTTTTAGATTTTTTAGAATTAGCAAAAAAAAAAAGAGAAGAACGTTTAATTTTTGTTCACTTTTCTGACAAACAAATGCAAATAACTTTAAAACAAAAAAAAATGATAGCCTGGTTCTGTGAGCATGGAAGTTGTTCAGCACAAAACTATCTACAAAATGAGTGGTGTTTCATTTATAGATGCCTTTTAGTTGTTTTATAATTAGCAAAAAGCAGCAGAAAATTAAATTTGTTTAACTTTTTCAACAAACAAATGTGATTATCTTTAAAAATGAAAAAGGTAGCATGGCACTGTCAGCATAACATTTGTTCAGCAAGAAGTTTTCTACAAAATGAGTGGTGTTACATTTAATAGCAACCACTACGCTAGGCGGACACACACTAGGGAAGTGCCAGAAATCATCATTAAAAAAAAAAAAAAAGAGAAACAATCAAAAGCAAATGTCCCTGCGCTGACAGAAATCATCCCTATTGCATAAATGAACTATACAATGGTGAGCTGTCAGATAAATGATTTATCTACACTCGTGCTGTTTGACCTCGTACATCTCACTCGTGGCTTATGCCACTCGTGAGGTTACCCGAGGTCAAACAGCACTTGTGTAGATAAATCATTCATCTGACAGCTCACCACTGTATATTCCTTATACAGTATATGTATGTATGTATATATACTGCATAAACAGGGGGCTATGACACGGCCTGACTTAAGATATGATTTTAATCTTCATGAGAGGGTATTGGTCTATTGATATCACATGAGTGGTGAAGCCACGACTGAGATATCACTAGAACAATACCCTCAAATGAAAATATGAATGCTACGTTACAGTAAGTCACTTGAGCTATGTCATGTAATACATGTAATATTTGTCTACACAACAGGTGGTTAGTTGGTTTTATGATAGAAATAGTAAAAAGTTACAAATCAAAAGAACAAAATTACAGGTTGCCCCGATGACACTGAGGGTTGAGGCGCTGGATGCCACATCTCGCGCCACGATGGCAACCTGGGTCTGGGAACGAACCCAGGTCATCTGGAGTCAGCAGGGGCAGGAGAGGATCAAGTGTCTGGATGACTGCTCTCCTCTCCTGGGGGTGGGTGGATAGTGTATGCCGCCGTATCAGCAGCTCCCAGTGGAGACTGGGGGGCAGTGCAACTTGAGGCGTGCTCTAACAGGGGATGGGGTGTCGACGGATGCCTTACATACAGGTGCAGGAGTGTGCTCGTTGCAAGCAGGGCATTATTGCACGTCTTCACCCCCTACTGGAAAAAAGGAAAGAAAACCCCTGGTCCCTGGGATAGGCGACGGCAGCCTCCAGTGCCCTGCAGTCACACACCCATTGCCAGGCTCATCCCGCCGGCTCTCCTGATCCCTCTCCTTGCCCTGTGTCCGGCAGTAAATTCTAGCTAGAAAAATAATAATTATGTACCTACCGTAATTCTTGATCTTCTCTGGTATCTTCACCATTCATTACGGGAGCTTTTTTTTTTTGGAGGGAGGAGTCGGCACCGATGGTGCTGCCCACATTGCATAAGTATGCGTGGGGCACGTAGGTTGGCCGTTAGGCACGTCGACTCCTCCTCCTCCTCCTCCATCCCAGTTCTGTGTAGCCAAAGAGGCAGAAATAGGTTATAGGAAGAGAGTGAGACAAGGGAGTCGAGGGACAGACAAAGGGAAAGATATAAACTGAAAAAGGTATAAACTGTATAGGAGACAGGTAGGAGAGAACCCTACCCTGAGTGGCCGCAGGGCCTCAATCCTCAGGCGGATTTAAAAGGAAAAGAAGAAGATAAGGAATAGGAAAGGAAAGACAGGAAGGATTAGAAGGGGATAAAGGGCAGGGAAGGAAGGATTAGCTGCCAAGGAAAATTGGAAGACCACTGTCTTGAGATTTTCAAATTCTCAACGGGGTTTGAAGACAAGGGAGCGGGGATCCCACCAGTTAAAGGTTAGGAATTCAAGGCTTTACTAGCTTGGAGAAGGCAGACTTCTCTTCCCACCCTTTTATCTGTAAACTTAAGGAACCTAGGCCTAGGTCTCACCAACTGCATCTTGGAGGAAAGTAGTTCTGCTCAGAAGAGGAGTGAGTCTTGACTAGGTGTAGGGAAAGAAATCTGGTACAGTTGCCACACTGAGTACTGGCATAGTCCCCACTTCAGAAGAAGAGAACCACTGGACAACCATGAAAGGATGAGAGAGGAGGAAACTCCCACGAACTCTCTTAGGGCTGCATGAAGTAGTAACAGCTATAGGGTGACAAGCCAGAGGATTATTCAACCCCAAAACGGGGGGCACCCTCGAAGTAAGAGAATCAGAGGAAGTTCCCTCAGATGGTTCAGGGCAAAGACCCTACTCGCCACCCTCCAGGATGAACACTCTGTGACTTTAGAGAAGTAACAGAGAGCTCTGAGGAACCAGGGGGACTCAGACCCCAACTGGTCTCAAGGAGTGGGAGGGCGAGCAGGGTGGAGGTGATGCTCTAGAATTGAGGCCCATGAGGGGAAGGTGGGCGGGAATCAGTAATGAATGGTGACGATACAACAGAAGATCAAGAATTATGGTAGATACATAATTTTCATATCTTCCCCTTGTCAATCTTCACCATTCATTACTGCTGAGTGAGTACCAAGCCCCGGAGACCTGGCACAGCCCTGAGAGAACAGATCCCTTAGCTTCCTACTGGTGAGAAGCAGGAGAGGGAGACCCTGGCCCTACTAGACCAAGCAAGGTCTAACGCTGCTCAGGTTGAGGAGGAGTCCCCTGTAGTTGTGGGGATGGAGAACACCCCTGAAGAACCCTCCTTGCCCTGCGGGGAAAAAAGGTGAGTCTCCTGGGAAGTGGAGGAGATCACCCTACGCCGGACAACAGGTGACAGTCTGGACAGGCGAAGCCACGCCATCCACAGATCACTGTACCTGCCAGTCTGGAAGCCACCTCATTGGCGTCACAAGATGTCCTTGCCTGGTGCCTTGCAAGCTCCAGGCCCTGTGCAGAGAGGGCAATGGCCTGCCTGGACTGCTCCGTACCAGGCAAGGATGCTAGCACCTGAACTAGCATCGACCACAGTGGCCTGTTGTAGGCAGCGTGGTTTGCCTGATGAGATCCAATGCACATTATGCCATGCACTTTTCAGAAGAACCAATCAGAACAGCAGGCTGGCACCTTAACACCAGTGTAAAATCTAGCATTACCAATGGGAAAGGTGCCAGCCAGCCGCATCTTCAAAACAAAACAGTCAGACGGTGAAATCACAGAACTGCGACCGTCATTCTGTTTCCCCGCTAAGCAGAGACTGTAAAACAGCAAATCCGGGCATCAGTGAAAAACAAAACACTACAAAAACTGCTGTACTACTCACTGACTTATTTAAGCATTATACAAGTACTGTTTTTTTTAAATAATAAATAAAAGCAGTACTTGGTATAATCGCAATAAGCCACGAGTGGGATGTGGGTTCTCGGGGGATTTACCACGGCTGGAGTGGTTTGCCTACAAGGCGCACCCCCTCATGGCTTACTGCTTAAATAATACACAAGCTGAAGAGAACACTCTTCATCCCCACCGGTTCAACTCTGCGGAGTCTGGGTCTGGGTGTTGGTCATGCGCCAGGCGCTGAAACCCAAAGGGGTGTCCAGAGACATCAATCCTGAAGGAGGGTGAGGTACAGCACCTAGAAACCCCTGGGGGCATAACACTGTCTTCTGCCATCTGCCGGAGCTGGAGGGAGGGCGACTGGAGACTGCCAGATGTGGATAGATGCCTCCTGGAAAGGGATAGGCCAGGAGGGCACCACCAGATGGCAGGCACTAAATTCCCTGAGTAATGAACTCGCCTCCCACCTGGTATTTGTCCTCAGAACATGAGAGACCATCCTCACAAGGAACCGCTGATATTCCGTGAAATCAGTGTCAGAGGACAGGTGGACAGTGTGTTCCTCTTCCTCTGAAGAAGAGGACGAGGAGCTCGACTGTCCAGAGGACTCCTGCGGTGGGAGGACAGGTGGAAGACCCATTCATCCTGGCCCTCACGCAAGAAGGAAAGGTAGTGGCTCTAAACATCTCCCAAGTTAAGGGTCCCATAGGACCCACATAGAAGAGGTGGTGTCTGCAGAGGGATGGGTGATGGATATCACACTGAAAGTGCCCAACCTCTGCCAGGGCTCTGAGACCTAGGAACTGATTCCACTGCAGGAGGAGGCCCTGAGGTCAAACCGGGTCGCGAAGGCGGATTCTGGGATGGCGAACCCTGGAACAGCCCTGAAGGGGAGTCTCCCCTGTGACATGCCAGAGGTTGTATGTGTCCAGAAGGGCAACCCTCTGCGCTGCCACCTAAGGGTGTCCCCGAGACCTTGAGGGAGGGGAGGGTTCAGCACTGCAACTCCTTCCTGCCCCCTGCTGGGCAGAAGAAGACAGCTATGCCTCGACCTGACCCCTCAACTCCTCAGACTCAGAAGCAGCCTTCTTCCTCGTTTCCAGTGAGATAAGGTCTCTTGGACCCACAGGCCCCCAGAAGAAAGTCGCAGAAGCGAGGGCCCTCAGCCCACCCTGGAGGACTCCAGCAGCACTAGAAGTAGCAGCTGTAGGGGCCTCCCCATGGAGGGGCACCCCACCCTGAGTCCCAGAGACATTGTCCCCAGCCGATCCGCGGCCATCTCCAGCCAAGGGATTGTCGAGGGCAACCACTGGGGACCCTAGGAGGGGACGCTGGGCTGCCTAGCACCGTGTTCCACAGGACTCTCTGACTCCGAGGAGCTGGGGCGCCAGTCTGGGTCTGCCTCCAAGTCATCCCCCTCCAGAGAGGAGGAGCTCAGGCAGACCTCAATACTGGTGGCCCTGTGAGAATCCCGGGCAATGGCGCTGCAAGCAGCACCACCGTGGGACACGGCGCCGACATTGCTGCCCCAATCACCAGTACCGCAAATGGCGCCGGGACCCAGGCGGTGCCATCCACGGTGCCGCCCCAATCACCAATGTTGCGAACAGCGCCGGGAGCCAGGGCAGTACCGTGAGGCAGTGCCAAGGGTCCACCAATGCTGGGCCCAGCAGCCATGGGCTGCGACACTGGGGGAGCCTTCACCTCCGAAGAGGTGACTGCTGGGGCGGTGCCAGCAGCGCGACTCTGGAGGGAATCACAGCACTCCTCTGGTGCTGCAGTAGAGGCTTCCTCCTCAGCAAGTCTGAAACTGGAGGAGACCTCCTCCCCACCAGGCCATATAGACCCAGGAGGGGACCCGGAGGAAGGGTCTAAAGTCCTGGCCTGGGAAACCTGAGAGTGACGTCATCCTCCGAAAGTCTGTAGAGTCCTGACAACTTTGAATGTGCGGATTTCTAAGACACAGCGGTCCACTGAGAAACAGGCATCGCAGTGGTCCATATTGTAGTTGGGTCCCAGGCACTGAAGACAGACATCATGCCGGTCCAAAATGGAGAAATGCCGGCCACAAGGGCACCAACGCATGGGGGCATGGTCTGCTTTTGATTTTCTTTTTGCCCCAGAATCTGACATGATGTGAAATTAACACTTCAAATACAGCAAAAAGATCCCGGCGCCGTCAAAAAATATAAAAGAATAGTCTTCAACAGCATTGGGATGAAATGAACTGGGATGGAGAGGTAGGACGGCTTCACAAAGCGGCGAAGGCCCGATGATGCAGCAGAAAATTTTTGTCACTCACACAGCAGGTGCGACCTTGACGGCAGGAGAAATAGAACTGGGATGGAGGAGGCACCTAACGGCCAACTCGCATGCCCCACGCATTATGTCTGCCACATGGGTGGTGCCGTCAGCGCCGACTCCTCCCTCCAAAAAGAAAAGCTCCTGTGGTGACCCAGCAGTAATGAATGGTGAAGACTGACAAGAGGAAGATCAAGGTCGGATGGTGGCCCCACCCTGGACGGTTCAGAGCTGGGGGTCCATCAGACTGGGGCGGGTGAAGAGTGTCTGTCCCCGATTTCCCAGAGGGTGAGCACCAAGCAGGTGACAGAGCTGTAGGGTGAGAGGGGCCTGCCTGAGAGAGTTCCCAGGGTCAAGCAATGAATCAATCAATTTTATTTTACCAGGCGAAACGTCATTGAGAAGAACTCCTTTACAAGATGGACCTGGGTCAAGATACAATAGTACACATATAATACAGAACACATAAGTCATCCAGACATTGGAGGTATATAATACAAGAGAGAGTAGCATGAATCATTGTAGTCAGATATTACAAGATTGGATAACAAAGTAGCAAAAAAGTACAAATAACCAGCACTAGCATGCAGATGGTAATCTACACTTCGTTACAGTAGATGCACTATATATACAAGGAAGAGAGGATGATAGTCAGAGGTGGGGGACAGCAGTGGAGTAGAATGTCAGTGAGGCAGGTGCAGAGGAGGCCGTTCTTAGAGAGGTGGTCATTGCCGAGCACATCTGTACAGCTCTTTGATAGAGCACGCTAGCATCGTTCTAAAATTGGTAAATTTGACGGGGCTAGCTAGTTTCAAGGTTTTTTGGATGTTATTCCATAGAACTGGCAATGCATAACATATAGCAGCTTTGCCCAAGCATGTTCTGATTCTCGGGACATCAAGCGTGATATAGGAGAGGCTCCTAAGCGGGTAATTGCTTAAAGAGGTGGCAGGCAGACATTCCAAAATGTACTGGGGTAGTTTTCATGTAAGGGCGCGATATGTCCAGGTTATCGCATTTGTTTGTCTTCTGCACTTCAGAGAAAGCCATCCTAGTTTGGAGTATCAGAAGCAGTGATGAGCGGAATAAGGGGCGTCAGTACTGAATCTGAGTGCACGGTGCTAGAGTGTCAAGCTTGGATAAGGCAGAACTAGGGCCTTGGCCATAAAGGTCTGTGTAATCAATGAGTGGAAGAAAGGTGGACTGAACCAGTCGCATTTTTGCTTCATAGGTAAGGAGGCGCCTAACGCGAAAGCACAGCCCAAGTCTTTACTTAAGTTTTTTGGCAAGTTCCTTGATATGGTCCACACATGACATCCTGCAGTAATCCAGAACCCCAAGTATCTGAATTTAGTTGCAAACTTGATACTTTCCCCCATAAGGGCAGTGATTTGGGGTACAAAGCAGGTACTGGATAGCTTAGCCACAGGTGACAGGAGCATAGCCTTCATTTTTTAGCATTTAGCAAGAGCTGTAAATGAAGAAGGTTTTCTTCGAGTTCAACCAAAAAAAAAATTTACAAAACGTAATGCTCATTCTGGCCATGACTACAGTGAAAAACTAAATGGCATCTCACATGTGAGAATAAATATCTGGACATGTTGTGTGTGGCAAAAGTGAGTGCGATAAATATCTGAGCATGCTCAGTGACCAACTCCATTTATTTTGCTCGTGTTACATACACATACTACATAATATTCTGTGTAATCCAAAAAGTGAACAGGAAAATGCTGCCAATTCACCTTAATGTTTCCACTGGTCAGTCCAACAGCCAATCTGGTGCCTTCTTTGTTAAAGCGACAGCACATGATTTCGGCTCCACAATCTCTGCAAAACAGAAACATCTAAGTGCTGAGTCCAAGTCCGAAACAGCGCATTGTACAGATGTAACCATTATGTACACTACAGTCCCAAACAGTGCAGTTTACACATGTAACCATTACATACATTACAGTCCCAAATAATGCACTGTACACATGTAACCATTATGTACACTAGTCCCAAATAACACACTGTACAGATGTTACTATTACATACACTACAGTCCCAAACAGTGCAGTTTACACATGTAACCATTACGTACACTACAGTCCCAAACAGTGCAGTTTACACATGTAACCATTACGTACACTACAGTCCCAAACAGTGCAGTTTACACATGTAACCATTACATACATTACAGTCCCAAATAATGCACTGTACACAAGTAACCATTATGTACACTACAATCCCAAATAGTACACTGTACACATGTAACTATTACATACACTACAGTCCCAAACAGTGCAATTTACACAAGTAACCATTACGTACACTAGTCCCAAATAACACACTGTACAGATGTTACTATTACATACACTACAGTCCCAAACAGTGCGGTTTACACATGTAACCATTATGTACACTACAGTCCCAAATAATGCACTGTACACAAGTAACCATTATGTACACTACAATCTCAAATAGTACACTGTACACATGTAACTATTACATACACTACAGTCCCAAACAGTGCAGTTTACATATGTAACCATTACGTACACTAGTCCCAAATAACACACTGTACAGATGTTACTATTACATATACTACAGTCCCAAACAGTGCAGTGTACACATGTAACCATTACATACATTACAGTCCCAAACAGTGCAGTTTATACATGCAACCATTATGTACACTACAGTCCCAAACAGTGCAGTTTACACATGTAACCATTACATACACTACAGTCCCAAACAGTGCGGTTTACACATGTAACCATTACGTACATTACAGTCCCAAATAATGCACTGTACACAAGTAACCATTACGTACACTACAGTCCCAAATAGTACACTGTACACATATAACTATTACATACACTACAGTCCCAAACAGTGCGGTTTACACATGTAACCATTACATACACTACTGTCCCAAACAGTGCAGTTTACACATGTAACCATTACGTACACTACAGTCCCAAATAGCATATTGTACAGATGTAACCATTATGTACAATACAGTCTCAAACAATGCAATCTACACATGTAACCATTATGTACACTACAGTCCCAAATAGCTCACTGTATGCTACAGTCCCAAACAGTGCAGTTTACATATGTAACCATTACATACACTACAGTCCCAAACAGTGCAGTTTACACATGTAACCATTACATACATTACAGTCCCAAATAGTACGCTGTAAACATGTAACCATTACATACATTACAGTCCCAAACAGTGCAGTGTACGCATGTAACCATTACATACACTACAGTCCCAAACACTGCAGTTTACACATGTAACCATTACATACATTACAGTCCGAAATAATGCACTGTACACATGCAACCATTACATAAATCCCAGCCTCAAATAGTACACTATACACTTGTAACCATTACGTACACTAGTCCCAAATAGCTCACTGTACACTACAGTCCCAAACAGTGCGGTTTACACATGTAACCATTACATACATTACAGTCCCAAACACTGCAGTTTACACATGTAACCATTACATACATTACAGTCCCAAATAATGCACTGTACACATGTAACCATTATGTACAATACAGTCCCAAATAGTGCAGTGTGCACATGTAATCATTACATAGATTACTGTCCCAAACAGTGCAGTTTACACATGTAACCATTATATACATTACAGTCCGAAATAATGCACTGTACACATGTAACCATTATGTACACTACAGTCCCAAATAGTACACTGTACACATGTAACCATTACATACATTACAGTCCCAAGCAGTGCAGCTTACACATGTAACCATTACATACATTACAGTCCCAAATAATGCACTGTACACATGTAACCATTATGTACACTACAGTCCCAAATAGTGCAGTGTGCACATGTAACCATTACATACATTACAGTCCGAAATAATGCACTGTACACATGTAACCATTATGTACACTACAGTCTCAAATAGCACACTGTACACATGTAACTATTACATACGCTACACTCCCAAATAGAACACTGTATGCGTGTAACCATTACGTACAGCCCAGCCTCAAATAGTGCACTACACACATGTAATCATTACGTACACTGTGGTCCCAAATAGTGCACTGTACGCATGTAACCATTCTGTACGGCACAGCCCCAAATTGTGCACTCTACAGATGTAACCATTATGTACAGCAGTCCCAAATTGTGCACTGTACACATATAATCATTATGTACACTACAGTCCCAAACAGTGCACTGTACAAATTTTTTATAATAACTGGTGACTCCCAGTATCAACCTGTAAAAAGTCATATCAACCGGCAAGTTGATATGCAAAGTTATGTCAACCCACGAGTTGATATGGCTTTTACTGTCTTGCGCTGTTGTGTGTTCCATGCTAGCCAATGAAAACACTCACCAGCACCAGTTATTATAAAAAAATAACACATGAAGGTGTGTGATACGCAATTTTTTTTGTTTTTTACACACCCTCGGTGTGTGACAATATATAAAGCTCTCAAGCTTTGCACTTGAAGTTTATGTATTATCACACACCTTGGGTGTGTGAAAAAACTGCATACCACACACCTACATATACATTATTCTCTATTTATTTAAATATTTGGTGACCAGGAAAGGAACACTGAGCCAAGGCTTATCTCCAAGTGCGACCCGGGGGACAGGGAGCATGTCAATCACAGTACATAATCCAAGGCATTCAGTACAAAATTACACAATAGTAAGCATAATAAAATATTTAATTGAATACAATACAGCAAAATAGGCTACACAGAGAGACAACTGTACATGGAATAGAGAATCACATATCTGAATAGTTACAACAAGGGACAAACATTTCAAGTGCAATGAGACAACTGTACATGGTATGGAGAATACGAACATATGAAGTTGCCAGCAGATACAGGCCATTTGGTCTACCTAGTCTGCTCGAGTGTGCATCACTTCACTCTATTAGACTGCAGCTACCCTTCCCCATATGCCCTCCCCCCATCTCGCACCCTCTCCTGGTTTGTACCCTCCCCTTGAATGTGTCCCACCCCCTCTTGAAGCCCCCAACACTCTGCAATGATACAACTTCCTCTGGCAGAGCGTTCCACCCTGCCACCACCCTTTCTGTGAAACAGTGCCTCCTCCATTCCCTCTTGAATCTGCCCCCTTCCAACTTCATAGAGTGTCCCCTGGTTTCCCTTCTGCCCTTCAGACTCAACATATACCTGGTGTCTACTCTGTTCAAACCCTTCAGGTACTTGAAGGTCTCAATCATATCCCCTCTCTCCCTTCTTTCCTCCAGGGTATACATATTGAGCTCTCTCAGTCTCTCCTCATATGGTCTGTCCCCAAACCTAGGATCATTTTTCTTGCCCTACACTGTACCCACTCCAGTAGTTTGATGTCCCTTTTCAAGCAGGGGTGCCAGAATTGCACACAGTACTGTAAGTGCGGTCTGAGCAGGGACCTGTACAGGGGCAAGGTGACCTCCCCACTTCTGGAAGTAATCCCCCTTGCTATGCAATTTAGCATCCTGTTTGCCTTCCTTCACTGCTGCCTTCCTGCACTGAGCAGAGTGGTTCATCTCCCCGGTTACCAACACTCCCAGATCCTTCTCCTCCTTGGATTTTGTTAACAGGACACCCTCCAGCCAGTAACTGTGTCTTGGGTTCTTGCCTCTTAAATGGATCACTTTGCACTTCTTAGTATTGAAACCAAGCTGCCAAGTGTGAGACCATTCCTCCAGTTTTGCCAAATCCTCCTGAAGTGCTTTTGCTCCCCTCCACCATCTACCTCGGCACAAATCTTTGTGTCATCTGTGAAGAGACTGTTCTCACTCTTAATCCCTACTGCAATGTTGGCTATGAAAATGTTAAACAGAACCAGTCCCAGCACTGAGCCCTGTGGTACACCACTTGTTACTGTCCTGAGTTCAGATCCCTCTCCCGTCACTACTACCTTCTGCTGTCTACCCTGCAGCCAGTTCTCGACCCATCTGATCAGTTTCTTCCCTGCTCCCAGACTCTTCAACTTGCAGGTCAGCCTACCGTGTGGCACCGAGTCAAAGGCCTTGCTGAAATCCAGGTAGAGGACATCCACCGCATGCCCCCTGTCTAGTGCCCTCGTAACCCAGTCGTAAAAATCAGCCTCGTTCGTCTGGCAGGATCTGCCTGAGACAAACCCATGCTGCCTGCTGTCCTGGAGGCTGTTATCCTCAAGAAATTGCACCAGTCTTTCCTTGAGGATTGTCTCCATCAGTTTTTCCACAATTGCAGTAAGGCTCACCGGTCTGTAGTTCCCTGGTTCGTCCTTGGGCCCACTCTTATGGAGAGGTACCACATGTACTTTCCTCCAGTCCCTGGGCATGCACCATGGGTTCAGAGAGGTATTGATCAGATCCACCAGTAGCCCTGCCAATACCTCTGCCAACTCTCTCAGCACCCTGCAGTGGACTCCATCTGGGCCAGGTGCCTTGTCCACCTTCAGGAATTTAAGGCCCTCCCTCACCCTTTCCACCGTGATTTCCCCATCCGTGGTTGCTTCTCCCCACCCTCTCCCACCTCGCCCTTCCTCTCAGGTATGGGCCCATCCCTCTCCTTAGTGAAGACCGAACAGGAGTATTCATTGAGTACTTCTGCCTGCTCAGCCCCCTTTTCTACCCACCCACTTCCCCTCCTGATCTTAACATTCTGATCCTTGTTTTTCCTCTTCTCTCTGATATATCTGAAGAAATCATTTTCTCCACCTTTGATAACTTGCGCTAACCTCCATTCCCCGAGCTGCTTTTGCTGCCCTTACCACTCTGCTCTCTTCTCTGGATTTCTTCACATATTCTTCTTTGTTTTCTGCCCAGTTGGAACGCTTGTAGGTCCAAAATGCATTCCTCTTTTCCCTCACCTTCTCCACTACCTCTCTACTCAACAAACTTGGTTTCTGGGTCCTGGCTTTCTTGCTGTGGCTCTTGACACAGGTTTTAGTGGCTTCAGCCAATCCTGTATTGATGACTGCCCATTTTTGTTCCATGTCCATTTCTGGGCAGATGCTTGCTATATAACTTTCCAGTATGTTTCCCATCCTGCCAAAGTCTGCCATTTTGAAGTGGCTACTTCCCTACCCAGGCTGACTGAAAACCACACTGTGCGGTGGTCACTGCTTGCCAGAGGTTCCTTCACCCTTACATCCCTGAACTGTTCCCCATCTTCCAGCACCAGGCCTAGTATATCCCCCTTCCTCGTTGGCTCCATTACCCTCTGGGTAAGGAAGCTATCCTGGAATGCTTCCAGGAGGATCTGCTCCTTGGCACAATTGGTTGCTGGGATGCTCCAATCCACCCTTGGTAGATTAAAGTCCCCCACCACTGTGCTCCCTTTGCCACTATGCCTCCATATCTGCTCCACCAGCTCCCTGTCAATGTCCTCCTTCTGGGCTGGAGATCTAAAAACAACCCCCAGATCTTGGTCCTTTTCTGGCTATGTAGTTACAGCCAGATTACTTCTGACCTGCCCTCCTTCCCTTCCTCCCTATTACATCTGATCCCTTCCCTAACGTAAATGGCACCCCCCAGCCTTCCCTGTATCTCTATCCCTCTGGAATAGTTTGTACCCTGGGATGGTTAGGTCCCAGTCATGGTGCTTGGTTGCCCACGTCTCAGTAATGGCAGCTATGTCCACCTCTCCCCTGCCATCAATGCTTGCAACTTTGCCAACTTGTTCCCCAGGCACCTAGCATTTAGAAAAAAATTACTCACCAGAGTAATCTTTCTTCGAAGGGGTCCTTTAGCATCAGTAAGTTTAGCAGTTAGCTGGATAGGTGCAACTGCCTTGGAGGTGTGCCTTTAAGAGAAATTTAAGTGAGCTTAGGGCCATAGCCAATTAGAAAACAGGAAGGATAGTGAGCTGAGTGAGAGCTGCTGAAGGATTCAGAATTTTTACGAAGGAAAAACGAGGACACATGCCTCAAAAAAGAATCGACAGGATTCGAAAAACATACAAATGTCCACAACAATGGAAACAGAAACAACAACACGAGTTAAAAACTCATCGATAAAAAAAAACAAATTTGGTAAGAAATGTGATAAAGAGCCCTTCTTTGACAGGTGAACCGGGAAGGAAGGGTGGGAGCTTACTCATGCTGGGAAGGACCCCTTGGAAGAAAGAAGATTACTGTGGTGAGTATTTTTTTCCTTTTACCCCAGGAGTCCCTTAGCCTCAGTAACTTTAGCAGACTACCGAGCAGTACCAAGCGGGAGGTGGGCAGAGAACCTACTTAGGAAAGAGGCTCTGCAGAACCGCTCTGCCAAATTTGGCATCAGATCTGGTCTGCACATCCAAACTGTAGTGTTTCACAAAAGTGTGCGCAGATTTCCAGGTAGCTCCTTTGCAGACATCCAGTAAGGGAATGTCCCTTGCTGCTGCAAGCAAGGCTGCAGTGCCCCTGGTGGAGTGGACTCTGAGCCCCACTGGAGGTTGGTGACCAGCTTTCTCGTGGCGGGATCTAATACAAGAGACCTACGACAGGAAAAGCTTTCTTGGTAGCTGGTTTCCCCTGCCTACATAGCCGTAGGTGGGGAACAACTGAGAAGAAGAGTCTCTGGACTGTCTAGTATGCTCTAGGTAGTAGAAGATGGCTCTTGACAGCCAAGCTGTGGAGCTGTTGCTCGCCAGGAGTGGATTTCTCAGTAAAAACAGACAGGGAGAGTAATGGACTGGTCCAAAAGGAACTCTGAAACCACCTTTGCCGAAATTCCTATTTGTCCTGAGCCCAACTTTACTGGTGTAAAGGAAGATGTACAGTGGCTCAGTGCACCGGGCCTGTAGCTCTGAATACCTCCTGGCAGAGGAAATGGTTTTCAGGAAGCCTGTCTTCAAAGTTATAAATGTGATGTGGGCCGTGGACATAGGCTCGAATGGTGACTTTTTGAGCCTGTCTGCGCAAAGGTTAGGGCTCCAAGGAAGATCAGGCTCCCAGATTGGAGGATGGGGTGCAAGAGGCCTTTTAAAAACTGTTTAACTATGACATGGGAAAAAACTGATTTTTTCTTTCCCACCAAAAGGTAGGCTGAAATTGCCACCATGTGTAGCTTGATGGAAGATGGTTTCAAGCCTGATGCCTGTAAGAGTACCAGGCTATCTAGCAGCTGAGGGTCTGAAACTGAATGGGATTCAACCTTCTGCACCTAGCACTGGAAGGAAAACCTTTACATTTGGCTGCATAAGTTTTCTTAGTGTTTGATATTTTTAACCACCCTCAGTATCCTAAGGACCTGTTAAGAGTACTGTGAGGATGCAGACTCTAACTGTTCCAGAACCAGGCCTTGAGGTGGAAGGAGTGTATGCATGGATACTGCACTCCTGTCTGAGGAAGGGTCAGCAGGGAGTGAGTTGGAGGCGGGCAAATGAACTGCTGCAGGGCACTGAGAGAAGGACAGGGTACCAGGTTTGCTTGGGCCAATCCAGAGCCACCAGAATCCTAGATGCAGGCTGTTGAAAGAGTTTCAGAAATACCCTGAGAATCAGGGGAAAAGGAGGGAATGTGTATAAGAACCCCCCTGACCAGAACAGGATCAAGGCGTCCAGAAGAGGCGATCCTGGGACCAGGGCCTGCAACAGAACTGACAAAACTGAAAGCTGATGGGAGAGGCAAAGAGATTCACTGCAGGGTGTCCAATCATCTTAACACCGTGGCTAGTACTTGTTTGTCCAGAGTCCATTACTCTGGCCCTGACTAATGCGACTAGAGCCTCTGCCAGAGTATCATGTTTGCCGGGGGGGGTGAATCGCTGAAGTCTGACTCACAGGTAGAACGCGAGAGACCAGTTTTTATAGCGCCTGCGAACAGCGTACTCCTGATCTGGCCATTGCAGTAATATCTATTCCACTGCGTAAGTCTGCCCTTTTATGACAGGAACAAATGCTTTGAGCTAGAAAGATTTCTCTGAGTTCCAAAAGAAATACAATTAACTGTGACTCTTGGAGAATCTAGGTGCCACTTACTGAGGCATTGTCCAGATGTGCTTCCCAGCACAGGGGAAAGGCATCTATGGAACTGCTGTGTCAGAGGCTTCAGCTTTGAAAATTGTTGCTTTCTGAGACCAGTAAGCTACAAGACTTGTGGGTGACGTCTCCTGTATCTGAACCTTGGGACCACTGCAGGCACTGAAGCCATGCGTTCCAATAGCCTGAGGAAATGTCAAGTTATGTGATTGGCTCAAGACTGGATCACATACTGAACCAGTGAGGGTTAACAAGTCAAACCCAGTCAAGCGCTTGCTGGCTGGTGTCACTGTCCCTGGATGAAGAAAACTGCCAGTGAGGGACATCCTGAATTCTCACCTGCGGAAGGAGGGCAATCCTTCCTGGATGCTGGGAGGGCTCCAGGGGAGACTTTGTTTAGATTTACCCGGGAACCCCGAGCCTACAGATAGAGCCCAGGAAGGGACAGATCCTGTAAGGGGAAACAAGGGTCTCCTTGACCTAACAAGGAGACTCTGGCAGGCTACTCGGCAACTTAGGAGCAGCCAGAGACGCCCACATTCCTGAGGCGTGCTGCTACCATGCCCAGCACGTTGTAAAGACTCTTGGGGCTGAGGAAGGCTGAAGGGCCGCAGTGAGCCCACCCTTGAGTGTGACTTCATTAAAGGCATATGGAAAAGGGGCCCTTTTTGGACTGGGGAGGCTAGCCCATCTCCCTACAGTAAGGATTATATGAATAGCAACAGAGTGACCATCTTGAATTTGGGTTCTAACAGCAAGATGGGAAGCCACTCTCCAGTTGTCTTTTGTGTCAGGAATTACGTGGAGTAGAGGTCCTTTCTTCTTTTCATGGCCAGGGCCCTCCCCACCATTCGCAAAGCTAGAATGTTTTTTTTTGCCTTTCGCTCCAACAGAAATGTCTATGTTGGGGATAGAGGCTTAGACACCTGGCTATACATGAGGTCTGTCCACACTAATGTCAGGCTTTAGACTGTGAAAACATCCCTGTACTGAGAGAAGGCTGGGGAAAAAAACTCTGCCCCGAATGCCCTCAGGAGGAAGTTCTGTGGGGCAGGGGGTCTTGTCTGAGATGTTCAGGAATTGAACAGTATGTTGTAATCACCAGGAAAGTCTATGGCTTTAAACTGGGAGTCTAAGGGTAGACCAGCAGTTCTAGGCCAAAGCGTCTAAAAGAGATGGCATAGGCCGTGACTCTGGAGTCGTCATCCTTATTGTCATCCTGTGGAATTGGTATTACATAGTTTCCAGAGCAGGCTAGCCATATCCACCAGCTCCGGCACTAAGAACCAGGACAGAGTTTCGCAGTGCTTTTTCTTTTTTTATGTTTGACTGAAAAGCCAAGTAGGTAAACATTCTGACAAGCATCTGCGAGTAACTAAGAAATCTATTTTCTGGAGTCCTTATCCGGGGTGTAAGGAGGGAAAGGAGACCTCAGCTTTCTCGCAAGCTGCCTGGTGCACTATACTCACATGGCTGGGATGTACAGACAGGCACTCAGTATTGTTAAACAATTGCTATATTTATGTATTTATTTATTAACACTGCCAGACTGCTTATAAACCTCTGCCACGGAAGTGGGGGTCTGAAGCAGTTTCGTGGTTTTGTATTTATATTCTTCATTATAGACAGGGCTTTTAGGAGGTGGAACCTTTCATCTCCCTATAATCTTTTCTTACCCTTATCCTCACCTTGGAAGGACTCCTGAGAAGAGGAGTCCAGGGTACCAATATGTTTTGGATAAATGAAGGCATGGAAGGAGAACCTCCCTGGATACGTAGGGTTCTAGACCCTCCACATCATAAAAATTCTTATATCATCTGTATCACCCTCACAGTCTCAGGAACATGGACTGTGGAAGTGTGATAGCAGCCTCTGTAGACAGGGGCAGAATAAAATTATTTACCATCCACTGTGTCAACCTCGCAGTCTCTGGGGTGAGAACTGTGGAAGAGTGATAGCAGCCCCTGTAGGCAGGGGCAGAATACATTATTTCCCATCCACTGTGTCACCCTCACAGTCTCTGGGGTGAGAACTGTGGAAGAGTGATAGCAGCCCCTGTAGGCAGGGGCAGAATACTTTATTTCCCATCCACTGTGTCATCCTCACAGTTTCTGGGGCGAGAACTGTGGAAGAGTGATAGCAGCCCCTGTAGGCAGGGGCAGAATACATTATTTCCCATCCACTGTGTCACCCTCACAGTCTCTGGGGCGAGAACTGTGGAAGACTGATAGCAGCCCCTGTAGGCAGGGGCAGAATACATTATTTCCCATCCACTGTGTCACCCTCACAGTCTCTGGGGCCAGAACTGTGGAAGACTGATAGCAGCCCTGTAGGCAGGGCAGAACATACTATTTCCCATCCACTGTAGTCACCCTCACATCTCTGGGGGCTAGAACTGTGGAAGAGGATAGCAGCCCCTGTAGGCAGGGGCAGAATACATTATTTCCCATCCACTGTGTCACCCTCACAGTCTCTGGGGCGAGAACTGTGGAAGAGTGATAGCAGCCCCCCGTAGGCAGGGGCAGATTACATTATTTCCCATCCACTGTGTCACCCTCACAGTCTCTGGGGCGAGAACTGTGGAACAGTGATAGCAGCCCCCCGTAGGCAGGGGCAGATTACACTATTTCCCATCCACTGTGTCACCCTCACAGGCTCTGGGGCGAGAACTGTGGAAGAGTGATAGCAGCCCCCGTAGGCAGGGGCAGAATACACTATTTCCCGTCCACTGTGTCACCCTCACAGTCTCTGGGGCGAGAACTGTGGAAGAGAGTTAGCAGCTTCTGTAGGCAGGGGCATCATACAATTATTTATCATCAACTGTATCACTCTCACAGTCTATGGGAAAGAGAACTTTGGAAGAGTGTTTGCTAGCCCCAGTAAAGAAAAGATCTTTTTTTTGTAGGATCTGAAACAGTTGCCATGCTTTTTCCATAGTCTGCACAAATGAGAGTACTGCACAGTTTTTCTGTGTACTTTAAGCTGCCTGTTGTCTCCTTATTGGCTTTCCCAGGAGCAACGTCAGCATTTATGTGTAGACAGAGCTTCTTTTTAGCCACTTAATCAGTGGCTTGATCAAGCTTCCTTTGCCATTTCTACAATTTTTTTAAATGTGAGGAACTTCATATTTGGAAGCTTTAATTTTTGGCTGGGATCTGGAGGACGGCCCTCTAGTTGGAAGCCTTTTTTTATGTTCTCAGCCATAATAATCAAAGGTTTGTCTATGTTTTGCCCAATTTAAGCAAGCAAACCAGTCCTGGACGTTACGAACGGAGTACAGATTTCTGAGAAACAACACTGGCCAGTCCTGTCCCAGTTAATTAGCTCTGTCTGTTGCCAGTGTCTTTTTTTTTTGTGGTTGTAGAACTGGGATCTATACCAGTGCCAATCTTAACAGAAAACCCTGCAATACTTGTCAACTGCCATAGGTGGCTGCTGGACCCTTAGGACAGTCCTGCGACAGATGATACATAGGTCCAGTTTCTTTATGTATAAACATAATGCATAGAAGGGTTTTTCTCAAGTTGCCAATCCTGAGAGAAACCCCCAGGCAATGTTAATATTTGAATTCCAATGGGATGCCTTGTGGTAAAACTCGCGAGGTCTGGGGTAAAAAGAAAAAATTACTCACCGCAGTAATCTTCTTTCTTCCAAGGGGTCCTTTAGCAACAGTAACTTTTTTTGCACTTAGCTGGTTAGGTGCAAATGCCCCGGAGATGTGCCGTTAAGAGATAATTTAAGTGAGCTTAGGGCCAAGGCAATCAAAAGACTGGAGAGGGCATGAGCTCAGTGAGAGTTGTTGAAGGCTTCAGATTTTTTTGGGAGGAAAAACAAGGGCAAGTGCTCCGAAAAAGAATCAACAGGATTAAAAAAACATGCAAATGTCCACAAAAGTGGAAATAGAAACAACAGCAACACGAGCTAAAAACTCATCAATGAGAGACTCCAGATTTGGTAAAAGGTGACGTAGAGAGACATTCTCCAACAGGTGAACCGGGGAGGAAGGGTGGGAGCTTACTGATGCTAAAGGACCCCTTGGAAGAAAGAAGGTTACTGTGGTGAGTAATTTTTTTTCTTCTTACCCCAGCAGTCCTTTAGCATCAGTAACTTTTTTTGCAGACTACCCAGCAGTACCAAGTGAGAGGTGGGCAGAGAACCTGCTTAAGAAAGAGGCTCTGCAGAACTTCCCTGCCAAATTTGGCACTGGATCTGGTCTGCACATCCAAACTGTAGTGTTTCACAAAGGTGTACACAGATTTCCAGGTAGCTACTTTGCAGACATCCAGAAGGGGAATGTCCCTTGCTGCTGCAAGCGAGTCGGCATTGCCCTTGGTGGAGTGGGCCCTGAGCTCCACTGGAGGTTGTTGACCAGCTTCCACATAGCAGAATCTAATACAAGAGACCAACCTACAAGAATTAGTTGTCTTGGTAGCTGGTGTTCCTCTGCCTACATCCCCGTAGGTGAGGAATAACTGAGTGGAAGAGCCTCTGGACTGCCTTGTAATGCTCTAGGTAGTCAAAGATGGCTCTTTTGACATCCAAGCTGGGGAGCTTTTGCTCGCCAGGAGTGAATGGCTCAGTAAAGAAGAAGGCAGAGTAATGGAGTGGTTCAAGTGAAACTCTGAAACCACCTTTGGCAGACATTTCCTATTTGTCCTGAACTCAACTTTATCGTTGTGAGGGATGATGTAATTTGGCTCAGTGCACAGGGCCTGTAGCTCTCAAATCTTCCTGGCAGGTGAAATGGCTACTAGGAAGACTGTCTTCCAAGTTACAAACCTGATGTGGGCCATGAACATAGGCTTGAAGGATGTATTCATGAACCATCTATGCAACGGTTGAGGCTCCAAAGAAGAACAGACTCCCTGGTTGGAGGCTGAAGGTGCAAGGGGCCTTTGAAAAATTGTCTAAAAATGTTGTGGGTAAAAAAAACTGATTTCTTCTTACCCATGGACAGGTTGGCCAAAATTGCTGCCAGGTGTAGCTTGAGTGAAGATGGTTTCAAGCCTGATGCCTGTAGGTGTACCAGGTAGTATAGCAGCTGAGGGTCTGAAGCTGATAGGGGTTCGACCTTTTCACTCTTGCACCAGAGGGAAAACCTTTTCCATTTGGCTGCATAAGTCTTCTTAGTGTTCAGTTTTTTAGCCATCCTCAGTATCTTAAGGACCTGTTTAGAGTACTGTGAGGATGGAAACTCTAACTCCTCAAGAACCAGGCCTTGAGGTGAAGAGAGTGTATATCTGGGTACTGCACTCCCGTCTGAGGAAGGGTCAGCAGGGAGTGAGTCAGAGGCAGGCGAATGGGCCTGTTGCAGGACATTGAAAGAAGGAGAGGGTACCAGGCTTGACTGGGCCAGTCCGGAGCCACTAGGATCATCGATGCAGGCTGCTGTCTGAGTTTCAGCAAAACCCTGAATATCAGGGGAAAGGGAGGAAATGCATACAGGAACCTCCCTGACCAGACCAGGAGCAGGGCATCCAGAGGAAGTGTTCCCGGAACTGGGGCCTGCAACAGTACTGAGGAAGCTGAAAATTGAGAGGCGAGGCAAACAGATCCATGTCTGGTGTGCCTCACTGCCTGAATACTGTGGCTAGTACTTGCTTGTTCAGTGTCCATTCGCTCTGACCTTGACTCATGTGGCTTAGAACACCCGCCAGAGTATTGACTTTGCTTGGGAGGTGAACAGCCAAGAGGTTGACTCCCAGGGAGAATGCCAGAGACCAGAGCTTCCAGAGTATTCCTGATCTGGTACCACCCTGCTTGTTTATGTAGAACATTGCAGTGGTGTTGTCCATTAGAATTTGAACTGCCTGCCCTTCTATGCTGGGAGCAAAAGCTTTGAGAGCTAGTAAGACTGCTTTGACTTCCAAAGGATTTATGTGCAACTGTGACTCTTCGACAGTCCAGTTACTGCTTACTGAGGCACTGTCTAAATGAGCTCCCCAGCCCAAAAGGGAGGCATCTGTGTTGATCACCTTTGTGGGATGAGAAGCTTGAAAGGGAACCTTTGCCTGCAAATTTGCAGGGTTCTTCCACCACAGCAAGTTTTGAAGGAACTGCTCCGATACAGATATCAACTTTGAAAATGTGTTGCTTCTCTGAGACCAGCGAGCTCTAAGATAGGCTTGCAGGAGTCTCATCCTGTACCTGACCCATGGACTACTGCAGTCATAGAGACCATATGTACCAGAAGTTTGAGGAAATGTCTGGCTTGTCTTGGCTGTCCCTGGGTGAAAGAATTTGCCACTGAAAGGAAACTCTGAATTCATTCCTGCGGAAGGAAAGCATATCCTTCTCAGTGTCCAGCTGGGCCCCTATAAAGGTGAGCAGCTGGGTGGGTTATGGGTTTGATTTCTTTAGATTTACCAAGAAACCCAGAGACTCCAGAGTGCGTTCTGTGAGGGAAAGAGATTCCCTGACCTGGCAAGGAGACTTTGTAACTATGAGCTAATTGTCCAGATAGAGGTAGAGAGCAACACCCAGTCTCCTGAGATGTGCTGCTACCACTGCGAGACACTTGGCAAAGACTCTAGGGGCCGAGGACAGACCAAAGGGCATTGTGGTGAACTGATAGTGACCCGAAGGAAGTCTGAACCTGAGAAACTTCCTGCGAGATCTCCTTATGGGTATGTGGAAGTAGGCGTCCTTTAAGTCGAAGGAGGTTAGTCAGTCTCCCTGCTGTAAGGACTGTATGACCAGTGAGAGAGTGACCATTCTGAATTTGGGTTTTTTTCAGATGTTTGTTTAAATATCTGAGATCTAAGACAGGTCGCCACTCCCCAGTTTTCTTCTGTGTCAGAAAATACCTGCAGTAGAGGCACTTACCTTCTCGTGGGTGGGAACCCTCTCCACTGCCCGTAAAGCCAGAAGGTTTTGTACCTCCATTTCCAACAGCGGTATCTATGTTGGGGACAGAGGTCTTGACACCTGGATATGCTTGAGGTCTAGCACCTGCTTGAACTGTAGTGACAGATCCTTCTCTACTATCTCCAGCACCCACTTGTCTGACGTGATAAAGAATCAGTGCTGAAGATTGTGAAAGAGTCTGCCTCCAACTGGAAATGGGGAGGTGACCTGGACACTCACATCATTGAAGGGAGGGGCAGCTGCAGAATAAGGGGTGCTAGCTGCACATTCGAGCAGACTTGATAGCTCTCTAGGCCTTTATCTGCTGGCAAATTTCGTATGTTCGTATCAGGACTTAGACTAAGAGGCAGATGGCTGGGTAGAGGTGGCTCTTCTTTGGCCCCTTCTGCCCCTGCCTCTGAAAGACCCCCCTGTACTGGCTAAAGTCAGAATGTGGATAGGGACTAAGGCCTGGGAACAAAACGTCTGCCCTACCATCCCGGGATGGGATCTCGGAGGGGTGGCGGGTTTAGGCTTGGATGACTGGCTCTGCCAGGAGGCCTTGTACTCAGACGTTTTTCATGTAGTCAGTGGTTCTGTAATCAAATAACATACTTTGATCATAGGGAAAATCCATGGCCTTGTTCTGACTGTCTGTGGTCAGACTGGTTGTTCCAAGCCAGGCGAAGCGTCTCAGAGAGATGGCATGGGCCATCGCCCTAGAGGCTGCATCATTGTTGTCATCTGCCATGTGGAATTGGTACACAGTAGCTTCCAGGGCAGTTTCTGATGTACCCACCAGCTCCTGCACCATAGAATCTGATCCATTGTGGGTGACAGCCTGGACAGATTTCCAAAGGGCTTTCTGATGTTTGGCTGCGAATGCCATGTAAGAAGAAAGCCTGAGAAGCAGGGAGGCTGTGGCATGCATTTTCTTTGCTATAAAGTCAATTTTCTTGGAATCCTTGTCGGGGGAAGAGGGTGACAAGGTGACTCCAGCTTTTTCACAAGCTGTCTGCTGCACTATACTTTCGTGGCAAGGGTGTGCAGGCATGAACTCTGTACCATTTTTAGACAATTTATATTTTCTCTCAAGCCGCTTATCTACCCGATACTGAAGTGGGGCATTGAAGCACCTTCATGGTATTTTTCTAAATGCTTTATAGATAGGGATGATCAGGGTCTTTGAGGATGAAAGACCCATCTCTCTATTATCTTCATCGACATTCTGTTTGGGCTCCTGTGTAGGGAGGTCCAGGGTATCCAGCATATTTTGTATAAATGTAAACACAGAAGAAGGATCCTCATGGTCACCTGGGGGATCCCCAAGGTGAGGTCTGGGGACTCCTGGGGCTCAACACCCTCAAAATTCATGTCAGGGGCATCATAAAATTGATCATCTGTGTCACCCTCAGAGTCCACAGAACAGAGAACTGTGGAAGAGTGCTTGCCAGCCCTAGTAAAGAGGACCCATCTTTTGAAGGGTCTGAAACAGTTGCCAAGCGTTTTCCATATCTTGCACTGATGGAAGAACCTACGCAGTTTGTGTTTTGTTTTTTCTGTATGCTTTAAGTTGCCTGTTGTCTCACTATTGGCTTTCCCAGGAGCAACCGGAGCATATCTGTCTTGACAGTTTCTTTTTAGCCTCTTCATCAGAGGCTTGATCAAGCTTCCTTTTTTCGTCACTCTTATTTTTCAATTTGTGAGGAACTTCATCTTTGGAAGCTTTATTTTTTGACTGGGATCTGGAGGGTTCCTCAGCACCTATGCTTTTGGTATTAGTATTTTTGAACGGCTCCTCATTGGAAACCTTTGATTTATCCTCAGCCACAATTATCAAAGGTTTGTCTGCTATGTTTGCCAATTTAAGCAAAGCAAACCAATTCTGGACCTACGAACTGAGTGCAGGTTTCTGTGAAATGCCACCGGCCAGTCCTGTCCCAGTTAATAAATTCTGTCTATTAATAGTGCCTGTTTTTTTTTTTTGGTTGTAAAACTGGGATCTATACTAGTGCCAATCTTAATAGAAACCCAATATTAAATACTCAACTGCGCACAGGTGGCTGCTGGACCCTTACGGACAGTCCTGACACAGATGATACCAAGGTCCAGCAATATAACAAAATAGGTTTCCTCGTAATTGCCAATCTAGACAGAGAACCCCCAGGCGCTGTTTAAATTTGAAATCTATTGCAGGTGCCTCACCGTAAACCCTGTGAGGTCTGAGGTAAAAAAACTAGGCAACCGTCCTTAATTCGATGGTTCCCACAAGATTTTGTCCCACAAATGAAGGAAACCATCAAAAATAAGCACCCGCGATAAAATTAGGCTTTAAACTAAATAGTCATGGTAAAAATAAAGTCAAAATAGCACCATTGTGCTAAAAATAATACATTTGCGCAGCGCTAAAGGAAAAGTAAAACTTTCACTCAGCACACTAAAGGAATTAATTTATGAGGAAAACTTTACCCAGATAAGCACTAGGAGGCTGTCAACAAGGAAAGTTGGGAGACACCTCAGAGGCAATATTGCTCAGTCCAGTGGAGAAAAAATTCTGAAGCATTCAACAGCTCTCACTCCTTCTGTCTTTTGATTGGCTTGGCCCTATGCTCATTTAAATATCTCTGAAAGGCAGCTGCACCTAGCCTGCTAAGTGCAAAAAGTTACTGATGCTAAAGGACTCCTGGGGTAAGAAATAAATGTTCTCTATGGAGCAACAGTGGCCCCTAGTGGCTAGTTTTATGTTATGTCTGATGTTAATCAAAAGGCAGTGGAAATTTTTCCAACTTCTAGTGAGCTTATAAAAAGCCCTACCACCAGTGGTGGAGCTGGGGGGGGGGCTGGGGGGCTGTCGCCCCTCCTGGCTGCCCCAATGTGAGTAGTGGTGCACTGCCAACATCTTTATTCACTGTTTAGTGCCCATTGTAGAGCCCATGCTTGACTGAATGGCCCCCCCCCGGGCTCCCAAATGCTCCCAAACTTGGCCCCGCCACTGCCTACCACAGTGCTGAGAGAGGACAGATAGGGTAGTCAGTAGGATACTGACTAAAGAAGGTGGAAGACCTCCTGGTAGTGTGTGCTTTCACACTGTTTGATTCATGCTAGGCTGAAGAAAAGCCTTAGAAACTGTTGAAGCTAAGCAGTTGTCTGACTTTCTATTTTGCTTTCTGTATATTTCACTTAAGAAAAAAAAATGATAAACATAACCATGCATGTTTTATGCACCTGATTTGTGGTCCGCCTGAAATTGTGTTACCTTAAACCCATGCCTGGTGACACTGCCACTTAGACGAAAATATGTAAGCAATAATGATGGAGAAGCCGGTCATTTATGAAGGATTAACGACCGGTTGTGGCCACCTCCCTCCAGCCGGCCGTTAATCCAAGGAAATGACCAGCTTCAAGGTTGTCACTGGAATTATAAATCTAATTGCAATAAAACTTTGTTTTTTTTTGTTGTTGTTTCATTTAGGGTTTTGTTGTGTGGCACGAGCTGTGTATACCACACAGCATCAGTTGGCAGCTGGCTGGGTCATTTCCAAGACATTAATGACCAATCCAGTAGCCAATCAGAAGCCTCGTTAGGGTGATGAATAATTAATTAGTTAGCCTTATCATACCAGATAGAAGAAGCTAGCAGTAGATACTTCCCAAGCCTAAACATTATTTGAATCCTGGCTGGCAGATGGACGGAGATTCTGTCAGTGGAGCAGAAGGTAAGGAAGAAGACTAGATAAAATAACATGGATGAATAGGAACTAGCTGGGCAGGAGGCACTCTCAATACTGCCTGTTCTACAGAGCTGTACCTACATGACTCGCAGCAGCTGAAGGTTGCCATCTGTGGAAGGCTCCGATGCAGTGATGTCTTCAAAGTGCTCCGATCCAAAGCTGTCTCTCCGCCAGTTATATGAAGCCGTCCGACTAGGAACCAATCTCCGCGGGGTCACAAAAAGACTGTACATCCTTACAGATCCACCTGCACAGTACTGGACAATTAAAGTTTGAAAAACATGGTAATAACTGTGCCTACCCAAACACACAACAGACAGAAAATGCAGTATTCCTACAGATTCATTTATTTAAAACTTGTTGACTGGAACAGGCACACTGAGCTGGATCCTGTTTACATATGCGACCAGGAACGGTATACAGGAGGGACTAAGGATTGATACAGCAAGAACAAATATAGTGGCCCCAACGGGTGCCTGTGTATGAACAATAAAAAATCAAGGTACATGCACTAAGTGGAAACAACAACATATGCACATCTTTAAAATTGGGGTTCCGACTTCCAGCAAACAAAATTCACATTTGGTAGCACCACAACTCAAGCAGATGAGATTTCCAGGGCTTCCCATACACAAATGGTTTGGGGAACCACTTAAAATAACAAAATGCTGCGCTGTGAACCAAGTGTCACAGACAGACCACTGAATAGCTTCAAAATATAATTGGGGCACTCACCACCACATAAACACTCAAAATTCATGTAACTCTTGCTAAATCCTTTATTTCAAAGGGCAGTAAAACAACTTATAAAAACACCATGATCCTTAGAATGTAAACGCCTAACGCGTTTCACACTGATCAACAGTGCTTTTAGAAAGCAGTGTGGATCAGTGGGAAATGCCGTGTGGTGGTGACTGCGCCGATTTTATTTTGCTAGTTATTTGGGGGACCACTGCTGCAGATTTTCAAGGGTTATGCAAAATGCCAAGAGTCTGGATCTGTAAAGTCATTTAAAAAGTAGTGCATCTCTGGTGACCCAGAGAGCTGAGGTCCCTTGGACGCCTTACCTCTCCCACACCAGCAACCTGGGTTCGCAAACAAGCTGAGGTCACTGGGGGGGGGGGATTGAGCAGCAGCAGCTGCCTGCAAGCCTTCCCAGCTCTTGGTTGCCAATAAGTGGAGGCTCGTTGATAGCACTGGGCAAATGCAGGGCTGGCGTCAGACTGCTTAAGGTGGACCAGGGTTGCCAGGAACCATGTCGCTGAGTCCCCCCCAAGGAGTTAAGGGGAGAAAACTGGGAAAAATGCTAGGTCTCCCCATCTCTGTATGCAATGGCCCTCAGGACACTCTGGTCCCACACCATGTGGATTGTTGTCAATGTGATGGCAGGGGGAGCGGCAGATAGGACTGGGAGTCCTGAGTCAGGACCTAACGGCAGGCTTAAGATGGTGATGGGCGGGCAAAATGCTCTATGAAAAAAAAAATTAGCACGTTCATTTGTTAATGCGAGTATTGTTAGTGCTCCACCAATGCCAGTTGCAGCAGCACAGTTTATTCTAGCCCAGCATGTGGAACTATAACTGCCCCACAGTACTGTGTGATAGGTAATGTAGTGTTACATTTCAGGACTTGGGGCCTGATCTGAAATGGCACAACTTGCGCATAGCTGGGGTGCAGTACCCCACTGCTGAAGCACCGGTGCCTGCCATGTGCAGTTCACCAGCACAGAGCCACACATTGGGGATGGGTAGAGGGCGGAGGGTGGGTTTGGATCATGGGCATCCAATCTGGTGGATGCCTATACTGATCTGCAACTGGATTCTGCCTTCACGGGGGTGGGGGGTAGGGCATGTTAGGATACTCAGTTCTCCTGAACTGCCATAGCCCAAGAAGGAATGTAAAATAACTGAAACAACACCGGTTGGTATTGGTGACAAGTGTAGAATACCAGGTACACCTAGGAAGCTTACCACAAAAGCTTCCCGAATACAACGCCTGCTTTGGTCACATCCCTTGTCAGTTTATTTAAGTTGTGGGGAGGTGACACCCCCTTTTTTAATTTTACAGGTGGTGCGGCTAAACCCAAACCCACATAAATAAAAACTAAAGGAAGGGGCAGCTGTACCAAATAGTGTAACTTGAGCTCTACGCGAATAGCTTAGGTCCTACATGTCCCGATATTCTACACTATCACTGATTTTTTGGCTGAGGGGTGCACGCAGCTGCTACTGCTGCCCCTGGGTAGGGATACCACCTTTTAAGAAGCCCAAAGTGGTACATTTCTTACTGAAACATGATTTTTCGCAGGACAGTATGTAACCTTGACCAGTGCAACAGACTTATTTTCTGTAGATAATCAGAATTAAGACCAAGTGTTGCAGTTTTGCAGTTGTTTCTAACATGTATCATGTCAGAGTATTGTAATTAAGGTATTATATATATTTTTTGCAACATTTAAAGGAAAGTTCGAAAAAAAATTTTCTCTATTATAATGTCAGGACAGATAGTATTTTTCATGTTTTTTTGGGGGGCAGGATAATGCTGCCCAAATCAGGACTGTCCTGTGAAAATCGGGACCCGTGGTACTGGTAACCCTAATCTGTGCCCTAGGCAGTATAGCTGCCACCACATCCTCCTACTGCACCACTGAAGTCCGTACAAGGATTAGGCCACCTGGTCTGCACCAGTCACAGTTACTGAACGGGCAAGGCATGCAGGCGAGTTCGGTTGGGGGGGGGGGTAATCCCCTTTGTGGATACCACAGGGGCTGCCCACTGCATATGAGCCGGTGCCCATCCTGGGCACAGGGGGCACTGTGCAGCGTTTCCCGCCCCTCCGCACGTTTAGGAGCCAGGTATCTTGAGAAACAGGTCCTAAGTCCTCCACTTATGCCGCATTTTGTACAACAAAAAGTGCACTCGCGACAGAAACAAAAAACACCAGTTTCTCTGGCGCCGTCCACCCCTCTCGGCCAGATCGGACATAC
This sequence comes from Neoceratodus forsteri, assembly GCA_016271365.2. Lineage (NCBI taxonomy): Eukaryota > Metazoa > Chordata > Ceratodontiformes > Ceratodontidae > Neoceratodus > Neoceratodus forsteri. Next base: position 291,289,949 of record JADMNL010000026.1, read on the forward strand.
GAAGAGGGTCCACTGACCTGTACAGGTCACACAGAGCTGCCCCTCAACGGTCGCCTCTCGCTCCGTTATATTATGATTCACTCCCATCCCCTGTCTCCCCTCCTGCCAACAACCCCCACTCTCGCTTCCACCAGCACCAGGCTCGAAGTTTACTTACTGCCGCCCCGGTACACCCGCTCTCACCCACACCTTGCCTTCTCTATCTCCTGTCGTGTGTTTCGCCCCTCGGCTCAAACAGCGGCTTCCCAGTCTCCTAGCAACCGGCGTCCAGTCACGTGAGAACGTTGGGGTGCGTCACGTGCAAGCGTTGGCCTAGGCAGAAAAAAAAAAAACTCACGAGGGCGGGGCGGAGGACGTCGAGTGACGCAGTGTGGTGGCTCGCGCCACGCAGGCTGCATTTCTGCCACAAAAGGCGGCAGCATTTACTTACCCGTGACAGGAAGTGCCATTCGAAGTGGCAGAGTTTGGGGGGGGGCATGCTTCTCAAGTGTCCCTCATTACCACTCAAGGAACATCTCTCATTTTGCCCCTTAAAATTGCTCTGTCCCTCATCCGTCCCTCATGGAAAAGGTGTTGCCTACACAGAGAATGTGCTGTAAATTCAGTCTTTAAAGTAGAAACTCTCAATATTCTAAAATACTAAATCCAAAATACACTTTGTACAAGTAAACACTATGGTTTTCACAGTGATCTGAACTTGTATATCCATGTTTGATGATGTGTCCCTCATTCTGAGAGTCTGTGTCTCTCATTTTGATTGTCCAAAATGTGCATGTCCCTCATTTCAGCGATAAAAGGTTGAGAAGTATTGGGGTAACTTATTCACGGGTAGATCAACTTTAACAGTGTAAGTAGTCTCCAGTGTACACCCATACCTTTCAACTATCCCTGATTTTGCCTCAAAGTGTTACTGTTTCCTTCCTACGTGTCCCAAACGGTGGGGGCTATAAGCGCAAAATAACGTCAAACATTGAAGTTACAGACTTGTTCTTCCTTAGAAAATGCATTTTACACTGAGCCCCATATTGTACCAGCTTCCAGAGTGGTTATTACCAATTTTGAAGAGGAGTCCCTGATTGTGGTCCTTTGACCCTGATTTTTTTTTTAAGCCTGGTCCCTGATTTATGACGTAGAAGGTTGAGAGGTATGTGTAGAACCCCCTGAGCATACTTCTCAAGTGTCCCTCATTGTACCCCTTAAAACTGGTCTGTCCCTCCTGGAAACGGTGCTGACCAGGTAGAGACTGTGCTGTAAATTAAAACTTTAAAGCAGAAATTAATAATATTCTGGAATAATCAAAAAATAAACTGTACAAGCAAACACTATGGATTTCATAGTGTTCTGAACTTGTATCTCCACGTTTGAGGATGTGTCGTTCATTCTGAGGGTCTTTGTCCTTCATTCTGATTGTCCAGAAATGTCCATGTCCCTCATTTCGGTGACAAAAGGTTGAGAGGTATGAGGAACAGCTGAAGCCGGGGGTTGCAAGTAAGGCACTGGCAGTAAATCATTTTGTGGCAATTGACTGCCAGCCCCTTGGGCAGGGGCATAGCTACAAGGGTGCAGTGGCACCCGGGCCCATGAGGTTTGAGGGGCCTAAATCATAATTTTGATGTTTATTCAAAACTGGGGAGGGGCCCTGTAACATCACCTTGCACCCAGGCCCTTTGGGAATTTGCTACGCTACTGCCCTTGGGATTGAAAATTGGGCACCCAGTATTCAGTTGGCTGCTGAAAAGCGTTTGTTGTAATGAGTGGACCTACTCCTTGATAGAAGTTCACAAATATCTTTATTGAACACTCTGTGAGTATTACAGCCAGAGCCTTGTTTCCCCAAACCTCCTAGGGCTCTATTGCCCCCATCTGTCTGGACGCCTCATGACAGTGGTTACATCCATATCATTACATTTGTGACATTAATAGAAATTTATTTCGTTTTTGTTGACTGGGTAGGTGCACTAGACAAATCCTGCCTATTTTCAGGCACGACCGGGGGCAGGGGGGGATACAGATGAATGCCAACTGACCTTGAACCAGATTAAGCTGTTGGTGGTATTTTCAGTAAATGGTGGGAAATTTGACCAGGGCACCGAGGAAATTCCCCTAATCTTTTCGAGAAATGCCATGGTATCTTTGACATCCAACTGAACTACCACCAGAACAGGCAGATGGCTGGGACCTCGGTTTAACGTCTCATCCGAAAGAAATGGACCCTGTAAAGCTATGATACCAGTCTTCCAGGATTTGCCTAATTAGGTCATCCAGGAGCATGCGGAACATCCAAACGTGTAAGATTTTTATGGCAACACGGCCATAAATCAGCTTTGTTCTTCGTGTATTTATTTATTGAAAACTTCAGAGAATTACTTTTGAGCAGAAGTGCTCATTTACAAAGGTTCCACATCAACTACATGGTCACAAAAAATATAACAGGTACAGTAAGCAGTTCGATCAGACTCAAAGCACAGTTATGTACAATTCTGAACAAACAAAAAAAATCCACACAGATCATTGTATAAAAAGTCATGGGTAATGTACAGAGAGAAGCTAAATCGATCAATCAATCAATCAAAATCTTTATTTATCCAGGTGGACACCATTGAGCAAACTCATTTGCAAGGTGGACCTGCGTCGCACAAGTAATAAACAATTATACATGGTCATACAGATATACAGGCATTGTAACAGTATGGGAAACAAACAAAAAAGATAACATCAACAATGAAAAACTAGGGTCAGGGAAATAAGGCGAAACATTATATACAAAAACACATAGAAGTGCAGGCAGTATTGGAGTACATATTGCTAGACCAGAAGAAAGTAAGCTGATGGGGCAGAAGAGACTGTGATACAGTGTGTGCCTAACGGTATATCAGTGTTTTTTATACTTGACAGGGTGGGATAGGTAAGAGAAGCGAAAGCTACAGAGTTCCAAGAAATAGGGTACCGGGGTGGCTGTAGATCTTGGGGCGTCTTCCCATGGAGATCTGGGGGGCAGTTTTGCATAGTGGGTAGTGGTGAGAGGAGGAGGTGAGGAATGGGGTAGATGGAGTGAGAATCCAGACTGGTTGTACACGGCAGGCGCTAGTGCTGTGATGGGTTTATGGCTTTACCGTGATTCAAGGTGGCTTGAGTTCGGGCTTGTGGTCTCGAGCTTTGGCTTGTGGGGTACCGCTGCTCGGTGACTGTTTGAGGAGCGATGCCAGGGCAGAGAGTTCTTGGAGGGTGGTGAAGTCTTAGTATGGTGTAGTGGGGAAGGGGTAGTGGCAAGAGGAGGAAAAAAAGGAAATGAGGTGGGTGGAGTGAGGAGCTAGTTTGGGTGTCGACTGCAAAAAGTGCACGTGCTGCAAAGGGTTTACAGCTTTACCGCAATTCGAGGTGACTTGAGTCCGGGCTTGCAGTTTCAAGTGCCAGCTTCTGGGGCGCCGCTGCCCGGGGACCGTTGAAAGAGCAGTGGTAGGGCAGAGAATTCTTGGAGGGTCAGAAAGACTTAGATTAAGGTTGGTGGAAGCAGCGGCATATCTCTCCGATTGCTTTTGCGTACAAATTCTTGAATACTGCAACGCTTACTGGAGCACTTAGTTTTACTGATTTTTGTATTTCGTCCCAAAGAGTTGGCAGCGAGAAGCTTATGCGCTTCTTCCAAGAGTGCTAAGGGCACTGGGAATCTTAAGAGAGATTAGTGAGCAGCTTCTTAGGGTGTAGTTTCGGAGCTCGCTGAGGGGCAGTAATTCGGATATATAGTGTGGTAGTTTGCGAGTAATAGCTTTCAGTGTCCATATTGCAGCATTTTTGCTACGTCTGTATTGCAGGGAGGACCACTCCAGAGCAGTGTATAAGGAGCAATGGTGGGTAGATGATGGAAGGCCAGTGATGAAGCGCAACGCTCTGTGGTATAAGACGTCTAGCTTGTGTAGGTAAGAGGCATTACAGTGACTGTAGATGAAGTCGGCGTAGTCTAGTAAGGAGATGAACGTTGTCTGAAGAAGCTGTTTATTTGCTTCAGGAGTCAGGAGACAGTTTATCCGGTTAAAAAGACATAGCCTCTGTTTTAGTTTTTTTATCATGTCCTCCAGGTGTTCCCCAAAGGAGAGTTTGTGATCAAGCCAAACTCCCACATATGTAAATTTGGGGACAAACTCCAGATTTTTTCCCCAATAGGGTGGTGATGGGGGGTATAGCACCGCTAGTCAGGGTAGACTGTAGGTTACCAGGGGAAAGGATCATTGCCTTGGTTTTTTTAGCGTTCAGAAGTAGCTTCTTGTTAAGTAGCTGATGCTGAAGGATGTCGAAGTCGTGTTGTAAATCTACACAAGCAGCTTCAGGTGTTGGCTGGCTTAGATACAGTACTGTGTCGTCTGCGCACAGGTGGATACTGGCTTTTTTTATGCCACGATCTATGCTGTTGATGTATATGGAGAAGAGTATTGGGCCCAGGATGGAACCTTAAGGGACACCTCTTAATAATGGTTTAAAAGGTGATAGCTCCCCTTCTGCCTTTACCTGCTGTTGCCTGCCCGTCAGGTAGTCCTGGAACCATCCATAGGAGGTGGGATCTAGGCCTAAGGCTATCAGAGATGAAAGAAGTGAGGAGTGATCGACAGTGTCGAAGACCTTGCTTAGGTCAAGGAAGACAGCGCAGACAAATTTTTTGCTTTCCAGGTCGGTTTGCCAATCGTTTGTTACCTTGGCCAGAGCCGTAACCATACTGTGATTCGTTCGGAAGCCTGATTGTAAAGGGTTTAGAAAGTTTGTATTTTCCAGGAAGACTCGTAGCTGGGCGTTCACTATTTTCTCTAGCAGTTTAGATAATATGGGAAGAAATGAGATTGGCCTATAATTGTTGAGGTCACTGGGATCCCCTGATTTGAAGAGTGGAATAATGTGTGCAGTTTTTCAAACGGTAGGGAGACTGAGAAAGTGACAAGTTGAACAAATGGATGATGGGCACAGCCAGCACATGCCATTCCACCTTTATGAAGCAGGGGTCTAGCAAGTCCATCCCTGCACTTTTCTTGGTGTTCAAATGAAGGAGTAGCTCTTTGACTTCTTTTAGAGTAACAGGAGAGAATGAGAAGGTAGCATTTGTTAGGTTGGGCTCTACGGAAAGTGTATCCTTTTGAGAGCGCAGGTTGCAGGCAGGCGAGTTATCGAAGGCTAGTCCAGCTGAGGCAAAGTGGTTATTGAATGCTTGTAGGATTTCCTTTTTATCACTGAGAAGGACATTGTTACAGGAGATTTTTGAGGGAAGGATGCTTCCTGATGTGTGGCCAGAGAGGTCTTTTATTGTGGACCAGAATTTGGTTGGGCAAGTTGAGGCAGAACCTAGCTCTGTGCGGTAGAATTTGGACTTAGTCTCTCTGATTAACCTTGTGCAGAAGTTCCTGGCAGATCTGAAGAGACACCAGTCTTTGGGAAGTTGTGTCTTGACGTTTTTCAAAGTGTATCCTTTTTGTATAGTCTTGGCTTTGAGTCGAGTTAACCCAGCAATAGGTTCTAGGTTTTACACGAGAATTGACCAGTGGTGCGTGGGTATTGAGGGCATGTGATAGTATTTCTTGGAATATGGCGTATGCGTTATTCACTAATTTGACAAGGTAAAAACTCTGCCAAAGTGGGGAGCCCTTTGCGATCGTTGATATAGACATGTGGGTTGAAGTTCCTTTTTGATCTCTTAGTAGAGAATTTCAGGTTAGTTTTGGGTATTTGATTTGTTCTCACACCAGCAATAAGGCAATGGTCGCTGACGTCGGCATGAAAGGTACCAGCATGTGAGAAGAGGTGTGGTTTGTTTACCAATAGCATATCTAAGAGGGTGCTGTTTGCTGAGTTCTTCTTGTTAATGCCCGTTGGTTCACTGATAAGTTGTAAGAGTCCATGAGAGTCACATAAGGTTTTGAGGGGTACTGAGGCACTGGACAGCCAGTCGTTGTTGAGGTCTCCCAGCGTATGTACTCCTTGGAGCAACTGTTTAACAGTTGCATTGGACTGCAAAGATCTCTTAAACTGATTAAACGTGGGGAGATTTAGCAATGTATCACGCAATCCGTTTAACCAGTTAGCAGCCCTGAAAGCAGATGACAGCCTGCCTAAATGAGTAGGACATGTTCCTGGTATTGGTTGGAAACAGTGTGGAAGCAGTTAGTTAAATCAAGCGTTGTCGGGCACAAGAGTGCCTTTTTAGCTAGCAGATGGGTCTGGAGCTTTATTTTGCTGGGTAAAGATAGCAAGTGAGTGCTGGCAGTAAATCCTGGAGGTTAGAATAATGAGCTTGATACAGCCAGCAGACAGACCTGGGTTTTATTCCCACAATCTCCACTTGCATACTGTGTGACTCTGAGCAAGTCACTTAACCTCTCCAGTGCTCCCGGGTCGACACTGAAAACAGGCACTTGTGCATAGTGGGCCTTACCTGGTTACCAAAGAATAAAAAGAAATAAAGGGTTACAGCTATAAGTGTGGTTATCTGCACGAAATAACATAGAAGTTGACGGCAGGAGGAGACCGCTAGGTCCATCTGGTCTGTTCATTTGTTTTAGACCTACTTTGACACTCCAGTTGCCCTTTGTAGTCAGGGCTCTCTTGTGTCTATCCCATGCATTCTTGAATCCCCCAACAGTGTTGACCCCCACAACCTCTTGGGGCAGGCTGTTCCAGGTGTCCAGCACTCTTTCTGTGAAGAAAAACTTCCTGGTGTTGGTAGAGAACCTCGGTCCTTGCAGCCTGAGGTCATGTCCCCTGGTCCTGGAGCATTCTTGAAGTGAAACAGTTCCTGTGCCTGTACCTTGTCAATGCCTTTTATATACCTGAATGTTTCAGTCATGTGCCCGGTCTCTCTTCTCTGCTCCAGGGAGTACATATGCAGTTCCCTAAGTCTTTCCTTGTAGGACATGTACTGCAGACCCTGAATCATTTTTGTCATCTTTCTCTGTACCGTTTCCACCCGGTCAATATCCATCCTGAGGTGAGGCCTTCAGAACTGGGCTCCATATTCCAGGTGAGGCCTGACCAGCGATCTTTACAGTGGTAGTACCACCTCTCTCCTCCTGCTCGTGATTCCCCTCCCAATGCAGCCCAGCATTCTGTTGGCCTTCAATGTGGCCTTCTCGCATTGCTTAGTAACCTTCAAGTTGTCCGAGATTATGATTCCAGATCTCGTTCCTGGTTTGAGGCCGCCAGCTTTTCGTCACCTAGGTAATATTCCTTTCTTGGATTTTTCTTTCCTATGTGCATGACCTTGCATTTTTTGGCATTAAATCTCAGCTTCCACACTCGAGACCATTCTTCTAGTTTTTTGAAGTAAGCTTCCATCTTGCTCACTCCTTCTGAGGTGTCCACCCTATTACTTATCTTGGTGTGATCTGCGAACAGACACACCTTTCCTTCTACTTTGTCAGTGATAGCAGCTATAAAAACATTGAAGAGCAAAGGCCCCAGCACTGAGCCCTGGGACACGGGCACCCTGCCGGTCACCCTGCCTTCCGCTGATTGCCTTCCATTAACCTGTACCTTCTAGGTTCTGCCTTGTAACTAGTTTTGTATCCATCTGACTACTTCTGGTCCAACCCCTGTGTGGTCATGCTTCTTTACCAGCCTTCTGTGTGGAACTGAGTCGAAGGCCTTGCTAGTATAAAGTAGCACGCCTTATTGCACATTAGCCTTCCTCTGTTCAGCACCATGTCACAGGCAGCTGCATAGACAGGGAGCCCGTAATCTATAAGTGACAGAATGGAGCTGGCCACAATAAGGTGTCTAGCATCCCCAATGAGATTGTTCCTGCCCTGATACAGGGCACAAGTCTTCTGTTAACTATAGCCACCTGATTGTCGACATGGGGTCAGATATTCAGAAATGCACCAAAGACAGGTGCAAGTCTGGCACAGTGCAAATCAGATGCACCGTGGCTCCGTGGGTGCCATATTCAGAAGTTGCGCAGGCTGCACTGCACAAGTGCAGCTCAGCTGAATATGGCACATATGTACCATGGTGCAACCGTGGAAGCGTGGAGCAAACCTGCACACCAACATGGGGGGGCAGCGCGCAGACAAGAGACCCAGGGACACAGCCAGGGAAGCACAGTGACAATGGCCACAGAACCCCACCAGCAGGGCACACCAGTGCACACACAGACACAGACCAGGAGGGAGGAATGGACCACATGTGATGGAGCACAGCCACCTGCAGAGGTGCCATGCACCACAGCAACTATAGCCAGACCACCGTCATTGGCAGGGGCATGCCCAGGAACTGTACCCCAGAACACAATGGTGGCATGGCCAGCAGGCAACAGGAGGGGACAGTGGCCAATGCAAGGCTGCCAATGGTGTCCCCCCCCCAGCCACCAGCCAGCCTGCCGTGCCCACCACCATGTTGCAATGGCTGTCCACCCCCAGGACCATGAAGCCAAACACACCCATGCCCCACACGCTGGGCAGTGAACGAGCCAGGACCCAGGCAGAGTGCCAGGCCACGCAGGGTAGGGTGCCCAACACGGAATGCAGACGTCCCCACCCCAGCGTGCGGACATGTCCAGAACGATGACCATGGCTGTGTGCCACCACCACACACACACCTGCCGCCCACCCCTGACCACAGCCCCATGGAGACCCCAAAGCCACACAGCACACCCACCAAACCGTGGGATGGCCCCCACCATAACATGACACACCACTGTACACATCAGGGAACCACGGTAGCACCACATGGCCCCCCCCACCCCTGCGCAAACACCATGGACAGACACCAGATCACTGCAGCATGACTGCGCACTCCACCTACAAATCAGACATGGACACAGGCATGTAGGTGAAAAAGGTTTATAAAAGTACAAAGTGATGAACAAAACAGTGCAACGGGTCAGGGACAGGGTAGGTACAATGATGAGTGGGGACAGGGAACAGGATCTGTACAGCAGGAAGGGGGACTGCAGGGGAACAGGGGAAACAAGGGTAAATGGGGCTATATACAGCTGAGATCAATGGCGTTCACGGCCGGATGCCCCACCACGCCTCTGTCTTCGCCAGTTGGCTGCTGTCATTTGGCAGATTGCCACCACCACATCCAGCACACTGGACACCACCAGCAGGATCTGGTGCAGGAGCCTTGCCTGTGCCCTCCGAGGCCGTCGAGCCGCTGGCCACCTGACACCTATAGCATGGGACAAGACAGGTGATCAGTGCAATGGCCCACGGAACCATGCCCACCCACAGTGCACAATGGTCAGCTTGAGCACACACCCCTGGAGAGCCCGGTATAGACACCTGCAGGGGGGGACAACGCCAGCCAACAACATGGCACACCACGGTGGTGCAGAGAGGCGGATGTCGCTGTGCAGTGGCCACACGACCACACAGTGATGGTCACATGGCACACAACAGCAGCACCGCAGCACTGCCGCTGGTATCCATGCCCACCCCACCAATAGCCAGTACACAGGGCCATCAGACGGGCCTCAGTGGCATGCACGATGGACTGTGTGACACACACAGCTGTCAAGGCACATGGCACAGGTGGCCATGGCCGTACCCACTCCTGACTGCCACCCCCAGGTACATTGAGAAAGACCATGACATTGCTTACCTGCCCCTTCCTGTGCAGCTGGCACTGGATGTCCACTATCAGGGCGTGCCGGCCTGTTCTGCTCCGCTGCTGCACTGGCCTGCCTGTGGTCCTCTGGCCCTGGGAAGGGAAAAAAAGAGAAGTGGACATCAGTATACGAGTACGCCAGCTGGACCCTCCCCACCACACAACCTACTGTGCAATGGGTGTGCTCCTGTCCGTACTTGGCCGCACGCCAGACGGCTGCAACGCATGCAGCAGTCGAGCATGACGTACGGCAATTGGCAGGACGACAATGTACCCCACTGTGGGACATGCCAAGCAGCAATGTGTTCGGTGTGGGTGGTAGAGGTGCTGTTGACGCAGCAGAGGCGCGGGGCACTGACCAGCAGATGGTTAGACAGCGACTGCTGGATGTAAGTGACACTGGGCAGTAAGGCACAGTGCACACCGCCAGAGTGCCTGACGCAAGCATACCCCTATATGGCCCACTGTGCAGCGTCCACCTGAGCGGGAGGCTATGCTGCATGCCAAGATACCCCCTGCAGCTCGACAAACGGCCCAGGTGGCCCAGGATGCCGAGCGGCTGGCAGAGCACACCCAGTTACTGCGGACATCTGTGGAGAACCAGGTGATGCTTACCACTGAGGTGAGCGCACTGCGGGCTGATGTGCATCACATGGCTGAGCGGCAGGACAGAGGCACTGTGTAGCTTATTGATGAGCTCAGACAGATGCGGGAGGCCACGACTGCAGCTTTGGACTGCATAACCAGTGTCATTGCGACTGGGCTGGCGTCGCTGGTGACCACTGAGCTCAGCCGTGTGCAGGGGACATCGCGCATTGCATTCTGCACACCACGGTCCCGGCGTCTGGTGACCCCAGCATGGTGGACGCCTGGGTCTGACATCAGCATCCCAGACACCCCCGGGGCAGGCCTGTTTGGCCGCCTCTACAACCCTCCATGGACACGGTTGCGTTCCGCACTTCCCAACCTGGGGCGTCAGACATTCTCACCAAGGCAGATGGCTCGGCCACGGTGTGGCCGCCCACCTAGCCGTGGCGGTCTTGGGACTGCACGGTCATAGTGCCATGTGTGCTGCCCTGCCATCTGCTGCTGTTGCTATACGCACATGTGGGTGGTGCTGGTGCAGCATGCATACGGTGGCGCGCATGTGCGTTGTGCCACATGACCCCTGTATGTGTGGACCGTGGAGCTGGGACGTGTGGCATGGAGGTGATGAGAGCTGCTCACCACTGGTGGTGCCTGTGCACCGGTGTCATACTTCTGATCCATGCCATGTTCCACAATGTGTGTGTGTCTGTGCATGTGTGTGCATGTCTCCTTGTGCGTATGCCAGTGCTGCGAGTGTGTTGTCGCGAACCTGTTTGCCAGTGGCCCCACTGTGTGTAGTGTGCACCGGTTTTTGCATGCCTTCCACTGTGCACACCTCTGCCATGGTGTGGAGTGCTGTCCTGAGATGCCCATGCTAGTGTGTTTGTACACTCAACTGCGTTGACCAAAATGCTCCCTTGCAATTGTGTCCTTGTGCTGCCTTGCCTCCTGCTCTGCTCTGGGGTCCCTTCTTTCAGGGGGTGGGTCTCCACCACCTTCCGGCCCTTCATCGCCATCGTCCTCGCTACTGTCACCGTTCTCAGCCTCGGCCACTATTCCATGGTCAATGGCCATGTTGTGCCGGATGCTGCAGGCCAGGAATGTGCCACAGGCCTCTGATGGGCTGTATTGTAGGGCACCGCCTGACCTGTCTAGGCAACGGACTCTCGACTTTAACAAACCAAAGACACGCTCGATGATATTGCATGTGGTGGCATGTGCCTCATTATATCTGTCTTCCGTGGGGGACGATGGTCTCCGGCAGGGGGTGAGCAGCCATGCCCTTGGGGGTTTGCGCTGTCATCTGGGTGGGAGAAGACATTTGGTTAGTCCATTGCTGTGCTGCCCCATGCTCACTCACCTGCCCTTCCTGCCATCCCCCCCATGGCTCACAGACACACTGGCACATGTGGTACTCACCGACAAGGTGGCCTGTGGGGACGTCTCCCCGCTCGAACCTGTGGCACAGCGCGGAGCTGCACATGTGGTACTCACCGACAAGGTGGCCTGTGGGGACGTCTCCCCGCTCGAACCTGTGGCACAGCGCGGAGCTGCACATGTGGTACTCACCGACAAGGTGGCCTGTGGGGACGTCTCCCCGCCAACCTGTGGCACAGCCGGAGCTGCACATGTGGTACCCACCGACAAGGTGGCCTGTGGGGACGCCTCCCTGGGCCAAACCTGTGGCACAGCGCCGGAGCTGCACATGTGGTACTCCACCGGCAAGGTGGCCTGTGGGGACGCCTCCCTACTAAACCTCATGGCACGGAGCTGCACATGTGGTACTCCACCGACAAGGTGGCCTGGTGGGGACGCCTCCCCGCTCAAACCTATGGCACAGCGCGGAGCTGCACATGTGGTACTCACCGACAAGGTAGCCTGTGGGGACGTCTCCCCGCTCAAACCTGTGGCACAGCGTGGAGCTGCACATGTGGTACTCACCGACAAGGTGGCCTGTGGGGACGTCTCCCCGCTCAAACCTATGGCACAGCGCGGAGCTGCACATGTGGTACTCACCGACAAGGTGGCCTGTGGGGACGTCTCCCCGCTCAAACCTGTGGCACAGCGTGGAGCTGCACATGTGGTACTCACCGACAAGGTGGCTCAGTGGGGACGCCTCCCCGCTCAAACCCATGGCACAGCGGAGCTGCACATGTGGTACCACCGACAAGGGTGGCCTGTGGGGACGCCTCCCCGCTCAAACCTGTGGCACAGCGCGGAGCTGCACATGTGGTACTCACCGACAAGGTGGCCTGCGGGGACGTCTCCCCGCTCAAACCTGTGGCACAGCGCGGAGCTGCACATGTGGTACTCACCGACAAGGTAGCCTGCGGGGACGTCTCCCCGCTCAAACCTGTGGCACAGCGCGGAGCTGCACATGTGGTACTCACCGACAAGGTGGCCTGTGGGGACGTCTCCCCACTCAAACCTGTGGCACAGCGCGGAGCTGCACATGTGGTACTCACCGACAAGACAGTGGCCTGGGGACGCCTCCCGTCAAACCTGTGGCACAGCCGGAGCTGCACATGTGGTACTCACCGACAAGGTGGCCTGTGGGGACGTCTCCCCACTCAAACCTGTGGCACAGCGCGGAGCTGCACATGTGGTACTCACCGACAAGGTGGCCTGTGGGGACGTCTCCCCGCTCAAACCTGTGGCACAGCGCGGAGCTGCAGATGTGGTACTCACCGACAAGGTGGCCTGTGGGGACGTCTCCCCGCTCAAACCTGTGGCACAGCGCGGAGCTGCACATGTGGTACTCACCGACAAAGTGGCCTGTGGGGACATCTCCCCGCTCGAACCTGTGGTACAGCGCGGAGCTGCCCATGTGGTACTCACCGACAAGGTGGCCTGTGGGGACGTCTCCCCGCTCAAACCTGTGGCACAGCGCGGAGCTGCCCATGTGGTACTCACCGACAAGGTGGCCTGTGGGGACGTCTCCCCGCTCGAACCTGTGGCACAGCGCAGAGCTGCACATGTGGTACTCACCGACAAGGTGGCCTGTGGGGACGTCTCCCCGCTCGAACCTGTGGCACAGCGTGGAGCTGCACATGTGGTACTCACCAACAAGGTGGCCTGTGGGACGCCTCCCCGCCAAAACCTGTGGCACAGCGCCGGAGCTGTACATGTGGTGGCACTGACAAGGTGGATCTGTGGGGACGCCTCCCCGCCTCAAACCTGTGGCACAGCACGGAGCTGCACATGTGGTACTCACCGACAAGGTGGCCTGTAAGGGACGTCTCCGCTCAAACCTGTGGCACATGCTGAGCTGCACATGTGGTACTCACCGACAGGTGGCCTGTGGGGATGTCTCCCCACTCAAACCTGTGGCACAGTGCGGAGCTGTGCCAGATGAAGGCATCACATGGCGGCCATATCCGCTTCCCATGTTCCTTCTGGGGACAGGACTTTCGCACAGTTGGAAGTCTCCAAGACATTCCTTAGAGGGGTTCTTCACTTGCAACCCCCTATTCCTATTCCTGCCCCTCCTTGGGATTTGAATTTTTTTGAGCCGGCAGCCTCAGCAGACCTAAAGTTCCTTTCTTGGAAGACTCTCTTCCTCGTGGCTATTACTTCTGCTCGAAGGATTTCCGAGCTCCAGGCCCTCATGTGCAAAATCCCTTATTTGATTTTTCACAAGGAACATGTGGCTCTGCGTACCAACCCTAAGTGTCTCACCAAAGTGGTAGCGGAATCTACGTTGAACCAATCCATTGAGCTTCCTGCTTTCTTTACGCAGTACTCCAATCAAGGGGAGTACCTCCTGCATACTCTGGATATTCACTGGATTCTGAGATACTACACCAACAGGATGAACGATCTCAGAAAGACTGATCAACTGTTTGTCTCTTTTGTTCCTAAAAGAAAAGGCAGTGCTGATACCAAGCAATGCCTATCTAAATGGTTGGCTCATTGTATCACTTTCTGTTACAAGTATAACAAGACCCTGCCGGGTCAGGTCAGAGGCCACTCCACCAGAGGGGTCACTGCCTCTGCTGCTTGTTTCAAGAATGTGTCAGGCTGACATTTGTGCAGCCAAGAATTTGACTTCTGTCCATACCTTTATGAAACATTACAGTTTGGACATTGCCTCTCGCCGTAGGGCAGGCTTTGGGTTAGCTGTTCTGCAAAGTCTCCTTTCCTAAGGCCTTCACAGCCAGAGGGTCTACTTTTGGGTAGTGTCCTCCTCCCGTTTGCTTCTCCTTGTTCCAGACTGCTTGGGACTCAGTCCTATATGTAATTACCTACTGCAAGAGTCCTCTTGAAGTAAGACAGTACAGTTATGTAAGAACTTACCGTAACAGTAGATCTTCGAGAGAGGCTCTTGCAGTAGGTAATACCTTCCCGCCCTCCATCCCCCTAGGTTTTTTAGCTCCTTTTCCAGTGAGGGAAACATCCACTTCTCTCTCGTCTTGCCTTTTTAGGCCTTTGGTGGGAAAGAACTGGAAGACGAGCATGGGGGACCGCCCCTTTATACTGATGTCGCCTGACGTTGGTCACCTGACATGGGGCGGTCCCCTGCCAGAGACTGCTAGCTAGAAAATTTTCTGTGGGGTCCTGATGCCGGCCGGCTTCAGTCCTATATGTAATTACCTACTGCAAGAGCCTCTCTCGAAGATCTACTGTTACAGTAAGTTCTTACGTAACTATACTTTGCTAATGTGGAAATTCTTCTAAATGTACGCACAAAAAATATTCTCTGTTTGTTATCCCAACCAACATCCTCTTACCCACCCCGTATGAAAAAGTTTGAATCCTTTTCACAGTTATGTGGCTACCTGTTGAATAAGACTAAATCACAAGTCATTCAACTAGCCACCTTGTTGAGTGATACAATGAAGTTCATGTTATGGTTAAAAATTAAAGAATATTCTTAACACATAAAATTGACACCATGGTACTCAGTTTTTTAACAGCTGCAATGGAAACAATTAGAGATCTATTCGATTTCTGGAAAGATCATGCATTATCTCTACGGAGTCATATTAGAGACATTGGAAATATTGAATATGGCATCATATTTTTATTTATTTCACAGAATTCAAGGCAACATGTTTTTATTCTTTTTTTTGTACTTGAAATGTTATTAAACTTTGAATGACAACATACAAGTAAGGGACACGAGTAATAGAATATAAAACATAGTAATGGAAAAAATATTTACAGAAAAGAAAAAGGGTTCATGAACTCAGAGTAACTCTTATTTCATTTTATAGTACTGTTGCAATAAACTCATTCAATAACCTAAGTCTTATTTCCATCTGTGTTGCAAACTAAAATTTGGTGGCACTGGATATTATTCAAGTTTGTGCCAGCTTACAAAAGGTAGATTTAAGAAAAGGATTCCATAATGCATAGAACTTGTCAGTTCTGTTCTGACTTATGTACGCTACTCTTTCATAGCTTTCTCTTTGGGCTATGTCTTACAGCCATTCAGAGAAAGAAATGGTTCGGTTTGTTTCCAATATCTTAAAGGGACACTGTCACAGCCCTTTTTGCATCCTAATATTTCAAGCTGAAAACCCCATGTTTTATGATTACTTACCTGCTCTAAAATTCATTGGGATTGCTGGGATTTAATCTGCCTCATTTCTTAGTAGAACTGAAATGCATTATACTTATGTAATTGTACCCAAACTTGTTTTGTTTCAAATCCTTGATCTTCTCTTATTGCTTACTTCCTGAACATTAGGGGCACCCCGGAGCAGTGCAGTCACTCATGATGCAGTAGTCTCATCAGTTCCCACTGCATCTTGAGTGGCTAGACTGTGTTGGGGGTGTTCCCAAGTCCAGGAAAGATGCAGTGGGAGTTGATTAAGGAATGTAAATAAACACATTTTGGTGGGTACACCTCCCCAACAGCGACGTCAGTACAGTGAACTATGATGATGCCGACAACATTGAAAGTTTGCTGTATTGGTGCGCCACAGTCCTGGGCACACTGTCTCCCGGTCCAGCACCTCCTCCCCGGATCAACTCTGACTTGGGGCAGGGTCAGATCCCACTGCATGGGGAGGTCAGTGGGGCAAAGCCCCCAGATAGAAAAAGTGACCGGGTGTCCTTCGGAATTTGTGTCAACCACAACTTGCTGTCAACATAAATTCTGTCACTGTGATGCTAGTCGACGAAACTGTAGTCGAACCGGCAACGTAGAACCCATTTTGGTGTGGTATCACCAGTATGGTGGGCAGTCTGTTTAGCACTTTCAAAAAGAAGAAAGGACTCAGAATCAAACTTCCAGCCACATCAGCACATTCTACGGAATGCAGACAATATTAAAATGTTTTTTTAAGTTTGAGGCCTAAAAGGGTTAACAGTGTCCCTTTAATAAAACATTCTTCGCTGTGATAAAGCAGTATAAAGCCCCAGCTGTTGTCCTCTGTTAGTATTTGTAAGTTCTGCAGCAATCCCTAACATAATAAATGTATCAGAACATTTTAGATTACACCCCAGGATGCTTTCGCAGGTGAGCCGGCTCTCGTCCTGATATTGTTTAACCTTCTCATAAGTCCAAATAATGATACGTGTTGTGGAACCCTTTCCTGTAAGGCGATGCCAGCATTCATCGTCGTTGGTAATACCTAGGTCCTTTAGTTTAGCTGGAGAGTAGTGCCACATATATTTTAAATTGCACGAGTCTTCCTTTGGCTTCTCTACGTGCCCTCAGTGTATTAGTCCAGCCCCCATCCCATCCTTCAATGGATATCTGGGTATTTACCTCTACTTCCCAGTTATCTTTATGACTTTCAGTCGAGTTAGTCTTAGCCTCTGTTATAAAATTACATATTACGTTATGACATTTAGTGTTGGTAGTTAGATAATCTGGTGCATTCTTTGGTGGTACAGCTAAATTCTCACTGACAAGGCCTTTCAAAGTGTGTCTGATCTGTAGATAATGATGGAAGTCTGACCTAGATAGAGAGGATTTCTTGGCTAAGTGTGTGCACTGTTTGGGGGTGTTCGTAATGTTCAGGAAAATGCAACAAGAGCACATCAAGAATTTGAAACAAACCAAAGTTGGGTATAATTACACTATAAACTTGCATTTCAGTTGTACTATGCAAGGAGACAATTAAAACAACCCGCATCAATAATAACTTTTAGAGATGTAAGCAGTCATATAATGTGGGGTTTTAACTAGAAATAATATGATGCAAAAAAGCTTGACAGTGTCCCTTTAAACTTTATATTTGTTATTTACAATGTAGGTGCATTACATACAGTATAATGTTCATATGAATGGCACTCAGTAACTGCTGGGGACAAGCTTTATTTACAAAGGAGTAACTTGATGCAGCCATTATATTATCAAACCACTATGGGGCACAATACTTTTCCAGATTTAACAGTGAATAACATTGCTGCAGTTAGAGTCCAAGAGCAGCATGCGAACCCCAAACATGTTTAAATAGTTATGCTAAAAGTCTCTGCTCCAAACTGAGCTGCAACAGCATGACATATCTCAGTAGGTTAATACAGCAGAGTTCATAAAACCAGAGCATTTGCCATTACATTTAAAGAGCAACTGACGCCTTTGGGAAAACCTTGGAAAACCTAATATTTAGACACAATTCTGCTTGTGTGTTATATATCTTCTAAAGATTTCTCCTCTGCCATTATTACTGAAGAAGTTCCCACAAAAACAAGATCTTTATCCATTGGAGTTCATCTGCCTCTATAGCTAATTCCCTACTTGAATTAAATCATAATGCTGTGTTGTGACATCACAGTCTGTTGCCATGGGAATTTATTTATTTATTTTGTTTAAAAATTGGTAACCAGGAAAGGCACATTTCCAAGTGCGACCTGAGGGAAGGGAATAACTGTGATGACACAAGCAGAGTATTATGACATCAGGTTGGGAAGAAGCAAAAAGAGCTGATGACCCCCTCAAGAAACAACTCTGAGCTGACAAGGCTCTGAGCTACAAATCTGGAGACCTGGGTTTGAATCTCACAGCCCCCACTTGCAAACTATGTGACCCTGAGCAAGTCACTTAACTTCCCTGTGCTCCCAGATCGCACCTGTAAACAAGCTTTCAGCTTAGTGTGCCACTCCTGGTTAAACAATCATACTATGTGACCCTGAGAAAGTCACTTAACTTCCCTGTGCTCCCAGATCGCACCTGTAAACAAGCTTTCAGCTTAATGTGCCACTCCTGGTTAAATAATTTGAAAAAAAAAATATCTGCCGGCCCGGTGGCACTGAAGGTTGTGGCGCTGGACGCCTGTATGCCGCGTCAGCGGCCCAGGTTCGAGGCAGGCCGAGGTCGTTGAGAATCGGGCGGGAAGGAAGAGATCGAGCATCTGGAGGACTGCTCTCTCTTCACGGGGAGGGTTCGGGGGAGTGATCGCTCCTGGAGTGGCCTCTGGCGGCGGTTGTAGGCACCTGGCATAGCGATGCCGCGGATGCAGGGGGCAGAGTTGTGGCATAACATTGCCTTGTCAAGCCACACTCCAAGGGACAGGAACCACAGAATAAAGCAGAAAATCCCCACTCCAGGAGATAGGCCTCCCAGCCCCCACTCCCAACACCAGACTGGCTTCCTCTCCACGAGGCCTCTCGTGCGCTTGGCACTTTGCCCTTGAGATAGAGCACCCTGGGTGGGTAGGGCAGCCCCACCTCCGGGGGGGGGGTTCAGAATCAGAGGTGGTGCTGGGTGGCATGAGTGGAGAAGATCTGGATGTCACGGTGGGAGGTAGTGGCTGGGAAACACCGAGGATGCTGGAAAGAGTTCCCCAAGGTAGTGGAGCATAATGGAGATAGGAAATACAGAGCTAAAGAGAAATATTAGCTGTTTTGTGTTCAAATATTGTTTTCTAAAGTTTTTCTCATGGTTTCAGTGACTCTTTAACCTAATGTCTTGACAGGATAAATCTGGGAAGTAACAAGAGAATTCCTTAAATGATGTAGTGCTACGTAACAGCATGACACTCGTCTTTGTCCAAGTACCTTCGCTGTGTTAGAGTCATTTATTTAAAGACAAGTGAAAGGAAAAATGTACTGGCCCATGACCCAACAAAAACTGAAGAAAACAAATCCACCTCACCCTGTGTTCTTTATCTGAGCTCGATGATGGCGTCACAGCTTTACCTGTCTCTTTTACCTGAGACGTCTGCTTTTCGGTCACCTTTTGTTTATTTTGTGGAGAGGTACTTGAGAATGCCTGCTTGCCACTCTATGTGGTACTTCCCTCTATTTTTCCTTTAGGAGAGCTTTTAGCTGACTCGACGGCAGACTGAGACCCTGAGCTTTGACATTTTCTTTTGTGTTTTAGGGCAGAATAATTTACACAACTCACAGTTTAACTATTCATGGTCAGGGCCCAAACAATCAAAACAGATCATGATTGTCTACCTTCGACAAGATCTTCTGACAGGATTCACAGTTTTTAAATCCTGTAGGCCCTGTGCTTTTCTTAGGCTTTTCAGTCATACCAATTGACTGAAACGGCCAATAAATTATTGCCAGGTCTTTTTGTTTTAAAATATCGCAAACTGCTTAATAAAATACCAAATGTAAGTGGTAAATTTACAAGTTTTTATAAAAAATAATAGGTTACTGCACAAGAATGAAAACTGGAAAGTAAGGCTTTTCTCCGGTTTCAGGAACCGATTCGGAACCGGAAAAAAATGTTAAATAAGGCAAATAACTACAAAATAATCACTCTAACAGAAATATCGAGACACTAAATAAAAATGTTAAGGACTTTTTAAAATACTTAAATAATAAAAGACTTGTCCGATTGACTTGGAGAGGGTTCTGATGTGACTGTTCTCGTCAGTGGAGAAAACAAATCTGATGTTAGAACACTCGATGGAGCGTCAGCACACAGCAGCATTTGAATGGCGTTCTGATTGTCGATTCAGCACCATTCTAATTTTCTGAGGCAACATTTCAGAACAGAGATGAGGACATTTTTGTACGGTGTCACTAGTGGACTCATGCTGTGGTTAGAATACCTTTCCATTCAGAACATATTGGCTTTCCTAAAACATTTCAGAAATATAACAGAATCTAGTAATTAAATCGTGAGTGCATGTATGTGGTTTATAGTGAAAAAACAGAATAGTTGATAGGAGGCCATCTACAACAAAGCTGTGTTTCCATCGCGGTAGTTGGTGACTTCACAGTGACCTCGGGGCGCAGCTTGAGAGGTCTCTGTGAGGTCACCAACTACCAAGATGGAAACTCAGCCTTTTTGTAAATGATCTCCCATCTACTGTTTTTTTCTAGTATAAAGACACCATCTGTTGCAAAACAAGATTACACATAAGAATGAAGTTCAAATTTACTTACAGTTCACGGGCTGTCTCGGGAAAACATCGGCAGATTAGAAGCATTTTTACATCTGTTACTGTTTTTTTTTGGGGGGGGTCGTTTATTCTCCTGTTCGGCAATAAATTGTCTTTCAGCATGGATGTCTGCACTTGAGAGAACTGTTGGGTTGGTCATCTCGCCAGTTCAGGCAGTACGATTTAAAAATAGTGATTGGTTGTCCAGATGACAGACTAGCCAGTGTCATGCGCTTGTGATGTCAGGTTGCTGTTATACCATTGATCTGATGTCACATCACTGGTACAACAACTGTGTGACGTCAAATCGATGGCAAGTAGCAGAATTCCATAGACAACAGACGCTAATATACTATAAAGATTTACCAAAACTAACATCACTCAGCTTTTTAAGTATAGCTTGGAATAGAGGAATTTGGAAGGAACCTAACGCTGCAGTACATCTGACAGCAAGAATGAAAGCAGTGAATTAATAACTTGGGGAGATGCTTAGAAATAATTATTACCCTTTGATGAATTTGCAAGTAGAGATCCTGACATTCCTAGTGCGTCTTTATGGCTTACTTATCACTAAAGTCCAAAGTTCAGAAGTTTATACAGAAAGATAAGCCAAATAATAAAAAGAAGACTAGTATGAGATACTGTATAAGGATGTAATATATCGGATAAGTCAAAATAATACCACTGTAAAGTAGACAAAAAAAATAGAATAATAGATAGGTTACAGTGAATTACAAGGCTGTAATTCCATCGAGAGGTTCTGGGGACATAGATAACCTCGAGACCGAAGCTCGAGAGGTTTCTATGTCCCCAGAACCTTGAGATGGAATTTCAGCCGAGTAATTTACTGTAACATATTTTTTATTCTTTGTAATATATGGATCCGATTCCGAAGATGTGCTGCTTTTTTTTTTACATTTTGTGAAATGGGCTGGCTGTCTGTTGCATTGAAGATGCACTCGCTCTCAGCCGCCCGCCTGCAGTATTGAAGTACTGCCCGACCCAGGTATCTGTTGGTAGTTTTTATTTTAATTTAGCAGGCCTACCTTTTACATTTTTTCTTCGTTTGCCAGGTAATTCACTGTTTTTTTTTGGAAGAAATAAAACGGACAAAATGAACTGGCCGCAACCCGCATTCCTCTCAGTAAGCGAGAGTAAACGCCATGTTTCTGAAGTTGATTTGCCCGCCTACAGAGAAACTGCTCCAATGGGTGAACTGGATGAATTGTGGTACCATGGCAACAGTGTTTGTGTGGCAGCCGGGCTGGCGCTTGTGTGGTGAAGAAAGTGGCTGATGGTGGGCGTGAGGTTGAAGGGTGCGCTTGCGCTGTAGCGCTGCAGTGATAATACTATCGTTCATTGGAACGATAGTATTATTGGCAGTGAAGTGTAGTATTATTGAGAGTGCTGTGTTCTGTGCTGTGTATTACAACAATTTATTTACATCGTTTTCAGTGGTATTATTATCAATATCCATATATTACAATAGAATAATAGATAGGTTCTGGTGTATTACAAGGTAGTAATTCCATCGAGAGGTTCTGGGGACACAGAAAACCTCGACAGCGGAGCTTGAGAGGTTTCATGTGTCCCCAGAACCTCTTGATGGAATTACAACCTTGTTATGCCAGAACCTAGTTGTTATTTTTTTTAATATATGGATACGAGGTGAATTGACTCACCTTCATTTGAACGGTGGAGTCAGCCAGTTCATGTGCAAGCTGGCAGGGTTCCCCAGTGCTGTGTGGATGAGCGGGTTGTGTGGGCTTCATTTAGCCCTGCTTTTTTTAACACTGTTTGTCAGCAGCGGTATCGGGCGAGCAGAGGAGCCGTGGACAGAGTCGAATTATTTATAATGTCAAAATTAGTTTTTGAAAAGTAAAGAAAAACGGTTGCTGCTCCAGACCATTTGCTCACTAAGCGAGCGAGCAAGCCACCATGTTTTCGGACTCGTTGAGCCCGCCCACAGAGCAACAGCGGCCAATCACAAGGCATGCTTTCTAAGACATCAGGGATAGACTGGCGCATGTGCTCTTCAGCTTTCTTGATAATACTATTGTTCGGGTGCCGAACTATACTATTACGGCACCCGAATGATAGTATTATCACTTAGGAACAGTAGTATTATCGCTCCAGGAGCGATGGTATTACAAGACGTTTTTGTATGCTTTTCAACCCTATTATTTCAACAATCCATATATTAAACCTGCATAATAGCACAGCACAAAACTGATAATACTATTGTTGCTGACCCGTAATACTATCGTTCAGAGCCCGTAATACTATCGGTGGGAGCTCTGATGATAGTATTATCACAGAAACAGTAAAGCACAAGCACACGAATGCCTCATGCAGAGCGGGAGCCGACTTTCACTGTAACTTTCATGTACAGTAAAAGCCTACTCACCGCTCATCGAAAACCAGGGAAATAAGAACATGCCTCTAAATTCTCTGCCTAGTGTATCACCTGAAGCTACAAACTGGTAACCGCTGTCTGTCTTCAGTCCAGCTCCCGCCCGCTGTGCCAAACCAGCCGACAGCATGCAGACCTCCTCGCATAAACATGCCACCATTTTCCCTTCATAATTATGCAAAACCACATGCTAACAATTAATGAGAGCACACCCTGGACACTTTAGAGGTATGTGAGTGTTGCGGCGTCCATAGCAATGGCCTGGCAGCCATGTAAAAAAATTGACTCCAGCAGCAGACACGACTGCACTAGCTGACCCATTTAAAAAGACTTCCAACTCCTTGGGTCCATATATTAAAAAAAAATTAAAGATAGGGTACTGTGATTACTTGGCTATAAAACCATCTTGAAGTTCTGGGGACATGTTGGAACCTCTCCAGCTTTGCTCTCGAGGTTCACATGTCCCCAGAACCTCTTGATGGTTTTATAGCCTTGTAATACACAGTCCCCTATTTATTATTCCATTTTTATTTAATGGAAGCAAAACCATAAGTATAATTTTTTTATCCAGTTTTTTGGCCCCCCAATTGCCTCCTCTCACCTGCTTCATGTGATTGTGTCATCACCCCTAGCTCCAACTGCTGCTCCCCCTGATGTCACTCCAGCAGGGATTCACATGGGGAGAGACCACCTTCATTAATGGTGACCAATGCACCTTATTTTTCAAGTTTTTGTCCTTGGCCTCACCTCTCCCCTGACATCCGGGCATGGACATGTGTCCCCACGCATGTCACCTTGGTCGCATTTAGTGCCATCCTGCGATGGAGTCCAACTCCCTCGGCACACCACAAGAGTTGCTGTGGCATCAGAACCAGGGGGTCTTCCTCTCCTGACTGGGGACACGGCCGCATGGCAGCGCTTCTGCAGTCCCCGCCTGACTGATGCCCCCAATCTGCTCCCGAACCTGGGTCATTGGCCTGGAAGTCTGTAGCACCTGCGCTGTGCCATCGGATATCCCTATCGTAGTGCATTTTTATCAGTCTCTGGCAACTGTAATATCCGAACAAAAACAGTGCATTTATATTAAATCCCCAAACCAAAGGGAACATAAAACAGCAAACAAAATTCAGGATAACACTTGGAAACATATTAGAAAAGGTGCAAACCTACTTTATGTTTACACAACAAAACAAAACAATGCACTTTAAAATTGTGGACAGAGCTCTGGGTCTCACTGCATCACATGTTTAAACATGCAACAGGCATGGCATGAACTTTGTGAACTGTTTATTGGACTGATGGCCCTGCCATCACTGCGGAGGCCTGTTATGGGATTTATTTAAAGAGGAACTCTCATATAATAAAAAGCTTACAAAATATAGATTTACACTGATTATGTTTTTACCTTATTGTTTTCTAGTTGTTGTTTTCTTTACTTTCCCCTGCTTGGTCTACTAAATATTGCAGCTTGTTTTTGTCAATTAAATTTTATTAAAATAACATTATAACAAAAAGAAACATCAGTTACATACGTCTTTTAGAGACCATTAAGAAATATTAGATAATGAATATTCAATGCAAGCATTTCCTAAACATCTAAAATAGTACTAAACAGTATAAATAAGACATCAACTGTTAAAAATACTGAGAGGTGCTCGACTATTAATAACATGATACCATGCATTTGAAAGAACATAACATTTGAATTTAACAGCAGAGAAGGACAGCTTGGCCCACGTAGTCTGCCCATGAATAGAAATATTACAAAACAAAATTTACATACCTGAAAAAATATAGATTAATGAGGCATATTCACACACAGTTAGGGTGAATAAGGGTAAAGAAAGTGCCTATATTTCCCCTGATGGTTGTAAAGTAAAAAATCACAATTAGAACAGAGAGAAAGCATAGTGAAGAGAGAGAGAGGAAACATAGAAACAATAGAAAAGGGAGTAGAGAGAATACAGGATGGTTCTAGACAAAATAAAAGTGTGATTGTAGATAATGCAGCTATTATTTCACTGAGCCTTTCAAAATGTATTTGACGCTCCCCTGCTAACCACACAAATGCTGTTTGTGATATTGCAGTATGTTGCCATGGTGAGCATTATGATGTCATAAACAAAGGCTCTGTGAGGTTATCAGGGGAAAGGCAAATGTCTTCTACACAGACTTTTTAGATGGACAACCAAGATTACCGCAGCTCTTGGAAAGGAAATGTATTTCTCTAGTAAACTGTAACAGCTGAAACATCTTATTTGTGAAAGCACATGCTAAAGTACAGAGTTGCTCTTTAACAAAAGTCTCGCTACTTACTGTTCTAGTGTGACCCCTTATGAGGTGACACTGGAAGTCATGAGTATACAGCTTTATTATGTGATACACACTGTCTGAACTGGAAACCAAGTTTATTTTCATATGAACTAGGTATGTTTGATAAAGCAATAAAAAAAAAATTCTTGACGAAGTGTATCTCATGCCTCAAAAACTGTCATATGATGTAATGGAATTTGATGTCCAATTGCCAGCATTATTGTAACATAAAGAAAAGCTGAACCATTGTCATTTGTTATGAAAATGTCAGTGAGTGTGTGTGGGGGGTCTGCACCTATAAAGAAATGACTACAGGGCTGCACTGATGGCTCAGCATAGGTGCTACATGCTCTCGCGCTGATGACCCGGGTTTGGCAGCATACTCCGTACGTTGGATCAGGTAGCCAGGGGACTGGGGTAGTGTTGGTGCTTGATGCTGCTTCCAGTCAGAGGAGGGTAGCAGCCGCGGTAGCGAGACCTGCAGCGAGTCGATGGAGCTTGTCTCCCCCGCAGTGTGTCACTACATGCATGCGAGGGTCCCTACGGCCTGCGCCGGATGCCAAGGGGGGGAGGGTGAGACACAGAAAAACCCATGTCTGTGTCCCACTGAGCAAGATGGTCCCCTGCGCTGTCGGGTCCCACACCATGCAGATCCCCACTGGCTGGATGGTGGGGGTAGTGGCAGACTGGACTGGGGCAATTGGACAGCAAAGGCCTGAAGTAGGGCAGAGGTGGCGGGGGGAGAGCAAAAAGCTAAATTAAAAAAAGAAAAGAAATTGCTACAATTATTCAAAAAGATAATTCCATTTACCCTGGAAGTCTTATTACAGAATTGCTACAATTATTCAAAAAGATAATTCCATTTACCCTAGAAGTCTTATTAGAGAATCATTCTAGTATGCTCAGACTTACAAAAAAATGAATGAAAAATATGTCCCTTGGCCACAGTGGCAACAAAATGCTTATAGCAAGCTGGAACTTCTTGGCATTAGGGCCATTTAATATGAGTAAATGGATTACTACTCTTAGAGACACAGTGATATTTGAGAGGATGCTGGAACACATGTATGAAACAGAAGATATTTTCAATAATTGTTGGAATTCTATAATGTCATTGTTACCACCTGTTTTATTACTGAGTTATTCTAGCAAATTTGTCAGATGCTTATTGCTAGCAAAACAACTGACAGAGAAACTTTAATTGAAATGAATGAATTGATTCATTAATTGGAAACTGATGGAGGGGAGATTCAAGAGAGAAGTGAGAATGTTTCATTTAACAGAAAGGGTTGTGGAGACATGGAACAATCTTCCAGGTAATGTGGTGGGCCCCAAAACTATAAACCATTTCAGACACGGCTGGGACAGAGGGAATCGCTTGGTTGCTCAGGGTGATAGCGGGCGAGCGGGTTGGGACAGAGGGAATCGCTTGGTTGCTCAGGGTGATAGCGGGAGAGCGGGGAGCACGGGGGAGGATAGCGTGAGTTAGAACCCTGTGTGGACAATAGGTCCCAGGTTTGCTGGGGTTTATGTGTAGACCGGATGGACCAATAGTCTTTTTCTGCTGCCATCGTTTATGTTTCTGTGTATCAAGCGGCCTCAAATATGTTGTTCATATATGAAAAGAAACTGGTTATAACTCCAAACTTGATGTAATATAAAGACAAGTGAAGATTTTTATCATATAATTAATTTAATGTTTATATTATTTTATGTATTTGTATTGAAATTAATAAAATAGTTTAAAATAGTTAAAAAAATGGAATATCCCCGTATGTGAAAAAGATATCTGATCTACATACATCTTTAACTAAAGTTGTAGAAATATGACATGCATGTATTAGCTCTTCTTCAGCGTAACAGTCAGAATGACCAGCTTGTTTATTGATACAGATAAATTAAAACAAAAACCCCAGTAAGGTGGGTAATAGCCCTTAGATATCTGGTTAATTAGAGGTGGTCTCCCTTATGTATGACTCGCCAGTTGTCGGTATAATATATGTCAGTATATATTTTGTCAGTCAGTTTGTATTGTCGGCAAGTAAATGTCGGTTAATTTCAAGTCGGGAAGTTTGTATTCGGGTAATCGTACTGATCCCCTCCCATAAGTGTCTAGAAAACCTCTCATTGCAGGCAGAGATCTGCCATGATCCTGACCCTCTGCTCTGCATCCCATTTATTCTTGTTTCAGACTGCTTTCGAGGGGATGGTGGGCACCAGTAACTCCTCCAGAAGCTGTGAGACCTTGAAGAGTAGACAGCTCTGAACTAGACAGTGTCAACTCATATGCAACAGGCTTGCCCCAGAGGACCTGCAGTTCCCGATAAATCATTTTCCAGTTGAGTTGGATGCATAGGCACCCACCAAAATCAAGATCACCCCTTTCACTGTCGTCCTTGTTGCGGCGCTGTAATTGCAGCGACAAAATTCAGTCCCCATCCTAACGGCATACTGTAAATGAGCACTGGTGCTCAAAGGTAATCTCTGAAGTTTTCAATAAATAAATGTCCATCTCCACCTCAACCCATCCCCTCTATAGTGCCTGTATAAGGTGTACCCAAGGACCACCATGTCCCAGTCGTTGTTCGTATTGGACTGTGTTTCTGTAAGAGTCACTAGATATAGCCCAGAGTCTGCCACCAGTGACAGGAGCCAAGTCATTTTTTTTTTTTTTTTTATTTAGTTTAACCAGGTATAGCACACTAAGCTGAAAGCTTTTTTTACAGGAGCAACCTGGGAGCACAAGGAGGTTAAGTGACTTGCTCAGGGTCACACAGTATGCAAGTGGAAGCTGTGGGATTCAAACCCAGGTCTGGTCTGCTGGATGTCACCAGACTTGCAGCTCAGAGCCTTAGACCACTGCACTATACTACCCCCAGACTCCTGGCATTGAGGTACGCCACCCTTCAACTTGCTTATTTCATTAATTATTTATTTATTTGTTTAACAAATCGGAAAGACCTTTGAGCCAAGGGCTCTTTTACAGAGGTTCCACGTCAAGTCACAAGAATAACAAATTAAAACAGTTTCAGTAAGTAGTACAACATGAGGAAAGTAATTACATAAACGAAAGAATAATATGGCAAGATAAATATTGTGTCAAGTGCAGCCAGTGGCCTGGTCTGAAGAGAGGTGGAAGGGATTACAAGGAGACAAGGATAGGGGGCGAATTGAGGGGTGAAAGGAGCAAAATAAGAGCAAGGAGGGGGCTGCCACAATATAGCTTATGTAGGAAAAAACCCATGGGGGGGGTAGAGGGAGAGAACAAGGTGAAGAAATGAGAAGGGAAGGAGGGGGGAGTGGAGGGGTAGAGGAAGGGGGATGAGGTGGGTTGAAAAGAGGGCAGGGATGGGGACGGGAAAGGGACAAAGGAAGAAAGTGCTGTATGTGCAATAGCGCAGCAACAGGGTAGCGCTATACAGGGGCGAATGGTAAAAGAGGGAGGCCCCAATGCATTTAGCTGTCTGCAAAGATTAGGTATAGCAGTCACAAGATGCTCTGGAAATTAGGAATTGATGCAACTTCCACTTACATGGTCCCAAGGTTGCAATTGTCGCAGTCTCAGGAGGAAGGAAATTAAATAAATTAACCCCTCTAACTGCAATGGATTGCTGTTGGAGCAAGGTTCGACAGCAAGGGACAGTATCAACCGTGTTGCAGATCTTTGTGTCATCTTCAAAGAGGCATACTTTTCCTTCCAGTCCCTCTGCAATGTCACTTACAAAGACATTAAAAAGGACTGGACCCAGTACTGAACCCTGCGGTACCCCACTAGTAACCCCTCTTTCTTCAGAGTGGACTCCACTTACAATTACCTTCTGTATCCTGTTGTCCACAGGCTACCACCCTGGGACCCACTCCCAGGCTGGTTAATTTATTTATTTATTAAATTTTGGTGACCGGGTAGGCCCACTGAGCCCCGAAGATCCTTTTTTCAGGGGCGACCCGGGATCACAGTACAATACAGGCTATATAACAGTACAACACAGGGTATAATAGAGGAGACAACATTTGGTTACATAAGCTGTGGAAGCATGAGGTAGTTACATTTGATTACATAAGTTGTGGAAGTATGAGGTAGTTACAGACAGTGGTTTTCCAACATGGTTTTCATCATGACACAGTTCTGCCTTGATAGTATTTGGCATAGCTATTTGCATGAGGTAGCTTTGGTCCCTAGGTATCCTAAGACTACTAGGAGGTCCAGGGTAGTCCCACCTTTAGGGGGGTTTGATACAGAAATGAGAGAGGGTGCTTTGAGAGCCGTGGCAGTGGCATGCGCTTGTGTCCAGCATGTGGGCCTTGAGCCTAGTACGGAAATTCCTAAGTGTGGGGGCATCCTGGACCAGGGGACGGAGCTTGTTCCATAGGCTAGGGGCTTGCCAACTGAAGGATCTGCCACCAGCGTTGGTCCGAACTCTAGGGACTTCGAGCAGTGTTCGTTCTGAGGTCCTTAGGTTCCTAGGGTTGTGTTTAATAGCTACGATTCCTGCTATGATTGGAGGAGCCGGGGGTTTGAGTAACTTGTAGGTCTGGGCAAGCAATGGTTGTTGTAACCGGGTGGCCAGCATGGGCCACCGGAGCTGGGCCAGGGTGTCGCAATGATGACGTCCCGGGTGGTCTTGTGTAGCGAACCGAGCTATTTTGTTGTATAGGATTTGCATCCTGGATATTTCCTGCTTTGCCAAGCCCTCTATAATCGGGGCCGCATAGGTCAGTGTAGGGAGCAGAGCACTTGTCGCAATGGAGAGCCTGGTGTCAGGGATCAGCTGGTCTCTGAGATGGTACAAGGTTCAGAGCTTGAGGTGAAGTGTCCTGGTGACCTGGTCAACGTGGTCTTTGTAGGTGATTGACTGATCTAGAGTTAGGCCTAAGTATTTTAGGGAGGGGACTACTTTTATGCTTTTGCCAGATAGTGTGGAAAGTTGTAGGGATGAGGACCTGTCAGTTCCCAAGGATCTTGGTCCAAATAGTATTGCCTTAGTTTTGTCTACGTTAAGTACCATTCTATTCTCACACAGCCATGTCTCTAGGGATGTGAGATCCTTTTTGAGTAGGGGACCGCGAGCAGCTACATCGCCCAAGGATCAGTAGATGACAGTATCATCAGCATACTGTACAACCAAGCTCTCCCCACAGTAGTTACTTAGTTCATTTGTAAATAGAGAGAATAGGAGGGGGTCTAGTATTGAGCCTTGAGGAACTCCCTGTTGTAGTGGTAGTGGCTCAGACATGGCCCCCTTCCAGGCAACCCTCTGTGTCTGGCCAGATAAGTAGCTTGCAAACCACTTGAGGGCATGAGGGTCTAGTCCAATGTTGTGCAGCTTCAGTAGTAGAAGATTATGGTCTACAAGGTCAAATGCCTTGGACAAATCTATGAAGACTGCACCTGTGGGTATCTCTTTGTCCATAGCCCTGAGCACTTCGTCAGAGAAGTTGATGAGGGCAGTATCAGTACCGTGGGTTGGTCTGAATCCATGTTGGGAGGGGGCAGGGAGCTGGTGGGCTTCCTGGTAGTCCCAGAGTTGGTTGTAGATATGCCTTTCTTGAATTTTGGCTAATGTGCAGAGAAGAGAGACAGGCCTGTAATTGGTTAGTTTGTCCCTGGGTCCACATTTGTGGATAGGGACTACATTGGCCTGTTTCCACTGATCAGAGACTGCTCCTTTTTATTTAGTTGTTTAACCAGGTATAGCACACTAAGCTGAAAGCTTTCTTACAGGAGCAACCTGGGAGCACAAGGAGGTTAAGTGACTTGCTCAGGGTCACACAGTATGCAAGTGGAAGCTGTGGGATTCAAACCCAAGTCTAGTCTGCTGGATATCACCAGATTTGCAGCTCAGAGCCTTAGACCACTGCGCTATACTGCCTCCTTCCCTTAGAGATCTGTTAAGGAGCATGGTTAACAGCCTGGATAAGGAGGTGGCTCCAGCCTTGAGTAGCCAAGGGTTGATCCCATCAGGTCCCCCTGACCATTTAGGTTTCAGCATCTTTAGGAGGGTTAGGACCTCAGTGCACTTTACAAGTCACAGGTGGAAGGGGGGGGGTCATTCGAAGTGTGTCGGTTCGATTGTGTTTGGGGCCGAGGTCAGGGGAGATTGGCCGGCCATGTAGGCCCCAAGATCAGTGAAGTGGTTGTGAGGGCAGCCGATATTAGAGCAGAGTCGCTAGTAAGCTGACCGTTGACCTCTATGGGGCTGGGCTCTGACTTTTTGGTGCCCTTGATCAGGTCATTGACATGATTCCAGAATTGCTTAGGGTTGCCTAAGCTGACTTTCTGGAGGTGTGTGATGTACTGTACTCTCTTTTAGCGAGTTTAATGGCTCTCTTTGCTTTGTTTCTTAGTACTTTGTATTCCAGTAGGTCTGCAGGGAGAGAAGAGAGCTTGAATTTCTTCCAGGCTTTGTCCCAAGTTGTCATTAGGGATCTGAGGGATGGGGAGATCCACTTATAACAGCTGCCCTTCACTCTCATGCTGTTCATGGGGCGAAGAGGTTGGCAGCAGTGCCTAGTTGGTCCTGGAAGTATTCCAAGGCTTCAGCCAGTGCTGGGAGGAGTGTTATGGGGCTCCAGTCCCGGCTGCCAAGGTAGTGATTGAATTTTACTTCCGAGAAGTTGGTGTAGTCTCGGGCAGTAAGTATTCTTGGCTGGACCTTGGGTGCTCTGTTCTTTCATGTACAGAATATCGGGGAATGGTCACTCAAGGAGTCTGCCATCATTCCCGCGCTCTGTATGTTTGCAGGATTTGACACCAGGGCCCAGTCCAGGGTGGTGTGATTCCCAGTTTTGTGGTTCAGTCTGGTTGGTTCAGAGATGACCTGCGTCAGACCTGCTTCCTGGGTCAGAGACATCGGTTGATTTGATTATTAATCCTTTGTGTGGGACTGTGTCAAATGCCTTGCTAAAGTCAAGGTAGGCTATGTCCACAGCCTCTCCCTGCTTCAGATACCTTCTTCCTCTAAAATCAAGAATTTTCAAGCCAGCTTCCCTCATGGAAGGAAAACTCTTGCAAAAGGAGGTGCAGAAATTGCTCCACATGAAAACAGTGGAACCTGTGCCAGTGCACCTCAGAGGAAGGGGTTTCTGTTCCCATTACTTTCTGTCCAAAAAGAAAAATTGGGAGTGGTGACCCATTCTGGATCTCAGATCTCTCAAGCAAATTTCTAGTGAAACCGAAGTTCAAAATGGTCACCCTGTCATCCACACTACTGGTTATCCAGCAGGAGATTGGCTGGCAGCCTTGGATTTAAGGGATGCCTATTTTCACATCCCAATAAGGCAATCTCACTGAAAGTTTCTCAGGTTCAGACTTCTTTCAGCCCATTACCAGTTCACTTCTCTTCGGTCTGACCTCAGCACCTAGGGTATTCTCAGAGTGCCTAGCTATAGTGGTGGCACATCTAAGAAGGTCTAGTATTCTAGTTTTCCCTTCTCTGGACGATTGGCTGGTTGTGGGCAAGTCCCCACAACAGGTCTCGGAGCATCTGCAATCAGCAGTGCATCTTCTGCAATCCCAAGGATTCCTGATAAACCGGGAAACGTCTGTTCTTACCCCTCTTCAAGTGTTGCAATTCATAGGAGCAGAGCTGAATACAATTCAGGGAAGAGCCTTCCTCCCTCAGGACAGGGTGAAAAGTATTTTCGACCTAGTTGCTTCTTTCAAGCTAAACCAGCCATGCCCATCAAGACAGTATCTGCAGATTCTGGGTCACATAGCTGCAGCAACAGGTACTGTCTCAGGGGCAAGATACAGAATGAGAGACTTGCAGTCTCACCTCAGGTCTCATTGGTCACAGAGAAGAGACACAATGTCAAAACTCATACCAGTAACGGAGATTGTTATTCAAGCCTTACAGTGGTGGACAAATTCAGACAACTTAATGCAGGGTGTCCCTTTCCAGAGGGGAAAACCCTTCCTTTATTCTAACAACAGATGCTTCTCTATTGGGATGGGGTGCCCAAATGGGAGAAAACACCATCCATGGGACTTGGTCTGATGCAGAGTCTCTTCTTCACATAAATCTCTTAGAGCTGTGAGCTATACTTCTAGCTCTAAAGGCCTTTACTCATGTGGTGCAGGGCAAGGTGGTACAGGTCAGGACAGACAATACCACAACAATGTACTATATAAACAAGCAGGGTGACACGAGATCAGATCCTCTACACGCAGAGGCCATGACATTGTGGGATCTGGCATACTCTCTAAAAAACAGCCCTGCAAGCTATTCACGTCCCAGGGAAGGACAACATTCTGGCAGATGCCCTCAGCAGAATCAGTCAGGTCACCATGAGTGGTCCCTGGACAGACAGGTAATAAACTCAGTGTTCAGAAGGTGGGGTACCCCAGAGGTGGACCTTTTTGCCTCTCAAGAGAACCACAAGCTACCACTGTTTTGTTGTAGGCCTCCAGCCAGAGGCACAATCCCAGTCAATGCCATGGCACTAGATTAGTTCAGAAAGAAGCCTGTATGCTTTTCCCTCCTTCCCTCTCATTCTCAGAGTCCTGATCAAGCTCAGGTCTCAGTCTGCTTCCATGATCCTGATCGCCCCAAACTGGCCCAGACAGCATTGGTACCCTCTGCTGTTATCCATGTCAGTATCCAAACAGATACATCTCCCTCAGAGGCACGCCTTGTTGACCACCCACCAGGGGAAACTAGGGTATCCAAACCCCAGCTCCCTCAGTCTCAAAGCTTGGCTCTTGAAGACATAGAGTTTGCAAATCTAAATTTTTCCCAAGCAGTTTTGCACATACTTTAGGGGTATAGGAAACCCTCAACTAAGAAAACCTATTCAGCCAAATGGAAAAGGTTTGTCTTTTGGTGTAGCCTGCACAGCATTGAACCTGCCTCAGCAGGAATTCCAACTCTCCTTGAGTATCTCACTTTCTTGCATGATCAGGGCCTTAAGCATACTTCCCTAAGAGTTCACGTGGCATCTATCTCTGCTCACATTTCAGTGGGTAGAACCACCTCTGTAGCAGCTGATCCTATTTTTAAGAAGTTTTTCAAGGGTCTGTGTCACACATACCCACCCATCAGGGAACCTGTCCCTGAGTGGGACTTGAACATTTGTATTGCTCAGCTTATGAGGCCACCTTTTGAACCTATGGCCTCAGCTCACCTCCAGTATGTTATATGGAAGACTGTATTTTTAGTGGCTATAACTTCTGCTAGAATAATAAGTGAGCTTCAGGCTCTATGTATAGAAAAGGATTACTTGTCTTTACACAATGACAAAGTGGTACTTAAGACAAATAGAAAATTCCTCCCCGAAGTGGTGTCAGATTGAGCTCTGAGCTATTACACATCTCACACTAAAGATCACAGGGAGGATAAACAACAGTTATTTCTTACCTATGGGGATGTGAAAAAAGGTACACAAGCTACCAAGAGGTCAGTCTCTCGCTGGATAGTCAGTTGTATACAGTTTTTTGTTATGAAAAAGCAGGCATGCAGGTTCCAACAGGACTTAGGGCCCACTCAACTAGGGAAACAGCTGCTTCCATAGCAGCTTCAAGGGATGTCCCCCCTACTGGACATCTGCAAAGCTGCCACGTGGACGACAGTACATACTTTCACTAAACATTAGAGCCTGGACATGCAGTCCAGAAGTGATGCCAGATTTGGAACAGCAGTCCTGCAGAGCCTCTTTCCTAAGTAGGTTCTCTGCCCACCTCCAAAGGTATTGCTTTGAAGTCTGCATACAGTTATGAATATAGAAGAATACATGGGGTTAGAAGAAAAAAATACTCACCTTAGTAATATTGTTTCTTCCAGTGTATTCTTCTGTATTCATGACTCTCCCACCCTGCCTCCCCTACCAGAACCAGAGCCTCAGCATGCCTACTGATTTTATTTTGGATTTTAATATGCATGTACACACTACTGGAATACATTTTTAACTTTGGTGGGATTTATGTTCTTATTCTTTGGTTACATGTGTTTCCGGGATAAAAGCTTTACTTATTTAGTATTGTAATTGACTAGCCACTAGGGCTCATATTTGGATTATAGGAGTAGGTTCCTTTCTATTTCATAGGTAGTATTAGATAGATATGTAGTTCTTCTGCCTTGTAGGCTGTTATCGAAATCTGAGACGTTGATGGAATGTTGCAATAGATAAGGGCAGCAGTTTGAATATGTGTCTCAAGCAATGATAGGTTGTATTATTTGCATATATTTCCATTTTTCTCCGGGCAGTTCTACTTAGGCGGCAGACTGCATACAGTTATAAATATAAAAGAATACACTGGAAGAAACAATATTACTAAGGTGAGTAATTTTTTCTTATTGTCCACTCTTTCTACATGTTATGCGCAACACTGTTGTAACACTGCTTGTAACACCTGCCTTACAACTGTATGTTAATGTTGATCTTGTAACTTGAATATTTAATGTCTCATTCCAGTTGTACCCCTTTCCCCCAGGTTGCACCGGGAGACGAGTGAATTGTTGCTCAGTGTGCCGTCCTGGTGAAACATTTCAATAAATAGATAAATAAATAAATATATCCGCCCAGCTGGACAGAGGAGCAAATATACCTGTTAAAAACTTAAGCAATATACCACGAGAGGGTATGGGCAATGGCAGGATTTACCCACGCCTGGTGTGTTGTTCGGTCCCGAGGCCATCGGCCAAGTGAGTGAACCACACCAGGCATGGGTAAATCCTGCTATCACCCACACCCTCGAGGGGCATATTGCGATTATACAGTGGCCCTCTTGCTGTTTTGTGCCAAAAACATTAAAAAAAAATATTATGTCATATACTTGTCGTTTTTTGTATTGCATTTTTTGTTCCCAGAGAAGAAACAGTACTGGGTTGCTAGGGCGCTTGTTTCCTGTACATGCGCAGGACACTTTTCTCATTGCCGGCTAAATGGTTTTCTGTCGTATT
Source organism: Neoceratodus forsteri (assembly GCA_016271365.2). Taxonomy (NCBI): domain Eukaryota; kingdom Metazoa; phylum Chordata; order Ceratodontiformes; family Ceratodontidae; genus Neoceratodus; species Neoceratodus forsteri. The sequence goes on from JADMNL010000026.1 coordinate 291,326,041, forward strand.
CAATTGCTGTGACAGGGAAAAAGAAACTAAAAGTTATTTTTTTTGTATTGTCTGCCTCAGCCCTGCAGGAACACTGGAGAGGATCCGAGGTCATGGGGGGGGGGGAGTGGTAACGGCCACTGATTTAAAATCCTGCAACTGCCCTGCTGGTCCCCGTGTTTGGGACTCTTGTGACCAGACAGTGAAGAGATTTGGAAATGAGGGAAAAAGGAGGTAGAGATTTTTTTTTACATATATATATATATATATATATATACACATATATAAATGTTGGTTCTCTTTTTAACAGAGGTTGTCTCAGGGCAGGGAATTTTGTGTTTTCTTGGGCACAGTTTGTGGAGTTTGAACATTATACTGGGAGTCAGACTGGAGGTTTTCTGTTTCAGGAAGGCTTGGAATGATTTCTGGGGCGTTTCCTTATGCGGCTGACTGGCATCTGGCACTTGTTCCTATTGGTAGATGGCACGATTTACACGTTGTAAATTGTGCCAGGCAGGATGAGAGTTTTCAGTACCCATTGAATAATATTGTTTTTAAAGTCTGTCATAAGCATAGAGCTCTTTCTTCAAATTCCTCCTACCACACCCATGCTCTGTGTCACTGGTTATTTAAAGCAGCAGTACAACTAAATTGGGCACCAAATGTGAGCCCACTGTTTTTCACTATGAAAGAGCCGTCATCAGTTAGTTTTATTTGGTGGTAAAATTGTCTAGTACCACCAAAATCTCAGTATTTTCTAAATGTTTTTATTTTTTTTGAAGAAAAATTAAGCTGGCTGACTCATTTTATATAGGAAAAGCATTGTAGACCTGGCAAGGGTTAGGACAGAAAAAAAATTTAAGAAACACTAATTTTGCACAGCATAGGAGGTACATAGACACGTACATTTGACAGGTAAGCTGATATTTTTCTTAACTGTAGCTGAAACAAACTTTTTTGAAACGGCATCTTTCATTGGACTCCTGCTTTAACCAAAACGTGACAAACTGCTTTGAGCATAATTTGACAGGTCCAGTTACTTTCATGTTTCATAATTCCCTTTTGACCTTTTGACTCTGTGTGTGTGTGTGTGTGTGTGTGAACATACTTGGGCAAGACCAGTTACCTTCATGTTTCATAATTATCTTTGGACTGTGTGTGTGTGTGTGTGTGCGTGCGTGCGTGTGTGTGTGCAGCTTTGTGTTCCCAGTGGTACAGGGCGGTTCTTATCTTAGGCCACTTCACCATCCCCCCAAGTTACTATTCTCCACACTCGCTGTTAATTTTTTATCTGACTTCTCCATAAGAGTTGCTATGCCTATTTAGAATGCAGTCCCAGATGAGGCGAGTGCCAGAAAGGGCAGGCAGAGGACCCAGTTTTCCTCCAGCATACCGAGTTTAACTGCAGACTGCGAAAGCCCAGCTAACTCTGAACTTCAAGGAAATCCTTATCTAAACGTTCCTTTGAAAGTAAGTACAGTTGTAAAGTGACTTACCCCACGCTGAGCAAGAGATGAACTGCTGAGTTTGTTATAAGGGGCAGTGGTCCAGGGACACTGTAACATAACCTGCATTTTGCAAACGTTGAGACTAGCAGCTGTGAAGATGTGTCGGGGCAGTACCTGATGGAGGGTCCTGTGAGACCCTGAAATCTTGTGTACTATACTATCTTTGTACAAAACATATGTTAGTCTGATAAAAAGTATGAGACAGTCCTCGGTAACCAAAACTGAGTGACAGTAGCCCATCTGTCTTCCAGTTGCCCAGGGTCTCACTTTAATTTTCTGTAGAAGCCCACTCAGCTTCTTGGCGTAGTTCTTCTTATGAACAGTATTGTTGTGATGTTTGCTGAGGAGCCTTGCAAGGCTATGTTGTCCGTCATATAACCAGCATCTGCTTTATTGGTTAGTTACTGTTTCAGGTCAGTACCAGTCCATTAGCTCTGCATGCGCACTGGGCCCTACACATGAAGGTGTGGAGTGGCTATGTGCCATGTCACATAGCGCCGGAGCCACCCCGCACCCACTGCGCCCGCACAGCATGCATGAAGGGGAGATGCACAGACCCACCGCACCTGATCTCTCACGTCCGCAGACACCTCTGCTCTGCTCTGGGGGTATTATAGGGGTGTGCCAGCACTATGCAGTATTTACTAACTTGTGTAGAGCTGGCCGCATGGGTGCCAAGGGTGGTGCAGGGTACGCCAGGGAGACCCTGCCATAACCCACTGTGCTCCCCCACGGGCCCAGGCCTGAAGTTACCAGAGAACCGGGACAGGGCATATCATGCTGCCCTTGACTGCTGGGAAGCAGGAGGCAGCCAGGGACGGCTGGACGGGTGAGCACCCGGAAATTACTTCTGCAGTGGCACTGGGACTGGAAGGTGCCACATGGGTCCGGGTGTGTACAGTTGACATGCACAGCCCCGGATCCGTGTGACCCTATGCATGGGATCCACTATGGATCCCAGGGGGGCATCCCATTGGATGCCCGCCTGGGACGATGACTCCTCTCCCAGCTGCCCAACGGAGTCCTGCACGCTGGGGAGGAGGAGCCATGGATAGGTGTCCAGCATTGGTGAATGCCAGTATGGGCTCAACTGTCCACGGGGCACAGGGGCGCGGATGGGGTACATGCATTTCACGTGTACCTATGCCCCATTCATGCATAGGGGCCACTGTGCGTACCACTCTCACACCCATGAAAAGATAATGTGTGAAATGAGATGGTAAACTGTTGCCATACGGAGCTGTCCATCTGTGTATAAATATGGACAGTAAGAAAATGCTCAAACAAAAGTGCAGTTGATTGCTTTCAGACTTGTTGACTATCCATAACCTGTGACTACTAGCCAGCCCAGGATGTGCTACCAATATGTAGAACAGGCCTTCTCCGTCTTTACCCCCAAACACTGTAACTCCGTCCCAGCTGCCGTCTGGCACTCCATATCCCATGCCCAGTTTTTTTTTTTTATTCTTTGGTAACTGGGTAAGGCCCACTAGGCACAATGCTTGTTTTCAGGGGTGACCGGGGAGCACTGGGGTGGTTAAGTGACTTACTCAGGGTCACACAGTATGCAGGTGGAGGTTGTGGGAATTAAAGGTAGGTCTCCTGGATGTACCAAGCTCATTCACAGCTTGTTAATCCATCCTCTAGGCTATAGGGTAATGACCTGTGAACGAGCTTGGCACATCCAGCAGACATGGGTTTGATTCCCACAGTTTCCACTTACATACTGTGTGACCCTGAGCATGTCACTTAACCTCCCCAGTACTCCTGGGTCAGCCCTGAAAACCGCCATTGTGCCTGGTGGGCCTTACCCAATTAGGAAAGAATTTTAAAAGGAATTTATACTTCTATCTTAAGGCTTGTTACTTATATAGTGGTAGGTGATTCACTGGCTTGTATACCTGTGACTGCTTTCACTGTGCGTTGTGTTGTACTATTCACTGTTTCCTCATCTGCTGCAATGTTATATGTAACTCCACTACACTGTAAGAAGCTGGAGGGGGGTAGAGTCAGGAGAGATGTGAGGAGGTATTTCTGCAGAGAAAGAGTGATGGATTCCTCAAACAGTCTGTCAGCGGAGATGATGGGGGGCGAAAACAGTGGTGTCGTTCAAGACTGCATGGAATAGATATAAGGGAATCTTAGGGAAAGGGAAGTGGGGTGGATGAATAGTCCAGAGATCAAGTATGATCTGTAATGACACTATCAGAAGGGAAAATTAGCAGACTAGGTGGGCCAAGCGATCCTTATCTCCTGGCAAATTTTATGTTTCATATTGCACTCTACCTCCTTGTTACCTTGTTTGATGTATTATACTGTGGCACTACTCGTTTCCCTGTCCCTCATTCACTGTGTTTGTACTCCCGACGTGCTTGTGGCTGTATTCTCTGGGCTCGTGACTGAAAATAGGTATTTTATTACCTAGTGCTCCTACCTGGTTTATCATAAACCTAATAAATAATCAATATTTATTGCAATGTTTACTTATTGTCTGGCATTTTGTTGTTCTGCTCAGAACTTGCATGGCCTGAGTTTTGCTTGGGGGCCACAGTGGCCACCCTGAACTCAGCAGTTTACGGTGCAGTCACAGACAGGGAGAGAGAGAGAAAGAGTGCACGCTGTTCCTCGCCTGCCACCCTGCAAGTTACTTGACGTGACCGGCAGCAACTACAGGTGCTTGGGTAATCAATAGTTAGCACAGCAAGAACATGAGGGAGATGTGTTTTTATGTGAGCAAAGGTAAAAGGTGTCGTTAAAATGAGCTGCGTGTGTTACAACCTCTACATGTAGGCTGAAGTAGAACTGAAAATGACCCAGTGGCACTGAGGGTTGAGGAGCTGAATGCCTTACCTCACACTACGCCGGTGACCCATGTTCGGGAACAGGCACAGACCGCTGGGGTTCGGCATGGGAGGAGAGGGATTGAGCGTCCAAGGGACTGCTCTCCCTCTCCGGGGAAGGGGAACTCCAGTGGTCGGTACATTTCTGGCCCCTAGCGGAGGCTGGGGACAGTGCGCTGATGCTGCTGAGAGGAGCTGAGATGGGGCAGGCATCGGGAGAAGTGTGTGTGGACACGTGCGCGCTCCCTGCACTGGCGTCATTGCATGCCCCACTCACATAAGGGAGCAAAACGAGAAAAAGTGGTCAAGCAGGATGAATTAGCCACCCACCGCAGGCCCCGACCCTGAATGGTACTCCCCGAACTGGATCCTGATAGAGGTGATTAGAACTGGGGGGCTCCTCACCGCCCCACCATGGGGGTAATCTGTGGGGGAAGATGGGATTCTACCTGATGTTGGGGTACGGGGCTGGATGGATGGCTGGAGATGAGTGCCGACCAGGGGGCCTGGGGAAGAAATAGATTTAAAAAAAAAAAAAAAGTAAAACTGAAATTCCGGGCACGTAAACTAAAAAAAAGCAATCTGCTACATAAAAACAGGTATTAATATGGGAGTTTTTTGACAATTAATATTTATTATTTATTTATTGAAATAGTTTCACAAGGAAAGGCACACTGAGCAAAAAGCAGCTCATCTTCCGATGCGACCTGGGGGGAGGGGGTACAAGGGGGGTTGGATAACACGCAGGTTATCAACTGAACCAATATATTGAATATATGGCAACATATATGTTTAATATTCATCTCCGTTTTTAGTCAGGATAACTACTGTACTGTGGTGCAGAACTTGTTTACAGTGGTGTCCTGTTCGTGGAAGATGCATACCTTTCTGACACAGATGTTGCAAGTACAAGGTACAGAGGTAATCCATCCGGGAGGCAGCAGAGCTGGAGTGAGCAGCAGCAGCCAGAGAGAAAGTCGCAAGGAGCCTGCCCGGCTCCAGATCCTGTCAGGGAACAAGTGGCTGCCATGGAGGGCCCGAGAGGCAATGGTGGCAGTGACATCTCCGCTGGGGTTTTCAGGTGGCAGATGGGACCCCTTGCTTGATCCGTGTCCACTCGAGGTAGGAGCTGCTAGCCTGGGATGGGGACCTCTGGTACCGCAAGAAGTGTTTGGCCCTGCAATGTGTGAACCCTGCCAGAGGATCGGCAGGTGCTCGTGCCATAGAAGAAAAGACTGTGCCCTAAATGTAACAACCCCTCCCTTTCTGAGGAAGGAGTCGCAAGGTTCAGAGGACAGTACACCCTGCTCCCACTGGCAGGGATTCTTACAAACTTTGGCCAGAATGGGGACATGGAGTGCATCCTAAAGAAAACTGGAGCCTCCTTTGACTTGTATGGAGAGGGATGAGTAGCGTAGGGTCCAGGTTCGAATCCAGGTTCCCCCAAGTGACTGCGCCATGGTGCTGTACCGTAGGAAAAAATGTGGAACTGTAACAGTTATTGTTGCAGACCCACCATGGAGTTTTGTTGATCAGCTTGAGTTTCTGTGACTAAATAAAATGCTTTATTGTATCCAGTTCCTGTCTGGACCTACTCTTTGGAAGTCTGAAATACTATGCTGTGTTTTGCCTAACTCAGCTGTTTATAAGAATACTAACTGATCCTGTGCCACCAGTCGTGAAGGGAGGAACGTTACCATCCAGCCTGCACCTCGACAGAAATTCATCCGTCACCAGGGGAATCCCATTCTTCAAAAAATAAAGTATTGTGTGAAACGGATATTCTGCTGCCAGTCGAGATGGCACCCCCTAACTTTATTTCCATCAAACCCCTAGACAGGGGGGAGGACGGGGGGGAAGGTAGTTGTCTGATGTAATCGATCACTTCATAGGACTGACAGCTGCTGCCTGCTTGAAATGTAACTACCAAACCCCACTAACAGGAACAAGTACAAGCCAAATAACTGTTTATTTTGGAAGAAACCCTTTTACATTTTGGAAGAAGTATTCAGGGGCAAGCGGTTACACATAAAACAGATTTATTTATTGAATTTTGTTGGCCCGGTAGGCCCACTGGGGCTAGAAGGCCCTTTTTCAGGGGCAACCGGGGGGAGGGGGGATACAGATGGTAAGCAACTGAAATTGAACCAGATTAAGCTGTTGATGGTATTTTTAGGGAATGGGGGAAATTTGCCCAGGACACTGGGGAAATCCCCTTCTCTTTTCGATAAGTGCCATGGGATCTTTAACATCCACCTGAACTACCACCAATCCAGGCAGATGGGACCTCAATTTGACGTCTCATCTGAAAGACAGCACCTCAGAAGTGCAGCACTCCCCTCATGCTGCACTACAGTGTCAGTACTGGCATATTAACCCAAGTGCCAGATGTGGGAACTAAACCCACAGCCCTCTGATCTCCTGGCCTCAGAGGCGAGTGTGCTACCTGCTGAACCACTGACACTGAGCCAGGTTAAGACAAAACAATTCACAAGTAATTTCAGTTGGGGTGTAGTAGCAAGCAGGGACATGACACAGGGGAAGAGGAGCCCACGGCGAAGATTATCCAGAGTTCTTCAGTTATTGCTATGGCAAGATATACTTACAAATGTAAAACATGTTAGTAAATAGTTATGGCACAAAATAGGCATCTTTATCTAGTTTATAGAGCACCCATCTACGCCAGATTTCAACAGACATGTTGCTTATAAAGATATTTGTAAGTTTGCTTTTGTAACTGATACATTTTTTTTATAATAACATTTTTATTAAGAAACGTTTTCATTACTGAAACAAAGAGACAGTAGCAACAAAGTGTAGTATAGATAACATTCAAGTTAATCTTTAGTGTACAGCTGTTCATAAGGGTCCTGGGCAGGTTATTATACAGGTACCAAACAGGATACAGGGCACCAAAATGTCCACTGGTGTTAAACTCCCTAATATCAGTGAATTTCATAGGACGCACATGTGCATTAAAAAATGTTCATGCGCAGTGTCTATCTTAGTTTTTTTTTTATTTCTCTTTTCTCCCTCCTACATCCCTGCCAGAGCTGCTCCTTCAGGAATCGCCAATGAAACCCATCTCTACCACCGACTTACCTGCTGCTCTGGATCCCTCATCCTGCCACGGATTACCCCCCAGGCGGGGTTTGGGGTGGGGTGAACCCCTGTACCTTAATGTCTTCTCTGGTCCCTGAGACAGCAGCAGTTGGTGGCACATCAGGACTGGGTTTGGCACTCCATCTACCCGGCTCTGGAGGGTGGTTTTTCCCTGTTCAGTGGAGACATTGCTAGCCCTTGACATCAAGGCGAAAGCGCTGATGTCCGCAATGTCCTCCCCCCCTCGTTGATGCAGCCTCTAGAAGTGATTGGTTCACAGGCCTCCGCCTGTGACCAATCAAACCCCCGAGGTGCTGACGAGCTGTCGTGCCCCAGCCTCTGCCAGAGGTCACTGTTTGCTAAGGTGGATCACCCACCCTCCCCACAGAGAAGGCGCGCTGTCATCGGACACTCAGCCTCCCCCCCCGGCCAACCCCCAGCGACCTAAGTCCGCTCCCGAACCCGGATCGCCGGCATGGTGCGAGGTGTGGTGTCCAGCGCCTCAATCCTCAGCACCACTGGACCGGACGTCTAGCTTAGGTTTATATAATGTCCATTTCCTCCAGGTTTCCTTGAAGGTTGGCAAATGATTCATATAATAATATGTTTGTCACACTAACTTATAAATAGAGTCTACTATTGCAGTCCATGGGGGGACAGTAGGCTGTTCATCTCTGCCATGGAGTCTTATGGGAGTTCTCATGTGATGCACTGTTATTACTGTACCCATGCAACACTTACTAATATATTGTTTTTGTTTGTTAAAAGATTTATTGAATATTTTCATACAATATACATAGACATTAAATGACACTAAAAACAACATAGTATACACTGGAAATGATATGGCAACATATATGTTACAGCACACAGTCAAGGTATAAGTTCATTATCTGCGATATACAAGCTGCTAGAGCAGCTTACACTGGTCTGAACTGTCCTTGCCACCAAAATGATGACATTATCTCTGGTTGGCTCTTAGATTGAGGAAGGGGCATGAATTTCTAAATAAATTAATAAACTGCAAGTGGCACGCACACACGCACGCACACACACACACATATGCACGTATGCACACACATGTACACACACACACACACACGATGGACGCTGTGTTAGTCACAGGGTAAAAAGCATAAAATAACTCTTTGTTCAGAGATGATCCCTTCAGTAGGCTAACAAACACAAAAAGAGACAGTGATGTCAGAAAAAGACCAATAGTGCACCCAGTCTGCCTGAGTTCCTTATTTAATCCTGGGACCTACTGTCCCTGTAGGATCTTAGCCCCCCCCCCCATCCTTCCCCCCTCCCCCTCCCGGTTTCTGCTGCCCCAAGCAACCACTATACTCTTCATTCTATCACAACTATGCTTGAAACCACTAATGGGTTTCCACTAAAAATACTTTATGTACAAGAGAATTGTGAAACCTCTCAAGTCTCTCCATGGGGTATGCTTGTACACATGGAGACTCACAAACACACCAGCATGTCCCATATTTAAACGGACACACACACACACACGTGCACAGACACACACACACATTAACTTTAACAGGCTGCTTAGGAAATCCCTGCTCCCTTTAGACTGGTGCGCAAGCCATTCACTTACTTGTTCAGGTACTTCTTGCAGTGCAGCTGTTATTAACCTGCTTGATCCTGTTTCCTTATAGCAGATGATGAAACGTGCTGCTGTTGTTGTTTGTGCACCTGGACCTAGGACATGCCTGTAAATGAGTGGTTTCATCGGTGCAAAGCAGTCTCCTAGAGACATACCTCTCTGGAGCAGGTTGAAGGTTTTAAAATACGTGGGGGCTGACCTGTACACTTCCCTCTGCTTTGATGGATACATTACTGGGAAAATTCGCCAGAAGCTCAGAATGCATTATACACTAAAGGTTATTTCTGTGCAGAGCTCTGGTTGGTTGTAACATAACATGATCTCTTACTCTATAAGACTACAGGCTCTTAGTGTGAGACCTTGTCCCTGCCTCCACTCTAAAAATGGAAATGTGTACTATGTCATGCAGTTGCCACATAGAGACATAAAAGTTGGTGGCAGAAGGAGACCACTAGGTCCATCTAGTCTGCCCATTTGTTTTAGACCTACTTTGACACTCTAGTTGCCCTCTGTAGTCAGGGCTCCCTTATGTCTATCCCATGCATTCTTCAATCCCTCCACAGTGTTGACCCCACAACCTCTTGGAGCAGGCTGTTCCAGGCATCCAGCACTCTTTCTGTGAAGAAAAACTTCCTGGTGTTGGTAGAGAACCTCCGTCCTTGCAGCCTGAGGTCATGTCCCCTGGTCCTGGAGCCCTTCTTGAAGTGAAACAGTTCCTGTGCCTGTACCTTGTCAATGCCTTTTATGTACTTGAATGTTTCAGTCATGTCCCCTCTCTCTCTTCTCTGCTTCAGGAATACATATTCAGTTCCCTAAGTCTTTCTTCATAGAACATGTACTGCAGACCCTGAATAATTTTTGCTGCCTTTCTCTGTACTGTTTCCACGTGGTCAATGTCCTTCCTGAGGTGAGACCTCCAGAACTGGACTCTGTATTCCAGGTGAGGCCTGACCAGCGATCTGTACAGTGGTAGTACCACCTCTCTCCTCCTGCTTGTGAGTCCCCTCCCAATGCAGCCCAGCATTCTGTGGGCCTTCAATGTTGCCTTCTCGCACTGCTTACTAACCTTCAAGTCGTCTGAGATCATGATTCCCAGACACATTTGCCGTATTGTCTAATCATCTCACCCACCACTCTCTTTTTCTCCAGGCTGAATTAGATGTTCCCTAGAGTCCAAAAATGCCTAGAAGCTGTTCTCTGTGGTGCATAAGGTGCTGTAACATGGACCTCCCTGAAGATGCCCTGAGCAAAACCGGTGGGAATTCTGCATGTCCCACCAGTTCCCCCTCCCTTGGCAAGAGGTCTTACACTCATGTGAATTAAACCAGTTGGTGTAAATCTATTTCCCTCACCCATTCCTTATTGATAGTGGGTGGTGCACGGATTGTAGCTTGGCTCAGTGTTTGTTTCAGTAGCACACCCACCTGTGGGGTGGCATTGGTCTTCAACTGTGAACTGGATACACCCTAGAGTCCAAAAATGCCTAGAAGCTGTTCTCTGTGGTGCATAAGTTACTATAGCATGGCTCACCTGTACTCTTAAGTCCCTCCTCAGTACCTGCACTAACAAGTATTGGCCCAATAGTGCAGCAATAATGCTACCACATGCGACACCAATGACCTGGGTTTGAAATGAGCCTGAGTCAGAAAGCGGACCAAAGGAGAAGGATTTAGCGTCCCATGGACTGCTCTCTTCATCTGAGGGGGTTGGGTTAAACACTCAATACATGACTGCCATCTAGTGGTGGCCGGATGGTGGTGCACCTTGGCGTCACTTGAATAGTTGGTGCTGCAGGACAGTGGAACACTAAGTGTGGAAGTGCACATGGATGTGCCTGGGCGTCATTGCACAGGCAGGTCCTGGGGAAAAAAAGAGGGTGAAAATGGCAACCGACCAGGCAGAGGAAGCCTAGCACTGCCCCCCTCACCATGTCCAGCACCAGGACTCTACTACCTGATCCTGGGAGGTAACTCCAGGTTTCACCGCTGCTGTGGGCTGACTGAATGAATAGTGGAGTCATTGAGGAGCAGAAAGCAACACTGCCCTGAGGGCAAACTGTGGGGGTCTATGCAGCAGTGTGTTGCAGGTGGCCCAGAGCTCCAGGAATTCAGGCAGGAAGTCTCAGTAAATGGAACAGCGGCACTGGTGGTGGCTGTAGGAGGCCCTAGTTCGTGTGCAATGGGGACTGAAGAGACTGAACAAACAATACCTGCATGGATTTATTATATTATGTAGTATAGTTTATTGCTTGATACTGATGTATTTTAACTTAATTGTATTACTGTTGTTAACGTGGTGAAACATAGAAACATAGAAACATAGAAGTTGACGGCAGATAAGGACCGCAAGGCCCATCCAGTCTGCCCATTTCTTTTTCTACCTTATAAATGTGCCATCGGCCTTTGCTATGTCAGTGACCTATCTATTCATAGTCATTTGTATTGCTCCCTTATGCCTATCCCATGCCTGTTTGAAGCCCTGCACTGTATTCATAGCCACTACTTCTTGTGGTAAGCCATTCCATGCATCTACCACCCTTTCTGTGAAAAAGAATTTCCTCACATTCCCCCTTAATCGGCCTCCCTCTAATCTCATGCTGTGTCCTCTTGTCCTGCTATTTTCTTATATTTAAACATGTTAGACTCTTTCACCTTGTTTATGCCCTTAAGGTGTTTAAATGTCTCGATCATATCACTCTCTCCCTCCTTTGCTCAAGGGTATACATATTGAGCTCCGTTAATCTGTCCTCATATGTCTTCTGATGCAGTCCCTGCACCATTTTGGTTGCCTTCTCTGGACTGCCTCAATTTGGTTAATGTCCTTGTGAAGGTGTGGCCTCCAATACTGCACGCAGTACTCAGATGGGGCCTAACCAATGTCTTGTACAGAGGATTATTACCTCCCTCTTACGACTTGTGATACCCCTACTAATACACCCTAACACCCCTAGCCTTACCTACTGCTTTAGAGGTCTGCTTGGATGATTTCAGGTCATCAGTGATGATGATGCCCAAGTCTCTTTCTTCCTTTGTGACTGCTAGCAACTCCCCTCCCAGCCTATAAGTGGCTTCAGGGTTTCTCTTCCCTATGTGCATGATTTTGCACTTCTTTGCATTAAATCCCAGTTGCCACTCTTCTGACCATTCTGCTAGTTTATCCAGATCTCTTCTCATTCTGCCCACCCCATCTGGATCATCTACTCTGTTGCAGATCTTGGTGTCATCTGCAAACAGACAAGCCTTACCCTCTAGTCCATCTGCTAGGTCACTAATGAAGATGTTGAATAGGACTGGCCCCAGGACTGATCCCTCAAGGTACCCACTTGTGACTTGCACTCTCTTCTGACTGTATACCATTTTACCACCACTCTGTTTTCGCCAGTCACCAGTTTGCCACCCAGTTGACCAACTTCTGACCCACCCCGAGCCTACCCAGCTTATTTATCAATCTTCTATGTGGAACAGTGTCAAAAGCTTTGCAGAAGTCAAGGTAGGCGACATCAACTGCTCCCCCTTGGTCCACCACTCTGGTTACCCAGTCAAAGAAATCTATGAGATTAGTTTGACAGGACCTTCCTTTTGTAAACCCATGCTGTCTTGGATCCTGTGCCCCTATGGATTCCAGGTGTTGCACTATCCTTTCCTTAAGGAGTGCCTCCATAATCTTGCCCACTACTGAGGTAAGACTGACCGGTCTGTAGTTCCCGCCTCCTCCCTGCTACCACTCTTGTGGAGTGGGATCACATGAGCCCTTCTCCAGTCTTCTGGGACCTCTCCTGTGCTCAGAGACTCACTAAACAATTCTGCTAATGGCTCTGCTAGTTCCTCCTTTAGCTCCTTAAGTACCCTGGGATGTATGCCATCAGGTCCCATTGCCTTATCCACCCTGAGCTTAGCAAGCTCTAGGACCCTTTCTTTGTGAAGGGAGTAGTGCTACCTCCCTCCCTGTGTCCATGATGCTGAGCTGTGCCCTGCCCTACCTTCTCTTCAGTGAATACTGAGCAAAGTATCTATTTAGGATAGATGCCTTTACAGGGTCCTCCTCCTCACATGCTCCCTTTTCTCCATTAAGCTTAGCAATACCCCTCTGGACTTTCTCTTTTCACTAATGTATCTATAGAAAGTCTTGTCACCTTCTTTACTGTTTGTGCTAGTGTTTCCTCAGTTTGGGACTTTGCCTGCCTTACTGCCTTACCTGCTTCCTTAGGGCAGTTTGGTATGCCCTATCTTCATCCGCTGTGTTTCCTATATTTTTCTGAAGGCCAGCCTTTTGGCTCTGACCTTTTCTGCTACTGTATTTGAGAACCAAAGTGGTTTCTTCTTTTTGCACTTCCTTTTCCGTCTAACACAATGGGATGTTGCTTCAAGATTGTATCCTTAATGCTGCCCACTTTGCCTGTACCTCCTCACCTGTGTTTCTTTTGCCAGGGCTAGCTTAACTCTGTTGGCCATCTTATCAAAGTCAGCTCCTCTGAAGTCCCATATTTTTGCCTTGGAATGGGATGATTTAGATGTAGTAGCCAAATTGAACCATACCATGTGATGGTCACTGGCCCCAGGTGACCTTCTACCTGGAGATCTGTGATCCCTTCTTTGTTAGTCAGTACTAGATCTAGGATAGCCCTGTCTCTTGTGGGTTGCTGTACCAGTTGTTTGAGGCCCTCCCTGCAGGAATCCACTATGAGTCTAGTTCTGGCAGATGTTCCTGCTGGTATTGACCAATCTGTATCTGGCATGTTGAAGTCTCCCATTATCAGAACCTCCCTTTAGCTGTCATGTTTTGTATATCTTCTAACAGTAATGTGTCTATGTCCTCCTCTGGTCTGGGGCCTGTAGACAACCCCAGTTCTTATGGCTGTCCCATTTCCTGTTTCCAGGGTGACCCACAGTTCTTCTGGCTCCTATGTGTATTCTGAATTTCTGTAGCTTTGATATTTTCATTAACATACAGACCCTCCTCCCCCCCTTTTGCACCTCGGTCTCTTCTGAACAATACATAGCCAGGTACTGAAGTCTCCCAAGTGTGGTTACTGGTAAACCACGTCTCACTAATTGCTACTATGTCCAGTTTAGCCTCTGACATTATTGCCTGCAGGTCTGGGATCTTATTTCCCAGGCTGTGAGCATTTATGTACATGATTTTCCATTGGCCAGATTTTGGTGTGTTAGTTGTTGGGTGAGGTTTGGCATTACCCCTGTGCATCATATGGGGAGACAAACCTTTTTTCTTACCTGGTGATGCAAATGAACAGCAAACACACTGAATTCCAGTTTGACCACTAGCTGAGGGGGGAAGGGTGTTCTTCCCATTCAACGTATGGGGTGCTGCACCCCTCCTTTGCTACTGTTAAATATTCTGCAAAGACGTCAAACTTCTGCCCCAATGCACTGACTCCCTCTTTAGTCAGATGCAGTCCATCAAATTTAAAGAACTTTCGCTCCCAGAACTGTTGCCAGTTCCCTACAAATCTGTGTCCTTTTTCCTGGCACCAGTCCTTGAGCCATGTGTTTAGCTCCCCTATCTCCCCTTCTCTGACCTTCCGTCCATCTGCTCCCTTCTCCCAGACTGGCAGGATCTCAGAGAAGGAGATGCCAGACGAAATAGATGATAGTTTGTCACCCAGCCTAGTCAGGTGTTCCTTGGTCTCCACAACTGACGGCTGCGAGATCATTAGTCCCTATGTGTACTAGGACATCAATGTTTTCTCCTGCTTTGTGAACAATTTTAGCAATGCGGTCAGTGTCTCTCCATGCTGATGTACCTGGGAGACATCTGACCATCACCCTGCTGGAGATGGGTATCAACTCCCGAATCATGGAGTCTCCTATGATCAAGTTTTTTAGTTTCCTTTGTGCTTGTTTAGTTTTGGTTCCTGATTTGGGTGAGTATTGTTGTGCTAGCTCCTGTGCAGTGTCCTGCTCTGCAGTGTCTTCTGCCTCTTTATTTGATTTCAGAGATAGAGGCAGATACCTGTTTATAGTGTTTATATGGTTTTGGAGGTAATGTGTTGGAGAGCAGAGAGTGATGGGGCACCTGATTTGCTCCTCCTAACCACCTGCCAACCTCCTGGACCAACTACCCTCTGCGGTTGAGGTTTTTCTGTTGGATGCTGGGGAAATGGCGGGTGGTTCTTATAATGTATTTCCTCTTTAATATGAAATTTGAGGCGTGCAATCTCTGCCCATGCTGCCCGGAGCTGAGACCTAAGATCTCCAAAGGCCCAGCATGTAGGACAGTGTCCTAAATCCTGTAAGAATGTCCTTCTGAAAATTGTTCCACAGTACCTGCAGTTAATGAAATCCATTCCAAATAAGTTGCTGGGTTTGTAACCTAGTCAGAGTAATTAGAAGGAAAAAAAATGCAAGTAATGGTTTAATTGTGCTTTGTTTAACTTGTTATAACAAGTTAAATTACTAGTACCCTGTAAATAGAGATCACCTTGTGGAGCCCCACTGATCCCCCTTCCTGCTCTGCCACAGGAAATGTCACAACTGTGGTACCCTATAAAGGAGTGTAGCGTGGGGTGGTTGGGGATGGGGTGGGTGGCTGGGCCCTTCCTGCCTAAAAGAAGAACCACGGACGAAAGAACAAGGAGGTAAGAGCAGAAACAATCAGTCAACAACAAATGCAGTAACCCTGAAAGCTTAACCTAATGTTAGATAAAACTGTAAAACCTGTAAAGCACCACCTGTAATAATTTAGAGAAGATATACCTGTAAGAAAACACTTTGCTCCAGAGAAAAATAAAGCAGTAACAGAAGATATACCTTGCAAAGACAATTTGAATCAGAAGATTACAGCAGTAATCTGTTAGCACCCTGTAGGCACACCTTGTAATAATGCAGAAGAAGGTATACCAGCAACAACAATTTGAATCAGAGAAAAAATAAAGCAATGAAATGTTAGCAACAAACAGTAGCAATCCCTGTGAGTAAAAATAAAAACACCACCACACAGTAAATCTGCTTAGCCAAACTAAGTCTTTATCCTTCTCCTTGCTCTGGTAAGTTTCTCTACTCTGCCTTTCAAGCAGTCTTAGAAGGAAAGAGCTCAGGTGAAATGGGTGCCTTGTGCCAGCAAACCAAGTCTTCTACTCCAAGATATCAACTAACCTGACTTTTTAACCCTTCTTTCTGTTGGAAATTACTGACAGTTTGCCAGCTCCACCCCACATACACACCTAATCCTTTGGAAGAGCTGTGGGAGGAAAAGCAATTAGCTCCTTCAATGTGAGAGGAGACTGAAACACCTCTGAGACAACAAACCTTTTCAACAAACAAGAATAAAATAAAACACAGTGTCAAACAGTAATTTTGCTTAGCCCAATGATAAAAAGTCACAAAATGTAAGCTCCACCTGTAATACAGTAATTTCAGAGAAGATATGCCCTGTAAGAAACACTTTGCTCCAGAGAAAAATAAAGCAGTAACAGAAGATATACCTTGCAAAGACAATTTGAATCAGAAGATTACAGCAGTAATCTGTTAGACACACCTGTAGGCACACCTTGTAATAATGCAGAAGAAGGTATACCAGCAACAACAATTTGAATCAGAGAAAAAATAAAGCAATGAAATGCTAGCAACAAACAGTAGCAATCCCTGTGAGTAAAAAATAAAAACACCACCACACAGTAAATCTGCTTAGCCAAACTAAGTCTTAATCCTTCTCCCTTGCTCTGGTAAGTTTCTCTACTCTGCCTTTCAAGCAGTCTTAGAAGGAAAGAGCTCAGGTGAAGCTAGGTGCCTTGGCCAGCAAACCAAGTCTTCTACCTCCAAGATATCAACTAACCTGACTTTTTACCCTTCTTCCTATTCGAAATTAGTGACAGTTTGCCAGCTCCACCCCCACATACACACCTAATCCTTTGGAAGAGCTGTGGGAGGAAAAGCAATTAGCTCCTTCAATGTGAGAAGGAGACTGAAACACCTCTGAGACAACAAACCTTTTCAACAAACAAGAATAAAATAAAACACAGTGTCAAACAGTAATTTTGCTTAGCCCAATGATAAAAAAGTCACAAAAATGTAAGCTCCACCTGTAATACAGTAATTTCAGAGAAGATATGCCCTGTAAGAAACACTTTGCTCCAGAGAAAAATAAAGCAGTAACAGAAGATATACCTTGCAAAAGACAATTTGAATCAGAAGATTACAGCAGTAATCTGTTAGCACACACCTGTAGGCACACCTTGTAATAATGCAGAAGAAGGTATACCAGCAACAACAATTTGAATCAGAGAAAAAAATAAAGCAATGAAATGTTAGCAACAAACAGTAGCAATCCCTGTGAGTAAAAAATTAAAACACCACCACACAGTAAATCTGCTTAGCCAAACTAAGTCTTAATCCTTCTCCCTTGCTCTGGTAAGTTTCTCTACTCTGCCTTTCAAGCAGTCTTAGAAGGAAAGAGCTCAGGTGAAGCTAGGTGCCTTGGCCAGCAAACCAAGTCTATTTATTGTTTGTATTCTGTTGTTATGAAATATTTAATAAAATATTGACAAAAAAAAAAAAAGCTAACCTTACATCCCTTGAGGTGAACCTGCTCAGAACACCACGCCTGAAATCCTCAATGGGTTACAAAACGTTTAGTGCCTGAGCCACCAGAACCTGTTCTTTGTGCAGTATCAGCCACTGCTTAGCAATCAAATGGCAAATAGAAATGAGAAAGAAATTATGCAACCTGCTGGGAAGTGAACCCAGGCCCTCGGAATACCATCCTGGTGCGCTAACCACCGGGTTACAGGCTCACATGGTTATACCTGTGATTCCTGGATATACCTCCTTTCTCTGGTGTTGCATATCCTGTAACTAGGAACAACTGAGATGACAATTTGATGTTTTCATATGTAGTATCAACCATTGCTTAGCAATTAAATGGCAAATCTTTGCAATAAATGAATATATTTTTAATTATTTCTGCTCTGTATGTCTAGTACTAACTAATACCTTGTGCCAGGGTCGCTCCTGTAAAAAAGAACCTTTGCTCAGTGAGCCTGCTTATGCAGTTATTTCTTTATTTTTATTTTTTTTTTTCTTTTGATCTTTGGTAACCAGATAAGGCCCACTGGGCACAAGTGCCTGTTTTCAGGGGTGACCCAGTAGCACTGGGAGGGTGGGGTTAAGTGACTTGCTCAAAGTCACACAGTATGCAGGTGGAGGTTGTGGGAATCAAACCCAGGTCTGCTAATGGTATACAGTCAGAAGAGATGCAAGTCACAAGTGGGGTACCCCAGGGCTCAGTTCTGGGGCCAGTCCTCTTCAATATCTTCATCAGTGACATTGCAGATGGACTGGAAGGTAAGGTTTGTTGGTTTGCAGATGACACCAAGATCTGCAACAGAGTAGATGATTTAGATGGTGTGGGCAGAATGAGAAGAGATCTGGATAAACTAGCAAAATGGTTGGAAGAGTGGCAACTGCGGTTTAATGCAAAGAAGTGCAAGATCATACACATAGGGAAGAGAAACCCTGAAGCCACCTATAGGCTGGGAGGGGAGGGGAGTTGCTGGCAGTCACAAGGGAAGAAAGAGACTTGGGCATCATCACCGATAACCTGAAATCATCCAAGCAGACCTCTAAAGCAGTAGGTAAGGCTAGAGGGATGTTGGAGTGTATTAGTAGGGGTATCACAAGTTGGAAGAGGGAGGTAATAATCCCTCTTTACAAGACACTGGTTAGGCCCTGTCTGGAGTACTGCGTGCAGTACTGGAGGCCACACCTTCATGGGGACATTAACCAAATTGAGTCAGTCCAGAGAAGGACAACCAAAATGGTGCAGGGACTGCATCAGAAAACATATGAGGACAGATTAACTGAACTCAGTATGTATACCCTAGAGCAAAGGAGGGAGAGAAGTGACATGATTGAAACATTCAAACACCTTAAGGGCATTAACAACGTGAAAGAGTCTAACATGTTTCAATATAAGAAAAATAGCAGGACAAGAGGACACAGCATGAGATTAGAGGGAGGCCGATTAAGGGGTAATGTGAGGAAGTTCTTTTCACAGAAAGGGTGGTGGATGCATGGAACGGCCTACCTCAGGAAGTGGTGGATATGAATACAGTGCAGGGCTTCAAACAGGCATGGGATAGGCATAAGGGAGCAATACAGATGAGTATGACTAGACAGGCCACTGACAGAGCAAAGGCCGATGGCACTTCATAAGGTAGAAAAAAAAATGGGCAGACTGGATGGGCCTTGCAGTCAAGTTCTATGTTTCTGTGTTGCTGGATGTACCAAGCCCAGTCACAGCTCGTTACTCTAACCTCTAGGCTATACTGTCAAAAAAAAAAAAAAAAAAGAAAAGGCAAAAAATAAATAAATCCCGTACTAGTGGTGAATATGCTTGATAAATAAATTGTGTTATTTTGGGATAAACATTTATTTTCTCCTAGAACACATGTTAGTACACTTAGAAGACATGTTCTTTCCCCTTAGAATCTGGAAATAGAACACTGAGAAGAGTGGGCCAGATAGAGAGTTTACAGTGGAAAGAAAGGCTGCTTTAAGCGAAAACCAGGTAAAACACACATTTTTTGTTGGTACTTTTTTAATTTTAAAAATAGGAAAATCATAACAATTGCACGAATAGAACAAATTAAAAAGATTCATTCAATCATTCAATTTGCATGGCTCTTTTGGATAATTCATTTTTTTAATTTTTTATTTACATTTTATAGGTTTTTCCCATTTTCTCACCTGTCCCTGTCCGCGCACACCTGGGGTGCTGACATATGCATGTGGAGGCGTGCGCACACCAGGCACTGTGGAGCACCCCACCCTACTAGCCGCCCCCTTCCCCGCCTACTCCACCACCGGACCTCCACCCACTGGCATCAGGACTACAGGAGGGACAGCGTCCACCCCCAGGAGAGGAGAGCTGCCGAGAGGCGGCTCAATCCTGCTCCTACCCTCCCCCCGGCTAGCTCCCCAATGACCTGCAGTCATTCCCAAACCCGGGTCGCTGGTGTGACGTGAGATAAAGCTAGATGCCTCAACCCTCTGCACCACCGGGCCAGCTTAGATAATTAATTTTTAAACGAGAAAGATTATACTCAGTGCATTTAAAGTCTTCTATTAAGTTTTTGCTTTTACCAACAAGCTTCAGAAATTGAGAAGATTCTTTTGATACCATTAAACACGTTACAAGTGGCGTGGTGTATATCGAACACATAATGGATTGTAGTGGAATAAGACATTTACCTCCACACCTGAGTAGTAAGACCTTCGTAAGGAACGTGGCTTCACCACGTGTGAGTTATGGATCTCACCATTCACTAGTAGCAATAAATATATTTATTCCACTGCAACCCATTATGTATTCCCTGTAAATTCGATAATAAATAAATAAGAACACTTGTGTGAGTGTGCACACAAATGGGCACAAAGAAATGTACATAGTTGTAAAGATGCACAGATAGACAGACAGTGAGACACATAAACACACGGTGAGATATATAAGCACACAGACAGACAGGGAGATACATAGACAGACAGTGAGACACATAAACACACGGTGAGATATATAAGCACACAGACAGACAGGGAGATACATAGACAGACAGTGAGACACATAAACACTCAGTAAGATATATACAGTAAACACAAAAACAGGCAGAAACTGAGACACATAAACACAAACAGACAGTCAGAAACATAAACACTCTGTGAGACACAAATACACAGAAACAGTGAGACACATAAATACGCAAACAGAAAACCAGTGAGACACATAAACACACAGAGAAACAGACACATAAACACACAAACAGAAAAGCAGTGTCACAAACAGAAAACCAGTGAGACACATAAACACACAGAGAAACAGACACATAAACACACAAACAGAAAAGCAGTGAGACGCAAATACACAAACAGAAAAACAGTGAGACACATAAATGCACAAACAGAAAAACAGTGAGACACAAAAACACAGAGAAATGGATATAAACACACAAAGACAGTGAGACACATAAGCATACAGAAAAACAGTGAGATACATAAACACACAAATAGTGAGACATAACTACACAAACAGAAAAACAGTCAGACACATAAACAGAGAAACAAACACAAACACACGGCGAAATATATAAACAGTGAGACATAAACACACAGACAGTGAGCCACATACCGCACAGAGAAACAGCAGGACACTTAAACACACAAGCAGAGAAACTGAGACAGATGAACACACAGAGAAACAGATACATAAACACACTGAGAAACTCACAAACACATGTGCAGACATTCATATCCATGCACAAGGTTATACACAAACCCACAAATTAATTGGCACTCACATAGTAATGCACAAAGACGGACACAGATGCTGCCACCTATGTGACCACGGGTGGCAGTGCAGCGGAGGCAAGCAGGTTAGGGCAACCATTGGCTGGGCTCACATACAGCATACTGCTGTGTGTGCTCCTGTTTCAGCCCCATGCATGCTGATGGTCGGGGAGAAGCCAGGTGGACAAGGGCCCCAGCACCCCAGGTGAAGGAAAGTGGTACATCCTGGCCCTGTGTGTCCATCAGGTGTGACCATCTGTCAAAACCAGAGGATTTGAGGGTATGCCTCCAAATCTGACCTTGCGGGGCAAGGCTTCACTGAGGGGATGGCTGAGAGATCGAGACATGGGTGGGTGAGCCAGAGTGGGCCATAATAGTTTGGAGAGACTGTGTGCCAGAGACACAAGGAAAGCAGAAAAATGTGTAAGAAAAAGAGACAGACACAGATGAGAAGACTCACTAACTTGACAATGAGCATTCACACCTGTCCTCCGCGCACACACACACACACACACACACACACACACACACAGAGGCATCAGATATAAAACTACTACCATGGGCAAACAAGACAGTCATACTTGGCTGATTTGTCCAGCATGAATCAATCTGTCTGTGCATCTGTCTTTTAGTCTGTTTCTGTCTCTGGACATCTCTTCTGTATCTGCTGGTGTTCAGTAGTGTGGGCAGTCCCAGCTCTGGTGTAGCTCAGCTGAGTAAGGGGAGCAGCAGCAACCAGCCTGATATTCTGTTCCGACTTTTCCTTCAGGAACAGGATGTTGGTGGGAGGGGAGGGGGGCACTCATTCCTTGTAAACTGAGCCTCACATTGCTTCCTCCCCCAGAATCTTTCAGGAAAAGAGAGACCGGGAGACCATTCCCGTCCTCTGTGTGGCTGCCACCTTCAGAGACCCCTCTTTAATAACATGCACTAGATACCACAGACTACTGTTGTTGCTGCTGCAGTGTAAAGTGCAACACACAAACTTTTGCCTTAGTCACCTTTTATGACAGAGACAACCCTCGCTGTCATAAACCTACTGAAAAACAGCCTTGCCTGCAATCTGTGAAGCAGCAATCATACACAGCGGCCTGAGTTCATTCTCAGCCTTCTCCTGAATTCCTGAGATATAAAATTAGGACTAAATTACACCTGGTGACCTCAGCAGGGGTGGACCCTGGGATTTATCGTGGGAAAGAACACAGCTGTTGCTACCGAGTTACCAGTAACGTGCAGGAGCATAAAGCACGGATTGGGCCACCTGGAACGACTCGTGGTGTAAGAATACGACGCAGAGCGTGGTGTAGATCATTGCTCCTTCATCCATCTTCTGAAGGGTAAGAAAATTAAAAGCAGTTTAGAACTTTTGTCAGCTGTTGTCTTGAGTCTCTTTTTGTCCCACTGTGTGCATCGTGTCAGTACTGCAGCGACTTTCGTCCCATCCAGCAGCGGACACCTATCATTGATTTAATGTTGCTGCTCTCCCTGCTCCTGCTTAGCGGGATAAAGACCTCTGAACCCTCTCTCTCTCTCTCTCTCTGGTGTTCCCTCTCTGGAGGGCATCCCTCCCATCCACCCCCATGTGTGGTGTGAAACTCACCACCCCCGAACTTACAGTACTGAACCCTGTGGGTGACGCCAGCCTTATTAGTAATCTCAGTCATTCACATCCTCAAGGGTATCGGCAGAGTTGTACAGATGGAGATGTTTGATCTGGTGTCCCCCAGGTGGACACGAGGCTATACCCTGAAGCTCAGAGGTGTTAAATTCATGGGTAAGGTCAGGAGGTGTTTTGCTCCCAGAAGGTGATAAACCTATGGAAAAAATCCTATGGATAATTACATGTTTGTATAGAACACCCCTTTTTCCCATCCCTGTTTGTGAAGTGTGGGGGGGTAGACATGATGGACCTAGTGCCCCTTGTTATTTTTTCCGTAGAGCTTTTTCTTCCTTCCTCATACGTCTTGGTCAAGGATATATCCTGGTCCCAGGGATGTACCCTGTTCAGGCCTGTTGTACCCCTTCTCCAGGTGCCACCTAATTGCTCCCGTAACTTCCCCTCCATGTGTAGGGGCTCCAGGGAGGGCTGTTCCCACACCCAGAGCAGTCCACCAGCTGGACAAGATCTGTGTTGGGGGGTGCTAGAACCCAGGGGAACCAAGAACTTCGGACATCATTTAAACAGTTTGTGGGATTTATCCTCTTTTCTCCCCCTGTCCACCCTCCTCCTGTATCATGGGCAGGGCCTACTGACAGCTTTGGATGCATGCAGTGTTACCTGAGGAGGGAGAAAGTTCCTGGCTCACCACAGGAGTTGCTGTGGCACTGGGTGCCTGACTCCTTCCCTCATAACCACAAGGTACTGCCAGAGAGCAGCTGCCATGGTCTGGCCTGCTCTCCAGTGTGGTAAGATGGGCTCTTTCCCATACCCAGGTCACCTGCACAGCAGGGCAGCATGCCGTCGCTGGTCCAAAGGGTGGCTCCTAGTGTCTCTTCCAACCTAAAATTACTAAGATACTATGATTTTATTTTATGCTCCCTACGGGTTTCCCGGTGTCCCAGTCCTTCATGGCTCCCAGTGTCTCCAGCTGCCCACTGGACTCACCTCCCACCTCTGGACATCTGCCCCTAGGCTCCCCAGAGTAGTTCATCTTCACTTACGTTTCCAACTTAATCCTCCCCCTTCCTGGTGCCTGCCCATGAACACCAGGGAGGGGGAAGTGTCTCAGAACATTGGCGGAGATGGCCATTGGGTGCTGGAACCAGAGCAGGGTGTGGCCTGGTTATGTTGGTAGGAACTAGAGGTGGCCATCTTCTGGTGTTTTGAGGTGGATGAATTTCCAATGTTCTACTGACTTCTCTCACCAGCTGCCTCCTTTGTGTGCTCACACAGTGGCATCCCTGGTTGGGGAGCATGTATAATGCATGGTCACCTATGTCAAGTGTGCCTCCATGAGCCAAAACCAGGCCCTGCTGCTCTAAAAGCTGTATTGTGTGGCTGGCCTGTCAGTGCAGGGGTAGCACTACTGCTCATGGCACTGGTACCCCGAGTTCAGGAACTAACTTGAGTCATTGGGGGTGGCAGGGGACAGGAAGACTGAACATCCCAGAGGATTCTGTCTTCTTCTGGGGAGGAACAGCTGCCACTACTGCTGCAAGACTGTCACCTGGGTGATCAGACATGGCAGGGGGGAGGATGATGATCAAGGCCTGTGAATGCATGCAGCATGTACATGCTAGGGTTTCCTACTGCACCAATGTCCCGAGGAAGGCATTTAAGGGAGAAACTGGCCCAAAACACAGACGATCCTCCAGTGCACTTGGGCCCTGACCCTGCCACTGTCCACCTTGGGGATAGCAAGGGAACCACCAGCTCTGCAACTCTGGAGGAGTCGGAGGGCTGGTACCAGGCTGGTCCCTATTGCGAGGGAGCAAGCTCATAGGGTTGAGAGTTCCTTAGGGTGAGAGGCAGAGATGCGGGGGATGGGGCTGGGTCTGCCTGGAAGGAGAAAGCAGTCCAGGCTGCAAAAAGTATAAATAAAAAAATAAAAAAATACAAAAACATGAGTGGTATTGCACCAGTCCCTTGCCAGGAGGAAAGGATCCAAGCAGATGCTCTGTCAACCTCCTTGACAGCCTTTGTGTCTGATGTTCCAGGTTTGGGTCACAAACCCAGATCACCAGTGTACCCCAGAGGTCGCCTCCACCGTCCAGTGCCAGGGAGCCCACCATGACTTTTGTTTTGTTTTCTTTTTAACCCCTTGTTTGGAATTAACATTGTACTGAAAATTGTTAGCATGCCCATAAACAGCATACAAATACAGTTGTACAGTCAACATGAATCACATCCGACGTACAGAAATCTGCAATTTCAAATACATGACAAATTCTTCTGTGAAGCACTATGCCATATGTTTAACTAACAGACAAAAAGATAAATATTCAAGAATAATTACTGTAGTCTGCAAAAAGTTAATAAGAAGGAAGTTTGCAGTATCTAGAGTTAAGATATGGATCCCAGACCGTGAAAACTCTCTCCAATCTATTCACGTTAGCATAATCAAGCCTTTTATAACTAGCTCTGGTAGCTACGTCTTGTAGCCATTCCATCAGAGTGGGTGGGGTTACCCGTTTCCAAATCTGTTTTACCTGTGGTACATGCAGCTTGTAGGCAAAGTTCCTGAAGATCAGTAAGGTTCAGGAAACCTGTTGTTACACCTAGAATTATAAATTTGGGGGAACAATGCTATTTTATATCTGATAATCTTTTCATGTTCTTTCCATGCGTCACTCCAGAAAGATTTAATCAAAGCACAAGACCAGATTATGTGTGATATTCCCTCAGCTCTGTTTTTGTCACTGTGTTTCAGGAGGGGATGTACCCCTCATTTGACCCTTGGACTGCCCACCTGGCATCCTCCCCAACCCCACCCCCAGACTGTGTGGTCCGCAGCCTGTGGCAGGGCTTCTGCGGGGTGGGGGTGGGGGGATTGAGATCAGCCAGAAGCCCCAGCTGAGGCTCACATCTGGGGTGTCATTTGGGAGAGCGCCCATATGAACATAGGAATTGTGTCGGCAAATGGGGACTGCATGATCCGTCTAGTCTGCCCGAGTTTCTGCCCACCTTCCTATTTAGATTGCACCCTGATGTGTCCACAATGTCTGTCCCATGCAAGTCTGAACCTGCGTACTATCTTGGATTCCACCACCTCCTGACGTAGGCTGTTCCACGGGTCTATGACCCTTTCTGTAAAGAAGTACTTCCTGAAGTTGCTTTTGAACCTGCCTCCCACCAGATGCAAGTTGTGCCCCCTTGTATGTGCGTCCCTGTTTTGCTGGAAGAGGTTTCCTGCTTGTGTTGTGCTGATTCCCTTAACGTACTTAAAAGTTTTGATCATGTCCCCTCTGTCTCTTCTCTGCTCAAGGGTGTACAGATTAAATTCCCCGAGTCTTGCCTTGTATGTCTCATGGTGCAGTCCCTGCACCATCTTTGTAGCTCTTCTCTGTACCATCTCCAGACAGTATATGCCTTTTTTGAGGTGGGGCCTCCAAAACTGACTGCAGTACTCTAAATGTGGCCTCACCAAGGACCTATAGAGAGGAATGATAACCTCGCTCTTTCTGCTTGTAATTCCCCTACCAATGCAGCCAAGGATGCCACTCGTCCTCTGTGATGCATTTTCACACTGTTATCCAACTTTTAAGTCGTCCGCGATGACTACTCTGAGATCTCTTTCTATCTTTGTCTCCTCTAACTGATGCCCTCCCAGTCTGTACTTTATCCCTGGGTTTCTTTTTCCTATGTGTATAACCTTGCACTTCTTGCCATTAATTTTCAACTGCCAATCTCTGGACCATTCCTCAAGTGTTTTCAGGTCCCGCCCAGGAAACATCACGCTGCTGCTGTCCCCGAGGGTTTTCTCCTTGTGGTTTCCCCTGGAGGCATGGATGTGCACACTCCCACGCATGTCCTCCATGTGGAGGGGTTGTGGGATAACAGATGGACCAGACACCACACTTCAGGCTCAACACACAATCTCTGTGTGATGTTTATTCAAAATATAAGAAATAAGCTTCAGCAATGTCATATTCCTTCTTCAGTACATCAGTTTGCAGCAACAGACTATGAATGTCTTTTCTCTGCACTTAGCCAGCACCTACTGACACTGATCTCTGCTCCCATTCATTAGCTGAGATGTGCAAATAACCCTTATGCAGGCCTCATTTGCTTACGTAGTAGGGGCCCAAAAAGAAGAAAAACAAAACAAGCTATAGACAAAGGACCTCAATGCAGAATCACTGAAAGAACAGTTACCCCATAGGGCACTGGTAACAAATCAAGTTTCAAAGACATACATCATCGTACATACTTCCATAATGCAATGTATCATGGGATATATGCAAATCACATGACTTTTCTGGCTTGTTAAGTTTACAACAATTTACATGCATTTTAAATAGCACAACTAGCTTAATTTCTATAATAGTCACCTGGTACTTTTTACCATTATCAAAACACCTAGTGCCATGGTATTATCAACATTTACAGGTTTCATAAACATAAGGTAGATACATCACGGTATTTTATAACATAGTGCTATTACATACTAAATCCAACAATAATAAATACAACCTGTTTTACATATACTCTGAGGTCACCACAATAACCTCCCTGTACAAGGACCTGAGAAGGAAAAGGAAAATTAAAGAGGACACCATAGCATAGTCAAAAAAGGGAAGGGGGTGCCCACAGGTGGCCAACCTTATGGACTAGAAATAGTAAAGGATAGATTAGGCTTAGAAATAGAAGAACTGTTGCAACAGATTTAAGAAAAGGTCGGTCCTCAAGAGTGGCAGGAGCTCCCGGTCACACTTCAGACATCTGCTGCGCCTCTGCCCCTGCAGTACATAATCCTGGCCATGTACACTCAGAGTCCACTGAGTGTCACTCTCGCACCAAGGGGTCACGGCCCCCCACCACTGGAGGAATGCTGTCCATAGGACACTCATCCAGCCCCCCCCCCCGGCTGGCCCTCTGACACTCCAGGCTTGTTCTCGAACTCAGGTTGCCAGTGTCGGAAGCGGTATTGCTACCACTATGGCGGTGTGCCGGCATGATTATGTGTGATATTGTCTTTTATCTGATTGACATCTCCAGCAAATATCAATGTTAGAGATTCCCAGTTCGACAATTTGGCATGGTGTATAGTGCCATTAGTATATGATTTTATATTGTGTTAGTCTGCCTTTAGAGTCCTTAAATGCTGCTAGAGTATTGTTCCAGCACTTTCTCCATTCATTTGGAGGAATGGAAATATTCGCATCCTGTCCCCATTTGGGTATTAACAGAGCAAATGGGTTATCTTTAGACCCTATTGTTGTTTTACAAATTGTTTTGCGACCATTAGTGGTGGTGAAGATTTTATCTAGGACATGCAAAAGTGGCGCCACCAGCTTTGAATTAAAGGCTTGGTTTATCATATCACTTTGCTGAAGTTATATATAGAAGTCAGTCTTGGGGAGGCTGAACTGATGTGCTAGAGACGAGCAGGGATACAGATAATGAGTCCATCGTGTTATTCAGACATAATACACCCTTGTTTTCCCAGCTAGACCAATTTAAACGTTTCCTTTCATGTCTGAATATGTTATTATCTCATATGGGGCATTACATGGTTCCATTCTGTGGAGGGGTTGTGGGATAACATATGGACCAGACACCGAACTTCAAGTTCAACACACAATCCTCTGTGTGATGTTTATTCAAAATATAGGAAATAACCTTCAGAAATGGCATATTCCTTCTTTAGTACATCAGTTTGCAGCAACAGACTATGAATGTCCTTTCTCTGCACTTAGCCAGCACCTACCGACATGGATTTCTGATCTAACCACTTTTCAGTGAAAACCCTTCATCCCTGTGTGGGCCCCGTTTGCTTGGGTAGTGGGGGCTCAAAAAAAACAACAAAATAAGCTAAAAACAAAGAACCTCAGTGCAGAAACACTGAAAAAAGGGTTACCCCAAAGGGCATTGGCAACAAATCAAGTTTCCAAGAAATATATCACCATACATATTTGCATGATGCAAAGCATCATGGGATATATGCAAATCACCATGAAATTTAAGACTTGTTCATTTTATAGCAATTTACATGCATTTTAAATAGCACAACTAACTTAATTTCTATAATAGTCACCTAGTGCTTTTTACCTTTATCAAAAACACCTAGTACCATGGTATTTTCAACATTTACAGGTTTCGTAAACATAAGGCATATACATCAAGGTATTTTATGATACAGTGCTATTACATATTAAATCCAACAATGATAAACACAACTTGTTTTACATATGCTTGAAGGTCACAACAATAACCTCTCTGTACCAGGACCTGAAAGGGAAAAGGAAAATTAAAGAGGACACTATAGCATAGTCAAGAAAGTGGAGGGGGGTGCCCATAGGTGGCCAACCTTATGGACTAGAAATTGTAAAGGATAGACTAGGCTAAGTAATAGAAGAATTGGTGCAACAGATTTAAGAAAAGTTCAGTCCTCAAGAGTGGCAGGAGCTCCCAGTCACACATTCTAACACTTTGGACCTGTCTTTCCAAGTCTGCACTGATGAATTCATGATATGATTAGATTTGAGTTGGTTAGGTAGCTCCGGAAATAGCAATAGCTTCAGATAATTGCCCTTCAGAAGCGATTTCTATATAGAACCAACCTGGAAGTTCATCTTATCTTGTATCCAAAGTCTTGATATTTTGGGAGACTTTAAAAGCCTCTTGACTAATTTTAAAATTTTGCAGGGAACCCCTTCCCCTTAACTCTAGGTTGTTGTAGCTTGGACATTGAGATGTGGGCAAGCTTATTCTCCCAAATGAATGTTCTAACAGATGAATATAACTTATTTAAATATAGAAGGTGCTATGTGTATGGGCAGGTGGCGAAGTAAATTATATATTTTTGGCACCGCCATCATATTTATTAGCGTGCATCTTTCCCTAGAATGAGAGTTGTATTGGAAGCCATCTCTGAAATCGTAGGTTTATCTTATCTATGAGTGGTATAACATTGATTCGAACTATTCCACTGAGATCTGCCACTAAAGTGATTCCTAAAAATGTAACACCTGATTGAGGGGCTTTAAACTTGCAATAATCTGAGAGGCAAGGATCAATCCTATCTGCAATAGAAATAGCTTTAGATTTGCTGGCATTAATCCTGAAGCTGAAAAAAGAAGAGAACTCATCAATGATCTTTAAAAGGGGTGGGATGGATGAGGCTGGTCGTATCTGGATGAGTAAAACATCATCTGCATATGCTATTGGTTTCTGATCATTCCCTAATTTCATCCTAGTAATTGCAGAGGATGTTCTTATCGCAATGGGTAGAGATTCTAATGCACGAGTAAATAATAGCAGGGTTACTGGGCACCATTGTCTAGTTTCTCTGAATATAGAAAATGTTTCTGAGGGGAAAAGGAGATGTCTATATACAGAACACTGATCTGTCTACAAAAATATTCACCACAATGATATATTTTAAATATATTCATCAAATAAAGCCATTCCAGCTGTTCCAGCTGATCAAAGACCTTATTATCATCAAGAGATATTAAAAAGGGGTTTGAAGTCAGCTTTTTTTAAAAACATGAATAATGTGCAAGGCTTTTATTAGGAGATCTGCACTGTTCTGACCTTGTACAAATCCCACTTGATCTGGGTGTATCCGTTTCTGTGTAATTCTGTTTACTCTGGTACCAAGCGATTTTGCAAGGATCTGACAATCTATGTTAATTAAAGATATGGGCCTATAACTTTCACATAACTGTACAATCTGTTTTCTTTTTCCAAAATAACGGCAATGACAGCCTCAATCATAGAGGATGTCAGTGACCCAGAAGCATGAGTGTGCTGATATGCTCTCTGTAAAATTGGGGCAGTGTTCTGTATAGTGCTTTTATAAAATTCACCAGTGAAACCATGTGTTCCTGGTGCTTTACCCGGAGGTAATGACAAGGTAGCTTTAATCATTTCTTCCTTTGAGACATGTTTGTCCAATAATTCTCTGTCTAGATCATTAATAGAGGGCATGCTTAAATTACACAAAAATCCTCTAGTTTGTCTGTACTGAAATCTCTACTTCTGACTGATGTAAGTTAGAAAAAAAATTGTTCAAAGGGTTTCAAAATTTCCATTGGAGATAACTTTACGTTTCTATTTCTGTTTTTTTATAACTGCTACCTTGGTAGCTGGTGGGCTAGAAGCTTCCAATGGGCTTCACCAAACTCCCAGTACCTCGGCTTGAATCTAAACAGAGAATATTCTGATTTCTGATTATGAACGTTATTTATGGTAAAGTTGAAACTAACAATGTCGTGGCTTGGCATTCTTGCATTTCAATTCAAAATAAAGCGATTCTTTAGCCACCAGTTGTCACCTTCACAAACCATACATATCCCTCGGCTTCAGCATTTCAGAAGGATTTTTGTGAGGTGATGATACTGAGTTCAGCGGGGTGTTGATTTTTGTGGGATGGGAATTTTGATTTCTGTGGGGTGAGGATGATATTGAGTTCACTGGGGGTGTTGAATTCTGTAGGATGAGGATTTTGATTTCTGTGAGGTGAATATTGAATTTGGTTGTGGTATTTATTGATATAAGATGGGAATTTTGATTTCTAAGGGATGATGATGGCATTGAGTTTAGTGGGTTACTGATTTCTGGGGGGTGGGAATTTTGATTTCTGTAGGATGGCACCCTTGATTTCTGTGAGATGATAACATTGAGTTCAGTGGGTTATTGATTAATGGGGGATGGAATTTTGACTTCTGTGAGATGAGTATTTTGATTTCTGTGGGGTAGGAATTTTGATTTATGTGAACTAACATTGAGTTCAGTGAGTTACTGATTTCTGTGGGATATGATTTTTGTATTTCTGTGGGATGGGATTTTGATTTCTGTGAGATGATGATACTGAGTTCAATGAATAATTGATTGCTGGGGGATGGGAATTATGATTTCTATGGGGTAGAAAGTTTGATTTCTGTGGAGTGAGTATTTTGATTTCTGTGGGATGATATTGCGATTACTGGGAGTATTGATTTCTGTGGGATAGGAATTTTGATTTCTGTGGGATGAGGACGATATTGAGTTTAATGGGTTATTGAATTCTGGAGGATGGGAATTTTGATTTCTGTTTGATGGGAATTTTGATTTTTGTGAAATAATGACAACATTGAGTTCAGTGAATTATTGATTTCTGGCGGATGGGGATTTAGATTTCTGTGGGATGAGAATTTTGATTTCTGTAAGATGGGAATTTTAATTTCTGTGAGATGATAACAGTGAGTTCAGCGGGTTATTGATTTCTGTGGGATGGGAATTTTGATTTTTGTGGGATGATGACAGTGAGTTTAGTGGAATATTGATTTCTGGGAATGTGAATTTAGATTTTTGTAGGATGGCAGTTTTGATTTCTGTGAGATGATGATAACACTAAATTCAGTGGGTTATTGATTTATGTGGGATTGGAATTTTGATTTCTGTGACATCATGTTGACTGAGTTCAGTGGAGTATTGATTTCTGTGGGATGAGAATTTTGATTTCTGTGGGATGGAATTTTAATTTCTGTTGGATGGGGATTTTGATTTCTGTGAGATGATAACACTGAGTACATGGGGTATTGATCTCTGTGGTATGGGAATTTTCATTTCTGTGGGATGATGATGACACTGAGTTTAGTGGGGTATTGATTTCTGGGGATGTGAATTTTGATTTTTGTAGGACGGCAGTTTTGATTTCTGTGTCATGATGATAACAGTGAGTTTAGTGGAGTATTGATTTCTGTGGGATGGGAATTTTGATTTGTGTGACATGATGATTACATTTAGTTCAGTGGAGTATTGATTTCTGTGGGATGGGAAGTTTGATTTGTGTGACATGATGATTACTTTGAGTTCAATGGAGTATTCATTTCTGTGGGATGGGAATTTTGTTTCCTGTGGGATGGGATTTTGATTTTGGTGGGATGGTAATTTTGATTTCTGTATTATAACATTGAGTACAGTGGGGTATTGATTTCTGTGGGATGGGAATTTTGTTTCCTGTGGGATGGGAATTTTGATTTCTCTAGGATGGGAATTCTGATTTATGCAAGATGATGATAACATTGAGTTCAGTGGGTTATTAACTTCTGTGTGATGGGATTTGGGGTTCTATTGGATGATGATGGTGACAACAGTGAGTTTAGTGGGGTATTGCTTTCTGGGGATGTGAATTTTGTTTTTTTGTAGGATGGCAATTTTGATTTCTGTGAGATGATGATAACATTAAGTTCAGTGGGTTATTGATTTATGTTGGATTGGGAATTTTGATTTCTGTGAGATGATGATGCCATTGAATTTAGTGGGGGTATTGATTTCTGGGGATAGGAATTTTGATTTCTGTGAGATGATAACACTGAGTACAGTGGGGTATTGATTTCTGGGGGGATGGGAATTCAGATTTCTGTAAGATGCTGATGACATTAAGTTCAGTAGAGAACTGATTTCTAGGGGATGGCAATTTTGATTTCGGTGAGACGGAGTTTTGATTTGTGTGAGATGATGATGGCATTGAGTTCAGTAGAGTATTGTTTTCTGGGGATAAGAATTTTGATTTCTGTGGGATGGGAATTTTGATTTCTCTGAGGTAAATATTGAGTTCAGTGAGGCTATTGATTTCTGTGGCATTGGAATTTCAGTTTACGTAGGATGATGATACTGAGTTTAGTGTTTAGTGGGGTATTGATTTCTGTGGAATGAGAAGTTTGATTTTTGTGTGGCAGGATTCTGTGGTAGTTGGTTTACAACTCTTTTCTCCCTGTCTAGCAGCAGGATCGTGACTCTTCCCAAACGTTGGTTTCCCATTGTCACCACGACACAGTTGCTTGGAAAGACAGACATTTTGCCCAGAGATGGAGGAGTCACAATCGTATGATAAGGTGCTACAACAAATCCCAGACGACATCTTCAGGCGGTTTCCTCTCAAGCCAGTGGATGGGACACCATTGATGGAGACGATTGCAGACCACTGGGAAGAGATATCTCACTTTCAGGCCAAGCCAGATGATCTGCTTATAGCCACATACCCCAAAGCAGGTGAGAGACAGCCACACTGAACACAACCCCCCCCCAAAGAGTGTTTATTTGGAATACATTAGCCATTACAAGAGGGCAAGTGATTTGCTCAAGGTCACACTGTGAGTCAGTTGCTACGATGTGACTGGTGGCATGCTACGACAGAAAGGCACAAGGAGCAGTGCCTTCAGTATGTGTAAAATAGAACATTCAAAGCAGACATTGCTGGGAAATCTGCTGGTAATATGTCTCCATGTAAACACAACGTAAACACCCCACTTCCCTGGAACACATCCTTTGGGAATGCTCCTTTGTTTGCAGTGTTTGGAATGCACTCCATGAAACATGCTCCACAGTAATTAGGTCCCAGATTTCCTTTGATTCTGGGGTATACTGTATATCTCAGGAAACACCTAGAGGTGGTGTTAGGTACAAATGAACCTAGCAGATGCTTTGGGTGCCAGCACAGAAGGGGTGCGTTAAAGTAGAAAGCATAAGCAGAGACTAGCTTGAAACTGTCTCACCTCTTTGCCACCTCTAAGTACATCAAGTGTCTGTTTTTTTTTTATTTAATATGTTTGGTCCCCTTTCACCTGACCAACTCACTTTTGGGTCTGCCCTCTCACCCAGCTGATCACTCAACTTCTCCAGGACTGAGCCTCTCTCTCCATGTTCCTCCCTGGCCTGACCTCAGGAGCGGGGCTGCTGGAAGTGGACCCAGTCCCCCAATAGAGTTAGAAGCTGTTTCTGGAGAGAGCATCATGGTTGGTGGTGCGAGGCCTGTGGTGAGAGGCCGACATTCTTTTGTTGTGGTCTGGGTTTTTTCCACTTGTCTGCTAGCCCTCTAGGATGCTGAGCTCAGCCCTGTGGCACATGCCCACACACTTCTGTGTGCCGTGTGCATCAGAGCATGTCAGCGCCCCCTCCCCTCCCCAATCCTTGGCTTGTGGTGGCTGCATCACCTATGGAGACCGAACCACCACAGTCCCTCAGGTGAAGAGCATCCTGTGGGATGCTCTATCCACCTCCCCCAGCCAGCCCTCCGATGACTGTCATTTGTTCTTGAACCCAGGTCATCAGTGTTGCAAGCAGTAGTACTACCACTGCGCCAGCATGACAGCCATCATATGCCTGTTAATCCCACAGCGGTCATGAACCATAAGTTTCAGCATCGTATGACAGTAAATGGAGAGCCGAGGTTTAGACTGTACCTACCATTGTGCTAAGCAGCTGTCTGAACTTATTGCCACAGGCACAACCTGGATGCAGGAAATCGTGGACATGATCAATAATGAAGGGGACATCGGAAAGTGCAGACGGGCCCCCATTTTTGTCAGGATTCCCTTCCTGGAAATCTGGTCACCACCTCCTGTTCCATCAGGTAGGTGACAGATGAGCAATCAGCACGGACATACGCCGGACTGCATTCAGAGTCCCACTTTATTATATATTTTTATTATTCTTTGTACATTTATCCTTTTTTATTTTTTTTATTTATTTGTATGTCTTAAGACAAGAAGGCAAAATATATAACAACACTACCTTAGGATGTTTATTTGTAAATCCCTTCTGTTGTTCATTGTTATGGCTTGCATGCAACTGTAATATAACAGGGGTAATGCAGTCCTGTCTCAGCGCTGTAGGTACCTGGATGCCCTGCTGTAATATAACAGAGGTAATGCAGTCCTGCCTCAGTTCTGTAGGTTCCTGGATGTCCTGCTGTAATATAACAGAGGTAATGCAGTGCTGTCTCAGTGCTGTAGGTTCCTGGATACCCTGCTGTAATATAACAGAGGTAATGCAGTGCTGTCTCAGTGCTGTAGGTTCCTGGATACCCTGCTGTAATATAACAGAGGTAATGCAGTCCTGTCTCAGTGCTGTAGGTTCCTGGATACCCTGCTGTAATATAACAGAGGTAATGCAGTCCTGTCTCAGCGCTTTAGGTTCCTGGATGTCCTGCTGTAATATAACAGAGGTATTGCAGTCCTGTCTCAGTGCTGTAGGTTCTTGGATGCCCTGCTGTAATATAACAGAGGTAATGCAGTCCTGTCTCAGTGCTGTAGGTTCCTGGATACCCCGCTGTAATATAACAGAGGTAATGCAGTCCTGTCTCGGCGCTGTAGGTTCCTGGATACCCTGCTGTAATATAACAGAGGTAATGCAGTCCTGTCTCGGCGCTGTAGGTTCCTGGATACCCTGCTGTAATATAACAGAGGTAATGCAGTCCTGTCTCAGTGCTGTAGGTTCCTGGATACCCTGCTGTAATATAACAGAGGTAATGCAGTCCTGTCTCAGTGCTGTAGGTTCCTGGATACCCTGCTGTAATATAACAGAGGTAACGCAGTCCTGTCTCAGCGCTGTAGGTTCCTGGATACCCTGCTGTAATATAAGAGGTAATGCAGTCCTGTCTCAGCACTGTAGGTTCCTGGATGCCCTGCTGTAATATAACGGAGGTAATGCAGTCCTGTCTCGGCGCTGTAGGTTCCTGGATGCCCTGCTGTAATATAACAGAGGTAATGCAGTCCTGTCTCGGCGCTGTAGGTTCCTGGATACCCTGCTGTAATATAACAGAGGTAATGCAGTGCTGTCTCAGCGCTGTAGGTTCCTGGATACCCTGCTGTAATATAACAGAGGTAATGCAGTGCTGTAGGTTCCTGGATGCCCTGCTGTAATATAACAGAGGTAATGCAGTCCTGTTTCAGTGCTGTAGGTTCCTGGATGCCCTGCTGTAATATAACAGAGGTAATACAGTGCTGTCTCAGTGCTGTAGGTTCCTGGATGCCCTGCTGTCATATAACAGAGGTAATGCAGTGCTGTCTCGGTGCTGTAGGTTCCCGGATACCCTGCTGTAATGTAACAGAGGTAATGCAGTCCTGTCTCAGCGCTGTAGGTTCTTGGATGCCCTGCTGTAATATAACAGAGGTAATGCAGTCCTGTCTCAGTGCTGTAGGTTCCCGGATGCCCTGCTGTAATATAACAGAGGTAACGCAGTCCTGTCTCAGTGCTGTAGGTTCCCGGATACCCTGCTGTGATATAACAGAGGTAATGCAATCCTGTCTCAGTGCTGTAGGTTCCCGGATACCCTGCTGTGATATAACAGAGGTAATGCAGTCCTGTCTCAGTGCTGTAGGTTCCCAGATGCCCTGCTGTGATATAACAGAGGTAATGCAGTCCTGTCTCAGTGCTGTAGGTTCCCAGATGCCCTGCTGTAATATAACAGAGGTAATGCAGTCCTGTCTCAGTGCTGTAGGTTCCTGGATGTCCTGCTGTAATGTAACAGAGGTAATGCAGTCATGTCTCAGTGCTGTAATGTAATAGAAGTAATGCAGTCCTGCCTCAGTGCTGTAGTTTCCTGGATACCCTGCTGTAATATAACAGAGGTAATGCAGTCCTGTCTCAGTGCTGTAGGTTCCTGGATACCAAGCTGTAATATAACAGAGGTAATGCAGTCCTGTCTCAGTGCTGTAGGTTCCCGGATGCCCTGCTGTAATATAACAGAGGTAATGCAGTCTTGTCTCAGTGCTGTAGGTTCCTGGGTGACCTGCTGTAATATAACAGAGGTAATGCAGTCCTGTCTCAGTGCTGTAGGTTCCTGGGTGCCCTGCTGTAATATAACAGGGGTAATGCAGTCCTGTCTCAGCGCTGTAGGTACCTGGATGCCCTGCTGTAATATAACAGGGGTAATGCAGTCCTGTCTCAGCGCTGTAGGTTCCTGGATGCCCTGCTGTAATATAACAGAGGTAATGCAGTCCTGTCTCAGCGCTGTAGGTTCCTGGATGCCCTGCTGTAATATAACAGAGGTAATGCAGTCCTGTCTCAGCGCTGTAGGTTCCTGGATGCTCTGCTGTAATATAACAGAGGTAATGCAGTCCTGTCTCAGCGCTGTAGGTTCCTGGATGCTCTGCTGTAATATAACAGAGGTAATGCAGTCCTGTCTCAGTGCTGTAGGTTCCCGGATGCCCTGCTGTAATGTAACAGAGGTAATGCAGTCCTTCTCAGTGCTGTAGGTTCCCGGATGCCCTGCTGTAATATAACAGAGGTAATGCAGTCCTGTCTCAGTGCTGTAGGTTCCCGGATACCCTGCTGTAATATAACAGGGGTAATGCAGTCCTGTCTCAGTGCTGTATGTCCCTGGATGCCCTGCTGTAATATAACAGAGGTAATGCAGTCCTGTCTCAGCGCTGTAGGTTCCTGGATGCCCTGCTGTAATAAAACAGAGGTAATGCAGTCCTGTCTCAGTGCTGTAGGTTCCCGGATGTCCTGCTGTAATATAACAGAGGTAATGCAGTCCTGTCTCAGTACTGTAGGTTCCTGGATACCCTGCTGTAATATAGCCAAAGAAATGAAGTTCTGTCTCAATTTATTCTGTTTCTAGGTATAGAATTGGCTTCACTACTGCCTTCCCCTCGGGTTCTTAAGACACACTTACCATTCCACCTTGTGCCAAAGTCTTTCTGGGAGCAGAACTGCAAGGTAGGACTGTGTGCTGCAGCCACTTAATGCCATTTGCTTAATATAACTAATGTGAAAATAACTCATTTTACAGTATCTGGCAGAAAGTTATAAATGCCCAGCACCTTGAGTTTAATAACTATGTCTGAGGGTGGACAGGTGGGGAAGGGTTTTCAGCTCTCAGAGTTGAGGTTTCACTAAGTATATCCAAGGGTGGACATGAGCCGGGATGTATCCAGAGTCAGTGCCATGGTTTTACTGAATATATCTGAGGTGTATCACTTGTTTGGGTTACCATAAGATCAGATCTCTGATAATTGCAGTGCTATCATATCTACTGGGGAGGTCAGTGATACTCCCGTCAGTTGTGGGAGGTTGTCTACACTTAGAGATGAAGTTTCACCACCATATCCATGTAGAAAGTTAACGGCCTTTGAAACATGCAGTTTCACTAAATGCGTCTGGGAGGTTATCTGCATTTAGAGCTGTGATTTAATGATATCATCCAGGAAGCTTATCTGCAGCCGAAATGCCAGGTAGTTAGTACGGTGGTTTACAAATAGAGGAAAGGCTGGATGAAAGTGAAAGGACGTAACTTTGCAGCATGCTTGGGTCTGCTAGCAGTTCTTACCTGGATGTGTGAGTGCTCCATTCTGCTTTTATTTTTCTTGTTTTTTTTTTTTTTACATTCACATTTTAATCCTCTACAGGGCACACCGTAGGAAACTAGAACCACCCTGCACTGCCACCTATGTCTGTCCACCAGTCCCCCTGGTACCACCGAGCTCCACTTCCCCCATGAATTTCCCCCCAAGGTGGGGCTGGGAAGGGGAAGGTTGTCCTCCCCACCCAGGGCTCACAATCCAGATTGGGGCTTTCTGGCAATCCCCCGGTGTGGGACATTAGTTGGCAGGCAGAGCTTCCTGAAGTCTACTGCCCACCCTTTTTCCTGCTTTCATCTCTCCCCTTCTGCCACCGTGAGCGCACATACCATGTTGTCATGCTTTTGCCTCCCTAACTCCAGTGCTGCTACCTGACCTTCACCAGGAGGTGGCCAAGAAGCAGGACAACATTCCCTCTCCCTTTCTGGGAGAGGAAAGGAGAGGAGAGCAGTCCATCGGGCACTCGATCCTCTTCCTCCCCTGCTGAGCCCTGGCAACCTGAGCTCACTTCTGAGCCGGGTCACCAGCGTGGCATCCAGCACCTCAACCCTCAGGGCCTCCAGGCCGGTGCTGCTGTCCTGTTTTTTTGCTTTAATTTTGAACCTGCATTCTTGAGCAGTTGGAGGATGAATTATGTTTATTAAAAATCTCTTTTACAATGAGGAAAACATTCTGAAGCTACACTTCTGAACCTTTTTTCCTTTAGAATATTTGTTTATATTAGCAAGAATGCACTACTGGGAGTTAGATTAACAGTCAGTCCCTCCCTGGGGTAGCTGGCCCAGTGGCATGGAGCGCTGAGGCACTGAGCACCTCACCTCCTACCATGCCGGTGATCTGTGTTCAGGAACGAGCCCAGGTTATTGGGGAGAAAATCGAGAATGTCCAACAGACAGCTCTCCTATCATTGGGTGAGGAGGCATGCCAACTAGGCCATTGGCTTCCACCAGGTGGAGGCCTGGGATAGCAACAGCATGTGAGCAACATAGATAGGAGGGACTGTGGTTCCGTTGCATGTGTCTGTCTCCATGTGCAGATGTTTGCATGCCACAGCCACAGGAGAACCAGGGGAGAAAACAGAACAGGTTGGTGCAGATTATGTGATGCCCTACCCACCCACCCACATCACCACCTAGACCATTGACCCATCTCTGGGTGAGAGTTAAATGGTGCGGTGAGGATGATCCTCCCCTTTCCGGCCCCACCTCAGGGCTGTCTGTGCGGGTCTTTGTGTCATGTGCATCTTGATGATGTAACTGTTGGATGGGGGAGACGGATGGGGCTGAGAAGCCTGCCTGCAAAGACCATAAGGCATAAAGCTTTATGGGGCAAACAAATCACTTCCTAGGAGCAATATGGAACCCAGTTACTCCATGGCCATGTGTTATTGCTACAAAAGGGTACTACAGGTTTAAAGTTTCATAGATATATAACAAATTTGAGATAGCCTCATCCAGGATAAACAATGACTTACCCCCTCAGGTTATATTACCATTGGGATCTACTGGAAATGTACAAGGTATACTGAATCAGGTAGAGGAGGGAGATATCTTTCAGAGAAAAAGTTGCTCTAGAATAAAGGGGCATGCTGTGAAGCTGAAGTGGGTAAATTCAGGAAGGATGTGAGGAAGTACTTCTTCACAGAAAGGGTGGTGGATACCTGGAATAGCTTTCCAGCAGAGGTAGTGGGGGTGAAAACAGTAGTGGGGTTCAAAAATGCCTGGGACAGACACAAGCGAATCATAGTGGTAGGGAGAAGATTGTGATGTAGATCAAGTAGGATCTACAGCAAAAAAATGAAGCTTAAAAAATACCCCAATGGGTGGGCCCAGGGCCCCTTAACTGTGTTCATATTCTGTTTCTATGTTTGTTTCTCTGTACCAGTCTGACTTGTTTATTTCATCCAAATCTTCATGTTCCAGAACTTTGCCAGAACATTTAAATAAAAACCTAAAACCTCTCCTTTTAAATTTTGTTTCTATAGGGATTCAGTAATCTTTTGTATTAGTTGTTTATGTTTAGCTGCTTGTGTATTTTGTATTTCTGAAATGCTCAGAGCCAGCTGGGGTAAAAATAACCTAGCCTGCTCTCTTCCATGGAAGCTATTGGCATGTTGTGCTGTGGTTTGCCTATCATGACTCACTGCCTTCCCTTCGCTTCTGTTCTTCCTTCATGTGACCTACACCACGAGAAACGCCAAAGATAATGTTGTGTCATATTACCAGTTCTCTGACTTGTGGTTCCCCCTTATCTCTCAGGGAGGTTTCAGATGCTCTGAGCTGTGCTTTCGCCATTACTGCTGGGGAAGCTGTTGGCACTGGGTTTTGCAGTTTTCCTTTTTTTTTTTATTTCACATTTATTAACATCCAGAATAGACATCACATTATATATGTATACTATGAAATTCAGTTAGGAGGAAACAAAAAAAAATAAAAAAAATACAAGCACTGATCTTTTCGATACAGAACAAATATTTCTGTCCCCTTTATATGATGAAGTGATACTCTGATTTCACAGAAGGTCAGTATCTGTTAACGAAATCATCTAATGAGGGGCTGATTTATCCCAGGAGCTACAAACTGAAGGTTAATTAAAAAAAGAATAATTTATGGTACTCAGTGCCAAACCCCCATCCCCTATAGAATTTTAAGAGACTCTTTTTGCCTTTTACGGTACAAATAGCCATGTAATAAATCCACCATTGCCATTTCTCCCTTAATACTGTTTGCTTATTATGTATAGCTGCCGTTAAACCTTCCAATTTGTAGATCTCCAAAACAACCTGAAGCCAATCTGAGACTGACGGAATATTTGTGGTCAGCCGTTTGCGTGTTGTTGCTTTTTTTGCTGCTAGAATAAATAATGACAGTAAAAGTACAGTGCCATGAAGGGGAATATTCTGAGAAGGCTGATGGTAACACCATTTCAGCTGTAAGCTCTACTGGTTCCCCCAGACAATCCTGTAGCTCTTCTTGTAAGGTACACCAGAACGGCATCAATCTGGGGACAACCAAAATACATGTCCCAGGTCTGCCAATCTGCAGTTGCATGCCCTCCAACAATGCCTGTAGGATGACGGCAGATACTTAATAAGTATCGCTGGTGAGTGAAAAAAAAACAGTTCGACATTTCCATACAAACTCCCTCCAGATATGTGATGAGGTGGTTTTAATGACTTTTAGTGGGGTGTCATTCCATAAGGATAGAGGGGCAGTGCGTGACAGATCCTTATTCCAGCTTTCCAGTACTGACAGGGAAGAATCTCCTAAGGATTCTCTCAGAATCTTATCTAATTGACCTATTAGGTGGCCCCTAGGGTGAGCCTGAAGAGTATCTTTAAAGAGGGTCCACAGTAGAGGCGGGGGTGTGGGTATTTTGGGTACAACTTCCTGTTGTCTTAAAATGTAGTTTTTCACTTGGGAATGGTGAAAGGAGTCTCTATCTAAGAGATCATATTTCTCCTGTAATTCCGCGAAAGGAATTATACCCGTATTTGTTAAAAACTAATAGATATAGTTGAGTCCTAGTCGTTTCCAAGACTGAAAAGTAAAATCGAATTTAGCTGGGAAAAGATTATCATGTTCAGATAGAAGTATGTGCAGCAAAAAAAAAAAGTCTGGGCTGGCCTGCTGGTGCAGCAGTTGGATTTCCGTCTGCGATGCTGGTGACCCAGGTTCGGGAGTCAGCTCGGGTCACCAGCAGGCCGGCCGGGGGGAGCAGGCTGAAGCATCTCTTGATAGCTTGCCTGCTCCTGGGGAGGGTTGGGAAGCATCCCTAGGCTGGGAGTGTACCAACATGCCAGGTGCCTCGATGCCTGATTGGTCCTTGGGTGGAGATCTGGGGCTCACTGGTATGTGTAGGCAGCCAGAGGAGGGGGCGTTGCAGACATTGGCAGTCATGCCTTGATGTCAGGGTCAGAGTGACGCCCACAAAAAAAAGTGGAAAATAGCCTGCCATTGCCGGGGAGCTGGAGAGCCGGAGATGTGCCTTCAGTGTGCCCTCACCTGCCTGATGGTTCCAGACAGACGAAATGTAAGTATTGGTGTGCTCCGGGCCCCACCTCATCCCCGCTCGGGGGGTAAGCCGTGGCTCCATGGGGTTCCGGAGATCATTCAGGTAGGGGTGAGTGGTAGAGGGATGTCTGCTAGGCTCTCCTGATGGGTCGGGGATGGCAGGCTGGGGGGAGGATAAAACAGAAATTAGAAAATAAAAAATTTGTCCTTAAATGACATTTTCTGTTTTAAGTTATGCCAAACTTTCAATATTTAAACAGTGTATTTAGTAAAATTATTAATAAGTGGTGATCGTTCCCCTGAGGCGAAAGTGAGCTTCTCAATATCATGTAGGGCATTAATTATAAATTCAGTCTCCTTCCAGGGGGCAGAGAAGGACGGGGTAAGTCATAGAAATAAGGTTTGGTAGATTGGCCCCACCTTGAGGTATAGATTGCTGGAGGAGAAAGGTAGATTCTTGGTCTCTGTCCCCCACCTTCCTGGTTCCGCGAGTGTGGCTTGTCATCCCCAGAATGTTCTCACCACTTTCTGTTTCCTCCTGTTCTTCTACTAGGTCATCTACGTTGCCAGAAATGCCAAAGACAACGTTGTGTCATACTACTACTTCGACAAAATGAACCTGACTCAGCCGGAACCGGGGACCTGGGAGGAGTACCTGCCAAAATTCATGCAAGGAAACGGTACTGACTAAGGATTTAA
This sequence comes from Neoceratodus forsteri, assembly GCA_016271365.2. NCBI lineage: Eukaryota > Metazoa > Chordata > Ceratodontiformes > Ceratodontidae > Neoceratodus > Neoceratodus forsteri. Next base: position 291,369,832 of record JADMNL010000026.1, read on the forward strand.
AGGGGTATTGTCACTCTTTTGGCACTGGGCACTGTCACTGTCTGGGCACTGTAAGGATTTAAAGGTGCACTGTCACTCTCTTTGTACTGACCAAGGATTTAGAGGGGTATTGTCACTCTTTTGGCACTGGGCACTGTCACTGTCTGGGCACTGTAAGGATTTAAAGGTGCACTGTCACTCTCTTTGTACTGAAAAAGGATTTAAATGGGGCAATGTCACTCTCTTGGTATTGACCAAGGATTTAAAGGGGCACTGTCACTGTTTTGGTACTGACAGGATTTAAAGGGGGGCTGTTACTCTCTAGGCAGTGACCAAGGATTTAAAGGGGGATGCCACTTTCTGAGTACTAACCAAGGATTTAAAGGGAGCTGTCACTTTCTGGGTGCTGACCAAGGATTTAAAGGGGCACTGTCACTCTCTTGGCACTGACCAAGGATTTAAATGGGGCTGTAACTCTCTTACTTACTGTTTTATTTCTGTTTTATCTGGTTGATCCTGCTGTCCCTCCCACCAGCATTCTGAGTAGTCGACTGCCAGTCTATACTTGATCTTGGTATAGCACTGAGACCTCAACATCGCTAACCGGACACGCTGATTGCTCTATCTATAGGCCTACACTATACAAACTCCTGCAGCTGCTCTCTGGCTCTGACATCAGCCACGGGAGATTGTGGGATGTGCCGCTAGAGGCCTGCTACTCAAAATGCTGGCAGGAGGGATGGCAGGATCAACGAGATAAAACAGAAATCATACATCAGTACAGTAAGTAAACACAGAAACTTTTGGCAGATAAGGACCACTAGGCCCATCCAGTCTGCCCACTGCCTGTAAAAATAAGGTACACTGTGCAAAACTGCTAAGTGGGGAGTGCCCCACATGGAGATGTGGGACAAAATGAAAAGGACATTTCCCTTCATGTGTGGGGCTGGACCCATTATGCACTTTGTGTGCAAAAACATTTTGGTTTACTTACCGAGCAGAGCAGCAGGCAGCAGTGGGAGGGTCAGTAGCCTGCAGCGGCTTCTGGAGCTTCTGTCATCTCTGATCAGATGTTTGCTGGTCTCGCTGTCCTCCTTGGCTAAGTATAGTCACTGAGGAATGTACTTTTCCCCAGGCAAACAGCGGGACCGGCAAACATCTGATCAGAGATTATAAAAGCTTTAATAAGCACTGCAGGTTATTGAATCTCCCACTGCTGCCTAATGCTGTGTTCTGATGTCAGCCTAGAACTAGGCAACATTAGTCTGATGCCATCTACTATACTACAGTAAACAGTAATTAAACCAGAATGTTTCTGCATGCAAAGTGCACATTGGGGCCATCCTCCCACTTGAGTGTGGGGCCCTTTGTGCTGACCATTCCCCTTTAACATTTCTTTTTGCCAAATACATTTTCTCCCCTGCTGGTAGCTTGTCTGGCTTCAGATATACGCTCGATCCTTCTGTTGGCCTCTCATACACACAACTTGTCACGCTGCAGGACCACGCCTCCTGGCCCAGCCGCAGGGGTCGCTGTGGTGGTGTACCCCACTGATAGCTCTCCCTGGCTGACGCTGCTGCTGGACGGCAGCTGTCTTGACCTTGGCCTGCCTCCTGACGTGACAGCCTGGGCTCACTTCCGAACACAGGTCCCCGGCACAGCACCACAGCACACTGCCGCGGAGCCCCCTACTGCTGCCTGAAATATCACATTTCTGGTGACTAAAGTGAACTAGCATGCAGCAGACACTGCCCCTTGACCACGTGGGACAACAGGTGTAGAAAAACAGCTGAGAATACTGATGAAAACTCAGTCCAAACTTCTTTTATGTTTTAAAATATAATCCTCATCAAATAAAGGTCATCATCAGTGATTCGCTAAAACAGTCATGCCAGTGTAACAAAGCATGCATTAAGGCAAACAGGATGCTGGTGTGTTTAGGAAGTGGTACTGACGGCAGAAGGAAGGAGGTATTCCTGCCTTTCTGTGGATCACTGGTGAGGGCACAGTTGGAGTGCTGTGCCCATTTCTGATGCCCTCACCTAAGGAAAGATAAGGACAGGCTGCAGACAGTGCAATGTAAGGTGACCAAGATGATTCAGGCCCAGCAGGGCAGATCTTATGAAGATTGGTTCAAGACACTGAAGATGTGCTCGCTGGATAGCAGACGAGAGGGGGAGACACGATAGAGACCTTCAAGGTCCGGAAAGGAATGAACAAGATAAACTGCGAGGAACTATTTAGCATAAGTAGTGAATCGGGAATACGGGGGCACAAGTGGAAAGTGACAGGGAGGGGATCCAAGAGGGACGTGAGAAGGTTTTATTTTACAAAAAGGGGGGTGTAACCATGGAAGAGTCTACCAGCTGATGTGGTGAGCACCAGAATTATCAATGGTGTCGACGTGGCTGGGACGGAGTGAAGGGCTTACTGGTTGCTCAGGGTGCTGGTGGGGCAGGGAGCATGGGAGGGGACAGTGTAGATTCGAACCCTGTATGGACAACAGGTCCTAGGTTTGTTAGGGTTTATGGGCAGACTGGATGGTGTTTTTCCGCTGTCGTTGTCTATGTTTCTATGTATATTTATGTTTTTGTGTAAAACAAAGTATAGGCTCGAAATGGGTAACGAAGTAACATATTCACACTTCATATTGAACTGCTGCTATTTAATATGCCTTGTTTGTTTGTACTGTGCTGTTGTCTCAATCCCTTTTGCCCAAGACACATCAGAAAATGAGATTTCCTGTCTATCTCTACATTTTCTTCTGGATTAAAGGGTGGTGCACCAGCTAGGGAGCACACAGTGGGTGCAGTGAATACTGTGCGGGGGGGCGGGGATCCTTTGACTGATGTAAACACCATTAGCAGAAAAAGAAGTATCCACATTTATATAGCACTTTCTGTATACACTGTATCCCAAAGCACTTTTTACAAGCATTGAGAGACTTGCAGTGAAGTGACTCCGAATATGTAACGTAGCTTAACTTTGTAACTTGTTTTCACAGGGCTGTACCTTGCTCTGCTGTAGTATTTGTATCCATGCCGTTACTCTGTAACTTGCAACTGTTTCACAAAATGTTACTACTCCCACCCGATGCTGCTGATAACTGGACACTGTCCAAGCCCATCTTTCCTTGCCTATATTTTCTGTATCTGGTTTGGATTTTTTTATTACTAAGGACATTTTCACTGTAAGATCTTTGTTCCTTGCACTTCAAGGGAAACATTGATGAACCATCTCCATCATAGCCTGAAAACCCAAAAACAGCACTTTTAAATGAGGTATTGGGCTTGTAGCTGGCAGCAGTCCAAAGATATCCATGACTATGTCAGCCCCATACTGATACTACATTCTCTTCATATCTAGAACCTTGGAGTGTCACTGACAGTCCAGTTGTTGCTAGACACATTGTAGTCAAGCACAGTCTGATTGGCTGTGATATCACAAGGTTCTAAACATGCTGGCAATGTAGTATTAGTATGAGGCAGACTTAAACAGCAATATCTCTGAACTGTGGCCAGCTACAGGTATACACAATGTCTTATTAAAAAGAGCTCTGCATTAGCTTTCAAACTGTGATTGGCACTGTTCACGAATGTTCCCCTTTAATCTGCTTCCACTGCTGGGCCACCCTTGCTGTCATAACCCATTGATTACGACACTATAGCTGATTGCCACGGAGGTGATTATGTCGAAAGGAAATATCTCATAGTCCACGTGCTGATAAGCAGCAGCAGGAGCAGATGTAGCCCTCCATGGGCAGATTTGGTAGTGGCTCCCTAGCCACAGGCCACAGGTAGAGCCACTTAGCTAGACCACATGTTATATTTCTGTTACTCATGAAGCACTGAGTGTTAAACTCACAAGTCTGAGGTTTGTGTTCTGTCTCTCAGGACACTGTCTCATGGTTTTCCTTTTTTTAGTGGGCTGGGGCTCCTGGTACGATCATGTCAAAGGATTCTGGGAGAAGAAAGACCAGCATCGGATCCTCTATGTGTTTTATGAAGACATGAAAGAGGTGAGTGATGGACAGACAGATACTGTAGTGTAGACTGATGTTAGACAGGCAAGTAAACTGAGACAAGCATAGTTTGTACAAACAAAAAAAAAAGCTGACACAAGAAAATTAGTAATTAACTGGTAACTGAAGACCACCTGTGACTGGAACCCTGGCACCCTGAATAGCTGCCACCAGATTTACAGGCTGAGCTATGAAGCCACTTGGTAACCTGAGTTTCCCCTTCACCACTTTGCTGACAGTATATTTGTTTGATTATAACTTTTGTTTCTCATGCCTTGCCTTGACTGAAGGTTGATACATGGATGTTGTCTGGGTACTGCCAAGAACACAACACCCTCTACACATTTTCCTGGGGTGTTGGCAGATGGAGTGTGTCCAGGTATCTCTAACAGCACAGCCCCCCCCCCCACACACCATGCTGGGGTGTTGGTAGATGTATTGTGTCTAGGTACCTCCAACAGCACAGCACCCCTACAGACCATGCTGGGGCGCTGGTAGATGGAGCGTGCAGGTACTTCCAACAGCGCAGCACCCCCTACACACCATGCTGGGGTGTTGGTAGATGGAGTGTGCCCAGGTACCTCCAACAGCACAGCAACCCCTACACACCATGCTGGGGTGTTGGTAGATAAAATGTGTCCAGGTAACTCCAACAGCACAGTGACTTCCCTACACACCATGCTGGGGTGTTGGTAGATGGAATGTGTCCACGTACCTCTAACAGCACAGCACTCTCTACACACCATGCTGGAATGTTGGTAGATGGAGTGTGTCCAGGTACCTCCAACACCACAGCACCCTTACAAACCATGCTGGGGTGTTGATAGATGGAGTGCATCCAGGTACCTGCAACAGCACAATACTCCCTATGCACCATACTGGGGTGCTGGCAGATAGAGTGTGTCCAGGTACCTCCAACAGCACAGCACCCGCTACACACTATGCTGGGATGTTGGTAGATGGAGTGTGTCCAGGTACCTCCAACACCACAGCACCCCCTACACACTATGCTGGGATGTTGGTAGATGGAGTGTGTCCAGGTACCTCCAACACCACAGCACCCCCTACACACTATGCTGGGGTGTTGCTAGATGCAGTGTGTCCAGATACCTGCAACAGCACAATACTCCCTATGCACCATGCTGGAGTGTTGGCAGATGGAGTGTGTCCAGGTACCTCCAACAGCACAGCGCCCTCAACACACCATGCTAAGGTGTTGGTAGATGGAATGTGTCCAGGTACCTCCAACAGCACAGCACCCTCTACACACTATGCTGGGATGTTGGTAGATGGAGTGTGTCCAGGTACCTCCAACACCACAGCACCCCCTACACACTATGCTGGGATGTTGGTAGATGGAGTGTGTCCAGGTACCTCCAACACCACAGCACCCCCTACACACTATGCTGGGGTGTTGCTAGATGGAGTGTGTCCAGATACCTGCAACAGCACAATACTCCCTATGCACCATGCTGGAGTGTTGGTAGATGGAGTGTGTCCAAGTACCTCCAACAGCACAGCACCCCCTACACACCATGCTGAGGTGTTGGTAGATGGAATTTGTCCAGGTACCTCTAACAGCACAGCCCCCCTACACACCATGCTGAGGTGTTGGTAGATGGAGTGGCTTCATGTTACTCCAACAGCACAGCACCCCCTACACAAAATGCCGGGGTGTTGGTAGATGGGAGTGAGCCCAGGTACCTCCAACAGCACAGTGCGCCCTACGCACCATGTCGGGGTGTTGGTAGATGGAGTGTGTCCAAGTACCTCCAACTGCACAGTACCCTCTACACACCATGCAGGGGTGTTGGTAGATGGAGTGTGTCCAGGTACCTCCAACAATACAGCACCCCTACACACCATGTTGGGGTGCTGGTAGACGGAGTGTGTCCAGATACCCAACAGGAAAGCTCCCCCTACATACCATGCTGGGGTGTCGGTAGATGGAGTGTGTCCAGGTACCTCCCAACAGCACAGCATCCCCTACACACCATGCTGAGGTGTTGGCAGATGGAGTGTGTCCCAGTACCTCCAACAGCACAGCACAGCACCCCCTACACACCATGCTGGGGTGTTGGTAGATGAAGTGTGTCCAGGTACCTCGAACAGCACAGAACCCCTTACATACTATGCTGGGGGTTGGTAGATGGAGTTTGGCCAGGTACTCCAACAGCACAGCACCCCTGCACACCATGCTGAGGTGCTGGTAGATGGAGTGTGCCCAGGTACCTCCAACAGCACAGCACCCCTTCACATCAGGTAGATGGAGTGTGTCCAGGTACCTCCAACAGCACAACACCCACTACACACCATGCTGGGGTGTAGGTAGATGGAGTGTGTCCAGGTACCTCGAACAGCACAGCACCCCCTACACACCATGCTGGGGTGCTGGTAGATGGAGTGTATCCAGGTACCTCCAACAGCACAGCACCCCCTACACACCATGCTGGGGTGTTGGTAGATGGAGTGTATCCAGGTACCTCCAACAATACAGCACCCCTACACACCATGATGGGGTGTTGGTAGATGGAGTGTGTCCAGGTACCTCGAACAGCACAGCACAGCACAGCACCCCCTACACACCATGCTGGGGTGTTGGTAGATGGAGTGTATCCAGGTACCTCCAACAATACAGCACCCCTACACACCATGCTGGGGTGTTGGTAGATGGAGTGTGTCCAGGTACCTCCAACAGCACAGCACCCCTACACACCATGCTGGGGTGTTGGTAGACAGAGTGTGTTCAGGTACCTCCAAGAGCACAGCACCCTCTACGCACCATGCTGGTTGTTGGTAGATGGAGTGTGTCCAGGTATTTCCAACAGCACAGCACCCTCTGCACACCATGCTGGGATGTTGCTAGATGGAGTGTGTCCAGGTACCTCCAGCATAGCAACATTTACAAACCATGCTGGAGGCTGGCAAATAGAGACTGCTTGGTTGAGACTGGAACCTGTGACACTGAACCAGAGAGATTAGTCCTACAAGCAACTAACCCCTACAAGAAATGCTTGTACTCTGCATACATATACAACAGGGGGCGGTGACAGGAAATGGACACCTGGAAGGTATAAAGTTCTTGCTTGAATCCACTATTTATCAGCAGGTTTGTCTTGCAGAACCCTGAGAGAGAGATCCGGAAGGTAATGGAGTTCCTGGAGAAGGATCTGCCGGACAGTATTGTGGACAAGATCGTTCACCACACCTCCTTCTCGGCAATGAAGGAAAACCCCATGGCCAACTATAGCACTATGTCAAAAAAAGTCTTCGATCATAGTCGCTCCCCCTTCATGAGGAAAGGTAGGTGGTATGTGTATATATATATATATATATCTGAATCCCAAACACTCTCCATTCTTAACAATGGGCATTGTCTCAAGAGCCTGCTGTAGGAATCAAACCCAGGATTGTCTGAACTTCCTGATTCAGAGGCAAGCAAGCTGTCAAGTGAGCCGCTGACTGGATCATGCTGTAATACTACAACACAAGCCAGTGCATTGTGGTGCAAACGAGGGAGTGTGTGTGTGTGGGGGGGATTGCTGCTGTGAGAGTTGTGGTCTAGTAACCTTCTGTAATATCCTGTGTTATAAATCCAGCCGGAATGGTCACGTTGGTATTCTGGGCTCCACACCAGCAGAACATGTTATGAGTCACCTCCCTGGAACTGGAGCATTTAATTTAGTGCTGGCGAGAACTTTTTACCTCAGCCTCATTTTAGTTCTGGCTCAAAAGGTATTCCACCACGGTATCAGCCTAAAAGTGAGGTCTGATGTCTAATGGATCACTAACTGGTAGTTTTCCCTTGCAGCGTGCGTGGCTATTTTCTGTTTCACAGATGTAGTCACCAACAGCATCAGCTTGCCCAGGGAGTGGGATGTCAATCCATGCCAGTGCAGCCTTTTCTTGCTGTGTTCTAGGGAGCCACCTTCCTCATGTAGGTTGGTGGTAATGCACATGCGCTACATTGTCAGGGCAGTGGGTGGCTTGATAAAACAAGGGTACAATCCTGTTGTTGCCAGAATGATGGCCAGTGGCCGGCCTCTCGCCAGTGGGAGCTGTCAGGCTAGCGGGGGTACTGTCATGGAGGTAAGGCCCCAGCTTGGAGGACCATGTGGGGAACAGTGGTGGATAGAAAAACTATATTTAAAAAAAAAAATGACAGTTTACCTGTTGGCGTATTGATGGGATTACTGCTTGTGATGCTGCCGACCCGGATTCAATATTGAGCCCAGAGCATCGGGCCAGCTGGGAGGATTGGGAGGATCAGAGGCCATTCCTCTTCTCCAGACATGAGGGTTCTGTTCTCAGCATTTGTACTGAAACCTCTCTGACCACAGGTAGTAATGTGGTTGGAGGGCCGGGGGAGGGAACGAAGATTGTCTCATTGAAGCTTCATCTCCCCTCCTTAGAATGCATTACTATCATAGGTGGCTACAGGCCTCCGTCTGGTGGCTATGAAATCCTTAATCTTCTGAAATCCTTATTCTCAGATGCGAAAACTGAAACAATATTCCTAGGGGATCTAAATATGGATTGGCTAACCCATAAATCTCATTGTCTCAAATCCTTTTGTGACGAGCTAGGTCTAATGCAAGTAGTTAATGAACCCACAAGGAACAATGTCCTAAATACTGCCAACAGCTCTATCTTAGATATGGTATTAACTACTCACCCACATAAAATATCACACTCAGCTGTGTTTGATAACGATATGAGCGACCACGGGATTGTTGCTTGCATAAGATCTCAAATCAAAGCCCGAATACAGCCCATCTTTATAACAAAACGATCCTTTCGTAAGTTCAGTGCAGCAGACTTCCTTTATGACCTGGGCATGATCAGTTGGCAAGACCTTTACCTTGCCAAAGACGTCAATGAGGCAGCCTCCACCCTTAATGCCAATCTTACTAGACTGGTAAATAAGCATGCCCCCTTTATCAAAGTTAGGGTATGAAACAACTCTAACCCCTGGTTCACCCCAGATCTTAAGGCAGCCCTCACAGCCTGTGACAAGCTCTGGGTGAAAGCTAGACATTCAAAGAAATCTTCAGATGATGACATCGGAAGACATGATTGGAGTGGTGCAGTGCAGTGGCTATGGAGCAGCAGTCTTCCGGGAGATATTCTGGAGGATGCGGTGTTGTCCCATCTGCAGGAACCTCTCTGGGCTGAGGGAGGAGGTTGCTCATCTCCAGGCTGAGTTGGCCAGGATTTGTGGGACCTCCTCTTCCATCCAGGGACCACCAGTGCCACTGCCGTTGCCTCAGAGGTTGCCAAGAAAGAGGAGCGGTTGGACCACAGTGGGCTCAGGGAGGGTGAGGATGGTGGAACAGAGGCACATCCTCCAGTTGTACCTCTCCACAATTCCCTATGCCATTCTGGCAAGTGTGGTTCCTCTGTAGGCACCTACAGTGGAGACCAAGGAGGATGCTGGGAACCTCCACAAAGGAGACCCACAGAAGGATGGCAGGGGACCCTGCAGGGGAAGGAAACAACTCCTGGTGAGGGACTCCATTGTTAGGAAGGTAGAACTGGGCAAGGAAGGGGAAAGGGAGGTAGGGTGCCTGCCTGGCGCCATGGCTTGGAGGGACAGGGAGCGAATCCTCAGGATTGCCAGAGCAGCTGCACAGGGGAGGGAGCTGGATGTCATTATCCACTTAGGGACAAATGACCTGGCTAAGAAAGGGATTAGAGAAGTGCAGGAAGAGTTTGTGGAATTGGGGAGGGCCTTAGTCAAGTAGCATGCACGGTAACCTTCTCGGAGGTGCTACCCATCTATGGCATAGGAGAGGCTAGGGTGTTCTGTACCATGGGATTCAATCAGTGGTTGAAAACTGGTGTGGAGCTCCAGGAGTTTGGCTTCATTGGGGACTGGGGTCCACCTGGAGTGATGCAAGCCTATACTGGCATGATGGGCTGCATCTGTCGGAGGAGGAACCCAGTATCCTGGGTGATAGGTTTAAATGCTTCATTGGCAAGCTTTTAAAGTAGCCAAGGGGAGGCACTGGAAAGGGCAGGAAAATCCTAGCCCCCAAACAATCACGGTAGTAAGGTGTGGCAAACACCAACATGGAGGTGTTGATGAGGAGAAGGGCAGGGGTAAATGGAGAAAGTGACAAAGGCAAGAAAGACAGGGATGGGGCAAAAGGGGTAAGGCCATCAGGAAATGGAGGGTAATGAGTACCAATGCCCGTAGTCTGGGCAACAAGCTCCTGAGCTGGTGGCCTTGATGGAAGAGAGAGATGCCTGGATATCGTAGCAGTCACAGAAACATGGTACACAGAGAACCATGACTGGGATGTTAACATACCAGGGTACATAACCTACAGGAGAGACAGGCAGGGAGAAGAGGGGGAGGAGTAGCTCTCTAGTATGAGAGGATAAAAGCAACTGAACAAAAGAGTAAACAGGGAGGAGAGGAGGCACTGTGGGTCACCTTGGAGACTGGAAAGGCACCACAATCCGCACAGGGGTTGTGTACAGAACCCCCATGTCAGGGGAAGGAATGGACAAGGATATGATGGAAGGCATTCTTAGAATGGCAGAAAGAGGAGATACTGACGGGAGACCTGAATATGCCAGATGTTAACTGGAGCACATTTGCTGCAGCCACATCCAAGAGCAGGGCCATTCTTGCCGCCCTACAGGTGGCAGGCATTAGACAGCTAGTTTCAGAACCCACTCATGAGGGAGCAATCTTAGACCTCGTACTCTCAAACGGGGGCAGTGAGAGGATCTCATATCTAGAAGTAGGTTGCCATCTGGGGACAAGTGACCATCAAACAGTGTGGTTCACGTTAAACTCAGCTACTGAGTCAAGCCATACAAAGTGAGGGTACTGGACTTTAGGAGGGCTGACTTTGGCAAGATGGGAGAGTGCCTCAGAAAAGCACTAGCAAACAGGCTAGAAGGAGGTGTGGAGCAACAATGGGGAATTATCAAAACTGCCATCACAGACGCAACAAGCCTTTGTGTGAAGCAAATAAACAAATCAAAATGAAAGAAAAAGCCATTATGGTTCTCAAAAGAAGTGGCTGTGAAAGTCAGGAAGAAAAAAATAGCATTCCGGAAGTATAAGGAAACACAGAAAAGAGCAGGACAGAGAGCTGTACCAGTTAAGGCAGAAAGAAGCAGGGAGGGAAGTCAGAATAGCAAAGGCCCAAACTGAGGAAAAAGATAGCCAACTCAGTTAAGAAGGGGATAAAACCTTTTATAGGTACATCAGCGAGTGTAGAAAGACAAAGGAGGGATAGTGAGGCTGAATAGAATGAGCAGTGGGTGGGCAGAGGGGACAGTGAAAAGCAGGAATACTGAACGAATATTTCTGCTCCAGTATTCACAAAAGAGGAGAGGGAAGTGCCTAATCCAATTAACAGAAGCACTCTTGATAGGGGGTCGATCCCAGTCCTTTCATAGAAGAAAGAGTTCTGCAAGAACTCCTAAAACTGAAGGTGGACAAAGCAATGGGTCCTGATGGAATTCACCCAGAATTCTAAAAAATTAAGGAAGGAACTAGTGAAACCACTGGCTACTCTTTTAATAAATCATGGGAGGATGGTGTGGTACCCGAGGACTGGAGGAAGGCGGATGTGATTCCCTTCACAAAAGTGGGACCAAGACAGAGGCAGGAAACTACAGACCTGTCAGTCTGACCTCTGTAGTAGGGAAAGTGATGGAGTCACTTCTGAAGGAAAGAATAGTTGAGTACCTAGAGGTCAGTGGAGCACAGGATCCAAGGCGCATGGGTTCACAGCAGGAAGGTCATGTCAGACAATCTAATAGATTTCTTTGACTGGGTGACCAAAGTAGTAGACCAGGGAGGGGCTGTGGACATGGCCTACCTAGACTTTGAAGGCATTTGACACAGTCCCACACAAAAGATTGATAGTCAAATTAACCAGCCTGGGAGTGGGTCCCAGGGTGGTAGCCTGAGTAAAACATTGGCTGGACAACAGGACACAGAAGGTAATTGTAAATGGAGTCCACTCTGAAGAAAGGGCAGTTACTAGTGGGGTACCGCAGGAGTTCAGTATTGGGTCCAGTCCTTTTAATGTCTTCATCAGTGACATTGCAAGAGGACTGAAGGAAAAGTATGCCTTTGCAGATGACACAAAGATCTGCAACAGGGTTGATACACAAGGAGGCGTGGAAAGGATGAAAAGGGACTTGGCAAGGTTGGAGGAATGGTCAGATGTATGGCAGCTAGATTCAATGCAAAAAGTGCAAAATAATGCACCTGGGAAACAAGAACCCAGGGAAGAATACACAATGGGTGGGAGGTAGTAACAACAACAAAACAGGAAGGGACCTGGGGTAATCATATCAGATGACCTTAAGGTTAGCAAGCAATGTGAGAAGGCAGTAGGGAGGGCCGGGGGTATACTGGGATGTATAGGGAGAGGCATCAGCAGCAGAAAACAGGAAGTTGTTATCCCTCTGTACAGACAGTTCGTGAGACCCCATCTGGAATACTGTGTCCAGTTCTGGAGACCCCATCTCCGCAAGGACATAGACAGGATAGAGGCAGTCCAGAGGAGGGCAACTAAAATGGTGCAGGGTCTGCAAGAGAAGCCGTATGAGGAGAGACTAAAGGAGCTTAATATGTATACCCTTGAGGAAAGAAGGAGAGGGGGGACATGATAGAAACTTGGCACTCTCAAGGAATCAACAAAGTCCAAGAGGGTAGCATCTTTCAGAAAAAGAGACTTGCAAGAACAAGGGACACAATTTAAAGAAAGAAGGAGGCGGTTCAGGGCAATGTGAGAAGTATTATTTCACAGAGAGGGTAGTGGATGCATGGAACAGCCTTCCTGAGGAAGTTGTGGATCTAAAACTGTGGGAGAATTCAAGAATGCATGGGACAGACATAAGGCAATTCTTGTGGGGGCAGGAAGATAAAGGCTGTTGGTTAACTAGGATCTGCGGCCTATCCTGTAGGTAGGGAAATGGGCAGACTAGATGGGCCTAGCGGTCCTTATCTGCTGTCAAAGTCTATGTTTCTATGTTTCTATGTTTTGGATTGGCAGGCTTTTAGAACAGCCAGGAATATCTGTGTGAAAAATATACGTTCTGCCAAAGCTAACTTCTACATATCTACCCTTGAACAAGCGAAAGGTAACCCGCACAAAATATGGAGGACAATTAAATCTATAGAAGGGCGTCCTACTGCCCCTTCCATTCCAGCTAAGTTAATCGCTAGTGGAAAGATAGTGGAAAATAAGTCCTTAATCCTTGAAGAACTTAACTCTCACTTTGCCACGGCAGAGTCTAGCTCGACTCTTCACCTTATGCTGGTACTACGATGAGCCAACCTAATCCCCAATACCTAGCTCCAACTCCAACCCATTTCAACTGCATGAGATAAATTTTAAAGAAGTTGAAGATGCTCTTCTTAGATATCAAAAAAGTGCTGGGGATGATGGTCTGGAACCCTTCTTCCTAATGATAGGGTATGCCATCTCACTGCCCCATTCTTCATATCTTTAACTTTCATTACGTCGCTATTGTGCGCGTCCTGCTGGAAATCAGCACACATCCTTCCTCTGTTCAAATCTGGTGACCCTTGCGATGTGAGTAACTATAGGCCTATCTCCACCTTGCCTATCCTCTCTAAAGTTTTTGAAAAACTGATCCACAATCAGTTAAAATTTCACTTGGAAACCTTCTCTCTCATTAACCCAGCTCAATCTGGCTTCCGGGCAAATCACAGCACAATCTCTACTTTAGCAAAAGTAACCAATGACTGGATCTCTGCTATGGATGCTAAGAATGTAACTGGAACAGTCTTCTTGGATCTTAGTAAAGCTTTTGATACTGTTGATCACAACTTACTAGTCAATTGCCTCACTAATTTGGGGGCCTCATACCTTACTACCCAGTGGTTCTCTAGTTACCTAGCAGGGAGATCCCAGAAAGTAAAAGCAGATGGCTTTTACTCTGCTTCCTTACCAGTTGTTAGAGGTGTCCCCCAAGGATCCATCCTAGGCCCTATCTTATTTTCTTTATACATTAATGATCTTAATTCCAATATATCCACGTCTAATCTGTATTTTTTCGCAGATGACACCATGCTATATACCTCTGTCTCTATGCTATCCAAAATTAAGGGAGTGCTTCAAGCAGACTTTGCTCAACTCGAACATAATGTAATAAAGGCATAGCTCCTGCTCAACGCAAAGAAGACCAAAGCTATGATATTCTCTCGTAGTACCGTCACAGGTATCTCCCAGCTCCCGCCCAACGACTTTATTGTTACCACGTTAAACGAACCATTGGAAGTCATCTCCAAATTCAAATATCTGGGCATCTGGATTGATAACAAACTCTCTTTCAGTGACCATATAGAGGACGTTTCCAGAAGGCTTAAAGCCAGGTAAGGTTTCTTCTTTAGGAAAAGGCCCCTCTTCCCTCTTGAAACTCAAAATGAGCTCGTCCAGGCCACTTTTCTCCCCCTTCTTGATTATGGCAATGTAATTTACTCCTCTACTACTCATGCAAATCTAAGTAAATTGGACATCCTCTATCACCGCACGTTACAGTTTATTACCAACTCCCCCTACTGTTCGCACCACTGTGACCTATATGCAGCTGTTGGATGGACATCTCTTACTACTAGACGCTTGCTCCATGCTGGTCTTTGGACCCTTAAGCTACTCCTGCACAAACTACCGAGTTATCTTTCATCTCTCATTAGTATTTTGCATAGTGCATACTCTCTAAGGAAATCTGATTTCATACTGCTTGATATACCTAGGACTCAGACCTCCTTTGGTAAACATGCTATTGAGCATGCCCTTCCCTCTATTTGGAACCAACTGCAAACCGTGCTGAAACTAACTAGCACAGTTTCAATTAACTTCTATAAAGTGCTAAATGCAGCCAAGATAAAAGACAACTGCAACTGTCATTAAACCCCTTCTTAGCCGGATGAGGGCTTGCACATTCCGCATAAGACCATAATTTGCTTTGCGCAGGTTAACTGCTTATTGTTCGCACTATCTTTTAAACTAAGACGCTACTTCATTCTCCGGCATCAGACCTTTACTGCAGCAATCCCACTCCTGCTCCTCTCTACCTTACCTACTCTATATTTTTCTGTTGCTGCTCAATTGTCTAAAATGAATGTATTGCAAATCCGGTTACCATACGTCTTGCATTGTTAGTATACTACCTAGAAATGTTCCTCATCCAATTTGGTGTTCTCGTGTGTATTAACCAGCTTGTATTATACGATTACATGCATACATGTTATATTACTGTCTATCATTTAATTTCCATTTATTTTAATTTTTTTTTATTTATTATTTATTATGTATGTTCGTTATCAGTATATTTGTCACGGGACCTCCTTGTGAATGAGCTTGCTCAATGGAGTTTCCTGCAATAAACTTGAACAATGGGCATCGGTGCTTGACATGACTTGCATGTGCATGTGTGCCATGATGACGTGGTATGCAATGTCCTGGGGTTTTTGGGAGAAACAGCGAAAAGGCCCCAGCCCTGTGACAGTTTACACCAAGACCTGCACCCCAGCCCTGGTATATCTGGGTCCTGCTCTGCCTCAGTCCTGGTATATCCTGTTTGGCACCCCTGCCTGAGCTCCGGTATATCGTGGTCTTGCAACCCTGCCTAAGTCCTGGTATATCCAGGCTCTGCACCCCTGCCTCAGCTCTGGTATATCCGTGCTCTGCACTCCTGCCACAGCCCTGGTATATCTGGACCCTGCATTTCTGCCTCAGCCATGGTACGTCTGGGCCCTGCACCCCTGCCTCTGCCCTGGTATATCCGGGCTCTGCACCCCTGGTATATCCAGGCCCTGCATCCCTGCCTCAGCTCTGGTATATCTGGACCCTGCATCCCTGACTCAATCGTGGTGTGTCAGGGCCCTGCACCCCTGGTATATCCAAGCCCTGCACCCTGCCTCAGCTCTGGTATATCTGGACCCTGCATCCCTGCCTCAGTCATGGTACGTCTGGGCCCTACACCCCTGCCTAAGCCCTAGTATATCTAGGCTCTGCACCCCTGCCTCAGCTCTGGTATATCTGTGCCCTGCACTCCTGCTGCAGCCCTGGTATATCTGGGCCCTGTACCCCTGGTATATCTGGGTCCTGCACCCCTGCCTCAGCTCTGGTATATCTGGACCCTGCATCCCTGCCTCAGCCATGGTATATCGGGACCTGCACTCCTGCCTCAGCCATGGTACATCTGGGCCCTGTACCCCTGGTATATCCAGGCCCAGCACCCCTGCCTCAGCTCTGGTATATCTGGGCCCTGCATCCCTGCCTCAGCTATGGTACATCTGGGCCCTGCAACACTGCATCTGCCCTGGTATATCCGGGCTCTGCACCCCTGGTATATCCAAGCCCTGCACTCCTGCCTCAGCTCTGGTATATCTGGACTCTGCATCCCTGCCTCAGCCATGGTATATCGGGACCTGCACTCCTGCCTCAGCCTTGGTATATCTGGGCCCTGTACCCCTGGTATATCCAGGCCCAGCACCCCTGCCTCAGCTCTGGTATATCTGCGCCCTGCATCCCTGCCTCAGCTATGGTACATCTGGGCCCTGCAACACTGCATCTGCCCTGGTATATCTGGGCTCTGCACCCCTGGTATATCCAGGCCCTGCACTCCTGCCTCAGCTCTGGTATATCTGGACCCTGCATCCCTGCCTCAGCCCTGGTATATCCGGGCTCTGCACCCCTGCCTCAGCTCTGGTATATTCAGGCCCTGCCCTCCTATTTCAGCCCCGGTGTATCTGGGCCCTGCACCCCTGCCTCAGCTCTGGTATATCCAAGCCCTGCACCCCTGCTTCAGCCTGGTTTATCTGGGTTCTGTGGGAGAGTAGGTGAGAAATGAAGCTTATTTTTCTATTTCAGCCCGCTTGAGGCTGACGTACCAAAAAATTACATTGTTTTAGGGTGCCCTTTAAAGAATTACACTTCTTGGTGCAACAAGTAGATTTCAGTCCTGTTTATTTTTCTTTCCCCTAAGTTTTGCTCCCCAGTGGAGCTTGTTTTCTGTTGATACATAAATATTTTACAATTATTTTTATGGTGTTGTTTATGTACATCTTCCTTTTTCTCTTACATAAACATTTTTACATTTACAGTATTTTTAATTCAAAGTAATGCCTCACCATCAGGGCTGCATATTTTCTACCTTTATACAGCTTTGCTTTCTCATTGTAGAAGGTAGTGCTTCTATTACATTATATAACTTATTTCAAATGTCTACAGAGACAAAACACATTTTCCACGCTTTATATCTATCCTTCACTGAGGTCAAAGTAAATTCTGGTGTGTTTTAACTGCAGCTTATTTAAAAGCCTGCCCCCCCCCCCAAGTTACTTAGCATAGTGGCATACCTTAGTCTGTTTGGAATGTTTGTCTCCTTTTGCCTGAGGAGACATCATTTGCAAATCCTATTTTTACTTTAGGGCCCAGATATTCAGACTGCGCTGGGCAGTGGCGCAAGCCTGTGCACAGCGCAACTGGGCTGAGCCAGGGCCAGGGCCAGGATCAGACGATATTCAACGGTGATGCGCCATGGCACAGCACCATTGAATATTACAAGGTCGGTGCACATACAGCGCATGGCGCAGTGGCACAGAGAGGGAGCACGGGGATGCACCAGCGCAAGTGCAGTTGTGCAAAGCACATCACCTGCGATATTCAGCTGGGGACATGCAAATGAGGCCATAATATATGCAAGGCGCAAATGGGGCCATTTGCATGTTATTATGGCCCCATTTACATGCGTTGCACAGGACGTCCCAGTGAAATGCGCCTGGCTTCCTGGCTAGCTGCAGTTGTCGGGGGTTGGGTCTCTGGTGGGCAACTGTAACCCCCTCCCCTCCCGTACATCCAATCACGGACTTCTGTAATAGTAAACATTACCCTGGTTGTCTAGTGGTTCCCTCCCCATACACCCGATCGCGGGCCGTTGTAAAAAGAATGATAACCCTGGTGGTCTAGTGGTGCCCGCCCCATATGCCCAATCGCAGGCTGTTGCAATAAGAAAGTGTAACCTAGTGGTTTAGTGGTACCCCACCACCCACCCACAGAGGACCCCCGGCTACCCAGCACCCCCCTGTCATCGGCGGGCAGCAGCACTCCACCCGCATACCGCCCAGCTGCCCGCTGAATGACAGCATATAGTATGATCTGTATGCCTATTGGTCCATAGTGTGAACCGCCCACCGATGATGGGGGGGGCAGTGCTGGGTGGCCAGGGGTCCTCTGTGGGTGGGTGGGGAGGGGTGCCACTAGACCACCAGGTTAAACTTCTTATTACAACAGTCCTCGATCGGGCATACGGAGAGGTTACTATTAGACCAACAGGTTCTCATGTATTGTTACTACAGCCCACGATCGGGCACATGGGGGGGCCACTAGACTACCAGGGAGGGTCCGGGTGCTTGTGGACGGTGTTCCTGCTGGGCGGGTGGCCTCCCACGGCTGGCAGCTGTTGTTTTGTGCCTTGCAATACAGCCACCCGCCTGTGGGTGGCCAGCATTTGAGCATTTTATTTTCAGCTCAACTTTGAGCACCAGTGTGCGGCGCATGTAGGTGTTGCGCCAGCATATGCGCCGCACATCATGGGCTGAATATCGGGATGTGCCGCATATGAATGGGCACGCCCCCTGCATCTGTGCCACATATACTGTATTACCAATGTGCCTCGGCGCATCGGGAGTTGCACCGCTCAACCTGCCCCTTTGAATATCATGCCAGGGCGTACTGGGTGTTGCACATGGTGCAACCCCTTTGAATATCTGGGCCTAGGTGTTTAACACTGTTAGTTGGTTTTACTTATGTTTCAGTACTCGCAATCTTTAAATAGGTTATAAAACCATTCAGTTTGCTTACCTTAAATCAGGTTTACTCCAAATAAAAAAGGGGTGGTTCATTTGAAACTGGCGCTCCTGCTTTCAAGCTGCCTTTGCCACTGTGCTAGTGCATCTTCTTGAGTCTGTTTGTGAAATCCCACGAGATGTTGAAAAAGGTTTATCTGGGCCCTGCACCCCTGCCTCATCCCTGGTATATCCGGGCCCTGCACCCCTGCCTCAACCCTGGTATATCCGGTCACTGCACCCCTGCCTCAGCCCTGGTATATCTGGGCTCTGCATCCCTGCCTCAGCTCTGGTATATCTGGGCTCTGCATCCCTGCCTCAGCCGTGGTATATCTGGGCCCTGCACCCCTGCCTCAATCCTGGTATATCTTGGCCCTGCACCCCTGCCTCAACCCTGGTATATCTGGGCCCTGCACCCCTTCCTCAGCCCTGGTATATCTAGGCCCTGCACCCCTGCCTCAATCCTGGTATATCTTGGCCCTGCACCCCTGCCTCAGCCCTGGTATATCTGGGCTCTGCATCCCTGCCTCAGCCATGGTACATCTGGGCCCTACACTCCTGCCTCAATCCTGGTATATCTTGGCCCTGCACCCCTGCCTCAACCCTGGTATATCTGGGCCCTGCACCCCTGCCTCAACCCTGGTATATCTGGGCCCTGCACCCCTGCCTCAACCCTGGTATATCTGGGCCCTGCACCTCTGCCTCAGCCCTGGTATATCTGGTCCCTGCACCCCAACCTCAGCCCTGGTATATCTGGGTCCTGCACCCCTGCACCCCTCACATAGTGTCACCTAACGATACTGGAAGCTTGGGGGTAAATCTCCCCCTACCTCATCCCCGCCAGTGGTGCAAGCCAAGGCCCTTTGGAGGCACAGTAGCTGAAGCTAAGGAGTGCCGTGGGGTCCGGTAGGCTTGGCAGCTCCGGAGGGAGATGGAGATGGGAGAAAGAATGTGGGTGTAAAGAGAAATTTGAATTACCAAACTGGAAATATCCATGTATGACAAAAAAAATAAACTTTCACTGTGACATACATTTAAGTATTCTGTACATTAGTTAGGACGACACATGGAGCAGATTCATTGTCTCCCATCTTCTCGTTTGCCATAGGAAAGCTGAAGTTGGGGACTGGAAAAACCACTTCACGGTAGCCCAAAATGAAGTCTTTGATGAAGACTATAGGAGAAATATGGCAGGAAGCTCGCTGCGATTCTGCATGGAGCTCTGATCTCTCTGGGGAGGAACGAGCATTCAAGGAGGAACACGCCATCCAGAGCTGCGTCAAGAACAGGAAGTTCTTCAGCCCCTTCAAGTTACAAACGCTAAACGAAAGATTTTGTAGAAATTCAATAAAGGGACACTGGGCAGCTCCGACTTCTGAATTCAGACATTTACTCTAGGGCACCCCACCCGTTTCATGTGGGTCTCTGCTTTTTATTTTTGCTGGCTTGTATGTCACAGGTCCCCAAAACAGCAAGCAGGAGTGGCTCAAGGTTTGAGGGCTTGGCTGGGAAGAAACAGAGTTTGTTCAGCCACTTTACATTGAAGGCATCCCCCTCTCCCACAGCTTTCTCCTACTGATCCTGGGCACCAAAATTCTAAACCAACTATTAGGGTGTAGTCTTCACTTTGTGCACACAACCGCTAGTACAGGTATCATCAGCTGTAACAGTTTCTCCATTGCTGCACAGACCGTGGCAGTGTGAGTCTTTGCTAACTTTTGAAAAATAATCCGGAACACTGGTGGAATGTCTAAGCTCTGTAGTGCATAGTCTGTTTTTCAATTAAATTTGCCTAGCAGAGGTGCACAATTCTTCTTTTCATCTGTGGTTTCTCAACGGCATATGATCATATGAATGTCCCCATCTCATTTCCAGAACCTCCAGCACCCCAGGCTTGTTCTTGAACCTGGGATGCCAACAGTTCAACTGGAAATGTTGCCACTGCTGATGGGTCAGCAGTGTCTCATAAGAGTTGTAACCGTTCCACATTAGGAATGACATGCAGAAAGTAGGGGTACGTACTGGGCAGTAGAGGATAAACAGCCTGCCTATCGACACAGCGGTAGCACCACTGCTCATGATGCTGGTGTCCCTGGCCCACCTATCGACACAGGTGACCTGGATCCAACTATCGACACAGCGGTAGCACCACCACTCATGATGCTGATGACCCAAGCTCACCTATCGACACAGCGGTAGTGCCACCACTCATGATGCTGGTGACCCAGGCCCACCTATTGACACAGTGGTAGTACCACCACTCATGACCCTGGTGACGCAGGCCCACCTATCAAAACAGTGGAAGCACCACCGCTCATGATGCTGGTGACCTGAGCCCAACTATCGACACAGTGGTAGTGCCACTGCTCATGATGCTGGTGACCCGGGCCCACCTATCAACACAGTGATAGCAGCACTACTCATGATGTTGGTGACCAGGGTCCACTTATCGACACAGTGGTAGAGCCCCCAGTGATGATGTTGGTGACCTGGGCCCACCTGTTGACACAGTGGTAACGCCACTGCTCATGATGCTGGTGACCCAGGCCCACCTATTGACACAGTGGTAGCGCCACCACTCATGATTCTGGTTACCCGGACCCACCTATTGACACAGTGGTAGTGCCACCACTCATGATGCTGGTGACCTGGGCCCACCTATCGACGCAGCAATAGGACCTCCACTCATGATGCTGGTGACCCAGGCCCAACTATCGACACAGCAGTAGCACCACCACTCATGATGCTGATGACCCAGGTCCACCTATCAACACAGCGGTAGCATAACCACTCATGATGCTGGTGACCCAGGCCCACCTATCGACACAGTGGTAGTGGCATCACTCATGATGTTGGTGACCTGGGCCCACCTATCGACATACTGGTAGCACCACCACTCATGATGCTGGTGACCTGGGCCCACCTATCGACACAGTGGTAGCGCCACCACTCAAAAGGAAGGTCCTGTCAAACTAATCTCATAGATTTCTTTGACTGGGTAACCAGAGTGGTGGACTAAGGGGGAACAGTTGATGTCACCTACCTTAACTTCAGCAAAGCTTTCGATACTGTTCCACATAGAAGATTGATTAATAAGCTGGGTAGGCTCGGGGTAGGTCAGACATTGGTCAACTTGGTGGCAAACTGGTTGACGGGCAGAAAACAGAGAGTGGTGGTAAATGGTATACAGTCAGAAGAGATGCAAGTCACAAGTGGGGTACCTCAGGGATCAGTCCTGGGGCCAGTCCTCTTCAATATCTTCATCAGTGACATTGCAGATGGACTGGAGGATAAGATTTGTCTGTTTGCAAATGACACCAAGATCTGCAACAGAGTAGATGATCCAGATGGGTGGGCAGAATAAAAAGAGATCTGGATAAAATAGCAAAATGGTCAGAAGAGTGGAAACTGAGGTTTAACGCAAAGAAGTGCAAGATCATGCACATAGGGAAGAGAAACCCTGAAGTCACCTATAGGCTGGGAGGGAGATGCTGGCAGTCACAGGGAAGAAAGAGACTTGGGCATCATCATCACGATGACTTGAAATCATCCAAGCAGACCTCAAAAGCAGTAGGTAAGGCTAGGGGATGTTGGGGTGTATTAGTAGGGGCATACAAGTCGTAGAGGAGGTAATAAATCCTCTTTACAAGACACTAGTTGAGCCCCATCTGGAGTACTGCATGCAGTACTGAGGCCATACCTTCACAAGGACATTAACGAAATGGAGGCAGTCCAGAGAAGGCACCAAAATGGTGCAGGAACTGCATCAGAAAACATATGAGGACAGATTACCTGAGCTCAATATGATACCCTAGAGCAAAGGAGGAGAGAAGTGATATGATGAAACATTCAAACACCTTAAGGGCATTAACAAGGTGAAAGAGTCTAACATGTTTCAATATAAGAAAAATATCAGGACAAGAGGTCACAGCATGAGATTAGAGGGAAGCCGATTAAAGGGTAATGTGAGGAAGTTCTTTTTTACAGAAAGGGTGGTGGATGCATGGCATGGCCTACCTCAGGAAGTGATGGATATGAATACAGTACAGGGCTTCAAACAGGCATGGGATAGGCATAAGAGAGCAATACAGATGAGTGTGAATAGATAGACCATTGACAGACAAAAGGTCAATGGCACATTCATAAGGTAGAAAAAGAAATGGGCAGACTGGATGGGCCTTGCGGTCCTTATCTGACGTCAACTTCAATGTTTCTATGTTTCATGATGCTGGTAACCTGGGCCCACCTATCAAAACAGTGGTAGCACCACCGCTCATGATGCTGGTGACCTGGACCCACCTATCGACACAGTGGTAGCGCCACCAGTGATGATGTTGGTGACCAAGGCCCACCTATTGACACAGTGGTAGCGCCACCATTCATGATGCTGGTGACCTGGGCCCACCTATCAACACTCTGGTAGTGCCACCACTCATGATGCTGGTAACCCAGGCCCACCTATCAAAACAGAGGTAGTGCCACCACTCATGATGCTGGTGACCCGGGCCCACCTATCGACATAGTGGTAGTTGCACCACTCATGATGTTGGTGACCTGGGCCCACTTATTGACACAGTGGTAGCACCACCACCCATGATTCTGGTGACCTGGGCCCACCTATCAACACAGTAGCAGCACCACCAGTCATGATGCTGGTGACCAGTGCCCACCTATCGACACAGCGGTAGGACCTCCACTCATGATGCTGGTGACCAGTGCCCAACTATCGACACAGCAGTAGCACCTCCACTCATGATGCTGATAACCCCTATCAACACAGCGGTAGCACCACTGCACATGATGCTGGTGACACGTGCCCACCTATTGACACAGTGGTAGTACCACCACTCATGATGCTGGTGACCCGGGCCCACCTATAGACACAGTAGTAGCGCTACCAGTTATGATGCTGGTGACCCTGGCCCACCTATCGACATACCGGTAGCACCACCGCTCATGACGCTGATGACCCTGGCCCACCTATCGATACAGTGGTAGCACCACCATTCATGATGCTGGTTACCAGTGCCCACCTATCGACACAGTGGTAAGACCTCCACTCATGATGCTGGTAACCCGGGCCCACCTATCGATACAGCAGTAGCATCACCACTCATGATGCTGGTGACCAGGGTCCACTTATTGACACAGTGTTAGCACCACCACTTATGAAGCTGGTGACCCTGACCCACCTATCGATACAGCAGTAGCACCACCACTCATGGTGCTGGTGACCTAGGGCCACCTATCGACACAGCGGTCGTGCCACTGCTCATGATGCTGATTACCCAGGTCCACCTATCAACACAGTGGTAGCTCCACCGCTCATGATGCTGGTGACCCGGGCCCACCTATTGACACAGCGGTAGCGCCACTGCTCTTGATGCTGATTACCCAGGTCCACCTATCAATACAATGGTAGTGCCACCGCTCAAGATGCTGGTGACCCAGGCCCACCTATCGACACAGCAGTAATACCTCCACTCATGATGCTGGTGACCCGGGCCCAACTATCGACACAGCAGTGGCACCACCACTCACGATGCTGGTGACCAGGGCCCACCTATCGACACAGCGGTAGGACCTCCACTCATGATGCTGGTGACCCGGGCCCAACTATCGACACAGCAGTAGCACCACCGCTCATGATGCTGATTACCCAGGTCCACCTATCGACACAGCGGTAGGACCTCCACTCATGATGCTGGTGACCCGGGCCCAACCATCGACACAGCAGTAGCACCACCGCTCATGATGCTGATTACCCAGGTCCACCTATTGACACAGTGGTAGCGCCACGACTCATAATGCTGGTGACCCAGGCCCACCTATCGATACAGTGGTAGCACCATCGCTCATGATGCTGGTGACCTGGGCCCACCTATCATCACAGTGGTAGTTGCACCACTCATAATGTTGAGCCAGGCCCACCTATCGACACAGTGGTAGTTGCACCACTCATGATGCTGGTGACCTGGGCCCACCTATCATCACAGTGGTAGTTGCACCACTCGTGATGCTGATGACCCAGGTCCACCTATCAACACAGCAGTAGCAGCACCGCTCATGATGCTATTGACCAGGGTCCACTTACCGACACAGTGTTAGCACCACCACTCATGATGCTGGTGACCCTGACCCACCTACAGACACAGTGGTGGTGCCACCACTCATGAAGTTGGTGATCCAGGCCCACCTATCGACACAGTGTTAGCACCACAACTCATGATGCTGGTGACCCTGACCCACCTATAGACACAGTGGTGGTGCCACCACTCATGACGTTGGTGACCCAGGCCCATCTATCGACACAGCGGTAGGACCTCCACTCATGATGCTGGTGACCCGGGCCCAACCATCGACACAGCAGTAGCACCACCGCTCATGATGCTGATTACCCAGGTCCACCTATTGACACAGTGGTAGCGCCACTACTCATAATGCTGGTGACCCAGGCCCACCTATCGATACAGTGGTAGCACCATCGCTCATGATGCTGGTGACCTGGGCCCACCTATCATCACAGTGGTAGTTGCACCACTTATAATGTTGGTGACCCAGGCCCACCTATCGACACAGTGGTAGTTGCACCACTCATGATGCTGGTGACCTGGGCCCACCTATCATCACAGTGGTAGTTGCACCACTCATGATGCTGGTGACCCAGGCCCACCTATCGACACAGTGGTAGCACCACCACTCATGATGCTGATGACCCAGGTCCACCTATCAACACAGCATTAGCAGCACCGCTCATGATGCTATTGACCAGGGTCCACTTACCGACACAGTGTTAGCACCACCACTCATGATGCTGGTGACCCTGACCCACCTACAGACACAGTGGTGGTGCCACCACTCATGAAGTTGGTGATCCAGGCCCACCTATCAACACAGTGTTAGCACCACAACTCATGATGCTGGTGACCCTGACCCACCTATAGACACAGTGGTGGTGCCACCACTCATGACGTTGGTGACCCAGGCCCACCTATCGACACAGTGTTAGCACCACCACTCATGAAGCTGGTGACCCTGACCCACCTATCGACACAGTGGCAGCACCACTACTCATGATGCTGGTGACCCGGACCCGCCTATTGACACAGCGGTAGCACTACCACTCATGAAGCTGGTGACCCAGGCCCACCTATCAACACAGTGGTAGCACCACCATTCATGATCCTGATGACCCAGGCCCACCTATCGATACAGTGGCAGCACCACTGCTTATGATGCTGGTGACCAGAGCCCACCTAGCGACACAGTGGTAGCACCACTGCTCATGATGCTGGTGACCCAGTGCACACCTATTGACACTGTGGTAGTGCCACCGCTCATGATGCTGGTGACCCGGGCCCACCTATCAACACAGCGGTAGTGCCACGGCTTATGACGCTGGTGACCCGCTCCCACCTATCGACACAGTGGTAGCACCAACACTCATGATGCTGGTGGCCTGGGCCCACCTATTGACACAGTGGTAGTGCCACCGCTTATGATGCCGGTGACCCGGGCCCACCTATCGACACAGTGGCAGCACCAGTACTCATGATGCTGGTGACCCGGGCCCACCTAGTGACCCAGTGGTAGTGCCACCGCTTATGATGCTGGTGACCCTGGCCCACCTATTGACACAGTGGTCGCACCAGTTCTCATTATGCTGGTGACCTCAGTTCAGTATCGAGCCTTTGTCATCAAGGGCCAGCCTAGGAAGGAGGACTGAGCATCCCAGCGGATGCTCTGCTCTGCAGGTGAAGGATAGCATGCTCCAGTTCAATACAGCCACCTGGATGTCCACAGGTGGCAATGCATGAAGGAGCCACAGTGCTTAGGCAGATGGATAGTGATGGCGGCATAAGCATGCTCTGCATAGGCGTGCCACTGTTGTCCTAGCCCACTAGGCATCCAGGGGAGCCAGGGGACAGAAAATGTGGACATTCCATCCAACTACAGCAGGATCAAGTGGCAGCCCTCAAAAGGTTTCACACTGCCTACCGAATACCGCCTCCAATCCATCATGCAGTCTAGAGGAGCTGGGGGAACCCTAACTGCCCTGCCAGTGATGGTAGGTTGTGAAGGGATGGAGGTAAGGGAACATGCCCCAGAAACAGTGGGGGATGGGACAGGGGGAGCCCCGATGTCCCCACCACAGGAGGTAAACCGTGGAGGAATGTGAGGTAATGGAACAAGCCCCACAGACGGGATGAGAGTGGGGGGAACCCCAATGGCTCCACCATTGGAGGTAAGCTGTGAAGGAATGGAGGTTAGAGAACAAATGCCAGAGACAGCGTGGGATGGGGTAACACCAACAACCCCACCATTGGGGGTAAGCTGTGAAGGAATGGAGGTAAAGAAACAAGCCCCAGAGACAGTGGGGGATGGAGGAACCCCAACGAACCCACCTTTGGGGGTAAGCTTTGAAGGAACTGAGATAAAGGAACAAGCACCAGAGACAGTGGGAGGCAGGGTGAACCCCAGCTACTCCACCATTGGGGGTAAACTGTGGAGGAATGGAGGTAAGGGAACATGCCCCAGAGATGGAGGGGAATGGGGTGTAAGGGTTGACCATAGCTGAGGGGGGGCAGGTTGGAACGAGGAAGGAAGAAGTAAAGTAGAAAAAGGCATGAAAGCCTGTTAGCCACATAAACCACTGGGTAATAATTTAAATTTTAAAATAAATAGCGAGACTATACAAAGATCAGACTGGGAGGGAAAAGGTATTTTAAAACTAAACCATATTGTGGCGGGTGCAAGATTATATGACGCTGACCAACTGAAAACAAAAATAAGATAGCTTATATAATGCTATGAAATATTATTTATTTAAAATTAGGTGACTGGAGTCGGCCCAGTGGTGCAGAGGGCTGAGGTGTTGGACATCTTTCCTCTCACCACGTCAGTGACCTGTGTTCGTGAAAGAGCACGGGTTGCCGGGGGGTGCTGGTAGTTGATGGAGCAGCCACCAGGCAGCTCTCCTCTCCTGGATTGGGGAAGTAGCTTCTCCTGGCTCTTGGCTGCCACCAAGTGGAGGCTCGATGGCAGCATCGGGTGTTTGGGGTGGGGCTGGTGCTAGGCCAGGTGGACAGATATGGGGCATGCTCGGTGCCGGCACGTATGCATGTCTCCATGTGCGAGTGTATTGGCCGAGGTCCCTGGGCAAGTAAGGGAGAGAACTGATGGAAAATATCCTTGGAAGGCAGGTGAGGCTTCATACCTGGCTGGGCACATGCCACAAATCCTATGACAGAGGGCTAGAGGCATAAGGTAAGTCCCAGAGGAGCCGGGTGATGGGGCTGAGGGGGGCAGTTGGAAAGGCTTACCTGGGGAAAGGAGAATAATGTATGCATATATAAAAAATTAGGGGACTGGGATCAACACACTAAGCTTGGGCTCAGTTCCAGGTGTGACTCTGGGGAGGGGGGTTGGGAGGGATACAGCAGGAAGTGAAACATCAATAAAAAAGGTTATAACAACAGCTGCATGTACATGAACAATAAAATCACAGTATTAATAATGAATTTCACAGAAAAAAAATAAAATGTACATCAGTTGTGGGGTAGCCGGGATGAGAGCTTAGGGAGCATCACGCCAGCCAACAAGTGGCAAGAAATTTCAGGTTCAAATTTCAAGTTTTTTTATTTAAAACAAGAAAGGATGACAACTAGTCAGTTGACCTAATGCTCATTTTCAAAGGCCTCCCAGAATGTATACCGTTAAATTTGTGCAAAAGTGCATCATATTTATACACCATTATAATATAACTAACTAGTAGTAAAATATAAACAAAAAATTTTGCATGCATTGTCAACAACAGTTACAACACAACCAGGCTTATACCTCGTGACAAGAGTCACAATGCACTAGACAGCCACTTTTAAACCATTGCTGTAAGATGCACAGAGATGGTAAGTCTTCAGTATTGGTGCGCAGTACTCAGGGATCATTGCTTTGGACCTTTAAATGAAAGAGACAGTTGTCCGATTTGGGAATTAAACCAAAGGGCATTAAATTTTAAACCGTTATTTGTACAGAATTCTGATGGCATAAAATATGAGTTGTCACAAATTCGCTCAGCTGGTCAGCCCTCTACTCCCAAAGTGCCAACCTCTGAACGTAGGATTTGTGGACTGTTAACAGTACGAGGTAACCCTCTTGTCTGTTTTGTGGGTTCTAGTCATCTTAGTCTCAAGTTCTGGAGGGGTTCAAACTGATAAAATGGAAAATGTGATTTTATTAGAATAGTTTTAGTGGGCATGCCCAGCAGAGCTAAAAACCTGGCTAGAGGACCGAGATCCAAAAACAGTGCAAGAGGCTGCTGAACTCTTGGACCGGTATGCCAAGAGCAGACCTGCTCTGAGAGCAAATGGGGTGAGCGTGGCAGTGCAGAAAGGGAAAAACGCACCTTCAGGCCACCTAAAACCCTCACTGCCTCCACCAAAACCAGTTAGCTCCAGGTTTCAACAAAAAGATTTACCTGAAGTAAGAAATGCATGTTGGCTGTGTAAGGAAACTGGGCATATTGCCAGAGAGTGTCCCAAAAAGGCAAGCCATAATACACAACAGGGTGCTAGAAAAGAAGTGAGTTGTTTGTGTGTCCCTGGGAGCATGCCAGTGAACACAGAAACATAGAATGTGATGGTAGATAAGGACCGCTTGGCCCACCTAGTCTGCCCATTTTCCTACTTAACAGATAAGCTGCAGATCCTAGTTAACCAACAGCTTACTTCCTCCTACCCCTACTAGGACTGCCTTATGTCTGTCCCATGCATTCTTGAATTCCCCCACTGTTCCTGACTCCACAAGCTCCTCAGGGAGGTTGTTCCATGCAAACTGATTGCTGAGGCAAGTCATGAAAAGGGACAGAGGGAGGGGCTACCTGAGGCCTGCCTAGTACTTGCTGGGTGGTGGAGAGAGCAGGTGTGGCTGGACTTAGGGGCAGGTGCACTTAGAGAGTGTTATTAGTGAGAGGCATTACCAATAGAAAACAGGAAGTTGTTGGCCCTCTGTACAGACAGCTGGTAAGACCACATCTGGAGTACTGCGTACAGTTCTGGAGACCCCATCTCCGCAAAGACATAGACAGGGTGGAGGCTGTCCAGAGGAGGGCAACCAAAATGGTGCCGGGTCTGTACCAGAAGACATATGAAGAAAGACTAAAGGAGCTTAAGATGTAGCCTTGAGGAAAGGAGGGAGAGGGGGGACATGATAGAAACTTTTAAATACCTCAAGGGAATCAACAAAATCCAAGAGGGTAGCATCTTTTAGAAAAAGAGATGTGCAAGAACAAGGGGGCACAATTTGAAGATAGAGGGGGGATGGCTCAGAGGTAATGTGAGGAAGTATTTTTTCATGCAAAGGGTTGTGGATACATGGAACAGCCTTCCTGAGGAGGTCTTAGAGTCAAAAACAGAATGCATGGGACAGACATAAGACAATTCTAGTGGGGGGGTAGGAGGAAGTAAGGTGTTGGTTAACTAGGATCTGCAGCTTATCCATTAGGTAGGCGAATGGGCAGACCAGGTAGGCCAAGCGGTCCTTAATCTGCCATCAGATTCTGTGTTTCTATAATGGAACAAAAGAGTAAACAGGGAGGAGAGGAGGCACTGTGGGTCACCTTAGAGACTGGAAATGGCACCACAATCTACACAGGGGTTGTATACAGACCCCCATCTCAGGGGGAGGGAATGGACAAGGATATGATAGATGGCATCCTTAGGATGGCAGAGAAAGGGGAGATACTGTTGATAGGGGACCTGAATATGCCAGATGTTAACTGGAGTGCCTTTGCTGCAGCCACATCCAAGAACAGGGCCATTCTCGATGCTCTACAGGTGGCATGCCTCAGACAGCTAGTGCTGGAACCCACTCAGGAAGAAGCAATCATATACCTCGTACTCTCAAATGGGGATAGTGAGAGGATCTCAGATCCAGAAGTGGGTAGCCATCTGGGAACAAGTGATCACCAAACAGTGTGGTTCACGACAAACTAAGCTGCAGAGTCAAGACATACAAAAGTGAGGAGGGCTTCAGGAGAGCTGACTTTGTCAAAATGGGAGAGTGCCTTAGAAAAGCACTAGCAAGGCCGGCCCGCCGGCGCAGCGGTTGGATTTCATGCTAGCCAGCGACCCGGGTTCGGGGAATGGACTCGGGTCGCTGGAGGACTCTGACCAGGGGAGAAGGATCGAGCATCCTGGGACTGCTCTCCTTCTCCGGGGAGGTAGGGATGTGTGTCGGAGCACGGATGACCCTGGCGGAGGCCAGGGGTCGCGAAGCTGCTGGCACAGGCACGTACTGGAGGCAGGGCAGGACGATCCGCGTCATTGCACGACCCTGCCTCCCTCCAGAAAAACAGGAAAAAGAATTAGCCGCCAAGCCGCCGCTAATGAAGCCTACCACGGCTTCGATTTGCTCCCCAGGCCGGCCCTCTGACTAAGTTACACATCTGCGGCATGTGAGGGGAGTGTCGCAGCCCCACCATGGGGGGGAAGCCACGGGGCATTGGAGGGCTCGAGGCCGATGTGGGGAGCAGAAGCCAGTGGTCCGTGACCGGGCGGAAGGACACCTGGCGGCAGGCAGGCTAGGGGGAGATAAAATGTAAATAGAAAAAAAAAAAAAAAAAGAAAAGCACTAGCAAATAGGCAAGGACGGTTAGAGCAACAATGGGAAAACATCAAAACTGCCATCACAGAGGCAACAAGCCTTTGTGTGAAGCAAATAAATCAAAATGAAAGAAAAAGCCACTATGGTTCTCAAAATAGGTGGAGGGGAAGGTTAGGGAGAAAAAGATAGCATTTAGGAAGTATAAGGAAACACAGAAGGAGCAGGACAGAGAACTGTACCAGTTAAGGCAGAAAGAAGCAGGGAAAGAAGTTAGAATAGCAAAGGCCCAACTGAGGAAAAGATAGCCAACTCGGTTAAGAAGGGGGATAAAACCTCTTATAGGTACATCAGGGAGCATAGAAAGACAAAGGAAGGGATAGTGAGGCTGAATAGAATGGATGGTGGGTGGGCTAAGAGGGAGAGTGAAAAAGCAGGGGTACTGAACGAATACTTCTGCTCAGTATTCACAAAAGAGGAATTGGGGGAGGTGCCTAATCCAATTAACAGAAGCACTCTGGATAGGGGAGTCAATCCCAGTCCTTTCACAGAAGAAAGTGTTCTGAAAGAACTCCTAAAACTGAAAGTAGACAAAGCAATGGGGCCAGATGGAATTCAACCCAGAATTCTAAATGAATTAAGGGGAGAACTAGTGACACCACTAACTACCCTTTTTAACAAATCATGGGAGGATGGTGCGGTACATGAGGACTGGAGGAAGGCAGATGTGATTCCCCTTCACAAAAGTGGGAGCAAGACAGAGGCAGGGAACTACAGACCTGTCAGTTTGACCTCAGTGGTAGGGAAAGTGATGGAATCACTTCTGAAGGAAAGAATTGTTGAGTACCTAGAGGCCAGTGGGGCACAGAACCCACAGAAGCATTGGTTCACAGCAGGAAGGTCATGTCAGATGAATCTAATTGATTTCTTTGACTGGGTGACCAAAGTAGTAGACCAGGAAGGGGCTGTGGACATGGCCTACCTAGACTTTAGCAAGACATTTGACACAGTTCCACACAAAAGATTAATAATCAAATTAACCAGCCTGGGAGTGGGTCCCAGGGTGGTAGCCTGGGTAAAACATTGCTGGACAACAGGACACAGAAAGTAATTGTAAATGGAGTCCACTCTGAAGAATATGGGGTTACTACTGGGGTACCACAGAGTTCAGTACTGGGTCCAGTCCTTTGTAATGTCTTTATAAGTCACATTGCAGAGCAACTGGAAGGAAAAGTATGCCTCTTTGCAGATGACACAAAGGTCTGCAACAGGGTTGATACACAAGGAGGTGTGGAAAGATGAGAAGGGACTTGGCAAGATTGGAGGAATGGTCAGAAGTATGGCAGCTTGGATTCAATGCAAGGAAGTGCAAAATAATCCACCTGGGAAACAAAAATCCTGGGGAAGTTACACAATAGGGGGGGAGGTAGTAACAACAAAAATGGAAAGGGACCTGGGGGTAATCATATCAGATGACCTTAAGGTTAGCAAGCAATGTCAGAAGGCAGCAGGGAGAGCTGGAGGGGATACTGTGATGTATAGGGAGAGGCATCACCAGCAGAAAACAGAAAGTTGTTACCCCATCTGGAGTACTGCGTCCAGTTCTGGAGACCCCATCTCAGCAAGGACATAGACAGGATGGAGGCAGTCCAGAGGAGGGCAACTAAAGTGGTGCAGGGTCTGCAAGAGAAGCCATATAAGGAGACACTAAAGGAGCTTAATATGTATACCCTGGAAGAAAGGAGGGAGAGGGGGGACATGATAGAAACTTTCAAGTACCTTAGTGGAATCAACAAAGTCCAAGAGGGTAGCATCTTTGAGAAAAAGAGATGTGCAAGAACAAGGGGACACAATTTGAAGATAGAGGGTGTACGACTCAGGGGCAATGTGAGAAAGTATTTTTTCACAGAGAGGGTGGTGGACACATGGAATAGACTTCCTGAGGAAGTTGTGGGGTCTAAAACTGTGGGAGAATTCAAGAATGCATGGGTCAGACATAAGGTAATTCGTGGGGGGTAGGAAGAAATAGGCTGTTGGTTAACTAGGATCTGCAACATATCCTGAAGGTAGTGAAATGGGCAGACTAGGTGGGCCAAGCAGTCCTTATCTGCCATCAAAATCTTATGTTTCTATGTTTCATGCATATACTACACTCCTCCCCCTTAGAAACTTTTCTGAAAGACTTTAACAGTAACATTCTTAACTTCTGGGATGAAGCAGACTGTTCAGTACCCAGAAACAAGCTCAGGGGATTATTCTACTCCTTGGGTAGAACTTGTCACTAACAGTACAAGCAAGAGTTCAGTTAAACAGAGGTAGAAGTTCATTACATGACTTTACAGATCAAGTCTGGTCTTGGGTACCTCAGGGGATATCTGCGGGCTGGAATAACCGCTGCCGATGGAACAGGAGATTCATTGCTATTTGGTTCCGGCTCCGGTGGAACTTCATGGGTAGGGGCAAAGTCCTCTGTGTCACTGTTCTCAGATGGAGTGATGTCTTCTGCTGCATTTTCTGAAACCGTGGAATACAGCAGGTGATCCACATGTATGTGAACAAGTCGCTGTCCCACGCAAACTGCATAAGTCAAAGGTCCACGTGTTTCAATCACCAGCCCAGGAATCCAAGAACCCTTTGGACAGCTGTAGTCTCAAACCATCATACAATACCCACATATATAAACTACAACTCTAATCAACTTCCTACCATATATATATCCATGTATATACCACATAAGTAAACCTGTTCTCTTCTGGTTGCATAGATTGGTGCTCTCATTGTAAACGTGAACGGAGTTGGTAATCGATCACCTAGAATCGAAGACTAGGTAATTGATCACCAACTCATGTAAATACAGTAACTGACACACCTCTGAAAGTGCTTCTACTGCAAGATGTTGCTTGTGCCTGCACAAGACAACATAAAAATGGGAACTGAGCCAGGGAAAGAGTGCCTGCACAGGAGGAGTTTGTGGGAAGAGGCAACAGCAGAACACTTAAAGCTGAGAGGTATTTTATTCTATTTTTTTTATTTATTTAGGGATTCGGATCATACCTTTGAGCTCAGAGCTCTTTTACAAAGGTTCCATGTCAGACAGTGACAATGACAACAATAACAAACAGTTTACATACAATACTCAAATAGTAGGTCGCTAGTATACAATAAGGTTACAATGTCATTCATAGTACCATTGGTGATAGTACAGCGTCAAGAGCATTCAACTAGGGTAAAGGACAGTGTTTGTATGTAGCGAAGGAGATAAACAGGTGTGACATCTAGTGTGAGAGTCCGAGGAGGAGTCAAAGTGAGGGGGAAGGGAGACTGGGCGGCTATAAGAAGTGGCTTTGTCTAGGAGGTTGGGAGGTAGTGGTGGTAGGTTGGTTATAAGGTATGTATACAAGAACTCCACCACCAGGCTTCCCACATTCCTGTCTGTGAATTATGTAACCCAAGAGTCTGATTTCTACATCACTGATTGGGGCAGGGAGAGACAGGTTTCAGGAAAGATTAGCACTCAGGACTGTAGTGTACGACTACAGCTTTAGCTACTTACTTGTTTAATGGGACACTGTCAGCTGTTTAATACACTCCAGCTTGTCTGTGCCCAGTTATCCTCTAGCAATAGCAATGAGAACGTAAACATTGTACAACTGCCAGTTTGTCAACATTGTTATCATTTTTTTTCTATATTCTAGTTATCTCCCGGTTTCTCCCTGGTGGCCTGCATCTGACTGACCCCCACAGCCCCGTCACCCCGCTCCTCCAGGGCTTAACTTCACCGTCATCCTGTGCCACAGGACTATGGTTGTGCCTGGCCATCGGTGCGGAGCCTGTGGGGGTCGGTTATCATCCTGCCTCCTTGGGTGTTTTTCCTCTGATTTTCTCCCTTCAGCCTCGTTGCTGGGGTGTGACACATCATCGTGCATATGTGAAGGCATGCGCACACTGCAGAGCCCCCCAGCACCCTCCCTTCATTGGCATCCCTGACCTATTCTACTTTCAGGCCTCCACCTGGGGGCAGTCCTTTGGCGGGACTACCAAACCACCCTCCCTGGGAGAGAAGAGCTGTCCTGCATATGCTCGATCCTTTCCCTTCCCGGCTGACCCCCAGCAACCTGTGCTCAGCACTGAACATGGGTTGTCGGTGTGGCAGGAGGTAAGGCGCAACGCCTCAGCCCTCCACACCACTGGCCTGGCTTTATGTTACAGTTTTTATGAACTTTTTATCTAAGTTAAGCCACCAGAAACCGCTATTCCAAGTGAAAGCACGTTCCCACGATGGACAGTGTTGTGCATGAGTGAGTTTTAGCCTGCCATCATGATACGAGCCAAGGGTAGTGTCCGACAGAGTGAATCATGCTGAACTCATAGATGTCTGTCTCTAAAGAAAACAGGCACCAGAAGTGCTAAAAAAACATTGACAAAGCAAAGCTGAGATCCTGAGCAAGCACATTATGCAGCCTTCACTTTCTCAAAGTGTTTTTTTTAGCACTTCTGTTGCTCGATTTCTGTAGAGACAGACATTTACAAGTACAGCATGAGTCACTCTATTGGACACTGCCCGTGACTCATATCACCAGCAGCAGGTTAAAACTCACTCATGCATGACACTGCCCATCGTCACAACTCGCGTTCACTTCGACCAGTGCCTTCCAGCAGCTAAACTTAGGTGGAAATGTCTGGAAAGACTATGACAGTGTTGTTATCTGGCATACTGACAGCTGCATAGCGTTGACTTTCTCACTGCTGTTGCTAGGTGATAACTATATTTTTTGTTCTCTTTCTGTTATGGGTCCACATGAATGCCTTCTCAATATGCTATTACTGAAGTTTTCTCTGTCTCTTCCTCTGCAAATGCTTTTCCTCCAGGGCACCTGAGTGCCTGGTTTATAAAAAACATAAATGAACAAGGAGCGTAAGTGGTCCTCTTGACCACAGCACTGTAGCCCAGCTACTGTGAGGAGCAGTAGTAGGGAGACAGTACTTGTTTTCCCTTTCATGGATGAAGTGACTGGGGGAAGGGAGGGGGGGCCCCTTCATCCTTGTAAACTGATTCTCACGCTACTTCCTCCCCAGAATCTTACAGGAAAAACATGTCTTTAGGTGTCACCTACACACTGTACGCAAGGGATTTCTTCCCACAGCTATTTTGTTTGATGTGGTATCTCTATGTGGTGAAGACAAAGAGTGAGAGAGAGACAAAGAAAGTTTAAAGTACAACCCCTTTAACAACATCAGGAATCAAGGTGCATCAGCTGGTATTCAGAACCAGATCTGCCAGTAGCAGCAGCCAGTTAAAAATGCAGAGTCCTTTCCAACCACATTCTCAGCTTGCTGATGAAGTCTGAAGATATCAGAATCAGCTCAACTGTCTCTCCCAGTGACTTCAGAGAGGGGAAGACTCTGCACTTGCTGGAAAGAACACAGCTGTTCTGACAGAGTTACCTTGGCTGGTGGGGCGTGCAGGAGAGCAAAGCACTGATAGGGACTACTGTCTGGAGTGGCTCGTGGGGTAAGGCTACACTGCGCACCATGAAGGTCATTCATCCATCGTCTGAACTCCAGAAGGGTAAAGTATTTTATGACATTCCATGCTTTTCATTCCTGGGTCTGTCTTCTGTAGCATGTCATTTCATCGAGAGCAAGACTGGCGTGGTTGGAAAACAGCGCAGGCACATTCGCGTCAGTCAGAACTGTGCAGCCAGAATACGGCCAGGGAAGGAAAAAAATGCAAAGTTACTCAATTTCACTGGAGTGGTGGTCCATGGCGGCATGATGATGTAATAGTGAATCTTACCATCCCCTAAATCCATGCCGGTATTCTGGATGTGCGGTTTTATGAGTCAAGTCTTTGCCTGCGCTGTTTGTACTGTGCCGGTTTTGCTCTCAATGACATGGAGCCATCTGCTCTGCTGTCTCCGTCATGTTGGCACCTAAAGTGACACCCACTGGTAGTGACAGGCTGTGGGGCCAACTTTGTATCTCCACACTTCTCTGGCTGCGCTCAGGGGAACCGAAGGCATGCAGTGAAAGGGGAACTACTATCCCTAAAACACCAATGCACAGGATCCAGTAGTCACTGCACTGCTTGAAAAGATAAGACGTCCACTCTACAATAGGCATATCTAAACTTTAATAGCCCAGAATAGTGCAGATAAACAAAAATGCAACAGTGGACGTGCTTGAGGATCAAGCTACGGTAGACTCCCATAGCTTGAGTCTCAAACATGTCCACTGTTCCATTTGTGATGTTCTATACTATTTTGGGATATTAATAAAGTTTTGATGCGCTGATTCTAGGGTGGACATTTTATCTTTTCAAGGAGTGCAGTGACTACTGGATCCTGTGGGGCCAACCTGCAGGGGAACATCTGTCAATCATGCAGTGCAGCGTGCACTTCCTCAGCAAGGTGAAGTAACTCTAAACCTTAAACCTTAAAGGTTACTCTGAAGAGGGAAGGGTGACCCATTGTCAGAGGGTTAGGATTGACAGTGATGCTGAGGGCCCTGACGCTAGTGCTAGAGACCCTAGTTTAGTGACTGAAGGGGACCTGTCCCATGCCTTGGGAATGTGTGAGGGGTTTGCAGCTGCTCAGAGGGGCGACCCTAGTTTAGAGAAGCTGAGGGCTTGGGCAGACTCGGACGGTGCACAGGGAGGTGACGGCAGACATAGGGTTTATTGGGAAAATGGACTTATGTATACTCAGGCAGTATAGACAGAGGGAGGGATGCTAGGCAGGCAGCTTGTCATTCCCCAGGGGTATCGTGAGCCATTGCTCAAGATTACACATGCTGTTCCCTTGTCTGGTCATCTGGGAATCACACGCACAATGCAGCGGTTGGCCTAGAATTTCTACTGGCCTAACTTCACCCAGCAGGTGAAGGAGTAATGCAGGTCTTGTCACTGGTGCCAAGAAATAGGGAAGGCGGGCAAGAAAACCCAAGTCGCCCTGATTCCATTGCCTGTAGTGGAGGAGCCATTCCAGAGGGTGGGAATGGATATTGTGGGACCTTTAAATACCCTCAGCTCCTCAGGGAAGAGATTCATCCTGACTGTGGTGGATTATGCCACCCGGTACCCAGAGGCAGTCGCCCTATCCTCACTGAGGACAGACAAAGTGGCAGATGCCTTGCTTGGGATTTTCTCCCGTGTTGGGTTTCTGCATGAGGTAATCACCGATCGAGGGGGTTCCTTCATGTCAGACCTGATGAAATGTTTATGGGAGAAGTGTGGGGTGGTGCAGAGATGCACAACACCGTATCACCCACAAGCCAATGGACTTGTGGAAAGATTCAATCGTACCCTGAAGTCAATGCTCCGGGCGTTTGCTGAACAGCATGGGAGGGACTGGGAGAAATACCTTCGCCACCTGTTGTTTGCATACAGGGAGGTGCCCCAAGAGTCAACAGGATTTTCCCCCTTCGAGCTCTTATATGGACACCGGGTACGTGGGCACCTAGACTTGATCCGGGAGGACTGGGAAGGCAAGCAC
Organism: Neoceratodus forsteri; assembly: GCA_016271365.2. NCBI lineage: Eukaryota > Metazoa > Chordata > Ceratodontiformes > Ceratodontidae > Neoceratodus > Neoceratodus forsteri. The sequence goes on from JADMNL010000026.1 coordinate 291,408,779, forward strand.
GCCACCCAGGGAACTCCCATTGTGGATTATGTCCTTAGGTTTAGGGAAAGGCTGAAGGAGCTTATAGGGACAGCCCAGAGCAACCTGGCAGCTGCCCAACAGAAACAAAATGTGATACGACCGCAGAGCCAGAGCTCGCTCGTACATGGTGGGTCAGGAAGTCACGGTCCTTATTCCGGTCTGGAAAGACAAGCTGCAAGCTGAGAGGGCAGGACCGTACAAAGTGGTTGGGAAGGTAAATGACGTAAACTACATCATGGAGTTGCCTGACAGAAGATAGACTGAAAGGACGTACCATGTCAACATGATGAAGCCATATGCAAATAGGGCTGACATGTTGTTTGCAGTGTGTAGTCATGGGGAGGTGACGGACGAAGGAGACCTTCTTCTGAACTTCCTGGAAGAGAGTAAGCTGGAGTCCTCTGTGGAGGCAGTAAAATTGTCTCCCCAGCTGATCCTGGATCAGGTCCAGAAAGTAAGGAAGGTTTTAGCAGACTTTGCCCTCTTGTTTAGCGCCAAGCCTGAACTAACCCCCTTAGCAACACACAATGTGGAGACAGGGACACAGACACCCATACGGCGGACAGCATATCGGGTGTCAGAGGCTATCCAAAAGGACATTAGGAGGGAAGTGAAGGAGATGCTGGATTTAGGGGTAATCCAGAGATCCCACAGTCCCTGGGCCTCACCTGTAGTCCCTGTGCCCAAGCCAGATGGCTCAACTCATTTCTGTGTGGACTGTCGTGGGCTGAATGCAGTCATGAAGTCCGATGCCCACCCGATGTCCTGGGTGGACGAACTCTTGGACAAGTTGGGAAGGGCAACCTACCTTACGACTACTGACCTGACGAAGGGGTATTGGCAGGTAGAATTGACAGACAGAGCTAGGGAGAGACCGGCTTTCATCACTCCAGTAGGCTTATCTGAGTTTAAAGTAATGCCTTTCCGAATGAAGAACACTCCGGCCACTTTCCAAAGGTTGGTGAACCAGGTGTTAAATGGTGCTGAGGAGTACACCATAGCGTACAAGGATGACATTGCCATCTTCAGTACCAGCTGGGAGGAACACCTTGCACACCTTAGGGAAGTGCTGGACAGGATATAGAGGGCTGGGCTCACTGTCAAAGCTGAGAAGTGCCATTTGACCATGGGGGAAGTGGCATACCTCAGGCATGTGGTAGGCCGAGGATAACCAAATAAAGATAGAGGTGATTCAGGTGTGGCCCAGACCAGAAACACAGAAGCAGGTCAGGAGTTTTCTAATGACAGCAGGATACAACAGGAAATGTGTACCCAATTACAGTGCCCTGGCTGCTCCTCTATCTGACCTGACAAAGAAAAAGATGCCAAAGAAAATTACATGGGTCCCAGCCTGTGAGGAAGCCTTTACCAGACTGAAGGAGGCACTGTGCAATGCTCCTGTTTTGACAAGTCCGGACTATAGCAAAACCTTTATAGTTCAGATGAACACCTCAGATGTGGGTATTGGGGCGGTACTTAGCCAGGTGTCTAGCCAAGGGACAGACCATCCAGTAGCATTCCTGAGTCAGAAGCTGCTCCCCAGGGAGCAAGCATACTCCACGGTGGAAAAGGAGTGTCTTGCCATAGTGTGGGCCCTGAAGAAATTAGAGCCATACTTGTATGGGCAGCATTTTGAGGTGTAGACTGACCACAACCCTCTGGTTTGGCTGATGCAGATGGGAAAAAGCAATGGCAGACTACTAAGATGGAGTCTTGCTTTACAAGGGTATGATCTAAAAATCACACATATGGCTGGAGTGAAGAAGAAGAACGCTGATGGGCTGTCTAGGGTCTATGAAGAGTGAACTGATTTGGGAAGCTCATCCCATGTAGGGAATAGATCCCCCATATTCAGTCTAGGTGGGGAGGAGTGTGACGTAGACAGCCCATTCTGAGTGCTGTATAATTTTTTTTTATATAAAATGTATTAATGGCTGTCTCTGCTGAAAAATCATATGCTCTAGAAATGACCTCACTCATCCCCCCCCCCCCAGATTTCAGCTGACAGATGCAGGCCAAGAGAACTGCTGACAGCATGTATCACGCACTGAGTTTTTAGAGATAATGTGTTACCTGGAAGACTTTAATCAAGGATCCTGTTTGTCTGAGTTAATTACAGAGTTGTAAATGTTAACTTTGTTAAGAGGGAAAATCATAAAAAAGGTTTGACGTTGAAGAGAAAACACAGGTTATTACACAGAGGTGAGGGTCAAAAATGCTCATATGAAGCCTGTGTGAGGCAGGTACTGCATGAGATCAAAGAAAGTGTCATTTGAAACTTGAGTTATGCTAAGGTTGCAGAATTAATACTTTGAAATTACATCATGTGGTTGTGTAGAAATATATATTTTTTAGATATGTTGACAGAGGAGGAGCTGAATGACCTCATCCAAAAGGGGTTGGCAAATACAGCTTGTGAAGATGATTCTGTTTTCACTACAGACACATTTTGACCTGGACTCTGACCACAAAACATCTTGGGGAACACTTAAGCAAGTATTTAGAGACTAAGTACTGTTTCTTTTTAAAAGATTTGTATGTCTTTTGATATAACAGTTCTGTATTTTGTGTTTCACATATTTTTAACTATTTTAGTAAAATTCTTTTTAGAACTTACTTGGTCTGTTTTTGACTTCTTTTTATTTTGTAAGAAAAGCCCATGGTTATAGCAGACAATAGACATAAGCTTGAATGGTGGTATCAAACTGGAAATAGAAACATTAAATGTGAGGTTTTTATTAAAGTTTTAAAGGGTTCATCTCTGAATACCTGGTTAGGTGCCCACAGGCAAAGATATCTGGCCCCCTGAAGACAGATATCTCTGAGCCTGTGCATTGGGTATGCTAGCAAGAGGGTAACAGTTTGAATCCCTGAGACCAAAGATTGATCTGAACTCACAAAAACAGACAAGAGGGTTACCTTGTCTGTTACACTGTTCACAAGACTGTGCTCAGAAGTTGGCACTTTGGGAGTAGAGGGCCTGACCTGCAGAGTGGGTCTGTGACACCTCCAACAGCACACCACCTCCTGCACACCATGCTGGGGTGTTGACAGATGGAGTGCATCCAGGTACCTCCAACAATACAGCACCCCTACACACCATGATAGGGTGTTGGTAGATGGAGTGTGTCCAGGTACCTCCAACAGCACAGCATCCCCCTACACGCCATGCTGGGTGTTGGTAGAAGAAGTGTGTCAAGGTACCTCCAACAGCACAGCATCCCATACACACCATGCTGGGGTGTTGGTAGATGGAGTGTATCCAGGTACCTCCAACAATACAGTACCCCTACACACCATGCTGGGGTGCTGGCAGATGGAATGTGTCCAGGTACCTCCAACAGCACAGCTCCCCTACACACCATGCTGAGGTGTTGGTAGATGGAGTGTATCCAGGTACCTCCAACACCACAGTGCCCCCTGCACATCGTGCTGGAGTTTTTGTAGGTGGAATGTGTCCAGGTACCTCCAACGGAACAGCACCCCTCTAAACACCATGCTGGGGTGTTGGTAGATGGAGTGTGTCCAGGTAACTCCAACAGTACAGCACCCCCTACACACCATGCTGGGGTGTTGGCAGGTGGAGTGTTTCCAGGTACCTCCAACAGTGCAGCGCCCTTACACATCTTGCTGGGGTGCTGGTAGATGGAATGTGTCCATGTACCTCCAACAGCATGGCACCTCTACATACCACGCTGGGGTGTCGGTAGCTGGAGTGTGTCACAGTACCGCCAACAGCACAGTACCCCATATATACCATGCTGAGGTACTGGTAGATGGAGTGTGTCCAGATACCTCCTACAGCTTAGTAACCCTACACACCATGCTTGGGTGTTGGTAGATGGAGTGTGTCCCGGTACCTCCAACAGCACAGAACCCACTACACACCATGTTGGGGTGTTGGTAGATCGAGTGTATCCATGTACCTGTGACAGAACAGCACCCCCTGCACACCATGCTGGGATCTTGGTAAATGGAGTGTTTCCTGGTACCTCCAATAGTACAGCACCCCCTACACATCATGCTGGAGTGTTCGTAGATGGAGTATGTCCAGGTACCTCCAACAGCACAGCACCCCCTACACACCATTCTGGGGTGTTGGTAGGTTGAGTGTGTCCAGGCACCTCTAAGAGCACAGCACCCCCAACACACCATGCTGGGGTGTTGGTAGATGGAGTGTGTTCAGGAACCTTCAACAGGCAGCACCCTCTACACATGACACCATACTGGTATGTTGGTAGATGGAGTGTGTCCAGATATCTCCAACAGTACAGCACCTCTTATCCACCATTGTGGGTTGTGTATAGATGGAGTGTGTCTAGCTACCTCTAACAGCACACCACCTCCTACAAACCATGCTGGGATGTTAGTAGGTGGAGGCTATCCTGGTACCTTCAATAGCACAGCACTCCTGACACATACTATGCTGGGGTGTTGGTAGATGGAGTTTGTCCAGGTACATCCAACATCACAGTACCCCTACACACCATGCTGGGGTCTTGGTAGATGGAAGTGTGTCCAGATACCTCAAACAGCACAGTTCCCCCTTCACACCATTGTGGGGTGTTCATAGATAGAGTCTGTCCCTGTACCTCCAACAGCACAACACCCCGTACACACCATGCTGGGAGTTTGGTAGATGGAGTGTGTCCAGGTACTTCCGACAGGACTGCACCCTCTGCACAAGATGCTGGGGTGTTGGTAGGTGGGAGTGTGTTCAGGTAGCTCCAACAGCACAGCACCCCGTACACACCATGCTGGGGTGTTGGTAGATGGAGTGTATCCAAGTACATCCAACAGCATAGCACCCTGTGCGCACCATGCTGTGGTGTTAGTAGATGGAAGTTCATCCAGGTACCTCCAACAGAACAGCATCCACTACACACCATGCTAGGGTGTTAATAGATGGAGTGTGTCCCTGTACCTCAAACAGCAGAGCACTTCCTACCCACCATGCTGGAGTACAGGTTGATGGAGTGTATCCAAGTACCTCCAACATCAGAACACTCCTACATACCATGCTGGGGTGTCGATAGATGGAGTTTGTCCTGGTACTTCAAACAGCATAGCACCCCTGCACACCATGCTGGGGTGTTGGTGGATGGAGTTTGTCTAGGCACCTCCAACAGCACTGCAACCCCCACACACCATGTTGGGGTGTTTGTAGAGGGAGTGTGTCCAGGTACCTCCAACAGCACAGCACCCCCAACACACCATGCTGGGGTGTTGGTAGATGGAGTTTGTCCAGGTGCCTCCAACAGCACTGCACCCCCCACACACCATGCTGGGGTGTATGTAGAGGGAGTGTGTCTAGGTGACCCCAATGGCACTGCACCCCCTATACACCATACTGGGGTGTTTGGAGAGGATGTGTGTTCAGGTACCTCCAACAGAACAGCATCACTTGCAAACCATACTGGGGGTCGGTAAATGGAGACTGCTCAGTCAGGATTGAAATCTGCCACACTGAACCAGAGACATCAGGCCCACAAGCAACTAACTCCTACAAGAAATCTTTGTTCTCTGCATACATATAGAGCAGGGGGCAGTGACGGGAAATGGACACCCGGAAGTTGTAAGGTTCTTGCTTGAAGCTTCCTTATTTATCAGCAGCTTTGTCTTGCAGAACCCTGAGATCTGCAAGATGATGGAGTTCCTGGAGAAGGATCTGCTGAACAGTATTGTGGACAAAATCATGCACCACACCTCCTTCTCGGCGATGAAGGAAAACCTCATGGCCAACTATAGCACTGTGCCAAAAACTGCCTTCGATCAAAGTTGCTCCCCCTTCATGAGGAAAGGTAGGTGGTATATATCTCAGGCCTAATATCCCACAATTGTCAGCACTGGGCAGTATCCAGGAGTTAAACCCAACATTATCTGATGTGATGCAGAAGTAAGCATGTTGTCAACTGAGCCACTGACTGGGTCACACTGTAACACTACAAAAGAAGGCAGTGCATTCTGACACAAGTGTGTGTGTGTGTGTGTGTGTGTGTGTGGGGGGACAGATAGAGTGCTGCTGTACGAGTTTTCCAGTGGAATGGCATTCTGAGCTTAGACTCACTTGGTAGGTCTCCACCCCAGCAAAGCATGTCATGAGTCACATCGCTGAGATTGGAGCATTTCTTTTAGAGCTGCCAAGAAGTTTTTACCCTTACCTCGTTTTAGTTCTGCCTCAAAAGGTACTCAGAACCAGCACGTTACGCGGCCTAAAAGTGAAGTCTGCTGTGTAATGGATCAGTATCTGGTAGTGTTTCCCTTGCAGCATGCATGGTGGTATTCTGTTTCACAGATGTAGTCACACACAGCACGAGGTTGCCCGGGAAATGGGACAGCAGTCCATGCCAGTGCAGTCTTTTCTTGCGGTGTCCCAGGGAGTTACCTTCATCTCATGCAGTGGCACTTACGCTCATGACGCTGTGTTAAGCTCTGCTGACATAGGCTGTAGCCGCTGTCAGGGAGGTGCGTGGCTAGATAAAACAGACGTACAACCACTTTGTTGCTGGGATGATGGTCATCGGTGCCTTTGAGCCCTGAGCTATGTGGATCCTCACTTGTGGGAGCCATTAGGCCAGAGTCAGTGCTGCCATGGAGGTAAGGCCCCAGCTGGGAGGACTACTGGGGAAACAGTGGTGGATAAAAGAACTGTATTTAAAAAAAAAAATGATAGCCCACCTGTTGGCGCAGTAGTGGGACTACTGCTCCTGAAGCCACTGAACCGGTTAAAGAAGAACCCGGGGCATCAAGGGCCAGCTGGGAAAGGGATCAAAGGCTGCTCCTTTTCTCTGGATGGGAGGGTTCCATTCTGTACCTTAGTACAGCCACCTGTGTGACCCCAGGTAGTAATGTGGATGGAGAACAGAGATGGGGAACGTACGCTATGGTTATTGGTGCTTGACACATCTTGCATATGTGTGTGTGTGTGTGTGTGTGTGCGCGCGATGATGACATGGTATACGACGTCCTGGGGCTGTTGGGAGGAACAGTGAAAATGGCTGCAGCCCTTGCATATTGTGATATATCTAGTCCTTGCACCCCTGCCTCAGCCCTGGTATATCTAGGCCCTACACCCCTGCTTCAGCTCTGGTATATCCAGGTCTGCAGCCCTGCCTCAGCCCTGGTAAATTGGTCCCTGCACCCCTGCCTCAGCCTTGATATATCTGGGCCCTGCATACCTGCTTCAACCCTGGTATCTTCTGGTCCTGCATCCCTGACTGAGCCCTGGTATATCTGAGCCCTGAACCTGCCTCTGTCTTGGTATATCTGGATCCTGCACTTCTGCCTCAGCTGTGGTATATCGGTACCATACACTCTGCCTCAATCCAGGTATATTCTGGTCCTGCATCCCTGCCTCAGCCCTGGTATATCTGGTCCCTGCACCCCTTCCTCAGCCCTGGTATATCCAGGTCCTGCACCCTTGCCTCAGTGTCGCCTAACAATATTGGAAGCTCGGGGGGGCTAAATCCTCCCTACCCTGTCCCCACCAGAGGTGCAAGTCAAGGCACTATGGAGGCACAGTAGCCTAAGCTATGGAGTGCAGTGGAGTCTGGTAGGCTTGGCAGCTCCAGAGGAAGATGGAGGTGGGAGAAAGGAAGGGGGTGTAGAAACAGAAATTAAAACTACCAAGCTGGAAATATGCATGTATGACAAAAAATACAAATAAACTTTCACTATGACATAGATTAAGTGTCCTGTACATTAGTTAAGACGACACATAGAGCAGATTCTTTATGTCTCCCCATCTTCTCATTCACCATAGGTGATGTCGGGGGCTGGAAAAAATGCTTCATGGTAGCCCAAAGTGAAGTCTTTGATGAAGACTACAGGAGGAAGATGGTTGGAATCTCGCTGCACTTCTGCACGGAGCTCTGACTATTCTGGGGAGGAATGAGCATTCAAGGAGGAACACGCCATCCAGAGCGGCATCGAGAACAGGAAGATCTTTTGCCCCTTCGCATTAACGCTAAACCATTAGTTCCCAGACTTTGTCATAGTGAGCCTCCCCCAAGCCATGGAAAAGATCTTGAGCCTCCCCCCAAATACTGAAATAATCTTGGGCCTCTCCGTAGCAAAATAGCATACCTCACACAGCACATCAGGAACAAAGTGAAACTCGTTTGAGTAGTTGGCTGTTATTTTATTCAGTTTATTATAACCCCCTCTGTAACCCCCTTCTCAGGCCGGCCTACTAGTTCTGCTATTTTGACTCTTGAACAATCTTAACCCCTTGTTGCAATACCTCCATGGGTCAGACTGCATTCTCTTTCTGCTTCTGTTCTATGTTTAGTAACCTTCCTACTCTCTCCTACCTTTCCCGTTGTAACCCCTTGTTGCAGTACCTTCATGGGTTTCCCACCTCTTCCCCCTCTTACTTTGGGCTTGATATCAGTGCTCTCAGCAAATGCCAGTGCATTTAAAAGCTGCACATAGTGAAGAAGAAGAGGATGGACTTGTGGACCAGGTGATGGTGCCAAAAATTTTTATTTTCTCATACCACCCAGATTGTGTATACCATCACCGAATGGAAACACACTGCAGCCAGGTTGAAGCCCCAGCACTTCGCAGCTCACCAGCCTCATCGTCACAAGGAAAGCTGGGATGCGTCTTGTATTCCTATTTAAGTATTGTGTCTTAATGAATATCAGGTTTACCATATTAGCTTTATCAGGGGGCTCTTCCCTTCAAGTTTTTTTCAGTATTCCAGCACGAGAAGCATCACCACTGTCACTAAAACCATGTCAATAAAATATTGAAAGAGTTTTAGGAATCACTGAATGCAAGAAAACAAAATGATGTCAAGACGAGCAAGATTATTCGACATCCTGAGTGCACAGCTTCGAGAGAAGGGGAAGTCACATCATGGATTCTCTCAAGGGATTTTTTTTATTTAGTTGTTTAACCAGGAATAGCACACTAAGCTGAAAGCTTTTTAACAGGAGTGACCTGGGAGCACAAGGAAGTTAAGTGACTTGTTTAGGGTCACACAGCATGCAAGTGGAAGCTGTGGGATTCAAACCCAGGTCTGGTCTGCTGTATATTACCAGATTTGCAGCTCAGAGCCTTAGACCACTGCACTATACTGCCTCCTAATCTACCAGTAATTACAGTACTGATCAAATGAGTGCTTATGCACCACCGATTGACCGAATAAGTACACCTGTAACAGGTTCAACAGAACTAGTCTGTATTTTGACTGTAGAAAAAAATCTTTGAATAGTAATTAATTCTTTCTTCTTTGTTCTTTCTGTTTTTCTAGCCAACAGGAAACTACTACATATTTGACTGACCAGATGAAAAATCAGTTTACAGCTCGATTACTGGTAGATCCCCTGAGAGAATCCATGCTAAGACGAGTGATCACAAGTGGAGAGATCTATGATGTGATCAGAACGCATCGTCTAGGAGAAAGGTTTGTATTTTGTTACAATAAACATTGAATAAAACTAGGAACTTGTTGCAGCTGCACAACAACACAAGGACAGGTTTGCAAACAGACTAGAGAAACTCGTATTCAAGCAACTTGAATGGGAACAAGAAGAAATACTAACACATTCTTCTACCCTTATATGTGGACACTCAGTTAAAATAAATACATGTAATAATTTAAACTGTATATAATCATTGAAATCATTAAGAAATATTTAATTCCTAGTAAAAAGCTTTTCTGATAACATCAAGTGAGAAACTAAAAGTGAAATCTTAGCACATAAAAGTAAAGAGAACGTGTTTGTGTAATAAAGCTCCCTAAAGTCATGCGTAAAAGTTTGGTATTAGATAAGACAAAGTAATGTGTTTTCACGTGGTGATTTGTATTTAACTGGTATAAGAATGTAATTCATTTTGATCAGCTGTCAAAATTGACAGAAGCACCTATGTTGTCACTGGTGATGTCATCACGTGATTCACCATTGACTAAAAATACCAACACCTTAATCTGGTTTAGGTCAGTTGGCCTTCATCTGCATCCCCCTCTAATCACTTACCCGGTCAACAAAAGTTAACTAAATAAAAGAAATGTGGTGATGGCATGGAACGAGCTGCCGCATGAGGTAGTGGAGTCAAAGTCAGCGGGAGCCTTCAACGGAGCCTGGGACAAACATCAAGGAATGTCAGGAGGCCTTGTAAGGGGAAAGACCAAAAAATTCGGGGTGGGGAAGGGATGGGGTCACAGATGTAAACTGAAAGTCAGAAACAACCCATACTATTTTGAGCAGATGCAAAGACCGAGCGGTCTCCTTCTGCTGGCCATTTTCTTATGTTCTTATGTGGGAGTAAAAGTCCAAAACTGTATGCAGAGAACCCTGCCCCCGCCCAATGAAGCCTGATTTTGGAAGTAAAGTGCTGGGGCTATGTTTGTGTTTCATCAGTATTGACGACAATGTTAAACAGAAAATAAAAAAAAAGTTCAGTTTTGACTTAAGTCTGGCCGTCTACTCCTTTGAGCTGTGAGTGCACTTCATTTGGAACTGTTTGGTGCTTAAGAGGGTTAGCCACCCTCAGACTGCACCCAGCGACCTCTGACTACTAGAAGTGCAGAAACTTCACTGGTTTATCTACAGAAAGACCAGACTGGAAGGAAAAATGTATTTTAAGGTTATACCATATTGTGGAGGGTGCAAGGATATATGACACTGAGCAGCTGAAAATAAGAACATTTGTGAAATGTTATGAATTTTTTTATGAATTTATTTCAGTTTTAAATTTATTTATGTATGTATCGCATGTATATATATATGTATGTATGTATGTATGTATCTATCTATCTATCTATCTATCTATCTATCTATCTATCTATCTATCTATCTATTATATATATATATATATTTGTTTATTTAAAATGTGGCAGCCAGGAGAAGCACACTGAGCCAGGGCTCATTTCTAGGTGTGACCCGGGGAGGGGATACAGCAGGAGTGAAACAGCAATAACAACATTAAGACAGCTGCGTGTACACGAACAACCACGGTACAAGCTCTGGTATATCTAGTCCTTGCTCCCCTGCCTCAACCCTGGCCTATCTGGGTCCTGCACTCCTGCCTTAGACCTGGTATACTGTAATCCGTACACCCCTGCCTGAGTCCTGGTATATCTGGGTCCTGCACTCTTGCCTCATCACTGGTATATCTGGGCCCTGCAACCCTGGTACATCTGGGCCCTGCACCTCTTCCTCGGCCCTGCACGCCTGCCTCATCCCTGGTATATCCTGGTCCTGCATGCCTGCCTCAACCCTGGTATATCTGGGCCCTGCATGCCTGCCTCAACCCTGGTATATCTGAGCCCTGCACATCTGCCTCAACCCTGGTATATCTGGGCCCTGCACCCCTGCCTCAACCCTGGTATATCTGAGCCCTGCACGTCCGCCTCAACCCTGGTATATCTGGGCTCTGCACCCCTGCCTGAACCCTGGTATATCTGAGCCCTGCACGTCCACCTCAACCCTGGTATATCTGGGCCCTACACCCCTGCCTCAACCCTGGTATATCTGAGCCCTGTACCCCTGCCTCAGCCCTGGTATATCTGGGCCCTGCACCCCTGCCTCAGCCCTGTTATATCCTGCTCCTGCATGCTTGCCTCAGCCCTGGTGTATCCTGTTCCTGCAGCCCTGCTTCAGCCCTGGTATATCCTGGTCCTGCGCCCTTGCTTCAGCAATGGTATGTCTGGGTCCTGCACCCCTGTCTCATCTCTGGTATATTCTGGCCCCTACACCTCTGCCTCAGCCCTGGTATATCTGGGCCCTGCACCCCTGCCTCAGGCTTGGTATATCCGGCCCCTGCACCCCTGCCTAAGCCCTGGTATATATAGGCCTTTCACCCCTGCCTCAGCCCTGGTATATCCAGTCCCTGCACACCTGCCTCAACCCTGGTATATCTGGGCCTGCACCCTGCCTCAGCCCTGGTATATCTGGGCCCTGCACCTCTGCCTCAGCCCTGGTATATCTAGGGCCTGCACCCCTGCCTCAGGCTTGGTATATCCGGCCCCTGCACCCCTGCCTAAGCCCTGGTATATATAGGCCTTTCACCCCTGCCTCAGCCCTGGTATATCCAGTCCCTGCACACCTGCCTCAACCCTGGTATATCTAGGCCTTGCACCCCTGCCTCAGCCCTGGTATATCTGGGCCCTGCACCTCTGCCTCAGCCCTGGTATATCTGGGCCATGCACCCCTGCCTCAGGCTTGGTATATCCGGTCCCTGCACCCCTGCCTAAGCCCTGGTATATATAGGCCTTTCACCCGTGCCTCAGCCCTGGTATATCCAGTCCCTGCACACCTGCCTCAACCCTGGTATATCCAGTCCCTGCACCCCTGCCTCAGCCCTGGTATATCTGGGCCCTACACCCCTGCCTCAACCCTGGTATATCTGAGCCCCGTACCCCTGCCTCAGCCCTGGTATATCTGAGCCCTGTACCCCTGCCTCAGCCCTGGTATATCTGGGCCCTGCACTCCTGCCTCAACCCTGGTATATCTGAGCCCTGTACCCCTGCCTCAGCCCTGGTATATCTGAGCCCTGTACCCCTGCCTCAGCCCTGGTATATCTGGGCCCTGCACTCCTGCCTCAGCCCTGGTATATCCAGTCCCTGCACCCCTGCCTCAGCCCTGGTATATCTTGGCCCTGCACTCCTGCCTCAGCCCTGGTATATCTGGGCCCTGCACTCCTGCCTCAGCCCTGGTATATCTTGGCCCTGCACTCCTGCCTCAACCCTGGTATATCTGAGCCCTGTACCCCTGCCTCAGCCCTGGTATATCTGAGCCCTGTACCCCTGCCTCAGCCCTGGTATATCTGGGCCCTGCACTCCTGCCTCAACCCTGGTGTATCCAGTCCCTGCACCCTGCCTCAGCCCTGGTATATCTTGGCCCTGCACTCCTGCCTCAGCCCTGGTATATCTTGTCCTGCACTCCTGCCTCAGCCCTGGTATATCTGGCCCACCCCTGCCCAGCCCTGATACATCTGGTCCTGCACTCCTGCCTCAGCCCTGGTATATCTGGGTCCTGCACTCCTGCCTCAGCCCTGGTATATCTGGCCTGTACCCCTGCCTCAGCCCTGGTATATCTGGGTCCTGCACTCCTGCCTCAGCCCTGGTATATCCAGTCCCTGCACCCCTGCCTCAGCCCTGGTATATCTTGGCCCTGCACTCCTGCCTCAGCCCTGGTATATCTGGGCCCTGCACTCCTGCCTCAGCCCTGGTATATCTTGGCCCTGCACTCCTGCCTCAACCCTGGTATATCTGAGCCCTGTACCCCTGCCTCAGCCCTGGTATATCTGAGCCCTGTACCCCTGCCTCAGCCCTGGTATATCTGGGCCCTGCACTCCTGCCTCAGCCCTGGTATATCCAGTCCCTGCACCCCTGCCTCAGCCCTGGCATATCTTGGCCCTGCACTCCTGCCTCAGCCCTGGTATATCTTGGCCCTGCACTCCTGCCTCAGCCCTGGTATATCTTGGCCCTGCACTCCTGCCTCAGCCCTGGTATATCTGGGCCCTGCACTCCTGCCTCAGCCCTGGTATATCTTGGCCCTGCACTCCTGCCTCAGCCCTGGTATATCTTGGCCCTGCACTCCTGCCTCAACCCTGGTATATCTTGGCCCTGCACTCCTGCCTCAGTCCTGGTATATCTGGGCCCTGCACTCCTGCCTCAGCCCTGGTATATCTGGGCCCTGCACTCCTGCCTCAGCCCTGGTATATCTGGGCCCTGCACCCCTGCCTCAGCCCTGGTATATCTTGGCCCTGCACTCCTGCCTCAGCCCTGGTATATCTGGGCCCTGCACTCCTGCCTCAGCCCTGGTATATCCAGTCCCTGCACCCCTGCCTCAGCCCTGGTATATCTGGGCCCTGCACTCCTGCCTCAGCCCTGGTATATCCAAGTGCAGCAGCCCTGCCTCAGTTTTGCCTAACAATATTGGAAGGTCGGGGGTGAATCCCCCCCACTCCATCCCCACTAAGGAGTGCAGTGGGTCTGGTATGCTTGGCAGCTCCAGAGGGAGATGGGAGAAAGGAAGGTGGGTGTAAACAGAAATTTAAATTACCAGCTGGAAATATCCATGTATGACAATAAAAACCTCTCACTGTGACATAAATTAAATGTTCTGTACATTAGTTAGGACAACACATAGAGCAGGTTCGTTATTTCTCCCCATCTTCTTGTTTTCCATAGGTGATGTCAGAGACTGGAAAAAACACGTCACAGAAGCCCAAAATGAAGTCTTTGATGACGACTATAGGAGGAAGATGGCGGGAAACTCGCTGCCATTCTGCACGGAACTCTGATCACTCTGGGGAGGAGTGAGCATTCAAGGAGGAACACGCTGTACAGAGCTGCATGAAGAACAGGAAGATCTTCAGCCCCTTTGCATTACAAACGCTAACCATTAGTTCCCAGACTTTGTCATAGTGAGCCTCCCCCAAGCCATGGAAAAGATCTTGAGCCTGCCCCCCAAATACTGAAATAATCTTGAGCCTCCCCCAAGCCATGGAAAAGATCTTCCCCAAAATATTAAAATAATCCTGGGCCTCCTCATAGCAAAATATTATACCTCGCACAGTATATCAGGAACAAAGTGAAACTCCTTTGAATAATTGGCTGTCATTTTATTCAGCTTATTATAACCCCCTTTGTAACCCCTTCAGGCCTGCCTACTAGTTCTGCTATTTTGACTCGTGAACCGTTGTAACCCCTTGTTGCAGTACCTTCATGGGTTTCCCACCTCTCCCCCTCTTACTTTGGGCTTGATATCAGTGCTCGCAGCAAATCCCAGTGCATTCAAAAGCTGCACATAGTGATGAAGAAGAGGATGCACTCATGACCAGGTGATGCTGCTAAAAATCTTTATTTTCTTATACCACACAGATTGTTTATACCATCAGCGAATATAAACACACACTACAGCCAGGTTAGATCCCCAGTGCTTCGAGGTTCACTGGCCTCATTGTCATGAGGAACGCTGGGATGTTTCTCGTATTCCCATTTAAGTATCACATCTTAGTGACTATCAGGTTTACTGTATTAGCCTGATCAGGGTGCTTTTCCCTTTAATTAATTTTTCAACATTCCAGCATGAGAAGCATCACCAGAGCTGTGACTAAAACAATGATAATAATGTATCGAAAGAGGTTTCTGAGTCACTGAACGCAAGGAAACAAAACAACTCTGAGACGAGCAGGACAATTCGACATCCTGAGTTCACAGCTTCAAGAGAAGGAGAGGTCTTGCCATGGATTCTCTCAGGGGGGAGCTACCAGTAATTATACAACGGTAAGAACATTTCCTGGACTCTGATTGGTCAGTGTGTGCCTGAGACAGTGATCTTATTACACAATAACATCACTGTGTGAATTTGGAAGATGTCGACTTCTTATTTTTCAGAAACAAAGTTATATTGCCACACTAAAAATCTACTGTAACTTTTTTTAATTTGTATAACATCGAGCCATTGTATAATTGCAATAAGGCACTCCAAGGTGTGTGTTATTGTGTAATAACGTCACTCCTGGGGTGGTGGAAGCGCTCGGCTTTGCCTTGTCCTTCAACCCATCCCAGAAGTGATGTTATTACACGATAACACACACCTTGTCATGCCTTATTGCTTAATTATAGCACTGATCAAATCAGCGCTCATGCGCCACTGACTGGCGAATAAGTACACCTGTACCAGGTTCAACAGAACTAGCCTGCATTTTTACTGTAGAAAAATATCTTCGAATAATAATTCATTCTTTCTTTGTTCTTTCTGTTTTTCTAGCCAACAGGAAACTACTATATATTTGACCAAGCAGATGAAAAGTCAGTTTATACCTTAATTACTGGTAGATCCCCTGAGAGAATCCATGCTAAGACGAGTGATCACAAGTGGAGAGATCTATGATGTGATCAGAACACATCGTCTAGGAGAAAGGTTTGTATTTTGTTACAATAAACATTAAATAAAACTAGGAACTTGTTGCAGCTGCACAACATCACAAGGACAGGTTTGCAAATAGACTAGAGAAGAGAAACTCGTATTCAAGCAACTTGAACATGAATGAAAAGAAATACAAAGACATTCTTCCATTATATGTGGACACTCAGTGAAAATAAATACATATAATAATTTAAACTGTGTATATGAAAGCATTTAGAAATATTGAATTCTAAGTGAACAGCTTTTTGATAACATTGATTAAGGGAGAAACTAAAAGTAAAATCTTCGTTAAAAATAAAGAGAACATGTTTGTGTAATAAAGCTTCCTAAAGTCATGCACAAAAGTTTGGTTATAGATAAGACAAAGTAATGTGTTTTCATGTGGTGATTTGTATTTAACTGGTATAAGAACGTTATTCAGTTTGCTCAACTGTCAAAATTGACAGAAGCACCTATGTCGTCACTAGTGATGTCATCATGTGGGGACTATAAAAGTCCAAAACTGTATGCAGAGAACCCACCCCCTGACAAAGCCTGATTTTAGGAAGTGAAGCGTTGGGGCTATGTCTGTGTTTCATCAGCACTGGCGATAATGTTAAACAGAAAATAAAAAAAAGTTTAATTTTGACTTAAGTCTGTCCATCTACTCCTTTGAGCTGTGAGTGCACTTCATCTGGAACTGTCTGGTGATTAAGAGGGCTAGCCACCCTCAGACTTCACCCTACGACCACTGACTAGAAGCGCAGAAACTTCACTGGTTTGTCTATAGAAAGACCAGACTGGAAGGAAAAATGCATTTTAAGGTTAAAATATATTGTGGAGGGTGCAAGATTTTATGACATTGAGCAGATGAAAATAAGAAAATTTGTGAAATGTTATTAATTTATGTATGTATGTATATATTTATTTGTTTATTTAAAATTTGGCAGACAGGGTAGGCACACTGAGCCAGGGCTCGTTTCCAGGTGTGGCCCGGGGAAGGGATACAGCAGGGAGTGAAACAGCATTATACAATGACAAGAAAGAATCCTGGATTCTGATTGGACAGTGTGTGCCTGAGATAGTGCTGATATTGCAGTATAACATCACTGTCACTGATTAGCATTAGCTTTGCTTGCTCTCATTATTGACCAGTATTTGCTTTTTTTTCCTCTTCTCTTAAGAAACTCACTACAAATCTACTAAAAACATTCGCCTCGTGCTTCAACCCACCCCAGGGGTGATGTTATTACACAATATCACATCCCCAGTTGTGCCTTATTACTTAAATAACAAAGTTAAGACAGCTATGTGTACTTGAACAATAACATCACAGTACAAGCACTGAATATCGGAGAAAGAAAAAAAAAAACAATGTAAAAAGTGTACGTCTATTATTGGGTACCCACAGCGAGAGCTTAGGGAGCATAACACCAGTCAAGATGTGGCACGATATCTCAAGTTGAAGTTTCAAGTTTGTTAATTAAAACAAGAAAAGATGATAACTAACAGCTAATGCTCATTTTGAATGGCCTTTTGAAATACAGAACGTTAACATTTGTGCAGAGGTACCTCATGTTTAGACATGATTACAAATCGAATACATGATAGATACATGTGTATTACAAGGCAGGAATTATATCGAGAGGTTTTGAGGATATGAAACTTCGAGAGCAAAGCTCAAGAAGCTCCTAAAGTCCCCAAACCCTTGAGATCCAATTACTGCCTTATAGCACACTTAGGATGATCAGAGGGAGTAGGAGAATGGAACGGCTAGGTTAGGGAGACAGGAGAGGTGAGTGGGAACAGAGGAGAGCCAGTATTGGGCCATGAAGGAGGAACAGTGTGAGAGACACCAGGGCCCAAGGGAGAAGAAATGGAGATAAGCATATAGAGAGTAGTGATGGGTGAAAGATGAGACACTAATGGCAAAGTGGCAGAAGGAATGAAGAATGGGGTTCAGTCTGGCAAGCATATGATGAGCTGAGATCCCAAGCACCTGCATTATGTGCAGTCCTCGCTTTTTCAAGGTGTGTTACCATCCCTTCTGATGTGCGATTTCTTTAGAGACAGACACATATGAGTTCAGCATGAGTCACTCTGTTGGACACTACCCTTTGTTCATATCACCAGCGGCAGGTTTAACACCGGCTCATGCACGACATTGCCCATCATGGCGACACGCATTCATGTGGACTAGCAGCTTCCAGCAGCTGAACTTAGGTGGGTCGCTCGACTTATATAACATGATAAAAAGTTCTGCAAAACTATAACTTTAGGTTATTATCTGACACATTGACAGCTGTACAGCGTTTACTTTCTCACTGCTGTTGCTAGGTAATAGCTGAGCACACATGAGTAGAAATGTACTAAACTGCTGACAGTGTGCCTTAAGTATTGTTATTTAACATAAACTCGCTTGCTTCCCGGAGACCTCTGTGTGGTTTAAAAGCTATCTCTCCAGGAGATCTGTCTGTATGCATTGGCCCTGACACCTCCCCTGCCCTCTCGGGTGTTCCACAGGGCTCCATCCTTGGCCCATTGCTGTTCTCCGTGTTCATTAATTCTCTCCACTCTGACAGTCTAACTTGTCATGCCCTGATGTATGCCGGTGATCTTGTCCTCTTTTATAGTGACAAGCCCTTGAGAACATATCCACCATCCTGTCCCGTAACTTTAGTTTGGCATACACGGTTTACCTATGTGGATCTGACAACAGTGTTGTCAATGTTCGGCATAGCGAGATCTCGAATATGAATAGTGAAATTTCACCTGTTAGAGCATTGAGTAATTTTAGTAGAGGTTTTTTACACGAACTCCCCATGTCCTCCCTTCCTAAAACAACTAACTCCGAGTCGGAGCTGATTTGAAGGAGCAAAAGTCATGAAAGGGCGAAATTTCACCCGCATGTCCCTCACAGCAACAATCTATAAACCTGTCAAGATTGTCGCTGTGAGGGATTTTGCCATCTGAGTTTCACTGTTCGGTTTGCACACCTGCATACACCTGGTTTCAGTCACATCAGCTCCTAGTCAATGAAAATAAAGCCAAATCAATGCTTTTCAGGTCTAAAACCTACCTTACTAGCATCACTAAGTCTGGTTCCACTCTCTCGGTACTGACATCTGCTGGATCTGCTCTACAGAATGTGCAAAATTTCAAATACTTGGGCGTAACCTTGACCCCTCACTCTCCTATACAGACCATGTAACCACCATAATACGTCGGGTTAACCAAAAAGTTAGGGTGTCTCACCAACTAAAACTGACCCAGTGAAGCCCATCTAGCTATTGCTGTAGGAAACTTACTTACTGTTATTGACTACTTCTCCCCAACATGCTCACATATGTCTCTGACCCTACGCTCACGCCTTATCTCAGCCTATAACAACATCTGCCATCTTGCTCTCCTGGCACCATATTCCACCCATCACTGTCACCTGTACCAGTCACTGGGCTGTCTCCCACTCCCCTCGCATTTTGACCATGCCCTTGGCTGTCTTATCGACAGCACCCTTAGATGCGGAGAGACATCTCTATATGCATCCCTCCTGAAGGTCCAGGCTCTTTGGAGGTGCCTACATGCAACCACGGTCCCTTTCATGGAAATCCCAAAAGTCTGTATTACTATGTGGGTAAAGTGCTATCTGTTGCTGCTCTCTCATTGTTTAACAGTCTCCCAATGCCCCTCCGCTCCCTAGACACCCATAGCATTTTCAAGCAGCGCTTCAAATCCTGGATACTAAGTGAAGCCAAATGCTTCTGCTCTCCAGGGTAGTCATCTGCCCTCTCACCTCCCCTACTTGCCATCTTTTGTTACCACTTCTGTCCTGTTCTTCTGCATCTTTTTCCGCTTTGCTGTGTCCTCCCAGCACCCCTGCCCCTCTCCTTGTTTCATTTCTCCATTGCCTATACATTCCTAGTTTATGTCACATGTTCATGTCACTCTTACTTGTACTACTTGCACCTGACGTGTCCCGTGGTCAGTCCCTGTATACTACTGTACAAGCTACCGATTTTTTCTTCCGTACAAGCTAACGTTTGAGTAATATGTTTAATGATTACTGTTGACTTGTTGTAAATTTGATGTTTCCTGCTCCAATCTGCCTATAATTGTAAAGTGTTAAGTTTCTCTTTGTAATTCTACTCTATACTATGACTTAATCTGTGCCATTTGTTGTGGCCCGGGTCGTGCCTGAAAATGGTCCCCAGGATCAGTGCACCTATCCAGTTATGAAAGACTTAAAATAGTACTTTCTGTTCCTCCCACTCTGTCGTCTTCCTCCTTGCTTCTCTCTCTCTCTCCTTCTTGTTTAGAAGTGACTTTGTAAGCTTCTATAGCACAACACACAGCCTGCGAATAATGCTCTGTGTAATAGTTATTTGTTCTCTTATTCTGTTATGGTCCGCATGATTTCCTTCCTAACTATTAGTGACGTTTTCTCTCTGTCTCTTCCCCTGCTGACACTTCCCCCATGGCATACCGACCCGCTTCCCTGCTTTAAAGAAGCCTAAATCAACAAGGAGTGCATGTAGTCCTGCTGACCAGCGCTGTAGCCCAGCTGCATAAGGAGCAGCAGTAGGTAGGAAGACAATAGTAGTTTGTTCTCCTGTTCCCTTTCACTGATTGGGTGGCTGGGGGAGTAGGGGCCCTTCATCCTTGTAAACTGAGCCTCACGCTACCTCCTCCCCAGAATCTTAAAGGAAACACTTCTCTGGGTGTCACCTACCCACTGCACGCAAGGGCTTTCTTCCCACACGGCTATTTTATTTGATGAGGCAATTGTATGAGGTGGAGACTGGAGAGTGAGATAAAGTTGAAAGTACGTGCCCCTTTACCTTAACAATAAACTCTTAACAGCATCAGGAATCAAAGTGCTTCAGCTGGTATCCAGAACCAGATCTGCCAGTAGTAGCAGCAGTCAGCTGAAAATACAGAGTCCTTTCTGGCCGCATTCTCAGCGTGCTGCTGAGGTCTGAAGATCTTAGAATCAACTCAGCAGTCTTTCCCAGTGACTTCAGAAAGGGAAGACCCTGCACTTGCTGGAAGGAACACAACTGTTTTCCCAGAGTTACCTTTGCTGGTGGGAAGTGCATGAGAGCAAAGCACTGATAGGGACTGTCTGGACTGGCTCGTGGGGTAAGGCTACGCTGAGCACTGTGAAGGTTATTCATCTATCGTCCGAACTCCAGAAGGGTAAAGTATTTTGTGACATTTCATGCTTTTTGTTCCTGGATCTGTCTGTCCTGCTGTGTTCTTCACGCTGGCACCTAAAGTGACACCCACTGGTAGTGACAGGCTGTGGGAGCAACCTGCAGAGGCACATCTGTCAATCATTCAGTGTTGTATGCTACTGCTCAACAGTATAGATTAGCTCTGAACCCCTTCTCCCATGCACCTCGTCTGGAGAGCCACCCTGATGCATGCTGGGGAAATTCACCACTTCTGAACCTACAGGTCTGAGCCCTACAGGTGTCAACAGCCAAGTTATTGCAGCGCAGCACCCAGCGCTAGCTGTCTGCCCATTGAGGCAAGCCTTAGAAAAGAGTGAATTAAAGAGGAGCACTCGGCACTGAAAGCTCCACACCCATTCACTGGGGCTGGTCCCACTTTCTACTTTGTGTGCAAAAAGGTTTTTAATACCTCCTATTTGCTGTAGTGTGGTAGATTGTATTACTGTATTTCAGATTAATTTTGCTTCCTTCCAGATTGGCATTTTCTGTAACTACAAGTCCCAGAATCCCCTGCAGCTGACGTCAGAGCAGGACTGCTGCAGTGGGAGACTGAATAGCCTGCAGTGCAACTTAACGAGAGTTTCTATCAGTTCTGATCTGTAGTTTAGCAGTGGATCTGATCTGTAGTTTAGCAGTGGTTGACAGTCTGTTCTGTTGTTTACCAGTCACTGGCAGTCTGATCTGCTGTTTAGCAGTGCTTGGCAGTCAGTCAGCAGACTGTGCAGGTGGAGGTTCGTGCCAGAGCCAGTTGGGCTCTTCTGGACAGCAAACTCATTTGGCGGCCTTCATTTAAGGACAGACTTTGTCTGTTTCACTGCCCTGCTCTCCTGCTCCTCCAGTTGGGGGGAGGACTCTGTTGTGGCACAACCCGGGGGAGGGGAATACAGATGAATGCCAACTGACCTTGAACCAGGTTAAGCTGTTGGTGGTATTTTTCATGAATTTTGGCCAGGGCACCAGGGAAATTCTCCTACTCTTTTCGAGAAGTGCCATCTTTAACATCCACCTGAACTACCACCAATCCAGGCAGACAGGACTTCAGTTTAACATCTCATCTGAAAGACGGCACCTCAGGAGTGCAGCATCCCCTTCATGCAGTGGCAGTATTAGGATTCAACCCAAGTGCCTGGTGTGGGGATAGAACTCACAACCTTCTGATCTCCCAGCCTCAGAGGTGAGTGTGCTACCTGCTGAGCCACTGACACTTACATTATTAATAGCTACCTGGAATCAGGAGATGCTCCCATACACTTTCTATCTCAGGTGTGTAAGGCGTTGGCTGAGCCCCCAGAGGTGACTAATGAAAAAGCTGAACAAAAGTGCGAAGCTGAGCTGGAGATACAAATTCCACCAAAAAGATGGTCTTCAATTTATGTAAAACAATATGCGGTCTCACCCTCAAACTCGTAGAAAGAGTTTGCATGGAAGACAGTAGCTGGCTACTTTAGAACACCCCAAATTACGGCTAAGTTTAATACTACCCATTCTCTGGTTGCGTCCCCGTGTAAGACAGTTCTGGTCAGACGTAAATGTGGAGTTACAAGAGATATCGCTTTGCTTTCCAGCCTTGACGTTGAAAATTCGCATTATGTTTGGATTATCCAACAAAACTCTTTAACAAGAACCAAAAACAGCAGTCCAATGAGTCTGACCGATGGTGGGAAAAGAACTGAGGAGGGAGGGGGGAAATTTATGTATACGCTGACGCCTGACGGCATTGTGGGTGGCCCCCTCACTGACTGTTTGCAAACGTTTCCGTGTGGTCCTAGTGTCTGGTAGCTATATATTCCAAAGGTGTGGCCTAATGAAAGCGATGTCCTCGAGGAAGATCCCAAAATAATAAATAAAGCAGAAACTACAGCGAAAAAAGCTATCATGAACAAGTGGCTTCTGTGGGACCCTCCCAGAAACACACAAATGGAGAGACATAGTGATAAAGGTTTATCAAGTGAGAAAAAATCCTCACAGTTTGTAATCAAATGGGTCCATTTAACAACGGATGGAATGGATGGGTAGAATATGTGATAGAGAAAACAGTTGAATTTATACCGTGATGCAGAGTGTTAAGACATAGCGTAAAGCTAATTTTCAGACTTTATGTGGGTTTAAACAGGACTCAAATGTTTTTTCTTTAATAGGACCAATAAGGAAATTAAAGTGCATTGAATGAATTAATAGAACAGCCACGTGAAAACGAACCCAGTAATATAACCTAAATTGGAGACAATCCTGAAAGAGAGACTGGTTTCCTTTTTGGAGACCAGTGGGCTGCAGGACGGTAGGCAGCGTGGGTTTGTCTCTGGTAGGTCCTGTCAGAGCAACCTGATAGAGTATTATGACTGGGTAACTAGGCAATTGGACATGGGCCATGTGGTGGACATCCTGTACCTGGACTTCAAGAAGGTGTTCGATTTGGTGCCACATAGGAGGCTGGGAAGTAAGCTGGAAGGCATAAAAGTGGGGTGAAGGTGGTGGGATGGGCAGTGAACTGGCTGCATAGGCGACAACAGTTGTAGAAGGGGAGCTCTCAGCTCTGAGAGCGGTGACAAGTGGGGTACCGCAGGGATCTGTTCTGGGGCCAGTGTTGTTCCGAATCTTCATAGCAGACATCTCAATCAGCATCAGGACTGGAGAATGGTGCATGTGGTACCCCCTCCACAAGAGCAGCCCCAAGGATGAGCCAGGAAATTACAGACCGGTGAGCCTCACATGCAATGCGGGAAAGCTGATGGAGACAATCCTGAAGAAGAGATTGGTTTCCCTCCTAGAGGCTAATGGGCTGCAGGACAGCAGGCAGCATGGGTTTTCTCAGGCAGATCCTGTCGGACCAACCTGGTGGAGTACTATGACTGGGTAACCAGGCAATTAGGCAGGGGCCATGCAGTGGAGGTCCTTCCCTGGACTTCAGTAAGGCATTCAATTTGGAGCCACATGGGAGGCTAGGAAATTAGATGGAAGGCACAGCGGCGGGGACAAAGATAGTGGGATGGGTAGTGAACTGGCTGCAAGGGAGACAGCAGAGGGTGGTGGTGGGAGGGGAGCTTTCATTACCCAGGGCAGTGACAAGCAGATTGCCACAAGGCTCTGTACCGTGGCTGGTGTTGTTTGGGATTTTCATAGCAGACATCTCAATAGGCATCAAGAGCAAGATCAGTCTGTTTGCAGATGATACCAAGATGGGAGCAGTAGTGGATGACTTAGAAGGGTGGCAGGAATTGCAGGATGATCTGGCAAAACTAGAGGCCTGGTCGGACAGCTGGCCGCCGGGGTTTAATGCCAAAAAATGCAAAGTGCTGCACTTTGGCACAAAGAACTCAAGGAGGAGCTATCAGATAGGGGGGTTTCAGTTAGCCATGACAGAGGAAGAGAAGGATCTAGCGGTGATCATAACGGGGTCAATGAACAACTTAGCACAGTGCAGGAAGGCGGCGGCAAAGGCCAACAGGATGCTGGGCTGTATTGCCAGGGGAATATCCTCCAGGAAGGGGCAGGTGATTCAGCCACTGTATAGGTCACTGGTCAGACCACACCTGGAGTACTGTGTGCAGTACTGGTGCCAGTACCTGAAGAAGGACATTAGGTTACCAGAGGGGGTGCAGTGCAGGGCAACAAAGATGATCCAAGGGCTAGGGGACATGTCATACGAGAGCGGGCTGAGGAAGTTGAACATGTTCTCCCTGGAGGACAGGAGGGATGGGAGGATATGATTGAAACCTTCAAGTACTTGAAAGGCATAAACAGGACAGGCTCAGAGGCACTGTTTAACTTAAGGGGGGAAGGACACTAGAGGGCATGATCTCAGAATGGAGGGGGTAGATTCAGAATGGAAATGAGGAGACACTTTTTTATAGAGAGGGTGGTGTCTGGGTGGAACGCACTGCCTGAGAAAGTGGTGTCCTGTAGTACAGTGGGCTGCTTCAAAAGGGGTTGGGACACAGTAAAGGGGAGGGTCACGGGAGGGGGGAAGAGAGGGAGGGGCAGCTGCAGTATAAGGGTTGCTAGCTGTGCAATCGAGCAGACTTGATAGACCAGAAGGTCTTTATCTGTTGGCAATGTCGTATGTTCGTAAGTTAGTAGAACAACCATGTGAAAATGAACCCAGTAATATAACCTAAATTGTACCGTTAGCCGAATGACATTCAGTACACTGGGACTGTTGCCATGAGCACTGATGAAATCTAAGTCTTATCAACCATACTCTGTACTGTGAGCCATGTATTCACTTGGCAAATAAAACTGAATAAAAAAAAAAACTTGCGTTCACCACTCGAGTCGTTACTGTAGAAAGAAGAAGGACTCATTACAGAAGGAGGTGGAGTCCGTGACAGAAACAGTTGGTAAAGTCTCTGCAGTTACTTTGGGGCTGGTTTATCAAAATAAAATCCTTCAGTTCCGATCAGAGCACTTGGAAAACTGTGCTCGCTCTGCAAGGCTGTGGCTCCTGTGGGTGGCAGAAAGGTCAGAGAGGCAAGACTTAAAATGATACCGATACCACCAATGTCATCGTTTGGTGCAATGGGATGGTGATTTTAGTTTTAGTTAGTGTTTACTGTTTTCAGTAATCTAACATACAGTTGAATACTAACTGCAGCCCTTTTCAAAGTCCAAGCTTTCTTTCTTTTTTTTTTGGAATTCAAAGTTTATTGGACTTTTAACTTAAACAACATACTGCCCAACCCGGTGGTGCAGAGAGGTTGAGTGCTGGTGCCCACCTCTCCCCACCAGACTGGTGACGAGTTCGAAATGGACTCGGGCGCTGGGGTCGCCAGGGAAGGATTGAGCATCCGTAGGACTGCTCTCCTCCCTGGGTGGGTTGGGGATGAATGGTCGCTCTGCAGCGGCCCCTGGTTAAGACCAGGAGCACTGCAGAGGGATCACACTAAGGGGGAATATCACAGAAAAATGGAAATACCGCTGTGGGGACTGACTGGATGATGGCTGCCGGCCCAGGACACGTCTGAAGAATCCCAGGAAGCCATGGAAAGCCTCAGAAGCACCCGGGACTGAAGGAAAAAATAGTGTGCCAGTCTTCTCCCGCTAGTGCCCTCCTCCCTCAGAGGAGAGGGACCCACGCAGTAAAAGGGTTGCACCGAGCTATCCCGAGGATGGCTGCAGATCTGAGGTAAGGTGGCTTGGTGGAGGTAGTAGGAGGAATAGCTGTGAGGTCATGGCAGCCCAAAAGAGTGGCAGCTGCAGAGCACAATGAGGGTATAAATAGACAACTAAAAAAAAACAACCAAATAACATACCGCTACGGAACACCTGGTCACACTGTCGTTATGTATCACCTTGCTATAAGGCTTCGTTAGGGGGACTGATACAAGCAGTATGGCTTGGTGTTCTATAGCAGTCTGGGACCATGAATAAATCACTAATGTTTAATATTAGCCATTGGTGTGTGCACTGTTTTTTATTGTTCAGTTATGATTGTTTAAACACAGCACCATTAGGGGAGCGCGGCGTGAACTGTTTTTGTGGTGTTCAGTTACGATTGGTTAAACAACGATTATGATTGTTTAAACACACCACCATTAGGGGGGCGCGGAGTGCACTGTTTTTCTGGTGTTCAGTTACGATTGGTTAAACAACGATTATGATTATTTAAACACAGCACCATTAGGGAAGCGCGGAGTGCACTGTTTTTGTGGTGTTCAGTTACGATTGGTTAAACAACGATTATGATTGTTTAAACAACAGCACCATTAGGGGAGCGCGGAGTGCACTGCTCAGCCTGCCCTTCTCTATACAAAATAGTCGCCCAGGCAACATTAATAAATTGAGCACAGATCTGAACCAGTGTTTAAAAACCAGCTTCTACTGGGAAAATTACTTGGAGTCAGCGCAGGTCTCCTTTAAGAATGTGGGAAACTGCCATATTACCTTTTGTCACACTAATTTTTCTCAGAAGTAGCATAAAGGAGATCTGTTAGGCATTTATTCCCTGTCTCCTGTATTCTTGCTCAAGTAGAATGCCTTTTACTTGGCAGTCGACATAGGTACCAGACCTGTACCCCTGCCATCAGTGCTGCCCAATAATCTCTTTCAAAGTTAGGAGCTCCTAACCCCCCCCCTTTCCTGTGGGTCATTTTACTTGGGTCAATTTTATTTTTTAAAATTCTTTGATAACCAGGTAAGGCCCACTAGGCACAAAAGCTTGTTTTCAGGGGTGACCAGGGAGCACTGGGGAGGTTAAGTGACTTGCTCAGAATCACATAGTATGTAAGAGGAGGTTGTGGGAATCAAAGCCAGGTCTGCTGGATGTACCAAGCTGATTCACAACTCGGTAGTCTAACCTCTAGGCTCTACTGCCAGACCCATTTTAACTCTTGGAGTTTTTTATGCCCAAATGCAATCAATATAGCACGTTATAAGCTGCTTGAAAAAGTTAATGGGGAGGGGAATTAGCAGCACCTGGAACAGGTATATTGTTATTCTTAATAAAGCTGAGTTCTCATCACCCCCCCTCATGCCCACAGCTGCATGGAAGGACGGACAGTTCTTTCAGAGATGGAGGCAATGCTGCAAGAAATACCAGAGGGTGTCATCCAAAGGCTTCCTCTCAAGACAGTGGAGGGGGTACCGTTGATGGAAACGATCGCAGACAACTTTGAGGCGATTGCTAACTTTCAGGCCAGGCCAGATGACCTTCTAATAGCCACGTACCCCAAAGCAGGTAAGAGATAAATGTCTTTGCACAACCCTACACACACACACACACACACACACACACACACACACACACACACACACACACACACCAGTCACTAAATATAGAATTTAGTAACATTTATGAGAGGTTACACGACTGACATTTGCTGATGACACTAAATTGGCAAGAACAGTGGAGACAGCAGAGAGGAACAGGATGCACTACAGGGTGACCACCACTCAATAGGGGAATGGGTAGAGAAATGGGGGTCTTAGATTTAATTGGGGGTTAAAGGTACTAGGATGAAGAATGTGCATCGCACATGCACCCCATGTAGTACAATGGTGGACAGCGCGGCCACAGAAAAGGATCTTGGGGTAACTGTGGATGGTAAGTGGAAGTCCGGCAGGAAGAGTGCAGCCACAGTCAGGAAAGCAAATACAGTGCAGATGCTTGTAACCCTCCCCACCAGTCTCCACTCCTGTTGTCTCGAGTGGTAGTGAACCCGGGTCGCCAGCATGTGCACGGACTTCTGAGTCAGATGGGACACATGAGGCAAACTGATTTCTGCGCAGGTAGATGAGGAAGAGGGGGACCCAGCTCCAAAGGGTTCACCTGACAGGCTGGAAGGAGCACAAGGCTCATACTGAGATATCCTACGGCTCTGCAGCCATCTTTAGAGTTTTTTCATTTTCTCTTCAAGTTCTTCAAAGTTCCTAACTACTATCCTTTATTTTTTTTTTTTTTGTTTTTTTTGTTTTTTTTTTGCTCCTACCAGAGCCCACCAACCACCTTTGGCTGCCAAGGTGGCCCCTGCCCCCCAAGTCCCCCCTCCATCGTCCTTGCCGTTCCCCATTTTGTTGTGCCCTGGACAACCCAACACATCCCTTTGTTGGTAAGAGTCCCCCTCCGGGGGGCCTTTGGGAGGGGAGATGGGTTCCTGAACACTTCCAGGTGCACAATGGGGCATCGTCTAAGAAGGCGGGCTGGCGGCTGCTGGGGCTGCATGATGGGAGGGAAACTGGGTGACCATCATCCGGTTGGCTGAGCTGGCAATCTTCTCATTGCTCTCTGACTCACCCCCAT
The DNA here is from genome assembly GCA_016271365.2 of Neoceratodus forsteri. Classification (NCBI taxonomy): domain Eukaryota; kingdom Metazoa; phylum Chordata; order Ceratodontiformes; family Ceratodontidae; genus Neoceratodus; species Neoceratodus forsteri. Next base: position 291,437,638 of record JADMNL010000026.1, read on the forward strand.
AGTGGCTGCACGCTCGTGGTGTCCTGGGAAGGACACATAGTGCCATGTGGTCAGCCACGGGGAGCAACCAGTAGCTACACAAGTAGCAGTGCAGGCTGCACCCTCCCACCCAGGGAGGAGAGCATCTGAACAGACACCCATAACCCTCCCTGTCAGTCTCTGTTCCTGTCCTCCCAGGTGGTAGTGATCCCAGGTTACCAGCAGCTGACACTATGTTTTTTAAAAGTCACGCCTTAGAAAGCTAGTATAGTAGTGTGACGGTACCCTTGACAGTCGGTATTCAGTTTAAATTCTCAAGTTGTTTCAGAGTTTTCCTTTTTTCTACTTAAGGATACCACTGTTTGGTTTGTTCACCTGACGGGAAGGCTTTACCTTTTTGTAATGTAATTATTTGAGCCTATATGCTTCCTTAATCCTTGAGGCGGATACATTATTAGATGTGATACCTAGTCTTTTTGTTGTATTTGTAATGATAACTTTGTTTGCAATAAAGCTGAGTTTAAAATAAAAAAAGGAAAGACATAGCGTGGAGGCTGTTCAGAGGACGGCAACCAAAATGGTGCAAGGTCTGCACCATAAGACATACGAGGAGAGACTAAAGCAGTTTAATATGTATACCCTTGAGGAAAGGAGGGAGAGGAAGGACATGATAGAAACTTTCAAGTCTCTCAAGGGAATTAACAAAGTACAAGAGGGTAGCATCTTTCAGAAGAAGAGATGTGCAAAAACAAGGGGGCACAATTTGAAGATAGAGGGGGGACGGCTCAGAGGTAATGTTAGAAAGTATTTTTTCACAGAGAGGGTTGTGGATGCATGGAACAGCCTTCCTAAGGAGGTAGTGGAGTTGGGAACTGTGGGAGAATTCAAGAATGCATGGGACAGGCATAAGGCAATGCTAGTGGGGGGGCAGGAGGAAGTAGGCTGTTGGTTAGCTGGAATCTGCAGCTTATCCATTAGGTAGGGAAATGGGCAGACTAGGTGGGCCAAGCGGTCCTTATCTGCTATCAGATTCTATGTTTCTATGAAATCTGTGTTTAAGTACTAGAGATTCTGGGAGTAGGGGTGAGCTCGACCGAGTGAGTGGAGGGTTGAACCTGTGGGGTTGGAAATGTGGAGGTAAGTACCACATACTCCTCCTGGATGGGTTGGCTTCACTGAGTTGAGGGAGGGTTGGACCCATGGGTTTGGAAACCTGAGGTAAGTACCAGAGACTCCAGGGGTGGGGGTTGGGCTTGCCTGAATGAAGGGGGACAGGACAAGAGAAACACATTATAAAACAAGATACTGTATGCTGATGTACAGAGTGCTCGGTTGTTGTTCTAAGTGCCTTTCTAACCTTGCTGCTGCAGGCACGACCTGGGTGCAAGAGATTGTGGACATGATCTACAATGAAGGAGATGTCGAAAAGTGCAAACGGGCACCCATCTTCGTCAGGTTCCCCTTCATAGAACTATATCCACCACCTCCACTTCCAACAGGTAGGTGAGAGAAGATTAGTTAGCTGAATATATTCACCAGAATTCCTGCTGTATAGAAACTGATTTCGTTTTTTGTAATGACTACAGTTAGGATTTACACAGAGCCTTTCGTACATACTGTACTGGTACTGCAGGGACAGAAGAATACAGTAGAACTGGAGGGATACAGCTCCTTTCTTTCACACTGCTCCCAATGCATTTTCCTCAGCTATACATTAGATACTAGTACTACGTTCTGTAAAACAATAGAATTTGGATTTATGTATGGTGTTTCATAAACATTATACCCCAGAGTGCTTTAAAAAATAACAAGTTAAATACTGGTAGTGTAAGGACTATAGCATAGAACAGAATTTATGTAGCCCCTTTCTTACACAATGTATCCCAAAGTGCTTTACAAACCAGTGGGTTAGATACTGACAACACAGGGACTGCAAAATAGAATTTGGTTTTATAAATCGCATTTCAAACACACTGTATCCCAAAATGCTTTACAAAGCAGTGAGTTAGTTACTGGTAGTGCGGGGTCTGTAGAACAGAATAGAATTTGGATTTATATAGCACATTTCATATACGCTGTGTCCCAAAGTGCTTTACAAAGCAATGCATTAGATACTGGTAGTGCATGAACTGTTGAATAGAATAGAATATTGATTTATATAGCACCTTTCATACACACTGTATCTCAAAGTGGTTTACAAAGTAATGAGTTAGATACTGGTAGTTCAACAACTGTAGAATAGATTAGAATTTGGATTTATATAGCACCTTTCATATACACTGTATCCCAAAGTATTTTACAAAGCAAGTTAGATACTGGTAGTGCAATGATTGTAGAATAGGACAGAATCTGGATTTATATAGCACCTTTCATAAACACTGTATCCCAAAGTGTTTTACAAAGCAATGAGTTAGATACTGGTAGTGCAGGGTCTGTAGAAAAGAATACAATTTGGGTTGATATAGCACCTTTCATACACATTGTATCCCAAAGTGCTTTACAAAGCATCAAGTTAGATACTGGTAGTGCAGGAACTGTAGAATAGAATAGAATTTTGATTTATATAGCACCTTTCATACACACTGTATCCCAACGTGTTTTACAAAGCAAGTTATATACTGGTAGTGCAGGGACTGTAGAATAGAATTTGGATTTATATAACATGTTTGATACAAATTGTGTCCCAAAGTGCTTTACAAAGCATCAAGTTAGATACTGGTAGTTCAGAAACTGTAGAATAGAATTTGGATTTAAATAACATCTTTCATACACACTGTATCCCAAAGAGTTTTACAAAGCAAGTTAGATACTGGTAGTGCAGGGACTATAGAATAGAATTTAGATTTTATATAGTGCTTTTCATATGCACTGTATCCCAAAGTGCTTTACAAAGCAGTGAGTTAGCTACTAGGGACCTGCTATTTAAAAATGAGCAAAGCAGAGCTCAGAGTTTGGCACTGCGCTTTGCCCATCCCAAGGAGTATGAGAATGCTATATTTAGTTGGGTAGCTCACTGGCACTATCCTATCGAATACAGGGGTGTGTCAGCGCAGCGTTAAGTCAAGTAGCGCTGCCCCAACATGGATCTCTGCTGTACAGGCACAGCGCAAACAGACCTGATAGTGCCGGACGCTTAGGTGCGATATTCAGAGGGACCCATGCAAGCGAGCCCACTGGGCATGCAAGGTGGAACGGGGCTATTTTTATGCCCATTATGGGCTCATCTGCATGGGTAGTGGTGGCAGGTTTGCACAGATCTACCCCCACCCTAAGTGCCTGGACCCATCACTGGCAGAAACTCCCTGGCATTTAGCGTCCCCTCTCTGATTGCTGTGCCATCATGTAGAATTAGCATCCTTGGTGCCTACTGGTTCTCCCCTCTCTCCAGTTACCAGTCTGACATAAATTAACTAAGTCCCTGATGCCCAATGGTTCTCCGTTTCCTCCAAATGTTGGCCTGAACGTAGAAGAATAAATTACTCACCTTAGTAATGTTGTTTCTTCTAATGGAGTCTTGCAATATTATGACATATGCAGTGAGTTCCAACCTTCGAACTGCTCCGGAGGTGAAAGAGTTAACTTTCCATGCCAGGCATGGAACTTTGGGCTCAAGCTCGGTTGAAAACTCTATCTGTTGTTCTTCAGACTCAAACTGTCAGATATTTATGAGCAAAACTCACTAAGACTCTGTGTGGAAGCTGTAAACCTACACTAGCCAACTGGCTACTAATTATATAAACACATTTTTTGGTACCAAAACCAAGACTCAAGTCAGGAGACCCAAAAATGACAAACACAACACAAATCACCCCAAAAAAGAAGGGTGAAAAACAAGGTGGGCATCTAAAAAGTGCCAACACTGACCTGCCCACCCACCCACATCCTCAAAAGCAAGGTTCTGAGAGGGGCAGGCAGGGAGGGAGGTCATAATATAGCAAGACTCCATTAGAAGAAACAACATTACTAAGGTGAGTAATTTTTTCTTCAAACAACATGAAGTCTTGCTATATTATGACATATGCAGACTACAAAGCAGTACCTCCATGGAGGAGGGACAGAACCTACTTAGGAAATAGGCTCTGAAGCACAGCTGTGCCAAACCGAGCATCACTCCTAGCCTGAATGTCCAAGGAGTAATGCTTGGTAAAAGTGTGAACTGTTTTCCAGGTAGCTGCTTGACCTATCTCTAGGATAGGGATGTCCCTGGCAGCAGCCAGAGACACAGCTGTACCTCTGGTAGAGTGAGCCCTCAGGCCTGAGGGAGGAACCTTACCCAGTTTTTCATAGCAGAATTGGATACAAGAGATGATTCACCTGGCAATGGATCTTTTAGTGTCAGGTTTCCCTTTGCCAACCTCACCATAAGTGAGGAACAGTTGGAGGGAGTCAAACCTGTGACCCTTGGTATGATCTATGTAGCAGCTAAGGGATCTTTTGACATCTAAACTGTGCAACCTCCTCTCACCAGGGGAAGAATGGTCAGTGAAGTACACAGGGAGAGACATGGATTGATTAAGGTGGAAATCTGAGACCACCTTAGGCAAGAACTTTCTGTTAGTCCTGAGGACTACCTTATCTCTGTGAAAAGAGATAAAATCAGGCTCCACTGACAATGCTTGTAACTCACTTATGCGCCTGGCAGAAGTGATGGCTACCAATAACAGTTTTCCATGTCAAGTACTTAAGCTCCGCTGAAGACAGGGGCTCAAAAGGGGGTTGCATAAGCTGGGCAATGCAAATATTAAGATCCCAGGCAGGGGCAGGATCCCTGAATGGGGGATTGGTGTGAAGCAATCCTTTGAAAAACTTGGAGAAAACAGGATGGGCTGAAAGAGAAGAGGGCTTACCTGCTGATAAGAAAGCAGACATGGCTGCCAGGTGCACTTTCAGGGTAGCTGGTCTGAGCTCCAAAGTATTTAGATGGACCATATAGTCCAGGACCGTGGGTAAACCAGCAGATTCTGGGGGAATATGCTTTGCAGAGCACCAAATGGAAAATCTCTTCCATTTAGAATTATAAGTAGCCCTGGTGGAAGGCTTCCTCGAAGCCTTCAGGATATCCAAACACCTTGGGAGAGGTGTAGGTCAGCAAACTCTAACTCTTCAAGAGCCAAGCCTTGAGGTTGAGAGATTTGAGGTTCGTGTACCACACTCTCCCCTGAGCACAGGATAAAAGATTGATTCCTGGAAAGACACAGGGGAAGGTGGACTGCTAAGGACATAAGGAGTGGGTACCAGGGCTGTCTGGCCCAGTCTGGAGCAATCAAGATCATCTTGCAGGGTTGAGATCTGATTTTGACTAGCACTTCGAACAGGAGAGGGAAAGGGGAAAAGCATAGAGAAACTTCCCTTCCCAACTGAGAAGGAAGGCATCCAGAGGGACCGAGCCCAACACTGGGGGTCTGCAACAAAAAAGGGGAAGTTGGTGATTGTCTGGGGCTGCAAAAAGATATATCTGGGGTGTGCCCCATCTGGCAAATACCACCTCCAGTACTAGGGGATCCAGAGCCCATTCGTGATGGCCCTGGGAAATCCCGCTGAGAGCATCTGCCAGGATATTGTCCTTGCCTGGGAGGTGAACTGCTACAAGGAAGGTGTTCAGGGAGTAAGCCAGAGACCACAACTTCATTGCTTTGGTGCACAAGACCGTAGACCGAGTGCCCCCTTGCTTGTTGATGTACCACATTGTGGTGGTATTGTCTGTTCTGACCTGAATAACTTTGTTCTGAACAGATTTGGAAAAAACTTGAAGTGCTAGAAAAACTGCTCTGAGTTCCAACAGATTGATGTGGAGCAGAGATTCCTGAGGGGACCACAATCCCTGGGCAGTGAGGTCACCCATGTGAGCTCCCCACCCCAATAGGGATGCATCTGTAGTAAGGCTTAAGGAATGAGACTGAGGGCTAAAGGGGACCCCCTGTCTCAAATTGCCCTGGTCCTGCCACCACTGAAGGGCCTGGCTCAGGGTTCGAGTCACTGGAATTAATTTGGTTAGAGGGTCCCTCCTTTGAGACCAAAAGGCTCTCAAATGGAACTGGATGTCCCTCATCTGAAATCTGACTCCCTGCACTACTGCTGTTAAAGCAGCCATGTGTCCGAGGAGCAGGAGAAAGTGCCTTGCTGGTCGAGAGACCTGCAGGGTGAAGGAGGAAGCCAGAGAAATCAGGGTCCTTGCTCTTTCCAGAGGAAGGAAGGAAGGCTCTTGCTTCTTTTGTGTTCAGTTCTGCACCTATGAAGGTGAGAAGCTGGACAGGTTCTAGGACTGACTTTGGAAGATTGAGAGGAAACCTAAAGAAGTTAGCAGTTGCTGAGTTACTTGAAGATGTAACCTGACTTGGACTGGAGACTGGCCTACTATGAGCCAGTCGTCCAGGTAAGGAAAGATGGCAATTTTTTGCCTTCTTAAATGGGCAACTGCTACTGCCAGGAATTTTGTGAATACCCTTGGGGCAGAGGTGAGGCCGAAGGGCATTGCTCTGAACTGGTAATGACCTGAGGGCAGTTCGAATCTGAGGTACTTTCGATGGGAGCTTCTGATTAGTACATGGAAATAGGCATCCTTGAGGTCCAGGGAGGCTAGCCAGTCCCCTGGCCTTAGAGAGGGTAAAATAATTCCCAGAGTCACCATTTTGAATTTTGGTTTTAAAAGGTGCTTGTTTAGATACCTGAGATCCAGGATGGGCCACCATTCTCCTGTCTTTTTTGGGGTAAGGAAGTACCTGGAGTACAGCCCTTTGCCCTGGTGTAGGGGTGGAACCCTTTCCACAGCTCTGAGAGCCAGGAAGGTTGAGACTTCTGCTTCTAGGGCAAGAGCCTCTGAAGGATTTGCAGGTGGAAAGGATCTGGTTCTCATCTTTGGAAATCTCTTGAAGCTGAGAACCAGTCCCTGGCTTACTACTTCCAGGACCCACATGTCTGATGTTAGAGACTCCCAGTCCTGGATAAAGTAAGCCAGCCTACCCCCCTACAGGTAGAGGAGAATCGGCCCTGGGCACCCCATCAGGGTGCCTGCTTGGCAGTGGCTTTGGGCTGAGGGGTGGAAGCAGGTCTGCTTATCCACCGTCTGCCTCTCCCTCTAAAGAACCCCCTCTGTGCATAAGCTGAAGAGGAGGCCTGGGCTTGGTAAAAAGGCCTATGAAAAGGCCTGCCCCTGCCCCTGGAAGGCTGCCTCTGAGGAGTGGCCTGCCTTTCCTTGGCCTGTGCACTCCTATAGGGGGTCCTATACTCATCCATTTTCTTCATGTAATTCTCTGTTTGCTCCCCAAGCAGTATCTAGCCACATAAACCATATAATTTGCCTGTCTGAGTCCCAAGGATGCTGCCATGTACTGTTTCTTTGCCATGGCATCAATCCGCCTGGAGTCCTTGTCAGGGGGGTGAGGGGCTAAGGGAATATTTGCCTTGTCACAGGCTGCAGCCTGCACTACCCCAACATGGCTGCATTGTTGTGTAAGGAACTCCATATCAGAGCCTGAAAATGCATACCTTTTGTCCATTCTTTTACCCACAGGAGGTAAAGTGTGAGGAGCTTTTAAAATTTTTACTGTCTGCTTCCAAAAAGATTTATGCAGAGGAATAGACAATCTCCTAGACTCTGGGATATCCATCATTTCTACATAATCAGGCTCTTCTTGGTCATCCACAGCTTCCTCCATAGGGAGCTGGAGGGTTTCAGCTACTTTTTTATAAAACATAAAATGAGAAGGGGACTCAAAAAGCCTAGGAGGAGACACTCCTGAAGGTCTGTCTGGGGAGATGTCTGGGTCAATGGGCACATCCAGACTTTCAAATCCACATTCACTCTCCTCATACTCCTCTTCCCCTCCTCCGTTCATAAAATTTTCTAAATCATACTCTTTGAACTGTGGAACCGGCCGACACTGCACGCTTTACCTGATGGTGAAATGCCGGTTCGGTCGGAACCGGGGAGATTGACTGAACAATTTTTATTGCTTTAGCCATTTCTTCAGTGGTTGGAGAGGGAAGATTTGGCTCCACACCAGCTGATTTTCTAGTTCTCTTTGCTGGAATCGACTCCTCAGAGTTGGCTCTCCTTTTGCCCAAGGAAGTATCGCCCTGGTCAGAGGGTACTCCCTCCAGTTCGGTTTCAACCGAACCGGGCTGGCCATCCGGTTCAGCAGACTTTTTGGCCTCCCTTTCCCTGAGCCTACCAACTCTTTTATCCAGGGTAGCTGCAGGAAAACTCTTACAAATCTGGCAGTCTGAATTGAGGTGGTCAAACCCCAGACAATAAACACATGTGGTGTGGCGGTCAGCCTTGGCAAAGGCTTCCCCACAGACAACACAGTGTTGAAACCCAGTGGGCCCGGTTTTTCTTTTGGGTTTCTCAGACATTGTGCCAGCCTAACCAAAAACTTGCCCGTTTATGGCAATCTGCCAAGCAAGACTCCCTTTTCGGTTCCCAACCGTGTCACGGGTCGTGGAAAAAACGTAATGAAATCCGTTTTTTTTAGAACCGATAAGAACCGGGAACTGCACTTCTAAAATATAGCAAATGTAACAGAAACAACCTGATCGGTTCGAACCGAACCGATGAAACCGTTTACAAGTTCCACACAGAAAGTAAATGTAAAACCTATCTAGTACTTACAAATACCACAGATAGAGCTTGAACCGACCGGTTACGGTTTAAATTCGGTTAAAAAAAAAAAAAACAAAACTTTATACTTTGACAAAATGAACTAAGCAGAAGGAGAAATCTCTGGAGCGACTGTTCAGTGAGGCGGAGTAAAGAATCTGACAGTTTGAGTTTGAAGAACAACCGATAGAGTTTTCAACCGAGCTCGAGCTCAAAGTTCCATGCCTGGCATGGAAAGTTAACTCTTTCACCTCCGGAGCAGTTCGAAGGTTGGGACTCACCGCATATGTCATAATATAGCAAGACTTCATGCTGTTTGAACAAAACTATTCCCTGATGTCTAGTGATCCCCTACCCTCTGATCGCCAGCCTATATACTAATATAATATTACCTTGTGCCTAGCAGTCCCCCAAATACCCAGTCCCCAGCTCCATTAAAAAAAAAAGGCTTCCTCATGGCCAGTGACCCACCTGGTTCCTGATCCCCCATACATGACTATGAACTCTCTGGCAGCCAGTGGTCCCCCCCCCCCATTCCTGGATCCCTGGCTGGGTTCCAAATATGTAGACAGTGTGTAGTCACACAATACAAAGCTGTAGTGCACATAACATGAGACAATATTTCCTAGTGTTCCATGGACCCCCCCAGCTGTCCAATCGCTGGTCCCTGGTCACATCGGTCCCTGGCATCCAGCGAGTCCCCCCTCTTACTGTGGCACAGCCACCCTGTGAATCCCCCTGTACCTGAAGCACACTGGTCCAGGGCCCATCAGAGCACGACACAGCCCTCCTCACACTTCCTTGGCCAGTGGCTATGTCAAATCCAGAGAGCGCACATCCTATGTAATCTACAGGCTGCACATCTACTGTACAGTATTGTAAAGAGGACGCATGACCTGTGGATAACATATGACATGCGCCTTTGGATCTGCATACGCGTTGGCTGAGAAGGTGTGAAGTGGGCTGTGCCGTCAGTATGGGCTCCTGCAACCCTGTGCTTCAGGTAAGGGGGTTGGCAGGGTGGGTGGTTGGTGCGTGCTGTGCTGTGAGGGGTGCTGCTAGATGCTAGGGAGGGATGTGTTGATCAGGGACCAGTGATTCGAGGCTTCGGGGGGGTCACTGGACACCAGAGAATATTGTCCTGTGTTATGTGCACTGCACCTTTGTATTGTGTGACTATGCACTGTCCACACGTTTGGTACATGGCTGGAGATCCAAGACCAGGGGAGGAACTAGTGGACACCAGGCAGTCCACAGTTATGCATGGGCCTTCGGATCGGGAAATGGGGGTGGGGCACTGGCCACCAGACAGCCTTTTTTTGTTTTGTTATGGGACCAGGGATCAGGTACCGAGAGGGACTGCTAAGCATTAGAGAATATTATATTAGTATATGAGCTGGCATGCAGAGGGTGGGGGAAGACTCGGTACCAGGGAATAGCTTTATTCTATGTTGGGCAGCGATCAGTGGGAGGGGAGAACCCCTGGGTACCAGGCATTTAGTTCACATATGTCAGGCTGGCGATCAGACAGTGGCGGGGCCACTAGACACCAGGGCTTACCTAAATTAGTACTGGGATGGCAATTGAAAGGGGGGACCATGGACCACCAGGGGGCAGGTGTGTTCCCCCACAGCCAACTTGGTTCTTGGCTGCAGTAACTCTGGCAGTCGCAACGGTTACCCAGAGTAAGAAGGAGTTTTGTTTGGTGGTATTTGTGCCATGCAAAATAACTGCACTAACCACTTTTGTGCAACTCAGATGTGCTGAATATGGGGTTGTGCAGGTATTCCTGTTCCAGCCACTGCTTTTGCACACCCGCAAACACTATTTTTTTGCGAAAGCACTAACCCTGTTTGCCAGTGAAACCACCCCTTTTGAATATTGCGCTCTGGAGCAAAACCCGAAAATTGTTTGGGAAAACATTCATTTTCACCCGTGCAAACTTTTGAATATCAGGCCCTAGTAGTACAGATACTTTAGAATATAATAGAATTTAGATTTATACAGCACCTTTTATATACCCTGTATCCCAAAGTGCTTTACAATACAGTGTTAGATATCAGACATTCGACGCCTGCAGACTATAATAACATTTAGATTTATACAGCACCTTTTATGTACCCTGTATGCCAAAGTGCTTTACAATATAACGTTGGATACCAGACATTCGACGACTGTAGAATATAATAACATTTAGATTTATACAGCACCTTTTATATACCTTGTATGCCAAATGCTTTACAATACAATGTTAGATACCGGACATTCGACGACTGCAGAATATAACAACATTTAGATTTATACAGCACCTTTTATATACACTGTATGCCAAAGTGCTTTACAATACAACGTTGGATATCGGACATTCGACGCCTGTAGAATATAATAACATTTAGATTTATACAGCACCTTTGATATACACTGTATCCCAAAGTGCTTTACAATACAACGTTGGATACTAGACATTCGACGACTGTAGAATATAATAACATTTAGATTTATACAGCACCTTTGATATACACTGTATCCCAAAGTGCTTTACAATACAACGTTGGATACTAGACATTCGACGACTGTAGAATATAATAAAATTTAGATTTATACAACACCTTTTATATACACTGTATCCCAAAGTGCTTTACAATACAACGTTGGATACTAGACATTCGACGACTGTAGAATATAATAACATTTAGATTTATACAGCACCTTGTATATGCACTATAACCCAAAGTGCTTTACAATACAATGTTAGATACCGGACATTCGACGACTGTAGAATACAATAACATTTAGATTTATACAGCGCCTTTTATGCACGCTGAATTTATTTTGTTTCCTGTTCTAGGTATAGAGAATGCTGCAAGAATGCCTTCCCCTCGGATTCTTAAGACACACCTACCATTCCATCTTGTGCCAAAGTCCTTCTGGGAGCAGAACTGTAAGGTAGGGGTTGTGTCAGCGTTGAGTTTAAGTACTAGAGCACATCACCCTGAAATCCCTCCCTCATACACTGTGGACTGTACTGCTCACAGCTTTGACTGAATTGAATTTGTCAGGGTCACAAGCTTGTCACATCTGCCTGAGAGCTCATCGCTGTTCAGATACACATGGTAATCAGAATTCATTTTTGAACAGTGTGGCTCGAGGCATGCTCGCGACCAACTGGAGAGCTCCTTTACCACGGACGTGTGACATTTATTTTGTAATGCGGTCTCACACTTAGGTGCCACGGAAGCGGGTTCATTCAGGGACGCTTTTCATGTATTTTAGTTGCTTTTTCATTTTCTCTCGATCCTAGTCCCGATCCCCAACATGACGCATGCATGGAGACACACACGTCATGCACTACGGGACACCCCACCCCACCAGTCACCTCGCTACCAGCCACGCCTGCCACTGAACCTCCATCTAGTGATGACAGGACTGCAGATTTGGCCCCCGGGAGGAGCACTAATGCCAAGGGGTCGTACCCGAGGAAATAGGGTGGTATTAGAAGTGCTGTGGTTGGGCATTCCGTACAGCCCAAGGTGAGGATTAAGTGCCAAGGCAGTTTACTGCTGTCAGCAGTGGTGTTAGCGGGGGCACATACAGTTTCTAGAGTCAGAGAGGTGCTGCTGCAGTCTTTGTTTAAAGGATTAATTGTTGCTGCCCCAGAGATGTCTGGAGGAAGTGCGTTTACCCAGAGGGCTGCACAGTGTGAGAACTCGTGTTGTGCCATGGCAGTGCGACGTCTGGGTACATGGAAAACGTGAGTGGTGGAGCTTCTGGTATGTCTGGTCCTCAACGGCAGAGATAGCCGGTTCTGAACCCCTGATGGAAGCAGTTTTAATGAGACTTTTTTGGCCAGCAGACAGGTTTGATATCTGATTCTGTCATTCAGTTGAAGCCAGCCAACCCAAGTATAAAGGACACAGGTGTGTGCAAGTCTTGGCGCACCTGTGAGTAGGTGGCAGGCTTTGTTTAGAGCAACTGCAGTGCGTTGGAGGGCTGTGTCAGTTGTAGATCCATAGACAGCCAGTCCCTAATCGACGAGGGAGACGACAGATCTGTTGATTGCCAGATTCAGTGCTTCGTGAGTTAGACAGTGTCTATGCCGGTAGAGTATCCTGATCCTTGTATTAATAGCCCTAGCGGTGGTATCAATATGATGGGAGAAGGACAGGGATGAGTCTGGTGTTACACCCAGGTATTTAAAGTGAGAAACTAACTCCAGGATGGTGCCACTGTCATTCCTTAATACCAGGGTAGTTTTTAAGCTTAGTTTCAGTCATGGAGTAAAGCATGGTCTTCATCTTTTCATAGTTCATCACAAGCCTCTGTTCCTTAAATCACATTTCTGTGGAAGCGAAGCCTCTTTGCAAATCTGCTTCAAGAAGTTCTGGGCATAGGTTGTTGGCAAAAATGACTGTGTTGTTGGCATATAGAAGCATACTACAGTGACAGGAGGTTGTGAGATTGTTTAGGAACACACTAAACAAAGGCCCAAGAATTCACCCTTGTGGCATGGAAGCGATCAGTGTGGTGCTGCACTGTTACATGAAATGACGGCGTACAGCATCCGCCATGTTCCCTCTTCGCAGAGTTTTTGAAAATAAGATTTAGTAAGTAAATCTGCATAAAGAATGGGCTCCTATTGTAAAAAGCCTAATTGGGGGTAAGGCTTTGTGGGGTGGGCTAGGTTTTTCTTTAAGACAGAGGTCTAGGAAACCGGCGTGAACGCAAAGGAAATACACTGCATATATCTTCTTGTTTGCTGTTCTGGAGACCCCATCTCCACAAAGACATAGGGTGGAGGCTGTCCAAAGGAGGGTAACCAAAATAGTGCAGAGTCTGCACCAGAAGACGTATGAAGAAAAACTAAAGGAGCTTAATATGTATAGCCTCGAGGAAAGGAGGAAGTGGGGGGGGACATGACAGAAACTTTCAAGCACCTCAAGGGAATCGACAAAGTCCAAGAGGGTAACATCTTTCAGAAAAAGAGATGTGCAAGAACAAGGGGGCAGAATTTGAAGATAATGGGGTGGTGGCTCAGAGGTAACATAAGGAGGTATTTTTTCACAGAGAGCATTGTAGATGCATGGAACAGCCCTCCTGAGGAGGTCGTGGAGTCAAAAACAGTGGGGAATTCTAGAATGCATGGGACAGACATAAGGCAATTCTGGTGGGGGGTAGAAGGAAGTAGGCTGTTGGTTAACTAGGATCTGCAGCTTATCCATTAGGTAGGGAAATGGGCAGACTGGGTGGGCCAAGCAGTCCTTATTTGCGATCAGAATTCTATGTTTCTATGTCTCTAAGTTTGTAGCTTTTGAACAATGTCTCCACCCGCCCAACAGTTACAATCACACAGGTCACCTGACATAGAGCTGCAGGTTTCCCTGTTTGTTTACTTTTCTCACCCTAGTGGCGGTCAGCTTTGCCAACTTGTTGAAGTGTGGAAACTGTCTCCCTTAGGATTTTCCTGTGCTTCACTCCAGGAGGCATGAAGCAGGACTCCAAGATTTCTGGGGCAATCCCCTGATTTTCCCAGGACTTTGGAAGCTGCCTTTGAATGACAACTTTCTGTGAGTACCTTTGTTTGTGTGAAGTGTTGCCCAGGAGTACCTGCAGTTTTTAAAGGTGGATTCTCTGACAAAGGGACCCTGTTACCTTAGACTTATCTTTAAAATTTGTCTGCCTACAGTGGAGTCTAGTATGTGACCGTCCATGTGACAGAACCTTTACCTCTTGACACCCCTGTGGTATGATGTTAAGTGTGATACACATTTCACGACAGCATCCATGCTTTTACAGCGTGTGAGGTGTATTTAACAGATGACTGGCCAAGTATGAACTAGGAAACAAAAGGTGGGATACCCCTATCTGGAGTGACCAGTTTACCTCTCTGGGTTCTGAAGAGCATGTGTGTTTTTCTCTGTGCATGTGGCCAATGCCTGAAGAAACAGTTTTCCCCAGTGAGTGGGATTTTTCTACAGTTTTGCCCCAATGAGTGTGTTTTTTTTTTTTTATTTATTTAGTTTTTTGTTGACCGGGTAAGTGCACCAGACAAATCCTGCCTATTTTCAGGCACGACCCGGGGGAAGGGGATACAGATGAATGCCAACTGACCTTGAACCAGATTAAGCTGTTGGTGGTATTTTAATGAATTTCTCTCCGGTTACCCCTAGCATTGTGGGTCGTACCATGTTGAGCCTTTAGTGCTCTGTGTGGTCCGAGTACCACATCCATCCTACGCAATATGGGAAGTGTCCGAGTACTGGTCGCATGTGCCTGGTCGAGGGAAAGTGTGCTTGTAGTGGCTAGTCCACAGTTCGATAGTTATCCTGTGATAAATGGGAACTCATTACGTTTTGTACCCTGAATGTCTGCGTTTACCCTGTATGTAACCCTTGGGGGTCCACCATGGCGTTATGTTGTTCCTACGTGTGCTCTGGAATAAAGCCATGCTCTAGAATCCCAGCCTGGGATGGACCTTCTTGCGGTTGCTTCCCGTGTGGAATTACTTTGGGTACCCCTGTCCAGAGGTGCGAACCTAGCATAGCCCTGAGCAAATGTTTTCTCCTCGGGACCTGGGTTGTTGGCCATGCATTGGTCCCACCAGGTGTGTGCCAGGTATTTAGTGCCACACCTGCCTGTGTTCTGCATTGATCCCATCTTGTCTATGGTGGGCAATCAGACACAGTTTTCTAGTTTTGTATATTTGTTTTTCGTATGTAACCCCCACCTCTCTCTGTTTCTATCCCTAAACCTGTGTTAGTAGTGAGAGGTGTGCCCTTCTATTTAAATAAGGGGGCCGGTGGGAGGTTATACAAGTAAAACATGGTTCAAGTCCCACCACTGCTTCATATTCAAAACAGCCATTTGATTTTAAATCGGGAGGTCATAACATTCTCCTAGCTGTAAATATATCAAGTGGGACATTCTAACTACATACTGGTGGCAATACCCCATAAAGTGCAATTACTATTAAAAACATGGTTCGAGTCCCACCACTGCTTCATGTTAAAGACAGCAATCTTATTCTAAATTTAGTAGGAGGGCATTAAGACCCCCTAATTTAAAATAACCTTTGAGAAAGCTCAGTGGAGCGAAACATGTCAGGTGACCTGTGATTGTAACTGTCGAGCAGGTGGAGACATTGTTGTGAGTTGTTGCTGAAATTTTGTCCATTGCTCTGCCTTTTCCTACATCTTTCTGTGGATTTTGTTGGTGCTATGATTAAATGAAGTGAGCACAAATGTCCCAAGTGGTGAGTGACTCTTTCTTTGCAAACGGACAAGGCTAAAATGTTATATAGCCATAAGGTTGAAAAACTACAAACAACAGGAAGATATACACATTGTATTTCCTTTGCATTGGTGCCGATTTCCTAGACCTCAGTCTAAAAAAGTACTGTTTACAATGATTTGACCTGGCACAACCATTCCTTGGTGTGGTATCATTTTTGTGTTACTGAACAGTGTACAGAAGTATTGAATACTGGAGTATTTCCTAAGCTGCACAGTGTACAGAAGTATTGGATACTGGAGTGTTTCCCTAGCTACGTAATTTACTGAAGTATTGGACATTACAGTGTTTCCCTAGCAGTGTATTGTACAGAAGTACTGGATACTGGAGTGTTTCCCTATCTGAGCAGTGTACAGATGTATTGGGTACCGAAATGTTTCCCCTAGCTGCAGAGTGTACAGATATAGTGGATACTGGAGTATTTCCCAAGCTGTGTAGTGTACAGATGTATTGGATACTGGAGTATTTCCTAAGCTGCGCAGTGCACAGAAGTATTGGATACTGGAGTGTTCCCCTAGCTGCAGAGTGTACAGAAGTACTGGATACCAGAGTGTTTCCCTAGCTGCACAGTGTACAGAAGTATTGAATACTAGAGTGTTTCCCTAGCTACGTAGTTTACTGAAGTATTGGACACCAGAGTGTTTCCCTAGCTGCACAAAGTGCAGAAGTATTGGATACTGGAGTGTTTCCCTGCCTGCGCAGTGTACAGACATATTGGATACTGGGATGTTTCCCTAGCTGCAGAGTGTACAGATATATTGGATACTGGAGTATTTCCCAAGCTGCGTGGTGTACAGAAGTATTATGTACTGGAGTGTTTCCCTAGCTGCAGAGTGTACAGATATATTGGGATTCTGGAGTATTTCCCAAGCTGCACAGTGCACAGAAGTATTAGGTACTGGAGTGTTTCCCTAGTTGCAGAGTGTACAGATATATTGGATACAGGAGTGTTTCCCTAACTGCAGAGTGTACAGATATATTGGATACTGGAGTATTTCCCAAGCTGTGTAGCGTACAGAAGTATTGGATACTGGAGTGTTTCTCAAGGTGCGCAGTGTACAGAAGTATTGGATACTGGAGTGTTTCCCTAGCTGCACAGTGTACAGAAGTATTGGATACTGGAGTGTTTCCCTAGCTGCACAGCGTACAGAAGTATTGGATACTGGAGTGTTTCACTAGCTGCAGAGTTTACAGAAGTATTGGATACTGGAGTACTTCCCAAGCTGCGCAGTGTACAGAAGTATTGGATACTGGAGTGTTTCCCTAGCTGCACAGTGTACAGAAGTATTGGATACTGGAGTGTTTCCCTAGCTGCACAGCGTACAGAAGTATTGGATACTGGAGTGTTTCACTAGCTGCAGAGTTTACAGAAGTATTGGATACTGCAGTACTTCCCAAGCTGCGCAGTGTACAGAAGTATTGGATACTGGAGTACTTTCCTAGCTACAGAGTTTACTGATGTATTGGACACCAGAGTGTTTCTCTAGCTGCGTAGTGTACAGAAGTACTGGATACTGGAGTATTTCCCAAGCTGCGCAGTGTACAGAAGTATTGGATACTGGAGTGTTTCCCTAGCTGCACAGTGTACAGAAGTATTGGATACTGGAGTGTTTCCCTAGCTGCACGGTGTACAGAAGTATTGGATACTGGAGTGTTTCTCTAGCTGCACAGTGCACAGAAGTGTTGGATACTGGAGTGTTTCCCTCGCTGCATACTGTACAGATATATTGGATACCAGAATATTTCCACTGTAGAGTGTAAAGAAATGGAAACTACGTACTTACCGTAATTCTTGATCTTCTTGGACGAAGTCCCCACCACTCATTCACACTAATGGGACTATGCTGGATGTACTAGGACCCCGTGGGAGTCAAAAATCTTGAGGAGAGCTGGTGCTGGAATAGGACTGTGCATGCATGGTGCTGTGAGACCAGCTCGCACCATATATGCTATCTCGGCAACGACTCTCCAACCACCTCAGTACCTTTTCGATGGAGGAGGTGCAGCATAAACTAATGAAAGAAAACCTAACCCTAACTTACAGACATGTGAAGGCCTGGATGACCCATGTAAGAAAGGTCAATTCAACAATGTCTTCACAGCCTGAACAACAAGCAGTGAAAACCAAAACAGAATGAGTGAGCTCGGGGCAGTCTGCACCACTCATTCAGACTGATGGGAGAGTACCGAGCTGAAAATCTGACCCCCAAGTAGGGCGGTAGGAGACAGAGTTCACTCAGGACAGAAGTCCATAAGGATCGTCCTGCCGAAGAAAGTGAACTGTCTGGCATGGACATCCACAACATAGTGCTTTTACAAAGGTATGCACTGAGCTCCAACTCGCTGCCTTGCAGAAGTCTGCAATGGATACATTACGAATCTCTGCTAGGAAAGCTGCAACCATTCCAGTAGAGTGGTGTGCACCCAGCCTTCCAATCTGTGAAATTGGGAGAGTATCCCTCTCACACAATCCTGATTACCTATAGGTCTGCTGTAATGGACTTCCACTGGCTGTAAAACTGAATTAGACGCCCCTCCTGCCAGCCCGGTGGCACTGAGGGTTGAGGCACTGGACACCACACCTCGTGTCACGCTAGCGACCCGGGTTTGGGAACGAGCCCGGGTGCTGGGGGTCAGCAGGGAGGGAATAGGATCGAGCACCTGATCAGCAGCTCTCCTTTCCCTGGGGGGGGGATCCAGGGGCATACCGGTGCAGGAGGGACCCCCGGTGGAGACCGGAGGTACTACTGCTGCCGGGAGCACAAGTACAGCAGTCGGGGGCTGACGCCTGGCCACAGCGTGGGCGAATGCGCGCATGTTCATGGCCATTGGCATCATTGCAGCCCAGCTGGCTTAGGGGGAAGGAAAAAGTGGAAAAGAAGGGCACTGGTCGTGGCGGCATGATGGCCGTCTCCGCAGCGGACTCTCCCGGCACCTGGGTGTGCGGCTGTACTGGATCCTGAGTGGGTGGGTTGAGTTCCGGAGGGAGTGCTCCCCACCACCCTGCCACAGGGGGGTAAGCCGCGGGGGTATCCATGGGGCCTAATGAGGTTGTCGGGAGGTAGTCCAAGGGGATGGCAGCCGGACAGACCTGGGAGCGAAGCCAGGACATGAAAGGTAAGGCAGATCAGTGGCCCTTGGGGGAAGAAAGAAAGAAAGAATGAATTACATGCCCCTCCTACCACCGAGAGGCATCCCCTTCAGACAACTGAAGTAGGACCTAGGCTGGATCCACAGAGGTTGGCACAGGGCACTTTGGGGTCATGTCCTCTACTGGGTTGATTCCTGATAAAGGCAACTAAGCCTTTACCTTGAAAGGACTGCCTGTACGAGAATGTTGAAGGTTCCATCCCTCTGAGAGGCAGCAGGTGCTGCCTGTTGTTTAAATGGCAGCTGTATTGTTCTGAGTGGTCCCCAGAACTCAACCTGAGGGCCAAACAGATAAGCACTGTCAAGGAAACGTTAACCACCTACTGCCAGCAGCAGCTGCCCTAAAGGCAGAGTCGCAGGTGTTCTTAAAAGCTTTCAGCTGATTATTGGGCTATAAGCCCCTAGCAATGGAACATTAGATTTCGGGAGGCTCTCAACCACTGCATTAAGTGTGTTCCACAGGGTGTACTCATACTAAGGAATGTAGGCACTCAAGACGTAGAAGTCTGCTTTGGTCCACAGATGAAGACTGAAATGTTATGGTGAACTCCATATCCCTGAGGAAAAAGAACTGGAAAGAAGGTCTTCGATCACACTGATACAGAAGCTTGCATTCCAGCCCATAAAATGAGTCATCCGCTGCATCTTCGACAAAGCAGGATAGGGAGAAAGACTCATCCAGATCCACTTCTACCCCAGAATAACCTCCAAAAGGCAGGTCTAGACCAGGAACACTAGAGATGCCAGCACCTGGATCAGCGAAGAGTTCAGCGCCATCTGCGGTGCAGGCGCTAGACCCAGCGCCAGACCTGACTCCAGACCCAGCGCTAGATCCGGTGCCAGATTGAGTGCCACACCCTGCGTCAGCACCAAATATGGTGCCAGAACCACTGCTACACCTGAAGAAAAGGGGGACAAGGAAGGCGTTACCCATGCTGGCCCCTACAGGGGAAAAGGAGAGGGGGGTAGGCATGAGGAGTCGGGGGCTGGCACCAGAGAGGGCATCATGCACATTCAGGCCCAGCTGGCTTGGCTGTGGCCCAGCAGCTCCGAGGTCAGAAGGCCCCAGAACCGGGTCCACTGACCAGAACAACTGGGCAGACGCCATACCTCCTGCTCTAAAAGAGCAGCCCAGAGGTGAAACTGCTAACCCGAACCCCATCAAGGAGAGAGATGGATTCCAGTGTCAAAGATCATAGCTGTTAAGAGCGGAGCCACAGCGGAACCCACCAGAGTTGGTTCAGGCCTACCGCTCTCCACCACCGATGGTCCTCGTGCAGATGTACCAGAGAGCGACCTCAAGTGGTACCAATTCTTCCACTGACAGGAGGAAGAAGAGCTCCAGAGCAAGCGGAGCAGAGTCCCGGAACCGCTTACTTTTTGCTTCGGCAGACTGTCCTCCCCCATGCACCAGACTGCCTGTGGTCGACCCCCACAAAGAGCGGTGGACCGGACACAGCCCACTGCCATCACAGCTTTCAAACCGAGGTCTCCTATCATCACCGCTACTATCTAAGGTCGACTTCATTGATGGCAGGCTGAGAATTTCTTCTTCTTCTGTTTTTTTTTTTTTAAATAAGAAAAGAACACTAACGAGCATTTGTCAATGCCGAATATTGCTTGCTTCTATGTGCTGTTTAGGTATTTGGAAGTAATTGGAGTGCAAATATTGTAAATTCGGGAACTTACGAGCATGCATAGGAACTGCGCAATGCACGCTTGTAAAACAGTCACTTTTAGGAATTTTTTCACCAAATTTTCAACATAGCCATTTTAAGACCTCTGCTCATGAACAGTGTCACTGTGATTTTCTTAATGTGTCCCATACACTGATTTCGCACACCGACGCGCCACTGTGCGCTACATATGGGCGGAAACACATTTTGGGTGAGATGAAAAATGACAGCTGTACTGCTCATAAGAAGGTGTGGTAAAATGGCAATGTTGAAATCTGGAGGAAAATATTGAAAATTCACAACTTACGAGCTGCATTAGAACTGTGCAACGACGCTCGCAAAACAGTCATTTTTAGGAATTTTTCCACCAAATTTTCAAAATAGACTTTCTGAGAGCCCATCTTATGAACACTGGTAGTGTTGTTTCGTTATTCATTCCGGAAAGGTGATTTCACGCAGTGGCTGTGAAATCACCCTTCGGGCCCAGGTAACGCCATGACAGTGCAAGAATTCATGAGGAGGGGTCCCAAAAACTCCATGTTGAAAATTTGGTGCAAAAATTCCAAAAAATGCCTGAGATATGCAACAAAGTTGAAAAAACCCCATCTATCCCATTATACAGCTTACCGGAATTTCCTCAGTTCGCGGTCGGCTTTGAAGAGTGCAGACGTGTTCCCGGTCCACCAAAGATCGTCGTGGCGGACTCCAGAGGCAAGTATGGGGTGAGGGGAGGTGGGGTGTGCAGTGGTGGTGCGGGTTGTGGGGGACAGGGAGACTGCGTGGGACCGTTTTTTTGTTTTTTTAAATGATGACGCGGGACGTTTGCCATGCTGGGGTGGGCTCCAAGCATGGCAGAAGGATGGCAGGGAGGGGCATGGAGCCAATGGGGGATTGGGCACCCCCGTCGACCATGGCATATGTTGCCACGCTGGGGTGGGCTCCCAGTGTGGCACCCTGTACTGGGGGGGGAGACAGTGGAGCCGACGGGGGATTGGGCACCCCCGTCGGCCATAACATGATTTTGCCACGCTGGGGTGAGCTCCCAGCATGGCACCTGGATGCTTTGTGGGGGTGTGGAGCCGACGAGGGATTGGGCACCACTGTCGGCCATACAGTGAGGGGGAAGGCGCATGAGCACGCAGTGTGCATGCGTGTGCACATGTGTGTGTGTGGGGGGAGAGCTCTGCTCACTCAAGCGGAGCTCTCCCTTTCAACTGTATGGCACTGCATTTTCAGCTGTCATAGACAGCTGCAGCAGTGATTGGGGAACTGTGGCCACGCCTGCAAACACACTGACTGCATTGGAAGACGGGCTGACACACCTCCGAAAACTCGGATGATGGCACTATGTTTTTTGCACATGCGTGCAAGCAACATAAAAATGGTATGTTAAGGGAATACTAAACAGCTATAGCTGCTGTCGTTTAGATGAAGACTTGTCACTTGCCTGTTGGGAGTCATCGCCATCGAAGTGCACTAGACTGTGGGAGAAAAGGAACTGAGGCAGTTAGAGGGTTGAGGCCAAGGTAGCCTATACAGCGCAAGCTAGTCTCGTGGTGCCGCAAATGCGAGATCCTATCCCAGCGCTGGCCCTCCTGAAGATTTTTGGCTCCCGTGGGGTCCTAGTGCCTCCAACGCAGTCCCATTAGTGTGAATGGGTGGTGGAGACTTTTAGTCCAGGAAGATGTATTGTACCGGAGGATTTCCCTAGCTGCACAGTGTATAGAAGTATTGGATACAGAAGTGTTTCCCTAGCAACGTAGTGTACAGAAGTATTGCATACCGGAGCATTTTCCTAGCTGCAGAATTTATAGGAAATGTTGGATACAGAAGCGTTTCCCAAGTTCTTGGGCCATTCGTTTGCAATAGTACATACACCACCAATTGTACTAACATCTTCATGCATGGCTGGCTGAGTGTTCTATTGTGCATTTATGTTTAAAGATGTTTAGTCTGGGATGAATGGCATCAGTTAGTATATTGGTCATTGCATCGATCACGGACCTTCCCTTTCCTTTTTCATTGGTGTGTAGTTTTCCTTTTTTTGAGAGGTCAGTAGTCCTTTATTTTCCTGATTGTAATGCTTTTAAACATTTCAGTAGCTGCAGCCTGATAAAACTGCAAGTTAGTGTTAGATTACCTTTATTAACTGTATCCATCAGGGGGATTATCTGCAATCAGACTTGTACGAATCATAATAACCCCTCGAATTATCAGCACACAAAGCTATGGTGCTACTATAACCGTCAAGTACGTTATCATGCTCCCAACTGTATGGTTTCCTCATGTCTGGCAGATGTGTCATCAAACTTCATGATTTCACCACATCCATGAGATAGGTTATCAGCTGTTAGACTTGTGGTTTCACCAGAGATGGGCACAAGACCCGGGGGAGCAGGCTGAGGTACTAAATGAGTACTTTACCTCAGTTTTCAGCAAGGAAAATGGGGGTGCTGCATCATACATGGGAGGAGACAGAAATACTGAGGAGGGGAGGCCCTTTCCGATCGGCAGGTCTGGGGAGAGGGGAAGGCATCACTGGCAGGAGGAGGGAGGGCTAAGCAGGGAGAAGATGTACTGGAAGTGGAAATCACAGCAGAGAGAGTGAGGGAAGCCCTCAGCTCCCTTAAGACGGAGAAGGCACCGGGGCTGGATAAATTACATCCCAGAGTGCTGAAGGAACTTGTGGATGTCATGGCGAAACCCCTGGCGGAGCTTTTCACCATATCTCTGAGGACAGGGTGGGTGCCCCAGGACTGGAAGGTGGCGCATATAGTGCCTATCCACAAGGGGGGATCAAGGGAGGTGGCAGGGACCTACAGGTCTGTCAGCCTGACATCGGTGGTGGGCAAGGTGATGGAGGGCATTGTCAAGGAGAGGCTGGGGGGGACCTGGAAAAGTCAGGGTGCCTGGACAATAGACAGCATGGATTCGTCTCAGGGAAATTGTGTCAGACAAACCTTGTGGAGTTCTATGACTGGGTGACGAGTGCCTTGGACCTGGGTAGACCAGTGGATGTCCTCTTTCTAGACTTCAGCAAGGCATTTGACTCTGTTCCTCACGTGGGCCTGTTGGATAAGCTGGGAGAAATGGGGGTGGGGAACCAGATGATCAGATGGATAGGCAATTGGCTCCAGGACCGGACCCAGAGGGTCGTAGTTGGCGTGATAGTTTCATCCCCAAAGAGGGTCATTAGTGGGGTCCCACAGGGATCAGTCCTTGGGCCCCTCCTGTTCAAGGCCTACGTCTCTGACATAAGGACAGGAATCAGGAGTGAGATAAGTCTCTTTGCGGATGACTCAAAACTGGGGGCGGTGGTGGATGGGGAGGAGGGGAGGGTGGCCCTACAGGGGGACCTGGAGGCTCTGGAAAGATGGTCTAGAAAGTGGAAGCTGAGGTTCAATGCAGGGAAATGCAAGGTACTCCACCTGGGGGCCAGAAACCCGGGCCAAGTGTACACCCTGGGGGGGAAATGCTACAAGTCTCGATGGCTGAGAGGGACCTGGGGGTGGTGGTGGATGTCAAAATGAACAACTCAGACTTGTAGGAGGGCAGCAGCCAAGGCCAACAGGATGCTGGGATGCATCGCTAGGGGATCACCTCCAGAAGGAGGGAAGTGCTGCTTCCTTGGTATAACTGCTTGGTGAGGCCACACCTTGAGTACTGTGTACAGTTTTGAGGCCACACTTAAAGAGGGACATTAAACTCCTGGAGAGGGTCCAGAGGAGGGCAACCAAAATGATTTGGGGCTTGGGGGACAGGACCTATGAGGAGAGGCTCAAAGAGCTAAATATGTACACATTGGAAGAGAGAAGGGACCGGGGACATGATAGAGGTCTTCAAGTACATGAAGAGGGTAAATAGGGGAGGAACAGTCAGGGTGCTTCGAAGGAAGGAAGAGGGGGCTACTAGAGGGCATGGGTGGAAGCTGGAGGGGGGGAAGACTCGGGGGAGAAAGGAGGAGGTGCTACTTCACTGAGAGGGTGGTGGAGCCATGGCATGCACTACCTAGGGGGCTGGTGGAGGCAGAGACAGTGGAGGGGTTCAAGAGGGGCTGGGACAGGTACAGGGGAAGGGTTCTGGAAGCAAAGTCCAATGCAGCAAGAATATCCAGAACTGGGAAGGGAGAAGCCAGAGAAGGCACTGGGGGCAGCAAAGTCAGCACCCAGGGTGGGGGCTGACCAATCGATAAGACTCAAAAGACCGTTAGGCCTATTCTGCTGGCATTTTAGTATGTTAGCATATCCATGAGATAGGTTATCAGCTGTTAGACTTGTGGTTTCACCATATCCATGAGATAGGTTATCAGCTGGTTGGCTTGTGGTTTCACCATATCCATCAGATAGGTTATCAACTGGTTGGCTTGTGGTTTCACCATATCCATCAGGTAGGCTACTGCTAACAGACCTCAGACTTGTGAGTTTGCTGCATCTTTCAGACAAGTTATAAGCCCGGACTTGTGGTTTCACCATATTCACCAGGCAGGTTATCAGCCACCAGCTCATGTTTCAACATATTCATTTGATAAGTTATCACTGACAGCCCTCAGACTTGTGGTTTCACCATATCCCTCAGAAAGGTTATCTTCCCTCAGACTTGTGATTTCACCATATCCATCAGCTAGTTTATCTTCTCTCAGACTTGAGGTTTCACCATATCCAGCAGGTACATTTTCAGCCATTAAGCTGATGGTTTAAGCATATCTATCATATAGGTTATCAGCCCCCTGACTTATGATGTCACCATTCATCATATGAGTTATCATCCCTCTGACCTGTGGTTCACTCTTATCCATCAGGGTGGTTCTGGAGGGAGTATTGTGTTTTCCTAAAACTCTGTTTCCCTAAATTTCAGGATCCCCGACACTGTGTGCCTGAAACATGGTTACCTGACAGGTGAAGTTTGCCCACATAAAAAACTCTGCCGTGGGAAAACTTCACCATCAGGCAACTGTGTTTCGGGCTGCTAGCAACAGGATGCTGAAACTCGGGGAACATAGTTTCAGGATCTCGTAATATATCCGGTTCTGGATACTCTGAGCTGTGCTTTTCCCATTTCTGCTGCGGAAGCCGTTGACACTGGGTTCTGGGGTTTTCTGATTGTGACTCATCATACCCAGAATGTTACCACTGCTTTCTGTTTCCTTCTGTTCTTATACTAGGTCATCTACGTTGCCAGAAACGCCAAAGACAACGCTGTGTCATATTACCACTTCGACAGGATGAACCTGACTCAGCCAGAACCGGGGACCTGGAAGGAGTACCTGCCAAAATTCATGCAAGGAAATGGTACTGACCAAAGATTTACAGGGGCACTGTCACTCCCTTGGTACTGACTAAGGATTTAAGGGGGGCTGTTACTCTCTGGGCAGTAACTAAGGATTTAAATGGGCAATGTCACTCTCTTGGTACTATGGATTTAAAAGGGCACTGTCACTCTCTGAGTACTGAGCGAGGATTTAAAGGGGCACTGTTATTCTCTGGGTACTGACCAAGGATTTAAAGGGGCACTGTCAGTCTCTGGATACTGACTAAGGATGTATAGGGCACTAGCACTGTCTTGTTACTAACTAAGGATTTAAAGCAGTACTGTCACTCTCTGGGTACTGAGCAAGGATTTAATGGGGCACTGTCACTCTCTGGGTACTGAGCATGCATTTGAAGGGGCACTGTCACTCTCTTGGTACTGACCAAGGATTTAAAGGTACTGTCACTCTCTGGGTACTAAAGGGCGCTGTATCCATCTGAGTGCTGACCAAGACCTTAAATAGGCACTGTCACTTTCTGGGTACTGACCGAGGATTTGAAGGGGGCTCTCACTCTCTTAGTACTTATTACATATTTAAAGGGGAAATTTTACTCTTTGGGTATTGAGTTTAGATTTAAAGGGGGCTGTGACTCTCTAGACACTAACCATAGATTTAAATGGAGCTGTAACTCTCAGGGTACTGACCACAGGTTTAAAAAGGGCTATAACTCTCTGCACATTGACTGAAGCTTTAAAGAAGGATGTCACTGTCTCAGTACTGCCTACGGACTTAAAAGAACACTGTTACTCTCTGAGTACTGACCAAAGAGTTAAAGTAGCACTTTTGCTGTCTGTTCACTGACCACTGATTTAAAGGGAAACTGTTATTACTGACCAAGGATTTAAAGGGGGGCTGTTACACTCTGGGTACTGAAAAGATGCTTAGCTTACAATGGGCGTTTGACATGCAGGCAACCAGGGTAAGGGAACAAGTTCCTTGACAGTGGCAGCCTGGGGGGGGGCAGTACCACCATGCACTGCTGCAGTAACCCTTCACTTTGGGCCAGCAAGCTTGCTTCTACACACGGTGGCAATCATCCTGCATGTAATCCCCCTCATGGGTCCTGTGTACAGTCATGCAGCAGTGGCAGATAAGGACCTCCACAAGCAGATTCATTTGTGCCTCCATGGTCACAGACCACATGCGTAGGCAGGCCACGTAAGAGATATTCTTCACCACAGTTGGACATGAAGTGATGTGAGATACAAATACCCATGTGTCTGAGGGTTGCATTCCATATTTTGGGTCACTATCACATGTTCTCTTTTCTAGTGGGCTGGGGCTCCTGGTACGATCATGTCAAAGGATTCTGGGAGAAGAAGGACCAGCACCGGATCCTCTATATCTTTTATGAAGATATGAAAGAGGTGAGTGATGGACAGACAGACATTGTGGACTGATATCAGACAGACAAATAATCTGAGACCATCATGATCTGTAATGACAAAGAAATGAATTAATAACTGGGAAATGAACCTAGGGACTCTGAATACCTTCCATGGTCATTACGGATAAGCTATAAAGCCAACTAGTTATTTGAGTTTCACTTGACCCCTTTTGCTGACCTGACTGCTGTCTAAGTAGTATCTGTATTTCCTGTGCACATGTTCTCAGTTTTGGTATCCCTAGGTGACATTATTTTAGGCTCCTCCAAGGGAGAGGCTATATAAACTGAAGTGGCACATGGTCCATACTTGCAGAGGTTCCATTACTACTGCAACTTATCGAACAAGCACTCAAAGAGTTGGGATCCAGCCAACATTTGATTTTGGGTTTGTCTCAAGTATTACTACAGCTCCAGGGGAACTTGGTACAACTTATTAAAACTAAATGGGAGGATGACCTAAATAGGGTTATTACAGAAAAACAGTGGTCTCATGATCTGGGTGAAGTTCATAAATTAGCTTCCTCACATCAATGGAAGGAGCTACTGCCTGGTGAAAGTATGGAGACCCAATCACCTTTGCCACTCATGCCTATAATTTCTGGTTATGCCCACAGCTGTCATTGTTCTTTTCCAACAGCACAGCACCTCCTACACACAATGCTGTGGTGTTGGTAGATGGGAGTGTGTCCAGGTATCACCAACAGCACAGCATGCCTATACATCATGCTGGGGTATTGGTAGATGGACTGCATCCAGGTACATCCAACAGTGCAGTACCCTGTACACACCATGATGGGGTGTTGGTAGATGGAGTGTGTCCAGTTACCTCCAACAGCACAGCACCCCCTACACACAATGCCAGGGTGTTGGTAGATGGAGGGTGTTTAGGTACCTCCAACAGTACATCATTCCCTACTCACCATGCTGGGCATTCATAGATGGAATGTGTCCAAGTACCTCCAACAGTATAGTACCCTCTACACACCATGCTGGGGTGTTGGTAGATGGAATGTGTTTGGGTATCTCCAACAGCACAGCATCTCCTACACATCATGCCATGGTGTTGATAGATGGAATGTGTCCAGGTATCTCTAACAGCACAGCCCCCCCTACACACCATGCTGGGGTGTTAGAAGATGAAGTGTGTCCAAGTACCTCCAACAGTACAGTACCCTTACACACCATGCTGGGGTTTTGGTAGATGGAGTGTGTCCAGGTACCTCCAACTGCACAGCTTTCTCTACATAATATGTTAAGATGTTGACAGATGGAGTGTGTCCAGGTATCTCTAACAGCACAGTCCCCCCCCCCCACACACCATGCTGGGGTGTTAGTAGATGGAGTGTGTCCAGGTACTTCCAACAATAGTAGTAAAAACATCTTTATTTATACAGGCATCCAGTTTGGCATCCACATTTCTCCATTGGTCAATAAAGCCCTGTTTTCATGGAGATCCTGTAGTTGTTAAAAATTTATACTAACAAGGTCTAAATAACATACATTAATCAAATACACATATAGTACAGTCAGTTTCTCATATACAAGTCAAAATAAATTTAAAGACATTTACAAACATGCACAGAATCCTGTTTAAATGTATTGCTAAAAGCACAGCACCCTCTACACACCATGTTGGGGTGTTGGTAGATGGAGTGTGTCAGATATACTATAGTATCCCTAAACTCAGTAACCTGAGTCTCGGGAGCCGACCCCACTGGCCCAAAATGCAGCCCGCCGAATCAATCACATGCCCAAAAATATGATTTTGGGCATCTAATTGAAAAAATTACATGGCATATCAAGGGCTTCACCCCACAAACTCCCCACGCCCCCGTAACTAAAATATCTAACTCCAAGGGGGAGCAAACTTCAGAGTTAGAAATAAAATGGTTATGGGGCTAGGAGCGGTAAAACAAATCTCACCTGCAGCACGGATAGAACCCGCACCTACACAGCATGCTGGCTGAGCCGCCACAGCGTAGCATGCAACACCAGTGGGGCAGCTCAGCCAGCCTTCTGATTCTCTGTGGGGTAAGGTAGCAAGCCATCGCATCTGCTACCTCACCCCTGTCAACGTCCCTTGGGATTGCTTATGCCGGGATGCTCACTGTCATGATACTGAACCTGTCAGACAATACTGCCCAGGCAGGTCAGAGCTGGGATAGTGAGCCTCGACATTGCATAAGGGTACAGGTGGAGTGTGTCCAGGCACATTCAACAGCACAGCACCCTCTACACACCATGCTGGAGGTTGGTAGATGGAGTGTGTACAGGTACCTCCAACACCACAGCACCCCCTACACACCATGCTAGGGGTTAGGAGGGAGAGTGTGTCCAGACACATTCGACAGCTCAACACACCCTACACACCATGTTGTCATGTTGGTAGATGAAGTGTGTCCAGGTACCTCCAACAGCACAGCACCCCTACACACCATGCTGGGGTGCTGGTAGATGGAGTGTGTCCAGGTACCTTCAACAGCACCGTACTTTCTGCAGACCATGCTGGGGGGTTAGTATCTGGAGTGTGTCCAGGTACATCCAACAGCACAGCACCCCCTTCTCCCCATGATTGGTGTTGGTAGATGGGAGTGTGTGTTCAGGAACCTACAACAGCACAGCACCCCTACACCATGCTGGGTTTTGGTAGCTGCAGTGTGTCCAGGTACCTTCAACAGCACTGCATGTTCTACAGATCATACTGGGGTGTTGGTAGATGGAAGTGTGTTCAGGTACCTCCAACAGCACTGCGCCCCCTACACATCATGCTGAGGTATTGAAACATACAAACACAGACTTTGACAGCAGATAAGGACCACTTGGCCCACCCAGTCTGCCCATTTCCCTACCTATTGTATAGCCTGCTGTTCCTAGTTAACCAACATCATACTCCCTCCTACCCCCCCACCATAATTGACTTATGTCTGTCCCATGCATTCCTGAATTCCCCCACTGTTTTTTGACCCCACAACCTCCTCAGAAAGGCCATTCCATGCGTCCATCCTCTCTGTGAAAAAATACTTACTCATGTTGCCCCTGAGCCATCCCCCCCTTCCCCATCAATGTCCCCTTGTTCTTGCACATCTCTTGTTCTGAAAGATGCTACCCTCTTGGACTTTGAGTCCCTTGAGGTATTTTTTTTTCCTTAATGATATCTTGGAGAACACCTGTGATCGGATGCTCATTTGTAGGTTCCGTGTCAGTTACAAGAAGAAAGTGAACAGGTACATAGCATTACATACCAGGCATTACATTACAAGCAAGTACAAAACTGCATTGGTACAAAACAATACATTACAAGCTAGGTAGACAATAAATTGGTGTGGATTACAAGATTGAGATAACATTTAGCTTAAGGTACAACATTCAGACATTGCTTCGGAAATGGCGAGAAGGTGCCTGCATCAGAGAGTTAAGCCTGCTTGGGGGGGGGAGAAACAGTGAAGAACGTGCACAGCTGTGGCATAGTGAAGTGTATGCCTGCATAAGGGGTTAAGAACAGATTTAAGGAAGGTTGGAGACAATGGGGCTAGGAGAGCAGCAGACAGGGGGCATGAGGGTGGGGACAGAGGGGGAGTGGGTGCCCAGTGGGCAGGGGAAGGGGGTAGATGGGGGGTGGGACAATGAAGTGCTGTGAAGGTAGGTGTCCCTAGGATTAAGTGAAACACTAAGTGCTACTGCTTTATGGTGGTCCAAATGTAGGAGAGTTGTTTTGGTCATCACGAATGGCCAACACAGTCACAGCTGTCATCTGTGGCAAGGTGCTACCTGAGCTTTCGCTTGAAAGTATCAACGGTTGTGGTATTGGAGATGGCTGAAGGAAAGGCGTTGTCCAGCGTGGTGCATGGTAGTAGAATGCATGCTGACTCTGTACAGTGCGACATCTAGGTTCACTGAATATTTGGCTGTGGGTGCTTCTGGTCAGCCTGGCACTTACATGGCGTGTGAGCAGATTCTGGACTTCTGGCGGCATCATATTTAGTGTGATTTCTTTGAGGGCAGTAGACAGGTATGGTACTTAACTCTGCTCTTCAGCTGGAGCCACCCTGCCCATGAATAGAGCTCACAGGTGTGTGTAAGCCTTGCAGCACCTGTGAGGAGTCGGCAGGCCTTATTAAGGACCAGGGAGATGTGATGAAGCGCTGAGTCCGGTGCAGAACCATAAAGCGAGAGGCCACAGTCAACTAGGGAAACGACCGAGCTGGTGATGGCCATGTTAAGTGCTTTATATATTACATGTGGTACTTAAAGGTTTCTATCTTGTCCCCCCTCTCCCTCCTTTCCTCAAGGGTATACATATTTAACTTCTTTAGTATCTCTTCATATGGTTTCTTGTGCAGACCCTGCACCATTTTAGTTGTCTTCCTCTGGACTGCCTCCATCCTTTCCATGTCCTTGTGGAGATGGGGTCTCCAGAACTGCATGCAGTACTCCAGATGGGGTCTCACCAACTGTCTGTACAAAGGGATGACAACTTCCTGTTTTCTACTGGTGATGCCACTCCCTAAGCATCCCAGTATCCCCTAGCCCTGCCTACAGCCTTCTCACATTGCCTGCCTACCTTTACATCATCTGATATGACTACACCCAGGTCCCTTTCCATTTTTTTTTGTTGGTAGTAACCCCCCCATTTTGTACTCTTCCACTGGGTTTTGTTTCCCAGGTGCATTACTTTGCACTTCTTTGCACTGAATCTAGGCTGCCATACTTTTGATGATTCCTCTAACCTTGTCAAGTTCCTTCTCATCCTTTCCACCCCCCCTCCTTGTGTAGCAGCTCTGTTGCAGACCTTTGTGTCATCTGCAAAAAGGCAAAGAGATGTTGGTAGATGGAGGGTGTTCAGGTACCTCCAACAGCACAGCATCCCCTACACACAATGCTGGGGTGATAGCAGATTGAGGGTGTCCAGGTATCCCCAACAACTCAACATCGCACCTTCTACAGACTATGCTGAGGGGTTGGTAGCTAGAGTGTGTCCAGGTACCTCCAACAGCACAGCACCCCCTACATACCATGCTGGGATGTTGGTAGATGAAGTGTGTCCAGGTACCTCAAACAGCACAAAGTAAGTAAATATTTATTTCTATAAGGCGCCCTTCCAAAGCTCAGGGCGCCTTTACAATATCCTTCATACAATATTAAAAACCATAATTATAAACAATATTTAAATTCAAAACACAATCCAACACAATTCAAATCACTAAAAATGCTTGGTTAAAAAGGAAGGTCTTTAAAGCTTTTTTAAAGCTCTCCACAGTCAGGCTATTACATATCTGGCAAGGTAGAGAATTCCACAGGGTAGGGGCCATAAAGGCAGATGTTCTTCCACCAGATGTTTTTAAGGTTACCCTGGGAATCTCCAGCAATCCCTCACCAGAGGACAAAGCCCCCTACAGACCATGATGGGGGGGTTGGTAGGCGGAGACTGTTCAACCGACATTGGAACCTGCAACAATGAACCAGAGACATTAGTTCTACAAGCAGCTAACCCTTACAAGAAGTCTTTATACAGCACATACATATACAGCAAGGGGCAGTGACAGGAATTAAGCACTGGGGAGATACAAGGTTCTCACCTTATGGTTCCTCAACAGCAGCTTTATCTTGCAGAACCCAGAGCGAGAGATCCGGAAGGTGATGGAATTTCTGGAGAAAGACTTGCTGGACAGTGTCGTCGACAAGATTGTTCACCACACCTCCTTCTCGGCAATGAAAGAAAACCCCATGGCCAACTATAGCACTTTACCAAAAGTCGTCTTTGATCAGAGTCATTCCCAGTTCATGAGAAAAGGTAGGTGTTGTATGTCTCATGCCCCAAGAAACCCCTCACTGCAGTCATTGTCGGTGTTGGGCATTATCCCAAGTGCCCTGTAGGGGACTTGAACCCATTACCATTCAATCATCCTATCCTAGAAGTGAATGTGCTGGCAACAGAGCTACTGACTGGATTACTATGCTGCAGTACCACTAAACAAGCCAGTGCAGGCTGGTGGGGGAGTGCTGCTGTGTCAGTTGTGGTCCAGCCACTATCCGATCAAGCAGAGAACTAACTTCTGCTATCCCCTTTTGGCCAACAAGCAGTAGCCTTTTAACAGAATCTGCAGTTTTAAAACGTAACATGTTACATTATTCAGGGAAAGTGTTACCTCATTGGTGAAATTTGAAATCCATCCCTGAGCCCAGTAGCCTTCTATAACACTTTGGGTTCTAGAGCCTACCAGAATGGTCATGTTAGTATTCCAAGTTCAGGTCCACTTGATGGGTCTCTACCACCACACCATTGCAGTGAGTCACCATAGTGTGACTGGAACTTTCTTTTAGTACTGGTGAGAAGTTGTGCCCTGACCACATTTTAGTTCTTGCTCACATGGGACGCAGAACCAGAGTGGTAGTCAGCGTAAAAGTGAGGTCGGCTGGTAATGAATGCGGCGTATGCAGTGGCATTCTGTTTCCCAAATGTTTGTACCTTGTCTTTCTCATGTTTTCATTTGCCATAGGGGAAGTCGGAGACTGGAAAAACCACTTCACAGTGGCTCAGAATGAAGAGTTTGAGGAAGACTACAGGAAGAAGATGGCGGGAACCTTGCTGAGATTCCGCACAGAGCTCTGATCTTTCAGGGGATCGGTAAGGATGCAAGAAGAGACAAGCCATCTGAAGGACAGGAAGAAATTGTCTGCCTCCATTTGAGCTTCAACCATCAAATCAAAGTTTCATTAAAGTTCAATAAAATTGTAAAAAAAAAGTAATTACATTATTTGCCCTGCTTTTTCTTTCTCTAATGACTTCATAAATTCCTGTTTCTTATATGTATGCAAAATGCTTGATGCAAAACTACAACTATATTTGTGTGTGTATATATGTGTGTGTGTGTATGTGTGTGTGTGTGTATGTGTGTATGTGTGTATGTGTGTGTGTGTGTGTGTGTGTGTGTGTGTGTGTGTGTGTGTGTGTGTGTGTGTGTGTGTGTGTGTGTGTGTGTGTGTGTGTGTGTGTGTGTGTGTGTGTTTTATATCATGCATTTCAGTTTTCCAAAAAGTTAGAAACTTGCTTATTAGTTAATGCTAAGAGTTTTTGCCCCAATTTTGTATCTTTAAATTTCACAGGAACTGTTACTGTTCCTTATAACATGGGCATATATGTTTCTGAAAAATGACTGGATAAAATGGATCATGTGAGCGTTCATTAATTACACGTATTTTAAGAGTAAGTGGATGTAGTGAGAAGTCACGGAGCATAAATCTTAGTGAAGTGACTGAACTAACTGTGCTGCCGCTGGAAAGAAAATGACGAGCAGCCATGTTGTTTTCCAACTTAGCGAGAGAACCCACCCACCCAGCCAATGGACACGGTCACTCCCAGCTAAACGCCTAGGCACAGTGTATATGCCCGTAGTGACACAGCAAGCAAGTATGGAAAGAGTTGTGTGGGGACGTTGGGGAATTGTTGCAGCTGCTCGTATAGTTTCCAAACATCGGGGCACCGCTTGACTTACAGTAACACACAGTGTGTGGTCGTCAGCGGGGTCATCATGTGAACCCCTTGTTAACCAAGGAAGAGAGAGAGAGACAGGCCTGCCCCCATGTCCTGTGCTCCATATCTGGAGCCCTGTTCAGTGCAGTGCATTTTTACTCCACTGGAGTCGTAATGTTTTTAGTTGTGCCCCAGAGAATGTTCCGTTACCAGCAACCCGAGAGGCCCAAATCGGTGTGACAGGAGATGTCTGTGCTGCTCACATTCCATTTCATAACCCTGACACATAGCAGTAAAGGTACAAGTAATATAAGTAAGACAGAGCGCTGTGTAACTTATTAGCATGACCAGGGTCCTGCCACGGAGGTCGTGAGGGCTGCTGCTGCTGCCCTCCCCCACCCCCGCTTGCTAAAGCCCAAGGTAAATACACTCCCTGGAAGGCTCCATAGTGTCTGCTAATAAGGCTTGAAACAGAACTGTAGGATAAAGCGAAGAAGAGAGCCTGCTAAAAGTGTAGCACGTACCAGCAATCGCCAGGCTGCTTGCTCGCCATGCAGGTTGTTCCTCCGGAGCTGCGTGGAGGTTTTACCCCACCAGCTTCGCCGGCTTCCCAACCGCCACCACCACCACCCTTGGTCGTCATCACAATTTATATGCACGGATACGTAAGCTGCAATAGCCTATCAGCCCACTGTGAAATTCGCAGGCTATACCGACTCTCCACTAGGGGCATCCCCATTGATACTGCATCTCAGTCAAATTCCATGTCAGTCTTCCCTAATAATTACTGTTCTACTGCTGATTCCTCCCTCATCCACCCCTTTGCCCAGCCTTCATCTTAAACAAGTTCCTAAAATGGAGCTTCCAGTTTGTCTCCATAACTTGCTGTCAGCTGTGTACTTTCTTTTACTTCCCGAAGAGACTCCCTCCCTGCAGGGTCAAAACGATTCTTCCCCACTGGGCTCACCTAAGCCTAATTATGCTCGGATCCATCCTCAGTGGCTTTAGCTATATTTTTTTCTTCTCACTTCAGAGAGAGAGTGATCAGTGGAGACCCCTCCCCTTCCACTACAAAACCCCCGGCTACCCTGCCAGGCTCAAGCTGGCTCTAGGGGGGGGATATTGAACCTAACCCTGGTCCCTACTCTCCCAATCACACTCTCAGCAATACCTCCAACCCCCTCTGGGCTGACACCAAAGGACTCAAGCTGGCACACATGAATAATTGCAGCTTAAGGCACAAAATCCATGACTTCGAGGCATGGACAGCATTTTATAAACCCGACATTCTAGCCGTGACTGAAACTTGGCTCAAGCCTGAGATCCTCCCCCACGAAGTGGACCTATTGGGCTATCTTACTTTCAGAAAGGTCAGAGTGGGGAAAAAGGGAGGAGGGATTCTTATCTACCTCAGCACTGCCTTGCAAACCTCACAGTTCGACCACCCCTCTCTTTGTGGATCCCTAGGTGAGATACTATTCATGAAAGTCCTCCTTGAAAACACCAAGCCCCTCTTCATAGGGTGTGCCTACCTCCTGCCCGAATCTGCCGCCTCCTCCCTTGAATCCCTAACCAATGCCCTAGAGGAGTGTCCCATGGGGAGACTATCCTCCTTGGGGATTTCAATCTCCACTGGCCAGCCTTGGGGTCCTTCTCTACTAAGAATGCAATACTTGGCTCCCCACTTACCCAAATCATTGATCTACTCACTAGACATAATGCTAAGTCTGGTAACCATTCTCTCCTTGACTGGGCACTAGTCTCCTGCCCTGACTTCATACTGTGAGCTGGGATCATGTCGGACTCCCTGAGTGACCACTCACCAATTTTCTGCACCTGGTCTAACAAGCCCTTTAAAATGGCCGCTAAGGTAATAGTAATAGAAGCTAGGAACTTCAGCAGACTTGTACCAGCTGACCTCTGCTCTGACCTGGGGAAAATTGACTGGGACCACATCGTTTCCCTTCCCTCACTTGACGAGGCACTTGAATACTTCACTCATTCTTTCCTGTCTATGGCTAATCTGCATGCCCCGAGAAAGAAGCTCAGGGTACAGAGAAAGTGCTATGAATGGCTGAGCCCAAGTCTCAAGCATTCCATGCTCCTCCGTGACAGGGCATGGGGAGTCTACAAATCCTCTGGCAGTACATCTGACTGGGAGAAGTACAGGGAATTGAGGAATCGTGTAAAACTCCAAACAGGTCAAGTCCAAGTACCTAAGAGACCTCCAAACAAGTAACCTACGCGACCCTAAGAAATTCTGGGGCCATATAAACACCCTCCTCAAGGGTACTACAACTACACAAGCAGACTCCATCCTAGTTGGGGATACTCTGACCAACGACCCTTCCATAGTTGCCAAAGCCTTCTGCTCCTCTGTCTCAAACCCAAATGGTCCCTCCCCTCCTGTCCTCTCTGGGACTCCCCACTACTCCAGAACGGACTGGGTGCCTCCTCGGCCCCAATTCCACCTGAAACTGGTCGAACAGTCTGCGGTACTTCCTCTCCTATTCAAAATAAACCCTAACTCTTCCCCGGGACATGACCTGCTAGAACCTCGGCTGCTGAGGGCTGCTGCCCTGGCTATTGCCTACCCTGTCACCCTGCTCATCAACAGGTCCCTCCTCGAAGGAGCAGTCCCAAATCAGTGGAAAGTATCAACCATCAGCCCCATCCACAAAAATGGACCCCGGGACAAAATGGGAAACTACAGGCCAATCTCCCTACTCAGCCCCCTAGGAAAAGTGCAGGACAGACTAGTATATAACTCAACTACAGGACTACCTAGAGCAGCACCAACTTCTAGCTGATGTACAACACGGCTTCAGGAAAGGCCACAGCACTGACACTGCTCTCATCTGACTAACATCTGACATTCTCAAGGCTATGGACCAAGGCTCCCCCATGGGCGCTCTATTCATCGACCTATCCAAGGCCTTTGACTTGGTCAACCACAGACTCCTCCTCTCCAAACTCCACCACCTTGGTCTGGATGACCACTCGCTCTCCTGGTTCGACAGCTACCTGATCAACTGTACCCAAAAAGTCTGCTGGAGAGGAACACAATCTAGCACAAGACCTGTCATCTCCGGGGTACCCCAGAGCTCGATCCTGGGCCCCCTGCTATTCTCACTCTTTCTCAACAACATTGAGGACAATTGCATGCTCAGCAACCTCATCCTTTATGCGGATGACACTGTCATCTACTTCAGTGACTTGCAACCCAGTGTCATCTCTACCAAACTGCAGGCCTGTCTCTTAACTCTCGAGGCCTGGTTCACCTCTAACTCCCTAAAGCAGAAAAAAGACAAAACCAAGGCTGTCCTGTTTGGGACTAGATGCCTGGGCACCGACCGAAGTGAGCTACTCCAGCTCAACTCAGCCTAAGGAAAGAGAGTAGAGGTCATTGACAAGTTCAAATACCGCGGGGTCCTCCTTGACCAGGAGCTGACCTATAAACTACACACTGACTCCATAACTCAGGCCATCCATCAAAGGCTTGGTCTCCTCTTCCACCTGGGCAACTCCCTCTCTGGTGAGGCATGACGAGCCATTGCTAACTGTAATCTCCTCCCCTCCATACTGTATGGTGCCCCTCTACTGCAGTTTCTCCATGAGACAGAACTTTAACTCACCATGCTCTACAACCGAGTTGCCCACTTTGCAACTAACTCCCCCCTAAGAGGCACCACTGTGAGGCCCTCATGGACCTAAATTGGCCCACCCTACGGCACAAACTGGCCTACCCGACTGCCTGCCTTGCCTTCAAATTCTCCTTCCTCTGCCCTCCTCCCCACCTTCGAGGGCTCCTCACTTCCAAAGTCCAGCGCCAAACCCTGCGATCATCTGCAAGTCACCCACATCGATATCCCTCGTGTTCGCACCAACTAAGGCAAGCGCTCCTTCCAATACACTGCCTCCTAACTATGGAACACCCCCTCAGCCAGCCTGATTGATAAGCCTCCTCTTCTTCAGTTTAAGTTGGGCCTCAAAGCATATCTCCTCGAACTCAGCCTCTATAAGTGTAACTGCTAGCCCCCCAGTTCTTGCCTTCTTCCCTGCTACCACTGGCTTAACCTTGCCGACTCCCCTCAACAATCTCTTAAGCAAGGATGTTAATGTACTGCATACCTGTCTCAACACCTATGAACTGTATGAATCCTGATGATTCTGTGCTAAATGTATGATTCCGAACATGTACCTGCTGTGCCCACTGTATATCGATGCCAATGTATATTTTTTTCTGTAACTAATTCCAGGTCGCCCCTGAAAAAGGGACCTCGGGTCTCAGTGGGTTTACCTGGTTACCAAAATCTAAATAAATGATGATCAGAACAATTTTCATTTGTTGTTGACATGCCTTGCCAGAAAATGAAATGTAAAGCAATGTGGCTTCTGAATTAATGCACATGTACCGGAACTGAATTGCATTGCAGTGCAGTACCATTTTGAGAACGACAGAATTTTGTTTACGTGGCATCATGGTGGCTAGAGGAAAATGAGGAGAATGGCTGTAAATGTGTCATTATTTCATGATTTGTCAGTAAAGTACTTGCCCTTTCAATATGTTCTTAGTGGTACTTTGTTTTCCAGTGGCAGGACACAGAATGGTTTGTGGCACAACGTCCTAATGTGCTGGAAGGACACATAATAAAGTTCCTATGCTTTTTGCATGTAAGGACAGTATTCTTTACTTATTTGACTACATATTTAGCCCATGTTACAAGCACAATAACCCACTACAGGGTGTGGATATTGGGGACACCAGGTGTTGTGAGGGACACCGGCCCGCGCCTCGCACCACAACACACCCGGATGTTGATTAATCTCAATAACCACACACCCTGTCATGGGTTATTGCTTACTTACAACACTAAGCAGTGGTTCAGCGATAAAAACAGAAGGGCCATTAAGAAGTCCTTTATCCACAGTAGTGATTTTAAACTTACATTCACAATGTGCATAATTACATTTATCAACGGCAGAGATATGACGTTTAGCCATAATAGTAATATGTTTATTTACAGCAATGATATGACCTTTATCCACATTAGTGATATCACGTTTATGAATAAGAAGGATATCCTGTTTAGCCACAATAATAATATGGGCCCAGATATTCAAACTGCGCCATTCTGTGGCGCAAGCCCCTGCGTTGCTCAAAAAAGTTGCGCAGAGATGTGGCCAGGGCAATATTCAATGGAGTTGTGCTATTGAGCAACATCTTTGAATATCGCCCCCTGGCCACCTCCACTGTGCATGGTGCAGTGGAACTGCGCCAGCGCAAGTGGTCAGAGTGGAGCATTGAGATGCGGTGGCGCAAGTTCCATTGCACCATGCACAGCACCTGCAATATTCAAAGGGTGACATGCAAATGGGGCCATAATTCATGCAAGGCGCAGGGGGGCCAATTGCATCTAATTACGGCCCCATTTGCATGCCATTAGCATGCAGGTGCGCCAATCCCCCACGACTTGTGCCTGGCGCCCTGCCAGGCAGCAGCTGTCAGGGACCGACGCCCCCTGCAGCCCGATCACAGGCATAATACCATTTGCCCCCCCATAGCCCGATCACGGGCAGCACAGTACTCTCCCCCCCTCAGCAGCCCGATCGCTCATTCATTCATTCACATATCTGGACTGCCTTATACAGTATGGGCTGCATGCCCATTGGCTCATGCTCTGAACCAATGGACGTGCAGCCCTACCAAGCTGTCAGTCGGCGGGCAGTGGGGCGGCAGGCGTGGTGGGTGCTGCCGCTGGCTGGCCGAGACGGGGAATGGGGTAGTGGGGCTCCATGGGTGGGTGGGGTGGGGACCACCAGATCACCAGGGATAACAAACTTGGGGGTTAGGATGCCTGTGATCAGGCTACTCTAGGTCCACTGGACCACCAGGGATATTGGACATGGGGGGGAGAGGTCTGATGCCCGCGATCAGGCTACTTGGGGGGAAGGGAGCATTGTATTCATGCCCACGATCGGGCTAATGAGACGGCGCTGCATTCATGCCCACGATCGGGCTGCTGGGGAGGGAAGAATACTGTGTTGCCCATGATCGGGCTACTGGGGGGACTTCAGCCTGCGATCGAGGCACAGGGGGCACCGCCAGGTGCAGCGGGAACAAGTGGAGGGCCACCCACAGGTGGCAGCTGCTGTGTTGCACCCTGCACTGCAGAAGCTCGCCTATGGGTGGCCCTCAACTTGATCCTTTTTTTTTTCGGTGTAAAGTTGTGCAGGCGCAGGTAGGGGTTGCACCTGCATAACTGCACAGCCCAGCTGAAAATCGGGCTGTGCAGTTTATGCATGGGCACGCCCCAACCTGTGCCTGCATGCATTACTGATGTGTCCTGGTGCATCGGGATTTGTGAAGGCGCACTTTCCCTTTAAATATCGCACGGGGGCGCATCAGGGTTGTGCATGGCGCAACACCGTTGCGCCTGCGCAATCCCTTTGAATATCTGAGCCATGATGTTTATCTACAGTAGTGATACCACATTTACCTACAATAGGGATGAGGTTTGTATTCAACATTTTTATTAAATTTTAAGTTTACAACATTGAAAATAAATAAATAAAACAAGTCAAGGATTACATAATGTGGAACTGAACAAAGTTAATAACATGATTATTGAGGCTAACAATGTATAATACAGTCAGTAACGATAACAATAAACCTATCTTAGATGTAAATCAGACATATACTTGTCATAAAATAGAGACTGTAAATTCAGAGCCCTTATACTTCGGGTGCTCCAAATGACTTAGGGTGGGATATTCAAAAGGGTTGCGCCATGTGCAATAGGGTTGCGCATGTGCAAGTACGAATTTGCGTCATTCTGCAATATTCAGCAGGAGGCAGTTGCGCCACTGAAGACAGGCTGAGCAACAGCGCAATGCAAATTAAGGCATGCGCAACCGAAGGGGGTGGATCCATGCATAAAGAGGGCAATGCGATATTCAAAGGTTTGCACAATGCGCAATAGCGGAACAACCAGAAGGTGCACCACAGCAGAAATGAGCCAAAATATAAAAAGGCTCAAGTAAGAGGTGCAAGAATGCTACAGGGATGCCAAGCAAGACAGACAGAGAGAGACAGACAGCGACAGTCCAGAACAGGGCAGGCAAGGGAAGTTGTGTGGGCCATAGGCTGCAGAGGCCAGCGGGGGTACCCGGTGTAGTGGAGGTAGCAGTCAGGACAGCGGGGGTAACAGAGCAACATCAGCGGAGGGGGGACAAGCCAGGGAGATGGACAGTGCCAGCTTCCACATGGAAGCTGTAATGAGGGGGGTGTGAATGCATGCTGCAGGGGTACGTGGCCGTGGAAGGGCCTGTCGGCGGTACGTCCCCAACAGGCAGTACCGTGCCTGCATCAGCTTTGAGCTGTACACAGATGTAGAGATCGTGGGCTGGTACCACCTGAATAGGGCAATACTGGAGGCGGCTCTGTGAGCTGTGCAGTGATGTGATGCAGGCACCTCATGACGGAGTCACGCCTGTCGGTGGAGACCAAGGTGACAGCCTGCATGTGCCTGCTCGCCACTAGTTACCTTCCAGAGGCCGACAGGGGACACCACAGGCATCACACAGTCGGCCACGCCACCCATCCTCACCCAATTCCTCAGCGCACTGCTGCCACATGCTGCGGAGCACATCCATTTCTCCAGCACCGCGGCAGAGCGTACAGCAAACATGCAGGAGTTCCACAGGGTAGCACGTATGCCTGGCATGCTAGGGGCCATAGACTGCACCCATGTGGCCATTCGCACGCCACCTGGCCCCGATGGGGCTGTATATAGGAACAGGAAGGGCTATTCCAGTGTCAACTGCCAGGTGGTGTGTGATGCCACTGGGCGCATAATCAGTGTCTGTGCCCTACACCCTGGCGGAGCACATGATGCCTTCATATGGTATCAGTCCGCACTGTGCCATCAATTCAAGAGTGGGGACATCCCCACAGGCCATCTAGTGGGTGAGTACGCATGTAGGAATTGCAAACGTGGGGCAAGGGTGGGAATGCCACAGGTGCTATGGTAGTGGCACACAGGGATATGGGCAACATGGACCTGAACATGATACTTAGCTCCACTATCTCCACACAGGTGACAGTGGATACCCACTCCGTCTCTGGCTGCTCACACCATACCGGCGCCCCATGACCCCATCGCAGCGATGCTATAATGAGGCACATGCCGCCACACGCAACATCATCGAGCGGGTGTTTGGGATGCTCAAGGCACGCTTCCAATGCCTAGACACCTCCGGCGGTGCCCTACAGTACAGCCCCTCGAAGGCCTGTGGGATATTCCTGGCCTGTTGTATCCTGCACAACATGGCCAAAAACTGTGGGATAGCCATTCAGGTCGAGGAGGGGGACAGCGATGGGGACACCAGCGGCGCCAGTTATGATGGTGATGAGCAACCCCCCTTGGACGGCGGGACCCCCGACTGATCCGGCAGGCCCAGCTGCACCAGGACACCATCACAGAGGAGCATTTTGCATGACACAGGTAAGTTACGGGGCCATGTGCAACCAACACTGTCCTGGCGCAACCCACAGGCACACAGGGTAACACACCAGGGGTGCATGACGGCAAGGGGAGTGGAAGGGTCCAGGTGCACAAACACACCATCAGGGAGGGGGTGAACAGTCATATGGACACACACACACACACACACACCAGGCACAAAGCGCACATGGGCAGGTGCACAGCAAAACAGGAACAGACATGGCAAACACACAGATCCACAGATCACCCCCACCACCTGTACTGTCCAAGTACGTGTGTCAGATGCTGGGCACCCTTGCACCTTGGTGTACAGTACAATGCAGGCATCATCATGCACACGCACCTGTGGACAGCGGTCGGGATGGTGTGCAGGTGGTCCATGTGTCGGCGTGATGGGCAGGGCACCCACCAGTGCACTGCCCACCATGACGCACATTGCACACAGGGCAGCACCAGACAGGGCCCACACTGGGAGACAGGTCAGTCATGTTGCACTGTTCCACGGCCACTGCGGATGCGTGGGTGGCCCCGCTGTGACCCAACAGCACTGGCAGGCTGAGCAGGGGCCCCATGGGGTGGCACCGATGGACCACCAGGGGTCCCACTGCGCGATCATGACCTTGTCCGCACTGGGGTCTGTAGTATGTCAAAAATACCTGCACCAGGGGTGCTCGGGATGCCCACAGCAGAACCCGGCGTCGACAGGCCTGGTGTCGCACGACGCCGGGAATAGGGAGTGGAGAGCGTACTGTGTGGGGTGCGCGGTACAGGGGCACCTGCTTGTGTGCCCAATGCAGCCACGACAACGACCAATGCCTGGGTTTGCCTGTCAATGGCGGCGGTCACATCCATCTGCATATGGACCATCTCTGCAAGGATCAGAGCACAGTCCCTGCTGTGCCACTCCACAGCCACGCGCTGTGCCTCCACGGACGTTGCAACCCACCTTTGCTGCTGTACTGATTCCTGCAGCAGGCGGGTGTGCTCTTCAAATGGGTACTGTGCCACAACGGCATCCTGTCCCCCAGGGTATGGCAGGTCCTGATGCTCAACACCCCTTGAGGGTGGGGCCGTTCACCAGGACCAGGAATAGCATATCAAAGGGCGGTGGGCATGTGCCACCGCTGGACACTGTACTCCCAGACCTGGTGGGTGACTGCTGCTGC
Source organism: Neoceratodus forsteri (assembly GCA_016271365.2). Lineage (NCBI taxonomy): Eukaryota > Metazoa > Chordata > Ceratodontiformes > Ceratodontidae > Neoceratodus > Neoceratodus forsteri. Next base: position 291,482,168 of record JADMNL010000026.1, read on the forward strand.
CCCTCAACCGCTGTGCCCCAGGGACCACTGCTCCACTGCTGTGGCCGCAACAGTGCCAGACACCTGCACAGCCACCGGTGCTGCCCACCGGTGCTGACAGGCACAGCCTGGGACTGTGCTGACATGCTGGCACAGTTGGAACCAGCAAGGCCCAGGGCACGTGTTGGCCTGCTGTGTGTCCGTCATGGAACACACATGTCACTGCCCATTGCAGTCCTTGCATCATCAATGGTGCAGGTACGCAGCATGGCCAGTCACAGTGTGCTGGCATGCTTGCATGCCAGACTACTGAGACACAGGCTGTGCACCCCCCACACATGACTCACCGACAACAGAGCTGGCAGCCAGGCGTGCATGCTGGTGCAGTGCATGCTGGCTGGCGACAGAGGTGGATGGACCCTCCTCCAACTCCAGCAGGTCTTCCTCTCTCCATGGTCCCACCACCACCGTCCCCTGAAGATGAACAGGATCTGTAACAGAAAGTGAGAACATGTTAGTGCATGTGATCAACCTTCCCCCCCCAAACACCACCACCATGTCATACCGTGCAGTGATGGGCTTCCACTGGTCTGGAATCCACCTCCTGGTACACCCTCTGTAGCACTACGCTGCATTGATACAGCCAGACGGTCCTCCGCCGGGGTCAGCTCCACCACCGCTGGCTGGCCCCCGCTTGTGCCAGCACGTCCCACCCTGAGGGCTGCCAACTTCTCCTTCACCTTCCTGCAGTCTGTCCCCATCTTCTTTTTGCATTCCTGCACGGAGCGCTGGTGGCTTCCGTGCAGGTTCACTGCCCGAGCTACCCCCTCCCATGCAGCCACACGGGCCTGAGGGGTGCCCCGCCGTCCACTCAGTAGTGGCTCCTCCTCCAGGTAGGCCTGGAAGAGGGCCTCTGTCTCCGCCGTGGTGAAGTTGGGCCTCCTCCTCCGCTCACCATCCTCACCCTCACCTTGGCTCTGCTCGGTCATGTCGGTCTGTATGGGTGGAAGTGGACACCTGTCACTGTGCAGTCTACAGCATTATCCCATGCCCATTGTCCAGAACATCACACAGCATGCAACCCACCTCTCACCTACAGTAACCGAATCTGGCCATCGCAGCCCAATGTCGCACTTTTATAGCGCAATGCATGTAAATTAGGAGTGGAGCAACTGTAATGAGATGCAAATCGCGCCACTGCACCTTTGAATGGCTGATCAGATGATTTGCATGTGTCGGCTGAATATCGCGCCGCTGCACTTTGCGCAATACGGTTGAGCCGGCTGAGCCAATGGCGCATTTCCGTGACTGTGTAGTACACCACATTGTGCATGCCCAGGTGGCTTACGCAGGCGTCTGCCGCGCTGATGACATGCTGTGCGCGATCAGCAATTCAGGACATAGCCACCATTGTGCCAGTGGCACTACAGTGCTGGGAACCACATGGCGCTGTGGCACAACTGCGCAGTAGTCCACTGTGGCACTAGCACGCAGGTGACCATTCGCGCAGGACGTGTAGACATCCGATGGCGCTGTGCGTGGCCTTGCGCCACTGACCCCTGACCTTGTGCCTGACCTTTGCCCCCTGGCGCTGTACGTCTGGCATGTGTACGGCTCTATCGCGCTGTTCGGTGACAGCGCAATAGGGAATGGCAGCGCTGTACCGACAGCACGATAGGGAATGGCGGAGATGTACCGCGCAGCACTTCCACGTCGGGTTGCCGCGCTGTGGAGTGCCATATTGTCTACTATAGCATTAGAGATGGCACGCAGGAGAGCCCCTCAGTGGGATGCCCTTGAGCTGGCCAACCTTGTGGCCACTGTGGAGCCACACTATGGCCCACTGTTTGGTGAGGTGCCACTGGACAGGGCCAGGACCCAGGTCTGGGAAGAGGTGGCCACTGACCTGGAGGCGGCCACTGGCTGCAGGAGAATGGCCGAACAGTGCAGGCACCGGTATGGGGACCTGAGACGGAGGGAGCCGGAGCTACTGGCACGTCTGCGGTCGTGTGCCAGGAGGGGCGTGGTGTATTGTCCAGGTGGGTGATACGTCTACACACTTGTATGGTCCATATGGGTAACACTGTTTCATGTGTCCAGCATATAGGGGAGGGATGGTCTAGGGTTGGCTTTGGCGGTGTTTACAGGGTATGGGATGGGTGGGTCTGGCTGGGTGGGTGGGCACACACATTGGGGCGGGGGGAATATGCTTTGAGTTTGTACTGATGTGTTTCTCTCCTTTTGTCTCCCACAGGCGTGGCCGAGCGGAGGAGGAATTTGGAGCAGCAGCAGAGGGTGGGGGATGCTGCATGGGGGCATGTCGGGGACCAACCCCAATGCCAGCAACATCCCAATGAGGGTGAGTGCCATGACATCATGAATGCTATAGCATGCTGTGTGACAGGGTGGGGGGCAGGGCATGGCCACCATCAATGGACACCACTTCCATGCACGCGACATGTGACAGTCAGCACTGTCCAGTGGCACTGCATGTCTGGGAGTGCGTCAATGGTGGCCCATGTGTGCACTGGGCACATGGCTGTGGCACTGCCTGCTCACCGCATAGCCATGTTACTGTACGGCCTTGGTTGTGCTGTGCTGGACATGGGTGGTGGGTGTGTGCAGTGGACACATGGCTGTTGCTGCCTGGTTGGGCATGTCTTGTGGACACGGTCACTGTGGGTGGGCGCACACCATCACAGGAGCGTGGCACATGGCTGTCTGCCATGCATACTGGGTGGGCTGCAGGGGGATGGACAGTCACACCCATTGACTCTGATCCCTTGTCCTAGGTGTGTGGATACTCTTGCGAATGCAGCGATCCATCCAAGACCTTGTGCGGGTGGCGCAAGAGTCCCTTGCCATCCTGCGGGATCTGCAGCAGCATGGCGTGAAGAGGAGGAGGTGACCCAGGCAACAGCCCCAGGCAGCAGAGGACCAGGCTGGCCGCCAGTGAAGAGAGACAACCTCCCCCCTTTGACCAACCCTCACACCCCGCATTCCCTCTCCCATATGTTCACCCCTGCCCCTTACCCACCCCCACCTTGTTCCTGTCCCTCCACCCCACATTTGTACATAATTGTAAATAGTTGTTGTTATATTTTTGGAATACAGTTATTTTGATATGAATACTGTGGTGGTCTCTGATTTGTAGCTGGCTATAGGTGCTCAGTTGCAGTGGTGTGCATGGCATCTGGGGTGGTTCAGTCATGGGTATGTGTATGCGTGCGTGGGGAAGTGTCTCTGGTGTGGGAGTGGCTATCAGTCAGTATCTGTGGTGTGTGTTGTTCTCTGTGCATTGCATTACTGTATGCAGTGGTCCATGGTACCTGCTCTGTGTCCGTTGTGCCCCTGTCAACCCGTCCTTGGCCTGTGCAGCTGACACCCTTGCATGTCTGTGGCCTGCGAGGTCTGCTGCCTTGTCAGTGGTGGCTGTCCCTGCAGGTCATCCACTGTGACCGTCACAATGCTGGTTTGCCTCCTGTCAATGGTGTGGTGCATGTTTGCCTCGGGTGACATTGTGGCCTCCGCAGTTGCTGTCCCACCTCCATGCTGTGGCTTGTGTGTGTTGCAGGGGCTGTGCACCACTGTCTGTGACTTGTGATCCAGGCATATGCTGGTGGCGTACAGGGCCACAGTTCATGCACAAGGTGGGTGTCACCCCTGTGCCATGAGGGACTGCAGGCTGTGTGTGCACAGTTTTCATGGGCCCACACTGGGGGCTTGGTTGCCACACTACTGCGTCCCTGTGTTAGTGTCCCCGTGGGTATGGGTGTGTGTTTGCCCCTGCACTGTGTTGCATCCAGTCTGCTGCATGCTTCCACGCACCACTGTGGGTCTCTGTGCAGGCTGTGTGTGCACAGTTTTTATGGGCCCACACTGGGGGCTTGGTTGCCACATTACTGTGTCCCTGTGTTAGTGTCCCCATGGGTATGGGTGTGTGTTTGCCCCTGCACTGTGTTGCATCCAGTGTGCTGCATGCTTCCATGCACCACTGAGGGTGTCTGTGCAGGCTGCTGTGGCTCATGGTGGGTCTGGCTTGTATGGTTCTGTGGTACACGAGGTTGCAGTGTGGCAGTGGGGGTGGTGGTGGTATGCATGGGGATTCCCGCAGTGGTGGTCACTGCTCATGGGGGGTGTCTTGGGGTCACAGTGCAGGGTGTGCTGTGCATTGGGGGCTGCTGTGCCATGGGGTGGTCCGCCCTCCTTGTGTGGCAGTCTCAGCTTGCCGGTGGGCGTGCTGGGGCACCATGGCCCAGCTGTGCTTTGTTTGCTTGTCCCCATGGTCTGATGGCTGTTCCATCCCTCCCCCAGTTATGCTGTGCTTGGGGTGTGGGGGTACATTGTTGGTTCTGCAGTGTGTCCCTGTGCCAATCTGTGGCATGGGTGGTGGGCCCCTGCCTACCTCCCTGGTTGTGCAGTTCCATTGCTCTGCTGCTGGGGGGCTCCCTGCTTGCGCTATGGCACCTCTGGGTTGCTCAGCTGGGCAGCCCTTGTTGCGCCATAGCGCATCGTCTCTGCTCAGCTTCCTCTTCCTGGTTGCGCTATAGCACAGGTTGTGCGATATTCAGACGCTGGCTTGTTGCGCAATTTGGCTTGCTCCATGTTTGAATATCGCGTCTATTGCGCATGTGCGCAAGTGACTTGCGCTTGCTCCTGCTGTTGTGCACTTTTTGGGCGCAGTTTGAATATCCAGCCCTTAGTATCTAAGCAACCAAGGTGTCAATTTGACAGACATGTGAAGATAAATGTTTATTCCATTTCATGCTAGACTGTTCCATTTTGCCCAAGGCAAAATGTGAGAGATGTTCATGTGTAGCCAAAGTATTCAGAGACACAGTCCACGAATCAAGGGTGGGACGTTTTGTGGACCTCCAGTTCATTAGGCTCAGTCTCTTTGCCTCAGTTAGGGTAGTGTTGATCCAGTCCTGCTGTGCATTGTTGAGATCACAGGTGGAGGGAAAGATGCCCATCAGTACCAGTTTGGGTGTATCTGGGATGGACTAGGAGGCAACCTTAGAACAAATAGAACATTTTTCCAAAATAAAGCTAATTTGGGACAGGACCATAGTATGTGTGCTAGATTATCTTCCCGAAGGTTACAACGCCAGCAAATTGGTGTCGACAGTAGTCCTTTTATCATACAGCACTTTTGGTGTTTGATACCACCTACAAATGATGTTATTTTGTGTCACTTTGCATTTTATGTCCGTGCTTGCAGTATTTGCATGCATAAAGGCTGGAGACCATCCCTGGGGTGTGATAACCTCCCTTATTTCCTGGGACCAAAGTCTACATGTTTCTGCCAATTCATCAGGTTGAGGGGAAAATAAATTGTGGTATATGAGGCCTGTTTTTCCCTTACTTTTGGAGTTCCACGTGTTTAAGATTTTTGTAATAGGGTTGTTTGGTACTTTCATTGAGGAGTCTAATAATGTAGATAGGGAACTTCTAATTTGTAAGTAAAACCAAAAATCTATATTGGAAATTGAGTAGTCCCTCTTTATCTGTTCAAAGGATTTAAATATGCTAGTAATTGGGTCTAAACAGTATTTGATTAGCCAGATTTTCTTCTTATTCCACAGGTGTCAGTTTAGCAGGGAGCCATTACTTGAAATAACGTTATTGCCCCATATTGGCATTAGTTCCAGGGATGGTAGTATCCTGTTGGCTCCTAAGCACTGAGCTAAACAGTGTTGCCATGCTTTTCTGGTGATACTGATAGTCTTAAAACGTAGTTGTGGAGGAGTTAGGGTGTTAAATAGGAGGTTGGCGGGATGAAATGTATTGGACAAATCTTTTTCTAAGGTTACTCAAATGGAGGCGTGGACTGGATCCCAGTATAACTACTGCAGAGCTTGCTTGGGCAAATAAGCCCAGTAGTACCCTTCGATCCCGGGTAAACCCTATCCTCCTTATTTCCAGTGCATAAATAGTTTTTTGCAATTGATACGTGGAGTTTTATTTTCCCATGTGAATTTTGAGTTGATGTTATTGTATTTATTTAAATAGTTTTTGGTTGTCTTTAGAGGAATATAGGATAGGGGATGCAAATGTTGGGCATGGCCATCATTTTGACAGCAGAGATCTTCCTCCAAGCGATAAATTAATTTTAGACCACCTAATACAATCTTGTCAATATCCTGTAGGACTGGGAGTATATTCATCGTAGGCATACTCGATATTTTGTGGTGAAAGGAATACCCAAGTATGTGATATTTTGTTTCAGTTTTAGCCCCTGCTTGTAGGTAGAGCAAGTGACTACTGTGAGAGTTCAGTGGTAATGTCTCTGTCTTGTCTGTGTTGACATGTAGGCCTGAACAAACAGCAAAAGAATGGAGGGGGGACATTAATCGTGGAAGGGATTGCTTAGGGTTAGATACGATAGCCAGTAAATGATCTGCATAAGCTAAAGTTTTATAATGTGAATTATTTATTTTAAGTCCTTGGCTCAGATATTCAAACTGAGCCAGGCTGTGGCGCAAGCCTGGGCACAGCTCAACTTGGCTGCGCAGGGGCGCGGACTGGACGATATTTAACGGAGCTGCGCCATGGCTCAGCATCACTGAATATCGCACCCTGACCACCCGCAGTGCGCATGGTGCAGTGGCACTGCGCCAGCGCCAGTGGCCAGAGTGGAGCAGGGGGATGCGTTGGTGCAAGTTCCATTCGCTGAGCACAACTACCATGATATTCAAAGTTGACATGCAAATGGTGGCCATAATGTATGCAAGGCGCAAATGGGGCCATTTGCATGTCATTATGGCCCCATTTGCATGCAGGTGTTCCGATCCCTGACGACTTGCACCTGGCGCCCTGCCAGGCAGCAGCCTTCGGGGGACCGACGACCCCTGCAGCGCGGCAATGTGCCCCACAGCCTGATCGCAGCATTAGTAAAGGAAATAAACTCTCTATATCCCTGGTGGTCCAGTGGACCGCTGCCTGCCCGATCGCGAGCTGAAGTAAGAAATATAAGTCTCCTATATCCCTGGTGGTCCAGTGGACTGCTATCGGTCCTATCACGGGCTTCAGTAAATAAAAAGAGTTATCCTATATCCCTGGTGGTCCTGTGGACCAATATCTGCCCGATCGTGTGCTTAAGTAAAATAGCAATGACTCCCCATATCCCTGGTGGTCCAGCGGACCCCCCCATCCCCACCTGCCCAATGATCCCCACCGCCCCGCTCCCCCCGGGTCAGTGGTGGGTGGCAGCTCCCCACCTGCCTGCTGCCTCACCGCCCGCCAACTGACACCGTCGGTAGGGCTGTACACCCATTGGTCCACAGCGTGAACCAATGGGCATGCAGCCCATACCGTACTACACATTCAGAGGTGTAGGTAAATGGAGTGTGTCCAAGTATGTCCAACAGCACAGCACCCCCTACACATCATACTGGGGTGCTGGTAGATGAAGTGTGTCCAGGTATCTCCAACAGCACAGCCCCCTACACTTAATGATGGGGTGTTGGTAGATTGAGTGTGTGTCCCGGTACTTCCAACAGCTCAGAACTCACTACACACCTTGCTTTGGTGTTGGTAGATGGACTGTGTCCAGGTACCTCGAACAGCACAATGACCCCTGCTCACCATGTTTGGGTGCTGGAAGATGGAGTGTGTTCAGGTACCTCCAACAGCACAGCACTTCCTACACACCATGCTGGTGTTGGCAAGAAGTTGTGTGTCCAGGTACCTCCAACAGCACTGCACTCCCTACAAATCATGCTGGGGTGTTGGGAGATGGATTGTTTCCACGTGCCTCCAACGCAACAGCACCTCCAACACGCCATGCTGGGGTGTTGATAGGTGGAGTGTTTCCAGGTACATCCAACAGCACAGCACCCGTACACACCAGGCCGGGTGTTATTAGATGTTTGTTGTTTTTCCAGGTACATCCGGCAGCACAGCACCCCTTTCACATCATGCTGGAGTGTTGGTAGATGGAGTGTGTCCAGGTATCTCCAACAACAAAGTGCCTCTTACACACCATGCTCATGTGTTGGTAGCTGGAGTGTCAAGGTTTCTCCAACAGCGCAGCACCCCCTTCTCTCCATGCTGGGCTGTTAGTAGATGGAGTGTGTCCTGGTACATCCAACAGCACAGCACCCCGTACACACAATACTGTGGTGTTGGAAGATGAAGTGTGCAGGTACCTCCAACAGCACAGCACTCCATAAACACCATGCTTGAGTGTTGCCAGATGGAGTGTGCCCAGGTACCTCCAACAGCACAGCACCCCCCTACCCACCATGTTCGGTTGTTGGAGGATGGAGTGTGTCCAGGTACCTCCAACAGCACAGCACTTCCTAGACACCATGCTGGGGTTTGGAAGATGTTGTGTCTCCAAGTACCTCTAACAGCACAGCATTCCCTAGGTATACTGATCAGCAGAGCACTCCCTAAACACCATGCTGGGGTTTTGGTAGATGGAGTGTGTCGAGGTACATCCAACAGCACAGTACCCCCTACACGCCATGCTGCAGTGTTGGTAGATGGTAAGCTGTGGAGAAAGGGAGATAAAGGAATAAGCCCCAGAGACAGAGGGTGATGGGGGATCCCCAATGGCCCCACCATGGGGGTACACTGTGGAGGAAGATAGGTAACAGAAAAAGGTCCAGAGACAGCCGGTTAGGGGGGAACCCCAAGGACCCCACCATTGATGGTAAGCTGTGGAGGAATGGAAGTAAGGGAACAAAACCTCAGAGACGGCAGGGTGTTGGGGAACCCCAACAGCCCCACCATTAAGTTGTGGAGGAATAGAGGTAAGGGAACAAGCCCCAGAGATAGTGGAGGATGGGACGGGGGGAACTCCAGTGGCCCTACCATTGGGGTAAGCTGGGGAGGAATGGAGTAAGGGAACAAGCCCCAGATACAGTGGGGAATGTGGGGAATGCCAATGGTCCCACCACTGATGGTAAGCTGTGGAGGAATGGAGGTAAGGGAACAAACCCCAGAGACAGTGGGGGATGGGGAACCCCAGCAGCCCCACCATTTAGAGATAAGCCATGGAGGAATGGAGGTAAGGGAACAAGTCTCGGAGACAGCAGGTGATGGGGAACCCCAATGCCCCCATCATCGGGGGTCAGCTGTAGAGGAAAGGCTTAATGAATGCGTAACCTTTTTCAAATTTAAAATATTTCTGATGGAACCCATGCTAGCTAAGAGTCTTGATGCTGTGTACTCTATTACTACTACATTACTGATACATTTAATTAACTGTTTCTTTATGGTGATAATTTCATGGAATTATCCACCTTAAAATCAATAAACTTTTAAATTGAAAAAGATATGGAAGAAAGGAGATCAGGGATCAACCACAGAGACAGTGGGGGAGGTGGGAACCCCAATGGCCCCACCATAGGGGGTAAGCTGTGGAGGGATGGAGGTAAAGGAACAAGCTCCAGAGACAGCATGGGATGGGGAACCCCAATGGCCTCACCCCGGGGTAAGCTGTGGAGGAACAGAGGAAAGGGAACAAGCCCCAGAGACAGTGGGGGATGGGAAACCCCAATGGCCTCACCCCAGGGGTGAGCTGTGGAGGAACGGAGGTAAGGGAACAAGCCTCAAAGACAGTGGGGGGATGGGGAACCCCAATGGCCTTACCCCAGGGGTAAGCTGTGGAGGAATTGAGGTAAGGGAACACGTACCAGAGATGGTGAGGGATGAGAGTGCGGGAACCCTGATGGCCCCACTACGGCGGTAAGGTGTGGAGGAATAGAGGTAAGGGAACAAGCTCCAGAGACAGCGGGGGAGGGGGAACCTCAGCGACCCCACCATTAGGGGTAAGCTGTGGAGGAATGCACTTAAGGGAACAAGCCCCAGAGACAGCAGGGGATGGGGAACCCCAGCAACCCAATCATTTAGGGTAAGCTGTGGAGGAATGGAGGTAGCAAACAAGCCCCAGAGACAGCGGGTGATGGGGAAACTCCAGCAGTCCCACCATTGTAGGTAAGCTGTGTAGGAATGGAGGTAAAAACAACAAGCTCCAGACACAGCAGAGAATGAATGAGGAACCCCAATGTCCCTATCACTGGGGGTAAGCTCTGGAGGGATAGAGGTAAGGGAACAAGCCCCAGAGACAGTGGGGGGATAGAGGAACCACAATGGCCCCACCATTGGGGGTAAGCTGTGTAGAAATGGAGGTAAAGGAACAAGCCCCAGAGACAGCAGGGGATGAGGAATCCTAGTGACCCTACTATTGGGGGTGAGCTCTGGAGGGATGGGGATAAGGAAACAAGCCCCAGAGACAGTGAGGGATGGGGGAACCTCAACAGCCCCACCATTGGGGTTGAGCTGTTTAGGATAGAGGTAAGGGAACAGGCCCCAGAGACAGCAGGGGATGGGAGAACCCCAGCGTCCCCACCATTGGGGTTGAGCTGTGGAGGATAGAGGTAACGGAACAGGCCCCAGAGACGGCAGGGGATGGGAGAACCCAAGCGTCCTCACCATTGGGGTTGAGCTGTGGAGGATAGAGGTAATGGAACAGGCCCCAGAGACGGCAGGGGATGGGAGAACCCCAGCGTCCCCACCATTGGGGTTGAGCTGTTTAGGATAGAGGTAAGGGAACAGGCCCCAGAGACGGTAGGGGATGGGAGAACCACAGCGTCCCCACCATTGGGGTTGAGCTGTGGAGGATAGAGGTAACGGAACAGGCCCCAGAGACAGCAGGGTGGAAGGGTCTTCCATAGCTATAGGCAGGTCAGGTAGAGGAAGGAGGAAGTGAAGTAAAGGAAGGCTTGAAAGCCTGTTAACCACACCAACCAGTGGATAATAATTTCAAATTTAAAATAAATGGCAAGACTATACAAAGACCAGATTGGGAGGAAAATGGTATTTTAAGGCTAAACCATACTGTGGAGGGTGCAAGGTTATATGACATTGACCAGATGAAAACAAAAACAAGAAAACTTGTGAAATGTTATGAATGTTTTTTTAGTAATTCATTTATTTTTTAAATTTATATATGTGTGTATGTATTTATTTAAAATTTGGCAGCCAGGATAGGCACACTGAGCCAGGGCTCGTCTTCAGATGTGACCTGGGGAGGGGATACATCAAGGAGTGAAACAGCAATAACAAAGTTACGACAGCTGCGTGTACATGAACAATAACAGTACAAGTACAAGTACTGAATTTCAGACAGAAAAAGAACAATGCGTCAGGCTGTGCCTTTGGGTCGTCGGACCTAAGGCTCACCCCATACTCCTATACTGTACCATCTCACCTTACAGCTGGAATGGGGTGAACGTTAGGGTCAATAACTCAAGGGCACACCCCGACTCTTGTTGGCGTGTGTGGATGGTGTGGGTGTGGGTTGCGATGGTAGAGTTGGGTAGGGCGGTGTGTTAGGGTTTGAAACCCGAACACCCAATTTCCCTGCCTTTGTCACTTTAGTAGGAACCCTAACTGATGCTTTAATGAAGTTTTTTGCAATTAATATGGAGAGAAGAGGAAGAAGGCTATCTGCAGATGCATGCTTTTAGGAAGTATGTCAGTAAAGAATGTTCTTAGAGAGTGCAGGGAGGAAGAGAGACGGAGGCTGTTCCACAGTGTTGGAAACAAAGAAGGCAGTCTGGAGTGCTACATATTTACCGTGAGGGATGTGCAAGGAATGAGCAGCTGATGATCGGAGGGAGTGGGAGAATGGGATGGCTAGTTTAGGGAGACAGGAGAGATGAGTGGGAACAGAGGAGAGCCAGTTTTTGGCCATGAAGGAAGAACAGTGCAAGAGATGTCAGGGCCCATGGGAGGAGAAACACAGATTAGCATATAGAGAGCAGTGATGGGTGAAAGATGAGACACTAAGGGCAAAGTGGCAGAAGGAATGCAAAATGGGGTGCACTCTCGCAAGTGTATGGTAAACTGAGATCCCAAGCCTGTGCATTACGTGCAGTCCTTGCTTTTTCAAAGTGCGTTACCACCACTTCCGGTGTGCGTTTTATTTAGAGACAGACATCCACAAGTTCAGCTTGAGTCACTCTGTTGGACACTACCCTTAGTTCATATCACCAGCAGCAGGTTAAAAAATCGCTCATGCACGACATTGCCCATCGTGGCGACATGCATTCGCTTGGACTAGCAGCTTCCAGCAGCTAAACTTAGGTGGGCCACTCAACTTAAATAAAATGATAAAAAGTTCAGAAAAACTATAACTTAATGTTATTATCTGACATGCTGACAGCTGTACAGCGTTTACTTTCTCACTGCTGTCGCTAGGTGATAACTGGGCACACATGAGTAGAAATGTACTAAACTGCTGACAATGTGCCTTAAGTATTGTTACTTAACATAAACTCTTCTGCTCCCTGGAGACCTCTCTGTGGTTTAAGAGCTATCTCTCCGTGAGATTTGTCTGTATGCACTGGCCCTGCCTCCTCCCCTGCCCTCCAGTCACTACAGGTGTTCCACAGGGCTCCATCCTTGGCCCATTGCTATTCTCCGTGTTCATTAATTTCCTCCCCTCTGACTGACTAACTTGTCATGCCCTGATGTATGCCAATGACCTTGTCCTCTTTTATAGTGACAAGACCCTGGAAAACATAGCAATTGTCCTGTACCGTAACTTTAGTTCTGCATACACCTGGTTTCAGGGATTACCTATGGAATCCCAAAACTGAGTTTCCCAAACTCCACTAGACCTAGTTCGGAAGACTGAATTTCGGCATCCTGACAGGGATTTATGGTCAATGCAGGGGCCTTTGCCCCTTGCACCCCCATAACTAAAATAACCAACTCCGAGGGGGAGCGGACCTCAGAGTTGGTAAGGAAATGTTACAGGGGGTGGAACTGTGGGGAGGCAAAAATTGATGCCACACTGGGGATAGAACCCAGGTCCACGAGGCCATGCTGGCTGAGCTGCTAGTAACCCAGCCCTCCAGCCATGGGAGCAGCTCAGCTAGCTCCTCCTTCCTCTCACTACTCATGTAGCGAAACTGTCTTTCGCCCGTGCAGAATCTTTTGCACATAATTTCGCACAGCCACACAAAATTATTTCGAGCATCTGTATTTCAGGATCCTGAAGCCAGTCCCATGAGTGTCGGGATTCCAAGCTTCAGTATCCTGAAAGGATACCTGTTTCAGTCACATCAGCTCCTAGTCAATGAAAATAAAACCAAATCAATGGTCTTCGGGTCTAAAATCTACCTTGCTAGCATCACTAAGTCTGGTTCCACCCTCTCGGTACTGATACCTGCTGGACCCGCTCTACATGGACTATGTCACAACCGTAATATGTTGGGTTAACCAAAAACGGAGGTTGGCTTACCAACTCAAATCATTCTTAACCAGTGAAGTATATCTGGCTATTGCCGTAGGAAACATACTACCTCTTACTGGATACTGCTCCCCAGTATAGTCGCATATGTCCCCGACACTATGCACATGCCTTTTCTCGATCTATAACAACATCTGCCGTTTCACTCTCCTGGCACCATACTCCACCCATCACTGTCACCTATACCAGTCACTAGACTGGCTCCCACTCCCCTCGCATTTTGACTATGTCCTTGACTGTCTTATCGACAGCACCCTCAGATAGGGTGAGGCATCTCCATATGCATCCCTCCTGAAGGCCCAGGACCCTTGGAGGTGCCTACATGTGACCTCGGTCCCCTCCATGGAAATCCAAAAAGTCTTTACTGCTATGAGGGGTAAAGCACTATCTGTTGCTACTCCTTCATTGTGGAACAGTCTCCCAATGCCCCTCCCCCGTTCCCTAGACACCCATAACATTTTCAAGCAGCGCTTCAGATCCTGGCTATTAAGTGAAGCCAAATGCCTCTGGTCTCCAGGGTAGTCGTCTGCCCTCTCACCTCCCCTACTTGCTACCTTTTGTTACCGATTTTGTCCTCTCCTTTTGCACTTTTTCCGCTTCGCTGTGTCCTCCCAGCACCCCTGCCCCTCTCCTTGTTTCGTTTCTCCATTGCCTATACATTCCTAGTTTATGTCACATGTGCATGTCACTCTTACTTGTACTGCTTGCACCTGACATGTCCCGTGGTCAGTCCCTGTATACTACTGTACAAGCTACCAATTTTTTCTTCCGTATGAGCTAACTTTTGAGTAATATGTTTAATGATTACTGTTGACTCATTGTAAACTTGATGTTTCCTGCTCCAATCTGCCTATAATTGTAAAGTGTTAAGTCTCTCTTTGTAATTCCACTCTATACTATGACTTAATCTGTGACACATGTTATGGCCCGGGTTGTGCCTGAAAACGGTCCCCAGGATCAGTGCACCTATCCAGTTATCAAAGATTTAAATAAATAATAGTACTTTTTCTTCCTCCCACTCTGCCTTCCTTCTTGCTTCTCTCTCTCCCCCCCCCCTTCTTGTTTAGAAGTGACTTTGTAAGCTTCTGTAGAACAACACACATCCTGCGGAAAATGCTCTGTGTAATAGTTTTTCGTTCTCTTATTCTGTTATGGTCCGCATGATTTCCTTCCTAACGTGTGATTAGTGAAGTTTTCTCCCTGTCTCATTCCCTGCTGATGACTCCCCCCACGGCACATCGACCCGCTTCCCTGCTTTAAAGAAGCTTAAATCAACAAGGAGTGCATGTAGTCTGATGTGGAGCCATTGCAAAAGAGTCCCTGACTTAAAGGTTTGCAATTCCGATCTCTATATAAATAAATAAATAAATATGTAGTCCTGCTGACCGGCACTAGCTACATAAGGAGCAGCAGAAGGGAGACAGAAGGGAGACAGTAGTTTGTTCTCCCTTTCCCTTTCGCTGATAGGGTGGCTGGGGGAGGGGGCCCCTTCATCCTTGTAAACTGAGCCTCACGCTACTTCCTCCCCAGAATCTTACAAGAAACACTTCTCTGGGTGTCACCTACCCACTGCACGCAATGGATTTCTTCCCACACAGCTATTTTGTTTGATGAGGTAATTGTATGTACTGGAGCGTGAGAGTGAGAGAAAGTTGAAAGTACGTGCCCCTTACCTTACAAATAAACTTTTATGGCATCAACAGTCAAGGTGCATCAGCTGGGATTCAGAACCAGATCTGCCAGTAGCAGCAGCCAGTTGAAAATGCAGAGTCATTAGGTGTCACCCACAATGGATTTCTTCCCACGGCTATTTTGTTTGATGTAGCAACTCTGTGTGGTGGAAAGAGAGATAGAGAGAGAAAGTTTAAAGTACGTACCGCTTTATTACGGCATCAGGAATTAAGGTGCATCAGGTGGCATTCAGAACCAGATCTGCCAGTTGCACCAGTCAGCTGAAAATGCAGGGTCCTTTCTGACCACATTCTCAGCTTGCTGCTGAAGTCTGAAGATATCAGAATCCACTCAACAATCTCTCCCAGTGATTTCAGAGGGAGAAGTCCTGCACTTGCTTGAAGGAACACAACTGTTCTGACAGAGTTACCTTGGCTGGTGGGGAGTGCAGGAGAGCAAAGCACTGATAGGGACTACTGTCTGGAGTGGCTCGTGGGGTAAGGCTACACTGTGCACCGTGAAGGTCATTCATCCATCGTCGGAACTCCAGAAGGGTAAAGTATTTTATGATGTTTCACGCTTTTCATTCCCGGGTCTATCTGTCCTGCTGTCTCCCTCATGCTGGCACCTAAAGTGACACCCACCAGCAGTGACAGGCTGTGGGGCCAACCTGCAGAGAAACATCTGTCAATCATTCAGTGCAGTGTGACAGGCTGTGGTGCCAACCTGCAGAGGAACATCTGTCAATCATTCTGTGCAGTGTCCTCCTGCTCAACAGGACAGATTAGTTATCAGCCCTCTCTCACATGCACCTCGTCTGGAGAGCCACCCTGATGCATGCTGGGAAATTCACCACTTCTGCACTTACAGGTCAGAGCCCTGCAGGTGTCAACAGCTAAATTATTGCAGCACAGCACCCAATGCTAGCTGTCTGTCCCATTGAGGCTAGCCCAAGAAAGCTCCACACCCACGCATGGGGCTGGTCCCACTTTGTACTCTGTGTGCAAAAACATTTTTTAATACTTTCTGTTTGCTGTAGTATGGTAGATTGTATTACTGTTACTGTTACTGTATATTGCTGTACCTTCAAATAGCTCCGGTTTGGACACTATGTGTGTCCGTGCTATACTGAGACCAGGTACAGACTGACAGGCACCCTGGCGGTCTGTACTTAGTGTCGGTATATCACGGACACATGTAGTGTCCAAACTGGAGCTCTTTGAAAGTGCCATATTGTAGTAATCCTATGGACAAGCTCTGGCTTCTCTTGCAGGACGCGTCATACTGGGGACAGCCGCAGGTGATTGTGGTCGCTTCGGTGATGGCTCTTAGTTGTAAAATGCCGGCAGGGTGGGCACAGGATCAACCAGATAGAATTTAAAATAAAATGATGCACAGTAAGTTTAAAAATGTGTCCTGTTTCTGAAACTGCTAATCAGGCCCTGCTTCACACGGAGGTGGGGCCTGAACAGTCATGGACATTTCCCTTTAAGGTGGGGGTCTAGGTAGAATGGAGTGGAAAGTCAGAGGAGCAGAGCAATGGAGAGAAAGGCAGATGGGATTTGCACACAGAAATATGGTTTCTGCTATGAAAACAGTGCTTGTAGGCCCACCCAGTATCACAGGACACCTCGTCCTCAGGGGAACAGACAGCCACGGGATGGTGAATGGCATATGGAAGGTGGAAGGAGTAGGACTGCATTGGCAGCAACAGGATAGGATCTTTGGGAAGGGTTTACTGTATTTCAGTAACAGATTTGATGCGTTGTCTGGAAATGCTGAGGAGAAAATGGGATGTGGGGTTATGGATCAAGTAAAAACAAAGAGGAAATGAAATACAGAAGAAAAATGTGACCATGCAAGGTACGTGAGGTAGGGTGGAAATTGGGATCAGACAGAGTCGGGTACAGAGTGAGAGGGAGGGGAGGATAGTGTAGGTGGATGTGAGAGTACATTAGAGGCAGGTAAACAGTCAGAGAGGGAAGGGAGACAGTACTGGGGAAATGAGTGGTGAATGTGATGGGGCATTATCCGTAGAAGGCAGAACACAGGGTGGTGGCGGCACAGCTAATAGAGAAGTCAGGGAGGAAAAAATAGGAGACAAGGAGGGAGGGGAGAGGAGTTTTACTGGGGAACTCTGTTATTAAGGGAACTGGATGGAGATCGAAGGGGTACAAGAATTTAAGATTACAGCTGAACTGCATGCCTGGGATGACTGCTGGGAGGGTGAACCCAAGAACAGAGGGAATAGTAAGGGGGAACCAGATGTGTTTGCAGGTGACACCAAGATGGGAGCAGTAGTGGATAACTTAGGAGGGTGGCAGGGGTTGCAGGATGATCTGTCAAAATTGGAGGCCTGGTCGGACAGCTGGCAGCTGGGGTTTAATGCCAAAAAAATGTAAAGTGCTGCACTTTGGCACAAAGAACTCAAGGAGGAGCTATCAGATAGGGAGGGGTTCAGTTAGCCATGACAGAGGAAGAGAAGGATCTAGGAGTGATCTCATACGTGGTCAATGAACAACTTAGCACAGTGCAGGAAAGGCGTGACAAAGGCCAATGGGATGCTGGGCTGTATTGCCAGGGGAATATTCTCCAGGAAGGGGAGGTGATTCAGCCACTGTATAGGTTACTGGTCAGGCCACACCTGGAGTACTGCGTGCAGTACTAGTGCCAGTACCCGAAGAAGGACATTAGGTTACCGGAGGGGTACAGCGCAGGGCAACAACGATGATCTATGAGGCTGGGGACATGTCATACGAGAGCGGGCTGAGGGAGTTGAACATGTACTCCCTGATGAGAGGAGGGATAGGGGATATGACTGAAACCTTCAAGTACTTGAAAGGCATAAACAGGACATGCTTGGAGGGGCTGTTCAAGTTAAGGGGGGAGGGACACTAGAGGGCACAATCTGAGAATGGAGGGGGGTAGATTCAGGAAGGAAATGAGGAGACACTTTTTACAGAAAGGGTGGTGCCTGGGTGGAACACATTGCCTGAGGAAGTGGTGTCCTGTAGTACAGTGGGTTGCTTCAAAAGGGGATGGCAGCCGGCCCAGTGGCAAAGAGGGCTGAGGCGCTGGCACCTTACCTCAACCTACACCAGCGACCCGGGTTCGGGAACAGACTTGGGTCGCTGGGGGTCAGTGGGGGTGGGAGAGGATTGAGCGTCCGAAGGACTGCTCTCCTCCCCGGGGGTGGGTTAGGGTGATCCCTCGCTCTGTAGCGGCCCCTGGTGGAGACTGGGAGCACTACAAGATGTGGCGTGACGTCAAGGGAACCAGGAAAACGGAAAAAATTTCCTGGATCGGTCAGAATGACGGCAGACGATCTGCCGACACCACCGAAGAACTCTCAAGGAGCCTGACCACCTCAGCAGCACCCTGGGGCTGACAGAAAGAGTGTGCTGGCTGCCCCACCGGTGCCTTCCCCCTCGGAGGAAAGGGACCTACTCGGCGAAGGGTTACGCCAAGCTACCCCAAGGTTGGCTGCAATCTGAGGCAGGGGGTTCCAAGGGAGGACGGTAGGTGGATGTCAGGGATCATGGCTGCCTGAAGGAAGTGGCAGATCCAGGGCATGTAGGAGGGGATAAAGAAATAATGCAAAGGGGATGGGACAGGGTAAGAGGGCTGCTTCAAAAGGGCTTGGGACAAAGTAAGGGGAGGGTCACGGGAGGGGGGAAGGGAGGAAGAGGCAGCTGCAGTATAAGGGCTGCTAGCTGCGCAATTGAGCAGACTTGATAGACCAGAAGGTCTTTATCTGCTGGCAATGTCGTATGTTCGTAAGTTAGTAGAACAACCATGTGAAAATGAACCCACTAATATAACTTAAATTGTACAGTTAGCTAGATGACATTCAGTACACTAGAACTGTTGCCATGAGCACTAATGAAATCAAAGTTTGAACCTGTTTTGTGATGGATCAGTATTTACAGTGTCTTAGCAACCGTACTCTGTCCTGTGACCGATGTACACACTTGGCAAATAAACTTTGACTAAAACTTGCTGCGGTCACCACTTAAGTCCTTACTGTTGAAACGAAAAGGACTCATTACAGAAGGTGGTGCAGTCGGCAACAGAAACATTTGGTAACTCCTCTGCAGTTACTTTGGGGCAGGTTTATGAAAATAAAATCCTTTGGTTCAGACAGACTAGAGCACTTGAAGAACGGTGCTCGCTCTGCAAAGCTACGGCACCTGCAGGTGGCGGAAGGGTCAGAGAGGCAAGACTTAAAATGCCAGATACAGATTGGTCAATACCAGCAGGAACATCTGCCAGAACTAGACTCATAGTGGATTCCCTGCAGGGGGAGGGCCTCAAACAACTGGTACAGCAACCCACAAGAGACAGGGCTATCCTAGATCTAGTACTGACTAACAAAGAAGGGATCACAGATCTCCAGGTAGAAGGTCACCTGGGGGCCAGTGACCATCACATGGTATGGTTCAATTTGGCTACTACATCTAAATCATCCCATTCCAAGGCAAAATATGGGACTTCAGAGGAGCTGACTTTGATAAGATGGCCAACAGAGTTAAGCTAGCCCTGGCAAAAGAAACACAGGTGAGGAGGTACAGGCAAAGTGGGCAAGCATTAAGGATACAATACTTGAAGCAACATCCCATTGTGTTAGACAGAAAGGAAGTGCAAAAGAAGGAAACCACTTTGGTTCTCAAATATAGTAGCAGAAAGGTCAGAGCCAAAAGGCTGGCCTTCAGAAAATATAAGGAACACAGCGGGATGAAGATAGGGAGGCATCAAACTGCCCTAAGGGAAGCAGGTAAGGCAGTAAGGCAGGCAAAGTCCCAAACTGAGGAAACACTAGCACGAACAGTAAAAGAAGGTGACAAGACTTTCTATAGATACATTAGTGAAAGGAGAAAGTCCAGAGGGGTATAGCAGCTTAATGGAGAAAAGGAGCATGTGAGGAGGAGGACCCTGTAAAGGCATCTATCTAAATAGATACTTTTGCTCAGTATTTACTGAAGAGAAGGTAGGGCAGGGCCCACAGCTCGCATCATGGACACAGGGGAGGAGGGTGAGCACTCCCTTCACAAAGAAAGGTCCTACAAGAGCTTGCTAAGCTCAGGGTGGATAGGCAATGGGACCTGATGGCACATCCCAGGGTATAAGGAGCTAAAGGAGGAACTAGCAGAGCCATTAGCAGAATTGTTTAGTGAGTCTCTGAGCACAGGAGAGGTCCCAGAAGACTGGAGAAAGGCTCATGTGATCCCACTCCCACAAGAGTGGTAGCAGGGAGGAGGCGGGGAACTACAGACCGGCCAGTCTTACCTCAGTAGTGGGCAAGATTGTGGAGGCACTCCTAAGGAAAGGATAGTGCAACACCTGGAATCCATAGGGGCACAGGATCCAAGACAGCATGGGTTTACAAAGGAAGGTCCTGTCAAACTAATCTCATAGATTTCTTTGACTGGGTAACCAGAGTGGTGGACCAAGGGGAGCAGTTGATGTCGCCTACCTTGACTTCAGCAAAGCTTTTGACACTGTTCCACATAGAAGATTGATAAATAAGCTAGGTAGGCTCGGGGTGGGTCAGAAGTTGGTCAACTGGGTGGCAAACTGGTTGACTGGCGAAAACAGAGAGTGGTGGTAAATGGTATACAGTCAGAAGAGATGCAAGTCACAAGTGGGGTACCTCAGGGATCAGTCCTGGGGCCAGTCCTATTCAACATCTTCATTAGTGACCTCGCCAGATGGACTAGAGGGTAAGGCTTGTCTGTTTGCAGATGACACCAAGATCTGCAACAAGTAGATGATCCAGATGGGGTGGGCAGAATGAGAAGAGATCTGGATAAACTAGCAGAATGGTCAGAAGAGTGGCAACTGGGATTTAATGCAAAGAAGTGCAAAATCATGCACATAGGGAAGAGAAACCTGAAGCCACTTATAGGCTGGGAGGAGTTGCTAGCAGTCACAAAGGAAGAAAGAGACTTGGGCATCATCATCACTGATGACCTAAAATCATCCAAGCAGACCTCTAAAGCAGTAGGTAAGGCTAGGGGTGTTAGGGTGTGATTAGTAGGGTATCACAAGTCGTAAGAGGAGGTAATAATCCCTCTGTACAAGACATTGGTTAGGCCCCATCTGGAGTACTGCGTGCAGTATTGGAGGCCACACCTTCACAAGGACATTAACCAAATTGAGGCAGTCCAGAGAAGGGCAACCAAAATGGTGCAGGGACTGCATCAGAAGACATATAAGGACAGATTAGCAGACTCAATATGTATACCCTTGAGCAAAGGAGGAGAGAGGTGATATGATCGAGACATTTAAACACCTTAAGGGCATAAACAAGGTGAAAGAGTCTAACATGTTTAAATATAAGAAAAATAGCAGGACAAGAGGACACAGCATGAGATTAGAGGAGGCCGATTAAGGGGAATGTGAGGAAATTCTTTTTCACAGAAAGGGTGGTAGATGCATGGAATGGCTTACCACAAGAAGTGGTGGCTATGAATACAGTGCAGGGCTTCAAACAGGCATGGGATAGGCATAAGGGAGCAATACAAATGACTATGAATAGATAGGTCACTGACAGAGCAAAGGCCGATGGCACATTTATAAGGTAGAAAAAGAAATGGGCAGACTGGATGGGCCTTGCGGTCCTTATCTGCCGTCAACTTCTATGTTTCTATGTTACCGATACCACCAATGCCATCTTTCGGTGCAATGGGATGGTGATTTTAGTTTTAGTTTGTGTTTACTGTTTCCAGTAATCTAACATGCAGTTGAATACTACCTGCAGCCCTTTTTGAAGTCCAAGTTTCTTTCTTTTTTTTTCCCTTGTAATTCAAAGTTTATTGGACTTTTAACTTAAAACAACATACTGCTATGGAACACCTGGTCACGCTGTCATTATGCATCACCTTATTATAAGGCTTCATTTGGGTAGCCGGTGCAAGCAGTAAGTTCTGTAGCAATCTGGGACCATGAATAAATCACTAATATTTAAAATTAGCCATTGGTGTGTGCACTGTTTTTGTGGTGTTCAGTTACGATTGGTTAAACAACGATTATGATTGTTTAAACAACAGCACCATTAGGGGAGCCCAGAGTGCACTGTTTTTCTGGTGTTCAGTTACGATTGGTTAAACAGCGATTATGATTGTTTAAACACACCACCATTAGGGGGGCGCCGAGTGCACTGTTTTTCTGGTGTTCAGTTACGATTGGTTAAACAACGATTATGATTGTTTAAACAACACCACCATTAGGGGAGCACAGAGTGCACTGTTTTTCTGGTGTTCAGTTACGATTGGTTAAGCAGTGATTATGATTGTTTAAACAACAGCACCATTAGGGGAGCGCAGAGTGCACTGTTTTTCTGGTGTTCAGTTACGATTGGTTAAACAACGATTATGATTGTTTAAACAACAGCACCATTAGGGGAGCGCGGAGTGCACTGTTTTTGTGGTGTTCAGTTACGATTGGTTAAACAACGATTATGATTGTTTAAACAACAGCACCATTAGGGGAGCGCGGAGTACACTGTTTTTCTGGTGTTCAGTTACGATTGGTTAAACAACGATTATGATTGTTTAAACAACAGCACCATTAGGGGAGCGCGGAGTGCACTGTTTTTGTGGTGTTCAGTTATGATTGGTTAAACAACGATTAGGATTGTTTAAACAACACCACCATTAGGGGAGCGTGGAGTGCACTGTTTTTGTGGTGTTCAGTTACAATTGGTTAAACAACGATTATGATTGTTTAAACACAGCACCATTAGGGGAGCGCGGAGTGCACTGCTCAGCCTGCCCTTCTCTATACAAAATAGTTACCCAGGCAACATTAATAAATCGAGCACAGATCTGAACCAGTGTTTAAAAAACAGCTTCTCCTGGGAAAATTACTTGGAGTCAGCGCAGGTATCCTTTAAGAATGTGGGAAACCGTCGTATTATCTTTTGCCGCACTAATATTCTTCTTAAAGGTAGCATAAAGGAGATCTGTTAGACATTTATTCCCTGTCTCCTGTGTTCTTGCTCAAGTAGAATGCCTTTTACTTGGCACTCGACATGGGTACATAGATACATAGATACATAGAAAGTGTCAGCAGATAAGGGCCTATGGCCCACCCAGTCTGCCCATTTGAGCTTGTAAGTTCAGTTTGTTTTCCTAGAAGTCTGTTTCCCCTTACCCCTGACCTCTAGAATTCCTTTATGTCTATCCCATGCATTCTTAAATCCCGTGATTGTTTCAGCCCCCACCACTTCCTCTGGCAGGGTGTTCCACTTGTCCACCACCGTTCTGTGAAGAAATTCTTTCTTATGTTTCCTCTGAATCGTCCTCCCTCAACTTCATCCCATGCCCTCTAGTCCTGGAACATCTTTTTCGCTTAAAAATAGTGTTTTCCTGCACCCTGTTCCTCCCTGTAAGATACTTGTATGTCTCTATCATATCCCCTCTCTCCCTCCTCTCCTCCAGGGAGTACATGTTCAGTTCCTTCAACCTGTCTTCATAGGACTTGTTATGCAATCCATGCACCATCTTTGTTGCCCTCCTCTGAACCTTCTCTACCCTGTCTATGTCCTTACATAGGTATGGTCTCAGAACTGTACACTGTACTCCAGGTGGGGCCTCACTAGTGTCTTGTATAGCGGAATTATGACCTCCCTTTTCCTGCTGGTGATGCCCCTGCCTATACATCCCAGCATCCTATTTGCTTTACCTGATGCCTTGTCACACTGTTTCCTACCTTGAGGTCATCAGAGATGATAACTCAAGATCCTTTCCTGCTTGGTGCATGCTATATCCTCACCCCAACTGATATATTGTGCCAGGGTTTTGTGCCTCATATGCATTATCTTGCACTTCCTTGCATTGAATTTCAACTGCCAAACCCTGACCATTCTTCAAGTTTCTGCAGGTCCTTCTCATTCTGTCTACACTCTCTGGTGTGTCTACTCTGTTACAGAGCTTTGTGTCATCAGCGAACAGTGAAATTCTGCCTTCTAGATCCTGCGCAATGTTACTGATGAAGATGTTGAATAGGACCGGTCCCAGCACTGATCCCTGTGGTACCCCACTGGTCACTCTTCCCTCTGTGGAGTGACAGCCATATACCACCACCCTCTGTGTCCTGCCACCCAGCCAGTTACCTACCCACCACACTACTGTCCTGCCCACACCCATATTCCCCAGTTTGTGTAATAGTCTTGATGTGGCACAGTGTCAAAGGCCTTGCTGAAGTCCAGATAGGCCATGTCCACTGCCCTCCCTGATCCACCTCCTAGTCACCCAGTCAAAAATTCAATGAGGTTGGTCTGACATGACCTCCCCTGGTGAAACCATGCTGCCTTGGGTCCTGTAGTCCATTGACAACCAGATGTTCCACCAATCTCTCCTTCAGTAGTGCTTCCAAGATCTTTCCCACTACCGGTGAGGCTGACTGGTCTGTAGTTCCTCTTCCTCTTTGTTCCCACTTTTGTATAAGGGGACTACATCTGCTGTCCTCAGTCTTTGGGTACCTCCCTGTTTCCAGTGATCGCTAAACAGGATAGCCAGAGGTTCAGCCACCACCTCTCTTAGTTCTTTAAGGACCCTAAGAGTGCACCCATCTGGCCCCATTGCTTTATCAACTCTTATTACTTCCAGTTCCTTCAGGACCCTTTCGTAAAGGGACTTGTGTCCATTTCTGCACCATTCTCACCCCTTGTACTCCTTCAGACCCATTACCCTCCTCTTGCTTAGTAAAGACTGAGCAGAAATACCTGTTCAATATGTCAGCTTTACTGTTGTCATCCTCCACACAGCCCCATCCTCCCCTTCAGTCTCACTATCCCTCCTTTGTCTTTCTTTTTCACTTATGTACCTGTAAAGGTTTTGTCCCTTTACCCACTGATTTTGCAATGTGTTCTTCTGTCTGAGCTTTGGCTTCCCTTACTGACTTCCCTGCCTCCCTTTGTTTCTCCTGGTACTTCTCCCTATCCCCTTCTACCTGTGTCTTTTTGTATTGCCTGATGCAGTCTTTTTGGCTTTCACTTTCTTTGCTACCTCTTTGGAAAACCATAATGGTCTCCTCTTCCTTTTCCTTTTTCTAACTTGCTTAATGCATAATTCTGTTGTTCTTGTAATCCCCATTTTAAATACTGCCCACTGTTCCTCAACCCCTGATTCCTGTCCCATTCCCCTTAATGCCTCTTTCAAGTATCTCCCCATTTTCCCAAAGTCTGCCCCCCTAAAATCCAGGATACGTGTTTTGTGTGGTTTGGTTCTGCTCTTTCTGTGATTTCAAACCACAATGACTGGTGTCACTGTTACCCAGGTGCTCCCCACTGTTACCCCCATCACACTGTCCCTGTTTGTGAGCACAAGGTCCAGTATTGCCTTCTGCGAGTTGGTTCCATGACCAGTTGCTTGAGGAAGGCACCCTGAAGGAGTCCAGGATAAATCTGCTCCTAGTTGATGCTGCTGCTGGGATGCTCCAGTCCACGTCTGGAATATTGAAGTCTCAACCAGTACTACCTCACTCTTGTCTGCCATCCTTTGGATGGCTAGCATCAACTTCCTATCTGTTTCTTTCTCCTGGGCTGGTGGTCTATAGACCACACCTGTGTGGATGGCTGGCCCCATTTTCCTTTCCAACAACCCACAGTATCTCTCCCCATTTTGTTCCTCCTGGATCTCTGTGGCCCTTATGTCATTTTTCACATACAGTGCCACTCCTCCTCCCTTCCTGCCTGCTCTGTCTCTTCTGAATATTTTGTAGCCAGGTATGGCCATCTCCCAGTCATGGTTATCATTACACCAGGTTTCAGTGATGGCCACAATGTCCAGGTCTGACTGTACCATGACAGCCTCCAGATCTTCCATCTTGTTGCTAAGGCTCCTGGCATTTGCACACATGGCTTTCCATGATTTGACCTCCCTAGACTGCTTCACTGTTTTACTCCAGCCCTTCCTTGGTTGTCATTTATCCCTGGTTCTCCTTGCTGTCTGCCCTTCTGCTGAATTTTGCCCTTTTCTGCTTATCCACCTTTGGACACTAATCTCCATCTTTGCACACTGCTTTGCAGAGATAGCCCTCCTCTGGTTCACTGGTTCCTGCTAGCTGTGGGGGTGAGCAAGTAGGTACCCTCCTTGCTGGCCTGCCACCCACTTGGCTAGTTTAAATGCTTGTCAATGTAGCATTTAAACTTATCATTGAGTCTTGGATTCCCCTCCAGGATGGATGCAGGCCGTCAGGCTTGAACAAACCTCCATCCTCCAGGTGGGTCCCCAGTCACCAATGAATCCAAGCCCTTCCTCACAGCACCAGTTCTTCAACCATGAGTTAAAGTTCCTGGTGCATGCACTCTATGTCTCCCTTGCCTCTCACAGGTAGTACTTCTGAGAAAGTGACAGAAGTAGCTACTTGCTTGAGACCCCTTCCCAGTTTCCTAAACTCTTCCTGAACTTCCTTTGGCTCCCCATTTGCCAAGTCACCAGCCCTGTACCTCTGCCATCTGTGTTGCCCAATAATCTCTTTCAAAGTTAGGGGCTCCTAAACCTCCCATTTTCTGTGGGTAATTTTACTTGGGTCAGTTTTCTTTTGTTTAATTCTTTGATAACCAGTTAAGGCTCACTAGGAACAAAAGCCTGGTTCCAGGGGGCGACCTGTGAGCACTGGGGAGGTTAAGTGACTTGCTCAGAATTACACAGAATGTAAGTGGAGGTTGTGGGAATCAAAGCCAGTCCTGCTGGATGTACCAAGCTCATTCAAGCTCAGTAGTCGGTATGCCCCATGTACGGTGACACCAACACAACAAACTACAACCCTGTCAGTAAAATCGACACTTTGCCGACAAGTCACTGTGTTGGTGTACCTGAGACAGGGGCACATTGTCTCTCAGTCCTGCACCCCCCCCACCGAATTAACCCTAAAGATGGGGGGGCAGGAGGCACAGGGAGGTTAGGGAGGCAATGCCCCCGATTTAAAAAAAAAAAAAAAAACAGACCGGGAGACCCACTGGAATCATGTAAACTGCAACCTGTGCTCAGCCTGATTCCTGTCAGCGAGATGCTGGTTGACAAAAGGGTTGTCGCAGTCTAACCCATTTTAACGCTTGGAGGTTTTTTGTGCCCAAATGCAATCACTATAGTAGGTTATAAGCTGCTTGAAAAAGTTAACGGGGACGGGAATTAACAGCACCTGGAACAGGCATATTGTTATTCTTAATAAAATTGAGCTCTCGTTGCCCCCCCACCCCCACAGCTACATGGAAGGACAGAGAGTTATCTCAGAGATGGAGGCGATGATGCAAGAAATACCAGAGAGTGCCGTCCGAAGGCTTCCTGTCAAGACAGTGGAGGGGGTACCGTTGATGAAGATGATCGCAGACAACTTTGAGGCGATTTCTAACTTTCAGGCCAGGCCAGATGACCTTCTAATAGCCACGTACCCCAAAGCAGGTAAGAGACAAATGTCTTTGCACAACTCCTCCCCTCTTACACACACACACACACAGCGGTCACTACATTGGGAATTTAGTAACATTTATGAGAGGTCACACGACTGAAGTTTGCTGATGACATTAAATTGGCAAGAATAGTGGAGACAGCAGAGAGGAACAGGATGCACTACAGGGTGACCACCACTCAATAGGGGAATGGGTAGAGAAATGGGGGTCTGAGATTTAATTGGGGGTAAAAGATACTGGGATGAAGAATTTGTGTTGCACATGCACCCTATTTAGTACAACCGTGGACAGCGGAGCCATGGAAAAGGATCTTGGGGTAACTGTGGACAGTAAGTGGACGTCAGGCAGGAAGAGTGTAGCCACAGTCAGGAAAGCAAATACAGAGCGGATGTCTGTAACCCTCCCCACCAGTCTCCACTCCTGTCACCCCAGGTGGTAGAGAACCCGGGTCGCCAGCGTGCACACAGACTTGTGGGTCAGATGGGACACATGAGGCACACTGATTTCTGCACAGGTAGATGAGGAAGAGGAGGACCCAGCTCCACAGGATTCAACCGACGGGCTGGAAGGAGCAGAAGGCTCATACTGAGATACCCTACGGCCCTGCAGCCATCTTCAGAGTTTTTTTATTTTCTTTTTGAGTTCTTCAAAGTCCCTAACTGCTATCCTTTTTTTATGCTCCTCTGCTCCTTCCTGAGTCCCCCCGACTGCCACTTCTTCGTGCTGCCAAGGTAGCCCTCTGCCTCCCGAGTACCCCCCTCCACCAACCTCACCATTCCCATTCTGTCATGCCCTGGGCAACTCAACACATCCCTTTGTTAGTAGGAGCCCCCCTCCTGGGGGCCTTTGGGAGAGAAGATGGGTTCCAGAACCGTTCCAGGCACATGACGGGGGATCAGTCAAGAAGGCTGGCTGCCAGGGCTGCATGGTGGGAGGAGAACCAGGTGACCATCATCCATTTGGCCGAGCAGGCAATTTTCTATTTGCTCCCCAACCCACCCCCATAGTGGCTGCATGCTCGCAATATCCTGGGACGGACACGTAGTGGCATGTGGTCACCCACACCAGTAGCTACATGAGTAGCAGTGTTGACTGCACCTTCCCACCCAGGGAGGAGAGCGTTTAAACAGACACTCATAACCCTCCCTGCTGGTCTCTGCTCCTGTCCTCCAAGGTGGGAGCGAACCCAGGTCACCAGAAGCCGACACGATGCTTTTTAAAAGTCATGCCTTAGAAAGCTAGTTTAGTGGTGTGACGGTACTCTTGACAGTTGTTAAATTTTGAAGTGGTTTCAGAGTTTTCCTTTTTTCTATTTACAGATATCATTGTTTGGTTTGTTCATTGAGTTAGCAGGTTGATGAAGAACTCAGTTTCCTACTTCATTACAAACTGTCATCGCACCTGACGGGAAGGCTTTACCATTTTGTAATGTAATTATTTGAGCCTGTATGCTTCCTTAATGGTTGAGGCGGAGACATTATTAGGTGTGATACCTAGTCTTTTTTGCTATATTTGTAATGATAACTTGGATTGCAATAAAGCTGAGTTTAAAATAAAAAAAAGGAAACCTGTGGGTAAGTACTAGAGACTGTGGGGTAGGGGTGGGCTTGACTGAGTGAGCAGAGGGTTGAACCTGTGGGGTTGGAAACGTAAGGGTAAGTACCACATACTCCCTAAGGTGGATTGGCTTAACTGAGATTGGGGGGGGGGGCTGAACCCATGGGTCTGGAAACCTGAGGGTAAGTACCAGAGAGTCCAAGGGGTGGGGTTGGGCTTGCCTGAATGAAGGGGGGGGACAGGACAAGAGAAACAAATTATAAAACAAGATATTGGAATGCTGATGTATAGAGTGCTCAGTTGTTGTTCTAAGTGCCTTTCTAAACTTGCTGCTGCAGGCACGACCTGGGTGCAAGAGATTGTGGACATGATCTACAATGAAGGAGATGTCGAAAAGTGCAAACGGGCACCCACCTTCGTCAGGTTCCCCTTCATAGAACTATATCCACCACCTCCACTTCCAACAGGTAGGTGAGAGAAGATTAGTTAGCTGAATATATCCACCAGAATTCCTGCTGTATAGAAACTGATTTTGTTTTTTATAATGAATACAGTTAGGATTTACACAGAGCCTTTCGTATATACTGTACTGGTATTGCAGGGAGTGAAGAATACAGTAGAACTGGAGGGATACAGCTCCTTTCTTTCACGCTGCTCCCAATGCATTTTCCTAAGCTGTACATTAGATACTAGTAGTACGTTCTGTAAAATAGAATAGCATTTGGATTTATGTATTGTGTTTCATAAACATTATATCCCAGAGTGCTTTAAAAAGTAACAAGTTAAATACTGGTAGTGTAAGGACTATAACATAGAACAGAATTTATGTATCCCCTTTCTTACACAATGTATCCCAACGTGCTTTACAAATCAGTGAATCAGATACTGGTGATGCAGAGACTGTAGAATAGAATATAATTTGTTTTTATATTGCACCTTTCGTACACACTCTATCCCAAAGTGCTTTACAAAGCAATGAGTTAGATACTGGTAGCGCAGGGACTGTAGAATAGAATAGAATGTGGCTTTATATAGCACCTTTCATACACACTGCCTCCCAAAATGCTATACAAAACAGTAAGTTAGATACAGGTAGTGCAGGGACTGTAGAGTAGAACAGAATTTGGATTTATATAGAACCTTTCATGCACACTGTATCCCAAAGTGCTTTACAAAGCAATGAGTTAGAGACTGGTAGTGCAGAGACTGTAGAATAGAATAGAATCTGTATTTATATAGCACCTTTCATACATACTGTATCCCAAAGTGCTTTACAAAGCAGTGAGTTAGATACTGGTAGCGCTGAGACTGTAGAATAGAATAGAATTTGGGTTTATATAGCACCTTTCATACACACTGTATCCCAAAGTGCTTTACAAAGTAATGAGTTAGATACTGGTAGTGCAGGGACTGTAGAATAGAATAGAATAGAATTTGGGTTTATATAGCGCCTTTCATACATACTGTATCCCAAAGTGCTTTACAAAGCAATGAGTTAGATACTGGTAGTGCAGGGACAGTAGAATAGAATAGAATAGAATTTGGGTTTATATAGTGCCTTTCATACACACTGCATCCCAAAGTGCATTACAAAGCAGTGAGTTAGATACTGGTAGTGCAGGGACTGTAGGACTGTAGAATAGAATAGAATTTGGGTTTATATAACACCTTTCATACACACTGTATCCCAAAGTGCATTACAAAGCAATGAGTTAGATACTGGTAGTGCAGGGACTGTAGCATAGAATAGAATAGAATTTGGATTTATATAGCACATTTCATACCACTGCATCCCAAAGTGCTTTACAAAGCAATGAGTTAGATACTGGTAGTGCAGGGACTGTAGAATAGAATAGAATTTGGATTTATATAGCACATTTCATACACACTGCATCCCAAAGTGCTTTACAAAGCAATGAGTTAGATACTGGTAGTGCAAGGACTGTAGAATATAATAGAATTTGGATTTATATAGCACATTTCATACACACTGCATCCCAAAGTGCTTAACAAAGCAATGAGTTAGATACTGGTAGTGCAGGGACTGTATAATAGAATATAATTTTGATTTATATAGCACCTTTCATACACACTGTATCCCAAAGTGGTTTACAAAGCAATAGTTAGATACTGGTAGTGCATGGACTGTAGAATAGAATCAAGTTTGGATTTATATAGCACCTTTCATACACACTGTATCCCAAAGTGCTTTACAAACCAATGAGTTAGATACTGGTAGTGCAGGGGCTGTAGAATAGAATAGAATTTTGATTTATATAGTGCCTTTCATGCACACTGTATCCCAAAGTGCTTAACAAAGCAATGAGTTAGATACTGGTAGTGCAGGGACTGTAGAATAGAATAGAATTTTGATTTATATAGCACCTTTCATACACACTGCATCCCAAAGTGCTTAACAAAGCAATAAGTTAGATACTAGTAGTGCAGGGACTGTAGAATAGAATAGAATTTTGATTTATATTGCACTTTTCATACACACTGTATCCCAAAATGGTTTACAAAGCAATAGTTAGATACTGGTAGTGCAGGGACTGTACAATAGAATCAAATTTGGATTTATATAGCACCTTTCATACACACTGTATCCCAAAGTGGTTTACAAAGCAATAGTTAGATACTGGTAGTGCAGGGACTGTACAATAGAATCAAATTTGGATTTATATAGCACCTTTCATACACACTGTATCCCAAAGTGGTTTACAAAGCAATAGTTAGGTACTGGTAGTGCAGGGACTGTACAATAGAATCAAATTTTGATTTATATAGCACCTTTCATACACACTGTAGCCCAAAGGGTTTTATGAGGCAATGCATTAGATATTGGTAGTGCAGGGACTGTAAAATAGAACACAATATGGATTTATACAACACCTTTCATAAACACTGTATCCCAGAGTGGTTTACAAAGTAATTGGTTAGATACTGATAGTGCAGGAACTGTTGAATAGAACAGAATTTGGATTTATATAACATCTTTCATACACAGTGTATCCCAAAGTGCTATACAAAGCAATGGGTTAGATACTGGCAGTGCAGGGACTGTAGAACAGAACAGAATTTGGATTTATATAACACCTTTCATACACACTGTATGCCAAAGTGCTTTACAAATTAAGTAGTTTAAGAACAGAATTTGGGTTTATAGAGCACCTTTCATGCACCCTGTATCCTAAAGTGCTTTACAAAGCAATGAGTTAGATACTGGTAGTGCAGGGACTGTAGAAAAAGAATAGAATTTGGATTTATATAGCACCTGTCACACACACACTGTATCCCAAAGTGCTTTGCAAATCAATGAGTTAGATACTGGTAGTGCAGGGATTGTAGAATAGAATAGAATCTGGGTTTATATAGCACCTTTCATACACACTGTATCCCAAAGTGCTTTACAAAGCAATGAGTTAGATATTGGTAGTGCAGCATGGACGAGGCCCAGGCAGTGTTTCAGTGGGATGGCAGCCGTGGTGTCCAGTATGCTGAGACAGTGATCGGGGTGGGGTCTGTGTCTGATGATGACTTGACCACTACCCAGGACAGTGGTGATGCTGAATGGGGGAGGCACCCCTACCATGCACCAGACACGGCGGCACTGATGGTGCATGGGTGGCACTGGCCAACCCGCCAGCCACCCTGCCCGTGTTGCGGTGGCCACCGTACCTGCGGCGCAGTCCAGCCCGTCTTGCAATGGGGGTGCTGCCTCCCCGGCGATATCACATGCACAGCGGCTGGAGGGGCAGCAGTATCAGGGTGGTGCAGAGGGTGGACCGGGTGCAGTGTCAGCCGCCAGTACACCGCAGACAGTACAGGCCTAAAAGGGCCCCTCTGTGCAGCTCCCACCTGCACAGGGGGCCGTGCCACGTGGCTGCACAAATCCCGTGGGTTGGCACGATGTCCAAGCCCCCCA
This sequence comes from Neoceratodus forsteri, assembly GCA_016271365.2. Taxonomy (NCBI): domain Eukaryota; kingdom Metazoa; phylum Chordata; order Ceratodontiformes; family Ceratodontidae; genus Neoceratodus; species Neoceratodus forsteri. Next base: position 291,514,985 of record JADMNL010000026.1, read on the forward strand.
GGGCACAGACCCACTCGCCAAGCACACCCATCTGCTCAGGGCATCTGTATAGCAACAGATGCAGGTCATGGCAGGGGTGCATGCAGTCCACACTGAGCTGTGCCAGTCCGCAGGGAGGCGTGACCGGGACTGAGCAATTCCTGGCTGAAGCGACATGGATGCAGGAGGACATGACTGCAGGCCTGGATTGGCTCACCGCTGCAGTCACGGCCGGCCTGGCACCACTGGCCACCCTGGTGCAGGGCCATCCGTGGCAGTCACCGCGGAGTGCATTCTCCACCCCTCGGTCCCAGCATCGTGTGACCCCAGCATTGTCATCACCAGGATCAGCTGTGGGCATCTCAGGCACACCTGGAGCGGGCCTGTTCTGGGGCCTGCAGACGCCTGCGAGGGACCAGTCGCATTCTCGCAGCAACACACCTGGGGGTACATCTGTGACACCCCCTGTGGCCGTCGCACAGCCTGCATCTGCTGGGCAGTCTAGGCGAGGCCATCCACGTGTCCGTGGCAGCCATGCACCTGCACGGCAGTCATGATCTGCCACTCTCCCTGTCCACTGCCTGCCGCAGCCCTGTATGCACGGAGGTGCAGTGTGTGCGTGAGCATACCTGGGCCTTGATATCTGAGGCCACACGTCATGCCCACCTTGTGCACACCCTCCTGGCCACCGTGGCATGTGCATGATGATGCCATCACAGCACTGGCTGCCACAGTGCACCAGTGTTCAGTGTCTGACACACGCCCGTTGGCAGCCTCGGGGTGTGTGTGTGCATGTCCATGTGACCGTGCCTGCGTGTGTGGGCTGTGTGGGTGGGGTCCACTGTTCTGTTAGGGGTGCTTCCACGACATCCTGTCCCATGTCTGTTGGTGCCCCCCTCCAGCCGTGTCTGTTGTGGGGCCCTGCCAGCCATGCCTGTTTACCATGCCCCAGTCCCTGGGACATGTGTGTGGACCTGTTCACCTACCTGCGTGCACCGTAGTGCTCCTCTGCAATGGTGTCCCTGTGCCGCTGGGCCATCCTGCGCAGCCAGGGTTCCCGTCATCTGGGGAAGGGGCTGCCTACCACTGTTGGGCCCGGCATCCGCGTTGTCACCACTGCTGTTCCCCTCTTTGACCTTGACAGCTATCCTATGGTCAGTGGCCATGTTGTGTAGCACACAGCAGGCCAGGAATAGGCCACAGGCCTTCGAGGGGCTGTACCGTAGGGCACCACCAGACCTGTGCAGGTAACAGAACTGTGCTTTCAGCAGTCCAAACACACGCTCGATGATGTTCCATGTGCTGGCATGTGCCTCGTTGTATTTCTCCTGCGCTGGGGTTGACGGGCACCAGTACAGGGTGAGCAGCCAGAGCCTGAGTGGGTATCTGCTGTCACCTGTGGGGGAGCATGTTGGTCAGTGTGGCTGCCCCCCTCGCCACACAGCCAAACTGTCTACACCCCATGCATAGCATCTGCCCCCCACGCCCTGCCCTGTTGTACAGGGCTGCCCATTCCTGCTGCATACTTGCCTACTAGGCGGCTGGTTGGGATGTCGCCACTCTCAAACCTGCGGCACAGTGCAGACTGGTGCCAGATGAAGACATTGTGTGTCACCCCAGAGTGTGTGACACAGACAGTGATTATGCGCCCCTTGGCATCACACACACACACCACCTGGCAGTTGACAATGGGGTAGCCCTTCCTGTTGATGTAGGCCACCCCCTCTGGCCCTGGTGGTGTGCAGATGCCTACATGGGTGCAGTCAATGGCTCCTAGCATGCCAGGCATATGTGCAACCCTGTGGAACTCCTGCATGTTTGCTGTACACTCCGCCTGTGTGGTGGAGAAGAGAATGTATTCCACAGCATGTGGCAGCAGTGCAATGAGGAATTGTGTGAGGAGCCGTGACACGGCCGATTGGGTTATGCCTGTGCTGTCCCCTGATGGTCTCTGGAAGGTACCCGTGGTGAGCAGGCACATCACGTCCGTGACCTTGGTCTCCACTGACAGGGTGTGGCTCTGTCTTGTGGGTTCCTGCATCTCGTCACTGCACAGCTCACAGAGCTGCCTCAGAATTGCCCAGTTCAGGTGGCACCAGCCCACAATCTCAGTGTCGCTGTACTGTTCGAAGGTTGTGCCGGCACGGTACCACCTGTTCAGGGCATACTGCTGCCGGGCCCTTCCACAGCTGCCCCGCTCAGCCTCCTGCCTCCTCACACCCCTCATTACTGCCTCCATCTAGAATATTGCACTGTCCATGGCGCCGCCTGTCCAGCCCTCCCCTCGCTGCTGTCTCCCTGGGCTACCCCGGCTTTATGCTGCTGCCTGGGCCCCTGCACTGGGGGCCCTTCTGTGTTGGGGACCCACACGCACGGTCTGGCCTGCCCACAGGCATGGTCTGGGTCACACACCCTGTTCCACTGCCTGTTGAACCTCTTGCCTTTGTGACTGTCCTGCACCCCTGCTGCTGTCCTGCCTGGCCAATGGCTGTCACCCTGTCACTGTCTCACACTTTCTCTGTCCCTCATTCTGTCTCTCTCTCACTCTCTCTCCTTCTCTCACCCCAGCTCCCCTTGGCGCAAGCCGCCGTCCCCTGCTTGCTCCAACCTTTTATAGGCTCAACGTTGCTCCGCGCATGTCCCTGTTGCTCCGCGCTTGCGCCATCGGCCTGCCATTGAATATCGCACTGCGCTGTTTATTCATGGCTATGCCCCCTACACTTACGCTTGCATTCATTAGGGTTGAGCATTGGCGCGCACGATATGCGCTGCGCATAGTCACCCTCTGAATGTCGCTCTTTGGCACATATCTGCTGTTGCACTGGCGCATCTCACTTGTGACTCGTGCAACCGCTTTGAATATCCTACCCTTTGTCTTCTCTGTATTTAAAAGAAGGCAATAGGAGTGTAACTGCATGTCTAGTGCTTGAAAACTGGAATCAAATTTAATTTTATTTCATCCTCTGATGGTGAACTAATATAAAAAATATCATCCGTGTACATCAAAACCTCAGTCAATACCAAATAATTTGGGAGATTATCTATAAATACAGAAAAAGGTAAGGGCCTGAGGATGGAACCCTTGGGTACCCCCACCTTCCTCATTTCACTCCTAGACTGAACTCCCTGATAGCTAACTTGTAATGGATGCTCAGTTAAATAACTACCAACCATTTCAATGGAGAGTCCCCGACTCCGAGGTCCTCCAACCCCTGGAGCAACAGGCAATGGTCTAACAAGTCAAAGGCCCTGGACAGATCCACAAACACAACTCTAACAAGCTTACCACCATCCATTGCTCTACCAACATAATCCTTGAATCTGGCCAAGGCCGTACCTGTACCATGATGTTTACGAAATCCATGCTGCGCCGGGGATCGGAGGCCCGTGGAGTCAAGGAACTCCACATTTGATGATTCACAATTTTTTCAAGCAATTTTCCCAAACTAGGTAAAAGAGAAATAGGCCAGTAACCGCACAACTCATTTACTGATCCACCCATGTACACAAGTTTTTTTTTTTTTTTGTACTTTCTATTTTTCTTCCTCTGTCCCCTCAGCTCTGGTCTCCTCGGGAGTACCTAGGAGTCATCCCAGTATGGTTTGCTCCTACCTGGTCAGTCATCCGTCACCCACGTAGCCTTGGTTTACCCCCCGGTGGGGACAAAGTGGGCCCAACACCCCAAAATTCTCTGGTGGCGTCGATCGGGAGGATGCCAGGAGGGCAGACATAAATCGTGGGCAAGCTCTGGTTCTCCATCTCTGCTGAAGCTGAAGGGTGTTTTTCCCATTTTTTCTGGGGAGTGGCTAGGGCCCTGACATCAAGGCCTTACCGACGTCTGCCATGCCTAGCGCCTGCTGTATCTCCGGCTTCCACCAGAGGTCAGCCGAGCGCCGAACAGGGACCCCTGTCCCTCCCAGGAGAGGAGAGCTGTCCTCCGGATGCTCGATCCTCTCCCTCCCCCTGCCGACCCCCAGCAACCCGGGCTCTTTCCCAAATCCGGGTCACCGGCGTGGTATGAGGTGTGGCATCCAGCACCTCAGTGTACACAGGTTTTATGATTGCATTTTTCCAAGAGAATGGAAATTCACCCGAAATCCAGGATGAATTAAAAATTGTAGTTAAGAGGACATATATATACTCAGCTACAAGTCTCAAGAATCTTACTTCAAGTTCACCTGGTCTAGTGATTTTATTTACAGACAATTGTTTTAATAATCTCAGGACCTTGATAGGCCTAACTTGCTGGAAATAAAAAGAAGAAGAATTCGCTTTGCAACATGAATGACCCTGAGAATGTAAGCAGGAAGAATCCTGAGCACAAGTAGAAAAATAAGTAAATTTAGTCAAAAAAGTTTCAGCAATAATAGATAAATCAGACATAAGATTCCCATCGACATTCATCTAATTTGGTACAGCACTAACCTTTGGGGCAGTCAGCTGCTTAATTGCAGACCAAAATTGCTTAGCATTACGCTAATTATTCTGCTGTTTCGTTAGATAAAACTCTGACTTACACAGTCTAATCTTAGCCTTACACAAATTTTGTAGACTCCCATAGTTATTAAAATTTAGGTCTGTCTTTTGCTTTTTATAGCGCCTCCAGGCAGAATCTCTCGTTTTCATTTGCTTTACTAGAGCTGGCGTTAATCATTTATTTGTTGTACCTCTAATCCTACAAGTTTTTAAAGGGAAAAATTGATTCTGTATATCTGCTAAAGTTTTATTAAAATAATCCACTGCACAATTTACCTCAGGGATCGCATCTAAATGAGTCCAATCTGTATTATTTAAATTTTCGGCCAATTCATCTGAGATTACAGATGGAAATTGTCGATACAATATAAACCTAGGAGGAGGTTTTTACTGTATTACACCTCCATACACAGGAAACTGCAAGATGATCGCTCACAACATCAGGGAGAGTACCCACAGCTGTTTTTTAATTATTATTTGTAAGAATCCAATCCATAGCAGTATGCTTATTACGCATCATATTCATTTTAGTATCGGTAGAAACTACCTGCACGAGTGCTGCATTAATTATAAATTCATATATTTTAGTATTCTCTAAAAATACCACCAACAGATTAATCTGGTTCAAGGTCAGTTGGCATTCGTCTGTATCCCCCTCCCCCGGGTCGTGCCTGAAAATAGGCAGGATTTGTCTAGTGCACTTACCCAGTCAACAAAAACTAAAAACTAAATAAATAAATAAGTGATTTGAGTGCTGGATTATCATCAGGAGACCCATTTATATTAAAATCACCAAGGACCAAAAGTAACGGGTTTAGGAATAGAATTTGGATTTATATAGCACTTTCCATACACACTGTATCCCAAAGTGCTTTACAAAGCAATGAGTTAGAAACTGGTAGTGCAGGGACTATAGAATAGAATATAATTTGGGTTTATATAGCACCTTTCATACACACTGTATCCCAAAGTGCTTTACAAAGCAATGAATCAGATACTGGTAGTGTGGGGACTGTAGAAAATAATAGAATTTGGATTTATATAGCACCTTTCATACACACTGTATCCCAAAGTACTTTACAAAGTAATGAGTTTAAGAATAGAATTTGATTGATATAGCACCTTTCATACACACTGTATCCCAAAGTGCTTTACAAATCAATTAGTTAGATACTGGTAGTGCAGGGACTGTAGAATAGAATACAATTTGGATTTATATAGCACCTTTCATACACACTGTATCCCAAAGTGCTTTACAAAGCAATGAGTTAGATACTGGTAGTGCAGAGACTGTAGAACAGAATAGAATTTGGATTTATATAGCACCATTCATACACACTGTATCCCAAAGTACTTTACAAAGTAATGAGTTTAAGAATAGAATTTGATTGATATAGCACCTTTCATACACACTGTATCCCAAAGTGCTTTACAAATCAATTAGTTAGATACTGGTAGTGCAGGGACTGTAGAATAGAATACAATTTGGATTTATATAGCACCTTTCATACACACTGTATCCCAAAGTGCTTTACAAAGCAATGAGTTAGATACTGGTAGTGCAGAGACTGTAGAACAGAATAGAATTTGGATTTATATAGCACCTTTCATACACACTGTATCCCAAAGTGCTTTACAAAGCAATGAGTTAGATACTGGTAGTGCAGGGACTGTAGAATAGAATAGAATTTGGGTTTATATAGCACCTTTCATACACACTGTATCCCAAAGTGCTTTACAAAGCAATGAGTTAGATACTGGTAGTGCAGGGACTGTAGAATAGAATAGCATTTGGGTTTATATAACACCTTTCATACACACTGTATCCCAAAGTACTTTACAAATAAGTGAGTTAGATACTGGGGCCGGGATATTCAAAAACGAGCAAAGCAGATCTCAGAGTTTGGCACTGCGCTTTGCCCATCCCAAGGAGTATGAGAATGCTATATTTAGTTGGGTAGCTCACTGGCGCTATCCTATCGAATACAGGGGCGTGTCAGCGCAGCACTAAGTCAAGTAGCGTTGCCCCAACATGGATCTCTGCTGTACAGGCAATAGCGCAAACAGACCTGATAGTGCCGGAGCGCTATGTGCGATATTCAGAGGGACCCATGCAAGCGAGCCCACTGGGCATGCAAGGTGGAAAGAGGGTAACTTTGCATGCCCATTATGGGGTCATTTGCATGGGTAGTGGTGGCAGGTTTGCACAGATCTACCCCCACCCTAAGTGCCTGGACCCGTCACTGGCAGAACCTCCCTGGCATTCAGCGCCCCCTCTCTGACTGCTGTGCCATCATGTAAAATTAACATCCTTGGTGCCTATTGGTTCCCCCCTCCCTCCAGTCACCAGTCTGACATAAATTAACTAAGTCCTTGGTGCCCAATGGTTCTCCGTTCCCTCCAAATGTTGGCCAATATAGAACAAAACTATTCCCTGATATCTAGTGATCCCCTACTCTCTGATCGCCAGCCTGTATACTAATATAATATTACCTGGTGCCTAGCGGTCCCCCAGTAAGCAGTCACGGGCCAGTAAAAAAAAAAAGGCTACCTGATGGCCAGTGACCTACCTGGTTCCTGATCACCGTGCATGACTATAGACTCCCTGGCATCCAGTGGTTCCCCCCCCAGGCCTGGATCCCTGGCTGTGTTCCAAATATGCAGGCAGTGTGTAGTCACACAATACAAAGCTGTAGTGCACGTAACATAAGACAATATTTCCTAGTGTTCCATGGACCCCCCCGACTCTCCAATCACTGGTCCCTGGTCCACACATCAGTCCCTGGCATCTAGCGGTCCCCCCCTCCTACTGTGGCACTGACCACCACCCTGTGAATCCCCCCGTACCTGAAGCACTGGTCCCAAGGGAGCCCATGCAGAGACTGACACAGCCCTCCTCACACCTCCTTGGCCAGTGACTGTGTGCAAATCCAGACAGTGCATGTCCTATGTAATGCACAGGCTGTGCATCTACTGTACAGTACAGTAAAGTAAAGCAGACGCATGACCTGTGGATAACATATGACATGCGCTTCTTTGGATCTGCATACGGCGGCTGGCTGAGAAGGTGTGAAGTGGGCTGTGCCGGTCACAGTATGGGCTCCTGCAACTCCTGTGCTTCAGGTAAGGGGGTTGGCAGGGTGGGTGGTTGGTGCTGTGCTGTGCTGTGAGGGGTGCTGCTAGATGCTAGGAAGGGAAGTGTTGATCAGGGACCAGCGATTGGAAGCTCCGTGGGGGGGGTCACTGAACACCAGGGAATATTGTCTTGTGTTATGTGCACTGCACCTTTGTATTGTGTGACTATGCGCTGTCCACACATTTGGTATGTGGCTGAAGATCCAAGACCAGGGGAGGAACCAGTGGACACCAGGGAGTTCACAGTCATGCATGGGCCCACAGATCGGGAAACGGGGTGGGGGGCACTGGCCATCAGACAGCCTTTTTGCCTTTTTTTTTTATGGGACCAGGGATCAGATACTGAAAGGGACTGCTAGGCACCAGGGAATATTATATTAGTATATGGGCTGGCATTCAGAGGGTGGGAGAAGACTCGGTACCAGGGAATAGCTTTATTCTATGTTGGGCCAGTGATCAGTGGGAAGGGAGACCCCCTGGGCACCAGGCATTTAGTTCACATATGTCAGGCTGGCGATCACAGAGTGGGGGGACCACTAGACACCATGGCTTACCTAAACTAGTACCGGGATGGTGATCTTAAGGGGGGACCATGGACCACCAGGGGGCAGTGTGTTTCCCCTTCTGCCAACTTGGTTCTTGGCTGCAGTAACTCTGGCAGTCGCTATGGTTAACCAGAGTAAGATGGGGGTTTGTTTGATGGTATTTGTGCCTCGCAAAATGACCGCACTAACCCCTTTTGTGCAGCTCAAATGTGCTGCATATGGGGTTGTGCAGGTATTCCTGTCCCAACCACTTCCTTTGCCACCTGCATACATTTTTTTTGCACAAGCACTAACCATATTTGCCAGGGCAGCCGCCCCTTTTGAATATCATGTTCCGGAACAAAACCAAGTTTGTGCAGGAAAACATCCATTTGTGCCTGTGCACATTTTTGAATATCTGGCCCTAGCAGTACAGGTACTTTAGAATAGACTAGAATTTAGATTTTTATATCACCTTTTATATACCCTGTATCCCAAAGTGCTTTACAATGCAATGTTAGATACTGGACATTCAATAACTGTAGAATATAATAACATTTAGATTTATACAGCACCTTTTATATACCCTGTATCCCAAAGTGCTTTACAATACAATGTTAGATGCCGGACATTCGACGCCTGTAGAATATAATAACATTTAGATTTGTACAGCACCTTTTATATACCTTGTATCCCAAAGTGCTTTACAATACAATGTTAGATGCTGGACATTCAACGACTGTAGAATATAATAACTTTTAGATTTGTACAGCACCTTTTATATACCCTGTATCCCATAGTGCTTTACAGTACAATGTTAGATACCGGACATTCGACGCCTGTAGAATATAATAACATTTAGATTTGTACAGCACCTTTTATGTACCCTGTATCCCAAAGTGCTTTACAATACAACGTTAAATACCGGACATTCGACGCCTGTAGAATATAATAACATTTAGATTTATACAGCACCTGTTATATACACTATATCCCAAAGTGCTTTACAATACAACGATAGATAGCGGACATTTGACGCCTGTAGAATATAATAACATTTAGATTTATACAGCACCTTTTATATACCCTGTATTCCAAAGTGCTTTACAATGCAACGTTAGATACCAGACAGTCGAGGACTGTAGAATGCAATAACATTTAGATTTATACAGCACCTTTTATATACACTGTATCCCAAAGTGCTTTACAATACAACGTTAGATATTGGACATTCAAGGACTGTAGAATATAATAACATTTAGATTTATACTGCACCTTGTATACAGACTGAATTTGTTTTCTGTTCTAGGTATAGAAGAGGCTGCAAAAATGCCTTCCCCACGAATTCTTAAGACACACCTACCATTCCATCTTGTGCCAAAGTCCTTCTGGGAGCAGAACTGTAAGGTAGTGTTGTTTCACCTTTGGAGTTAAAGTACTAGAGCACATACCCTGAAATCCCCCTCTGTTATATACTGTGGACTGTATTGCTCAGAGCTTTGATTGAATGGAATTGAATTTGTTAGGGGGAGAAAGATCAGAACTCACGGCCACATGCTTGTTACATCTGTCTGAGAGGTCATCGCTGCTCAGATGCACAGGGTAATCATATTTAATTATTTAATCAGGTGTGGTGTGTGGGGGGCATGCTGTCAACCAATCAGAGTGCAGCTGTACCATGGACATGTGGCACTTATTTTGTAAAGAGTGTCTTACACTTAGGTGCCATGGAAACGGGCTCACTCAGGGACTTTTTTAATATATTATTGATCGCCCTTAATCAATCAGATACTAATATGTCCTTTGACACTATTTTTATGGTTGTAAGAGTGGTCTTAGAAACATAGAAACAGAAAGGTGACGGCAGAAAGAGACCAACGGTCCATCTAGCCTGCCCGTTGGTTCGCAGGGACCCCTACTGGGCCCTAGCAATGGTCCCTTAGAATTTGCAAAGCCCCTCTCCTAACCTTATTATTCCATGTATGTCTTGTCCTTTCCTAGTTTGAACAAAGTGACCATTTTGGCCTCCACTACCTCAGAGGGCAAACTATTCCAAGGTACTATCACTCGCTCTGAGAAAAAGTGTTTCCTGATCCCCCCTCCGAACTTCTAGTCATGTCCTCTCATATAAGTATTATTGGACCTAGCAAATAATTCTGAGTAGGGAACTTTAATGATACCTTTGAGGTACTTGAATGCCTCGATCATGTCCCTTCTGGACTCAAGCTAGAACAAATTCAGCTCCTTCGGACGTTTGTTGCATGGCAGTTTGTGTAATCCTGAAATCATTTTTGTGGCCCTTCTCTGACCATCTGCAGTCTATTAATGTCCTTCCTGAAGTGTGATCCCCATAACTGGACACAGTACTCCATATGAGGTCTCACCGGCGATCTGTATAGAGGTAGGATGACGTCCCTGTTCCTGCTGTCGAAGTATCTGCTGATGCACACCAACATTTTGCTGGCCTTGCTGTACACAATTTGATACTTTAAAGTAAATGTTGAAGGTTCCCCAAATGCCATTGCTGTCCATGCTTCAGATGTTGAAGCTGCAATTTGTTTTGTAAACAAATCTGTCATAGTCATTTTTTTTAATGTTTTATCAACATTCTGTCCTCTGGTTTTCTTTTTTTCCCACTTAGAGTTTATTATAGTTCATAAGAAAACAGAATACAGGACAATATAATTACTTATAACAGTATCAAATAGAAGTACATATTATCACAGTGAAATATCACCTTAGTACATATTGTCAAGTACATCTTGATTCGACCTAGTCAAAATGAGGGAACAAACCAGAATGAGTCCTAAAAACTGGTCTAATGTCTTTCAAGATATCATATCTGACTATGTAGCTTGACATCTGTCCCTAGCACAAAAGACTAGGAAAGATTCCCATATGTTCAGAAATACCTCATTCTTATTCAAAAGAGAGTGGCATATTCTTTCATTGTCTGCAGTGTCCATCAGATTATTAAGTCATTGCTGTATGGGAGGGGTTTTGTTGTCTTTTCAACTTTGAAGGAGTAATCTTTATAAGCTAGAGTACAGGTCAAAAACCAGACTTTATTTTGCTGGGGCCGGGGGGGGGGGGATATTTGGGATCAAATTGGCATCACCTAATATGAATACTAAAGGGGAAAAGGGGGTTACTGAACTCAGAATAGTCTGACAGATGGCATGAACTTGCCTCCAGTATGGAGAGATCACTTCACAGTGCCATAGCAAATGTGCCAGTCCTGCATCATGATCCTCACCTCTCTAACAGTTGCCGTCTGGTCCTATTCCTATGGAGAACAACTGCTTTGGGGAGTAGTAGTAATAATATAGCATCTTAAATTGTACAAGTCTCCCCAAATTTCTCTGGAAGATTTTATAGAACCTCCCCAAGTCTTGCACCATACTTCCTTTGGAATGACAAGGCCTAAGTCTTCCTGCCATTTCAGCCTAGCACAATCTGTTAATTGTATATCTGTTTCATTCAAGAAAGCATATATGAGGCTGAACCCTTTGGATAAATAACATATTTTAAAGAAATTCTTCCTGGCAAGGGGAGACACAAGTTTATAAGATTCACCTAGAAACTTGTTAATGAGGAAACTCCTGATTTGTACACTAAAGCAGAAATCACATTTAAGTATTTGAAATTTGCTTTGAAAATCAGTGAAGGAAAGTAATTTGTCCTGATCATCCAACAAGCCCCCCACGACTACAATTCCTTTGCATTTCTATCCAAAATCTCTACTAGACTTATTATCTGGGGCTAACCGTTGATTGTTCCATATGAGCATAAATTCCAGAGGGACAAATTCCACCTTTTAAGACGATTACATTTCCTGCAAACCATAACTGAGACTTGAAGACTAGGATGATTTAACAAATGGCAAGGGATTTACAGAAGAATAAATCTGTCGGATTTAAAGGAGATACAATTTCTTTTTCTAACCTTACCCACAATGGAGTGTCTAAAATGTCTTTTGAAAGAAACAAATTGGCCATCTGTTTATCTTGTATGCCCAGAAGTAGCCTTGCCACCATGGTAAGGCCAAGCCACCCAGTGTAATTGGCACCCTGAGTTTGGGCTTAGATAACCTGGGAGATTTCTTCCCCCATAAAAAAGTGAAGATACTTCTTTCAATTTTATGAAACAAGATGATGGGGATGTTCGCTGCAAAATTCTTAATAAAATAAAATAATTTTAGAGCAAAGATCATCTTTAAAGAATTTACCTTCCCCGATAATGACAAGTGTAACTTTTCCCATCTATCTAAGTCAGATGATACATCTTCTATAATCTTTTAATATATTATGGGTTAAAATTTTCTCTAGGGAGTCAAATATTTTCAAACGCAAGTATGTCAAACCCTCAGTAGGCCAAGATACATCAGGAAGAACAGATGAGAAAGCTAATTCTGAGACTAATGAATTTAATTTTAGGCATTCAGTTTTGGACCAATTAACATGTAAACCTAACATTTCTCCAAAGTCTTGTAATAAGACTTTCACATAGTCCAAGGAGCTAACAGGATTGGTAAAGGTAAGCAGTATATCGTCTGCAAAAGCTAATACTTTATTAGGATAACTGTCAGTCCTCTAGTTTTCTGTGTGTGACCACACTCCTCAGAATGATGTCATACCAGGGAGCTGTTAATGTTTTACATACAGCAACAAGGAATTCTGGGTAATTTATAACATTGACTTAAATGTGCCTTACTCAGAAGTACAGTCCCATATGTTGATAGTGGTGAGCACTAATATGTAAATGTCCATAGCAAGGCATTATGGGTAAAATAAGAACCTGTTTTTTTCCCAATTTCTTTACTGTGAGATGCTGTCTCATATTTCTGTAGTGGTGTCAACAATATAAGCTTTTACATGTTTATTTTCACAACAATGCATTATGCATACCATATCTAGCTACAATACTTGTAGACTGAGAAATGTAGTCTCCTGTTTCTGCAGGGAGAATAGAAATGTAAAACCTAGTATACTAATTTACATATTGAGGCATTGTGGGTACAGCACATAGCTGATTTGTCTATCTAAAACTAAAAACTAACAGTATCCCTTTAATAACTTTGTTTCCCTGGTATGATGTCACAGTTGGGGGTTGCAGCACTGAGGTAAAAAGGGGCAGGTTATGCAAATGAAACACAGCACCAAAATAAAAGGTTTTTTCTCATGGAAAACAGCACTATTTGGCAGTTTGAATGGTAGTAGACTGATTCACAACACCTACAGTTTACTACTCCCATTTGCTATGGGAACCTTCAACATTTACTTTAAGGGTTTCTGAGATTAACACTCCTATGTCCTTTTCCTCAGATAAGGTGATGGAGTTGGCGATGACATAATTTTACCAATATTCAGCCTTGAAGTTATTTTTGCCCAAATGTATCACATAGATACTGTTGTCAGATAAGGGCCTATGGCCCACCCAGTCTGCCCATTGTAGCTCATAAGATCACTTTAAGTTTTTCCAGAAGTCTGTTGCCCCTCACCCCTGACCTCCAGAATTCCCTTATGTCTATCCCATGCATTCTTGAATCCCATGACTGTTTCAGCCCCCACCACTTCCTCAAGGCAGGGTGTTCCACTTACCCATCACCCTTTCTGTGAAGAAATTCATCCTCTATTTCTTCTGAATCACCCCCCCCACACACACACACCTTCATCCCATGCCCTCTAGTTCTGGACCATCTTTTTTGCTGGAAAAAAGTGTTTTCCTGCACCCTGTTGCTCCCCATAATGTACTTGCACATCTCTGTCATATCCCATCTCTCTCTCTTATCTCCTCCAGGGAGTAAATTTATTTGCATTAAAGTTCAGTTGCCATTCTGTGGACCATGTTTCAAGCTTTTTTAGGTCAGCCTGAAGACCTCTGATGGACTTTTCAGCTGTTAGACATGTGATTTCACCACATCCATTAGATAGGTTATCAGCTGTTGGACTTGTGGTCTCACCATATCCATGAGATAGGTTATCAGCTGTTAGACTTGTGGTCTCACCATATCCGTGAGATAGGTTATCAGCTGTTAGACATGTGGTTTCACCATATCCATGAGATAGGTTATCAGCTGTTGGACTTGTGGTTTCACCATATCCATGAGATAGGTTATCAGCTGTTGGACATTTGATTTCACCATATCCATGAGATAGGTTATCAGCTGTTAGACTTGTGGTTTCACCATATCCATGAGCTAGGTTATCAGCTGTTAGACTTGTGGTTTCACCATATCCATGAGCTAGGTTATCAGCTGTTAGACTTGTGGTTTCACCATATCCATGAGATAGGTTATCAGCTGTTAGACTTGTGGTTTCACCATATCCATGAGATAGGTTATCAGCTGTTGGACTTGTGGTTTCACCATATCCATGAGATAGGTTATCGCTATCAGGCCTCAGACTTGTGAGTTTACTGCATCTGTCAGTCAGGTCATCAGCCCTAACTTGTGATTTCACTATATCCATCAGAAAAGTTATCAGCCCTTAGTTTCACCATATCCACCAGGCAGGTTATCAGCCACCAATTTGTGTTTCAGCACATTCATTTGCTAGGTTGTCACTGACAGCCCTCAGACTTGTAGTTTCACCATATCCATCAGCTAGGTAATCACCCCCTGACTTGTCTCCCCGAGCTGTGCTTACCCAGTTCTGCTGGGGATGCTGTTGGCACTGGGTTCTGCAGTTTTCTAATTATGACTCACTACACATACGCAGAATGTTGTCACTGCATTCTGTTTTCTCCTGTTCTTACACTAGGTCATCTATGTTGCAAGAAACGCCAAAGACAACGCTGTGTCGTATTATCACTTTGATCAGATGAACCTGTTTCAGCCGGAACCAGGGACCTGGGAGGAGTACCTGTCAAAATTCATGCAAGGAAATGGTACTGACTAAAGATTTAAAGGGACACTGTCACTCTATTGGCACTGAGCAAGGATTTAAAGGGGCACTGTCACACTCTGGGTATTGGTCAAAGATTTATAGGGGCACTGTTACTCTCTGGGTACTGACCAAGGATTCAAAGGGGACTGTCACTCTCTTTGTACTTTCTATGGATTTAAAGGGGTTGGGGTGTTACTATCTGAGTAATGACCACAGGTGTAAAGGGGGGCTGTAACTCTCTGGGTACTGACTACAGATTTAAATGGGGCTGTCACTCTCTAGGCACTGGCCATGGATTTAAAGAAGCACTGTTGATCTCTGTATACACACCAAAGATTTAAAAGGGCACTTTTACTCTCTTGGTGCTGACCAAGGATTTAAAGGGGTACTTTACTCTCTGGGTACTGAGCAAATATTTGAAGGGGCAAAGATACTCCAGGGGTACTGACAGATGATTTAAAAGGGTGTTGTTATTCTATGGGTACTGACTAAGTATTTAAAGGGGCACTTTTGCTGTCTGGGTGCTGAGCAAGGATTTAAAGGGACAAAGATACTCCATGAGTACTGATGGGGGATTTAAAAGGGTGCTGTTATTCTCTTGGTGCTGACCAAAGATTTAAAGGGGCACTTTTTCTCTCTGGGTGCTGAGCAAGGATTTAAAGTGGCACTTTTGCTCTCTGCTCACTGACCACTGATTTAAAGGGGCACTGTACCTACTGACCAAGGATTTAAAGGAGGACTGTTACACCCTGGGTAGGTACTGACCAAGATGGTTAGCTTAGAATGGGCATTTGGCATGCAGGTGACCAGAAAAGGGAACAAATTATTGGGTGTTGGCAGCCCAGGGGGAAGGACATTGGCACCACCTTGCACTGCCACAGTGACCCTTTACTTTGGGCCAGCAAGCTTGCTTCCACACAGGGTAGCAATTTTCCTGCACTTAAGCCCATCATGGGTCCTGTGTACAGTCACGCAGCAGTAGCAATCTTCCTGCACTTAAGCCCATCATGGGTCCTGTGTACAGTCGTGCAGCAGTAGCAATCTTCCTGCACTTAAGCCCATCTTGGGTCCTGTGTCAGTCACTGGCAGTAGCAATCTTCCTGCACTTAAGCCCATCTTGGGTCCTGTGTACAGTCACGCAGCAGTAGCAATCTTCCTGCACTTAAGCCCATCATGGGTCCTGTGTACAGTCACGCAGCAGTAGCAATCTTCCTGCACTTAAGCCCATCATGGGTCCTGTGTACAGTCACACAGCAGTACCAATCTTCCTGCACTTAAGCCCATCATGGGTCCTGCATACAGTCACACAGCAGTAGCAGATAAGGACCTCCACAAGCAGATTCATTTGTGCCTTCATGGTCACAGGCCACATGCATAGGCAGACCACGTAAGGGATATATTTCACCACTGTTAGACATGAAGTGCTTTGAGATATGTATACCCATGTGTCTGAGGGTTGCATTCTGTCTCTCAGGTCACTATCTCATGTTCTCCTTTTATTAGTGAGCTGGGGCTCCTGGTACGATCATGTCGAAGGATTCTGGGAGAAGAAGGACCAGCACCAGATCCTCTACATCTTTTATGAAGACATGAAAGAGGTGAGTGATGGACAGACAGACATTGTGGATGGATGTCAGACAGACAAATAATCTGAGCCCATCATTTGTAATGAGAAAGAAATAAACTAATCAATTGGGAATTGAACCTGGGGACTCTGCATACCTTCCATGATCATTACCAAGGCCACTGATTTTCGGTTTTTACCGGTGAACCAGGTAACATTCTGGAATTAGAGCTGCCTGAACACCAGTAAAAACAAAGATTTCATGGAATCTGCCATTTTATATCAGATCAGTAACTCTACAAAACTTGTATTTTTCTTTTAATTCCTTCCTGTACTATTTTCAGTTTGCTTTATTTAATGCTCTGTGTATTAAGCCTTCTTTAATTCTGGTTATTTATGCACATACTAAAAGAATGACAGCAGAATCCCGGTAAAATTTGGAAATTAGAGTAACAATCACCAGTGATGTCTTGAAAATAGAATTTCATTGTTTTAATCACCGTAAATCAGTGGCCTTGGTCATTACTGGATAAGCTAGAAAGCCAACTAGTTACTTGAATTGCACTTGACACCTTTTGCTGACTTGATTGCTGTTTAAGTATTATTTGGGTTTCCTGTGCACATGGTCTCAGTTTTGGTATCCCTAGGCAACATTATTTGAGGCTCCTCCAAGGACGACCTAAATATGGTTATTACAGAAAAACAGTGGTCTCATGACCTGGCAAAGCAAGGCACGGCAAATTTTATTTGTGTAACCTCCTAGCCCGGGGCTCAGGGTGCTTTACAGCAAAAGCAATACCCCAAAAATTAAGATCACGCATTTTAAATAAAACTAAAGGCTTTTTCAAAAAGAAAAGTTTTTGAAGAAGCTTTAAAGGCTTCCACTGAGCTGGCTGCACGTATACAAGGTGGAAGAGAATTCCACGAAGACGGTGCAGCAGTACCAAAAGCTCTGTTGCCTGATCTTCTAAGGTGAGAGGAGGGTACAACAAGCAAGCCAGTGCGGAGTGCGCAGGTCAGGACTGACATGATCCCTTAATAAGGCATCCGTCAACATCCTGGTCACAGCATTCTGCCCCAGCTGCAGTCGCTGCATCGGTCATGCAGGCAACCCTAGGTGTAGAGTGTTGCAGTAATCTAGTCTGCTGGTGACAAAAGCATTGATGACTGTAGCCAGATAGTCAGGAGTCCGGAATGGCTAGATCCTGGTGATATTCTGGAGATGGAAAAACCCGACTGAACAACCAACAACACCTGGTTTTCAAGAGTCAGTTGGTCATCTAGGAAAATGCCAAGATCTTTTACCGCACCTACCACCGACAGGGGCCACCCACCAACTGCTGGGGCAAGCAACCGCCCATCTGTGGAAGCACCTCCATGACCAGGCTCATTCACCAACCTCTCTCTCTCGTTGGCATTGAGACATAGCCAGTTTGCAGACATCCAGTCATTAATCTCAGCCAAACACTGGCTCAGTGTACCTGAGGCAGAGAGGTCACCTGGGGCAGAACACAGGTACAGCTGGGTGCCATCCTCATAGCAGTGAAACCCCAAATTGTACCACCTAATGATCTCTCCAAGTGGCAGCATGTGCATGGAGCACAACAAGGGGGACAAAATAGAACCATGCAGAACACCACAAGGCAGTGCCTAAAGTCCCTATGAAAAATTAACAAGGACGACTGTCCAGTGAAATGTGAGGTAAACCAGCGCAAGACTGCACCAGTAGCACCCACATAGTTCTGCAGATGATCCAATGGCACCCCCTGATCCACCATGTCAAAAGCTAAATGTAACCCCCCTACAAATGGGGGTTCCCAAAAAGTCTTCCTTGAGCTTGCATAAATGCTCACTGCCAGGCTGGTGTCCTGCGTTTTAGCAGTTCAGACGTGATTACCAGAGCTTGTATAGCCCCTGTGTACTGTCTCTTTAAGAGCTGCCTAATTGCAGTTTAAGTAATCTGAGAGGGAGCTCTGTTGAAAGATGTAACTATTTGCTGAAAATCATTTAGAATGATAATGATAATGTAGTTTGTCTAACCTGTTTTCTTTGTAGCAGGGACTGTTTTGTTTGTCTCCACTATCTTGGTCCTGGACTGCAAATTGGACCGAACAGTACTGGTGGGATCTAAAATGTAGCTGGACTACAGGAGCTGTCTGAATTCAAAATCTGTAGGAACTGTAGTTTGGAGTTTTTTGCACCTTTTTTGCAACTGAAGGGGGAGCTCTTGCTTTGACTGACAGCCAAATCAGCCAACCAAATCTTTTGGATCTTGGGGAAGTCCTGGGCTGCTTGCAGCTTTCAGTTAGTTCTGAGCTGGGAAGTGAAATGAGAAGAGCTCAAGTGTTTTTTGGGCAGCAATCCTGAGTGGATTCGTATGGGAAAACTGTGAAAGAGCTGAGTTTGGCTTGCATGTCTGCCTGCCGCTCCTGAGAGGGAGAGAAAAGAATAATTTTGGACTAAATCCAAGTTTGTGTAACTAAAGTAAGCTACTGAAGTGGGCCAGGCTCAATCTGAAGAAGACCGAAGATTTTGCTGAATGCGATTGGCTTCTCAGGAGTTCCAGCTACCCCTAAGCTCCCGGTGTGTGCAGAGACTTTGCGATTGTGACCGGGGAGCGTTTTGCCTAGTACAGTAGAATTCCCATACATGTAAATGTGCTATGAGCTGCTAGTGGGTTGTGAGTTAGTTCCCCACTGTATGAACTGTGTTCTGCTTGCTGGAAGCTGTATCCAGCCCAAAATGGTTTGCATCCGAATTTGTCCCCATGCAGTCTGGGCCTTGCCAGGCTGGCCCAGCTAGACTACCCACTGCACAGAGAAACAATCAACAAGAGATCTGCCTGGGAATCAGACCCCTGCTCCACACTTGAAGAGGAATGACGCCTCTGTGACTCGTGTGGGCCCTGCTTCTCCTGGCATTCCAGATCAACCACCTGCAGTCTCGATTTTCGTCCAGCCTGTGTCCAGTCTTGGGTATATTGTGAGTAAATACCAGGGTAGCTCCCTGCAACAACAGCTTAATCTGAGTGTGCCATCTGATTGTCTTGTTGTTTCATTTCCTTCATGAACTGAGCCCTCTGGCTCCGGATTACAAATATTATATACTGTGCCTATTGTGTTTTCCATCACAGGGCCCCAACCAGCTGCAATGCCGGCCAGCCCCGGGCAACAGTCCCAGTTAGCCCATCTCTTCTCCACTGGGGTACCCAGAGGTGTGGCTTTGTGGGGGGACTCAAAGCGCATGCATAACTGCTTGATTGATATAACCTTTAAGCTAATTAACCTGATTTTGCCCCTCCCTTGTTCAAGTCCCCTGAATAAATCAGATCTAACTTTTTCTGCATGTAATCTGACTGTGGTTCCAGTTTGTGCTCAAAGTACTGTGCTGTTGCTATTTGCTGTGCATAACCTTGTTTTACAGGGGGTTCCCAGGGTCGAGCCAGAGGAACCAGCCCTGGTGGCAAGTGCAAACAGTGTGGGTATTTGTGTGGTATACCAGGGGTATTGTGAAAGTGATTATTGTACAGTGTTGAGGCCACTAGAGGGAAAAGAGGGGGGGTTACAGTGTCCCGGAGGGCTGTGCCCAAGTTAGCTTTACCACTACCAACCCTGACCTCCGGGTGGAAGCACCCGTTTCAGAACTCAGGCCCCTTAACCTGCTACTAGACAAGCAGGCAGGGGTAGTAGCTCTTGGGATAGCACCACCTAGGGGTTACATAAAGATATGTCCAACAGCACCAGGATGGTATAGTGCCCTCGGTCCCTCGCCATGAAGAGATCATGTGCCACCCTGACCAGAGCCATCTCAGTGCTGTGCTGGGGTTGAAAACCCAACTGGAGAGGTTCATAGATGGACAAACTCTCCAAACACTTAGCCAGCTGGTCAACCACCACCTTCTCGATAACCTTCCCCAGAAAGAGAAGATTAGAATTTGTCCTATAGTTCGAGAGAACATCAGGGTCTAAGGTTGACTTTTTAAGGAGGAGTCTCACCACAGCCTCTTTCAAGACCATAGGAAAGACACCCTCACTTAACGACCCATGTACGGTCTCCATGAACGCTGGACTAGGAAATCCAAACAGCTGATGACAAGCTATGTAGGACCTGGGTCCAGGGCACAGCTGGTGGGACGCAAGCTGATAAGTACATGAAGAACCTCAGCTGCCAATACCAGTTAAAACTCACTCCAGCTTCGTAAAGGATCTTTACGAACAGACTGATCACCTCCAGCAGAGCCTGGACCAGAGGAGGCAATACTCACCCTGACAGAGGACACTTTGTTGGCAAAGAAATGCTCAAACAGTTCACACTTTTCTTCAGAAAATGCTGTCCCAGACTGCAGACAGGAGGTATTCAGCCAACTGTCTATAGGCACAATAGGCAGAAGAGTGCAGCTGGGCAGTTTCCTGCCACAGCAATCAACCGTGACAAAAACTAGGTTTTCTTAAGATCGATTGCCTGTTGATATGCCAAATAGTGGAGCCTCAGCATTGCCTTGTCCTCCTCCGAGTGAGGCCTCCTCCAGGCACGCTCCAACCTATGTACCTTAGTGTTCAACCAATGCAACTCAACACAGTACCACAGTGAGTAATATCGCGAGGTCAAGGGGCAAATGTGGAAGGGTGCAGTGAGGTCCAGGGCATTGGTCAAGGCAGTATTATAAACCTCAACATCAGCCTCTGAACAATGAGCACAGGCTAGCAACAAGCTTGAGACATCCAGTGACTTCTGGAGCTGGCGAGGCTCCAATTTATTTTTCGGACGACACTGGATGATCTCCACCATAGGGGATATTTTACAGGAACTCACCTGCATGGTGAGCCAACCAACAGAGCGGATCAACCTTGACCACCATAATGTCAAGTCTGAGTGAGAAGACCAGGTTGAGAATGTGGCCACGTATGTGCATCCTAGAGGCAACCGCCGGAGACAGTCCCAGATGATTCATCAGCTGGAGAAGCTGTTGCCCAAAACGACAGGATTTATCATCAGTCCAAGTGATAAGGTCCCCCAGGATCAAAATCCTGGGTGACTCCAACATCTGTTCAGTGATGAAGTCTGCCAGCTCCTGCAGAAAAAGGCTCCCACCCACCGGAGGCCAGAAAATGAGGGCTATCCTGCCATTGACTCCCAAGGTGCACTTGGTAACCACACACTCAAAAGACACTGATGTTCTCACTGGGAATGCAGTGAGGGCTGGGGTGGATCTAAAACAGATGGCCACTCCACCCCCTCTGTGGTCCCTCCTTGGGCAATGCAACACCGAATAACTAGGAGGAACAGAAGCCACCAGCATAGAGCCAGCTTCATCGCCCAATGAAAGACTCACTGTGGTTTTATTCCTTAGTGACCTAGCTTTAAAAAGAATGGCCCGAAAGGGACAAACTGAGCAGGTCAGATGGACTACCTGCTGCCTGAAAACATTTGGCAGAGCCCTAGGGAGGCGTACCAAATATGATGGTCCTCTGTCCTGGGACCTACTCCTCCCTGGGCATATCCTGGGTCATATCACACCAATCCTGCCCTCCACATCACAAAACTGGGGAGCCTCACTGCAACAAAAGCTCCCCCCTTTCAGAACTCCTAGCTCACAACACAGGGGTCAACCTTAACATTCATTTACTAGCCTGTGTACTAGTGCAGATTGTCACGGGCTAATGCAGAAT
Organism: Neoceratodus forsteri; assembly: GCA_016271365.2. Lineage (NCBI taxonomy): Eukaryota > Metazoa > Chordata > Ceratodontiformes > Ceratodontidae > Neoceratodus > Neoceratodus forsteri. The sequence goes on from JADMNL010000026.1 coordinate 291,537,219, forward strand.
CTCTGTTACTTACCCGGCTGGGCTAGTTCAATTCCTCCTGTGGAAAGCTTCAGTTCCATTCTCAACCTGGGTATCAAATAAATAAACAAACACACACATAAATTTAACTGTTATTTAATTTAAAGCCAAGTCCTTTTCATGGAGGTTTAACTATGTGCTGCCTTAGCATTAGTGAAATGAAAAAAAAAATAGATGAATGTGTGTAGTGCATTTACAAACTGTTTCATTTTATACTAGCTACTGCTTTTATTTTTTTCTGGTAAAGATCCTCTCTGCTTTTCCTTTCCTCGTTTAGCTCAGTACTCATGGCAGGCAAATCTGTGACTGTGTCTAGGAGCAGCACAGTTCTAGGGTTGCCACCTGTCCAGTTGTAGACCAGATAATCCGGTTTTCAGGGCCTTTATCTGGTCATCTGATTTTGATTAAATGTAGTCCAGTTTTTGGTCACTTTTCAGTGCTCAGATAGTATTAAAACTGATTGTATCAAATCATTCACTGCTGCATGCACGCCCAGGTTACAAAGAAAGTTCTGATGTCACTAGTCACAGGCCTTTGTTTGTAAACCCAGTCTGTCTAGAAGGTTTACAGTATGGCCATTAAGACCATTAGCAGTAAATCAACCTAATCTTTTCAATTCTGAATTTTAAGTATGGTCATTTACTGCCATGACAGGAAAAAGTTTTTACACCTTTATATGCTGTAATGGGTTCCTTCTTGTTTTTCCTGTATTCTCATGTTTTAGACCCACTGTTTCAAATTAGTTTTCACTTTTTTTATTGCCTTTGTCACTGTGTTGATTATTTCTCCCTTAAGTCCTCAGCAGCTGCGTCTCTTATTTTTATGTTTGCTTGCACGCATGTGCAAGAAACATAGTGCCATCATCCGAGTTTTCGGAGGTGTGTCACCTCCTCTTCCAATTCAGTCAGTGTGTTAGCAGGCGCGGCCCCTGTCCGCCAATGTATGCTGGAGCTGTCTATGACAAGCTCCAAAATGCAGTGGCATACAGTTGAAAGGGGGAGCTACGCTTCAGTGAGCAGCAATAAGATATCGCCTGCTCATGCGCAGCTCCCCCTACACAGACACACACACACGCGCACGCATACTGCATGCTCCCCCCCCCAGAAACACACTATATAGCCGACGGGGGTGCCCAATCCTCACGGCTTCACTGTCTCCCCCGAAGTACAAGGTGCCACGCTGGGAGCCCATCCCAGCATGGCAACAAATGCCATGGCCAACAGGGTGCCTAACTCCCGCCAGCTCCACGCCCCCCCCATCATCCTTCTGCCACGCTGGGAGCCCACCCCAGCGTGGCAAACGCCACGTCGTCGCCTTTTTTTTTAACCTGTAAAGAAAAACGGTCCCACGCAGTCTTCCTGCCCCCCACAACCTGCACCACCCACTGCGTACCCTGTCTCCCCACACACCCCCGACCCGATACTTACCTCCGGAGTCCGGCGCGACGATCTTCGGTGTACCGGGAACACGTCTGCACTCTTCAAAGCCGACTGAGGAAATGCCGGTAAGCTGTATAATGGGATAGATAGGGTTTTTTCAACTTTGTTGCATATCTCAGGCATTTTTTGGAATTTTTGCACCAAATTTTCAACATGGAGTTTCTGGGACCCCTTCTCATGAATGCTGTCACTGTCATGATAAGATCTGGTTTCAAGGGTGATTTCGCAGTCACCGCGCCAAATCACCTTTCGGGACTGATTAACAAAACAACACTGCCAGTGTTCATAAGGTGGCGCTCAGAGCTTATTTTGAAAATTTGGTAGAAAAATTCCAAAACGACTGTTTTATTTAGCGGCAAGGCAGTTGCCTACCACGTGACGTACTGTAAGTTCGCTAATTTTCAATATTTTCACCCAGATTTTCAACATTGCCATTTTACCACACCTTCTTATGAGTAGTACAGCTGTCATTTTTCACATCTCACCCAAAATGTGTTTCCGCCCATGTAGCGCACGATGGCGCAGTCGGTGTGCGAAACCAATGTACTGGACAAATTAAGAAAACCACAGTGACACTGTTCATGAGCAGAGGTCTTAAAATGGCTATGTTGAAAATTTGGTGAAAAATTCCTTAAAATGACTGTTTTACGAGCGTGCGTTGTGCAGTTCCTATGCATGCTCGTAAGTTCGCGAATTTTCAATATTTTCACTCCAGATTTTCAACATTGCTATTTTACCACACCTTTTTATGAGCAGTATAGCTGTCATTTTTCACATGTCACCCAAAACGTGTTTCCGCCCATGTAGCGCACAATGGTGCAGTCGGTGTGCGAAATCAATGTATGGGACAAATTAAGAAAATCACAGTGATACTGTTCATGAGCAGAGGTCTTAGAATGGCTATGTTGAAAATTTGGTGAAAAAATTCCTAACAATGACTGTTTTACGAGCGTGCGTTGTACAGTTCCTACGCAAGCTCATAAGTTCGCGAACTTTCAATATTTTCACTCCAGATTTTCAACATTGCCATTTTACCACACCTTCTTATGAGTAGTACAGCTGTCATTTTTCACATCTCACCCAAACCATGTTTCTGGCCATGTAGTGCACAATGGCGCAGTCGGTGTGCAAAATCAATATACGGGACAAATTAAGAAAATCACAGTGACACTGTTCATGAGCAGAGGTCTTAAAATGGCTATGTTGAAAATTTGGTGAAAAAATTCCTAAAAATGACTGTTTTACGAGCGTGGGCTGCGCAGTTCTATACTGCCTTTCGTAAGTTCGCGAATTTTAATATTTTCACTCCAGATTTTCAACATTGCCATTTTACCACACCTCCTTATAAGCAGTACAGCTGTCATTTTTCACATCTTGCCCAAAATGTGTTTCCGCCCATGTAGCGCGCAATGCCGCAGTCGATGTACGAAGTCAATGTTGTTTTACGAGTGTGCGTTGCGCAGTTCCTATGCATGCTCATAAGTTTGCGAATTTAATATTTTCACTCCAGATTTTCAACATTGCCATTTTATTACACTTCCTTATGAACAGTACAGCTGCCATTTGTCATATGCCGCCCAAATTGTGTTTTCGCACATGTAGCGCACAATGGTGCTGTTGGTGTGCAAAAGCAATGTTTGAGACAGATTAAGAAAATCATAGTTACACTGTTCATGAGCAGAGGTCTTAAAATGGCTATGTTGAAAATTTGGTGACAAAAGTCCATAAAATGACTGTGTTACGAGTAAGCATTGCGCAGTTTCCACGCACCCTCATAAGTTCATGACTTTGTAATATTTTAAGTCCAGATTTTGACCAGTGGCATTTTTCCACACTTCATTATTTACAGCACAGCTGTCATTTTTCATAACATGGCTGAAGTATGTTTTCACACTTTCAGCGCAGAGATGCGTGGTCGCTGCGGGAAATCATTGTTCGGGACAGATAAAGAAAATCACAGTGACACTGTTCATGATCGGAGGCACCAAAATGCCTGAGTTGACAATCTGCTGTAAAAAATCCCAACCTAATTATATTATGGGTGTGTGTTGCAGTTTCTAATAAGCTCGCGTGACTTCACCATTTTTAAATATTTTTACTGCAGATTTGCAACATTGCCATTTTTTACACCTCCCCATGAACAGTACAGCTGTCATTTTTTACATCCTGTTCGGAATGTTTTTGCACCTGTGGTGCTAAATGCTGTAGTCGCTGCGCATAAGCAGCTTTCGGCTAACAAACTGATATTTCCCCGTTCATGAGGTGGGGTCACAGTGCAGTCTCTGCAGGGTGGCGGTGGGGTTGACTTCAGTTTAATACTTCACTGCCATTCCTATTACACAGCTCTGTAACTTCTACACTACCACTGCCAATGCCAGCAAGCAAACATTTGGCATTGACAAATGCTTGTTATACTACTAACCTGAACATTCCATGATATTATCTACACCTTTACAGGTGTTTGGAATAAATAGCATGGAATGGTGTGCCTGAAATTGTGGAATGTGTTGTCTTAGACATTTTAAAAGAAACAGCAGTATCTGATGAGGTAAAGGGAACACAACGTAGTATTGAGGATACCACAAGTACTGATAGTTCAGTTATCAAAAAGGTGGTCAAAGCATATCAGAATACATGGCTGTCATGGAAAGGAAAATAGGAGAGTGTTTAACAGAGAGAGGGAACTTGCATACTGTGTGACCCGAAGCAAGTCACGTAACCTTCCTGTGTTCCTGGGCCACCCCTTAAGTTGGGTCTTGTGACCAATGGGAGTCACCTGGTTGCCAAAGAATAAAAATGAATAAATAACAGTATGGGTTGATGCTGTTGAATTTATCTTTCCTTTTTTTTTGGTGAACATTTTTTAATAGAACTGGGACAATCACGCATTTCTGGGAAACGTGGCCAGGGTGGAAAAAGGGAAGAAAAAGACACAAACACTTTTCATGACACAGCTTTATTAACTACAAATCTGAATATGTGGAACTATATTAAAGAAATCAGTAACCCAGCTGACATTAATAGAAAGCATGCTGATGAAGACAAACAAATAAAAAGTCACGAGTACGAAAAAACAAAGTGAAGCCATCGGTTCCAGCAATGCTGACTAGAAAAATATGACTGGTTGGGGTGTGATGATGCAAAAGATCTGATGTTCTGCCATTTGTCTATCAAACATGAAATACAGTTGGGTAAGGTGGGCAATAACAGTCATTTTCATTTCGGTACAGATAACTGCTGGCTTGACTCTGTCTTGTCCCGTAATATCAGTGAAGCTCATGCTATGGCAGAGTAATGCACCTGGGAAACAAAAACCCAGGGAAAGATTACACAATGAGGGGAGGAGGTAATAATAACAACAAAAATGGAAAGGGACCTGGGGGTAATTATATCAGATGACCTTAAGGTCGGCAAGCAATGTGACAAGGCGATAGGGAGGGCTGGGAGGATACTGGGATGTACAGGGAGAGGCATCACTAGCAGAAAAGAAGAAGTTGTCATCCCCCTGTACAGACAGTTGGTGAGATCCCATCTGGAGTACTGTGTCCAGTTCTGGAGACCCCATCTCCACAAGGACATAGATAGGATGGAGGCATTCCAAAGGAGGGCAACTAAAATGGTGCAGTGTCTGCAAGAGAAGCAATATGAGGAGAGGCTAAAGGAGCTTAATATGTATACCCTTGAGGAAAGGAGGGAGAGGGAGGACATGATAGAAACGTTTAAGTTCCTCAGTGGAATCAACAAAGTCCAAGAGGGTAGCATCTTTCAGAAAAAGAGATGTGCAAAAACAAGGGGACACAATTTGAAGATAGAGAGGGACGGCTCAGGGGCAATGTGAGGAAGTATTTTTTCACAGAGAGGGTGGTGGACGCATGGAACAGCCTTCCTGAGGAGGTTGTGGGTCTAAAACTGTGGGAGAATTCAAGAATGCATGGGACAGACATAGGGCAATTTTTGTGGGGGGGTAGGAAGAAATAGGCTGTTGGTTAAATAGGATCTGCAGCTTATCCTCTAGGTAGTAAAAAGGGCAGACTAGGTGGGCCAAGTAGTCCTTATCTGCCGTCAAAGTCTATGTTTCTATTTTTCTAAGAGGAGGATGCCAGCACTGTTACTCCAAGGACAAATAATGCGGAGGGAATGCTGAAGAACATGAATGAAGCAACGCTTAACCGTCTGGATAAACTGTTTTGCACATGCCATGCAATTACTAAGAAAGGATGTCCTTTGACAGACTTTGTGTGGATGTGCAGCCTTGATGATATGAAAGGGCTAGATACCAGTTCAGCAACTTTACCCACTAGCCAAGGTTGAACACATGGCGCTACGAGAAAAAAATAATGGGAACAAAGTTCATTCCAGTCATCAGTGACAGAGTCACTGACTCTTCAGTCACAGAAGTCGAGATAGTGTATGTGAGGTTTGCAGTTAAAGGCACAGTGCAAAATCAGTTGGTTGGTGTCCAGACTGTTGGCAGGACAAATACAATTTTATTTGCCTTTCATTTAACAAATCACTGTTAACCATACAGACTGTGGGCTACTGCAAACTTATGCGGGCTAGTGCAATCTCTGGTTTACTAGCCTGGCTGGCTACTGCACAAAAAAGTTAAGGTTGACTCCTGTCACAACAACAGCTGAACACCCTTGCTAGCAAAGGCACAGGGAGCTCTGGAAAAGGACAAAAAGTGACCACAGGAAGTCAACCGAGTAGGTTAGCCACAAAGCCTCGATGAAGACAATAAAGCCAAAACAGAAGCAGGAACAAACACACTAGTCACACTTTTGCACAATACACACACAGCAGATACACTTGCAAACCCAGTCACACTCACACACAGCCACAATTCACAATTTAAAACAAACAAATACCCCCAATCTGGATGAAGTTCAGAAAATAACTTTCTCACATCAGTGGAAGGAGCTGGTTGGTGGTGGCAGTGTGGAGCCCCAGTTGCCAATGCCACCCACGATTATGTTATCTGGTCATGCCCCAGCTGGCACTGTTTTTTTGGCATAAAAGCAGAAGCTACAAGACATTTTAGGAGAAGACTTAACAACTAATCGAAAGTTTTGCTCTTTCTGGACTTACCAGTGGGCTATAGAACCCACAACTGCTGTTGGCTAAATAAGACTACTACCCAGAACTGGCCAGCCCAAGCTGCCTCAACTCTCAACCACTGGCAGCACCTCAGGATTAAAGGGTATCAGATGGGAAAAAAATGTCAGCTAGCCTATGTTATATGTACCCAAAATTCAGGCTTATCTTCAGTAGATGGGTAATCCGTATAACGATTCGGAGTCCACACTTTGTGACTTAGACTCTGTTGTGTGCTCCAGATCTGGTATTCACAGTATAGTAATGCCCTGTAACAAAAATAATTACCAACTAGATCATACCGTATAGCTAGAGCTACAGCTGAATACTTCTTGTACAACCTGAGTTCTCCCTTCTCCTTCAATTACTCACGCCCAGCAGTAACACACCTGCTAAAACATCCATCAGAAGTAGACGGTGTTCAGCTCACAAGCTCCTTGCTCACTATCTTGCTGGGATTGCACTTCTCCTCCTGCTCCTAGCTGGGAACGTACACCCCAACCCTGGTCCACCCACCTCAGCATAGAAGCGACACAAGAAACAAGGCTCCATCAAGCTGGTGATTCTTAACATCTGCAGCCTGCCGGCTAAGCTCGGTGCACTCCAAGTCTGGGTATTACAACATAGGCTGGACGTTATAACCCTTAATGAAACTTGGCTCTCTCCTAAGGTCCCAGATAATGCTGTATCCATTCCAGGCTATGCACTGTTCCGACTCGACAGAAATGCCAAGAGATGGGGTGGCTGCGCCATTTATTTAAGGGAAAATCTTAAAGGGCTAGTCATCCCATTACCTCCCTCTGCAAACAACTCTCAAATCCTACCAGTTAAAATAATCCTGGGCCAGCAGGGAAAATCCCTCACAGTTGCATCAGTATGCATCCCCCCACGTGAACATGTTACAGGCTTCTAAATGATCACAGACTTCACAACTGACAGCGCCTCCCATGGCGAGACAATTGTAATGGGTGACCTAAATGTTAACTGGCTAGCTTCAGAAACTGACCCATATAAGGATGCCATTGCTGCCCTAGACGTTACTCAAAGGTTCGCCTCTCCCACTAGGTTTAATTATAAGTCTGGTAGTAGCTCCTTACTTAACCTGATCCTCACCTCTCATCCCAGCAGAATCACCAACACGGAAGTTCTCCCAGATGCCCTCAGTGATCACTCCCCAGTTATTTGCCACTGGCCAACCAAGGCACCTAAACCTAAGTCCTCTTTCTCCTATAAAAGAATATTAACAAAAGGAAAGCCTCCACAATTCCTTGGTGCCCTGTCAATGGTTGACTGGACACCCCTTGACTCCTTGAGCAGTGTCGATCAAGCACTTGACTTCTTCATTGCCCAGTTTAACAAAGTTTGTAACAGTTTTGCCCCCCCCACGTAAATGCAAAACTCAATCTACCACTAATCACTGGATTAACTCTGAACTCATCTCCATGATGCGAAACCAAGATAACGTCTGGCACCGAGCCACGGACTCAAGGAAACCACATGATATACAGCTCTATAAGGGGCTAGGAACCAGTGCACAATAGCTATATGCAGAGCCAAGCAAGTTTTCTACAAGCAGGAACTTACTAACTCCTGGAGAAATAGCAAACCCTTCTGGGAAATCATCAAGAGCCTCATGGTAAAGCAAGCAAATCCTCCCCCACTGTGATCAAGGTTAACAGCTCCACTTTACCAGACTCCTTTAATCTCACATTCACTGATCTGAGCAGTGTCCTTCCCCCCAACTTCCTTGACAACTCTGCCTGGCACAGCCTCAATAATAAAATCAATCTACACAGTAATACCCCCGTTCTACTTTAAGAGGATACCCATGTCTGAAGCTAAAAGATATCTTAACAAAGAGCTAAGCAAAGCCTGTTTCAGCGGCGACACCCTTCACCTCAGACTCTCTCTCTCTCTCTCTCTCTCTCCCTTGTCGTTGTCCTGCAGCCTCTCACTAAACTTCTGAATCTCTCACTCTCTCACAAACAATTCCCCCAGCTCTGGAAATCAGCAGTGGTCACACCTGTTCATAAAAGTGGTGATAGGTCTCTTCTCTCTAACTACCACCTTATCTCTATCCTCCCACCACTCTCCAAGGCGTTGGAACAAATTGTAGCTGACCAGTTGTCTGAACACCTCAACAAATATAACTTACTCTGCCCGCAACAACATGACTTTAGAAAGGCCCACAGTACTACCACCGCCCTGCTTGACTTCACCAGCCATATTCATAAAGCGATTGACACTGGCCACCTACTGGGTGCGGTGTTCATTAATTTGACCAAGGCATTTGACACCATGAACCACCAGCTCCTGCTTCACTCACTCTCCTCCCATAGACTATCTAATGATGTAACCAAATGGTTTGAAAGCTACCTCTCGGCAAGGAGCCAAAAAGTCAAAATCGTTGACTCTCTCTCAAGTGCCCTTCCTGTCTGCTCTGGTGTAGCCAGGGTTCCATCCTTGGCCCTCTACTTTTCGGCCTTTTCATCAATAGTCTTCCTGCAGCTTGCAATAATAACTTCATACTCTATACCGATGATGCAGTCCTCTATTCCTCCCATACTGACCCCGTCTCACTCTCCAAGGTGCTACAGATGAACTTCAGCCTAGTTGAAACCTGGCTTCTCCAACATAAGCTGTTGATGAATTACAAAAAAACAAAGTCCATGCTGTTCCATAGCTCTCACAGCAAATACTGATTCATAAACTTCACCATACATAATGAACTTGAACAGCTACTTGAGCAAGTGCAGGAGTTTAAATACCTTGGTATTACCCTTAATTGCACAATGTCTTTCAGCTCGCATGTTCAACACCTCTCAATATCAGTCAACGCAAGAACTGGTGTCCACTACCGCCATCATCGCTGTCTTACCAATGAAGTTATGTGTGCAGCCATAACTGCCCAAGTCCTACCCGTCATTGATTACGGGCTTGTCTTCTATGGGGCTGCCATTGATATCACCCTAAAATGGGTCAAGACAGCCCTTAACAAATGCTGTAGACTTCTCACTGGCACAGGTAAGCATACACATACCTGTGATCTCTACAAGCAATCCAACTGGCTCAATCTAAATAGTAGACTTGCCTACCAGACCTGCCTACTGGCTAAAAAAAATTGTCTTAACCTCACACCCCCTGCAACTCATGCCTTAATGTTGCCCGCAGTCACTGCACATTTTACACGCAGTTCCCTCAAACCAACGTGTATCGTTCCATTCAGCCGTACCAACCAGGCTCAACGTGCTTTCCACACCAGGGGCCTCCCTGTTGCTAAACAACCTTCCCCCTGAAATTGCAGCTGAAAACAAGCTTGGCTCATTTAAATGTAAACTTCGCCAGCTCCTCACTGACCTCAGCAGTTGTGACTGCTCTGCCTAGGCTTGCGGCTTTGTTTCACCTGTCCCTCCTCTTCTTTCCTCCCTTGCTATCCTCCTCACTTCTCTCTGCCTCTCCATCCCCTGCTACTCGTCTCTCTCCCACTCTCACCTACCATTCCATCCCCTCTCCCGCTCCTCTCCGCCTGTCTCCCCCTTCCTATCACCCTATCTCTTGTTGATCTGCCCCCAGACTACCTAGGACTTATCTTTCTGTTCTTGCCCTTACGACAATGTCAAATCCTTGACTGCCTGCCCCCCTTTCCCCCCCACACCCCTTCTTATCCCCTACCCCTTGCACCACTTATGTCACCCATGAGATGGTTTTCATTTGCATCTGTGTCTTGCTATATATACACACCCGTATTTTTAATTGTGCATTGTCATTTGCCACTGACTGTTTGCTATTGTGCCAGTCTATAGACATGTACTGTCTTTTGCTACTAAGCTAACCTCCAGACCTGTATTGTATCTTACCGCTGTTTTGCTTGCACCCATTGTTGATGCAGAACCTTTGTAAAAGAACCCTTGGTTCAAAGGTATTTGTAATCCTAGTAATACATAACTAAATAAATAAATAAAATAAACATTAAGCTCTCCTAATGAGACATTAATGGAGCAAAATGAATAAGTCTCAGATCAGTCTTTGTACTGCAAAGTAGCCTCTTATCCTTGAATGTCGCTGGACATAGCAGCTGTACTCGTGGTTCTTGTTTTTTGTCTGTTACAAAGAAAACGGCTCAATTTTTTATTTTATCGATTTCGTTTTTGTTTACCGGGTAAGCGCCATTAGCCGAAACATGACTATTTTCAGACGCGACCCGGGAGATTACAGTAAGTAGGGATATACAGGGAATAGAATTTGATTTAGGGTAGAGACCTAATACATACAGAGCTGAAACAAGGTTTCACAATCACATGAGTAGGTAACAAAATAGTTCATAGTTTATATTCAATTAAAAAGACTCAGTGAGAAAAAATCACATGCAGCTGACAGCTGCTGGGTTAAGGGTAGCTAAAACACAAACAAAGTAAGCAAGTGTCTAGAATAATATAACCTGATGGTCAGGATAAGTGGAGAGCAGTTTACAGCAGTGGGGGAAGTGGGTTAGAGTTGAAAGCAAATTCAGCGGGGTTTGAAACAGGCACAGGAGACCTGGCTGAAATAAAAATAAATTCGCAAAAAAAAAAAAAAGGCTGGTATTTAGACTACATCAGGGTACTTCCAAGAACATGGCAACCTCTAAGCACATTGCTGAGGTGTTAGTAGATGGAGTATGTCCGGGTACCTCCAACAGGACAGCACCCCCCGACACACCATGCTGGGGTGTTGGTAGATGGAGTGTGTCCAGGTATCTCCAACAGCACAGCCTCCCCTACACACCATCCTAGGGTGTTGGTAGATGAACTGTGTCCACGTACCTCCAACAGCACGGCACCTCTACATACAAAGCTGGGGTGTTGGTAGATGGAGTGTGTCCACGTACCTCCAACAACACAGCGCCCCCTACAAACCATGCTGGGGTGTTGGTAGATGGAGTGTGTCCCGGTACCTCCAACAACACAGCACCAATTACACACCATGCTGAGGTGTTGGTAGATGGAGTGTGTCCCGGTACCTCCAACAGCACAGCACCCACTACACACCATGCTGGTGCTGGTAGATGGAGTGTGCCCAAGTACCTCCAACAGTACAGCGCACCCTACACACCATGCTGGGGTGTTAGTAGATGGAGTGTGCCCAAGTACCTCTAACAACACAGTACCCCTACACACCATGCTGTGGTGTTAGTAGATGGAGTGTGTCCAGGTACCTCTAACAGCACGGCACTCCCTACATGCTATGCTGGGGTGTTGTTAGATGGAGTGTCTCCAATTACCTACAATAGTACAGCACCCCCTACACACTACGCTGGGGTGATGGTAGATGGAGTGTGTCCATGTACCTACAACATCACAGCACCCCCTACACACCATGCTGGGGTGTTGGTAGATGTAATGTGTCCTGGTACCTCCAAGAGCACAGCACCCCTTACACACCATGCTGGTGTTTTGGTAGATGGGTGTGTCCAGGTACCTCTAATAGCACAGTACCCTTACAGACCATGCTGGGCTGTTGGCAAATGGAGTATGTCCAGGTACCTCCAACAGCAGAGCACCCCCTACACACACTATGCTGGGGTGTTAGTAGATGGAGTGTGTCCAGGTACTTCCACCAGCACAGCGCTCTCTACACACCATACTGGTGTGATGGTAGATGGAGTGTGTCCAGGTGTCTCCAGCAGCACAGCCCCCCCCAACACACACACACCATGCTGGGGTGTTGGTAGATGGAATGAGTCCAGATATCTCCAACAGCAAAGCACTTCATACACACCATGCTGGGGAGTTAATAGATGGACTGTGTCCAGGTACCTCCAACAGCACATCATCCCCTATACACCATGCTGGGGTGTCTGAAGATGGCTCCAAATGTACAGCACCCCCTATACACCATACTGGGGTGTTGGTAGATGCAGTGTGTCCGGGTACCTCCAACAGCACAGCACTCCCTACACACCAAGCCAGGGTGTTGGTAGATGAAGTGTGTCCGGGTACCTCCAACAGCACAGCACCCCCTAAACACCATGCTTTGGTGTCTGAAGATGGTTCCAACAGCCCAGCACCTCTATACACCATGCTGGGGTGTCAGAAGATGGCTCCAACAGCACAGCACCCCCTACACACCATGCTGGGGTGTTGATGGAGTGTGTCCGGGTACCTGCAACAGCACAGCAACCCCATACACCATGCTGGGGTGTCTGAAGATGGCTCCAACAACACAGTACCCCCTATACACTATGCTGGGATGTTGGTAGATGCAGTTTGTCCAGGTACCTCCAACAGCACAGCATCCACCATACACACCATGCTGGGCTGTTGATAGATGGAGTGTGCCCAGGTACACCAAACAGCACAGCACCCATTACACACCATACTGGGATGTTGGTAGATGGAATGTGTCTAGGTACCTACAATAGTACAGCACTCCCTACACACCATGCTGGGGTGTTGGTAGATGGAGTGTGTCTGGGTGCCTCCAACAGCACAGCCCCAAATGTATTCAGATGCCTCCAACAGCAAAACATTCCATACACACCATGCTGGGGAGTTGATAGATGGACTGTGTCCAGGTATCTCCAACAGCACGGCACCGCTATGTACAATGCTGGGGTGTCGGTAGATGGAGTGTGTCCAGGTACCTCCAACAGCACCAAACACCCTACACATCATGCTGGATGTCTGAAGATGGCTCCAACAGCACAGTGTCCCCTATACACCATGCTGAGGTGTCGGAAGATGCAGTGTGTTCAGGTACCTCCAACAGCACAGCACTCCCTACACACCATGCTGGGGTGTTAATAGATGGAGTGTGTCCAGGTACCTCTGACAACACAGCGCGACCTACACACCATGCTTTGGTATTGGTAGATGGCGTGTTTCCAGGTACCTCTAACAGTACAGCGCCCCCTACACACCATACTGGGTTGCTGGAAGATGGAGTGTGTCCAGGTGCCTCCAAGAGCACAGCATCCACTACACACCGTGCTGGGGTGTTGGTAGATGGGAGTGTGTCCAGGTGCTTCCAACAGGACAGCATCCCCTACACACTATGCCTGGGTGTTGGTAGATGGAGTGTGTCCAGGTACCTCCAACTGCACAGCACTCCCTACTCACCATTGTGGGGTGTTGATTGATGGAGTGTATCCAGGAACCTTCAACTGCACAGCACCCCCTACACACTACGCTGGGTGTTGATTGATGGAGTGTGTCCTGATACCTCCAACAGCACAGCACCCCCTACACGCCATGCTGGATGTTGGTAGATGGAGTGTGTCCCGGTACCTCCAACAGCACAGCACCCCCTACATGCTATGCTGGTTGTTGGTAGATGGAGTGTGTCCCGGTACCTCCAACAGCACAGCACCCCCTACACGTTATGCTGGATGTTGGTAGATGGAGTGTGTCCCGGTACCTCCACCAGCACAGCACCCCCTACACGCCATGCTGGGTGTTGGTAGATGGAGTGTGTCCAGGCACCTCCAACAGCACAGCACCCCGTACACACTATGCTGGGTGTTGGTAGATGGAGTGTGTCCCAGTACCTCCAACAGCACAGCACCCCCTACACACCATGCTGGGGTGTTGGTAGATGGGGTGTGTCCAGGTACCTCCAACAGCACATCACCCCCTACACACTATGCTGGGTGCTGGTAGATGGAGTGTGTCCAGGTACCTCCAACATCACAGCACCCCCTACACACCATGCTGGGGTGTTGGTAGATGGAGTGTGTCCAGGTACCTCCAACAGCACAGCACCCCCTACACGCTACGCTGGGTGTTAATTGATGGAGTGTGTCCCGGCACCTCCAACAGCATAGCACCCCCTACACGCTATGCTGGATGTTGGTAGATGGAGTGTGTCCAGTTACCGCCAATAGCGTAATATTCCCTACACACCATGCAGGGATGTTGGAAGATGGCTCTAATAGCACAGCACCCGCTACAGCCCATGCTGAGGTGTTAGTAGATGGAGTGTGTCGAGGTACTTCCAACAGCACAGAACCCACTACACACCATGCTGGGGTGCTGGTAGATGGAGTGTGTCCAGGTACCTGTGACAGTACAGTGCCCCCTACATATCATGCTGGGGTTTTGGAAGATGGAGTGTTGCCAGGTGCCTCCAACAGCACAGCACCCCCTACACACTATGCTGGGTGCTGGTAGATGGAGTGTGTCCAGGTACCTCCAACAGCACAGCACCCCCTACACACCATGCTGGGGTGTTGGTAGATGGAGTGTGTCCAGGTACCTCCAACAGCACAGCACCCCCTACACGCTACGCTGGGTGTTAATTGATGGAGTGTGTCCCGGCACCTCCAACAGCACAGCACCCCCTACACGCTATGCTGGATGTTGGTAGATGGAGTGTGTCCAGTTACCGCCAATAGCGTAATATTCCCTACACACCATGCAGGGATGTTGGAAGATGGCTCTAATAGCACAGCACCCGCTACAGCCCATGCTGACGTGTTAGTAGATGGAGTGTGTCGGTACTCTCCAACAGCACAGAACCCACTACACACCATGCTGGGGTGCTGGTAGATGGAGTGTGTCCAGGTACCTGTGACAGTACAGTGCCCCCTACATATCATGCTGGGGTTTTGGAAGATGGAGTGTTGCCAGGTGCCTCCAACAGCACAGCACCCCCTACACACTATGCTGGGTGCTGGTAGATGGAGTGTGTCCAGGTACCTCCAACAGCACAGCACCCCCTACACACTACGCTGGGTGTTGATTGATGGAGTGTGTCCCGGTACCTCCAACAGCACAGCACCCCCTACATGCTATGCTGGGGTGTTGGTAGATGGAGTGTGTCCCGGTACCTCCAACAGCACAGCACCCCCTACACGCTATGCTGGATGTTGGTAGATGGAGTGTGTCCAGGTACTGCCAATAGCACAATATTTCCTACACATCATGCAGGGGTGTTGGAAGATGGCTCTAATAGCACAGCACCCCCTACAGCCCATGCTTAGGTGTTAGTAGATGGAGTGTGTCCAGGTACTTCCAACAGCACAGAACCCACTACACACCATGCTGGGGTGTTGGTAGAGCGAGTATATCCAGGTACCTCCAACAGAACAGCATCACTTACAAACCACACTGGGGTCAGTAAATGGTGACTGCTCAGTGCGGATTGAAATATGCGACACTGAACCAGAGACATCACTCCTACAAGCAACTAACTCCTACAAAAAACCCTTATAGTCTGCATACATATACAAGAGGGGGCAGTGACAGGAAATCGACACTCAGAAGGTATAATGTTCTTGCTTGAATCCTCTGTATTTATCAGCAGCTTTGTCTTGCAGAACCCTGAGAGAGAGATCCGGAAGGTGATGGAGTTCCTGGAGAAGAATTTGCCAGACAATATTGTGGACAAGATCATGCACCACACCTCCTTCTCAGCAATGAAGGAAAACCCCATGGCCAACTATAGCACTATGCCAAAAATTGCCTTTGATCAAAGTCGCACCCCCTTCATGAGGAAAGGTAGGTGATATATAGCTCAAGCTTAATGCCCCACCATTGTCAGCACTAGCATTATCTCAAGTGCCTGCTGTAGAAATTGAACCCAGCATTTTCTGACGTGGTGCAGAGGCAAGCATGTTGTCAACTGAGCCACTGACTGGATCATACTGTAACACAACAGAACAAGCCAGCGCATTCTGAAGCAAGTTGGGGGAGGGGGGCAAGAGAGAGAGAGAGAGAGAGAGAGAGCGCTTCTGTGTGAGTTGTTCAATGGAATGGTCATGTTGGTTTTCTGAGCTTAGACTCACTTGGTAGGTCTGCACGCCAGCAAAACATGTCATAAGTCACCTCGCTGAGATTGGAGCATTTCTTTTAGTGCTGCCTAGAAGGTTTTACCCTTACCTTGCTTTAGTTCTGCCTCAAAAGGTACTCAGAACCAGCACGGTAGTCAGCCTAAAAGTGAAGTCTGCCATGTAATGGATTGGTATCTGGCAGTGTTTCCCTTGCAGCATGCATGGTGGTATTCTGTTTCACAGATGTAGTCACCCACGACATGAGGTTGCCTGGGGAGTGAGACGGTGGTCGGTGCCAGTGCAGTGTTTGTTTGCGGTGTCCCAGGGAACCAGCTTCGTCTCATGCAGTGGCACTTACTCACATGGCGTAGGCTGTAGCCACTGTCAGGGAGGTGCGCTGGCTAGATAAAACAGAATTACAACCCCATTGTTGCCAGGATGATGGCCATCGGTGCCTGTGAGCCCTGAGCTGTGTGGATCCTCACCAGTGGGAGCCATCAGG
Source organism: Neoceratodus forsteri (assembly GCA_016271365.2). NCBI lineage: Eukaryota > Metazoa > Chordata > Ceratodontiformes > Ceratodontidae > Neoceratodus > Neoceratodus forsteri. The sequence goes on from JADMNL010000026.1 coordinate 291,554,020, forward strand.
CTAGCGGAGGTGCTGTCTTGGAGGTAAGGCCCCAGCTTGGAGGACTATATGGGAAACAGTGGTGGATAAAAAAAACTATATTTAGCAAAAAAAATTACAGCCCACCTGTTGGAGCAGTGGAGGGACTACCACTCGTGATGCCACTGACCTGGATTCAAGAAGAGCCCGGGGTGTCAGGGGCCAGCTGGGAGGAGGATCTGAGGCTGCTCCTTTTCTCCGGATGGGAGGGTTCCATTCTGTACCTTAGTTCTGCCACCTGTATAGTAATGTGGATGGATGGAGGGCCGAGGGAGGGTACGTACGCCATGGCTGTCGGTACTTGACATGACTTGCATGTGTGTGCATGCCATGATGACGTGGTATGTGATGTCCTGGTTTTTGGGGAGAAACAATGAAAATGGACACAGCTCTTGTAACAATTAACACTGTTCCCTGCATCCCGCCTCAGCCCTGATACATCTGGTCCTTGCACCCTGCCTCAGCCCTGATACATCTGGGCCCTGCCTCCCCGCCTCAGCCCTGATACATCTGGTCCTTGCACCCTGCCTCAGCCCTGATACATCTGTTCCCTGCATCCCCGCCTCAGCCCTGATACATCTGGTCCTTGCATCCCCGCCTCAGCCCTGATACATCTGGTCCTTGCATCCCCGCCTCAGCCCTGATACATCTGGTCCTTGCATCCCCGCCTCAGCCCTGATACATCTGGTCCTTGCACCCCTGCCTCAGCCCTGGTATATCTGGTCCTTGCACCCCTGCCTCAGCCCTGATACATCTGGTCCTTGCACCCCTGCCTCAGCCCTGGTACATCTGGTCCTTGCACCCCTGCCTCAGCCCTGGTACATCTGGTCCTTGCACCCCTGCCTCAGCCCTGATACATCTGGGCCCTGCCTCCCCGCCTCAGCCCTGATACATCTGGTCCTTGCACCCTGCCTCAGCCCTGATACATCTGGTCCCTGCACCCCTGCCTCAGCCCTGATACATCTGGTCCTTGCATCCCCGCCTCAGCCCTGATGCATCTGGTCCTTGCATCCCCGCCTCAGCCCTGATACATCTGGTCCTTGCATCCCCGCCTCAGCCCTGATACATCTGGTCCTTGCACCCCTGCCTCAGCCCTGGTATATCTGGTCCTTGCACCCCTGCCTCAGCCCTGATACATCTGGGCCCTGCCTCCCTGCCTCAGCCCTGATACATCTGGTCCTTGCACCCCTGCCTCAGCCCTGATACATCTGGTCCTTGCACCCCTGCCTCAGCCCTGATACATCTGGTCCTTGCACCCCTGCCTCAGCCCTGAATATCTGGTCCTTGCACCCTGCCTCAGCCCTGATACATCTGGTCCTGCACCCTGCCTCAGCCCTGATACATCTGGTCCTTGCACCCCTGCCTCAGCCCTGATACATCTGGTCCTTGCACCCCTGCCTCAGCCCTGATACATCTGGTCCTTGCACCCCTGCCTCAGCCCTGATACATCTGGTCCTTGCACCCCTGCCTCAGCCCTGATACATCTGGTCCTTGCACCCCTGCCTCAGCCCTGATACATCTGGTCCTTGCACCCCTGCCTCAGCCCTGGTATATCTGGTCCTTGCACCCCTGCCTCAGCCCTGATACATCTGGTCCTTGCACCCCTGCCTCAGCCCTGATACATCTGGTCCTTGCACCCCTGCCTCAGCCCTGATACATCTGTTCCTGCACCCCTGCCTCAGCCCTGATACATCTGGTCCTGCACCCTGCCTCAGCCCTGATACATCTGGTCCTTCACCCTGCCCAGCCCTGATACATCTGGTCCTTGCACCCTGCCTCAGCCCTGATACATCTGGTCCTTGCACCCCTGCCTCAGCCCTGATACATCTGGTCCTTGCACCCTGCCTCAGCCCTGATACATCTGGTCCTTGCACCCTGCCTCAGCCCTGATACATCTGGTCCTTGCACCCCTGCCTCAGCCCTGATACATCTGGTCCTTGCACCCCTGCCTCAGCCCTGATACATCTGGTCCTTGCACCCCTGCCTCAGCCCTGATACATCTGGTCCTTGCACCCCTGCCTCAGCCATGGTATATCTGGTCCTTGCACCCCTGCCTCAGCCCTGATACATCTGGTCCTTGCACCCCTGCCTCAGCCCCATATCTGGTCCTTGCCCCTGCCTCAGCCCTGATACATCTGGTCCTTGCACCCCTGCCTCAGCCCTGATACATCTGGTCCTTGCACCCTGCCTCAGCCCTGATACATCTGGTCCTTGCACCCCTGCCTCAGCCCTGATACATCTGGTCCTTGCACCCCTGCCTCAGCCCTGTATATCTGGGCCTCTGCCTCCTGCCTCAGCCCTGATACATCTGGTCCTTGCACCCCTGCCTCAGCCCTGATACATCTGGTCCTGCACCCCTGCCTCAGCCCTGATACATCTGGTCCTTGCACCCCTGCCTCAGCCCTGATACATCTGGTCCTTGCACCCTGCCTCAGCCCGATACATCTGGTCCTTGCACCCTGCCTCAGCCCTGATACATCTGGTCCTTGCACCCCTGCCTCAGCCCCGTATATCTGGGCCCTGCACCCTGCCTCAGCCCTGATACATCTGGTCCTTGCACCCTGCCTCAGCCCCTGATACATCTGGTCCTTGCACCTGCCTCAGCCCTGATACATCTGGTCCTGCACCCCTGCCTCAGCCCTGGTACATCTGGTCCTTGCACCCCTGCCTCAGCCCTGATACATCTGGTCCTTGCACCCCTGCCTCAGCCCTGATACATCTGGTCCTTGCACCTCTGCCTCAGCCCTGATACATCTGGTCCTTGCACCCCTGCCTCAGCCCTGGTATATCTGGGCCCTGCTTCCCCGCCTCAGCCATGGTATGTTGTCGAACATCATGTCATGAGTCACCTCGCTGAGACTGAAGCATTTCTTTTAGTGCTGGTGAGAAGTTTTTACCCTTACCTTATTTTAGCTGGCTTAAAAGGTACTCAGAACCACCACAGTAGTCGGCCTAAAAGTGAGGTTTGCTGTGTAATGGATCAGTACATGGCAGTGTTTCCCTTGCAGCGTGCATGCTAGTATTCTGTTTCACAGATGTAGTCACACCCAGCACGAGGTTGCCTGGGAAGTGAGACAGCAGTCCATGCCAGTGCAGTCTTTTCCTGCGGTGTCCCAGGAAGTCAGCTTCATCTCATGTGGTGGCACTTAACACACATGGTGCTGTGTTAAGCTCTGCTGACATAGGCTGTAGCTGCTGTCAGGGAGGTGCGTGGATAGATAAAACAGAGGTACAACTGCATTGTTGCCCGGATGATGGCCATCGGTGCCTTTGAGCCCTGAGCTGCGTGGATCCTCGCCAGCAGGAGCCACCAGGCTAACGGCGGTACTGTCATGGAGGTAAGGCCCCAGCTTGGAGGACTATGTGGGAAATGGTGGTGGATAAAAAAACTATATTTGAAAAAATTTACAGCCCACCTGTTGGGGCAGTGGTGGGACTACAGCTCATGATGCCACCGACCTGGATTCAAGAAGAGCCCGGGCATCAGGGGCCAGCAGGGAGAGGGGTCAGAGGCTGTACCTTTTCTCCAGATGGGAGGGTTCCATTCTGTGCCTTAGTACTGCCACCTGTTTGACCCCAGGTAGTAATGTGGATGGGGGGATGTACGCTATGGTTGTTGGCGCGTGACACTCCTTGTGTGTGTGTGTGCCATGATGACATGGTATACGATGTCCTGGGGCTGTTGGGAGGAACAGTGAAAATGGCTGCAAGCCCTTGCATATTGTGGTATATCTAGGCCCTGCACCCCTGCTTCAGCCCAGGTATATCTAGGCCCTACACCCCTGTTTCTGCCCTGGTATAGCCGGGCTTACATCCCTGCCTCAGCCCTGGTGTATCTGGTCCCTGCACCCCCACCTCAGCCCTGGTATATCTGGTCCCTGCATCCCCACCTCAGCCCTGGTATATCTGGTCCCTGCATCCCCACCTCAGCCCTGGTATATCTGGTCCCCGCATCCCCACCTCAGCCCTGCATCCCCACCTCAGCCCTGGTATATCTGGTCCCTGCATCCCCACCTCAGCCCTGGTATATCTGGTCCCTGCATACCCACCTCAGCCCTGGTATATCTGGTCCCTGCACTCCTGCCTCAGCCCTAATATATCCTGGCCCTGCACCCCTGCCCCAGCCCTGGTATATCTGGGCCCTAAACCCTGCCTCTGCCTTAGTATATTCGGGTCCTGCACTCCTGCCTCATCCGTGGTATATCCAAACCATGCACCCTGCCTCAACCCAGGTATATTCTGGTCCTGCACCCCTTCCTCAGCCCTGGTATATCTGGGCCCTGCACCCCTTCCTCAGCCCTGGTATATCTGGTCCCTGCACCCCTTCCTCAGCCCTGGTATATCTGGGCCCTGCACCCCTTCCTCAGCCCTGGTAATATCTTGGCCCTGCACCCTTGCCTCAGTGTCGCCTAACAATACTGGAAGCTTGGGGGGTAAATCCTCCCTACCCCGTCCCCCACCAGAGGTGCAAGTCAAGGCACTACGGAGGCACAGTAGCTGAAGCTATGGAGTGCAGTGGAGTCTGGTAGGCTTGGCAGCTCCAGAGGAAGATGGAGGTGGGAGAAAGGAAGGGGGTGTAGAAACAGAAAGTAAAATTACCAAGCTGGAAATATGCATGTGTGACAAAAACTAAAAATAAACTTTCACTGTGACATAGATTAAGTGTTCTGTATTTTAGTTAAGACGACACATAGAGCAGATTCTTTATGTCTCCCCATCTTCTCACTCACCGTAGGTGATGTCGGGGACTGGAAAAACCACTTTACAGTAACCCAAAATGAAGTCTTTGATGAAGATTATAGGAGGAAGATGGCAGGAAGCTCGCTGCGATTCCGCACGGAGCTCTGATTACTCTGGGGAGGAATGAGCATTCAAGGAGGAACACGCCATCCAGAGCTGCCAAGAACAGGAAGATCTTGAGCCCTTCGCTACAACGCTAAACCAGTAGTTCCCAGACTTTGTCATAGCAAGCCTCCCCCAAACCATGTAAAAGATCTTGAGTCTCCCCCAAATACTGAAATAATCTTGAGCCTCCTCATAGCAAAATATTATACCTTGCACAGTACACCAGGAATAAGTGAAACTCCTTTGAGTAGTTGGCTGTTATTTTATTCTGCTTATTATAACCCCATTTGTAACCCCCTCCTCAGGCCAGCCTACTACTACTGCTATTTTGACTCTTGAACCATCGTAACCCCTTGCTGCAATACCTTTATGGGTCAGATTGCATTCTCTGTCTGTTTCCGTTCTATTTGTAATAACCTTCCTACCCCCTCTACCTCTCCCCCTCTTACTTTGGGCTTGATACCAATGCTCTCGGCAAATCCCAGTGCATTCAAAAGCTGCACATGGTGATGAAGAAGAGGATGCACTTGTGGACCAGGTGATGCTGCCAAAATTCTTTATGTTCTCATACCACACAGAATGTGTATACCATCAGCAAATAGAAACACACTGCAGACAGGTTGGAGCCCCAGCGCTTCGAGGCTCACCGGCCTCGTCGTCACAAGGAAGGCCGGGATGCGTCTTGTATTCCTATTTAAGTATCATATCTTAATGAATATCAGGTTTATCATATTAGCCTTATCAGCGGGCTTTTCCCTTTAATTAATTTTTTTTCATCATTCTACCACGAGAAGCATTACCGGTTCTGTGACTAAGCCCATGGCAATAAAATATTGACAGAGGCTCCCAAGTCATTGAACGTAAGAAAACAAAATGACATAGAGACAAGCAAGATTATTGTATATCCTGACTTCACGGCTTCGAGAGATGGGGCGGTTTCATCATGGATTCTCTCAGGGGATCTACCAGTAATTACAGCACCAATCAAACGAGTGCTTATGCGCCACCGATTGAGAGAGTGAATAAGTGCATCTGTAACTGGTTCAACAGAACTAGCCTGTATTTTGATTGTAGACAAACATCTTTGAATAGTAATTCATTCTTCCTTTGTTCTTTCTGTTTTTCTAGCCAACGGGAAACTACCACATATTTGACTGACCAGATGAGAATCAGTTTATACCTTAATTACTGGTAGATCCCCTGAAAGAATCCATGCTAAGATGGGTGATCACAAGTGACGAGATCTACGGTATGATCAAAACGCACTGTCTAGGAGAACGGTTTTTATTTTGTTACGATAAACGTTGACTAAAACTAGGAACTGGTCACAGCTGCACAACATCACAAGGACAGGTTTGCAAAAAGACTAGAGAAGAGAAACTTGTATTCAAGCAACTTGAACGTGAATGAGAAGAAATACAAATGTAACCCCTAGATGGCGCTATCCCAGGGGCTACTACCCCTGCCTGATTTGCCACTAACAGGTTGAGGGGCCTGGATCCAATGGCGGGTGCCTCCACCCAGAGGTCAGGGTTTGCAATAGTTAAACTAACTTGGTCACAGCCCTCTGGGACACTGCAACCCCCCTTTCTTCCCACTAGTGGCCCACACAATATATCAGAATTACCTTCACAGTATACACTTACCCCCAGGTCTGGTTCCGGCACTGGGACCTCCTGTGAAATGAGATACAGTGCAACAATCACAGTACAGTACTTTAACATAGACAAATACCTCAGGCAGTATAACTTTGCTGAAACAAGCAGCTCTGATTTATTTAGGGGGATATAACAAGGACAGGGGGAAATCAGGTTAATTAGCTTATCACTTTAATAATCTACCTATGGCTCTGTGCACAGGCCTATCCCTATCAGTTACTGTCCCTGGGTACCCAAGCCCTAGTGGCTAGTCCAAACCGTGGCAGCTGGTAGGGGCCCTTTCACACAGAGAAAAGGAGAATTAAACAGTCAGCAGTACAGTAATTCCATTTGGATTTAATGTGGCAATTCAACAGGGAGCGACCCTGAATTAGTACTCACGACCTCCAAATAAGATAGGGTCCTTCAATGTCAGCAGGGCTCACTTGAGGTGCACAAACCTCTTCACACATCCATATAAAAGAAAGCACTATACCAGGCAGGCTGCATCTGTATCCCGATCGCAATTACTGCACAATACCCGGGAGAACACACAGCAGATTCAGTTCCTGACAGACCGAGTGTAATTTTCAGCAATTCCTCCAGTCTTCTACAGGGTGAGCCTGGTTTCTACTCTTCAGAGATCCTTTGATTCTTTTCACAGGGCCAGTTCAGTCCTAACAAGCTGCAGACCGGAACTCTGGGCCCTTACACGCTTTTTGACTAAAACTGCACACTGAAAAAGCACAGGGCTCCTTCCTTCTTCACTGCCAAAGCTCAACTGAAACTCCAACTGACAAAACCGGGCACTTCCTTTGAGTTCCTCCCAGTTCTTGACTGGATTGGCTGTCACTCACAATAGACTGCTGCTGTTGGTCCAAAAGGTGCTGAAGTCTAAACTACATCTCCCGAGTCACTGCCCATACAATCCTCTTGTGGCTGGCTCAGATTATGAGTCCAAGTTCTGATTCGTCCAAGGCACCATTTTAGAGCTAGCTTACCCCACACTGATTGGTCCAGTTCAGCAGTTCAAAACTAGAATGGGAACTAGCAGACACAGTTCTGACTGCAAAGAAAGCAGGTTAGACAAACTGTAATTTCATTATTACTCTAAATAATTTCTGGCAAACAGTTACATCTTTCAGATAGGTTCCCTTTGCACTCCTAGTGACTGCAAAAATGAAGTGAATTGGCAGCAGCTTGAGTGGTACTCAATCAAAGAAACACACAGTCCCCCATACAAACTAATTATGTCTGCAAGCAGACAGCTCTTAAAGAGACAGTACCAGAGGTTCTAAAAACACTCACTGATAAATGGCTTAAATGCCAAACACCATTCAGGCTTGGAGCATTCAAGCAAGCTCCTGGAAGTCTTTTGGGAACCCCCATTTGCAGGGGGTTACACAAAGACATTCTTTTTCCATTGTATGTGGACCCTCAGTAAAAATAAATAAATAACTGAATAAATATAATAATTTAAACCATGCACAATCAATAAAAGCATTTAGAAATATTTAATTCCTGGGAAGAAGCATGTTGGTAACATTGATTAAGTGAGAAACTAAAAGTGAAATCTTAGCACATAAAAGTAAAGAGAACGTGTTTGTGTAATAAAGCTTCCTAAAGTCATGCGTAAAAGTTTGGTAATAGATAAGACAAAGTAATGTGTTTTCACGTGGTGATTTGTATTTATCTGGTATAAGAACGTAATTCAGTTTGATCAGCTGTCAAAATTGACAGAAGTACCTATGTTGTCAAAACTATGGGACTTCAGAGGAGCTGACTTTGATAAGATGGCCAACAGAGTTAAGCTAGCCCTGGCAAAAAGAAACACAGGTGAGGAGGTACAGGTAAAGTGGGCAAGCATTAAGGATACAATACTTGAAGCAACATCCCATTGTGTTACACAGAAAAGGAAGTGCAAAAGAAGAAGGAAACCACTTTGGTTCTCAAATACAGTAGCAGAAAAGGTCAGAGCCAAAAGGCTGGCCTTCAGGAAATATAAGGGAACACAGCGGGATGAAGATAGGGAGGCATACCAAACTGCCCTAAGGGAAGCAGGTAAGGCAGTAAGGCAGGCAAAGTCCCAAACTGAGAAAACACTAGCACGAGCAGTAAAAGAAGGTGACAAGACTTTCTATAGATATTAGTGAAAGGAGAAAGTCCAGAGGGGTATTGCTAAGCTTAATGGAGAAAAGGAGCATGTGAGGAGGAGGACCCTGTAAAGGCATCTATCCTAAAAGATACTTTTGCTCAGTATTTACTGAAAGAAGAAGGTAGGGCAGGCCCACAGCTCAGCATCATGGACACAGGGGAGGAGGTGAGCACTACTCCCTTCACAAAGAAAGGTCCTACAAGAGCTTGCAAGCTCAGGGTGGATAAGGCAATGGGACCTGATGGCATACATCCCAGGGTACTTAAGGAGCTAAAGGAGGAACTAGCAGAGCCATTAGCAGAATTGTTTAGTGAGTCTCTGAGCACAGGAGAGGTCCCAGAAGACTGGAGAAGGGCTCATGTGATCCCGCTCCACAAGAGTGGTAGCAGGAGGAGGCGGGGAACTACAGACCAGTCAGTCTTACCTCAGTAGTGGGCAAGATTATGGAGGCACTCCTTAAGGAAAGGATAGTGCAACACCTGGAATCCATAGGGCACAGGATCCAAGACAGCATGGGTTTACAAAGGAAGGTCCTGTCAAACTAATCTCATAGATTTCTTTGACTGGGTAACCAGAGTGGTGGACCAAGGGGAGCAGTTGATGTCGCCTACCTTGACTTCAGCAAAGCTTTGACACTGTTCCACATAGAAGATTGATAAATAAGCTGGTAGTGGCTCGGGGTGGGTCAGAAGTTGGTCAGCTGGGTGGCAAACTGGTTGACTGGCAGAAAACAGAGAGTGGTGGTAAATGGTATACAGTCAGAAGAGATGCAAGTCACAAGTGGGGTACCTCAGGGATCAGTCCTGGGGCCAGTCCTATTCAACATCTTCATTAGTGACCTCGAGATGGACTAGAGGGTAGGCTTGTCTGTTTGCAGATGACACCAAGATCTGCAACAGAGTAGATGAGCCAGATGGGGTGGGCAGAATGAGAAGAGATCTGGATAAACTAGCAAAATGGTCAGAAGAGTGGCATCTGGGATTTAATGCAAAGAAGTGCAAAATCATGCACATAGGGAAGAAACCCTGAAGCCACTTATAGGCTGGGAGGGGTTGCTAGCAGTCACAAAGGAAGAAAGAGACTTGGGCATCATCATCACTGATGACCTAAAATCATCCAAGCAGACCTCTAAAGCAGTAGGTAAGGCTAGGGGGTGTTAGGGTGTATTAGTAGGGGTATCACAGAGTCGTAAGAGGAGGTAATAATCCTCTGTACAAGACATTGGTTAGGCCCCATCTGGAGTAATTATGCAGTATTGGAGGCCACACCTTCACAAGGACATTAAAAATTGAGGCAGTCCCAGAGAAGGGCAACCAAAATGGTGCAGGGACTGCATCAGAAGACATATGAGGACAGATTAAAGGAGCTCAATATGTATACCCTTGAGCAAAGGAGGAGAGAGGTGATATGATCGAGACATTTAAACACCTTAAGGGCATAAACAAGATGAAAGAGTCTAACATGTTTAAATATAAGAAAAATAGCAGGACAAGAGGACACAGCATGAGATTAGAGGGAGGCCGATTAAGGGGGAATGTGAGGAAATTCTTTTTCACAGAAAGGGTGGTGGATGCATGGAATGGCTTACCACAAGAAGTGGTGGCTATGAATACAGTGCAGGGCTTCAAACAGGCATGGGATAGGCATAAGGGAGCAATACAAATGACTATGAATAGATAGGTCACTGACAGAGCAAAGGCCGATGGCACATTTATAAGGTAGAAAAAGAAATGGGCAGACTGGATGGGCCTTGCGGTCCTTATCTGCCGTCAACTTCTATGTTTCTATGATGTCATCGTGTGGGGACTATAGTATTAGGATCAGTCCTCTTCAATGTCTTTATAAGCAACATTGCAGAGGGACTGGAAGGAAAAGTATGTCTCTTTGCAGATGACACAAAGATCTGCAACAGAGTTGATGCACAAGGTGGGGTGGAAAGGATAAGAAGGGACTTGGCAAGGTTAGAGGAATGGTCAAATGTATGGCAGCTTAGATTCAATGCTAAGAAATGCAGGGTAATGCACCTGGGAAACAAAAACCCAGGGAAAGAGTACACAATGGGGGGTGAGATACTAACAACAACAAAAATGGAAAGGGACCTGGGGGTAGTCATATCAGATGACCTAAAGGTGGGCAAGCAATGTGAGAGGGCAGCAAGGAGGGCTGGGGGGATACTGGGATGCATAGGGAGAGGCATCACCAGTAGAAAACAGGAAGTTGTTATCCCTCTGTACAGACAGCTGGTCAGACCCCATCTGGAGTACTGTGTGCAGTTCTGGAGACCCAGTCTTCGCAAAGACATAGACAGGATGGAAGCTGTCCAGAGGAGGGCAACTAAAATGGTGCAGGGTCTGCACAGGAAGACATATGAAGAGAGACTTAAGGAGCTTAATATGTATAGCCTCGAGGAAAGGGGGGACATGATAAAACTTTCAAGTACCTCAAGGCAATCAACAAAGTCCAAGAGGTAGCATCTTTCAAAAAAGGTGTGCAAGAACAAGGGGCACAATTTGAAGATAGAGGCGGCTCAGAGGTAATTTAAGGAAGTATTTTTCTGAGAGAGGTTGTGGATGCATGGAGCGGCCTTCCGGAGAGAGTCAGTGAGTCAAAAACAGTGGTGGAATTAAGCATGCATGGGATAGTCATAAGAGCAATTCTAGGGGTGGGGGTGAAAAGTAGGCTGCTGGTTAACTAGGATCTGCAGCTTATCAGTGAGCAGGAAGCGGGCAGACTGAGTGGGCCAAGCGGTCCTTATCTGACATCAAGTTCTATGTTCTATCTATAAAAGTCCAAAATTGTATGCAGAGAATCTCCGAAGAAGCTTTAATTTTGGAAGTTGAAACGCTGGGCTGGTGTGTCTGTGTTTCGTCAGCACTAGTGTTCATGCTAATACAAAGGTTCATACAAAGGTCTGTGGGAGCTAAGGAGACCAAACGGAAAAGGTAGCCCATAGCCCATTAATTGATAAAATAAAGTTCAATTCTGACTGAAACAAGCCTGGGCGTCTCCTCCTTTGAGCTGTGAGTGCACTTCATTTGGAACTGTTTGGTGCTTAAGAGGGTTAACCACCCTCAGACTTCACTCAGTGACCACTGACTACTAGAAGTGCAGAAACTTCACTGGTTTGTCTATAGAAAAAACAGACTGGGAGGAAAAATGCATTTTAAACTGAAACCATATTGTGGAGGGTGCAAGGTTATATATGACTGTGCAGCTGAAAATAAGAATAAAACTTGAGAAATGTTATTTTTTTTATTAATGTATTCATTTGTTTAATTAATTTATGTATGTGTGTATGTATTTATTTAAAATTTGGCGGCCAGGACAGGCACACTGAGCCAGGGCTCGTTTCCAGGTGTGACCGGGGGAGATAGTGCAGGGAGTGAGGCAGTTCTGTGTACATGAACAATAATATCACAGTACAAGCACTGAATTTCGGAGAAAGAAAAAAGAAACAATGTAAAAAGTGTACATCTATTATTGGATACCCAGATCGAGAGCTTAGGGAGCATCACGCCAGCCAAGATGTGGCATACTATCTCAAGTTGAAGTTTCAAGTTTGTTATTTAAAACAAGAAAAGATGACAGCTAACAGCTAATGCTCATTTCGAATGGCCTTTTGAAATACAGAACATTAACATTTGTGCAGAGGTACATCATATTTAGACACGATTACAAATCGAATACATGATAGATACGTGTGTATAACGAGGCAGGAATTACATCAAGAGGTTTTGAGGATATGAAACTTCGAGAGCAAAGCTCGAGAGGTTCCTAAAGTCCCCAAACCCTTGAGATCTGATTACTGCCTTATAGCACACTTGGGATGATCAGAGGGAGTAGGAGAATGGAACGGCTAGGTTAAAGAGACATGAGAGGTGATTGGGAACCGAGGAGAGCCAGTATTAGGCCATAAACAAGTACAAGGACCATGAGCTCACAATTAACAGCCACGAAGGCGTCACTCTTGAGCAGGTGGATATGTTTAAATATCTGGGCATGACCCTTGACTGCTCCCTCTCGTATACCAAACACAATGACAATATCGCTAAAAGTGTGAACTCCTGTATAGGGCTACTATACAAGCATAAACATTGCCTAACGGCTGAAGCCTTGAACCTCGCTATCCAGAGCTCTGTTATCTCAGCTATTGACTACGGGCTTGTTATCTACAGATCCGGTACTGATATTGCACTCTGGCGCATAGCTGTAGCCCTTAATAAGGCATGTAGACTCCTTACTCCAGCTGCCTGCCTTTCTCACACGTGTGACATTTACGAGCAGGCTAACTGGCTCCAGCTGTCCGGCAGGCTAAAGTACCAGATCTGCATCCTAGCTAAGAAGACATCACTGGGCCTTATGCCCCCTGGAGTCCAATCAATATTGACCCCGAAACGTGTCCGCCGCCTAACTAGAAGATCGGACAGTCTAACCTTTACAGTACCTCGCTGTCGGACCTCTCAAGCTCAGCGTTCTTACCTTGTCAGAGCCTCCACCTGGTTCTAACTTACACCACAGAAATCTCCAACATTGCCACGATTGGTGCTTTAAGTGTAAACTGCATCAACACCTCGTGGCTAGTGCCTTCTGTGATTGCTTCTTATAATCCCCTCCAGGCAGACTACCCTCAAGCATCCCTCCTCACTGCCTCAGCTCCTCCTCCTCCTCTCCTACCCCCATTACTGGGTATAGGATGAATCTGTCTCCTTTCTTTTCATCCCCCCTTTCCTCCTCCCTTGCTGTTTCCCATCTACCACATACCCAACGCAATGCCCTCCCCATTTCTCCCCTCCTCCCTCTCTCTCTCCCATACCACCTCACCACCACTCTTCTTTCTCTTTTCCCACTAACCCACTCCTAACAAAGCTTCACTGAGCCGCTTATGACTTGTACTTTATAATTAACTCGCAACACAATTCCTTGACAATGCCTTTGGCTGCTACTATTGTAACCTTACTTGTCTTTTTTTTTTTGTAAGTTCCATTGTAATGATCATATTATGTTTTGTCCCTTATTGTCCTTATTACCTTGACGTGGAACCTTTGTAAAAGAGCCCTCGGCTCAAAGGTGTCATCCGAAATACAAATAAATAAATAAAGGAGGAACAGTGCGAGTGACGTCAGGGCCCATGGGAGGAGAAACAGAGATAAGCTAATAGAGAGCAGTGATGGGTGAAAGATGATTCACTAAGGGCAAAGTGGCAAAAGGAATGAAAAATGGGGTTCAGTCTCGCAAGCGTATGGTAAGCTGAGATCCCAAGCATGTGCATTATGCACAGTCCTCGCTTTTTCAAGGTGTGTTACCATCCCTTCTGGTGTGCGTTTTCTGTAGAGACAGACACCTATGAGTTCAGCATGAGTTACTCTGTTGGACACTACCCTTGGGTCATATTGCCAGCGGCAGGTTTAACACTGGCTCATAGACGGCACTGCTCATCGTGGCGACACACATTCATCTGGACTAGCAGCTTCCAGCAGCTGAACTTAGGCAGACTGCTCAACTTAAATAAAATGATAAAAAGTTCAGAAAAACTATAACTTTATGTTATTATCTGACATATTGCCAGCTGTACAGTGTTTACTTTCTCACCACTGTTGCTAGGTGATAACTGGGCACACATGAGTAGAAATGTACTAAATTGCTGACAGTGTGCCTTAAGTATTGTTACTTAACATAAACTTGTCTGCTCCCTGGAGACCACTCTGTGGTTTAAGAGCTATCTCTCTGTGAGATCTGTCTGTATGCATTGGCCCTGCCTCCTCCCCTGCCCTCCCGGTCACTACAGGTGTTCCACAGGGCTCCATCCTTGGCCCGTTGCTATTTTTTTTTTAGTTGTTTTTTTAACCAGGTAGAGCACACTAAGCTGAAAACTTTTTTACAGGAGCGACCTGGGAGCACAAGGAGGTTAAGTGACTTGCTCAGGGTCACACAGTATGCAAGTGGAAGCTGTGGGATTCAAACCCAGGTCTGGTCTGCTGGATGTCACCAGATTTGCAGCTCAGAGCCTTAGCCCACTGCGCTATACTGTCTCCTGCTATTCTCCTTATTCGTTAACTCTCTCCCCTCTCACTGTCTAACTTGTCATGCCCTGCTGTATGCCGATGACTTTGTCGTCTTTTATAGTGACAAGACCCTGGAAAACATAGCTACCATCCTGTCCCATAACTTTAGGTGTGCATACAGTATATGGTTTACCTATGTGAAACTAACAACATTGCTGTCGAACTTTGGCATAGTGAGATCCCCAATGTTGACAGGTAAAATTTCACCTGTCCAATATTGATGAGTTTCTCTCATGGGGCTGCGCCCCCAAACCCCATGTGCCCTCCCTTCTTAAAATAACTAACTCCGAGTCGGAGTTGATTTGAAAGAGGGGGAAAAGTCTTGGAAAGGGTGAAATTTTGTCCTCGGATCCCTCACAGCGACAATCTCAAAACCTGTCAAGATTGTTGCTGTGAGGGATTTCGCTGTCTGAGTTTCAGTGTTTGGTCGGCACACCTGCATACACCTGGTTTCAGTCACATCAGCGCCTAGTGAATGAAAATAAAACCAAATCAATGCTTTTCAGGCCTAAAACCTACCTTGCTAGAATCACCATGTCTGGTTCCACTCTCTCGGTACTGACATCTGCTGGATTTGCTCTACAAAATGTGCCAAATTTCAAATACTTGGGCGTAACCCTTGACCCCTCACTCTCCTATATAGACCATGTCACCACCGTAATACATCGGGTTAACCAAAAATTTACCGACTAAAATTGTTCCTTACCAGGGGAGCCCGTCCAGTTATTGCTGTAGAAAACTTACTCTTACTGACTACTGCTCCCCAATATACTTGAGTATGCCCCTGACCCTACGCTCACGCCTTATCTCAACCTATAACAACATCTGCCGTTTCACTTTCCTGGCACCATACTCCACCCATCACTGTCACCTATACCAGTCACTGGGCTGGCTCCCACTCCCCTCGCATTTTGACCATGCCCTTGGCTGTCTTATCGACAGCACCCTGAGATGCGGAGAGACATCTCTATATGCATCCCTCCTGAAGGTCCAGGCTCTTTGGAGGTGCCTACATGCAACCACGGTCCCTTTCATGGAAATCCCAAAAGTCTCTACTACTATGGGGGTAAAGTGCTATCTGTTGCTGCTCCCTCATTGTTTAACAGTCTCCCAATGCCCCTCCGCTCCCTAGACACCCATAGCATTTCAAGCAGTGCTTCAAATCCTGGCTACTACTGTAAGTGAAGCCAAATGCCTCTGCTCTGCAGCATAGTCGTCTGCCCTCTCACCTCCCCTACTTGCTACCTTTTGTTACCGCTTTTGTCCTCTCCTCCTGCACCTTTTCCGTTTCGCTGTGTCCTCCCAGCACCCCTGCCCCACTTGATGTTTCGCTTCTCCAGTGCCTATGTAGTCCTAGTTTACGTCACATGTGCATGTCACTCTTACTTGTACTGCTTGCACCTGACGTGTCCCGTGGTCAGTCCCTGTATACTACTGTACACGCTACCGATTTTTCTTCCGTACGAGCTAACGTTTGAGTAATATGTTTAATGATTACTGTTGACTCATTGTAAATTTGATGTTTCCTGCTCCAATCTGCCTATAATTGTAAAGTGTTAAGTGTCTCTTTGTAATTCCACTCTATAATATGACTTAATCTGTGACGCATGTTGTGGCCCGGGTCATGCCTGAAAATGGTCCCCAGGATCAGTGCACCTATCCAGTTATCAAACATTTAAATAAATAATAGTACTTTTTCTTCCTCCCACTCTGCCTTCCTTCTTGCTTCTCTCTCTCTCTCTCCTTCTTGTTTAGAAGTGACTTTGTAAGCTTCTATAGCACAACACACAGCCTGCGAATAATGCTCTGTGTAATAGTTTTTTGTTCTCTTATTCTGTTATGGTCCGCATGATTTCCTTCCTAACTATTAGTGACGTTTTCTCTCTGTCTCTTCCCCTGCTGACACTTCCCCCCATGGCACACCAACCCGCTTCCCTGCTTTAAAGAAGCCTAAATCAACGAGGAGTGCATGTAGTCCTGCTGACCAGCACTGTAGCCCAGCTGCATAAGGAGCAGCAGTAGGGAGACAACAGCAGTTTGTTCTCCCGTTCCCTTTCACTGATTGGGTGGCTAGGGGAGGGGGGCCCCTTTCATCCTTGTAAACTGAGCCTCACGCTACCTCCTCCCCAGAATCTTGAAGGAAACACTTCTCTGGGTGTCACCTACACACTGCATGCAAGGGATTTCTTCCCACACAGCTATTTTATTTGATGAGGCAATTGTATGAGATGGAGACTGGAGAGTGAGACAAAGTTGAAAGTACGCGCCCCTTTACCTTAATAATAAACTCTTAACAGCATCAGGAATCAAAGTGCTTCAGCTGGTATTCAGAGCCAGGTCTGCCAGTAGCAGCAGTCAGCTAAAAATACAGAGTCCTTTCTGACCACATTCTCGGCGTGCTGCTGAGGTCTGAAGATCTTAGAATCAACTCAGCTGTCTTTCTCAGTGACTTCAGAAAGGGAAGACCCTGCACTTGCAGGAAGGAACACAACTGTTTTCCCAGAGTTACCTTTGCTGGTGGGAAGTGCATGAGAGCAAAGCACTGATAGGGACTGTCTGGAGTGGCTCGTGGGGTAAGGCTACGCTGCGCACTGTGAAGGTTATTCATCCATCGTCTGAACTCCAGAAGGGTAAAGTATTTTGTGACATTTCATGCTTTTTGTTCCTGGATCTGTCTGTCCTGCTGTGTTCCTCACGCTGGCACCTAAAGTGACACCCATTGGTAGTGACAGGCTGTGGGAGCAACCTGCAGAGGCACATCTGTCAATCATTCAGTGTTCCATGCTACTGCTCAGCAGTATAGATTAGCTCTGAACCCCCTCTCCCATGCACCTCGTCTGGAGAGCCACCCTGATGCATGCTGGGGAAATTCACCACTTCCGAACCTACAGGTCTGAGCCCTACAGGTGTCAACAGCCAAGTTATTGCAGCGCAGCACCCAGTGCTAGCTGTCTGCCCATTGAGGCAAGCCTTAGAAAAGAGTGAATTAAAGAGGAGCACTCGGCACTAAAAGCTCCACACCCATTCACTGGGGCTGGTCCCACTTTCTACTTTGTGTGCAAAAAAGGTTTTTAATACTTCCTGTTTGCTGTAGTATAGTAGATTGTATTACTGTTACTATAGTATTTCAGACTAATTTTGCTTCCTTCCAGATTGGCATTTTCTGTAACTACAAGTCCCAGAATCCCCTGCAGCTGACATCAGAGCAGGACTGCAGCAGTGGGAGACTGAATAGCCTGCAGTGCAACTTAACGAGAGTTTCTATCAGTTCTGATCTGTAGTTTAGCAGTGGTTGGCAGTCAGTCAGCAGACTGTGCATGTGGAGGTTCGTGCCAGAGCCAGTTGGGCTCTTTTGGACAGCAAACTCATTTGGCGGCCTTCATTTATGGACAGACTTTGTCCGTTTCACTGCCTTGCCCTGCTCCTCCAGTTGGGGGGAGGACTCTGTTGTGGCACGACCCGGGGGAGGGGAATACAGATGAATGCCAACTGACCTTGAACCAGGTTAAGCTGTTGGTGGTATTTTTCGTGAATGGGGAAATTTGGCCAGGGCACCAGGGAAATTCTCCTACTCTTTTCGAGAAGTGCCATGGGATCTTTAACATCCACCTGAACTACCACCAATCCAGGCAGATGGGACCTCAGTTTAACACCTCATCTGAAAGACAGCACCTCAGGAGTGCAGCATCCCCCTTCATGCAGTGTCAGTATTGGGATTCAACCCAAGTGCCTGGTGCTGGGATAGAACCCACAACCTTCTGATCTCCCAGCCTCAGAGGTGAGTGTGCTACCTGCTGAGCCACTGACACTGACACATTATTAATAGCTACCTAGAATCAGGAGATGCTCCTATACACTTTCTATCTCAGGTGTGTAAGGCGTTGGCTGAGCCCCCAGAGGTGACTAATGAAAAAGCCAAACAAAAGTGCGAAGCAGAACTGGAGATACAAATTCCACCAAAAAGATGGTCTTCAATTTATGTTAAACAATATGCGGTCTCACCCTCAAACTCGTAGAAAGAGTTTGCATGGAAAACAGTAGCTGGCTACTTTAGAATACCCCAAATTATGGCTAAGTTTAATACTACCCATGGGGCAGATTGCTGGAGGCAGTACAAGCATTCTAACGCCCACTACTCCCATATTCTTTGATTACGTCCCCGTGTAAGACAGTTTTGGCCAGACGTAAATGTGGAGGTACAAGAGATATCGCTTTGCTTTCCAGCCTTGACGTTGAAAATCGCATTATTTTTGGATTATCCAACAAAACTCTTTAACAAGAACCAAAAACAGCGGTCCAATGAGTCTGACTGATGGTGGGAAAAGAACTGAGGATAGAGGGGGAAAATTTATGTATACGCTGATGCCTGATGGCATTGTGGGTGGCCCTTCGCTGACTGTTTGCAAACGTTTCCATGTGGTCCTAGTGCCTGGTAGCTATATATTCCAAAGGTGTGGCCTGATGAAAGCGATATTCACAAGGAAGATCCCAAAATAATAAATAAAGCAGAAATTATGACGAAAAAAAGCTATCATGAGCAAGTGGCTTCAGCGGGACCCTCCCAGAAATAGACAAATGGAGAGACATAGTGATAAAGGTTTATCAAATGGAAAAAAATCCGCACAGTTTGTAATCAAATGGATCCATTTAACAGTAGATGGAATGGATGGGTAGAATATGTGATAGGGAAAACAGCTGAATTTATACCGTGATGCAGAGTGTTAAGAGATACCGTAAAGCTAATTTTCAGACTTTACGTGGGTTTAAACAGGGCTCAAGTGTTTTTTTCTTTAATAGGACCAATAAGGAAATTAAAGTGTATAGAATGAATTAATAGAACAGCCACATGAAAATGAACCCAGTAATATAACCTAAACTGGAGACAATCCTGAAAGAGAGGCTGGTTTCCTTTTTGGAGACCAATGGGCTACAGGACGGTAGGCAGCGTGGGTTTGTCTCTGGTAGGTCCTGTCAGAGCAACCTGATAGAGTATTATGACTGGGTAACTAGGCAATTGGACATGGGCCATGCGGTGGACGCCTGTACCTGGACTTCAGGAAGGTGTTCGATCGTGCCACGAGGAGGCTGGGAAGTAAGCTGGAAGGCATAAAGGTGGGGCGAAGGTGGTGGGGTGGGCAGTGAACTGGATGCAAGGGCGACAACAGAGGGTGGTTGTAGGAGGGGCGCGCTCAGCTCTGAGAGTGGTGACAAGTGGGGTACCGCAGGGCTCTGTTCTGGGGCCAGTGTTGTTCCGAATCTTCATAGCAGACATCTCCATCAGCATCAAGAGCAAGAGCAGCCTGTTTGCAGATGATATCAAGATGGGAGCAGTAGTGGATAACTTAGAAGGGTGGCAGGAATTGCAGGATGATCTGTCAAAATTGGAGGCCTGGTCGGACAGCTGGCAGCTGGGGTTTAATGCCAAAAAAATATAAAGTGCTGCACTTTGGCACAGAGAACTCAAGGAGGAGTTATCAGATGGCGGGGTTTCAGTTAGCCACGACAGAGGAAGAGAAGGATCTAGGGGTGATCATAACGGGGTCAATGAACAACTTAGCACAGTGCAGGAAGGCGGCAGCAAAGGTCAATGGGATGCTGGGCTGTATTGCCAGGGGAATATCCTCCAGGAAGGGGGAGGTGATTCAGCCACTGTATAGGTTACTGGTCAGGCCACACCTGGAGTACTGTGTGCAGTACTGGTGCCAGTACCTGAAGAAGGACATTAGGTTACCAGAGGGGGTGCAGTGCAGGGCAACAAAGATGATCCAAGGGCTAGGGGACATGTCATACGAGAGCGGGCTGAGGAAGTTGAACATGTACTCCCTGGAGGACAGGAGGGATGGGGGGATATGATTGAAACCTTCAAGTACTTGAAAGGCATAAACAGGACAGGCTCAGAGGCACTGTTTAAGTTAAGGGGGGAGGGACACTAGAGGGCATGATCTCAGAATGGAGGGGGTAGATTCAGAAGGGAAATGAGGAGACACTTTTTTATAGAGAGGGTGGTGTCTGGGTGGAACGCACTGCCTGAGAAAGTGGTGTCCTGTAGTACAGTGGGCTGCTTCAAAGGGGTTGGGACAAAGTAAGGGGAGGTCACGGGAGGGGAGGAGAGGGAGGGCAGCTGCAGTATAAGGGTTGCTAGCTGTGCAATCGAGCAGACTTAATAGACCAGAATGCCTTTATCTGCTGGCAAAGTCATATATTCATATGTTAATAGAACAATCATGTGAAAATGAACCCAGTAATATAACCTAAATTGTACCGTTAGCTAGATGACATTCAGTACACTGGGACTGTTGCCAGGACCACTGATGAAATCAAAGTTTGAAACTGTTTTGTGATATATCAGCATTTACAGTGTCTTATCAACCGTACTTTGTACTGTGAGCCATGTATTCACTTGGCAAATAAAACTGAATAAAAAAAAAACAAACTTGCATTCACCACTCGAGTTGTTACTGTAGAAAGAAGAAGGACTCATTACAGAAGGAGGTGGAGTCCGTGACAGAAACAGTTGGTAAAGCCTCTGCAGTTACTTTGGGGCTGGTTTATCAAAATAAAATCCTTCGGTTCTGATTAGAGCACTTGGAAAACTGTGCTCGCTCTGCAAAGCTATGGCTCCTGCAGGTGGCAGAAAGGTCAGAGAGGCAAGACTTAAAATGTTACCGATACCACCAATGTCATCTTTTAGTGCAATGGGATGGTGATTTTAATTTTAGTTAGTGTTTACTGTTTTCAGTAATCTAACATACAGTTGAATACTACCTGCAGCCCTTTTCAAAGTCCAAGCTTTCTTTCTTTTTTTTTTGGAATTCAAAGTTTATTGGACTTTTAACTTAAAACAACATACTGCCCAACCTGGTGGCGCAGAGGGTTGAGGCGCGGGTGCCTTACCTCTCACCAGACTGGTGACCCAAGTTCGGAAATGGACTCGGGCGCTGGGGGTCATCAGGGGAAGGATTGAGTATCCGTAGGACTGCTCTCCTCCCCTGGGGTGGGTTGGGATGATGTCACTCTGCAGTGGTCCCTGGTGGAGACTGGGAGCACTGCAGAGGGATCACAATAAGAGACATCACAGAAAAATGAAAATACCACTCTGGGGACTGACTGGATGACAGCTGCAGGCCCAGGACACGTCTGAATAATCCCAGGAAGCATAGAAATCCTCAGCAGCAGCCGGGACTGAAGGAAAAAATAGTGTGCCAGTCTTCTCCCGCCAGTGCCCTCCCCCTCAGAGGAGAGGGACCCACGCGGTAAAAGGGTTGCGCCGAGCTATCCCGAGGATGGCTGCAGATCTGAGGTAAGGTGGCTTGGCGGAGGTAGTAGGAGGAATATCTGTGGGGTCATGGCAGCCCAAAAGAATGGCAGCTGCAGAGCACAATGGGGGTATAAACAGATAACTAAAAAAAAAACAACCAAATAACATACTGCTACGGAACACCTGGTCACACTGTCGTTATGTATCACCTTGCTATAAGGCTTCGTTAGGGGGACCGATACATGCAGTATGGCTTGGTGTTCTATAGCAGTCTGGGATCATGAATAAATCACTAATGTTTAATATTAGCCATTGGTGTGTGCACTGTTTTTTGTTGTTCAGTTACGACTGTTTAGACAACACCACCATTAGGGGAGCGCAGAGTGCACTGTTTTTGTGGTGTTCAGTTACGATTGGTTAAACAACGATTATGATTGTTTAAACAACAGCACCATTAGGGGAGCACGGAGTGAACTGCTCAGCCTGCTCTTCTCTATACAAAATAGTCGCCCAGGCAACATTAATAAATCGAGCACAGATCTGAACCAGTATTTAAAAACCAGCATCTACTGGGAAAATTACTTGGAGTCAGCGCAGGTCTCCTTTAAGAATGTGTGAAATTGCCATATTACCTTTTGTCACACTAATTTTTCTCGGAGGTAGCATAAAGCAGATCTGTTAGACATTTATTCCCTGTCTCCTGTGTTCTTGCTCAAGTAGAATGCCTTTTACTTGGCAGTCGACATAGGTACCAGACCTGTACCCCTGCCATCAGTGCTGCCCAATAATCTCTTTCAAAGTTAGGAGCTCCTAACCCCACCCCCTTTCCTGTGGGTCATTTTACTTGGGTCAATTTTTACTTTTTTTAATTCTTTGATAACCAGGTAAGGCCCACTAGGCACAAAAGCCTGTTTTCAGGGGTGACCTGGGAGCACTGGGGAGGTTAAGTGACTTACTCAGAATCACATAGTATGTAAGTGGAGGTAGTGGGAATCAAAGCCAGGTCTACTGGATGTACCAAGCTGATTCACAGCTCGGTAGTCTAACCTCTAGGCTCTACTGCCAGACCCGTTTTAACTTTTGGAGTTTTTTGTGCCCAAATGCAATCAATATAGTAGGTTATAAGCTGCTTGAAAAAGTTAAGTGGGACGGGAATTAACAGCACCTGGAACAGGTATATTGTTATTCTTAATAAAGCTGAGTTTTCATCACCCCCCCACACCCACAGCTGCATGGAAGGACGGACAGTTCTTCCAGAGGTGGAGGCGATGATGCAAGAAATACCAGAGGGTATCATCCAAAGGTTTCCTCTCAAGACAGTGGAGGGGGTACCGTTGATGGAGACTATCGCAGACAACTTTGAGGCGATTGCAAACTTTCAGGCCAGGCCGGATGACCTTCTAATAGCCACGTACCCCAAAGCAGGTAAGAGATAAATGTCTTTGCATAACCCCACCCCTCATAGACACACACACAGCAGTCACTAAATATAGAATTTAGTAACATTTATGAGAGGTTACACGACTGACATTTGCTGATGACACTAAATTGGCAAGAACAGTGGAGACAGCAGAGAGGAACAGGATGCACTACAGGGCGACCACCACTCAATAGGCGAATGGGTAGAGAAATGGGGGTCTTAGATTTAATTGGGGGTACAAGGTACTAGGATGAAGAATGTGCATCGCACATGCACCCCGTGTAGTACAATGGTGGACAGCGCAGCCATGGAAAAGGATCTTGGGGTAACTGTGGATGGTGAGGGTGGACGCCAGGCAGGAAGAGTGTAGCCACAGTCAGGAAAGCAAATATAGTGCAGATGCTCGTAACTCTCCCCACCAGTCTCCACTCCTGTTGTCCCGAGTGGCAACGAACCCGGGTCGCCAGCATGTGCACGGACTTCTGAGTCAGATGGGACACATGAGGCAAACTGATTTCTGCGCAGGTAGATGAGGAAGAGGGGGACCCAGCTCCAAAGGGTTCACCTGACAGGCTGGAAGGAGCACAAGGCTCATACTGAGATACCCTACGGCCCTGCAGCCATCTTCAGAGTTTTTTCATTTTCTCTTCGAGTTCTTCAAAGTCCCTAACTACTGTCCTTTATTTTTTAATTTTTGCTCCTTTGCTCCTACCAGACCCCACCGACCACCTTTGGTCCGCCAAGGTGGCCCCCTGCCCCCCAAGTCCCCCCTCCATCGTCCTTGCCGTTCCCCATTTTGTTGTGCCCTGGGCAACCCAACACATCCCTTTGTTGGTAAGAGTCCTCCTGGGGCCTTCGGAGGGAGATGGGTTCCTGAACACTTCCAGGTGCACAACGGGGGATCGTCTAAGAAGGCGGGCTGGCGGCTGCCAGGGCTGCGTGATGGGAGGGAAACTGGGTGACCATCATCCGGTTGGTTGAGCAGGCAATCTTCTCATTGCTCTCTGACTCACCCCCATAGTGGCTGCATGCTCGTGGTGTCCTGGGAAGGACACATGGTGGCATGTGGTCACCCACGGGGAGCAACCTGTAGCTACACGAGTAGCAGTGCAGGCTGCACCCTCCCACCCAGGGAGGAGAGCATCTGAACAGACACCCATAACCCTCCCTGTCAGTCTGCTCCTGTCCTCCCGGGCGGTAGTGATCCCAGGTCACCAGCAGCTGACACTATGTTTTTTAAAACTCACGCCTTAGAAAGCTAGTATAGTAGTGTGACGGTACCCTTGACAGTTGGTATTCAGTTTAAATTCTCAAGTTGTTTCAGAGTTTTCCTTTTTTCTATTTAAGGATATCATTGTTTGGTTTGTTCGATAAGTTTGCAGGTTGATGAACAACTCAGTTTTCTACTTCGTTACAAACTGTCACCACACCTGACGGGAAGGCTTTACCTTTTTGTAATGTAATTATTTGAGCCTGTATGCTTCCTTAATCCTTGAGGCGGAGACATTATTAGGTGCGATACCTAGTCATTTTGCTGTATTTGTAATGATAACTTGGTTTGCAATAACGCTGAGTTTAAAATAAAAAAACGGAAAGACATAGAGTGGAGGCTGTTCAGAGGAGGGCAACCAAAATGGTGCAAGGTCTGCACCAGAAGACATACGAGGAGAGACTAAAGAGCTTAATATGTATACCCTTGAGGAAAGGAGGGAGAGGGGGGACATGATAGAAACTTTTAAGTATCTCAAGGGAATTAACAAGGTACAAGAGGGTAGTATCTTTCAGAGGAGGAGATGTGCAAGAACAAGGGGGCACAATTTGAAGATAGAGGGGGGACGGCTCAGAGGTAATGTTAGAAAGTATTTTTTCACAGAGACGGTTGTGGATGCGTGGAACAGCCTTCCTGAGGAGGTAGTGGAGTCGGGAACAGTATGAGAATTCAAGAATGCATGGGACAGGCATAAGGCAATACTAGTGGGGGGGCAGGAGGAAGTAAGCTGTTGATTAACTAGAATCTGCAGCTTATCCATCCGGTAGGGAAATGGGCAGACTGGGTGGGCCAAGCGGTCCTTATCTGCTGTCAAATTCTATGTTTCTATGAAATCTGTGTTTAAATACTAGAGACTCTGGGAGTAGGGGTGAGCTCGACCGAGTGAGCGGAGGGTTGAACCTGTGGGGTTGGAAATGTGAGGGTAAGTACCAGAGACCCAGGGTGGGGTGGGGTTGGGCTTGCCTGAATGAAGGGGGGACAGGACAAGAGAAACACATTATAAAACAAGATACTGTATGCTGATGTACAGAGTGCTCGGTTGTTGTTCTAAGTGCCTTTCTAACCTTGCTGCTGCAGGCATGACCTGGGTGCAAGAGATTGTGGACATGATCTACAATGAAGGAGATGTCGAAAAGTGCAAACGGGCCCCCACCTTCATCAGGTTCCCCTTCATAGAAATAAGTCTACCACCTCCACTTCCAACAGGTAGGTGAGAGAAGATTAGTTAGCTGAATACATTCACCAGAATTCCTGCTGTGTAGAAACTGATTTTGTTTTTTGTAATGAATACAGTTAGGATTTACACAGAGCCTTTAGTACATACTGTACTGGTATTGCAGGGACTGAAGAATACAGTAGAACTGGAGGGATACAGCTCCTTTCTTTCACACTGCTCCCAATGCATTTTCCTCAGCTATACATTAGATACTGGCAGTACATTCTGTAAAACAGAATAGAATTTGGATTTATGTATTGTGTTTCATAAACATTATAACCCAGAGTGCTTTAAAAAGTAACAAGTTAAATACCGGCAGTGTAAGGGTTATAACACAAAATAGAATTTATATAGCCCCTTTCTTACACTGGGTATCCCAAAGTGCTTTACAAAGCAGTGGGTTAGATACTGACAGCACAGGGACTGCAGAATAGAATTTGGTTTTATAAATCGCATTTCAAACACACTGTATCCCAAAATGCTTTACAAAGCAGTGAGTTAGATACTGGTAGTGCAGGGTCTGTAGAACAGAATAGAATTTGGATTTATATAGCACCTTTCATATACACTGTATCCCAAAGTGCTTTACAAAGCAATGCATTAGATACTGGTAGTGCAGGAACTGTAGAATAGAATAGAATAGAATATTGATTTATATAGCACCTTTCATACACACTGTATCCCAAAGTGTTTTACAAAGTAATGAGTTAGATACTGGTAGTGCAGGAACTGTAGAATAGAATAGAATTTGGATTTATATAGCACCTTTCATATACACTGTATCCCAAAGTATTTTACAAAGCAAGTTAGATACTGGTAGTGCAATGATTGTAGAATAGGACAGAATCTGGATTTATATAGCACCTTTCATAAACACTGT
Organism: Neoceratodus forsteri; assembly: GCA_016271365.2. Lineage (NCBI taxonomy): Eukaryota > Metazoa > Chordata > Ceratodontiformes > Ceratodontidae > Neoceratodus > Neoceratodus forsteri. The sequence continues at coordinate 291,580,781 of JADMNL010000026.1, forward strand.
ATCCCAAAGTGTTTTACAAAGCAATGAGTTAGATACTGGTAGTGCAGGGTCTGTAGAAAAGAATAGAATTTGGGTTGATATAGCACCTTTCATACACACTGTATCCCAAAGTGCTTTACAAAGCATCGAGTTAGATACTGGTAGTGCAGGAACTGTAGAATAGAATAGAATTTGGATTTATATAGCACCTTTCATAAACACTGTATCCCAAAGTGTTTTACAAAGCAAGTTATATACTGGTAGTGCAGGAACTGTAGAATAGAATAGAATTTGGATTTTTACAGCATGTTTGATACAAATTGTGTCCCAAAGTGCTTTACAAAGCATCAAGTTAGATACTGGTAGTTCAGGAACTGTAGAATAGAATTTGGATTTAAATAGCATCTTTCATACACACTGTATCCCAAAGAGTTTTACAAAGCAAGTTAGATACTGGTAGTGCAGGGACTGTAGAATAGAATAGAATTTGGATTTATATAGTGCTTTTCATACACACTGTATCCCAAAGTGCTTTACAAATAAGTGAGTTAGTTACTAGGGACCTGATATTTAAAAATGAGCAAAGCAGAGCTCAGAGTTTGGCACTGCGCTTTGCCCATCCCAAGGAGTATGAGAATGCTATATTTAGTTGGGTAGCTCACTGGCACTATCCTATCGAGTACAGGGGTGTGTCAGAGCAGTGTTAAGTCAAGTAGCACTGCCCCAACATGGATCTCTGCTGTACAGGCAATAGCGCAAACAGACCTGATAGTGCCGGAGCGCTAGGTGCGATATTCAGTGGGACCCATGCAAGCGAGCCCACTGGGCATGCAAGGCGGAAAGGGGCTATTTGTATGCCCATTATGGGCTCATCTGCATGGGTAGTGGTGGCAGGTTTGCATAGATCCACCCCCACCATGAGCGTCTGGACCCGTCACAAGCAGAACCTCCCTGGCATTTAGTGCCCCTGCTCCGATTGCTGTGCCATCATGTAAAATTATCATCCTTGGTGCCTACTGGTTCCCCCCCTTCCTCCAGTCACCAGTCTGACATAAATTAACTAAGTCCCTGGTGCTCAATGGTTCTCTGCTCCCTCCAAATGTTGGCCCGATATAGAGCAAAACTATTCCCTGATGTCTAGTGAGCCCCTAGCCTCTGATCGCCAGCCTGTATACTAATATAATATTACCTGGTGACTAACGGTCCCCCAAGTACCCAGTCCCCAGCCCCATTAAAAAAAAAAAGGCTACCTCATGGCCAGTGACCCACCTGGTTCCTGATCCCCCATACATGACTATAAACTCTCTGGCAGCCAGTGGTCCCCCCATTCCTGGATCCCTGGCTGGGTTCCAAATATGTAGACAGTGTGTAGTCACACAATAAAAGTCATAGTGCACATACATGAGACAATATTTCCTAGTGTCCCGTGGACCCCTCCCCGACTGTACAATCACTGGTCCCTGGTCCACACATCAGTCCCTGGCATCCAGTGGTCCCCCTCCTACTGTGGCACTGACCACCACCCTGTGAACCCCCACCCTTACCTGAAGCACTGGACAGCACCAGTCCTGAGGGAGCCCATACAGCGACTGGCGCAGTCCTCCTCACACCTCCTTGGCCAGCGGCCGTGTGCAAATCCAGAGAGTGCCCATCCCACGTAATCTACAGGCTGCACATCTACTGTACAGTACAGTAAAGAGGACTCATGCCCTGTAGATACATAGAGTGCCCATCCCACGTAATCTACAGGCTGTGCATCTACTGTACAGTGCAGTAAAGCGGACGCATGCCCTGTACATGACATAGAGTGCCCATCCCACATAATCTACAGGCTGTGCATCTACTGTACAGTACAGTAAAGCGGACGCATGCCCTGTAGATGACATAGAGTGCCCATCCCATGTAATCTACAGGCTGTGCATCTACTGTACAGTACAGTAAAGAGGACACATGCCCTGTAGATGACATAGAGTGCCCATCCCACGTAATCTACAGGCTGTGCATCTACTGTACAGTACAGTAAAGCAGACGCATGCCCTGTGGATGACATAGAGTGCCCATCCCACGTAATCTACAGGCTGTGAATCTACTGTACAGTACAGTAAAGCGGACGCACGCCCTGTAGATGACATAGAGTGCCCATCCCACGTAATCTGCAGGCTGCGCATCTACTGTACAGTGCAGTAAAGTGGAAGCACGCCCTGTAGATGACATAGGACGTGTGCTCTCTGGATCTGCACATGGTGGCTGGCTGAGGAGATGTGAAGTGGGCGGTGCCGGTCGCAGTATGGGCTCCCGCAGCACCTGTGCTTCAGGTAAGGTGGGGTTGACTGGGTGGAAGGTTGGTGCTGTGCTAGGAGGGGGGCCACTAGATGCTAGGGAGTGAAGTGTGGACCAGGGATCAGCGATTGGAGGCTCCGGGGGTGGGAGGTCCACTGGACACCAGGGAATATTGTCCTGTGTTATGTGCACTACACCTTTGTATTGTGTGACTATGCGCTGTCCACACATTTGGTACATGGCTAGAGATCCAAGACCAGTAGAGGAACCAATGGAAATCAGGAAGTCCACAGTCATGCATGGGCCCGTGGATCGGGAAATGGGGGGGCACTGGCCACCTGACAGCCTTTTTTTTTTTGTTTGTTTGTTATGGGACCAGGGATCAGGTACCGAGAGGGACTACTAGGCACCAGGGAATATTATATTAGTATATGAGCTGGCATGCAGAGGGTGGGGGAAGACTAGGTACCAGGGAATAGCTTTATTCTACGTCAGGCAGTGATCAGCAGGAGGGGCGAACCCCTGGGCACCAGGCATTTAGTTCACATATGTCAGGTTGGCAATCAGAGAGTGAGGGGACCACTAGACACCAGTGCTTACCTAAAGTAGTACTGGGATGGTGATCGGAAGGGGGGGAACATGGACCACCGGGGACAGGTGCGTTCCCCCACAGCCAACTTGATTCTTGGCTGCAGTAACTCTGGCAGTCGCTTTGGTTACCCAGAGTATGAAGAGGTTTTGTTTGGTGGTATTTGTGCCGTGCAAAATGACTGCGCTAACCCCTTTTGTGCAGCTCAGATGTGCTGAATATGGGGTTGTGCAGGTATTCCTGTCCCAGCCACTGCTTTTGCGCACCCACAAACATTACTTTTTTTGCGAAAGCACTAACCCTGTTTGCCAGTGCAATCACCACTTTTGAATATTGCGTTCTGGAGCAAAATCCGAATTGTGTGGGCAAACATTCATTTTCACCCATGCAAACTTTTGAATATCGGGCCCTCGTAGTACAGATACTATAGAATAAAATAGAATTTAGATTTATATAGCACCTTTTGTATACCCTGCGTCCCAAAGTGCTTTACAGTACAATGTTAGATACCGGACATTCGAGGACTGTAGAATATAATAACATTTAGATTTATACAGCACCTTTTATATACACTATATCCCAAAGTGCTTTACAATATAATGTTAGATACCGGACATTCGACGACTGTAGAATACAATAACATTTAGATTTATACAGCGCCTTTTATGCACGCTGAATTTATTTTGTTTCCTGTTCTAGGTATAGAGAATGCTGCAAGAATGCCTTCCCCACGGATTCTTAAGACACACCTGCCATTCCATCTTGTGCCAAAGTCCTTCTGGGAGCAGAACTGTAAGGTAGGGGTTGTGTCAGCGTTGGAGTTTAAGTACTAGAGCACATCACCCTGAAATCCCCCTCCCTCATACACTGTGGACTGTACTGCTCACAGCTTTGACTGAATTGAATTTGTCAGGGGTCACAAGCTTGTCACATCTGCCTGAGAGCTCATCGCTGTTCAGATACACATGGTAATCAGAATTCATTTTTTGAACAGGTGTGGCTCGAGGGCATGCTCGCGACCAACTGGAGAGCTCCTTTACCACGGACGTGTGACATTTATTTTGTAATGCGTGTCTCACACTTAGGTGCCACGGAAGCGGGTTCATTCAGGGGACGTTTCTTTTCATGTATTTTAGTTGCTTTTTTCATTTTCTCTCCAATCCCAGTCCCGCATCCCCAACATGACGCATGCATGTGGAGACACACACACGTCATGCACTACGGGACACCCCACCCCACCAGTCACTCCGTTACCAGCTACGCCTGCCACTGAACCTCCATCTAGTGATGACAGGACTGCAGACGGGCGTCCCCCCCCCCGGGAGAGGAGCACTAATGCTCGATCCCCTCTCGTACTGGCCCTCCAGTGACCCAAGGTCATTCCCAAACCAAGGTCGCTGGCAGAGCGCAAGGTAAGGCAAAGATGCCTCATCCCTCAGCGCCACCAGGCCAGCTTCAGGGGACAGTTTGATTGCCTGCAGTCAATAAGATATGAATATGTCCTTTGAGACTATTGTTACAATTGTAAGAGTGGTCTTATTTACATCCAGGGCACCTAGCGCTCTGTGACACCTTGTCCTGATTTCTGTGGTAGGGTTCCTAGTCTTCTGCGGCACCATTTTCTGATTTCTGTGATCTAATTTATTCATTTCAGTGGCAAAATGTAGTCCTGTCATTTTATTTATTTATTTATTGTGATCTTGGATAACACTTGTTAGCGGATGCTCGTTAATAGGTTCCACATCAGTTACATAGGAGAGCAAGGTACAAAGACTGGGGATAATATAGATAGTAGGTACAAGTTTCCAGACATAAAGCAATGGGAAGGTTTACTGAGGCACTATACAATGTATGCCTGCGTCAAGATGAAAACCAGACAGAGTAGGGACATAGGGAGATGGAGGGATGCAGGGGCAGGGCATATAGGGTAGATTGAGAAGTGGGAAGGATTGAGGAATAGGGCACAGGGGCAAGAGCGGGCTGTACCCAGGAGGAGATAGGGTGGTGTTAGAAGTGCTGTGGTTGGGCATTCCGGTACAGCCCAAGGTGAGGATTAAGTGCCGAGGCAGTTTACTGCTGTCAGCAGTGGTGTTAGCGGGGGCACATACAGTTTCTAGAGTCAGAGAGGTGCTGGCACAGTCTATGTTTAAAGGATTAATTGTTGCGCTTAAGAGATGTCTGGAGGAAGTGCATTTACACAGAGGGCTGCATGCAGTGAGAACTCGCGTTATGCCATGGCAGTGCGGCGTCTGGGTACATGGAAAACGTGAGTGGTGGAGCTTCTGGTATGTCTGGTCCTCAAAGGCAGAGATAGCAGGTTCTGAACCCCTGATGGAAACAGTTTTAATGAAGCTTTTTTGGCCAGTAGGCAGGTTTGGTACCGGATTCTGTCATTCAGTTGAAGCCAGCCAGCCCAAGTATAAAGGACACAGGTGTGTGCAAGTCTTGGCGCACCTGTGAGTAGGTGGCAGGCTTTGTTTAGAGCAACTGCAGTGCTTGAGGGCTGTGTCAGTTGTAGATCCATAGACAGCCAGTCCATAATCGATGAGGGAGACGACAGATCTGTTGATTGCCAGATTCAGTGCTTCATGAGTTAGACAATGTCTATGCCGGTAGAGTATCCTGATGCTTGTATTAATAGCCCTAGCGGTGGTATCAATATGATGGGAGTAGGACAGGGAAGACTCTGTTGTTACACCCAGGTATTTATAGTGAGGAACTAACTCCAGGATGGTGCCACTGTCATTCCTTAATACCAGGGGGTAGTTTTTAAGCTTATTTTCAGCTGTGGAGTAAAACATGGTCTTCGTCTTTTTATAGTTCATCACAAGCCTCTGTTCCTTAAACAACATTTCTGTGTAAGCAAAGCCTCTTTGCAGATCTGCTTCAAGAAGTTCTGGGTGTAGGTTGCTGGTAAAAATGACTGCATCGTCGGCATACAGGAGCATAAGACAGTGACAGGCGGTCATGAGATTGTTTAGGAACACACTAAACAAAGGCCCGAGAATTGACCCTTGTGGTACTCCAGATCTGACAGTCCAGCAGTCAGAGAGGACTTCCCCAATCCTGACTTGCTGGGAGCGGTGGCTCAAGTAGCTGTTGAACCAGTTCATGGTTTCTGGAGCAAGACCAATGCCAGATAGCTGTTCAAGGAGGAGCACATGATGCACTGTCAAATGCCTTTGATAGGTCAATGAAGGCTGCCCCTACCAGGTGGCCATGGTCTAAGGTGTTATGGATGAAACCTGCAAATTCAAGTAAGCCTTTATCAGTACTATGGCCGACCTGGAAACCATGTTGCTGTGGGCATAGGAGTTGGGGTTGGTTAAGGTATTCAAACATCTAGTCATTCACAATTTGTTTGAGAGTCTTGGAAAGCAGCGGTAGTATGGAAATGGGTCTGTAGTTGCTGAGTAAGGTCCGGTCCCCACTCTTGTGAACTGGGGCTACTGTTGTGGATTTCCATCACTGGGGAAAACTGGAGTAGCATCAACGGAGACTCCTTGGACCTTAAATTTGTTTGCCTGGCACTAAATAAACTCCTGGGACCACTCACCAAAATAATTAATCTTTCTGAGTGCCTTTTCTAGGTATTTCCTAGCATCTACTCCAGATACCTCTTTGAAATGGAATAGTGGCTGGTTTGGGGGTGGTGTAGATGTCCACTGAGTGGCACTTGAGGTAGGGGAATTGAAGTAGTCTATCGGTAGCACACTACTAAGGTCAGTGGACGCATGGTTCAGAGAGTTAGCAATAAGCAGGGTGTCCAGTGTTTGTGCACCATCAACTGTGAGCATGGCAGGGGGAGTTTTAGGGTCTTTCCCTGTGCTATCACTAAGGTTGGCCCAGAATGACTTACTGCTGTTCCACTAGTTAGTGAGGGCCTCTTTGTAGTAAGAGCTTTTAGCATGGTGGATAGCTTTCGTACAGACATTGCGTGCCTTCTTGTATTGTTGAATGTTTGCTGCAGTGTCCTGAGCGCGAGCTTTTTGCCAGAGATGATCTCTTGAGGCAGGTTGCTCCAACCGTTCGGGTGTAATCCAGGGGTTAAAAGGCCCTTTGACTTTCTTTATAGTAACTGGTGCGTGTTTGTCACAGATGGCATTGAATTTTGACACAAAGAAGTCTAAGGCTGTGTCCACTTCATTGGTGTCATACAGGTCTGTCCAGTCTTGACCTTTTAGGTCTGACTTTGGCTGTGGGAGGTGGCCTTTTAGGAGCATGCAGTTCTTTATGGTCCAGGTGGGGGGCTTGCAGTAAGTGTTATTCCAGTTGCATTTGACAGGGGAATGGTCACTCATGGAGTCGGGGAGTACAGTGAAATCAGTGATATGTGAAGGGCGGTTGGTGAGCACCCAGTCCAGCAAGGTGCTGGTGCCGGTCCTATAGTTCACTCGAGTTGGTGACTCCACTAATTGGGAGAAGTGGATTGCAGATAGGGTATCCTTGGTAGGGGCAAATGCTGATGAGAGCCAATTGATATAAAAGTTTGCTAGTAATATGATTTCAGTTTTACGTAGGGTTGCCACCTTTGGATGAGGCAAAAACCGGATCCTAAGCTCCGCCCCAGCCCCACCCCTTTTCATGACTCATCATGCATTGTTCCTCCTAGAAGTCCATTTGTTATATCATTAAAAAAACAACACTTAATGCAGCAGTTAAATAAAAACTGTACTGTGCCTGTTAAAGTTACTTTCCTAGGTTCTTCCTAATTATTTATGTATTTGTTTATTTATTGACATTGGTTAACCAGATAAACATACAGAGATAAAATCAATCTAATTTACAGATATGATCTGTGGGGAGACAAGGGAAATACTGTAAATAGCATACAACAGTATACATACTTTATATCTTTTTCTGGCTCCATTTCCTGTTCTTGTCCACAGTACTATTTCAAAGCCAAAGAAGTGACCATACTTTTTTCTTGAGGAAAAAGAATTTAAAGCATTTAAAAATGCCTAAATTCTGTTCGAGATGAAAATGTTTACCAGCAAATGAAAGTGGAGGACAACTGGCTCTGTTACTGTTACAAAGGTGGGGCAGCTGTGCTGCTATGACACTTAAGAAGCAGGAAAGATTAGGTAAGTAAGTGCTAATGGTGTTAATGGCCATACTTTACACCTCCCAGGGTGACTACAATCACAAACAAAAGGCTACACTGACAACAGAACTTGTCTGTAACCTGGACATGTAGCTGAAACAATGGATTATATGACAACATTTGTTTCAAAAGTATGTGAGCACTCAAAATGGCTCAAAGACCTGACAAGCACAGAGCAAAACCGGATTACCTGATAGGGACCCTGAAAACCTGATCACCAGGTAAAAAACCTGACAGGTGGCAACCCTAGTTTTACGGCTCAGTGGACTGATGTAATCGAACATTGCTGTCAGTGGTCATTTTAGGTGGTATATATATATATATATACTGAGATCACAGTAAGCACTCGGTTGTGCGCCCCTAAGAGCATTTTTATAGCTAATGCTTGGGGGTGGTCATTGCTGCATGGGGGAAGGGGTAAGATTTGCCCCTGGAGAGGGACTTTAGTGTAGATGACGCAGTCGCCCCCTCTTTTCGAGAGATGATCCTGTCAGAACAAGGTGTAACCTGGCAGTGCAATGGCAGTGTCTTATATCTTTAGGGATAACCAGGTTTCTACGACTGATAACACATCAGGGTTATGATGGGAGACCCAGTCCTTTAGGCTGTCCATCTCGGGGAGGAGGCTGCAAATGTTTATGGAGGTGAGCACAAGTCCTGAGGATTTTTGTGGTCGAACGCTGGAGTCATATGGTGGACCAGGACTGGGGTGCACGTCACCTGACATCAGGAGTAGGAGTAGATGAAGTAGTTGTACCAGTATAAATTTTTAATTAGGTGCCGCTGCCTTTTCCTGGGCATTCATGATTTCATGTTACCAATGTAGGTTGCAACACTATTAAGGAGTGGTACCACAGAGTGCTCATTACTTATGTAGATCAGGTTAACATTCCTGATTGGCTGTTGCTGGGAGCAGTCCTTTACATCAAGGTAGGGTAAGGTCACTGTGCCATACACATGTAGTACCTCCTCAGCAAGTGTAACCTGGCTTGACTTGATGGGCCCATTGCAGGGGCCAAACATGGTGACAAGGGTGAGTCCCAGGAGGCACTGTATGGACAGATGGGAGGTGGGAGACACTGCTGATGTACTGTTATGCAGCATCTTCGCTGGAGGGTAAGACAGTGAAAGTGGCTAACTCATAGGCCCCTTTGAGTAAGTGGTTAAGGGAAGGGAATGAGCCGCCTATTGCTTTAAGACACAGTAAGACCCTAAAGGCAGCCAATAATGCAGTGCCGAAGGTGCTTGGAGGAGGGGCTTAAGTGTATTTAATTAAGGCCTGGGTGGGGGCAGGAAACAAATCCCCTTGACAAAGACAAATTAAAATTACTGACTATGGCAAGAGCCGAGAGCCAGAGGCCAGAGACGGTCCAAAAAATAGCTGCAGCCAATCACAGTGAGAGCTGTAAGGACTTTGGCCAATCAGAGAGGAAGTGGCCAGGCCACAGCCAATCTGAAGCCAAGCTGCAGTCCCGGAGCGTCCTTGCAGTCTTACACAGCAGGAGAAGCTTTCCGTCGGGCTGTGGAAGTCGTAGCAGCTGGCTGGAAGCACCAGCCCTGGCCATAGGCGGCAGGGCCGGATTAACTATAGGGCAGAAGGGGCAATTGCCCTGGGCCCCCTACAATTTCCCTCTTTTTATTTATTTTTTCTTCTTCCCTGATCACAATACTTTCCCACTGTGTCAGTAAACCTGGGGGTGTCAATAGTCCTTGTCCACCGGTGCCGACCTTTTTCCCCACCGCCTCCCTCGATCATCCAAACAGCTCAGGCATTTTTGTTTCCCCACGGACTTCTCTTTGTGGTGATGCTAGTCAATGAAATGGCTCCAAATGAGATCCGTTGATGATTTGCAGCCCTCCCCACACCCAGACGAGCATTTTTATGTCCCCTCTGCCTTCAGGTGGTCCGTGCATCACACACCGTGCCATGTGTCACTGCGTGGTGGTGGTTCTGTCATGTCCTGCTCACTTGAAGTCCCGCCTGAGTAATAAAAAATGGTGCCACATACCACCACGCAGACTCATTCCTTCAGACAGCTGCACATCCATCCTCCTGTTATCAATGATCGAGAGAGAGTGTGCCTGCAGCCTGTCACTAGGCCCACTGTCTGACCTGGCCATGACTGTCGCATTGACTTGGTCTAGACTAGTGACTCGGGTCTCGAGGTCCGGTCGGAAAATATTTAATTTAATAACTCCCCCCCAAAAATAAATAAATAAACACAAGCATCAACAGCAGCTTAATTAGTACCAGCCAGGCCTAAGGCAGTGCAGAATGGAACACGCCTGCCACCTCGTGTCCGAGAGACTGAGAGAGCCTGTCATCGACTTACAGTAGTAGGAGCCACCGGCAAGGAGCGCGAGCAGTATTCCCCTTCTTCTTTCTTCTATCAGGTAAGAAAAATAACAATGCTCCCAATGAGCAACTGACTGCAACTGAATGTAACTATTTCTGCTTGTGTGTTAGTAACACAAGTGTGCTAGTTACTTAAAAACATTCTAAATGAAATGATGTGGGAATATGATCATACTGTATAACATACATTATCCTCTTCTCAAGTGTATGATTCTCTTCTCACTTTATTTTTTTTAGAATACTAATAGTAAGAGGGAGTGAGAGAAATTCGGACTCTCATTGCACCGGCCAGCTTCTCTCACTTCTTCCCACAATGCTTTGTTTGTGATCGTGCCACAAGTCAGTGAAGTTCTGTAGGGCAGGCAGCCAAAGTTACTCAGGTCTATTGCTATGGTCACTGGTCAGCTGTGTGACCCCAGCAAACATTCACAGTAGCTGCAGCAGGTTTGTAGCTGGGTTACCTTCCTTGTCCCTCACAGCACCCACCACTACCTTCTGCCTGACACAACACCAGGTACACCAGCCCACTGATCTAAAGATGGCTAACGCATTTAAATGGCACTGGCAAGCTGTCCCGAGTGGGCAAGAGAGAGAGAGCAGTAGGGGCTTATTCAGCAACATTTCAACAGGAAACTGCAGTCCTTGGTAGCTGGTAGACAAGAGTAGTGAAAAGCTGAAGGAAGCTGAATCAGATGTATTGGAGGCATCATACTGGTGTCCTGGGTGGGATGTAGATCTGGTACTGTCAGAAACTTTCAAGAATAATGACCTATTACTTCTTATGCAGTATGTGAAGTATTTAATCTTTTCCATACCTGATATTTTTGGGTGCTGTGAAGGGTAAGGTTTGTCTCCTTGAACAGCATGCATCTGCAATGTTTGATAACTTCTTTGACCTAAATCATTGATATGTGCTAGGGTCCTGGGAATGTGGATAATTTTAATATTTATAACACAGTCTCACTCCCAAAAACCCATTGCCTCACATGCTGCAGACCACGCTCATCTAGGTACACTACCGACCTTTCCTTTAGTATGGTCTCCATGAGTTTGCACATCACAAAGGTCAGACTTTTTGGTCTGTAATTCCCTGGGGGGTCATCTTATGGAGGTCAGGATTGTCCACCACACACTCACTGGGAAGGCTACTATCTGTTCGGGCTGTGGCTTTCTGCAGAAAGTACAGAAGTACTGGAGGCTAGAGCATTTCAATAGCTGTACAGTGCACATACGTATTGAATACTGGAGTGTTTCCCTAGCTGCGCAGTGTACAGGCGTATTGGGCACCGGAGTGTTTCCCTAGCTGCACAGTGTACATACGTATTGAACACTGGAGCGTTTCCCTAGCTGAACAGTGTACAGAAGTATTGGATACCAGAGCATTTCCCTAGCTGCACAGTGTACAGAAGTATTGGATACCGGAGCATTTCCCTAGCTGCGTAGTGTACAGAAGTATTGGATACCAGAGCATTTCTCTAGCTGAACAGTGTACAGAAGTATTGGATACCAGAGCATTTCTCTAGCTGAAAGGTACTGAGGTGGTCGGAGGGTCGATGCCGAGATAGCCTATACGGCGCAAGCTGGTCTCACAGCACCATGCATGCACAGTCCTATTCCGGCACCGGCTCTCCTCAAGGTTTTTGGCTCCCACGGGGTCCTAGTGCATCCAGCTTAGTCCCATTAGTGTGACTGAGCGGTGGGGACTTCGTCCAAGAAGATGTATTGTATACCGGAGGATTTCCCTAGCTGCACAGTGTACAGAAGTACTGGATAGAGAAGTGTTTCCCTAGCTGCGTAGTGTACAGAAGTATTGCATACCGGAGCATTTTCCTAGCTGCAGAATTTACTGGAAATGTTGGATACAGAAGCATTTCCCAAGTTCTTGGGCCACTCGTTTGCAATAGTGCATACACCACCAATTGTACTAATATCTTCATGCATGGCTGGCTGAGTGTTCTATCATGCATTTATGTTTAAAGATGTTTAGTCTGGGATGAATGGCATCAGTTAGTATATTGGTTATTGCATCAGTCATGGAACTTCAATTTCCTTTTTCATTAGTGTTTAGTTTTCCTTTTTTTGTGATGTCAGTAGTCCTTTATTTTCCTGATTGTAATACTTTTAAACATTTCAGTAGCTGCAGCCTGATACAACTGCAAGTTAGTGTTAGATTGCCTTTATTAACTGTATCCATCAGGGGGATTATCTGCACTCAGACTTGTACGAATCATCATAACCCCTCGAATTATCAGCACACAAAGCTATGGTGCTACTATATCCATCAGGTACGTTATCATGCCCCCAACTGTATGGTTTCCTCATGTCTGGCAGATGTGTCATCAAACTTCATGGTTTCACCACATCCATCAGATAAGTTATCAGCTGGTAGGCTTGTGGTTTCACCATATCCATCAGGTAGGTTACTGCTATCAGACCTCAGACTTGTGGGTTTGCTGCATCTTTCAGACAGGTTATCAGCTCGAACTTGTGGTTTCACCATATTCACTAGGCAGGTTATCAGCCACCAGCTTGTGTTTCAACATATTCATTTGATAAGTTATCACTGACAGCCCTCAGACTTGTGATTTCACCATATCCAGCAGATAGGTTATCTTCCCTCAGACTTGTGGTTTCACCATATCCAGCAGGTACATTTTCAGCCATTAAGCTGGTGGTTTAAGCATATCTATCATGTAAGTTATCTACCCTCAGATTTATGATGTCACCATTCATCATATACCAGTTATCAGCCCTCTGACTTGTGGTTCACCTTTATACATCAGGGTGGTTCTGGAGGGAGTATTGTGTTTTCCTAAAACTCTGTTTCCCCAAATTTCAGGATCCCCGACACCGTGTGCCTGAAACATGGTTACCCGACAGGTGAAGTTTGCCCCCATAAAAAACTCTGCCGTGGGAAAACTTCACCATCGGGCAACTGTGTTTCGGGCTGCTGGCAACAGGATGCTGAAACTCAGGGAACATAGTTTCAGGATCTCGTAATATATCCGGTTCTGGATACTCTGAGCTGTGCGTTCCCTGTTTCTGCTGCGGAAGCCATTGACACTGGGTTCTGGGGTTTTCTGATTGTGACTCATCATACCCAGAATGTTATCACTGCTTTCTGTTTCCTCCTGTTCTTATACTAGGTCATCTACGTTGCCAGAAATGCCAAAGACAACGCTGTGTCATACTACCACTTCGACAGGATGAACCTGACTCAGCCAGAACCGGGGACCTGGAAGGAGTACCTGCCAAAATTCATGCAAGAAAATGGTACTGACCAAAGATTTAAAGGGGCACTGTCACTCTCTTGGTACTAAGGATTCAAAGGGGGCTGTTACTCTCTGGGCAGTAACTAAGGATTTAAATGGGCAATGTCACTCTCTTGGTACTATGGATTTAAAGGGGCACTGTCACTCTCTTGGTACTGACTAAGTATTTAAAGGGGCACTGTCACTCTCTGGGTACTAAGGGGCGCTGTCTCCATCTGAGTGCTGACCAAGACCTTAAATAGGCACTGTCACTTTCTGGGTACTGACCGAGGATTTGAAGGGGGCTCTCACTCTCTTAGTACTTATTACATATTTAAAGGGGAAATTTTACTCTTTGGGTATTGAGTTCAGATTTAAAGGGGGCTGTGACTCTCTAGACACTAACCATAGATTTAAATGGAGCTGTAACTCTCAGGGTACTGACCACAGGTTTAAAAAGGGCTATAACTCTCTGCACATTGACTGAAGCTTTAAAGAAGGATGTCACTGTCTCAGTACTGCCCACGGACTTAAAAGAACACTGTTACTCTCTGAGTACTGACCAAAGAGTTAAAGTAGCACTTTTGCTGTCTGGGCACTGACCACTGATTTAAAGGGAAACTGTTACTACTGACCAAGGATTTAAAGGGGGGCTGTTACACTCTGGGTACTGAAAAAGATGCTTAGCTTACAATGGGCATTTGACATGCAGGCAACCAAGGTAAGGGAACAAGTTCCTTGACAGTGGCAGCCTGGGGGGCAGTACCACCATGCACTGCTGCAGTAACCCTTCATTTTGGGCCAGCAAGCTTGCTTCTACACACGGTGGCAATCATCCTGCATGCAATCCCCTCATGGGTCCTGTGTACAGTCATGCAGCAGTGGCAGATAAGGACCTCCACAAGCAGATTCATTTGTGCTCCATGGTCACAGACCACATGCGTAGGCAGGCCACGTAAGAGATATTCTTCACCACAGTTGGACATGAAGTGATGTGAGATACAAATACCCATGTGTCTGAGGGTTGCATTCCATATTTTGGGTCACTATCACATGTTCTCTTTTCTAGTGGGCTGGGGCTCCTGGTACGATCATGTCAAAGGATTCTGGGAGAAGAAGGACCAGCACCGGATCCTCTATCTCTTTTATGAAGATATGAAAGAGGTGAGTGATGGACAGACAGACAGACATTGTGGACTGATATCAGACAGACAAATAATCTGAGACCAACATGATCTGTAATGACAAAGAAATGAATTAATAACTGGGAATTGAACCTGGGGACTCTGAATACCTTCCATGGTCATTACGGATAAGCTATAAAGCCAACTAGTTATTTGAGTTTCACTTGACCCCTTTTGCTGACCTGACTGCTGTCTAAATAGTATCTGTATTTCCTGTGCACATGTTCTCAGTTTTGGTATCCCTAGGTGACATTATTTTAGGCTCCTCCAAGGGAGAGGCTATATAAACTGAAGTGGGACATGGTCCATACTCGCAGAGGTTCCATTACTACTGCAACTTATCGAACAAGCACTCAAAGAGTTGGGATCCAGCCAACATTTGATTTTGGGTTTGTCTCAAGCATTACTACAGCTCCAGGGGAACTTGGTACAGCTTATTAAAACTAAATGGGAGGATGACCTAAATAGGGTTTTACAGAAAAACAGTGGTCTCATGATCTGGGTGAAGTTGATAAATTAGCTTCCTCACATCAATGGAAGGAGCTACTGCCTGGTGAAAGTATGGAGACCAAATCACCATTGCCACTCATGCCTATAATTTCTGGTTATGCCCACAGCTGTCATTGTTCTTTTCCAACAGCACAGCACCTCCTACACACAATGCTGTGGTGTTGGTAGATGAGAGTGTGTCCAGGTACCACCAACAGCACAGCATGCCTATACATCATGCTGGGGTATTGGTAGATGGACTGCATCCAGGTACATCTAACAGTACAGTACCCTCTACACACCATGCTGAGGTGTTGGCAGATGGAGTGTGTCCAGGTACCTGGAACAGCACAGTGCTCCCTACACACAATGCCAGGGTGTTGGTAGATGGAGGGTGTTTAGGTACCTCCAACAGTACATCATTCCCTACTTACCATGCTGGGCATTCATAGACAGAGTGTGTCCAGGTACCTCCAACAGTATAGTACCCTCTACACACGATGATAGGGTGTTGGTAGATGGAGGGTTTTCGGGTACCTCCAACAGAACAGTACACCTACACACCATGCTGGGGTGTTGGTAGATGGAGTGTGTCCAGGTACATCAAACAGTACAGCAGCCACTACACACCATGTTGGTTTGTTGGTAGATGGAGTGTGTCTGGGTACCTCCAACATCACAGGAACTCCTACATACCATACTGGGGTGTTGGTAGATGGCGTGTCTGGGTACCTCCAATAGCACAGTGCCCCCTACACACCATGCTGGGATGTTGGTACTGTATATGGAGTGTCCTCAGGTACTTCCAACAGCACAGCCCCCCTACACACCATGCTGAGGTGTTGATAGATGGAATGTGTTTGGGTATCTCCAACAGCACAGCACTTCCTACACACCATGCCGTGGTGTTGACAGATGGAATGTGTCCAGGTATCTCTAACAGCACAGCACCCCCCCACACACACCATGCTGGGGTGTTAGAAGATGGAGTGTGTACAAGTACCTCCAACAGTACAGTACCCCTACACACCATGCTGGGATGTTGGTAGATGGAGTGTGTCCAGGTACCTCCAACAGCACAGCTTTCTCTACATAATATGCTAAGATGTTGACAGATGGAGTGTGTCCAGGTATCTCTAACAGCACAGCCCCCCCTACACACCATGCTGGGGTATTGGTAGATGGAGTGTGTCCAGGTACCTCCAACAGCACAGCTTTCTCTACATAACATGCTGGGGTGTTGGTAGATGGAGTGTGTCCAGGCATCTCTAACAACACAGCCCCCTCTACACACCACGCTGGTGTGTTAGTAGATGGAGTGTGTCTGGGTACCTCCAACAGCACAGCACTCCCTACACACCATGCTGGGGTGTTAGTAGATGGAGTGTGTCCAGGTACTTCCAACAATAGTAGTAAAAACATCTTTATTTATACAGGCATCCAGTTTGGCATCCATATTTCTCCATTGGTCAATAAAGCTCTGTTTTCATGGAGATCCTGTAGTTGTTAAAAAATTATACTAACAAGGTCTAAATAACATAAATTAATCAAATACACATATAGTACAGTCAGTTTCTCATATACAAGTCAAAATAAATTTAAAGACATTTACAGACATGCACAGAATCCTGTTTAATTGTATTGCTAAAAGCACAGCACCCTCTACACACCATGCTGGGGTGTTGGTAGATGGAATGTATCCAGGTACCTCCAACAGCACAGCACCCCCTACACACCATGCTGGGGTGTTGGTAGATGGAATGTATCCAGGTACCTCCAACAGCACAGCACCCCCGACACACCATTCTGGGGTGTTGGTAGATGGAGTGTGTCCAGGTACCTCCAACAGCACAGCTCCCCCTACACACCATGCTGGGGTGTTGGTAGATGGAGTGTGTCCAGGTACCTCCAACAGCACAGCACCCCCTACACACCATTCTGGGGTGTTGGTAGATGGAGTGTGCCAGGTGCCTCCAACAACACAGCACCCCCTACACACCATTCTGGGGTGTTGGTAGATGGAGTGTGTCCAGGTACCTCCAACAGCACAGCTCCCCCTACACACCATGCTGGGGTGTTGGTAGATGGAGTGTGTCCAGGTACCTCCAACAGCACAGCACCCCCTACACACCATGCTGGGGTGTTGGTAGATGGAGTGTGTCCAGGTACCTCCAACAGCACAGCACCCCCTACACACCATTCTGGGGTGTTGGTAGATGGAGTGTGTCCAGGTACCTCCAACACCACAGCACCTCCTATACACCATGCTAGGGGTTGGTAGGTAGAGTGTGTCCAGGCACATTCAACAGCACAGCACCCTCTACACACCATGCTGACGTGTTAGTAGATGGAGTGTGTCGAGGTACTCCAACAGCACAGAACCCACTACACACCATGCTGGGGTGCTGGTAGATGGAGTGTCCAGGTACCTGTGACAGTACAGTGCCCCTACATATCATGCTGGGGTTTTGGAAGATGGAGTGTTGCCAGGTGCCTCCAACAGCACAGCACCCCTACACACCATGCTGGGGTGTTGGTAGATGGAGTGTGTCCAGGTACCTCCAACAGCATAGCACCCCCTATACACCATGCTGGGGTGTTGGTAGATGGAGTGTGTCCCGGTACCTCCAACAGCACAGCACCCCCTACATGCTATGCTGGGGTGTTGGTAGATGGAGTGTGTCCCGGTACCTCCAACAGCACAGCACCCCCTACACGCTATGCTGGATGTTGGTAGATGGAGTGTGTCCAGGTACTGCCAATAGCACAATATTTCCTACACATCATGCAGGGGTGTTGGAAGATGGCTCTAATAACACAGCACCCCCTACAGCCCATGCTGAGGTGTTAGTAGATGGAGTGTGTCCAGGTACTTCCAACAGCACAGAACCCACTACACACCATGCTGGGGTGTTGGTAGAGCGAGTATATCCAGGTACCTCCAACAGAACAGCATCACTTACAAACCACACTGGGGTCAGTAAATGGTGACTGCTCAGTGCGGATTGAAATATGCGACACTGAACCAGAGACATCACTCCTACAAGCAACTAACTCCTACAAAAAAACTCTTATAGTCCGCATACATATACAACAGGGGGCAGTGATAGGAAATCGACACTCGGAAGGTATAATGTTCTTGCTTGAATCCTCTGTATTTATCAGCAGCTTTGTCTCGCAGAACCCTGAGGGAGAGATTCGGAAGGTGATGGAGTTCCTGGAGAAGGATCTGCCAGACAATATTGTGGACAAGATCATGCACCACACCTCCTTCTCAGCGATGAAGGAAAACCCCATGGCCAACTATAGCACTATGCCAAAAATTGCCTTCGATCAAAGTCGTACCCCCTTCATGAGGAAAGGTAGGTGATATATAGCTCGAGCTTAATGTCCCACCATTGTCAGCACTGGCGTTATCTCAAGTGCCTGCTGTAGAAATTGAACCCAGCATTTTCTGACGTGGTGCAGAGGCAAGCATGTTGTCAACTGAGCCACTGACTGGATCATACTGTAACACTACAAAACAAGCCAGCGCATTCTGAAGCAAGTTGGGGGAGGGGGAGAGAGAGAGAGAGAGAGAGAGTGCTTCTGTGTGAGTTGTTCAATGGAATGGTCATGTTGGTTTTCTGAGCTTAGACTCACTTGGTAGGTCTGCACGCCAGCAAAACATGTCATGAGTCACCTCGCTGAGATTGGAGCATTTCTTTTAGTGCTGCCAAGAAGGTTTTACCTATACCTCATGTTAGTTCTGCCTCAAAAGGTACTCAGAACCAGCACGGTAGTCAGACTAAAAGTGAAGTCTGCCGTGTAATGGATTGGTATCTGGCAGTGTTTCCCTTGCAGCGTGCATGGTGGTATTCTGTTTCACAGATGTAGTCACCCACGGCACGAGGTTGCCTGGGGAGTGAGACGGCGGTCCATGCCAGTGCAGTGTTTTTTTGCGGTGTCCCAGGGAGTTACCTTCATCTCATGCGGTGGCACTTACTCACATGGCGTAGGCTGTAGCCGCTGTCAGGGAGGTGCGTGGCTAGATAAAACAGAGGTACAACCCCATTGTTGCCTGGATGATGGCCATCGGTGCCTTTGAGCCCAGAGCTGCGTGGATCCTCGCCAGTGGGAGCCATCAGGCTAACGGCGGTGCTGTCATGGAGGTAAGGCCCCAGCTTGGAGGACTATATGGGAAACAGTGGTGGATAAAAAAACTATATTTAACAAAAAAATTGCAGCCCACCTGTTGGAGCAGTGGTGGGACTTCCACTCGTGATGCCACTGACCTGGATTCAAGAAGAGCCCGGGGTGTCAGGGACCAGCTGGGAGGAGGTTCTGAGGCTGCTCCTTTTCTCCGGATGGGAGCGTTCCATTCTGTACCTTAGTTCTGCCACCTGTATAGTAATGTGGATGGAGGGCCGAGGGAGGGTACGTACACCATGGCTGTCGGTACTTGACATGACTTGCATGTGTGTGCATGCCATGACGACGTGGTATGTGATGTCCTGGTTTTTGGGGAGAAACAATGAAAATGGACACAGCTCTTGTAACAATTAACACTGTTCCCTGCATCCCCGCCTCAGCCCTGATACATCTGGTCCTTGCACCCCTGCCTCAGCCCTGGTATATCTGGTCCCTGCACCCCCGCCTCAGCCCTGATACATCTGGTCCCTGCACCCCTGCCTCAGCCCTGGTACATCTGGTCCTTGCACCCCTGCCTCAGCCCTGATACATCTGGTTCTTGCACCCCCGCCTCAGCCCTGGTACATCTGTTCCCTGCACCCCTGCCTCAGCCCTGGTACATCTGGTCCTTGCACCCCTGCCTCAGCCCTGATACATCTGGTCCTTGCACCCCTGCCTCAGCCCTGATACATCTGTTCCCTGCACCCCTGCCTCAGCCCTGATACATCTGGTCCTTGCACCCCTGCCTCAGTCCTGATACATCTGGTCCTTGCACCCCTGCCTCAGCCCTGATACATCTGGTCCTTGCACCCCTGCCTCAGCCCTGATACATCTGGTCCTTGCACCCCTGCCTCAGCCCTGATACATCTGGTCCTTGCACCCCCGCCTCAGCCCTGATACATCTGGTCCTTGCACCCCTGCCTCAGCCCTGGTGTATCTGGTCCCTGCATCCCCACCTCAGCCCTGATACATCTGGTCCTTGCACCCCTGCCTCAGCCCTGATACATCTGGTCCTTGCACCCCTGCCTCAGCCCTGATACATCTGTTCCCTGCACCCCTGCCTCAGCCCTGATACATCTGGTCCTTGCACCCTGCCTCAGCCCTGATACATCTGGTCCCTGCACCCTGCCTCAGCCCTGATACATCTGGTCCTTGCACCCCTGCCTCAGCCCTGATACATCTGGTCCTTGCACCCCTGCCTCAGCCCTGATACATCTGGTCCTTGCACCCCTGCCTCAGCCCTGATACATCTGGTCCTTGCACCCCTGCCTCAGCCCTGGTATATCTGGGCCCTGCACCCCTGCCTCAGCCCTGATACATCTGGTCCTTGCACCCCTGCCTCAGCCCTGATACATCTGGTCCTTGCACCCCTGGCTCAGCCCTGATACATCTGTTCCCTGCACCCCTGCCTCAGCCCTGATACATCTGGTCCTTGCACCCCTGCCTCAGCCCTGGTATATCTGGGCCCTGCACCCCTGCCTCAGCCCTGATACATCTGGTCCCTGCACCCCCGCCTCAGCCCTGATACATCTGGTCCTTGCACCCTGCCTCAGCCCTGATACATCTGGTCCTTGCACCCCTGCCTCAGCCCTGATACATCTGGTCCTTGCACCCCTGCCTCAGCCCTGATACATCTGGTCCTTGCACCCCTGCCTCAGCCCTGGTACATCTGGTCCTTGCACCCCTGCCTCAGCCCTGATACATCTGGTCCTTGCACCCCTGCCTCAGCCCTGATACATCTGGTCCTTGCACCCCTGCCTCAGCCCTGATACATCTGGTCCTTGCACCCCTGCCTCAGCCCTGATACATCTGGTCCTTGCACCCCTGCCTCAGCCCTGATACATCTGTTCCTTGCACCCCTGCCTCAGCCCTGATACATCTGGTCCTTGCACCCCTGCCTCAGCCCTGATACATCTGGTCCTTGCACCCCTGCCTCAGCCCTGATACATCTGGTCCTTGCACCCCTGCCTCAGCCCTGATACATCTGGTCCTTGCACCCCTGCCTCAGCCCTGGTATATCTGGGCCCTGCACCCCTGCCTCAGCCCTGATACATCTGGTCCTTGCACCCCTGCCTCAGCCCTGATACATCTGGTCCTTGCACCCCTGCCTCAGCCCTGATACATCTGTTCCCTGCACCCCTGCCTCAGCCCTGATACATCTGGTCCTTGCACCCCTGCCTCAGCCCTGGTATATCTGGGCCCTGCCTCCCCGCCTCAGCCGTGGTATATTGTCGTACATCATGTCATGAGTCACCTCGCTGAGACTGGAGCATTTCTTTTAGTGCTGGTGAGAAGTTTTTACCCTTACCTTATTTTAGCTGGCTTAAAAGGTACTCAGAACCACCACAGTAGTCGGCCTAAAAGTGAGGTTTGCTGTGTAATGGATCAGTACATGGCAGTGTTTCCCTTGCAGTGTGCATGCTAGTATTCTGTTTCACAGATGTAGTCACACCAGCACGAGGTTGCCTGGGGAAGTGAGACAGCAGTCCATGCCAGTGCAGTCTTTTCTTGCGGTGTCCCAGGGAGTCAGCTTCATCTCATGTGGTGGCACTTAACACACATGGTGCTGTGTTAAGCTCTGCTGACGTAGGCTGTAGCTGCTGTCAGGGAGGTGCGTGGCTAGATAAAACAGAGGTACAACTGCATTGTTGCCAGGATGATGGCCATTGGTGCCTTTGAGCCCTGAGCTGTATGGATCCTCGCCAGGGGAAGCCATCAGGCTAACGGTGGTACTGTCATGGAGGTAAGGCCCCAGCTTGGAGGACTATGTGGGAAATGGTGGTGGATAAAAAAAACTATATTTGAAAAAAAATTACAGCCCACCTGTTGGGGCAGTGGTGGGACTACAGCTCATGATGCCACCGATCTGGATTCAAGAAGAGCCCGGGGCATCAGGGGCCAGCAGGGAGAGGGGTCAGAGGCTGTACCTTTTCTCCAGATGGGAGGGTTCCATTCTGTGCCTTAGTACTGCCACCTGTTTGACCCCAGGTAGTAATGTGGATGGGGGGATGTACGCTATGGTTGTTGGCGCGTGACACTCCTTGCATGTGTGTGATTTGTGTGTGTGTGCCATGATGACATGGTATACGATGTCCTGGGGCTGTTGGGAGGAACAGAAAATGGCTGCAAGCCCTTGCATATTGTGGTATATCTAGGCCCTGCACCCCTGCTTCAGCCCAGGTATATCTAGGCCCTACACCCCTGCTTCAGCCCTGGTATAGCCGGGCTTACATCCCTGCCTCAGCCCTGGTGTATCTGGTCCCTGCACCCCCACCTCAGCCCTGGTATATCTGGTCCCTGCATCCCCACCTCAGCCCTGGTATATCTGGTCCCTGCATCCCCACCTCAGCCCTGGTATATCTGGTCCCTGCATCCCCACCTCAGCCCTGGTATATCTGGTCCCTGCATCCCCACCTCAGCCCTGGTATATCTGGTCCCTGCATCCCCGCCTCAGCCCTGGTATATCTGGTCCCTGCATCCCCGCCTCAGCCCTGGTATATCTGGTCCCTGCATCCCCGCCTCAGCCCTGGTATATCTGGTCCCTGCATCCCCGCCTCAGCCCCGGTATATCTGGTCCCTGCACTCTTGCCTCAGCCCTAATATATCCTGGCCCTGTACCCCTGCCCCAGCCCTGGTATATCTGGGCCCTGAACCCTGCCTCTGCCTTAGTATATTCGGGCCCTGCACTCCTGCCTCATCCGTGGTATATCCAGACCATGCACCCTGCCTCAACCCAGGTATATTCTGGTCCTGCACCCCTTCCTCAGCCCTAGTATATCTGGGCCCTGCACCCCTTCCTCAGCCCTGGTATATCTGGTCCCTGCACCCCTTCCTCAGCCCTAGTATATCTGGGCCCTGCACCCCTTCCTCAGCCCTGGTAATATCTTGGCCCAGCACCCCTGCCTCAGTGTCGCCTAACAATATTGGAAGCTTGGGGGGTAAATCCCGCCTACCCCGTCCCCACCAGAGGTGCAAGTCAAGGCCCTATGGAGGCACAGTAGCTGAAGCTATGGAGTGCAGTGGAGTCTGGTAGGCTTGGCAGCTCCAGAGGAAGATGGAGGTGGGAGAAAGGAAAGGGGTGTATAAACAGAAAGTAAAATTACCAAGCTGGAAATATGCATGTGTGACAAAAACTAAAAATAAACTATAACTGTGACATAGATTAAGTGTTCTGTATTTTAGTTAAGACGACACATAGAGCAGATTCTTTATGTCTCCCCATCTTCTCACTCACCATAGGTGATGTCGGGGACTGGAAAAACTACTTCACAGTAACCCAAAATGAAGTCTTTGATGAAGATTATAGGAGGAAGATGGCAGGAAGCTCGCTGCGATTCCGCACGGAGCTCTGATTACTCTGGGGAGGAATGAGCATTCAAGGAGGAACACGCCATCCAGAGCTGCGTCAAGAACAGGAAGATCTTGAGCCCCTTCGCGTTACAAACGCTAAATCAGTAGTTCCCAGACTTTGTCATAGTGAGCCTCCCCCAAACCATGGAAAAGATCTTGAGCCTCCCCCAAATACTAAAATAATCTTGGGCCTCCCCATAGCAAAATATTATACCTTGCACAGTACATCAGGAATAAGTGAAACTCCTTTGAGTAGTTGGCTGTTATTTTATTCTGCTTATTATAACCCCATTTGTAACCCCCTCCTCAGGCCAGCCTACTACTACTGCTATTTTGACTCTTGAACCATCGTAACCCCTTGTTGCAATATCTTTATGGCTCAGACTGCATTCTCTGTCTGTTTCCATTCTATTTGTAATAACCTTCCTACCCCCTCTACCTCTCCCCCTCTTACTTTGGGCTTGATACCAGTGCTCTCGGCAAATCCCAGTGCATTCAAAAGCTGCACATAGTGATGAAGAAGAGGATGCACTCATGGACCAGGTGATGCTGCCAAAATTCTTTATTTTCTCTTACCACACAGAATGTGTATACCATCACCGAATAGAAACACACTGCATCCAGGTTGGAGCCCCAGCCCTTCGAAGCTCACTGGCCTCATCGTCACAAGGAAGGCCGGTATGCTTCTCGTATTCTCATTTAAGTATCATATCTTAATGAATATCAGGTTTACCATATTAGCCTTATCAGCGGGCTTTTCCCTTTAATTAATTTTTTTTTCATCATTCTAGCACGAGAAGCATTACCGGTTCTGTGACTAAGCCCATGGCAATAAAATATTGACAGAGGCTCCCAAGTCATTGAACGTAAGAAAACAAAATGACATAGAGACAAGCAAGATTATTGTATATCCTGACTTCACGGCTCCGAGAGATGGGGCAGTTTCATCATGGATTCTCTTAGGGGATCTACCAGTAATTACAGCACCAATCAAACGAGTGCTTATGCGCCGCCGATTGAGAGAGTGAATAAGTGCACCTGTAACAGGTTCAACAGAACTAGCCTGTATTTTGATTGTAGATAAACATCTTTGAATAGTATTTCATTCTTCCTTTGTTCTTTCTGTTTTTCTAGCCAACGGGAAACTACCACATATTTGACTGACCAGATGAGAATCAGTTTATACCTTAATTAGTGGTAGATCCCCTGGAAGAATCCATGCTAAGATGGGTGATCACAAGTGACGAGATCTACGGTATGATCAAAACGCATTGTCTAGGGGAATGGATTTTATTTTGTTACGATAAGCGCTGAATAAAACTAGGAACTGATCGCAGCTGCACAACATCACAAGGACAGGTTTGCAAAAAGACTAGAGAAGAGAAACTCGTATTCAAGCAACTTGAACGTGAATGAGAAGAAATACAAAGACATTCTTCTTCCAATATATGTGGGCCCTCAGTAAAAATAAATAAATAACTGAATAAATATAATGATTTAAACCATGCACAATCAATAAAAGCATTTAAAAATATTTAATTCCTGGGAAGAAGCTTGTTGGTAACATTGATTAAGTGAGAAACTAAAAGTGAAATCTTAGCACATAAAAGTAAAGAGAACGTGTTTGTGTAATAAAGCTCCCTAAAGTCATGCGTTAAAATTTGATTATAGATAAGACAAAGTAATGTGTTTTCACGTGGTGATTTGTATTTAACTGGCATAAGAACGTAATTCATTTTGATCAGCTGTCAAAATTGACAGAAGTACCTATGTTGTCACTGGTGATGTCATCATGTGGGGACAATAAAAGTCCAAAATTGTATGCAGAGAACCCCCCCCCGAAGAAGCTTTATTTTGGAAGTTGAAACGCTGGGGCTATGTCTGTGTTTCGTCAGCACTAGTGTTCATGCTAATACAAAGGTTCATACAAAGGTCTGTGGGAGCTAAGGAGACCAAACGGAAAAGGTAGCCCATAGCCCATTAATTAATAAAATAAAGTTCAATTCTGACTGAAACAAGCCTGGCCGTCTACTCCTTTGAGCTGTGAGTGCAATTCATTTGGAACTGTTTGCGCTTAAGAGGGTTAACCACCCTCAGACTTCACCCAGTGACCACTGACTACTAGAAGTGCAGAAACTTCACTGGTTTGTTTATAGAAAAAAAAAACTGGGAAGAAAAATGCATTTTAAACTTAAACCATATTGTGGAGGGTGCAAGGTTATATATGACTGTGCAGCTGAAAATAAGAATAAAACTTGGGAAATGTTATTTTTTTTATTAATTTATTCATTTGTTTAATTAATTTATGTATGTGTGTATGTATTTATTTAAAATTTGGCAGCCAGGACAGGCACACTGAGCCAGGGCTCGTTTCCAGGTGTGACCCGGGGGGGTTGGGGATAGTGCAGGGAGTGACACAGTTCTGTGTACATGAACAATAACATCACAGTACAAGCACTGAATTTCGGAGAAAGAAAAAAGAAACAATGTAAAAAGCGTACGTCTATTATTGGGTACCCAGAGCGACAGCTTAGGGAGCATAACACCAGTCAAGATGTGGCATGCTATCTCAAGTTGAAGTTTCAAGTTTGTTATTTAAAACAAGAAAAGATGATAACTAACAGCTAACGCTCATTTTGAATGGCCTTTTGAAATACAGAACGTTAACATTTGTGCAGAGGTACGTCATATTTAGACACGATTACAAATCGAATACATGATAGATACATGTGTATAACAAGGCAGGAATTACATCGAGAGGTTTTGAGGATATGAAACTTCAAGAGCAAACCTCGAGAGGTTCCTAAAGTCCCCAAACCCTTGAGATCTGATTACTGCCTTATAGCACACTTAGGATGATCAGAGAGAGTAGGAGAATGGGACGGCTAGGTTAAAGAGACATGAGAGGTGATTGGGAACCGAGGAGAGCCAGTATTAGGCCATAAACAAGTACAAGGACCATGAGCTCATAATTAACAACCACAAAGGCGTCACTCTTGAGCAGGTGGATATGTTTAAATATCTGGGCCTGACCCTTGACTGCTCCCTCTCGTATACCAAACACATTGACAATATCGCTAAAAGTGTGAACTCCCGCATAGGGCTACTATACAAGCATAAACATTGCCTAACGGCTGAAGCCTTGAACCTCGTTATCCAGAGCTCTGTTATCTCAGCTATTGACTACGGGCTTGTTATCTACAGATCCGCTACTGATACTGCACTCCGGCGCATAGCTGTAGCCCTTAATAAGGCATGTAGACTCCTACTCCAGCTGCCTGCCTTTCTCACACGTGTGACATTTACGAGCAGGCTAACTGGCTCCAGCTGTCCGGCAGGCTAAAGTACCAGATCTGCATCCTAGCTAAGAAGACATCACTGGGCCTTATGCCCCCTGGAGTCCGATCAATATTGACCCCGCAACGTGTCCGCCGCCTAACTAGAAGATCGGACAGTCTAACCTTTACAGTACCTCGCTGTCGGACCTCTCAAGCTCAGCGTTCTTACCTTGTCAGAGCCTCCACCTGGTTCAACTTGCTACCTACAGAAATCTCCAACATTGCCACGATTGGTGCTTTTAAGTGTAAACTGCATCAACACCTCGTGGCTAGTGCCTTCTGTGATTGCTTCTTATAATCCCCTCCAGGCAGACTACCCTCAAGCATCCCTCCTCACTGCCTCAGCTCCTCCTCCTCCTCTACCCCCATTACTGGGTATAGGATGAATCTGTCTCCTTTTCTTTTTCATCCCCTTCCTCCTCCCTTGCTGTTTCCCATCTACCACATACCCAATGCAATGCCCTCCCCATTTCTCCCCTCCTCCCTCTCTCTGTCTTCCATACCACGCCCTCACCACCACTCTTTTTTCTCTTTTCCCACTAACCCACTCCTAACAAAGCTTCACTGAGCCGCTTATGACTTGTACTGTATAATTAACTCGCAACACAATTCCTTGACAATGCCTTTGGCTGCTATTATTGTAACCTTACTTGTCTTTTTTTTTTTTATAAGTTCCATTGTAATGATCATGTTATGTTTTGTACCTTATTGTCCTTATTGCCTTGACGTGGAACCTTTGTAAAAGAGCCCTCGGCTCAAAGGTGTCATCCGAAATACAAATAAATAAATAAAGGAGGAACAGTGCGAGTGACGTCAGGGCCCACAGGAGGAGAAACAGAGATAAGCTAATAGAGAGCAGTGATGGGTGAAAGATGAGACACTAAGGGCAAAGTGTCAGAAGGAATGCAAAATAGGGTTCAGTCTCGCAAGTGTATGGTAAGCTGAGATCCCAAGCATGTGCATTATGCACAGTCCTCGCTTTTTCAAGGTGTGTTACCATCCCTTCTGGTGTGCATTTTCTTTAGAGACAGACACCTATGAGTTCAGCATGAGTCACTCTGTTGGACACTACCCTTAGTTCATATCACCAGCGGCAGATTTAACACCGGCTCATGCACGACATTGCCCATCGTGGCGACACACATTCATGTGGACTAGCAGCTTCCAGCAGCTGAACTTAGGTGGGCCGCTCGACTTATATAAAATGATAAAAAGTTCTGAAAAACTATAACTTTATGTTATTTGACATATTGCCAGCTGTACAGTGTTTACTTTCTCACCACTGTTGCTAGGTCATAACTGGGCACACATAAGTAGAAATGTACTAAACTGCTGACAGTGTGCCTTAAGTATTGTTACTTAACATAAACTCGTCTGCTCCCTGGAGACCTCTCTGTGGTTTAAGAGCTATCTCTCCGTGAGATTTGTCTGTATGCACTGGCCCTGCCTCCACCCCTGCCCTCCAGTCACTACAGGTGTTTCACAGGGCTCCATCCTTGGCCCATTGCTATTCTCCGTGTTCATTAATTCTCTCCCCTCTGACTGTCTAACTTGTCATGCCCTGCTGTATGCCGATGATCTTGTCATCTTTTATAGTGACAAGACCCTGGAAAACATAGCCACCATCCTGTCCCATAACTTTAGGTGTGCATACAGCATATGGTTTACCTATGCGGATCTGACAACACTGTTGTCGAACTTTGGCACAGCAAGATCCCCAGTGTTGACAGGTGAAATTTCACCTGTCTGATATTGATGTGTTTCTCTCATGGGGCTGCGCCCCCAAACCCCATGTGCCCTCCCTTCTTAAAATAACTAACTCCGAGTCGGAGTTGATTTGAAGGGGAGCAAAAGTCATTGAAAGGGTGAAATTTCACCCACGGGTCCCTCACAGCAACAATCTTTAAACCTGTCATGATTGTCGCTGTGAGGGATTTCGCCATCTGAGTTTCACTGTTCGGTTTGCACACCTGCATACACCTGGTTTCAGTCACATTGGCTTCTAGTGAATGAAAATAAAGCCAAATCTATGCTTTTTGGGTCTAAAACCTACCTTGCTAGAATCACCATGTCTGGTTTCACTCTCTCGGTACTGACATCTGCTGGATCCGCTCTACAAAATGTGCCAAATTTCAAATACTTGGGCATAACCTTTGACCCCTCACTCTCCTTTACAGATCATGTCACCACCATAATACATTGGGTTAACCAAAAACTTAGGGTGGCTTACGAATTAAATTTGAACCAGTGAAGCCCATCTAGCTATTGCTGTAGGAAACTTACTGTTATTGACTACTTCTCCCCAACATGCTCACATATGTCTCTGACCCTACGCTCACGCCTTATCTCAGCCTATAACAACATCTGCCATCTTGCTCTCCTGGCACCATACTCCACCCATCACTGTCACTTATACCAGTCACTGGGCTGGCTCCCACTCCCCTCGCATTTTGACTCTGCCCTTGGCTGTCTTATCGACAGCACCCTCAGATGCGGAGAGACATCTCTATATGCATCCCTCCTGAAGGTCCAGGCTCTTTGGAGGTGCCTACGTGCAACCACGGTCCCTTTCATGGAAATCCCAAAAGTCTCTACTACTATGGGGGTAAAGTGCTATCTGTTGCTGCTCCCTCATTGTTTAACAGTCTCCCAATGACCCTCCGCTCCCTAGACACCCATAGCATTTTCAAACACCGCTTCAAATCCTGGCTACTAAGTGAAGCCAAATGCTTCTGCTCTCCAGGGTAGTCATCTGCCCTCTCACCTCCCCTACTTGCCATCTTTTGTTACCACTTCCGTCCTGTCCTGTCCTCCTGCACCTTTTTCCTCTTTGCTGTGTCCTCCCAGCACCCCTGCCCCACTCGATGTTTCACTTCTCCAGTGCCTATGTAGTCCTAGTTTATGTCACATGTGCATGTCACTCTTACTTGTACTGCTTGCACCTGAAATGTCCCGTGGTCAGTCCCTGTATACTACTATACAAGCTACCTATTTTTCTTCCGCACGAGCTAACGTTTGAGTAATATGTTTAATGATTACTGTTGACTCATTGTAAATTTGATGTTTCCTGCTCCAATCTGCCTATAATTGTAAAGTGTTAAGTCTCTCTTTGTAATTCCACTCTATACTATGACTTAATCTGTGTCGCTTGCTGTGGCCCGGGTCGTACCTGAAAATGGTCTCCAGGATCAGTGCACCTATCCAGTTATCAAAGACTTAAAATAAATAATAGTACCTCTTCTTCCTCCCACTCTGCCTTCCTCCTCCTTGCTTCTCTCTCTCTCTCTCTCTCTCTCCTTCTTGTTTAGAAGTGACTTTGTAAGCTTCTATAGCACAACACACAGCCTGCGAATAATGCTGTGTGTAATAGTTTTTTGTTCTCTTATTCTGCTATGGGCCGCATGATTTCCTTCCTAACTATTAGTGACATTTTCTCTCTGTCTCTTCCCCTACTGACACTTCCCCCCATGGCACACCGACCCGCTTCCCTGCTTTAAAGAAGCCTAAATCAACGAGGAGTGCATGTAGTCCTGCTGACCAGCGCTGTAGCCCAGCTGCATAAAGAGCAGCAGTAGGGAGACAACAGTAGTTTGTTCTCCCGTTCCCTTTCACTGATTGGGTGGCTGGGGGAGGGGGGCCCCTTCACCCTTGTAAACTGAGCCTCACGCCACCTCCTCCCTAGAATCTTACAGGAAACACTTCTCTGGGTGTCACCTACACACTGCACACAACGGATTTCTTCCCACACAGCTATTTTGTTTGATGAGGCAATTGTATGAGGTGGAGAGTGAGACAAAGTTGAAAGTACATGCCCCTTTACTCTTACAGCATCAGGAATCAAGGTGCATCAACTGGTATTCAGAACCAGATCTGCCAGTAGCAGCAGCCAGCTGAAAATACAGAGTCCTTTCTGACCACATTCTCAGCGTGCTGCTGAAGTCTGAAGATCTTAGAATCAACTCAGTTGTCTTTCCCAGTGACTTCGGAAAGGGAAGACCCTGCACTTGCTGGAAGGAACACAACTCTTCTTCTAGAATTACCTTGACTAGTGGGGAGTGCAGAAGAGCAAAGCACTGATAGGGACTGTCTGGAGTGGCTCGTGGGCTAAGGCTACACTGCGCACTGTGAAGGTCATTCATCCATCGTCCGAACTCCAGAAGGGTAAAGTATTTTGTGACATTTCATGCTTTTTGTTCCTGGATCTCTCTGTCCTGCTGTGTTCCTCACGCTGGCACCTAAAGTGACACCCACTGGTAGTGACAGGCTGTGGGACCAACCTGCAGAGGCACATCTGTCAATCATTCAGTGTTGTATGCTACTGCTCAACAGTATAGATTAGCTCTGAACCCCCTCTCCCATGCACCTCGTCTGGAGAGCCACCCTCGATGCATGCTGGGGAAATTCACCACTTCTGAACCTACAGGTCTGAGCCATACAGGTGTCAACAGCCAAGTTATTGCAGCGCAGCACCCAGTGCTAGCTGTCTGGCCCATTGAGGCAAGCCTTAGAAAAGAGTGAATTAAAGAGGAGCACTCGGCACTAAAAGCTCTACTCCCAAGCACTGGGGCTGGTCCCA
The DNA here is from genome assembly GCA_016271365.2 of Neoceratodus forsteri. Taxonomy (NCBI): domain Eukaryota; kingdom Metazoa; phylum Chordata; order Ceratodontiformes; family Ceratodontidae; genus Neoceratodus; species Neoceratodus forsteri. The sequence goes on from JADMNL010000026.1 coordinate 291,612,447, forward strand.
CTTTCTACTTTGTGTGCAAAAAGGTTTTTAATACTTCCTATTTGCTGTAGTATAGGAGATTGTATTACTGTATTTCAGACTAATTTTGCTTCCTTCCAGATTGGCATTTTCTGTAACTACAAGTCCCAGAATCCCCTGCAGCTGACGTCAGAGCAGAACTGCAGCAGTGGGAGACTGAATAGCCTGCAGTGCAACTTAACAAGAGTTTCTATCAGTTCTGATCTGTAGTTTAGCAGTGGTTGGCAGTCTGATCTGTAGTTTAGCAGTGGTTGGCAGTCTGATCTGTAGTTTAGCAGTGGTTGGCAGTCTGATCTGTAGTTTAGCAGTGGTTGGCAGTCTGATCTGTAGTTTAGCAGTGGGTCTGATCTGTAGTTTAGCAGTGGTTGGCAGTCTGATCTGTAGTTTAGCAGTGGTTGGCAGTCTGAGCTGTAGTTTAGCAGTGGTTGGCAGTCTGATCTGTAGTTTAGCAGTGGTTGGCAGTCTGATCTGTTGTTTAGCAGTGGTTGGCAGTTTGATCTGTAGTTTAGCAGTGGTTGGCAGTCTGATCTGTAGTTTAGCAGTGGTTGGCAGTCAGTCAGCAGACTGTGCAGGTGGAGGTTCGTGCCAGAGCCAGTTGGGCTCTTTTGGACAGCAAACTCATTTGGCAGCCTTCATTTATGGACAGACTTTGTCCATGTGACTGCCCTGCCCTGCTCCTCCAGTTGGGGGGAGGACTCTGTTGTGGCACGACCCGGGGGAGGGGGATACAGATAAATGCCAACTGACCTTGAACCAGGTTAAGCTGTTGGTGGTATTTTTCGTGAATGGGGGAAATTTGGCCAGGGCACCAGGGAAATTTCCCTACTCTTTTCCAGAAGTGCCATGGGATTTTTAACATCCACCTGAACTACCACCAGAACAGGCAGATGGGACCTCGGCTTAACATCTCATCTGAAAGACAGCACCTCAGGAGTGCAGCATCCCCCACATGCAGTATCAATATTGGGATTTAACCCAAGTGCCTGGTGTGGGGATAGAACCCACAACCTTCTGATCTTCCAGCCTCAGAGGTGAGTGTGCTACCTGCTGAGCCACTGACACTGACACTTACATTATTAATAGCTACCTAGAATCAGGAGATGCTCCCATACACTTTCTATCTTAGGTGTGTAAGGCGTTGGCTGAGCCCCCAGAGGTGACTAATGAAAAAGCCGAACAAAAGTGCAAAGCAGAACTGGAGATACAAATTCCACCAAAAAGATGGTCTTCAATTTATGTAAAACAATATGCGATCTCACCCTCAAATTCGTAGAAAGAGTTTGCATGGATGACAGTAGCTGGCTACTTTAGAACACCCCAAATTATGGCTAAGTTTAATACTACCCATGGGGCAGATTGCTGGAGGCAGTGCAGGCATTCTAACACCCACCACTCCCTTATTCTCTGGTTACGTCCCCATGTAAGACAGTTCTGGTCAGACGTAAATGTGGAGTTACAAGAGATATCGCTTTGCTTTCCAGCCTTGATGTTGAAAATCGCATTATTTTTGGATTATCCAACAAAACTCTATAACAAGAACCAAAAACAGCAGTCCGATGAGTCTGACTGATGGCGGGAAAAGAACTGAGGAGGGAGGGGGGAAATTTATGTATACGCTGATGCCTGACGGCATTGTGGGTGGCCCCTCACTGACTGTTTGCAAACGTTTCTGTGTGGACCTAGTGTCTGGTAGCTACATATTCCAAAGGTGTGGCCTGATGAAAGTGATATCCTCGAGGAAGATCCCAAAATAATAAATAAAGCAGAAACTACGGCTAAAAAAAGCTATCATGCACAAGTGGCTTCAGCGGGACCCTCCCAGAAATAGACAAATGGAGAGACACAGTGATAAAGGTTTATCAATTGGAAAAAAATCCTCACAGTTTGTAATCAAATGGATCCATTTAACAACGGATGGAATGGGTGGGTAGAATATGTGATAGGGGAAAACAGTTGAATTTATACCGTGATGCAGAGTGTTAAGAGATAGCGTAAAGCTAATTTTCAGACTTTACGTGGGTTTAAACAGGGCTCAAGTGTTTTTTCTTTAATAGGACCAATAAGGAAATTAAAGTGCATAGAACGAATTAATAGAACAGCCACATGAAAATGAACCCAGTAATATAACCTAAACTGGAGACAATCCTGAAAGAGAGGCTGGTTTCCTTTTTGGAGACCTATGGGCTGCAGGACGGTAGGCAGCGTGGGTTTGTCTCTGGTAGGTCCTGTCAGAGCAACCTGATAGAGTATTATGACTGGGTAACTAGGCAATTGGACATGGGCCATGCGGTGGACGCCCTGTACCTGGACTTCAGGAAGGTGTTCGATTCGGTGCCACGTAGGAGGCTGGGAAGTAAGCAGGAAGGCATAAAGGTGGGGGCGAAGGTGGTGGGGTGGGCAGTGAACTGGCTGCAAGGGCGACAACAGAGGGTGGTTGTAGGAGGGGAGCTCTCAGCTCTGAGAGCGGTGACAAGTGGGGTACCGCAGGGCTCTGTTCTGGGGCCAGTGTTGTTCCGAATCTTCATAGCAGACATCTCAATCAGCATCAAGAGCAAGAGCAGCCTGTCTGCAGATTATACTAAAATGGGAGCAGTAGTAGATGACTTAGGAGGGTGGGAAATTCAACCAGTCAGAGCCCTGGATTTTGAACACCTACCTGTTCTACTTTAAGGTAAGTGTGTATGCGTGATTACGTGTTAGACAAGTAGAAATGTCTCAGCTGGAAAATCTGGGCTTTGTGTAATAATGGTCACAGTTGTAAAGTGAATGTCAGTCTTTTACATTCCAATCCTGGCAGAACCCTTGGCAGACCTGTTCAATGCCTCCCTGGACTCGGGGAGTGTACCTCAGGACTGGAGGATGGTACATGTGGTACCCCTCCACAAGAGCGGCACCAAGGATGAGCCAGGAAATTACAGACCGGTGAGCCTCACATGCAATGTGGGGAAGCTGATGGAGACAATCCTGAAGAAGAGATTGGTTTCCCTCCTAGAGGCTAATGGGCTGCAGGACAGCAGACAGCATGGGTTTTCTCAGGCAGATCCTGTCAGACCAACCTGGTGGAGTACTATGACTGGGTAACCAGGCAATTAGACAGGGGCCATGCAGTGGATCTCCTGTACCTGGACTTCAGTAAGGCATTCGATTCAGTGACGCATGGGAGGCTAGAAAGTAAGATGGAAGGCACAGGGTCGGGGACGAAGATGGTGGGATGGGTAGTGAACTGGCTGCAAGGGAGACAGCAAAGAGTGGTGGCGGTGGTGTGAGGGGAGCATTCATCTCCCAGGGCAGTGACAAATGGGGTGTCACAGGGCTTTGTACTGGGGCTGGTATTATCTGGAATCTTCATAGCAGACATCTCAATAGGCATCAAGAGCAAGATCAGTCTGTTTGCAGATGATATCAAGATGGGAGCAGTAGTGGATGACTTAGAAGGGTGGCAGGAATTGCAGGATGATCTGGCAAAATTGGAGGCCTGGTTGGACAGCTGGCAGCTGGGGTTTAATGCCAAAAAATGCAAAGTGCTACACTTTGGCACAAAGAACTCAAGGAGGAGCTGTCAGATGGGGGGGGGGGGTTCAGTTAGCCACGACAGAGGGAGAGAAGGATCATGGGGTGATCATAACGGGGTCAATGAACAACTTAGCACAGTGCAGGAAGGCGGCGGCAAAGGCCAACTGGATGCTGGGCTGTATTGCCAGGGGAATATCCTCCAGGAAGGGGGAGGTGATTCAGCCACTGTATAAGTTACTGGTCAGGCCACACCTGGAGTACTGTGTGCAGTACTGGTGCCAGTACCTGAAGAAGGACATTAGGTTACCAGAGGGGGTGCAGTGCAGGGCAAGAAGGATAATCCAAGGGTTAGGGGACATGTCATACGAGAGCAGGCTGAGGGAGTTGAACATGTTCTCCCTGGAGGACAGGAGGGATGGAGGGATATGATTGAAACCTTCAAGTACTTGAAAGGCATAAACAGGACAGGCTCAGAGGCACTGTTTAACTTAAGGGGGGAGGGACACTAGAGGGCATGATCTGAGAATGGAGGGGGTAGATTCAGAAGGGAAATGAGGAGACACTTTTTTATAGAGAGGGTGGTGTCTAGGTGGAACGCACTGCCTGAGAAAGTGGTGTCCTGTAGTACAGTGGGCTGCTTCAAAAGGGGTTGGGACAAAGTAAGGGGAGGGTCACTGGAGGGGGGGGTAACTACAGTATAAGGGCTGCTAGCTGCGCAATCGACCAGACTTAATAGACCAGAAGGCCTTCATCTGCTGGTAATGTCATATGTTCGTAAGTTAATAGAACAACCATGTGAACATGAACCCAGTGATATAACCTATATTGTACCGTTAGCTGGATGACATTCAGTACACTGGAACTGTTGCCATGAGCACTGCTAAAATCAAAGTTTGAACCTGTTTTGTGATAGATCAGTATTTACAGTGTCTTAACAACCGTACTCTGTCCTGTGACCTATGTACACACTTGGCAAATAAACTTTGACTAAAACTTGCATTCACCACTCGAGTCCTTACTGTTGAAATAAAAAGGGCTCATTACAGAGGGTGGTGCAGTCGGCAACAGAAACGTTTGGTAAATCCTCTGCAGTTTCTTTGGGGCAGGTTTATGAAAATAAAATCCTTTGGTTCAGACAGATTAGAGCACTTGAAGAACTGTGCTCGCTCTGCAAAGCTACGGCTGCTGCGGGTGGCGGAAGGGTCAGAGAGGCAAGACTTAAAATGTTACTGATACCACCACCAATGCCATCTTTCGGTGAAACGGGATGGTGATTTTAGTTTTAGTTTGTTTACTGTTTTCAGTAATCTAACATACAGCGGAATACTACCTGCAGCCCTTTTTGAAGTCCAAGCTTTCTTTTTTCTTTTTTTTTTTTTGTAATTCAAAGTTTATTGGACTTTTAAGTTAAAACAACATACTGCCCAACCCGGTGGCGCAGAGGGTTGAGGTGCGGGTGCCTTACCTCTCACCAGGCCGGCGACCCAAGTTCGGGAACGGACTCGGGCACTGGGGGTCGCAAGGGAAGGGGGAAGATTGAGCATCCGTAGGACTGCTCTCCTCCCCTGGGGTGGGTTGGGGATGCATGGTCACTCTGCAGTGGTCCCTGGTGGAGACTGGGAGCACTGCAGAGGGATCACAATAAGGGGGAACATCACAGAAAAATGAAAATACCACTCTGGGGACTGACTGGATGACGGCTGCAGGCCCAGGACACGTCTGAATAATCCCAGGAAGCCATGGAAAGCCTCAGCAGCACCCGGGACCGAAGGAAAAAATAGCGTGCCAGTCTTCTCCCGCCAGTGCCCTCCCCCCTCAGAGGAGAGGGATCCACATGGTAAAAGGATTGCACTGAGCTATCCCAAGGATGGCCATACCTCTCAACCTTTCGTCCACCAAATGTGGGACATTGCCTCTCAAAATGTGGAACAAATGAGCAAAATGTGGAACGCTTAATCAAATCTTTATCTAGGAGGCTCAGAACACTGTTAAAATGTTGGCATTTATGTTCTGAAAGTCTGTTATTAATTGAATAATATATTTTTTGCATCATTTACTATAGATTTTTGCTTTTAAATGTCAATATTGAATGTGGAACAGGGAGTTTTTGTGAGGTAAAATGAGGACCGTTCCTCGTAATGTGGTACAGTTGAGAGGTATGAGGATGGCTGCAGATCTGAGGTAAGGTGGCTTGGCGAAGGTAGTAGGAGGAATATCTGTGGGGTCATGGCAGCCCAAAAGAGTGGCAGCTGCAGAGCACAATGAGGGTATAAATAGATAACTCAAAAAAAAAAAAAAAAAAATACTGCTACAGAACACCTGGTCACACGGTCATTATTTATCGCCTTGCTATAAGGCTTTGTTAGGGGGACCGATACAAGCAGTATGGCCTGGTGTTCTATAGCAGTCTGGGACCATGAATAAATCACTAATATTTAATATTAGCCATCGGTGTGTGCACTGTTTTTTTATTGTTCAGTTATGATTGTTTAAACAACAGCACCATTAGGGGAGCGCGGAGTGCACTGCTCAGCCTGCTCTTCTCTATACAAAAATAGTCGCCTAGGCAACATTAATAAATCGAGCACAGAACTGAATCAGTATTTAAAAACCAGCTTCTACTGGGAAAATTGCTTGGAGTCAGCGCAGGTCTCCTTTAAGAATGTGGGAAACTACCATATTACCTTTTGTCACACTAATTTTTCTCAGAGGTAGCATAATGCAGGTCTGTTACATGTTTATTCCCTGTGTCCTGTGTTCTTGCTCAAGTAGAATGCCTTTTACTTGGCAGTTGACATAGGTACCAGCCCTGTACACCTGCCATCTCTGCTGTCCAATAATCTCTTTCAAAGTTAGGAGCTCCTAAACCTCCCTTTCCTGTGGGTAATTTTACTTGGGTCAATTTTCTTTTTTAAAATTCTTTGATAACCAGGTAAGGCCCACTAGGCACAAAAGCCTGTTTTCAGGGGCGACCTGGAAGCACTGGGGAGGTTAAGTGACTTGCTCAGAATCACATAGTATGTAAGTGGAGGTTGTGGGAATCAAAGCCAGGTCTGCTGGATGTACCAAGCTGATTCACAGCTCGGTAGTCTAACCTCTAGGCTCTACTGCCAGCCCTGTTTTAACTCTTGGAGTTTTTTGTGCCCAAATGCAATCAATACAGCACGTTATAAGCTGCTTCGAAAAGTTAATGGGGAAGGGAATTAGCAGCACCTGGAACAGGTATATTGTTATTCTTAATAAAGCTGAGTTTTCATCACCTCCCCCCCCCCCACCGCCCACAGCTGCATGGAAGGACAGACAGTTCACTCAGAGATGGAGGCGATGCTGCAAGAAATACCAGAGGGTGTCATCCAAAGGCTTCCTCTCAAGACAGTGGAGGGGGTACCGTTGATGGAAACGATCGCAGACAACTTTGAGGCAATTTCTAACTTTCAGGCCAGGCCAGATGACCTTCTAATAGCCACATACCCCAAAGCAGGTAAGAGATAAATGTCTTTGTATAACCCCCTTCCCTCACAGACACACAGACACACACACACACACAGCGGTCACTACATTGGGAATTTAGTAACATTTGTGAGAGGTCACACAACTGACGTTTGCTGATGACACTAAATTGGCAAGAACAGTGGAGACAGCAGAGAGAAATAGGATGCACTACAGGGCGACCAGCACTCGATAGGGGAATGGGCAGAGAAAGGGGGGCCTGAGATTTAATTGGGGGTACAAGGTACTAGGATGAAGAATGTGCATCGCACATGCACCCCGTGTAGTACAATGGTGGACAGCGCAGCCATGGAAAAGGATAACTGTGGATGGTAAGTGGACGTCAGGCAGGAAGAGTGTAGCCACAGTCAGGAAAGCAAATATAGTGCAGATGCTCGTAACTCTCCCCACCAGTCTCCACTCCTGTTGTCCCGAGTGGCAACGAACCCGGGTCGCCAGCATGTGCACGGACTTCTGAGTCAGATGGGACACATGAGGCAAACTGATTTCTGGGCAGGTAGATGAGGAAGAGGGGGACCCAGCTCCAAAGGGTTCACCTGACAGGCTGGAAGGAGCACAAGGCTCATACTGAGATATCCTACGGCTCTGCAGCCATCTTCAGAGTTTTTTCATTTTCTCTTCGAGTTCTTCAAAGTCCCTAACTATTGCCCTTTATTTTTTATTTTTTGCTCCTTTGCTCCTACCAGACCCCACCGACCACCTTTGGTCCGCCAAGGTAGCCCCCTGCCCACCAAGTCCCCCCTCCATCATCCTTGCCGTTCCCCATTTTGTTGTGCCCTGGGCAACCCAACACATCCCTTTGTTGGTAAGAGTCCCCCTCCTGGGGGCCTTCGGGAGGGGAGATGGGTTCCTGAACACTTCCAGGTGCACAACGGGGGATCGTCTAAGAAGGCGGGCTGGCAGCTGCCAGGGCTGCGTGATGGGAGGGAAATTGGGTGACCATCATCCGGTTGGCCTAGTGGGCAATCTTCTCATTGCTCTCTGACTCACCCCCATAGTGGCTGCACGCTCGTGGTGTCCTGGGAAGGACACATGGTGGCATGTGGTCACCCACGGGGAACCACCAGTAGCTACACGAGTAGCAGTACAGACTGCACCCTCCCACCCAGAGAGGAGAGCATTTAAACAGACACCCATAACCCTCCCTGTCAGTCTCTGCTCCTGTCCTCCTGGGCGGTAGTGATCCCAGGCAACCAGGAGCTGACACTATGTATTTTAAAAGTCACGCCTTAGAAAGCTAGTATAGTAGTGTGACGGTACCCTTGACAGTTGGTATTCAGTTTAAATTCTCAAGTTGTTTCAGAGTTTTCCTTTTTTCTATTTAAGGATATCATTGTTTGGTATGTTCAATAAGTTAGCAGGTTGATGAACAACTCAGTTTTCTACTTCATTAGAACCTGTCATCGCACCTGATAGGAAGGCTTTACCTTTTTGTAATGTAATTATTTGAGCCTGTATGCTTCCTTAATCCTTGAGGTTGACACATTACTACGTGTGATACCTAGTCTTTTTGCTATATTTGTAATGATAACTTGGTTTGCAATAAAGCTGAGTTTAAAATAAAAAAAGGAAAGACATAGAGTGGAAGCTGTTCAGAGGAAGGCAACCAAAATGGTGCAGGGTCTGCACCAGAAGACATACGAGGAGAGACTAAAGCAGCTTAATATGTATACCCTTGAGGATAGGAGGGAGAGGGGGACATGATAGAAACTTTCAAATATATCAAGGGGATTAACAAGGTACAAGAGGGTGGTATCTTTCAGAAGAAGAGATGTGCAAGAACAAGGGGACACAATTTGAAGATGGGGGGACATTTCAGAGGTAATGTTAGAAAGTATTTTTTCACAGAGAGAGTTGTGGATGCAGTGAACAGCCTTCCTGAGGAGGTTGTGGAGTCAGTTTTCCTTTTTTCTATTTAAGGATACCATTGTTTGGTGTCTTCTGCTACTAGCTTGGCAGTAGACACCAGGAGGAAGGACTGCTGTGTGACTGGACTTCTCTGCTGGGACTAAAGAAGTAGAACTCTTGTACTTGGACCTTTAATTTAGGGTTAAAAAAAAAGTGTGTGTTTGTCTGAGTTAACTGAACTGAATGGTTATCTGAACAGTTATCTAGGTGTAAATCTCAGGTGATTGAAATTACTTGATAGCTGTGAGGTTTAAATTACTTGTACAAAGATCTAGTAAGTAGGGGGAGTGGCTTAGCTAGAAGGAAGCTAAATTTAAAGACTGCCTTAGAAAGATTCTGCTACTAGTTTGGCAGAAGACACCAGGAGGAAGGACTGCCGTGTGACTGGACTTCTCTACTGGGACTATATTGCACTCCTTCCCTCTCCCCCAAAGGTAGTTCTACTTTTATAGGCACAGAATTTGACTGACAACAGGAACTTCCTGTTTAGGAGCAGGAAGTGAGTGATCACAGAGCCACCAAAGACCCACCATCCTAGAAGGGCAAGAGTAGCTCTCCATCCCCCTCTAGCTGCTGGAGGTCTGCCTCTGAACAAGTAAGTGGTCTACTGAGAAATATAGGATATTCTTGTCTCAGAACAGGACAATTAGAGCTTAAACATAGAAACATAGAAACATAGAAGTTGGCGAGATAAGGACCGCAAAGGCCCATCCAGTCTGCCCATTTCTTTTCTCACCTTATAAATGTGCCATCATTCTGCTATGTCAGTGACCTATCTATTCAGAGTCATTTGTATTGCTCCCTTATGCCTATCCCATGCCTGTTTGAAGCCCTGCACTGTATTCATAGCCACCACTTCTTGTGGTAAGCCATTCCATGCATCTACCACCCTTTCTGTGAAAAGAATTTCTCACATTCCCCTTAATCGGCCTCCCTCTAATCTCATGCTGTGTCCTCTTGTCCTGCTATTTTTCTTATATTTAAACATGTTGAGCTCTTTCACCTTGTTTATGCCCTTAAGGTGTTTAAATGTCTCGATCATATCACCTCTCTCCCTCCTTTGCTCAAGGGTATACATATTGAGCTCTGTTAATCTGTCCTCATATGTCTTCTGATGCAGTCCCTGCACCATTTTGGTTGCCCTTCTCTGGACTGCCTCAATTTGGTTAATGTCCTTGTGAAGGTGTGGCCTCCAATACTGCACGCAGTACTCCAGATGGGGCTAACCAGTGTCTTGTACAGAGGATTATTACCTCCCTCTTACGACTTGTGATACCCTACTAATACACCCTAACACCCCCTAGCCTTACCTACTGCTTTAGAGGTCTGCTTGATGATTTTAGGTCATCAGTGATGATGATGCCCAAGTCTCTTTCTTCCTTTGTGACTGCTAGCAACTCCCTCCCAGCCTATAAGTGGCTTCAGGGTTTCTCTTCCCTATGTGCATGATTTTGCACTTCTTTGCATTAAATCCCAGTTGCCACTCTTCTGACCATTCTGCTAGTTTATCCAGATCTCTTCTCATTTGCCCACCCCATCTGGATCATCTACTCTGTTGCAGATCTTGGTGTCATCTGCAAACAGACAAGCCTTACCCTCTAGTCCATCTGCAAGGTCACTAATGAAGATGTTGAATAGGACTGGCCCCAGGACTGATCCTGAGGTACCCCACTTGTGACTTGCATCTCTTCTGACTGTATACCATTTACCACCACTCTCTGTTTTCTGCCAGTCAACAGTTTGCCACCCAGTTGACCAACTTGACCCACCCCGAGCCTACCTAGCTTGTTTATCAATCTTCTATGTGGAACAGTGTCAAAGCTTTGCTGAAGTCAAGGTAGGTGACATCAACTGCTCCCCTTGGTCACCACTTGGTTACCCAGTCAAAGAAATCTATGAGATTAGTTTGACAGGACCTTCCTTTGTAAACCCATGCTGTCTTGGATCCTGTGCCCCTATGGATTCCAGGTGTTGCACTATCCTTTCCTTAAGGAGTGCCTCCATAATCTTGCCCACTACTGAGGTAAGACTGACCGGTCTGTAGTTCCCGCCTCCTCCTGCTACCACTCTTGTGGAGTGGGATCACATAAACCCTTCTCCAGTCTTCTGGGACCTCTCCTGTGCTCAGAGACTCACTAAACAATTCTGCTAAAGGCTCTGCTAGTTCCTCCTTTAGCTCCTTAAGTACCCTGGGATGTATGCCATCAGGTCCCATTGCCTTATCCACCCTGAGCTAGCAAGCTCTTGTAGGACCCTTTCTTTTGTGAAGGAGTAGTGCTCACTCCCTCCCCTGTGTCCATGATGCTGAGCTGTGGGCCCTGCCCTACCTTCTCTTCAGTAAATACTGAGCAAAAGTATCTATTTAGGATAGATGCCTTTACAGGGTCCTCCTCCTCACATGCTCCCTTTTCTCCATTAAGCTTAGCAATACCCCCTCTGGACTTTCTCCTTTCACTAATGTATCTATAGAAAGTCTTGTCACCTTCTTTTACTGTCCGTGCTAGTGTTTCCTCAGTTTGGGACTTTGCCTGCCTTACTGCCTTACCTGCTTCCCTTAGGGCAGTTTGGTATGCCTCCCTATCTTCATCCGCTGTGTTCCCTTATATTTTCTGAAGGCCAGCCTTTTGGCTCTGACCTTTTCTGCTACTGTATTTGAGAACCAAAGTGGTTTCCTTCTTCTTTACACTTCCTTTTCTGTCTAACACAATGGGATGTTGCTTCAAGTATTGTATCCTTAATGCTTGCCCACTTTGCCTGTACCTCCTCACCTGTGTTTCTTTTTGCCAGGGCTAGCTTAACTCTGTTGGCCATCTTATCAAAGTCAGCTCCTCTGAAGTCCCATATTTTTGCCTTGGAATGGGATGATTTAGATGTAGTAGCCAAATTGAACCATACCATGTGATGGTCACTGGCCCCCAGGTGACCTTCTACCTGGGCACACAGGCAGAAAGTAAGGAGAGAGAGAGAAAAAAACAGAGGAAAGAGTAAGGATTGCAAACAGTTAAGGGGCCAAAAATAAGACATGATGGGAGTGGTGTAGTACAGTGGCTGTGGAGCAGCAGTCTTCCGGGAGACGTTCTGGAGGATGCGGTGTTGTCCCATCTGCAGGCACCTCTCTGGGCTGAGGGAGGAGGTTGCTAATCTCCAGGCTGAGTTGGCCAGGATTTGTGGGACCTCCTCTTCCATCCAGGGACCACCAGTGCCACTGCCGTTGCCTCAGAGGTTGCCCAGAAAGAAGAGCGGTTGGACCACAGTGGGCTCAGGGAGGGTGAGGGTGGTGAAACACAGGTGCATCCCTCCAGTTGTACCTCTCCACAATTCTTATGCCATTCTGGCAAAGTGTGGTTCCTCTATGGAGGCACCCGCAGTGGAGACCAAGGAGGATGCTGGGAACCTCCACTAAGGAGACCCACAGGAGGGTGGCAGGGGACCCCACAGGGAAGGAAACAACTCCTGGTGGGGACTCCTTTGTTAGGAAAGGTAGAACTGGGGAGGAAGGGAGAGGGAGGTAAGGTGCCTGCCTGGCGCCATGGCTTGGAGGGACAGGAGGCGAATCCTCAGGATTGCTGGAGCAGCTGCACAGGGGAGGGAGCTGGATGTCATTGTCCACCTAGGGACAAATGACCTGGCTAAGAAAGGGATTAGAAGTGCGTGAAGAGTTTGTGGAATTGGGGAGGGGCCTTAGACAAGTAGCACGCACGGTAACCTTCTCAGAGGTGCTGCCCATCTATGGCGTAGGAGAGGCTAGGGTGTTCCGCACCATGGGATTCAATCAGTGGTTGAAAAACTGGTGTGGAGCTCAGGGATTTGGCTTCATTGGGGACTGGGGGTCCACCTGGAGTGATGCAGGCCTATACTGGCATGATGGGCTGCATCTGTCCGGGAGAGGAACCAGGATCCTAGGTGATAGCTTTAAATACTTCATTGGCAAGCTTTTAAACTAGCCAAGGAGGGAGGCACTGGAAAGGAGCAGGGGAATCCTAGCCCCCCCCCAAAAAAATCACGGTAGTAAGTGCGGTAAACACCAACATAGAGGTGTCGATAGGGAGAAGGGCAGGGGCAAATGGAGAAAGTGACCAATGCAATAAGGACAGGGATGGGGCAAAAAGGGGTAAGGCCATCAAGAAATGGAGGGTAATGAGTACCAATGCCCGTAGTGTGGGCAACAAGCTCCCTGAGCTGGTGGCCTTGATGGAAGAGGGATGCCTGGATATCGTAGCAGTCACAGAAACATGGTACACAGAGAACCATGACTGGGATGTTAACATACCAGGGTACATAACCTACAGGAGAGACAGGCAGGGGAGAAGGGGAGGAGTAGCTCTCTATGTAAAGGAAGGGATAAAAGCAACTGAACAAAAGAGTAAACAGGGAGGAGAGGAGGCACTGTGGGTCACCTGAGACTGGAAAGGGCACCACAATCCGCACAGGGTTGTGTACAGACCCCATGTCAGGGAGAAGGAATGGACAAGGATATGATAGAAGGCATTCTTAGAATGGCAGAGAAAGGGAGATACTGTTGATGGGGACCTGAATATGCCAGATGTTAACTGGAGCACATTTGCTGCAGCCACATCCAAGAGCAGGGCCATTCTCGATGCCCTACAGGTGGCATGCCTCAGACAGCTAGTTTGAACCCACTCGTGAGGGAGCAATCTTAGACCTCAGTACTCTCAAATGGGGGCAGTGAGAGGATCTCAGATCTAGAACTGGGTAGCCATCTGGGAACAAGTGACCATCAAACAGTGTGGTTCATGTTAAACTCAGCTACAGAGTCAAGCCATACAAAAGTGCGGGTACTGGACGTCAGGAGGGCTGACTTTGGCAAGACGGGAGAGTGCCTCAGAAAAGCACTAGCAAACAGGCTAGAAGGAGGGGTGGAGCAACAATGGGGAATCATCAAAACTGCCAGCACAGAGGCAACAAGCCTTTGTGTGAAGCAAATAAACAAATCAAAACGAAAGAAAAAGCCACTATGGTCCTCAAAAGAGGTGGCGGTGAAAGTCAGGAAGAAAAAGATAGCATTCTGGAAGTATAAGGAAACACAGAAGGAGCAGGACAGAGAGCTGTACCAGTTAAGGCAGAAGGAAGCAGGGAGGGAAGTCAGAATAGCAAAGGCCCAAACTGAGAAAATATAGCCAACTTGGTTAAGAAGGGGATAAAACCTTTATAGGTACATCAACGACGTGAAAGACAAAGGAGGGTTAGTGAGGCTGAACAGAATGGTGATTGGGTGGGCAGAGGGACAGTGAAAAGCAGGGATACTGAACGAATATTTTCTGCTCAGTATTCACAAAGAGGAGAAGTGCCTAATCCAATTAACAGAAGCACTCTTGATAGGGGGGTCGATCCCAGTCCTTTCACAGAAGAAAGGGTTCTGCAAGAACTCCTAAAACTGAAGGTGGACAAAGCAATGGGGCCTGATGGAATTCACCCCGAAATTCTGAAAGAATTAAGGGGGTAACTAGTGAAACCACTGGCTACTCTTTTTAATAAATCATGGGAGGATGGTGTGGTACCCGAGGACTGGAGGAAGGTGGATGTGATTCCCCTTCACAAAAGTGGGACCAAGACAGAGTCAGGAAACTACAGACCTGTCAGTCTGACCTCTGTGGTAGGGAAAGTGATGGAGTCACTTCTGAAGGAAAGAATTGTTGAGTACCTAGAGGCCAGTGGGGCACTGGGCGCAAGGCAGCATGGGTTCACAGTGGAAGGTCATGTCAGATGAATCAAATAGATTTCTTTGACTGGGTGACCAAGTAGTAGACCAGGAGGGGCTGTGGACATGGCCTACCTAGACTTTAGCAAGGCATTTGACACAGTCCCACACAAAAGATTAATAGTCAAATTAACCAGCCTGGGAGTGGGTCCCAGGGTGGTAGCCTGGGTAAAACATTGGCTGGACAACAGGACACAGAAGGTAATTGTAAATGGAGTCCGCAGGGTTCAGTACTGGGTCCAGTCCTTTTTAATGTCTTCATAAGTGACATTGCAGAGGGACTGGAAGGAAAAGTATGTCTCTTTGCAGATGACACAAAGATCTGCAACAGGGTTGATACACAAGATGGAGTGGAAAGGATGAGAAGGGACTTGGCAAGGTTGGAGGAAGGGTCAGAAGTATGGCAGCTTGGATTCAATGCAAAGTGCAAAATAATGCACCTGGGAAACAAGAACCTAGGGAAAAATACACAAGGGGGTAGTAATAACAACAAAAAAGGAAAGGAACCTGGGGGTAATCATATCAGATGACCTTAAGGTTAGCAAGCAATGTGAGAAGGCAGTAGGCAGGGCTGGGGGTATACTGGATGCATAGGGAGAGGCATCACCAGCAGAAAACAGGAAGTTGTTATCCCTCTGTACAGACAGTTGGTGAGACCCCATCTGGAGTACTGTGTCCAGTTCTAGAGACCCCATCTCCGCAAGGACATACAGTAGATAGGATACAGGCAGTCCAGAGGAGGGCAACTAAAATGGTGCAGGGTCTGCAAGAGAAGCCGTACAAGGAGAGACTAAAGGAGCTTATTATGTATACCCTTGAGGAAAGAAGGGAGAGGGGGGACATGATGGAAACTTTTAAGTACCTCAGTGGAATCAACAAAGTCCAAGAGGGTAGCATCTTTCAGAAAAAGAGACGTGCAAGAACAAGGGGACACAATTTAAAGATGGGGGAGGTTCAGGGCAATGTGAGGAAGTATTATTTCACAGAGAGGGTAGTGGATGCATGGAACAGCCTTCCTGAGAAGGTTGTGGGTCTAAAACTGTGGGAGAATTCAAAATGCATGGGACAGACATAAGGCAATTCTTGTGGGGGGTAGGAAGAAATAGGCTGTTGGTTAACTAGGATCTGCGGCCTATCCTGTAGGTAGGGAAATGGGCAGACTAGATGGGCCAAGTGGTCCTTATCTGCCGTCAAAGTCTATGTTTCTATGGCAGTTCTAGTGGGGGCAGGAGGAAGTAAGCTGTTGATTAACTAGAATCTGCAGCTTATCCATCAGGTAAAGAAATGGGCAGACTGGGTGGGCCAAGCGGTCCTTATCTGCCATCAAATTCCGTATTTCTATGTTTCTATGAAACCTGTGTTTAAGTACTAGAGACTCTGGGAGTAGGGGTGAGCTCGACCGAGTGAGGGGAGGGTTGAACCTGTGGGGTTGGAAATGTGGAGGTAAGTACCACATACTCCCTGCGATGGGTTGGCTTCACTGAGTTGAGGGAGGGGGTTGAACCCATGGGTTTGGAAATCTGAGGGTAAGTACCAGAGACTCCAGGGGGTGGAGTGGGGTTGGGCTTGCCTGAATGAAGGGGGAACAGGACAAGAGAAACAAATTATAAAAAAAAAAAAAGACACTGGAATGCTGATGTACAGAGTGCTCGGTTGTTCTTCTAAGTGCCTTCCTAAACTTGCCGCTGCAGGCACGACCTGGGTGCAAGAGATTGTGGACATGATCTGCAATGAAGGAGATGTCGAAAAGTGCAAACGGGCCCCCACCTTCGTCAGGTTCCCCTTCATAGAAATATGTCCACCACCTCCACTTCCAACAGGTAGGTGAAAGAAGATTACTCAGCAGAATATATTCACCAGAATTCCTGCTGTATAGAAACTGATTTTGTTTTTTTGTAATGAATACAGTTAGGATTTACACAGAGCCTTTTGTACATACTGTACTGGTACTGCAGGGACTGAAGAATACAATAGAACTGGAGGGATACAGCACCTTTCTTTCACACTGCTCCCAATGCATTTTCCTAAGCTATACATTAGATACTGGTAGTACGTTCTGTAAAACAGAATAGAATCTGGATTTATGTATCGTGTTTCATAAACATTATATCCCAGAGTGCTTTAAAAAGTAACAAGTTATATACTGGTAGTGTAAGGGTTATGACACAAAATAGAATTTATATAGCCACTTTCTTACACTGGGTATCCCAAAGTGCTTTACAAGCCAGTGGGTTAGATACTGACAGCACAGGGACTGTAGAATAGAATTTGGTTTTATAAATCGGATTTAAAACACACTGTATCCCAAAATGCTTTACAAAGCAGTGCGTTAGATACTGGTAGTGTAGGGACTGTAGAATAGAATAGAATTTGGGTTTATATATCACCTTTCATACACACTGTATCCCAAAGTTTTTTTTACAGAGCAATGAGTTAGATACTGGTAGTGCAGGAACTGTAGAATAGAATAGAATAGAACATAATTTGGATTTATATAGCACCTTTCATACACAGTGTATCCCAAAGTGTTTTACAAAGTAATGAGTTAGATACTGGTAGTGCTGGGAAAGTAGAATAGAATATAATTTGTATTTATATAGCACCTTTCATACACACTGTATCCCAAAGTGCTTTACAAAGCAATGAGTTAGATACTGGTAGTGCAAGGACTGTAGAATAGAATATAATTTGGCTTTATATAGCACCTTTCATACACATTGCATCCCAAAGTTCTTTACAAAGCAATGAGTTGGATACTGGTAGTGCAGGGACTAGAATAGAATATAATTTGGATTTATATAGCACCTTTCATACACTCTGTATCCCAAAGTGCTTTACAAGGCATCATGTTAGATACTGGTAGTGCAGGGAGTGTAGAATATAATAGAATTTGGATTTATATTGCACTTTTATACACACTGTATCCCAAAGTGCTTTACAAGGCTTCAAGTTAGATACTGGTAGTGCAGGAACTGTAGAATAGAATAGAATTTGGATTTATATAGCACCTTTCATACACACTCTATCCCAAAGTGCTTTACAAAGCAATGAGTTAGAGACTGGTAATATGGGGACTGTAGAATAGAAAATAATTTGGATTTATATAGTGCTTTTCATACACACTGTATCCCAAAGTGCTTTACAAATAAGTGAGTTAGATACTAGGGACCTGATATTCAAAAATGAGCAAAGCAGAGCTCAGAGTTTGGCACTGCGCTTTGCCCATCCCAAGGAGTATGAGAATGCTATATTTAGTTGGGTAGCTCACTGGCACTATCCTATCGAGTACAGGGGTGTGTCAGAGCAACGTTAAGTCAAGTAGCGTTGCCCCAACATGGATCTCTGCTGTACAGGCAATAGCGCAAACAGACCTGATAGTGCCGGAGCGCTAGGTGCGATATTCAGAGGGACCCATGCAAGCGAGCCCACTGGGCATGCAAGGTGGAAAGGGGCTAGTTGTATGCCCATTATGGGCTCATCTGCATGGGTAGTGGTGGCAGGTTTGCATAGATCCACCCCCACCATGAGCGTCTGGACCCGTCACAAGCAGAACCTCCCTGGCATTTAGTGCCCCTGCTCCGATTGCTGTGCCATCATGTAAAATTATCATCCTTGGTGCCTACTGGTTCCCCCCCTCCCTCCAGTCACCAGTCTGACATAAATTAACTAAGTCCCTGGTGCCCAATGGTTCTGTTTCCTCCAAATGCTGGCCTGACGTAGAACAAAACTATTCCCTGGTGTCTAGTGATCCTCTACCCTCTGATTGCCAGCCTGTATACTAATATAATATTACCTGGTGACTAACGGTCCCCCAAGTACCCAGTCCCCAGCCCCATTTAAAAAAAAAAAAAAAGGCTATCTGATGGCCAGTGACCCACCTGGTTCCTGATCCCCCATACATGACTATGAACTCTCTGGCAGCCAGTGCCCCCCCCATCCTGGATCCCCTGGCTGTGTTCCAAATATGCAGGCAGTGTGTAGTCACACAATACAAAGCTGTAGTGCACATAACATAAGACAATATTTCCTAGTGTCCCATGGACCCCCCCCCCGACTGTCCAATCACTGGTCCCTAGTCCACACATCAGTCCCTGGCATCTAGCGGTTCCCCCTCCTACTGTCGCACTGACCACCACCCTGTGAATCCCTCCCTTACCTGAAGCACTGGACAGCACCGGACGCGAGGGAGCCCATACAGCGACTGGCACAGTCCTCCTCACACCTCCTTGGCCAGTGGCCGTATGCAAATCCAGACAGCACACATCCTATGTAATGTACAAGCTGCACATCTACTGTACAGTGCAGTAAAGAGGACGCATGCCCTGTACATAACATAGGACATGCGCTCTTTGGATCTGCATACGGCGGCTGGCTGAGGAGGTGTGAGGTGCGCTGTGCTGGTCGCAGTATGGGCTCCTGCAACACCTGCGCTTCAGGTAAGGGGGGGTTGGCAAGGTGGGTGGTTGGTGCTGTGCTGGGAGGGGGCCGATAGATGGTAGGGAGTGAAGTGTGGACCAAGGACCAGCGATTGACGGCTCCGGTGGGAGGTTCCACTGGACACCAGAGAATATTGTCCTGTGTTATGTGCACTGCACCTTTGTACTGTGTGACTATGCACTGTCCACACATTTGGTATGTGGCTGGGGATCCAAGACCAGGGGAGGAACCAGTGGACACCAGGGAGTTCACAGTCATGCATGGGCCTGCGGATCGGGAAATGGGAGGGCACTGGCCACCAGACAGCCTTTTTACCTTTTTTTTTTTTGTTATGGGACCAGGGATCAGGTACCGAGATGGACTACTAGGCTCCAGGAAATATTATATCAGTATATGGGCTGGCATTCAAAGGGTGGGAGAAACCTCGGTACCAGGGAATAGCTTTATTCTATGTTGGGCAGCAATCAGTGGGAGGGGAGAGCCCCTGGCCACCAGGCATTTAGTTCACATATGTCAGGTTGGTGATCAGAGAGTGAGGGGACCACTAGACACCCAGGGCTTACCTAAAGTAGTACTGGGATGGTGATCAGAAGGGGGACCATGGACCACCGGGGAGAGGTACGTTCCCCCACAGCCAACTTGGTTCTTGGCTGCAGTAACTCTGGCAGTCGCTGTGGTTACCCAGAGTAAGAAGGGGTTTTGTTTGGTGGTATTTGTGCCACGCATAATGACTGCGCTAACCCCTTTTGTGCAGCTCAGATGTGCTGAATATGGGGCTGTGCAGCTATTCCTGTCCCAGCCAGTGCTTTTGAGCACCCACAAACATTACTGTTTTGCGAAAGCACTAACCTTGTTTGCCAGTGCAACCACCCCTTTTGAATATTGTGCTCCGGAACAAAACCCGAATTGCGTGGGCAAACATTCATTTTCATCCATGCAAACTTTTGAATGTCGGGCCCTAGTAGTGCAGATACTTTAGAATAGAATAGAATTTAGATTTGTACAGCACCTTTTATATACTCTGTATCCCAAAGTGCTTTACCATACAATGTTAGATACTGGACATTCGAGGACTGTAGAATATAATAACATTTAGATTTATACAGCACCTTTTATATACACTATACCCAAAGTGCTTTACAATACAATGTTAGATACCGGACATTCGACGACTATAGAATATAATAACATCTAGAGTTATACAGCACCTTTTATATGCACTGTATCCCAAAGTACTTTACAATACAATGTTAGATACTGGACATTCGACGACTGTAGAATATAATAACATCTAGATTTATACAGCACCTTTTATATACCCTGCATCTGAAAGTGCTTTACAATACAATGTTAGATACCGGACATTCAACGACTATAGAATATAATAACATCTAGATTTACACAGCACATTTTATATACCCTGTATCCCAAAGTGCTTTACAATACAATGTTAGATACCGGACATTCGACGACTGCGGAATATAATAACATTTAGATTTGTACAGCGCCTTTTATATACCCTTATCCCAAAGTGCTTTACAATACAATGTTAGATACCGGACATTCGACGACTGTGGAATATAATAACATTTAGATTTGTACAGCGCCTTTTATATACCCTTATCCCAAAGTGCTTTACAATACAATGTTAGATACCGGACATTCGATGCCTGTAGAACATAATAACATTTAGAGTTGTACAGCACCTTTTATATACACTGTATCCCAAAGTGCTTTACAATACAATGTTAGATACCGGAGATTCGACGACTGTAGAATATAATCACATTTAGATTTGTACAGCACCTTTTATAAACACTGTATTCCAAAGTGCTTTACAATACAATGTTAGATACCGGACATTCGAGGACTGTAGAATATAATAACATTTAGATTTATACAGTGCCTTTTATATACACTGTATCCCAAAGTCCTTTACAATACAATGTTAGATACTGGGCATTTGACGACTGTAGAATATAATAACATTTAGATTTATACAGCACCTTTTTTAATATACACTGTATCCCAAAGTGTTTTACAATACAATGTTAGATACCGGACATTCGACGACTGTAGAATATAATAACATTTAGATTTAAACAGCACATTTTATATACACTGTATCCCAAAGTGCTTTACAACACAATGTTAGATACTGGACATTTGACAACTGTAGAATATAATAACATTTATATTTATACAGCACCTTTTATATACACTGTATGCCAAAGTGTTTTATATGCAATGTTAGATAACAGACATTCAACGACTGCAGAATATAATAACATTTAGATTTATACAGTGCCTTTTATATACACTGTATCCCAAAGTGCTTTACAATACAAAGTTAGATACCGGGCATTCGACGACTGTAGAATATAATAACATTTAGATTTATACAGAGCCTTTTTTTATATATACACTGTATCCCAAAGTGTTTTACAATACAATGTTAGATACAGGGATATTCGACGACTGTAGAATATAATAACATTTAGATTTATACAGCACATTTTATATACCCTGTGTCCCAAAGTGCTTTACGGTACAATGTTAGATACCGGACATTCGACGACTATAGAATATAATAACATTTAGATTTATACAGCACCTTTTATATACACTATATCGCAAAGTGCTTTACAATACAATGTTAGATACCGGACATTCGACGACTGTAGAATATAATAACATTTTGATTTATACAGCACCTTTTATGCACGCTGAATTTATTTTGTTTCCTGTTCTAGGTTTAGAAATGGCTGCAAGAATGCCTTCCCCTCGGATTCTTAAGACACACCTGCCATTCCATCTTGTGCCAAAGTCCTTCTGGGAGCAGAACTGTAAGGTAGGGGTTGTGTCAGCGTTGGAGTTTAAGTACTAGAGCACATCACCCTGAAATCCCCCTCCCTCATACACTGTGGACTGTACTGCTCACAGCTTTGACTGAATTGAATTTGTCAGGGGTCACAAGCTTGTCACATCTGCCTGAGAGCTCATCGCTGTTCAGATACACATGGTAATCAGAATTCATTTTTTGAACAGGTGTGGCTCGAGGGCATGCTCGCGACCAACTGGAGAGCTCCTTTACCACGGACGTGTGACATTTATTTTGTAATGCGTGTCTCACACTTAGGTGCCACGGAAGCGGGTTCATTCAGGGGACGTTTCTTTTCATGTATTTTAGTTGCTTTTTTCATTTTCTCTCCAATCCCAGTCCCGCATCCCCAACATGACGCATGCATGTGGAGACACACACACGTCATGCACTACGGGACACCCCACCCCACCAGTCACTCCGTTACCAGCTACGCCTGCCACTGAACCTCCATCTAGTGATGACAGGACTGCAGACGGGCGTCCCCAGAGGAGCACTAATGCCGAAGGGGGTCGTACCCAGGAGGAAATAGGGTGGTATTAGAAGTGCTGTGGTTGGGCATTCCGGTACAGCCCAAGGTGAGGATTAAGTGCCAAGGCAGTTTACTGCTGTCAGCAGTGGTGTTAGCGGGGGCACATACAGTTTCTACAGTCAGAGAGGTGCTGGCGCAGTCTATGTTTAAAGGATTAATTGTTGCTGCCCCAGAGATGTCTGGAGGAAGTGCGTTTACCCAGAGGGCTGCACAATGTGAGAACTCGTGTTGTGCCATACCGTGTGGCATCTGGGTACATGGAAAACTTGAGTGGTGGAGCTTCTGGTACGTCTGGTCCTCAACGGCAGAGATAGCCGGTTCTGAACCCCTGATGGAAGCAGTTTTAATGATGCTTTTTTGGCCAGTAGACAGGTTTGGTGCCGGATTCTGTCATTCAGTGGAAGCCAGCCAGCCCAAGTATAAAGGTCACAGGTGTGTACAAGTCTTGGCGCACCTGTGAGTAGGTGGCAGCTTTGTTTAGAGCAACTGCAGTGCGTTGGAGGGCTGTGTCAGTTGCAGATCCATAGACAGCCAGTCCATAATCGACGAGGGAGACGACAGATCTGTTGATTGCCAGATTCAGTGCTTCGTGAGTTAGACAGTGTCTATGCGGGTAGAGTATCCTGATCCTTGTATTAATAGCCCTAGCGGTGGTATCAATATGATGGGAGTAGGACAGGGATGAGTCTGTTGTTACACCCAGGTATTTAAAGTGAGGAACTAACTCCAGGATGGTGCCGCTGTCATTCCTTAATACCGGGGTAGTTTTTAAGCTTATTTTGAGCCGTGGAGTAAAGCACGGTCTTCATCTTTTTATAGTTCATCACAAGCCTCTGTTCCTTAAATCACATTTCTGCGGAAGCGAAGCCTCTTTGCAGATCTGCTTCAAAAGGTTCCGGGCATAGGTTGCTGGTAAAAATGACTGCATCGTCGGCATACAGGAGCAGATTACAGTGACAGGAGGTTGTGAGATTGTTTAGGAACACACTAAACAAAGGCCAGAGAATTGCCCCTTGTGGTACTCCAGATCTGACAGTCCGGCAGTCAGAGAGGACTTCCCCAATCCTGACTTGCTGGGATCGGTGGCTCAAGTAGCTGTTGAACCAGTTCAGGTTTCTGGAGCCAGACCAATGCCAGACAGCTGTTCAAGGAGGAGCACATGATGCACTGTCAAATGCCTTTGATAGGTCAATGAAGGCTGCCCCTACCAGGTGGCCATGGTCTAAGGTGTTATGGATGAAACCTACAAATTTAAGTAAGCCTCTATCAGTACTATGGCCAACCTGGAAACCATGTTGCTGTGGGCATCGGAGTTGGGGTTGGTTAAGGTATTCAAACATCTAGTCAACCACAATTCGTTCAAGAGTCTTGGAAAAGCGGCGGTAGTATGGAAATGGGTCTGTAGTTGCTGTGTAAGGTCTGGTCCCCAGTCTTGTGAACTGGGGCTACTGTTGTGGATTTCCATCATTGGGGGAAACTGGAGTAGCATCAACAGAGACTCCTTGGACCTTACATTTGTTTGCCTGGCACTAAATAAACTCCTGGGACCACTCACCAAAATAATTAATCCTTCTGAGTGCCTTTTCTAGGTATTTCTTAGCATCTACTCCGGATACCTCTTTGAAATGGAATAGTGACTGGTTTGGGGGTGGTGTAGGTGTCCGCTGAGTGGCACCTGAGGTAGGGGAATTGAAGTAGTCTATCGGGAGCACACTACTAAGGTCAGTGAATGCATGCATCATGGAGTTAGCAATAAGCAGGGTGTCCAGTGTTTGTGCACCATCAACTGTGAGCATGGCAGGGGGTGTTTTTAGGGTATTTCCTTGTGCTATCACTAAGACTGGCCCAGAATGACTTACTGCTGTTTCACTAGTTAGTGAGGGCCTCTTTGTAGTAAGAGCTTTTAGCACAGCGGATTGCTTTTGTACAGACATTGCAGGCTTTCTTGTATTGTTGAATGTTTGCTGCAGTGCCCTGAGCGCGAGCTTTTTGCCAGAGATGATCTCTTGAGGCAGGTTGCTCCAACCGTTCGGGTGTAATCCAGGGGTTAAAAGGCCCTTTGACTCTCCTTGTAGTAACTGGTGCGTGTTTGTTGCAGATGGCATTGAATTTTGACACAAAGAAGTCCAAGGCCTTTTTCATCTCATTGGTGTCATACAGGTCTGTCCAGTCTTGACGTTTTAGGTCTGACTTTAGCTGTGGGAGGTGGCTTTTTAGGAGCATGCAGTTCTTTATGGTTCAGGTGGGGGCTTGCAGTAAGTATTATTCCAGTTGCATTTGACAGGGGAATGGTCACTCATGGAGTCGGGGAATACAGTGAAATCAGTGACATGCGAAGGGCGGTTGGTGAGCACCCAGTCCAGCAAGGTGCTGGTGCCGGTCCTATAGTTCCCTCGAGTTGGTGACTCCACTAATTGGGAGAAATGGATGGCAGATAGGGTATCCTTGCTAGGGGCGAATACTGATGAGAGCCAATTGACATTAAAGTTTGCTAGTAATATGATTTCAGTGTTACGGCTCAGTGGACTGATGTAATCAAACGGTGCTGTCCGTGATCATTTTAGGTGGTATATATTTTATTTTTATTTTAGTTGTTTAACCAGGAGTAGCACACTAAGCTGAAAGTTTTTTTTACAGGAGCGACCTGGGAGCACAGGGAAGTTAACTGACTTGCTCAGGGTCACACAGTAGGCAAGAGGAAGCTGTGGGATTCAAACACAGGTCTGGTCTGCTGAATGTCACCAGATTTGCAGCTCAGAGCCTTAAACCACTGCGCTATACTGCCTATATACTGAGATCACAGTAAGCACTTGGTTGTGTGCCCCAAGAGCATTTATATAGCTGATACTTGGGGGTGGTCATCGCTGCATGGGGAGGGGTAAGATATGCCCCTGGAGAGGGACTTTAGTGTAGATGACGCAGTCGCCCCCTCTTTTCGAGAGATGATCCTGTCAGAACAAGGTGTAACCTGGCAGTGCAATGGCAGTGTCTTATATCTTTAGGGATAACCAGGTTTCTATGACTGATAACACATCAGGGTTATGATGGGAGACCCAGTCCTTTAGGCTGTCCATCTCGGGGAGGAGGCCGCAAATGTTTATGGAGGTGAGCACAAGTCCTGAGGATTTTCGTGGTCGAACGCTGGAGTCATATGGTGGACCAGGATTGGGGTGCACGTCACCTGACATCAGGAGTAGGAGTAGATGAAGTAGTTGTACCAGAATAAGTTTTTAATTAGGTGCCGCTGCCTTTTCCTGGGTATTCATGATTTCATGTTACCAATGTAGGTTGCAACACTATTAAGGAGTGGTACCATAGAGGGCTCATTACTTATGTAGATCAGGTTAACATTCCTGATTGGTTGTTGCTGGGCGCAGTCCTTTACATCAAGGTAGGGTAAGGTCACTGTGCCATACACATGTAGTACCTCCTCAGCAAGTGTAACCTGACTTGACTTGATGGGCCCATTGCAGGGGCCAAACATGGTGACAAGGGTGAGTCCCAGGAGGCACTGTATGGACAGATAGGAGGTGGGAGACACTGCTGATGTACTGTTAAGCAGCATCTTCACTGGAGGGTAAGACAGTGAAAGTGGCTAACTCATAGGCCCCTTTGAGTAAGTGGTTAAGGGAAGGGAATGAGCCGCCTATTGCTTTAAGACACAGTAAGACCCTGAAGGCAGCCAATAGTGTAGTACCGAAGGTGCTTGGAGGAGGGGCTTGAGTGTATTTAATTAAGGTCTGGGTGGGGGGGACAGGAAACAAATCCCCTTGACCAAGACAAATTAAAATTACTGACTATGGCAAGAGGCAAAAGCCAGAAGCCAGAGACGGTCCAAAAAATAGCTGCAGCCAATCACAGTGAGAGCTGTAAGGGCTTTGGCCAATCAGAGAGGAAGTGGCCAGGCCACAGCCAATCTGAAGCCAAGCTGCGGTCCCGGAGGGTCCTTACAGTCTTACCCAGCAGGAGAAGCTTGCCGTCGGGCTGTGGAAGTCGTAGCAGCCGGCTGGAGGCACCAGCCCTGGCCATATGCGGAGGCGGTGAGTGCAGTCAAGGGCTCAAGTCCTAGCAAGAGAAGCTTGCCGTCGGGCTGTTGAAGTTGTAGTGGCTGGCTGGAGGTACCAGCCCTGAGTGTAGGCAGAGGTGGTGAGCCCAGTCAATGACTTAAGTCCCAGTAGGAGAAGCTTGCCATTGGGCCGTCATTGGATAAAATCTGATGTGTTGTCATCAATGACATCATATGCCAACTGTAGAGAAGGGGCTTCAGGATAAACAAGATGGGGAAGGGAGCTGGGCACTGTAGAAAAACTGTATGTTTGAATAAAAAGTAATCGAAAACAATGAATTCTTTAAGACTGTAATCTGTGGCATGACGCAAATTCTGCAGAAAATTTCCACAGCCGCAGAATCATAGAATTCCAGGTGCCTTGCTTGCATCCTTAGAGTACATGAATTGTTCACCATCAGTCTGTGATTCTTGTACCCTACGAATGCATATGAGACCACTCTTAAACTGTCGGACTGGCCGCCTAGGAAGTATAAACATGCAACTATGGTTTGACTGGGATAACCCAGTAAGATGCTAGATCATGTTTGCATGGGGGTCCCAGGAAAGACAGGAGGGGATAACAAGCTGGCTTACTCCTTCAGAGTCTGGCAACAGAGCGCGTACTATGAAAGCTTTTAGAATACACTGGGATGAATTCACAGTCACAAGAGAGATGTTCTCTATACATTTAAAGTTGTGCTCAGATGGTACTCCATGGGATCTCAGCACCCTCCGGCAAACAGTCACTCTTTCTGTCCTCCAGGTATGGCCTCTATCTCACCAAGCTGTATTTCGAATCCCAAATGGTATTTTGTGTATCTTAGTTCATATGGGGTTGGATTCCCATCCTCTGTGACTTAGTACCATGAGGACAGCAGCACCAGCAAATAAAAGATCAGAGTTTATAAAAGCTCTTAACATGCACTGCAGGCTGTGAATCTCCCACTGCTGCAGCTCTCCCCTGAAGTCAGCGTGGAAGTCAACAGAATCACTTATGATCAGAATCACAGGGACCAGCTCCACAGTTGGATGTGGGGCTCTTAGTGCTGACTGTTCCCCTTGAATACACTTCCCAGGTGCTGTCAGCCTTATGCCATCAAATTCATCTCGACCCTGCATTCACTCCCTAGGAATGCCGACCCTGTCATGTGTTACTACTTATAGAGAAATGTTGTTCCTAGAAACTCTGCAGAAAGTACAGGAGTACTGGATGCTAGAGCATTTCTATAGCTGCACAGTGTACAGATGTACTGGATACTGGAGCATTTCCCTAGCTGTACAGTGCACATACGTATTGAATGCTGGAGTGTTTCCCTAGCTGCGCAGTGTACATACCTATTGGATAATGGAGTGTTTCCTTAGCTGCGCAGTCTACAGGAGTATTGGGCACCGGAGTGTTTCCCTAGCTGCACAGTGTACATACGTATTGAACACTGGAGCATTTCCCTAGCTGCACAGTGTACAGAAGTATTGGATACCGGAGCATTTCCCTAGCTGCACAGTGTACAGAAGTATTGGATACTAGGAGTGTTTCCCTAGCTGCACAGTGTACAGATGTATTGGATACCAGAGCATTTCTCTAGCTGAAAGGTACTGAGGTGGATGGAGGGTCGATGCCGAGATAGCCTATACAGAGCAAGCTGGTCTCACAGCACCATGCATGCACAGTCCTATTCTGGCACCGGCTCTCCTCAAGGTTTTTGGCTCCCACGGGGTCCTAGTGCATCCAGCTTAGTCCCATTAGTGTGAATGACTGGTGGGGACTTCGTCCAAGAAGATGTATTGGATACCAGAGGATTTCCCTAGCTGCACAGTGTATAGAAGTATTGGATACAGAAATGTTTCCCTAGCTGCACAGTGTACAGAAGTATTGGATACAGAAGTGTTTCCCTAGCAACGTAGTGTACAGAGGTATTGCATACCGGAGCATTTTCCTAGCTGCAGAATTTACAGGAAATGTTGGATACAGAAGCGTTTCCCAAGTTCTTGGACCACTCATTTGCAATAGTGCATACACCACCAATTGTACTAATATCTTCATGCATGGCTGGCTGAGTGTTCTATCATGCATTTATGTTTAAAGATGTTTAGTCTGGGATGAATGGCATCAGTTAGTATATTGGTCATTGCATCGATCATGGAACTTCCCTTTCCTTTGTCATTAGTGTGTAGTTTTCCTTTTTTTGAGAGGTCAGTAGTCCTTTATTTTCCAGATTATAATACTTTTAAACGTTTCAGTAGCTGCAGCCTGATAAAACTGCAAGTTAGTGTTAGATTACCTTTATTAACTGTATCCATCAGGGGGATTATCTGCACTCAGACTTGTATGAATCATCATAACCCCTCGAATCATCAGCACACAAAGCTATGGTGCTACTATATCCATCAGGTACGTTATCATGCCCCCAACTGTATGGTTTCCTCATGTCTGGCAGATGTGTCATCAAACTTCATGATTTCACCACATCCAGCAGAGAGGTTATCAGCTGTTAAACATGTGGTTTCACCATATCCATGAGGTAGGTTATCAACTGTTAGACTTGTGGTTTCACCATATCCATGAGATAGGTTATCAGCTGTTAGACTTGTGGTTTCACCATATCCATGAGATAGGTTATCAGCTGTTAGACTTGTGGTTTCACCATATCCATGAGATAGGTTATCAGCTGTTGGACTTGTGGTTTCACCATATCCATGAGACAGGTTATCAGCTGTTGGACTTGTGGTTTCACCATATCCATGAGCTAGGTTATCAGCTGTTGGACTTGTGGTCTCACCATATCCATGTGATAGGTTATCAGCTGTTGGACTTGTGGTCTCACCATATCCATGAGATAGGTTATCAGCTGTTGGACTTGTGGTCTCACCATATCCATGAGATAGGTTATCAGCTGTTGGACTTGTGGTCTCACCATATCCATGAGATAGGTTATCAGCTGTTAGACATGTGGTTTCACCATATCCATGAGATAGGTTATCAGCTGTTAGGCTTGTAGTTTCACCATATCCATCAGGTAGGTTACCGCTATCAGACCTCAGACTTGCGGGTTTGCTGAATCTTTCAGGCAGGTTATCAGCCACCAGCTTGTGTTTCAACATATTTATTTGATAAGTTATCACTGACAACCCTCAGACTTGTGATTTCACCATATCCAGCAGATAGGTTATCTTCCCTCAGACTTGTGGTTTCACCATATCCATCAGATAGGTTATCTTCCCTCAGACTTGTGGTTTCACCATATCCAGCAGGTACATTTTCAGCCATTAAGCTGGTGGTTTAAGCATATCTATCATGTAAGTTATCTGCCCTCAGACTTGTGATGTCACCATTCATCATATGAGTTATCAGCCCTCTGGCCTGTGGTTCACCCTTATCCATCAGGGTGGTTCTGGAGGCAGTATTGTGTTTTCCTAAAACTCTGTTTCCCCAAATTTCAGGCTCCCGACACTGTGTGCCTGAAACATGGTTACCCGACAGGTGAAGTTTGCCCACATAAAAACTCTGCAGTGGGAAAACTTCACCGTTGGGCAACTGTGTTTCGGGCTGCTGGCAACAGGATGCTGAAACTCGGGGAAAATACTTTCAGGATCTCGTAATATATCTGGTTCTGGATACTCTGAGCTGTGCATTCCCTATTTCTGCTGGGGAAGCCGTTGACACTGGGTTCTGTGGTTTTCTGATTGTGACTCATCATACCCAGAATGTTATCACTGCTTTCTGTTTCCTCCTGTTCTTATACTAGGTCATCTACGTTGCCAGAAATGCCAAAGACAACGCTGTGTCATACTACCACTTCGACAGGATGAACCTGACTCAGCCAGAACCGGGGACCTGGAAGGAGTACCTGCCAAAATTCATGCAAGGAAATGGTACTGACCAAAGATTTAAAGGGGCACTGTCACTCTCTTGGTACTAAGGATTCAAAGGGGGCTGTTATTCTCTGGGCAGTAACTAAGAATTTAAATGGGCAATGTCACTGTCTTGGTACTATGGATTTAAAAGGGCACTGTCACTCTCTGAGTACTGAGCGAGGATTTAAAGGGGCACTGTTATTCTCTGGGTACTGACCAAGGATTTAAAGGGGCACTGTCAGTCTCTGGATACTGACTAAGGATGTATAGGGCACTAGCACTCTCTTGTTACTAACTAAGGATTTAAGGCAGTACTGTCACTCTCTGGGTACTGAGCAAGTATTTAATGGGGCACTGTCACTCTCTGGGTACTAAGCATGAATTTGAAGGGGCACTGTCACTCTCTTGGTACTGACCAAGGATTTAAAGGCACTGTCACTCTCTGGGTACTAAGGGGCGCTGTCTCCATCTGAGTGCTGACCAAGACCTTAAATAGGCACTGTCACTTTCTGGGTACTGACCGAGGATTTGAAGGGGGCTCTCACTCTCTTGGTACTTATTACATATTTAAAGGGTGAATTTTACTCTTTGGGTATTGACTTCAGATTTAAAGGGGGCTGTGACTCTCAAGACACTAACCATAGATTTAAATGGAGCTGTAACTCTCAGGGTACTGACCACAGGTTTAAAAAGGGCCATAACTCTCTGCACATTGACTGAAGCTTTAAAGAAGGATGTCATTGTCTCAGTACTGCCTACGGACTTAAAAGAACACTGTTACTCTCTGAGTACTGACCAAAGAATTAAAGTAGCACTTTTGGTGTCTGTTCACTGACCACTGATTTAAAGGGAAACTGTTACTACTGACCAAGGATTTAAAGGGGGGCTGTTACATTCTGGGTACTGAAAAAGATGCTTGCCTTACAATGGGCATTTGACATGCAGGTAACCAGGGTAAGGGAACAAGTTCCTTGACAGTGGCAGCCTGGGGGGGGGGCAGTACCACCATGCCCTGCTGCAGTAACCCTTCACTTTGGGCCAGCAAGCTTGCTTCTACACACGGTGGCAATCATCCTGTATGTAATCCCCTCATGGGTCCTGTGTACAGTCACTCAGCAGTAGCAATCTTCCTGCACTTAAGCCCATCTTGGGTCCTGTGTACAGTCAAACAGCAGTAGCAATCTTCCTGCACTTAAGCCCATCTTGGGTCCTGTGTGCAGTCACGCAGCAGTAGCAATCTTCCTGCACTTAAGTCCATCATGGGTCCGGTGTACAGTCACACAGCAGTAGCAATCTTCCTGCACACAAGCCCATCTTGGGTCCTTTGTACAATCACACAGCAGTAGCAATCTTCCTGCACTTAAGCCCATCATGGGTCCTGTGTACAGTCACGCAGCAGTGGCAGATAAGGACCTCCACAAGCAGATTCATTTGTGCCTCCATGGTCACAGGCCACATGCATAGGCAGACCACGTAAGGGATATAGTTCACCACTGTTAGACATGAAGTGCTTTGAGATATGTATACCCATGTGTCTGAGGGTTGCATTCTGTCTCTCGGGTCACTATTTCATGTTCTCCTTTTATTAGTGAGCTGGGGCTCCTGGTACGATCATGTCAAAGGATTCTGGGAGAAGAAGGACCAGCACCAGATCCTCTATATCTTTTATGAAGACATGAAAGCGGTGAGTGATGGACAGACAGACACTGTGGACGGATGTCAGACAGACAAATAATCTGAGACCATCATTTGTAATGAGAAAGAAATAAACTAATCAATTGGGAATTGAACCTGGGGACTCTGAATACCTTCCATGGTCATTATGGATAAGCTATAAAGCCAACTAGTTACTTGAGATTCACTTGACCCCTTTTGCTGACCTGACTGCTCTCTAAGTAGTATCTGTATTTCCTGTGCACATGTTCTCAGTTTTGGTATCCCTAGGTGACATTATTTTAGGCTCCTCCAAGGGAGAGGCTATAGAAACTGAAGTGGGACATGGTCATACTCGCAGAGGTTCCATTACTACTGCAACTTATCGAACAAGCACTCAAAGAGTTGGGATCCAGCCAACATTTGATTTTGGGTCTGTCTCGAGCATTACTACAGCTCCAAGGAAACTTGGTACAACTTATTAAAATGAAATGGGAGGATGACCTAAATAGAGTTATTACAGAAAAACTGTGGTCTCATGATCTGGGTAAAGTTCATAAATTAGCTTCCTCACATCAATGGAAGGAGCTACTGCCTGGTGAAAGTATGGAGACCCAATCACCTTTGCCACTCATGCCTATAATTTCTGGTTATGCCCACAGCTGTCACTGTTCTTTTCCAACAGCACAGCACCTCCTACACACAATGCTGTGGTGTTGGTAGATGGGAGAGTGTCCAGGTACCACCAACAGCACAGCATGCCTATACATCATGCTGGGGTATTGGTAGATAGACTGCATCCAGGTACATCTAACAGTACAGTACCCTCTACACACCATGCTGAGGTGTTGGCAGATGGAGTGTGTTCAGGTACCTCCAACAGCACAGCACCCCCTACACACAATGTCAGGGTGTTGGTAGATGGAGGGTGTTTAAGTACATCCAACAGTACAGCATTCCCTACTCACCATGCTGGGCATTCATAGACGGAGTGTGTCCAGGTACCTCCAACAGTATAATACCCTCTACACACGATGATAGGGTGTTGGTAGATGGAGGGTGTTTAAGTACCTCCAACAGTACAGCATTCCCTACTCACCATGCTGGGCATTCATAGACGGAGTGTGTCCAGGTACCTCCAACAGTATAGTACCCTCAACACACGATGATAGGGTGTTGGTAGATGGAGGGTATTTAGGTACCTCCAACAGTACAGCATTCCCTACTCACCATGCTGGGCATTCATAGACGGAGTGTGTCCAGGTACCTCCAATAGTATAGTACCCTCTACACACAATGATAAATTAATCAAATACACATACAGTACAGTCAGTTTCTCATATACATGTCAAAATAAGTTTAAAGACATTTACAAACATGCACAGAATCCTGTTTAATTTTATTGCTAAAAGCACAGCACCACCTACACACTATGCTGTGGTGTTGGCAGATGGAGTGTGTTCAGGTACTTCCAACAGCAGAGCACCCTCTACACACCATGCTGGGGTGTTGGTAGATGGAGTGTGTCCAGGTACTTCCAACAGCACAGCATCCCCTATACACCATGCTGGGGTGTTGGTAGATGGAGTGTGTACCGGTACCTCCAACAGCACAGCACCCCCTACACACCATGCTGGGGTGTTGGTAGATGGAGTGTGTCCTGGTACCTCCAACAGCACAGCACCCCCTACACACCATATTGGGGTGTTGATAGATGGAGTGTGTCAGATATACGATGGTATCCCTAAACTCAGTAACCTGAGTCTCGGGAGCCAACCCCACTGGACCAAAATGCAGCCCGCCGAATCAATCAGATGCCCGAAAATATGATTTCTGGCATCTAATTGAAAAAAAATCACATGGCATATCAGGGGCTTCACCCCACAAACCCCCCACGCCCCCGTAACTAAAATATCTAACTCCAAGGGGGAGCAAACCTCAGAGTTAGAAATAAAAAGGTTATGGGGCTAGGAGTGGTAAAACAAATCTCGCCTGCAGCGCGGATAGAACCCGCACCTACACAGCATGCTGGCTGAGCCGCCACAGTGTAGTACGCAACATTCACAAGTATACCCTTGAAGAAAGGAGGGAGAGAGGGGACATGATAGAAACCTTTAAGTACCTCAAGGGAATCAACAAAGTCCAGGAGGGTAGCATCTTTCAGAAAAAGAGATGTGTAAGAACAAGGGGGCACAATTTAAAGTTAGAGGGGGGACAGCTCAGAGGTAATGTGAGGAAATTATTTTTCACGGAGAGAGTTGTGGACACATGGAACCGCCTTCCTGGAGAGGTTGTGGGGTCTAAAACAGTGGGGGAATTCAAACATGCATGGGATAGACATAAGGCAATTATAGTGGGGGGTTGCAGGAAGTAGGCTGCTGGTTAACTAGAATCTGCAGTTTATCCAATAGGTAGGGAAATGGGAAGACTGGGTAGGCCAAGTGGTCCTTATCTGCCGTCAACGTCTATGTTTCTACGTAACACCAGTGGGGCAGCTTAGCCAGCCTTCTCATTCTCTGTGGTTTTCAATCCTACAGACAGGGGTAAGGTAGCAATCCATCGCATCTGCTACCTTACCCCTGTCAACGTCCCTTGGGATTGCTTATGCCGGGATGCTCACTGTCATGATACTGAACCTGTCAGACAATACTGCCCAGGCAGGTCAGAGCTGTGATAGTGAGCCTCGCCATTGCATAAGGGTACAGGTGGAGTGTGTCCAGGCACATTCAACAGCACAGCGCTCCCTAAACACCATTCTGGGGTGTTGGTAGATGGAATGTGTCCACATACATCCAACAGCACAGTGCCCCCTACACACCATTCTGGGGTGTTGGTAGATGGAATGTGTCCAGATACATCCAACAACACAGTACCCCCCTACACACCATGCTGGGGTGTAGGTATGTGTAGTGTGTCCAGACACATTCAACAGCACAGCACCCTCTACACACCATGTTGTGATGTTGGTAGATGGACTGTATCCAGGTACCTCCAACAACACAGCCCCCCCTACACACCATGCTGGGGTGTTGGTAGATGGAGTGTGTACAGGTACCTCTAACAGCACAACACCTCCAATACACCATGCTAGGGATTGGTAGGCAGAGTGTGTCCAGGCACATTTGACAGCTCAGCACCCCCTACACACCATGCTGTCATGGTGGTAGATGAAGTGTGTCTAAGTACCTCCAACAGCACAGCGCCCCCTACACACCATGCTGGGGTGCTGGTAGATAGAGTGTTTTCAGGTACCTCCAACAGAACTGCACCTTCTACAGACCATGCTGGGCAGTTGGTAGATCGAGTGTGTCCAGGTACCTCCAACAGCACCGCACTTTCTGCAGACCATGCTGGGGGGTTAGTATCTGGAGTGTGTCCAAGTACCTCCAACAGCACAACACCCCCTACTCCCCATGACGGGTGTTGGTAGATGGGAGTGTGTGTTCAGGAACCTCCAACAGCACAGCACCCCTACACCATGCTGGAGTGTTGGTAGCTGGAGTGTGTCCAGGAACCTCCAACAACACCGCATGTTCTACAGACCATACTGGGATGTTGGTAGATGGAAGTGTGTCCAGATACCTCCAACAGCACTGCACCCCCTACACATCATGCTGAGGTATTGAAACATACATACACAGACTTTGACGGCAGATAAGGACCGCTTGGCCCACCCAGTCTGCCCATTTCCCTACCTAATGTATAAAATGCTGATCCTAGTTAACTAACATCATACTCCCTCCTACCCCCCACTATAATTCACTTATGTCTGTCCCATGCATTCCTGAATTTCCCCACTATTTTTGACCCCACAACCTCCTCAGAAAAGCCATTCCATGCATCCACCATCCTCTCTGTGAAAAAATACTTACTCATGTTGCCCCTGAGCCATCCCCCCCTTCCCCATCAATGTCCCCTTGTTCTTGCACATCTCTTGTTCTGAAAGATGCTACCCTCTTGGACTTTGTTGAGTCCCTTGAGGTATTTTTTTTTCCTTAATGATATCTTGGAGAACACCTGTGATCGGATGCTCATTTGTAGGTTCCGTGTCAGTTACAAGAAGAAAGTGAACAGGTACATAGCATTACATACCAGGCATTACATTACAAGCAAGTACAAAACTGCATTGGTACAAAACAATACATTACAAGCTAGGTAGACAATAAATTGGTGTGGATTACAAGACTGAGATAACATTTAGCTTAAGGTATAACATTTAGACATTTAGCTTAAGGTATAACATTTAGACATTTAGCTTAAGGTATAACATTTAGACATTGGTGAGAAGGTGTCTGTGTCAAGAGTTAAGCCTGCTTGTGGGGGAGAAACAGAGTGGAGAACGTGCACAGCTGCGGCATAGTGAAGTGTATGCCTGCATAAGGAGTTAAGAACAGACTTAAGGAAGGTTGGAGACAATGGGGCTAGGAGAGCAGCAGACAGGGGGCATGAGGGTGGGGACAGAGGGGGAGTGTGTGCCCAGTGGGGAGGGGAGGGGGTAGATGGGGGGGTGGGACAATGAAGTGCTATGAAGATAGGTGCCCCTAGGATTAGGTGGAACACTAAGTGCTACTGCTTTGTGGTGATCCAAATGTAGGAGAGTTGTTTTGGTCATCACAAATGGCCACCAGAGTCACAGCTTTCATCTGTGGCAAGGTGCTACCTGAGCTTACGCTTGATAGCTCCAATGGTTGTGGTATCAGGGATGGCTGAAGGAAAGGCGTTGGTCCAGTGTGGTGCATGGTAGTAGAATGCATGCTGACTCTGTACAGTGCGGCATCTAGGTTCGCTGAAAATTTGGCTGTGGGTGCTTCTGGTCAGCCCAGCACTTACATGGCGTGTGAGCAGATTCTGGACTTCTGGTAGCGTCCGATTTAATGTGATTTTTTGGGGGGGCCAGTAGACAGGTATGGTACTTAACTCTGCTCTTCAGCTGGAGCCCATGAATAGAGCTCACAGGTGTGTGTAAGCCTTGCAGCACCTGTGAGGAGCTGGCAGGCCTTGTTAAGGACCAGGGAGATGTGATGAAGCGCTGAGTCCAGTGCAGAACCGTAAACCGAGAGGCCATAGTCAACTCGGGAAACGACTGAGATGGTGATGGCCATGTTAAGTGCTTTATATATTACATGTGGTACTTAAACGTTTCTATCTTGTCCCCCCTCTCCCTCCTTTCCTCAAGGGTATACATATTTAACTTCTTTAGTCTCTCTTCATATGGTTTCTTGTGCAGACACTGCACCATTTTAGTTGCCTTCCTCTGGAATGCCTCCATCCTTTCTATGTCCTTGCGGAGATGGGGTCTCCAGAACTGCACGCAGTACTCCAGATGGGGTCTCACTAACTGTCTGTACAAATGGATGACAACTTCTTGTTTTCTACTGGTGATGCAGAGACATTAATTCTACAAGCAGCTAACCTATACAAGAAGTCTTTATACAGCACATACATATACAGCAAGGGGCATCTCCCTAAGCAACCCAGTATCCCCTAGCCCTGCCAACCTTTAGGTTATCTGATATGACTACACCCAGCTCCCTTTCCATTTTTGTTGTTGGTAGTAACCCCCCATTGTGTACTCTTCCACTGGGTTTTGTTTCCCTGGTGCATTACTTTGCACTTCTTTGCACTGAATCTAAGCTGCCATACTTTTGATGATTCCTCTAACCTTGTCAAGCCCCTTCTCATCCTTTCCACCCCCCTCCTTGTGTATCAGCCCTGTTGCAGACCTCTGTGTCATCTGCAAAGAGGCAAAGAGATGTTGGTAGAAGGAGGATGTTCAGGTACCTCCAACAGCACAGTATCCCCTACACACAATGCTGGGGTGATAGCAGATTGAGGGTGTCCAGGTATCCCCAACAACTCAACACCGCACCTTCTACAGACTATGCTGAGGGGTTGGTAGCTCGAGTGTGTCCAGGTACCTCCAACAGCACAGCACCCCCTACATACCATGCTGGGATGTTGGTAGATGAAGTGTGTCCAGGTACCTCAAACAGCACAAAGCCCCCTACAGACCATGATGGGGGGTGGTAGGCGGAGACTGATCAGCCGACACTGGAACCTGCAACACTGAACCAGAGACATTAGTTCTACAAGCAGCTAACCTTTACAAGAAGTCTTTATACAGCACATACATATACAGCAAGGGGCAGTGACAGGAATTAAGCACTGGGGAGATACAAGGTTCTCACCTTATGGTTCCTCAACAGCAGCTTTATCTTGCAGAACCCAGAGCGAGAGATCCGGAAGGTGATGGAATTTCTGGAGAAAGACTTGCTGGACAATGTCGTCGACAAGATTGTTCACCACACCTCCTTCTCGGCAATGAAGGAAAACCCCATGGCCAACTATAGCACTACACCAAAAGTCGTCTTTGATCAGAGTCATTCCCCCTTCATGAGAAAAGGTAGGTGTTGTATGTCTCATGGCCCAAGAAACCCCTCACTGCAGTCATTGTTGGTGTTGGGCATCATCCCAAGTGCCCTGTAGGGGACTTGAACCCATTACCATTCAATCGTCCTGTCCTAGAAGTGAATGCGCTGGCAACAGAGCTACTGACTGGATTACTATGTTGCAATACCGCTAAACAAGCCAGTGCAGGCTGGTGGGGGAGTGCTGCTGTGTCAGTTGTGGTCCAGCCACTATCAGAT
This sequence comes from Neoceratodus forsteri, assembly GCA_016271365.2. Classification (NCBI taxonomy): domain Eukaryota; kingdom Metazoa; phylum Chordata; order Ceratodontiformes; family Ceratodontidae; genus Neoceratodus; species Neoceratodus forsteri. The sequence continues at coordinate 291,651,165 of JADMNL010000026.1, forward strand.
CCAGCAGAGAACTAACTTCTGTTATCCCCTTTTGGCCAACAAACAGTAGCCTTTTAACAGAATCTGCAGTTTTATAACATAACATGTTATATTATTCAGGGAACGTGTTACCCCGTTGGTGAAATTTGAAATCCATCCCTGAGCTCAGTAGCCTTCTATAACACTTTGGGTTCTAGAGCCTACCAGAATGGTCATGTTAGTATTCCAAGTTCAGGTCCATTTGATGGGTCTCTACCACCACATCATTGCAGTGAGTCACCATAGTGTGACTGGAACTTTCTTTTAGTACTGGTGAGAAGTTGTGCCCTGACCACATTTTAGTTCTTGCTCACATGGGACGCAGAACCAGAGTGGTAGTCAGCGTAAAAGTGAGGTCGGCTGGGTAATGAATGCGGCGTATGCAGTGGCATTCTGTTTCTCAAATGTTTGTACCTTGTCTTTCTCATGTTTTCATTTGCCATAGGGGAAGTCGGAGACTGGAAAAACCACTTCACAGTGGCTCAGAATGAAGAGTTTGAGAAAGACTACAGGAAGAAGATGGCGGGAACCTTGCTGAGATTCCGCACAGAGCTCTGATCTTTCAGGGGATCGGTAAGGATGCAAGAAGGGACAATCCATCTAGAGCCATCTGAAGGACAGGAAGAAATTGTGTCTGCCTCCATTTGAGTTTCAACCATCAAATCAAAGTTTCATTAAAGTTCAATAAAATTGTAAAAAAAAAAAAAAAGTAATGACATTATTTGCCCTGCTTTTTCTTTCTCTGTAATGACTTCATAAATTCCTCTGTTTCTTATATGTATGCAAAATGCTTGATGCAAAACTACAACAATACATATTTATGTGTGTGTATATGTGTGTGTGTGTGTGTGTGTATATATATATATATATATATATATATATATATATATATATATATGTAGAGAGATAAGATTTTTATATCATGCATTTCAGTTTTCCAAAAAGTTACAAACTTGCTTATTAGTTAATGCTAAGAGTTTTTGCCCCAATTTTGTATCTTTAAATTTCAGAGGAACTGTTACTGTTCCTTATAACATGGGCATATATGTTTCTGAAAGATGACTGGATAAAATGGATCATGTGAGCATTCATTAATTACACATATTTTAAGAGTAAGTGGATGTAGTGAGAAGTCACGGAGCATAAGTCTTAGTGAAGTGACTGAACTAATTGTGCTGCCGCTGGAAAGAAAATGACGAGCAGCCATGTTGTTTTCCGACTTAGCGAGAGAACCCACCCACCCAGCCAATGGACACTGTCACTCCCAGTTAAACGCCTAGGCACAGTGTATATGCCTGTAGTGACACAGCAAGCAAGTATGGAAAGAGTTGTGTGGGACGTTGGGGAACTGTCGCAGCTGCTCATATAGTTTACAAACATCGGGGCACCGCTTGACTTACAGTAACACACAGTGTGTGGTCGTCAGCGGGGTCATCATGTGAACCCCTTGTTAACCAAGGAAGAGAGAGAGAGACAGGCCTGCCCCCGTGTCCTGTGCTCCATATCTGGAGCCCCGTTCAGTGCAGTGCATTTTTAATCCCCTGGAGTCATAATGTTTTTAGCTGTGTCCCAGAGAATGTTCCATTACCAGCAACCCGAGAGGTCCAAATCGGTGTGTCAGGAGATGTCGCGCTGCTCACATTCCGTTCCATAACCCTGCAACTGAGCGCATGACGTCACATAGCAGTAAAGGTGCAAGTAATATAAGTAAGACAGAGCGCTGTGTAACTTATTAGTATGATGATCAGAACAGTTTTCATTTGTTGTTGACATGCCTTGTCAGAAAATGAAATGTAAAGCAATGTGGCTTCAGAATTAATGCACATGTACCGGAATTGAATTGCATTGCAGTGCAGTACTGTTTTGAGAACGATAGAATTTTGTTTATGTGGCATCATGGTGGATAGAGGAAAATGAGGAGAATGGCTGTAAATTTGTCATTATTTGATGATTTGTCAGTAAAGTACTTGCCCTTTCAATATGTTCTTAGTGGCACTTTGTTTTCCAGTGGCAGGACACAGAATGGTTTGTGGCACAACGTCCTACTGTGCTGGAAAGACAAATAATAAAGTTCCTATGTTTTTTGCATGTAAGGACAGTATTCTTTACTTATTTGACTACATATTTAGTCCATGTTATAAGCACAATAACCAGGGTCCCTGGTGTTCTGCGGCAGAATTTTCTGATTTCTGCGGCAGGGCTTCTTGACTTCTGCGGCAGCATTTTCTGATTTCTGTGGCATGATTCATTCATTTCTCTGGCAGAATGCAGTCCTGTCATTAGCTAAATATGATGTGATGTCATCGATGACATCACATACTGAGCATAGAGGAGGGGCTTCAGGATAAACGAGGTGGGAAAGAAAGCCTGACACTATGGAAAAACAGTATATTTGTATGAAAATTCACCAAAAACAATGAATTCTGTGGCACTATATATATTCTGCGGCATGATGCAAATTCTGCGGCAAATTCTGCAACCGCAGAACCACAGAATTCCAGGGGCCTTGACAATATCCCACTCCAGGGTGTGCAGTTATTGGGGATTAATCAACACCCCATGTGCTGTGAGGACACTCGGCCTGTGGCCTCGTACCTCACAACACACCCGGGGTGTTGATTAATCCCCAATAACCACACACCCTGTCGTGGGTTATTGCTTACTTATAACACTAAGCAGTGGTTCAGCGATAAAAACAGAAGGGCCATTAAGCAGTCCTTTATCCACAGTAGTGATTTTAAACTTATATTCACAATGTACATAATTACATTTATCAACGGCAGAGATATGACAATTAGCCATAATAGTAATATCATTTTTATCTACAGCAATGATATGCCCTTTATCCACAACAGTGATATCACCTTTATGAATGATAAGGATATCCTGTTTAGCCACAATAATGATATGATGTTTATCTACAGTAGTGATACCACGTTTACCTACAATAGGGATGAGGTTTGTATTCAACATTTTTATTAAATTTTAAGTTTACAACATTGAAAATAAATAAATAAAACAAGTCAGGGATTACATATTGTGGAAATGAACAAAGCTAATAACATGATTATTGGGCTAATAACGTATAATACAGTCAGTAACGATAACAATAAACCTCTCTTAGATGTAAATCTTAGATGTAAATTCTAGCTTTCACCCACTTATCTCTTACCAGACCTTTTTCCCAAAATCCCATCACCCTCGCTTTAATCTTTCAGTACTGTTTTATTTTTTTTTTCCTTTTTTTATTATAACCCAGTTTCATTGGCTCAATGCTTTGTATATATGTGAATATTCCTGCATCTGCTCATTTATAATGTCTTTGTTTTTTTATATTCAATCTGTATCTAGTATTTGTGCAAAATTGTACCTTTATATTGTTATGACCAATCAGGTCCATCTTGTAAATGAGCTATGCTCAATGATGCTCGCCTGAATAAATAAAGATTTTGATTGATTGATTGATTGAAATCAGACGTATACTTGTCATAAAATAGAGACTGTAAATTCAAAGCCCTTATACTTCGGGGGCTCCAAATGACTTAGTATCTAAGCAACCAAGGTGCCAATTTGACAGACATGTGAAGATAAATGTTTATTCCATTTCATGTTATACTGTTCCATTTTGCCCAAGGCAAAGTGTGAGAGATGTTCATGTGTAGCCAAAGTATTCAGAGACTCAGTCCACGAATCAAGGGTGGGAAGTCTGGTGGACCTCCAGTTCATTAGGCTCAGTCTCTTTGCCTCAGTTAGGGTAGTGTTGATCCAGTCCTGCTGTGCATTGTTGAGATCACAGGTGGAGGGAAAGATGCCCATCAGTACCAGTTTGGGTGTATCTGGGATGGACTAGGAGGCAACTTTAGAACAAATAGAACATTTTTCCAAAATAAAGCTAATTTGGGACAGGACCATAGTATGTGTGTTAGATTATCTTTCTGAAAGTTACAACGCCAGCAAATTGGTGTTGACAGCAGCCTTTTTCATACAGCACTTTTGGTGTTTGATACCACCTACAAATGATGTTATTTTGCGACACTTTGCATTTTATGTCCGTGCTTGCAGTATTTGCATGCATAAAGGCGGGAGACCATCCCTGGGGTGTGATATCCTCCCTTATTTCCTGGAACCAAAATCTACATGTTTCTGCCAATTCGTCAGGTTGAGAGGATAATAAATTATGGTATATGAGGCCTGTTTTTCCCTTACTTTTGGAGTTCCACGTGTTTAAGATTTTTGTAATAGGGTTGTTTGGTACTTTCATTGAGGAGTCTAATAATGTAGATAGGGAACTTCTAATTTGTAAGTAACACCAAAAATCTAAACTGGGAATTGAGTAGTCCCTCTTTATCTGTTCAAAGGATTTAAATATGCTAGTAATTGGATCTAAACGGTATTTGATTAGCCAGATTTTCTTCTTATTCCATAGGTGTCAGTTTAGCAGGGAGACATTACTTGAAATAACGTTATTGCCCCATATTGGCATTAGTTCTAGGGGTGGTAGTATCCTATTGGTTCCTAAGCACTGAGCTAAACAGTGTTGCCATGCTTTTCTGGTGATACTGATAGCCTTAAAACGTAGTTGTGGAGGAGTTAGGGTGTTACATAGGAGGTTGGCGGGATGAAATGTTTTGGACAAATATTCTTCTAAGTTTACTCAAATGGAGGCATGGACTGGATCCCAGTATAACTATTGCAGAGCTTGTTCGGGCAAATAAGCCCAGTAGTACCCTTCGATCCCCGGGTAAACTCTATCCTCCTTATTTCCAGTGCATAAATAGTTTTTTGCAATTGATACGTGGAGTTTTATTTTCCCATGTGAATTTTGAGTTGATGTTATTGTATTTATTTAAATAGTTTTTGGTTGTCTTTAGAGGAATATAGGATAGGGGGGATGCAATGTTGGGCATGGCCATCATTTTGACAGCAGAGATCTTCCCTCCAAGCGATAAATTAATTTTAGACCACCTAATACAATCTTGTCAATATCCTGTAGGACTGGGAGTATATTCATCGTAGGCATACTCGATATTTGTGTGGTGAAAGGAATACCCAAGTATGTGATATTTTGTTTCAGTTTTAGCCCCGTTTGTAGGTAGAGCAAGTGACTACTGTGAGAGTTCAGTGGTAATGTCTCTGTCTTGTCTGTGTTGACATGTAGGCCTGAACAAACAGCAAAAGAATGGAGGGGGGACATTAATCGTGGAAGGGATTGCTTAGGGTTAGATACGATAGCCAGTAAATGATCTGCATAAGCTAAAGTTTTATAATGTGAATTATTTATTTTAAGTCCTTGGCCCAAATATTCAAACTGCGCCAGGCTGTGGCGCAAGCCTGGGCACAGCTCAACTTGGCTGCGCAGGGGCGTGGACTGGGCGATATTCAACGGAGCTGCGCCATGGCTCAGCAGCTTTGAATATCGCACCCTGACCACCCACAGTGCGCATGGTGCAGTGGCACTGTGCCAGAGTCAGTGGCCAGAGTGGAGCATGGGGATGAATTGGTGCAAAGTTCCATTCGCTGAGCACAACTACCATGATATTCAAAGTTGACATGCAAATGGGGCCATAATGTATGCAAGGCGCAAATGGTTCCATTTGCATGTCACTATGGCCCCATTTGCATGCAGGTGTTCGATCCCTGACGACTTGCACCTGGCGCCCTGCCAGGCAGCAGCCTTCGGGGGACCGACGACCCCTGCAGCGCGGCAATGTGCCCCACAGCCTGATCGCAGGCATTAGTAAAGGAAATAAACTCTCTATATCCCTGGTGGTCCAGTGGACCGCTGCCTGCCCGATCGCGAGCTGAAGTAAAAAATATATGTCTCCTATATCCCTGGTGGTCCAGTGGACCGCTGTGTGCCCGATCATGAGCTGAAGTAAGAAATATAAGTCTCCTATATCCCTGGTGGTCCAGTGGACTGCTGTCGGTCCTATCGCGGGCTTCAGTAAATCAAAAGAGTTATCCTATATCCCTGGTGGTCCTGTGGACCGATATCTGCCCGATCGCGGGCTTAAGTAAAATAGCAATGACTCCCATATCCCTGGTGGTCCAGCAGACCCCCCCATCCCCACCTGCCCAATGATCCCCACCGCCCCGCTCCCCCCGGGTCAGTGGCGGGTGGCAGCTCCCCACCTGCCTGCTGCCTCACCACCCGCCGACTGACACCGTCGGTACGGCTGTACACCCATTGGTCCACAGCGTGAGCCAATGGGCGTGCAGCCCATACCGTACTACACATTCAGAGGTGTTGGTAAATGGAGTGTGTCCAAGTATGTCCAACAGCACAGCACCCCCTACACATCATGCTGGGGTGTTGGTAGATGGAGTGTATCCAGGTATATCCAATAGCACATTGCCCCTACACACCATACTGGGGTGTTGGTAGATGGAGTGTGTCCAGGTACATCCAACAGCACAGCACCCCCTAAACACCATGCTGTGGTGTTGGCAGATGGAGTGTGTCCGGGTATCTCCAAAAGCGTGGCACCTCTACATACCATGCTGGGGTGTCGGTAGATGGAGTGTGTCCAGGTACCTCCAACAGTACAGCCCCCTACACTTAATGATGGGGTGTTGGTAGACTGAGTGTGTCCCAGTACCTCCAACAGCTCAGAACTCACTACCCACCATGCTGGGGTGTTGGTAGATGGAGTGTGTCCAGGTACCTCCAACAGCATGGCACCCCCTACACACCATGCTGGGGTGTTGGTAGATGGAGTGTGTCCGGGTACCTCTAACAGCACAGCACCCCCTGCTCACCATGTTTGGGTGCTGGAAGATGGAGTGCGTTCAGGTATCTCCAACAGCACAGCACTTCCTACACACCATGATGGTGTTGGCAAGAAGTTGTGTGTCCAGGTATCTCCAACAGCACTGCATTCCCTACACATCATGCTGGGGTGTTGGGAGATAGAGTGTTTCCAGGTGCCTCCAACAACACAGCACCTCCAACACGCCATGATGGGGTGTTGATAGGTGGAGTGTTTCCAGGTACATCCAACAGCACAGCACCGCTACACACCAGGCTGGGTGTTATTAGATGTTTGTTGTTTTTCCAGGTACATCCGGCAGCACAGCACCCCTTTCACATCATGCTGGAGTGTTGGTAGATGGAGTGTGTTCAAGTATCTCCAACAGCAAAGTGCCCCTTACACACCATGCTTGTCTGTTGGTAGCTGGAGTGTCCAGGTTTCTGCAACAGCGCAGCACCCCCTTCTCACCATGCTGGGGTGTTAGTAGATGGAGTGTGTCCTGGTAAATCCAACAGCACAGCACCCCGTATACACCATGCTGGGGTGTTGCAAGATGGAGTGTGCAGGTACCTCCAACAGCACAGCACTCCATAAACACCATGCTTGAGTGTTGCCAGATGGAGTGTGGCCGAGTATCTCCAACAACACAGCCCCCCCTACCCACCATGTTCGGTTGTTGGAGGATGGAGTGTGTCCAGGTACCTCCAACAGCACAGCACTTCCTAGACACCATTCTGGGGTTTGGAAGATGTTGTGTCTCCAAGTACCTCCAACAGCACAGCATTCCCTAGGTACATTGATCAGCAGAGCACTCCCTAAACACCATGCTGGGGTTTTGGTAGATGGAGTGTGTCCAGGTACCTCCAACAGCACAGTACCCCCTACACACCATGCTGGAGTGTTTGTAGATGGAGTCTGTCCAGCTTCCTCCTACACACCAGGCTGCAATGTTGGTAGATGGTAAGCTGTGGAGAAAGGGAGGTAAAGAAACAAGCCCCAGAGACTGCAGGTGATGGGGATCCCCCATGGCCCCACCATTGGGGTACATTGTGGAGGAAGGTAGGTAACAGAAAAAGGTCCAGAGACAGCCAGTTAGTGGGGAACCCCAAGGACCCCACTATTAAGGGTAAGCTGTGGAGGAATGGAGGTAAGGGAACAAGTCCCAGATATAGTGGGGGTTGGGGAACCCCTACGGCCCCACCATTAAGCTGTGGAGGAATGGAGGTAAGGGAACAAACCCCAGAGACAGTGGGGATTGGGGAACCCCAATGGCCCCATCATTAAGCTGTGGAGGAATGGAGGTAAGGGAACAAGCCCCAGAGATAGTGGAGGATGGGACAGGGGGGAACCCCAGTGGCCCTACCATTGGGGTAAGCTGGGGAGGAATGGAGGTAAGGGAACAAGACCCAGATACAGCGGGGAATGTGGGGAACGCCAGTGGCCCCACTACTAGGGGTAAGCTGTAGAGGAATGGAGGTAAGGGAACAAACCCCAGAGACAGTGGGGGATGGGGAAACCCAGCAGCCCCACCATTTAGAGATAAGCCATGGAGGAATGGAGGTAAGGGAACAAGTCTCAGAGACAGCAGGTGATGGGGAACCCCAACGGCTCCATCATCGGGGGTCAGCTGTAGAGGAAAGGCTTAATGAAATGTGGTAACCTTTTTTCAAATTTAAAAATATTTCTGATGGAACCCATGTTAGCTAAGAGTCTTGATGCTGTGTACTCTATTACTACTACATTATTGATACATTTAATTAACTGTTTGTTTATGGTGATAATTTCATGGAATTATCCACCTTAAAATCAATAAACTTTTAAATTGAAAAAGATATGGAAGAAAGGAGATCAGGGATCAACCTCAGAGACAGTGGGGGAGGTGGGAACCCCAATGGCCCCACCATAGGGGTAAGTTGTGGAGGGATGGAGGTAAGGGAACAAGCTCCAGAGACAGCATGAGATGGGGGAACCCCAACAGCCTCACCCCAGGGTAGGCCGTGAAGGAACGGAGGCAAGAGAACAAGCCCCAGAGACAGTGGGGGATGGGAAACCCCAATGGCCTCACCCTGGGGGTAAGCTGTGGAGGAACGGAGGAAAGGGAACAAGCCCTAAAGACAGTGGGGGATGGGGAACCCCAATGGCCTTACCCCAGGGGTAAGCTGTGGAAGAACTGAGGTAAGGGAACATGCACCAGAGATGGTGGGGGATGAGAGTGCGGGAACCCTGATGGCCCCATTATGGCAGTAAGGTGTGGAGGAATGGAGGTAAGGGAACAAGCCCCAGGGACAGCAGGGGATTGAGGGAACTCCAGTGGCTCCACCACTGGGGGTAAGCTGTGTAGGAATGGAGGTAAGGGAACAAGCTCCAGAGACAGCGGGGGAAGGGGAACCTCAGTGACCCCACCATTAGGAGTAAGCTGTGGAGGAATGGACTTAAGGGAACAAGCCCCAGAGACAGCAGGGGATGGGGAACCTCAATGGCCACACCATTGGGGGTAAGCTGTGTAGGAATGGAGGTCAAGGAACACGCCCCAGAGACAGCAGGGGATGGGGAAACCCCCAATGGTCCCACCATTGGGGGTAAGCTGTGTAGGAATGGAGGTAAAGGAACAAGCCCCAGAGACAGCAGGGGATGGGAGAACCCCAGCGTCCCCACCATTGGGGGTGAGCTCTGGAGGGATGGAGATAAGGAAACAAGCCCCAGAGACATTGGGGGATGGGGGAACCTCAATAGCCCCACCATTGGGGTTGAGCTGTTTAGGATAGAGGTAAGGGAACAGGCCCCAGAGACAGCAGGGGATGGGAGAACCCCAGCGTCCCCACCATTGGGGTTGAGCTGTGAAGGATAGAGGTAAGGGAACAGGCCCCAGAGACGGCAGGGGATGGGGGCGGAAGGGTCTTCCATAGCTATAGGCAGGTCAGGTAGAGGAAGGAGGAAGTGAAGTAAAGGAAGGCTTGAAAGCCTGTTAACCACAACAACCAGTGGATAATAATTTCAATTTTAAAATAAATGGCAAGACTATACAAAGACCAGATTGGGAGGAAAAAGGTATTTTAAGGCTAAACCATACTGTGGAGGGTGCAAGGTTATATGACATTGACCAGCTGAAAACAAAAACAAGAGAACTTGTGAAATGTTATGAATGTTTTTTTAGTAATTCGTTTATTTTTTAAATTTATGTATGTGTGTATGTATTTATTTAAAATTTGGCAGCCAGGATAGGCACACTGAGCCAGGGCTCATTTTCAGATGTGACCTGGGGGAAGGGATACATCAAGGAGTGAAACAGCAATAACAAAGTTACGACAGCTGCGTGTACATGAACAATAACAGTACAAGTACAAGTACTGAATTTCAGAGACAGAAAAAGAACAATGCGTCAGGCTGTGCCTTTGGGTCATCATCCCTAAGGCTCACCCCATACTCCTATACTGTACCATCTCACCTTACAGCTGGAATGGGGTGAACGTTAGGGTCAATAACTCAAGGGCACACCCCGACTCTTGTTGGCGTGTGTGGATGGTGTGGGTGGGGTTGCGATGGTAGGGTTGGGTGGGGCGGTGTGTTAGGGTTTGAAACCCCAACACCCAATTTCCCTGCCTTTGTCACTTTAGTAGGAACCCTAACTGATGCTTTAATGAAGTTTTTTGCAATTAATATGGAGAGAAGAGGAAGAAGGCTATCTGCAGATGCACGCTTTTAGGAAGTATGTCAGTAAGAATGTTCTTAGAGAGACGGAGGCTGTTCCACAGTGTTGGAAACAGAGAAGGCAGTCTGGAGTGCTACATATTTACTGTGAGGGATGTGCAAGGAATGAGCAGCTGATGATCGGATGGAGTGGGAGAATGGGATGGCTAGTTTAGGGAGACAGGAGAGATGAGTGGGAACAGAGGAGAGCCAGTTTTTGGCCATGAAGGAAGAACAGTGCAAGAGATGTCAGGGCCCATGGGAGGAGAAACACAGATCAGCATATAGAGAGCAGTGATGGGTGAAAGATGAGACACTAAGGGCAAAGTGGCAGAAGGAATGCAAAATGGGGTGCACTCTCGTAAGTGTATGGTAAACTGAGATCCCAAGCCCGTGCAGTCCTTGCTTTTTCAAAGTGCGTTACCACCACTTCCGGTGTGCGTTTTATTTAGAGACAGACATCCACAAGTTCAGCTTGAGTCACTCTGTTGGACACTACCCTTAGTTCATATCACCAGCAGCAGGTTAAAAAATCGCTTATGCCCGACATTGCCCATTGTGGCGACATGCATTCGCTTGGACTAGCAGCTTCCAGCAGCTAAAGTTAGGTGGGCCGATCAACTTAAATAAAATGATAAAAAGTTCAGAAAAACTATAACTTTATGTTATTATCTGACATACTGACAGCTGTACAGCGTTTACTTTCTCACTGCTGTCGCTAGGTGATAACTAGGCACACATGAGTAGAAATGTACTAAACTGCTGACAGTGTGCCTTAAGTATTGTTACTGAACATAAACTCGTCTGCTCCCTGGAGACCTCTCTGTGGTTTAAGAGCTATCTCTCCGTGAGATTTGTCTGTATGCATTGGCCCTGCCTCCTCCCCTGCCCTCCCGGTCACTACAGGTGTTCCACAGGGCTCCATCCTTGGCCCGCTGCTATTCTCCGTGTTCATTAATTTCCTCCCCTCTGACTGACTAACTTGTCATGCCCTGATGTATGCCAATGAGCTCTTTTATAGTGACAAGACCCTGGAAAACATAGCAATCATCCTGTCCCGTAACTTTAGTTCTGCATACACCTGGTTTCAGGGATTACCTATGGAATCCCAAAACTGAGTTCCAAACTCCACTAGACCTAGTTAGGAGGAACTGAATTTTCGGCATCCAGACGGGTTATAGTCAATGCAGGGGCTTTGCCCTGCACCCCCATAACTAAAATAACCAACTCCGATGGGGGAGCGAACCTCAGAGTTGGTAAGGAAATGTTACAGGGGGTGGAACTGTGGGAAGGCAAAAATTGATGCCACACTGGGGATAGAACCCAGGTCCACATGGCCATGCTGGCTGAGCTGCTTGTAACCCAGCCCTCCAGCCATGGGAGCAGCTCAGCTAGCACCTCCTTCCTCTCACTACTCATGTAGCGAAACTGTCTTTCGCCCGTGCAGAATCTTTTGCACATAATTTCGCACAGCCACACAAAATTATTTCGGGCACCTGTATTTCAGGATACTGAAGCCAGTCCCGTGAGTGTCGGGATTCCAAGCTTCAGTATCCTGAAAGGATACCAGTTTCAGTCACATCAGCTCCTAGTCAATGAAAATAAAATAAAATAAAATCGACTTCCGGTGACGTAGCCGGTGGCAATGGCGGCTTAACTCATTGCTCCGATCCCCTAATACAACTCTAACGAGAATCCCACATTCATCGGACGCATCCTGGGGTCTTAAGCATTGAATCAGATTGGGTTAATGCCCTACGATGGTTCGGACGAAAAAAAGAGGCTCGTTAATGGCAAAAGTCGTCACAGAAAATCAGCGAGGTAGAAGTATGGAAGGCCTCAGCCCGGCCCCCTCGCGCTCATCAGTGCTCTCAGTATCAGGAGCGGACGATTCCTGTTCTGATTCGGGCTCGACTAGCACCAGAGCTGAATCAAGGAAAATGATCAAGCTGCTTCACAAAATAGATGCTAAAGTTACGGATATTCAGAAGGATTTTAAGAAACTGGAATCGAGAACCACTTCAGTAGAACAGCATCTTGAGGGGTTGCAATCGGAACACATGGCTTTTGGAAGATCCTTGTCATTTCTGTATGCGAGGGAGAAATTTTTAGCTGCAAGAGCTGAAGATACTGAGGCGCGTTCTAGACGGAACAATATTAGAGTGGTTGGTATCCCAGAGGGAGCCGAGCAGGCTGACATGGTTGCTTTTATGGACTGCTGGTTAAAGACTGAATTACAGTTGGGAGAAAACCTCCCATTAGAGATCGAAAAGAGCTCACAGGGCCCTCCACTTGAAAACCCAGGCAGGGGCTCCCCAGAGCCATTATCATTAAATTCCTGAGATTTCCAACAAAGAAAAGATTTTGCACTGCTAGCATGGGCTAAGAAGGATTTGAATTTTGATGGCACAAAGGTGTTTGTGGACCAAGATTTCCCCCCAGCTTTGGCCCAGCGTCGGAAGAAAGTGTTGGGAGTGATTAAACAGCTCAGAGAGAGGGGCTGGAAAGCCCAGTTACGATACCCTGCCAGATTGTGGTTAGAAACGCCCAAGGGCCCAAAAATCTATGATACATTGCTGGTGGCTTGGGATTTTTTGGAGGCCAACAATATCTCAGTCCCTGACATTAAAGAAGAGATCGCCGAAAAAGAAGTTGAGCAGTTATTGTGGGCAGTGGTTCCAGGCTCCAAGGACACTAATCGGCCCCGCGCCCTGATGGATTCAGTGTTACCTTTGCATGCGGACTTATCCAAGTGGCTTCTTAGAAAGCACACTTCAGAAGAAACTGGTTGAATTATTGCGATGTTCACCGGGTGTTGTGCCTAACCCACCGATGCTTTGACTGTTGAACACTATCTTAACCTGGCTATGAGGCCCTTTTTTTTCTCTTTCTGTACCATTAGCTAACTTTATTAGGCCCAGTATGGAGAGATTGGGTGGATAGCGGGTTTACCTGTGGGCCTTTGCCCTCTTTTCTCAGTCTGCTTGTCGTTGGCTCTGCATCACTGGTGGCTCTCCTGCTCCGGGAGGGTCAGGGGGAGGGGTCGCTGGGAGCCTGCAGGCCTCGACACGTGGAGTAGGGTTTTGAATGGGCGGACCTTTTTGTCCTGGCGATTGAGCTCCACCCCACAACATTCTAGGGGGGACTCCTTCCTGGAGTCCAGCTTATATTATGGTCCCCTCAGATTTTTTTGTGGCCTATCGCGTATTCCTCCACACCCGCAGTAGGTGTTATTGCCAGGGTGGGAAGGGGGGTCTGGTGTTGCGAGGGGAAGGTATGGGCTCAATAATATAGACAGAGGGGGGGCCTTCAGAGGTGGTGGTAGCAGTACTGGAGGGCGACGGGGACCACCCATCACATATCAGTATTACTGGACCTCTCGGAGTAATAGGGTTCGGTTCTTTTGCCCGGGGCTTTGGTGGTGTAAAGAGGGATTCGGGGGAGTGCTGGGGAACAGCTTGATCGCCTCTGTATCCTCCCTCTGGTGGGTTCACTGGGAGGGGGCAGGGGAACGTCAGCATCCCGCATTAGAGATCGGTGCCACACGCGGTTTGTGTGTGGGTTGCCTGCACTTTCCTCCTCTCCCACGAACCACGCTTTTTTTTTGCAAAGAGCCATTGGGTTTCTTAAAGGGGCAACCAGCTTTAGCAGTAGGCGACCCCCCAGCTGGATGATGTCATTAATAGGGTGAGTTCCCCCCCCAAGGAAATATTGCGGATGGGGGGGTTTGGGGGGTTGAGGGGGGGTTCCTTTTCATTTTCTCCCCCTTCAATGGAGTCAATTGGGCTGGATTCTCCTACAGGATTTACATGAGGATAAGGAAACTGAGGGGTAATAAAGGTCCTGATGGAGTTAGCGCCAGATGATAGAGGGGTGTTTTGTTTCAGAACCCCTTCCGGAAGTTTTTTCAAAACATAAAGAGAGGGCACGGGCCAGGGACTCCCTTGAGAGGGGGAGCCACCTGACCCTTCCACTTCGGTGGAGTGTTGTTCCCTCTAGGGGGGAAATAGTTGTTCTCCCCTTTATGCGCCTGGGGGCTGGCTGAACTAAAACTTTTTGGTTCAGTCGACAACCCAGGTTGCCGTAGATCTCACTTGCAGCAACTGCTGGTTGTTGCACTCCCGTAGGGGAGGTAGACCCGGTGCCTGTGGCACTGGGTACACAAGCCTTTGGAGTGAGTGTGCGTTTGAGTGGCTGTGATGTCTGATGTTCTATCTACTTTCATCTTTCTATTTTTTTTCTGTTCTTTTTTTACTTTTGGGGGAGTACCTCGTTGTGTGCTTGGGTTCCATTATTTTCTGGTTGGATGCAAGATTAGTAAGAATGTTGTAGTTTGGTTCATAAACAAGGTATGGCTGAGTTGACTATAGGCTCCTTGAATGTTAAAGGGATTAATAATGTGATTAAGCATGCAAAGATATTGGCAGAATTTAATAGGGAAAGGTGTGACATTGCCTGCCTGCAAGAGACGAGAATTACCCTGAGAGAGCATATGAAATTACACAGAGACTGGGTGGGCACGGTTCACTCTGATGAACACCCACAACTCAAAAGAGGAGGGGTGGCAATCCTGTTTCTTAGGGGCCTTCCGTTTCAGATTCAAAAGGTGGCCAAATCAGGGCGGAGCCACCAACTGACAGTTTCGGGAGTTTACAAGCGGCAAATGATACATTTGGTGGGAGTTTATGCCCCCACTCCACCCTCGGGAGAGTTTTTCTGGTCTCTCTTCGACTCGGTTGCCGGCTTACCCCCTGGTCAGGTTATTTTAATGGGGGATTGGAATTGCGTCGAGGATGTGAGTATGGACAGGAGCGCCACCAAAACCCCCGGGTCCAAGTCGTGCTCCCGTCTACTGTGCAACCTGGTTGCAGAAGCCAGATTAAAAGATCTGTGGCGTCAGTGTAATCCTTCTGCAAAAGACTTTACTTTCTTTTCTCCTGTCTCGAATACATACTCAAGGTTGGACAGATTTTATACTCAGAGAAATGCTGCGCATTCCTTCAGAGATATATCTATCCTCCCCATAACCATTTCCGATCATGCCATGATTAAAGCAAAGCTCGTCTGGGATGCTGATCGGGGGGGCGGATTATGGAGGTTTGACCCGGGATTAATTAACGATAAACAACATACCGAGTCGACGAAGAGAGTTATCCAGTGTTACCTTAAAGAAAATACTGAGGCAGTCTCGAGACCTAAATTTCTGTGGGATGCCTTGAAGGCAGTAGTGAGAGGTCATACGGTTGCCTTCGCTTCCCACAGAAATAAACAGTTTCAGGTTCGCATCAAGGAGGTTCTTGCTTCTATTGCAGACCTAGAGGCAGTCCATACACGTACTGGATCCCAGAGGGTGTTGAAGAAATTAAGGGAGGCAAGGGAAACATACAATTCCTTATTACAAAGGCGGGTGGAGAATTCCCTTAGATATACTGGGCAATATTATTATGAGAGGGGAGAGAGGGGCGGCAAACTGCTGGCGCTCAGACTCCGTAAACAGGCGGCTGACAGGTATGTAGCTAGGGTAAGCTCGGATTACCCTAACCTCCCCTGTAGGACCCTCCTGGCGAATTGCACAGGAGTTTGCAAAGTTTCTGAACAACTATATAAGAAAGAACAAATACCAGATCATAATAGAAAAATTAAGGAATTTCTGCGGAGGTAAAGCTCCCTGCATTATTGGATGTCCAAAGGGCAGCCCTGGAGGCTTCCTTCATGGAAACAGAGGTGCGAGCAGCCATTAAATCCCTGGGTTCTGGGAAGGCCCCCGGACCGGACGGATTCACCTCTGAATTTTATAAGCAGTTTCAGGAAGATCTGGTTCCCTTGTTTACTAGAGTTTGCAATGTGGCCCAGGAATCAAGTGCCTTGCCGGATACATGGGAGGAAGCCATTATCTCAGTTTTGCTGAAGGCCGGTAAGGACCCCGCCTCCTGTGCAGGGTACAGACCCATCTCGCTACTTAACCAAGATGTTAAGATTTTTGCTAAAATTATCAGCATGAGGTTGCAAGGAGTGGATCATACTCTTGTCCACCTGGACCAAACTGGGTTCATTCCTGGAAGACATATTCAGGACAATATTAGGCTACTCCTCAATGTAATCTCTTCTGCGCAGCTCCCCATTGATTCTCCCCTTTCAGCAATACTATCGTTGGACGCGGAGAAAGCCTTTGATCGTCTAAACTGGGAATATTTGGATTCAGTATTGGGGGTATTTGGGTTTGGAGAGAGATTCCGTGCCTGGATCTCTAACTTATACATCAAGCCGAGAGCCAGAGTCTGGGTGAATGGCACGATCTCCGGGCAATTCGGGATTGAGCGGGGTACCAGGCAGGGCTCCCCTCTCTCCCCTCTCTTGTTCGCCCTTAGTTTGGAACCTATGGCGGCTTATATCCGGCAATCGGATCTTTTTCAGGGCTTGCAAATTAGAGGGGTCGAGGTTAAGGTCTCGCTTTACGCAGATGACACCTTACTATATATTTACTATATATTTCAGATCTGGTAGTAGCGGTACCTAAGATTTTCAATTTTCTCTCTGAATTTGGCACTCTCTCAGGTTATAAGGTTAACCCAGATAAGTCTGAGCTATATCCATTGAGAGGGGCTAAGAATCAACCCCTACCAGAGGTGCAGCAAATTAAATGGTGCAAAACAGGTTTTAGATATCTGGGGATATGGGTTCCTAGGGATTTCAAGGTCTTATACAATACGAATCATTTAAAGATTTTGGAGGATATCAGGGAGGACTGTAACAGGTGGAAGGAACTTCCTCTCTCTATTACTGGCAGGGGAGAGTCCATTCGCATGAATATTCTTCCCCGACTGTTGTTTGTACTGGGAGCCATCCCTTTGAAACCCCCCCAGGAATTTCTGGCATGAGGTAAGGTCTACGCTCTCCAGATTTTTATGGTCTGGGCGGAAATCCTGAGTGAAGTGGAGGATAATGGTCACCCCAAGGGAGAGGGGTGGTTTTGGTATCCCGGATATCCAGAAATATTTTTGGGTGTCACAATTATTACCTCTAATGACTATGAGCCATGACCCTCCACCTAGGTGGGTTCAGATTGAGATGGCTGACTCTCCTTTGGCAAACATCTCAGATTTAATCTTGCTGGACACAACTAGGTTGGGTCAGTTGGATTTCAGAAACCCTTTCACAAGATTGATTTCTCAGGTATGGAAAGACATGAACTTAAAATCAGGCACTAGCCTAAAGCTTAATCCACACACGACTATCCAGAGTTGTGTGGATTTTGGCCTACTAAGATGGGACATGGGCTTCCGTTGTTGGGCAAGAAGGGGGCTGGTTAATCTTGGCCAGCTTTTTAATCAGAATTCATTTAAATCGTTTCAGCAACTTAAAGCGAATTTAATCTCCATAATAAGTTTCTTCCGTTATCTTCAGATCAGACACTATGCCCAAATAAACGAACAACAAATTGAGATGGCACGGCGGCTTAGGGTAACCGGTACTTCGGTCCATCTCTTCCCTGATCAGATAGTCAGCCTACGAAAAGAAAATAATTTCCAGGTTGGTCACAGGGATGAATCAGGTCGAAAGAGATTTCTTACAACCGGTCAAGGAGAAATGGCACAGGGAAATGGGGACGGTCTTGTCCGATGCTGATTGGAACTCTATTTGGAGGTCTGTTCACACTACGACATCCTCCCTTTTCTGGCGAGAGTTTAGCTGGAAAATAGCCATTAGATTTTTTAGAGTTCTGGTGACGACCAAACATTTTGGATTGCACCGCTCCGATCTTAGTTGGAGACACTGTCGGTTGGTTGGCACCCACCTCCATATATTTTGGGAATGTGATGTTATACAAGAGTTCTGGAGGGAAATAATAGATAAAATTAACAATATTTTTGAGCTAACACTACCAAGTTCCCCGCAGTACTGGTTATTAGGATTGCCGCCCCCCAGATGGCTTCTAGATCTGCTCGTCTCCTGTTTTGGAATTCTTCATGGCTCACCCTGGATAAGCCTACTCTCACAACATGGATTGGCATCTGTACCAGGATATTAGATATGGAATATTTAACAGCCAAATTAAGATTATCTGTAGATAAGTTCAAAACGAGATGGCTGCCTTTTTTGCATTTCATGGCTGCGCAAGAGGGGAGGCCAATAATGGACTTGCTCGCTAAGTATGCTTAAACTGTATTTGGTCTCTTATAGTCACTAAGTTAACATTTTATCTGATATTGTTTCTATGTTGTACAATATGGACAAGGGGACCTGCCCTGTGATATCTATTAGAGGGAATGAATATGCCCTGGTGTCCAGTAGGGGGGCATGCTTGGGCCTCCGTATCAACTGCACTTTTTCCTGTTTTGTTGCTTGTTTGTTGGCTCTCTTTAACTTCTCTTTTACTCTTTCCTTGTCTTCATCTTCGTGTATGTGGGTTTTTTTTTCTTTGATCCCAGGCGGTACTCTCCCACTTTTTGTATCGTGTTTTGTGTCGTGTTTCTACTTTTCTCTTTAAATATTAATTCCTACCTCCCTTTCTTTGCTTTCCTCTTTCACTTTACCGATCCCTCTCGGACCTCCGACTACTGTTTCCATTTCTTTTCTTTTTAGTGTCAGATTTATATCTTTCTATCCTTCCCTATAGACATTGATGGTTATTATGGCATTTAATGATTGTGGAATTGCACTGTCAAAATGTCTACTTCCATCTGTATCCTCTTTGAAAATACTTCTCAATAAATTGCTATTTCCCAAAAAAAAAAAAAAAGAAAAATCAAATCAATGCTCTTCGGGTCTAAAATCTACCTTGCTAGCATCACCAAGTCTGGTTCCACCCTCTCGGTACTGACACCTGCTGGACCCGCTCTACATGGACTATGTCACAACTGTAATATGTCGGGTTAACCAAAAACGGGGGTCGGCTTACCAACTAAAATCATTCTTAACCAGTGAAGTGCATCTGGCTATTGCCGTAGGAAACGTATTACCTCTTACTGACTACTGCTCCCCAATATAGTTGCATATGTCCCTGACACTACGCATATGCCTTTTCTCAGTCTATAACAACATCTGCCGTTTCACTCTCCTGGCACCATACTCCACCCATCACTGTTACCTATACCAGTCACTGGGCTGGCTCACACTCCCCTCTCATTTTGACTATGTCCTTGACTGTCTTATCGACAGCACCCTCAGATGGGGTGAGGCATCTCCGTATGCATCCCTCCTAAAGGCCCGGGACCCTTGGAGGTGCCTACGTGTGACCTCGGTCCCCTCCATGGAAATCCAAAAAGTCTTTACTGCTATGAGGGGTAAAGCACTATCTGTTGCTACTCCCTCATTGTGGAACAGTCTCCCAAGCCCCCCCCCACTCCCTAGACACCCATAACATTTTCAAGCAGTGCTTCAAATCCTGGCTACTAAGTGAAGCCAAATGCCTCTGGTCTCCAGGGTAGTCGTCTGCCCTCTCACCTCCCCTACTTGCTACCTTTTGTTACTGCTTCTGTCCTCTCCTCCTGCACCTTTTCCCACGTCACTGTGTCCTCCCAGCACCCCTGCACCTCTCCTTGTTTCGCTTCTCCAGTACCTTTGTATTCCTAGTTTATGTCACATGTTCATGTCACTCTTATTTGTACTGCTTGCACTTTATTTGTCCCATGGTCATTCCCTGTATACTACTGTACAAGCTACCAATTTTTCTTCCGTATGAGCTAACTTTTGAGTAATATGTTTAATGATTACTGTTGACTCATTGTAAATTTGATGTTTCCTGCTCCAATATGCCTATAATTGTAAAGTGTTAAGTCTCTCTTTGTAATTCCACTCTATACTATGACTTAATCTGTGATGCATGTTGTGGCTCGGGTCATGCCCGAAAACAGTCCCCAGGATCAGTGCACCTATCCAGTTGTCAAAGATTTAAATAAATAATAGTACTTTTTCTTCCTCCCACTCTGCCTTCCTTCTTGCTTCTCTCTCTCTCTCTCTCTCTCCCCCTCTCTCCTTGTTTAGAAGTGACTTTGTAAGCTTCTATAGCACAACACACAGCCTGCGGAAAATGCTCTGTGTAATAGTTTTTCATTCTCTTATTCTGTTATGGTCTGCATGATTTCCTTCCTAACATGTGATTAGTGAAGTTTTCTCTCTGTCTCATTCCCTGCTGATGACTCCCCCCACGGCACACCGACCTGCTTCCCTGCTTTAAAGAAGCTTAAATCAACAAAGAGTGCATGTAGTCTGATGTGGAGCCTTTGCAAAAGAGTCCCTGACTTAAAGGTTTGCAATTCCGATCTCTATATAAATAAACAAATAAATAAATATTATATGTACTCCTGCTGACCGGCACTAGCTAAATAAGGAGCAGCAGTAGGGAGACAGTTTGTTCTCCCGTTCCCTTTCGCTGATAGGGTGGCTGGGGGAGGGGGGCCCCCTTCATCCTTGTAAACTGAGCCTCACGCTACCTCCTCCGCAGAATCTTACAGGAAACACTTCTCGGGGTGTCACCTCCACACTGCACACAACAGATTTCTTCCCACACACCTATTTTGTTTGATGAGGTAACTGTATGTACTGGAGAGTGAGAGTGAGAGAAAGTTGAAAGTACGTGCCCCTTACCTTACCTTAATAATAAACTTTTATGGCATCAACAATCAAGGTGCATCAGCTGGCATTCAGAACCAGATCTGCCAGTAGCAGCAGCCAGTTGAAAATGCGGAGTCATTAGGTGTCACCCACAATGGATTTCTTCTCACGGCTATTTTGTTTGATGTGTCAACTCTATGTGGTGGAAACAGAGAGAGAGAGAGAAAGTTTAAAGTACGTACCGCTTTATTATGGCATCAGGAATCAAGGTGCATCAGCTGGCATTCAGAACCAGATCTGCCAGTAGCGCCAGTTAGCTGAAATGCAGGGTCCTTTCTGACCACATTCTCAGCTTGCTGCTGAAGTCTGAAGATATCAGAATCCACTCAACAATCTCTCCCAGTGATTTCAGAGGGAGAAGTCCTGCACTTGCTTGAAGGAACACAACTGTTCTGACAGAGTTACCTTGGCTGGTGGGAGTGCAGGAGAGCAAAGCACTGATAGGGACTACTGTCTGGAGTGGCTGTGGGGTGAGCTACACTGTGCACCGTGAAGGTCATTCATCCATCGTCGAACTCCAGAAGGGTAAAGTATTTTATGATGTTTCACGCTTTTCATTCCCGGGTCTGTCTGTCCTGCTGTCTCCCTCACGCTGGCACCTAAAATGACACCCACCAGCAGTGACAGACTGTGGGGCCAACCTGCAGAGGAACATCTGTCAATCATTCAGTGCAGTGTGACAGACTGTGGTGCCAACCTGCAGAGGAACATCTGTCAATCATTCTGTGCAGTGTCCTCCTGCTCAACAGGATAGATTAGTTCTGAGCCCTCTCTCATGCACCTCATCTGGAGAGCCACCCTGATGCATGCTGGGAAATTCACCACTTCTGCACTTACAGGTCTGAGCCCTACAGTGTCAACAGCCAAATTATTGCAGCGCAGCACCCAGTGCTAGCTGTCTGTTCCATTGAGGCTAGCCCAAGAAAGCTCCACACCCACACATGGGGCTGGTCCCACTTTGTACTCTGTGTGCAAAAACATTTTTTGATACTTTCTGTTTGCTGTAGTATAGTACATTGTATTACTATTACTGTTACTGTATATTGCTGTACCTTCAAATAGCTCCGGTTTGGACACTACGTGTGTCTATGCAATACTGAGACCAGGTACAGACTGACAGGCACCCTGGCAGTCTGTAGTTATTCGTATATCACGGACACATGTGGTAGTCAAATGAAACTCTTTAGTGCCTACAGTAATCTACGGACAAGCCCTGGCTTCTCCTGCAGGATGCGTCATACTGGGGACAGCCGCAGGCGATTGTGGCCACTCCAGGCATGGCTCTTAGTTGTAAAATGCCGGCAGGGTGGGCACAGGATCAACCAGATAGAATTTAAAATAAAGTGATGCACAGTAAGTTTAAAAATGTGTCCTATTTCTAAAACTGCCTATCAGGCCCTGCTTCACATGGAGGTGGGGCCCGAACAGTCATGGACATTTCCCTTTAAGGGGGGAACTAGGTAGAATGGAGTGGAAAGTCAGAGGAGCAGAGCAATGGAGAGAAAGGCAAATGGGATTTGCACACAGAAATATGGTTTCTGCTATGAAAACAGTACTTGTAGGCCCACCCAGTATCACAGGACACCTCGTCCTCAGGGGAACAGACAGCCACGGGATGGTGAATGGCATAAGGTAGGTGGAAGGAGTAAGACTGCATTAGCGGCAACAGGAAGGGGATATTTGGGAAGGGTGTCTTTGAGTAACAGATTTGATGCGTTGTCTGGAATGCTGAGGAGAAAATGGGATGTGGGGTTATGGATCGAGTAAAAACCAAGAGGAAATGAAATACAGAAGAAAAATGTGACCATGCAAGGTACGTGAGGTAGGGTGGAAATTGGGATCAGACAGAGTCGGGTACAGAGTGAGAGGGAGGGGAGGATAGTGTAGGTGGGTGTGAGAGTACATTAGAGGCAGGTAAACAGTCAGAGAGGGAAGGGAGACAGTACTGGGGAGATGAGTGGTGAATGTGATGGGACATTATCCGTAGAAGGCAGAACACAGGGTGGTGGCGGCACAGCTAACAGAGAAGTCAGGGAGGAAAAAATAGGAGACAAGGAGGGAGGGGAGAGGAGTTTTACTGCGGAACTCTGTTATTAAGGGAACTGGATGGAGATCGAAGGGGTACAAGAATTTAAGATTACAGCTGAACTGCATGCCTGGGATGACTGCTGGGAGGGTGAACCCAAGAACAGAGGGAATGGTAAGGGGGAACCAGATGTGTTTGCAGATGACACCAAGATGGGAGCAGTAATGGATAACTTAGGAGGGTGGCAGGGGTTGCAGGATGATCTGTCAAAATTGGAGGCCTGGTTGGACAGCTGGCAGCTGGGGTTTAATGCCAAAAAAATGTAAAGTGCTGCACTTTGGCACAAAGAACTCAAGGAGGAGCTATCAGATAGGGAGGGGTTTCAGTTAGCCATGACAGAGGAAGAGAAGGATCTAGGGGTGATCATAACGTGGTCAATGAACAACTTAGCACAGTGCAGGAAGGCGGCGGCAAAGGCCAATGGGATGCTGGGCTGTATTGCCAGGGGAATATTCTCCAGGAAGGGGGAGGTGATTCAGCCACTGTATAGGTTACTGGTCAGGCCACACCTGGAGTACTGCGTGCAGTACTAGTGCCAGTACCCAAAGAAGGACATTAGGTTACTGGAGGGGGTATAGCGCAGGGCAACAAAGATGATCTAAGGGCTAGGGGACATGTCATACAAGAGCAGGCTGAGGGAGTTGAACATATACTCCCTGAGGAGAGGAGAGGAGAGATGGGGGGATATGACTGAAACCTTCAAGTACTTGACAGGCATAAACAGGCATGATTGGAGGGGCTGTTCAGGTTAAGGGGGGAGGGACACTAGAGGGCAAGATCTGAGAATGGAGGGGGGTAGAGTCAGGAAGGAAATGAGGAGACACTTTTTACAGAGACGGTGGTGTCTGGGTGGAACACATTACCTGAGGAAGTGGTGTTCTGTAGTACAGTGGGCTGCTTTGAAAGGGGATGGCAGCCAGCCCAGTGTAGCAGAGGGCCTTACCTCAACCCACACCAGTGACCTGGGGGTCGGTGGCGGAGGGAGAGGATTGAGCGTCCAAAGGACTGCTCTCCTCCCCGGGGGTAGGTTAGGGTGATCCCTCGCTCTGTAGCGGCCCCCGGTGGAGACTGGGAGCACTACAAGATGCAGCATGACGTCAGAGGAACCAGGAAAATGGAAAAAACGTCCTGAATTGGCCAGGATGATGGCAGACGATCTCCTGACACCACCGAATAACTCTTGAGGAGCCTGACCACCTCAGCAGCACCCTGGGGCCGAGTGAAAGAATGTGCTGGCTGCCCCACTGGTGCCTTCCCCCTTGGAGGAAAGGGACCCACTCGGCGAAGGGTTATGCCGAGCTACCCCAGGGTTGGCTGTGATTTGAGTTAGGGGGTTCCAAGGGAGGACAGTAGGTGGATGTCGGGGATCATGGCTGCCTGAAGGAAGTGGCAGATCCGGGGCATGTAGGAGGGGATAAAGAAATAATGCAAAAGGGGATGGGACAGGGTAAGAGGGAGGGTCACTGGAGGGGGATGGGGAGGGAAAGGCAGCTACAGTATAAGGGATGCTAGCTGCGCAATCGAGCAGACTTGATAGACCACAAGGCCTTTATCTGCTGGCAACATCGTGTGTTCGTAAGTTAATAGAACAACCATGTGAAAATGAACCCAGTGATATAACCTAAATTGTGCCGTTAGCTTAACAATATTGGAAGCTCGGGGGGTAAATCCCGCCTACCCCGTCCCCACCAGAGGTGCAAGTCAAGGCCCTATGGAGGCACAGTAGCTGAAGCTATGGAGTGCAGTGGAGTCTGGTAGGATTGGCAGCTCCAGAGGAAGATGGAGGTGGGAGAAAGGAAGGGGGTGTAGAAACAGAAATTAAAACTACCAAGCTGGAAATATGCATGTGTGACAAAAACTAAAAATAAACTATAACTGTGACATAGATTAAGTGTTCTGTATATTAGTTAAGATGACACATAGAGCAGATTATTTATGTCTCCCCATCTTCTCATTTGCCATAGGTGCTCTCGGGGACTGGAAAAACCACTTCATAGTAACCCAAAATTAAGTCTTTGATTAAGAGGAAGATGGCAGGAAGCTCGCTGCGATTCCACACGGAGCTCTGATTACTCTGGGGAGGAATGAGCATTCAAGGAGGAACACGCCATCCAGAGCTGCGTCAATAACAGGAAGATCTTCAGCCCCATTCGCGTTACAAACGCTAAACCAGTAGTTCCCAGACTTTGTCATAGTGAGCCTCCCCCAAACCATGGAAAAGATCTTGAGCCTCCCCCAAATACTGAAATAATCTTGGGCCTCCCCATAGCAAAATATTATACCTTGCACAGTACACCAGGAATAAGTGAAACTCCTTTGAGTAGTTGGCTGTTATTTTATTCTGCTTATTATAACCCCATTTGTAACCCCCTCCTCAGGCCAGCCTACTACTACTGCTATTTTGACTCTTGAACCATCACAACCTTGTTGCAATATCTTTATAGCTCAGACTGCATTCTCTGTCTGTTTCCATTCTATTTGTAATAACCTTCCTACCCCCTCTACCTCTCCCCCTCTTACTTTGGGCTTGATACCAGAGCTCTCGGCAAATCCCAGTGCATTCAAAAGCTGCACATAGTGATGAAGAAGAGGATGCACTCATGGATGAGGTGATGCTGCCAAAATTCTTAATTTTCTCATACCACACAGACTGTGTATACCATCACCGAATAGAAACACACTGCATCCAGGTTGGAGCCCCAGCCCTTTGAAGCTCACTGGCCTCATCGTCACAAGGAAGGCTGGGATGCTTCTTGTATTCTCATTTAAGTATCATATCTTAATGAATATCAGGTTTACCATATTAGCCTTATCAGCGGGCTTTTCCCTTTAATTAATTTTTTTTTCATCATTCTAGCACGAGAAGCATTACCGGTTCTGTGACTAAGCCCATGGCAATAAAATATTGACAGAGGCTCCCAAGTCATTGAACGTAAGAAAACAAAATGACATAGAGACAAGCAAGATTATTGTATATCCTGACTTCACGACCCGAGAGATGGGGCAGTTTCATCATGGATTCTCTTGGGGATCTACCAGTAATTACAGCACCAATCAAATGAGTGCTTATGCGCACCGATTGAGAGAGTGAATAAGTGCACCTGTAACAGGTTCAACAGAACTAGCCTGTATTTTGATTGTAGATAAACATCTTTGAATAGTATTTCATTCTTCCTTTGTTCTTTCTGTTTTTCTAGCCAACGGAAACTACCACATATTTGACTGACCAGATGAGAATCAGTTTATACCTTAATTAGTGGTAGATCCCCTGGAAGAATCCATGCTAAGATGGGTGATCACAAGTGACGAGATCTACGGTATGATAAAAACGCACTGTCTAGGAGAACGGATTTTATTTTGTTACGATAAGCGCTGAATAAAACTAGGAACTGGTCGCAGCTGCACAACATCACAAGGACAGGTTTGCAAAAAGACTAGAGAAGAGAAACTCGTATTCAAGCAACTTGAGCGTGAATGAGAAGAAATACAAAGACATTCTTCTTCCATTATATGTGGGCCCTCAGTAAAAATAAATAAATAACTGAATACATATAATGATTTAAACCATGCACAATCAATAAAAGCATTTAGAAATATTTAATTCCTGGGAAGAAGCTTGTTGGTAACATTGATTAAGTGAGAAACTAAAAGTGAAATCTTAGCACATAAAAGTAAAGAGAACGTGTTTGTGTAATAAAGCTCCCTAAAGTCATGCGTAAAAATTTGATTATAGATAAGACAAAGTAATGTGTTTTCACTTGGTGATTTGTATTTAACTGGTATAAGAACATAATTCATTTTGATCAGCTGTCAAAATTGACAGAAGTACCTATGTTGTCACTGGTGATGTCATCATGTGGGGACAATAAAAGTCCAAAATTGTATGCAGAGAACCCACCTCCCGAAGACTTTATTTTGGAAGTTGAAACGCTGGGCTATGTCTGTGTTTCGTCAGCACTAGTGTTCATGCTAATACAAAGGTTCATACAAAGGTCTGTGGGAGCTAAGGAGACCAAACGGAAAAGGTAGCCCATAGCCCATTAATTAAGAAAATAAAGTTCAATTCTGACTGAAACAAGCCTGGCCGTCTACTCCTTTGAGCTGTGAGTGCAATTCATTTGGAACTGTTTGGCGCTTAAGAGGGTTAACCACCCTCAGACTTCACCCAGTGACCACTGACTACTAGAAGTGCAGAAACTTCACTGGTTTGTTTATAGAAAAAACAAACTGGGAGGAAAAATGCATTTTAAACTTAAACCATATTGTGGAGGGTGCAAGGTTATATATGACTGTGCAGCTGAAAATAAGAATAAAACTTAGGAAATGTTATTTTTTTTATTAATTTATTCATTTGTTTAATTAATTTATGTATGTGTGTATGTATTTATTTAAAATTTGGCAGCCAGGACAGGCACACTGAGCCAGGGCTCGTTTCCAGGTGTGACCCGGGGGTGGGGGGGGGGATAGTGCAGGGAGTGACACAGTTCTGTGTACATGAACAATAACATCACAGTACAAGCACTGAATTTCGAAGAAAGAAAAAAGAAACAATGTAAAAAGTGTATGTCTATTATTGGGTACCCAGAGCGAGAGCTTAGGGAGCATAACACCAGCCAAGATGTGGCATGCTATCTCAAGTTGAAGTTTCAAGTTTGTTATTTAAAACAAGAAAAGATGATAACGAACAGCTAACGCTCATTTCGAATGGCCTTTTGAAATACAGAACGTTAACATTTGTGCAGAGGTACATCATATTTAGACACGATTACAAATCAAATACATGATAGATACGTGTGTATAACAAGGCAGGAATTACATCGAGAGGTTTTGAGGATATGAAACTTCAAGAGTAAAGCTCGAGAGGTTCCTAAAGTCCCCAAACCATTGAGATCCGATTACTGCCTTATAGCACACCTAGGATGATCAGAGGGAGTAGGAGAATGGAACGGCTAGGTTAAAGAGACATGAGAGGTGAGTGGGAACAGAGGAGAGCCAGTATTAGGCCATAAACAAGTACAATGACCATGAACTCATAATTAACAACCACAAAGGCGTCACTCTTGAGCAGGTGGATATGTTTAAATATCTGGGCCTGACCCTTGACTGCTCCCTCTCGTATACCAAACACATTGACAATATCGCTAAAAGTGTGAACTCCCGCATAGGGCTACTATGCAAGCATAAACATTGCCTAACGGCTGAAGCCTTGAACCTCGCTATCCAGAGCTCTGTTATCTCAGCTATTGACTACGGGCTTGTTATCTACGGATCCACTACTGATACTGCACTCCGGCGCATAGCTGTAGCCCTTAATAAGGCATGTAGACTCCTTACTCCAGCTGCCTGCCTTTCTCACACGTGTGACATTTACGAGCAGGCTAACTGGCTCCAGCTGTCCGGCAGGCTAAAGTACCAGATCTGCATCCTAGCTAAGAAGACATCACTGGGCCTTATGCCCCCTTGAGTCCAATCAATATTGACCCCGTAACGTGTCCGCCGCCTAACTAGAAGATCGGACAGTCTAACCTTTACAGTACCTCGCTGTCGGACCTCTCAAGCTCAGCGTTCTTACCTTGTCAGAACCTCCACCTGGTTCAACTTGCTACCTACAGAAATCTCCAACATTGCCACGACTGGTGCTTTTAAGTGTAAACTGCATCAACACCTCGTGGCTAGTGCCTTCTGTGATTGCTTCTTATAATCCCCTCCAGGCAGACTACCCTCAAGCATCCCTCCTCACTGCCTCAGCTCCTCCTCCTCCTCTCCTACCCCCCACTACTGGGTATAGGATGAATCTGTCTCCTTTTCTTTTTCATCCCCCCTTTCCTCCTCCCTTGCTGTTTCCCATCTACCACATACCCAACGCAATGCCCTCCCCATTTCTCCCCTCCTCCCTCTCTCTGTCTCCCATACCACCCCTCACCACCACTCTTTTTTCTCTTTTCCCACTAACCCACTCCTAACACAGCTTCACTGAGCCGCTTATGACTTGTACTGTATAATTAACTCGCAACACAATTCCTTGACAATGCCTTTGGCTGCTATTATTGTAACCTAACTTTTTTTTTTTTTGTAAGTTCCATTGTAATGATCATGTTATATTTTGTACCTTATTGTCCTTATTGCCTTGATGTGGAACCTTTGTAAAAGAGCCCTCGGCTCAAAGGTGTCATCCGAAATACAAATAAATAAATAAATAAAGGAGGAACAGTGCGAGTGACGTCAGGACCCACGGGAGGAGAAACAGAGATAAGCTAATAGAGAGCAGTGATGGGTGAAAGATGAGTCACTAATGGCAGAGTGTCAGAAGGAATGAAAAATGAGGTTCAGTCTCGAAAGCGTATGGTAAGCTGAGATCCCAAGCCCGTGCATTATGCGCAGTCCTCGCTTTTTCAAAGTGCATTACCACCACTACTGGTGTGCATTTTATTTAGAGACAGACATCTACAAATTCAGCATGAGTTACTCTGTTGGACACTACCCTTAGTTCATATCACCAGCGGCAGGTTTAAAAAATTGCTCATGCATGACATTGCCCATTGTGGCGACACGCATTCATGTGGACTAGCAGCTTCCAGCAGCTGAACTTAGGTGGGTCGCTCAACTTGAATAAAATGATAAAAGGTTCTGAAAAACTATAACTTCAAGTTATTATCTGACATGTTGCAAGCTGTACAATGTTTACTTTCTCACTGCTGTCGCTAGGTGATAGCTGGGCACACATGAGTAGAAATGTACTAAACTGCTGACAGTGTGCCTTAAGTATTGTTACTTAACATAAACTCGTCTGCTCCCTGGAGACCTCTCTGTGGTTTAAGAGCTATCTTTCCAGGAGATCTCAGTCTGTGTGTATTGGCCCTGCCTCCTTCCCTGCCCTCCAGTCACTATAGGTGTTCCACAGGGCTCCATCCTTGGCCCGCTGCTATTCTCCGTGTTCGTTAATTCTCTCCCCTCTGACTGTCTAACTTGTCATGCCCTGCTGTATGCTGATGACCTTGTCATCTTTTATAGTGACAAGACCCTGGAAAACATAGCCACCATCCTGTCCCGTAACTTTAGGTGTGCATACAGCATATGGTTTACTTATGTGAAACTGACAACACTGTTGTCAAACTTTGGCATAACGAGATCCCCAGTGTTGACAGGTAAAATTTCACCTGTCCGATATTGATGTGTTTCTCTCATGGGGCTGCGCCCCCAAACCCCATGTGCCCTCCCTTCTTAAAATAACTAACTCCAAGTCGGAGTTGATTTGAAAGGAGGACAAAAGTCTTTGAAAGGGTGACATTTTGCTCTTGGATCCCTCACAGCGACAATCTCAAAACCTGTCAAGATTGTCGCTGTGAGGGATTTCGCTGTCTGACTTTCACTGTTGGTCGGCACACCTGCATGCACCTGGTTTTAGTCACATCAGTGCCTAGTGAATAAAAATAAAACCAAATCAATGCTTTTTGGGTCTAAAACCTACCTTGCTAGAATCACCATGTCTGGTTCCACTCTCTCGGTACTGACACCTGGTGGATCCGCTCTACAAAACGTGCCAAATTTCAAATACTTGGGCATAACCCTTGACCCCTCACTTTCCTATACAGACCATGTCACCACCGTAATACATTGGGTTAACCAAAAATTTACCGACTAAAATTGTTCCTTAGCAGGGGAGCCCATCCAGTTATTGCTGTAGGAAGCTTACTCTTACTGACTACTGCTCTCTAATATATACTTGAGTATGCCCCTGACCCTACCCTATAACAACATCTGCCGTTTCACTTTCCTGGCACCATACTCCACCGATCACTGTCACCTATACCAGTCACTGGGCTGGCTCCCACTCCCCTTGCATTTTGACTATGTCCTTGACTGTCTTATCGACATTACCCTCAGATAGGGTGAGGCATCTCCATATGCATCCCTCCTGAAGGCCATGGCTCTTTGGAGGTGCCTACGTGCGACCACGGTCAATTTCATGGAAACTCCAAAAGTCTCTACTACTATGGGGGTAAAATGCTGTCTGTGGCTGCTCCCTCATTGTGGAACAGTTTTCTAATGCCCCTCCACTCTCTAGACACCCATAGCATTTTCAAGCAGCGCTTCAAATCCTGACTACTACTGTAAGTGAAGCCAAATGCCTCTGCTCTGCAGGGTAGTCATCTGCCCTCTCACCTCCCCTATTTTCTACCTTTTGTTACCGCTTTTGTCCTCTCCTCTTGCACCTTTTCCGCTTCGCTGTGTCCTCCCAGCACCTCTGTCCCATTTGATGTTTCGCTTCTCCAGTGCCTATGTAGTCCTAGTTTATGTCACATGTGCATGTCACTCTTACTTGTACTGCTTGCACCTGACGTGTCCTGTGGTCAATCCCTGTATACTACTGTACAAGCAACCTATTTTTTCTTCCGTACAAGCTAACGTTTGAGTAATATGTTTAATGATCAACGTTGACTCACTGTAAATTTGATGTTTCCTGCTCCAATCTGCCTATAATTGTAAAGTGTTAAGTTTCTCTTTGTAATTCCACTCTATACTATGACTTAATCTGTGACGCATGTTGTGGCCCGGGTCGTGCCTGAAAATGGTCCCCAGGATCAGTGCACCTATCCAGTTGTCAAAGACTTAAAATAAATAATAGTACCTCTTCTTCCTCCCACTCTGCCTTCCTCCTCCTTTTCTCTCTCTCTCTCTCTCTCTCTCCTTCTTGTTTAGAAGTGACTTTGTAAGCTTCTATAGCACAACACACAGCCTGCGAATAATGCTGTGTGTAACAGTTTTTTGTTCTCTTATTCTGTTATGGGCCGCATGATTTCCTTCCTAACTATTAGTGACATTTTCTCTCTGTCTCTTCCCCTGCTGACACTTCCCCCATGGCATACCAAACCGCTTCCCTGCTTTAAAGAAGCATAAATCAACGAGGAGTGCATGTAGTCCTGCTGACTGGCGCTGTAGCCCAGCTGCATAAGGAGCAGCAGTAGGGAGACAACAGTAGTTTGTTCTCCTGTTCCCTTTCACTGATTGGGTGGCTGGGGGAGGGGGGCCTCTTCATCCTTGTAAGCTGAGCCTCACGCTACTTCCTCCCCAGAATCTTACAGGAAACACTTCACTGGGTTTCACCTACACACAGCTCGCAAGGGATTTCTTGCCACGGCTATTTTGTTTGATGAGATAATTGTATGTGGGGGAGACTGGAGAGTGAGAGAAAGTTGAAAGTACGTGCTCCTTTACCTTAATAATAAACTTTTGTGGCATCAGGAATCAGGGTGCATCAGCTGGGATTCAGAACCAGATCTGCCAGTAGCAGTACTCAGTTGAAAATGCAGAGTCCTTTCTAACCGCACTCTCAGCTTGCTGCTGAAGTCTGAAGATCTCAGAATCAACTTAACTGTCACAGTGACTTCAGAGAGGGAAAACCCTGTACTTGCTGGAAGGAACACACCTCTTCTTCTAGAGCTACATTGACTAGTGGGGAGTGCAGAAGAGCAAAGCACTGATAGGGACTACTGTCTGGAGTGGCTCGTGGGGTAAGACTACACTGCACACCGTGAAGGTCATTCATCCATCGTCTGAACTCCAGAAGGGTAAAGTATTTTGTGACATTTCATGCTTTTCGTTCCTGGATCTGTCTGTCCTGCTGTCTTCCTCACTCTGGGACCTAAACAGACACCCACCTGTAGTGACAGGCAGCGTTGCCAGTATACCCCCTCCCCCAAGAGCAACATCAACACAGTGACCTACGTCGCTGTTGACAAAATCGACAGTTTGTCCATAGGTCGTGTTGTTGGTGTGCATGAGACAGGGGTACACTGTCTCCTGGTCCTGCACCCCCCCTCCCCAAATCAACTCCGACTCGGAGTTGATTATAATTAGAATGGGGGGTGCGGAGGGTAGGGCGTGAGTTGTTAGTGGACGAAAACAGAAAAATGGACTGGGAGGCCATCAGGATTTATGTCAACCACAACTTGCGGTTAACATAAATTCCGTCGCTGTGATGCCAGTCTACGAAATTGTTGGCAAACTGGCATCATAGAGCCTGAGGTGCCAACCTGCAGAGAAACATCTGTCAATCATTCAGTGCAGTGTGACAGGCTGTGGGGCCAACCTGCAGAGGAACATCTGTCAATCATTCAGTGCAGTGTGACAGGCTATGGGGCAACCTGCAGAGGAACATCTGTCAATCATTCAGTGCAGTGTGACAGGCTGTGGGGCAACCTGCAGAGGAACATCTGTTAATCATTCAGTGCAGTGTGACAGGCTGTGGGGCAACCTGCAGAGGAACATCTGTCAATCATTCAGTGCAGTGTGACAGGCTGTGGGACCAACCTGCAGAGGAACATCTGTCAATCATTCAGTGCAGTGTGACAGGCTGTGGGACCAACCTGCAGAGGAACATCTGTCAATCATTCAGTGCAGTGTGACAGGCTGTGGGGCAACCTGCAGAGGAACATCTGTTAATCATTCAGTGCAGTGTGACAGGCTGTGGGGCAACCTGCAGAGGAACATCTGTCAATCATTCAGTGCAGTGTGACAGGCTGTGGGGCCAACCTGCAGAGGAACATCTGTCAATCATTCAGTGCAGTGTGACAGGCTGTGGTGCCAACCTGCAGAGGAACATCTGTCAATCATTCAGTGCAGTGTGACAGGCTGTGGTGCAACCTGCAGAGGAACATCTGTCAATCATTCAGTGCAGTGTGACAGGCTGTGGGGCAACCTGCAGAGGAACATCTGTCAGTCATTCAGTGCAGTGTGACAGGCTGTGGGGCCAACCTGCAGAGAAACATCTGTCAATCATTCAGTGCAGTGTGACAGGCTGTGGGGCCAACCTGCAGAGAAACATCTGTCAATCATTCAGTGCAGTGTGACAGGCTGTGGTGCAACCTGCAGAGGAACATCTGTCAATCATTCAGTGCAGTGTGGTGCAACCTGCAGAGGAACATCTGTCAATCATTCAGTGCAGTGTGACAGGCTGTGGTGCCAACCTGCAGAGGAACATCTGTCAATCATTCAGTGCAGTGTGACAGACTGTGGGGCAACCTGCAGAGGAACATCTGTCAATCATTCAGTGCAGTGTGACAGGCTGTGGGGCCAACCTGCAGAGAAACATCTGTCAATCATTCAGTGCAGTGTGACAGGCTGTGGGGCCACCTTGCACAGAAACATCTGTCAATCATTCAGTGCAATGTGACAGGCTGTGGGGCCAACCTGCAGAGGAATATCTGTCAATCATTCAGTGCAGTGTGACAGGCTGGGACAACCTGCAGAGAAACATCTGTCAATCATTCAGTGCAGTGTGCTCCTGCTCAACAGGATAGATTAGTTCTGAGCCCTGTCTCACATGCACCTCATCTAGAGAGCCACCCTGATGCATGCTGGAAAATTCACCACTTCCGCACTTACAGGTCTGAGCCCTACAGGTGTCAACAGCCAAATTATTGCAGCAGCACCTAACATTAGTGTCTGGCCCATTGAGGCAATTAAGCTCAAGAAAAGCATGAATTAAAGGGGAACAGTCAGCACTTTGTGTGCAAAAACGTTTTTTAATACTTCCTCTTTGATGTAGATTGCATTAGTGTTACTGTAGTATTGTAAACTAATTTTGCTTCCTTCCAGACTGACATTTTCTGTAACTACTAATCCCAGAATCCCCTGCAGCTGATGTCAGAGCAGGACTGCAGCAGTGGAAGACTGGATAGTCTGCAGTGCAACTTAAAGTTTCTATAAGCTCTGATCTGTTGTTTAGCAGTCACTGGCAGTCTGATCTGTTGTTTAGCAGTGGGTGGCAGTCTGATCTGTTGTTTAGCAGTGGTTGGCAGTCTGATCTGTTGTTTAGCAGTCACTGGCAGTCTGATCTGTTGTTTATCAGTGGTTGGCAGTCTGATCTGTTGTTTAGCTGTCACTGGCAGTCTGATCTGTTGTTTAGCAGTGGTTGGCAGTCTGATCTGTTGTTTAGCAGTGGTTGGCAGTCTGATCTGTTGTTTAGCAGTCACTGGCAGTCTGATCTGTTGTTTAGCAGTGGCTGGCAGTCAGTCAGCAGATTGTGCAGGTGGAGGTTCATGCCAGAGCCAGTTGGGCTCTTTTGGACAGCAAATTCATTTGGCGTCCTTCATTTATGGACAGACTTTGTCCGTTTCACTGCCCTGCTCTTCCAGTTGGGGGGAGGACTCTGTTGTGGTGGGTGGAGTTATTCTTCCCTATTTAAGCTCCATTTGCTAGTGATCCTCTGCTTTAATCCCGATCACTGAAGGGCCATAGTGTAAGGGCAACTTGGAGTCTTACTGGAGTCAGATGTGAATCAGCCTTTCTTCTGGCTACCCTGCTCTCCGTAATGCATTCAGCCGGCCACACTGCTCCCCAAAATGCATTTGGCTGGCCATGCTGCACCCCATAATGCATTCAAACCGCCACGCTGCTCCCTGCAATGCATTCAGCCGACCACGCTGCTCCTCGTAATGCAACAGGATGCAGTACTCTGTCAATCACTACAATTGTTTGAGTTATTATTATCTAAGTATTGTATTTACCACTGAAGTGTAATGTTTGGGTGTCTGCAAGCTTGATAGTGACTGAACTAAGCAGCCTATTGTGAGTCAATTTCTAAATTTTTTTATAGAACATAAAATAAGACGTACCACTGTAACCAGGGTTAAGGTGTAGGTATATGCTCCCAGTTATATATTTTGCGTATTTTCCTAACGTTTTGTATGAAATGTGTGGTTTTATATTGTGCCGCGCCCTGAGTCCACAGAGATGGGCACTATTGAAATAAAGTATCTCTCTATCTAAGGTGTGATTTAATGTTAAACAAAGTTGTCTAAACTGGTACGTGGCACACAGTGAAGGGCTGAGAGGGGAAAGTAACCTGATCCCTTCAAGGGCAGCTCACATTGGTCCCAGTTAATGTTTCAGGTAACCCTAGTAGCAGTTTAAACTCTATAGTAATCGTAATGTCATTTAGGCAGTTCTGAAATGGCAATGTACTAGCAGAGTCTATGTAAGTTACTAGTTAGTACAGAGAATAGGTTTACAGGGGGGACTGTTGCAGATTCCTACGTAGAGTAAGCTCACTCTGTACGGGTTTATTTAGTTTAGTATACTATTTACAGTTAGTATAGGAACTGTCTTGATGAGTCACTGTATTTGGGGTTAATCCAAGTAACGACCTATACTCAGTATATTGTAGGTGTTCCCTCTCTTGGGTCAGCTCACGTTCGTCCTGGTGTAATTAATTTACTACAGTGAGTTATTACTTCTTTTGTTTTAAGTCACTTTCAGTATTTAATCTAAATTTTAAATGAGTTCAGACTATTTGGATGGGGGGTGTAGCTGACTGCTGTCTAGGATCATCAAGTAATCTGTTCTGATTATAGGCAGGACAGGAACATGTGTGTGTGTGTGTGTGGGGGGGGGGAGGTACAGTAAATGTTTGGGTTCGTTACCAGTATTCCTAACTTGGACCTACACAAATCATCAAGCACTGAAAGGCAGCTTCCACAGGGTGTTGTGGGGAAAAAGAGAACACGTACGAGTAACTAAT
Organism: Neoceratodus forsteri; assembly: GCA_016271365.2. Classification (NCBI taxonomy): domain Eukaryota; kingdom Metazoa; phylum Chordata; order Ceratodontiformes; family Ceratodontidae; genus Neoceratodus; species Neoceratodus forsteri. The sequence goes on from JADMNL010000026.1 coordinate 291,687,844, forward strand.
GGAGGAACAGAGTGGGTAGCTGTAATAATTGTGGAGGTGCAATTTTTCTAAGGATGATATGGACTATGGGTGGATGCCCAGTGTTTAGGAGCCTGAATCAGCTAAGGGCAGGATTGAGACTGTTAAGGGGGGGGAACCTAGTTTGAATGGAGTGGAAAGTCAGAGGAGCAGAGCAATGGAAAGAAAAGCAAATGGGGATTTGCACACAGAAATATGGTTTCTAGTATGAAAACAGTGCTTGTAGGCCCACCCAGTTTTATAGGACACCTTGTCCTCAGGGGAACAGACAGCCACGGGATGGTGAATGGCATATGGTAAGTGGAAGGAGTAGGACTGCATTGGCAGCAACAGGGTAGGATCTTTGGGATGGATTTACTGTATTTCAGTAACAGATTTGATGCGTTGTCTGGAAATGCTGAGGAGAAAATGGGATGTGGGGTTATGGATCGAGTAAAAACCAAGAGGAAATGAAATACAGAAGAAAAATGTGACCATGCAAGGTACGTGAGGTAGGGTGGAAATTGGGATCAGACAGCGTGAGGTACAGAGTGAGGGGGAGGGGGGGGGTAGTGTAGGTGGGTGTGAGAATACATTAGAGGCAGGTAAACAGTCAGAGAGGGAAGGGAGACAGTACTGGGGAGATGAGTGGTGAATGTGATGGGGCATTATCCATAGAAGGCAGAACACAGGGTGGTGGCAGCACAGCTAACAGAGAAGTCAAGGAGGAAAAAATAGGAGACAAGGAGGGAGGGGAGAGGAGTTTTACTGCAGAACTCTATTATTAAGGGAACTGGATGGAGATCGAAGGGGTACAAGAATTTAAGATTACAGCTGAACTGCATGCCTGGGATGACTGCTGGGAGAGTGAACCCAAGAACAGAGGGAATGGTAAGGGGGAACCAGAAGTAACTGCACACTTAGGTACCAATGATCTAGCTGGGGAAGGCGTGGAAGTAGTAAACAATAGATTCAGAGCACTGAAGAGCAACTTCAGGGAGTTAACAAGATCACTGGCATTCTTGGACGTACTTCCAGTGCAAAGGGCAAGAACACTCTGGAAGAACAGGGCAGAGGATTTTAATATCTTTCTGAGAGAATGGTGCAGAGGCAGGATTACTATGTATTGGCGACGGGGGGCGGGAAGGGTACCTGACTGGATATATCACTTTATGCAACTGATGGATTACATCTCAGCAGGGAGGCATCAGGGTACTCAAGGACAAACTAGGAGGGTATATTATGTAGATCAGGAATGTAAACTTCTATGGGAGGAGACAGGTCATCAGGCTAACAGATACCTGGAAGTGGAGAATGACAGACCTACCCCCAAAATAATAGAAAAAAGAGTCTGTTTGGTGGAGTGGGAGTACATGGGAGGCAAGAAAGAATATTCAGAGTGAAGTATAATGAAGGAAAGTAGTAGGGAACAGAAAGTGGGCTCAGATTCCAGGTAGAGGGTAGTGCCCATGAACTCAAGAAGGTTCGGTAATAAGATGGATGACCTGCGCGCACTATTAATTGAAGGTGAGGTGGGTATCATGGCAGTAACTGAGACCTGGGCCAAACTTTATCATGACTGGGACCTAATGATCCCTGCATATAATCTATATAGACAAGATAGGGTGATAGGGAAAGGGGGTGGGGTGGCAGTTTACGTCAGAGAGGGTTTATTATGTACAAGGGAGGAGTCAGATGGAGGTAATGTAGAAATTACAGAGAAACATAGAAACATAGAATATGACAGCAGATAAGGACCGCTTGGCCCACCTAGTCTGCCCATTTTCCTACCTAATAGATAAGCTGCAGATCCTAGTTAACCAATAACCTGCTTCCTCCTACCCCCTACAAGAATTGCCTTATGTCTGTCCCATGCATTCTTGAATTCCCCCACTATTTTTGACTCCACTACCTCCTCAGGAAGACTGTTCCCTGTATCCACAACCCTCTCCATGAAAAAAATACTTTCTCACATTATCTCTGAGCCATCCCCCCTCTATCTTCAAATTGTGCCCCCTTGTTCTTGCACATCTCTTTTTCTGAAAGACGCTACCCTCTTGGACTCTGTTGATTCCCTCAATGTACTTGAAAGTTTCTATCATGTCCCTCCCTCTCCCTCTTCTCCTCAAGGGTATACATATGTGTAATCCCTGTCTTGTTTCCATACCCAAGGGCTCAACAATTGATGCCGGACAGGAGTAGAGGTCTTCCTCAGCATCTCATCCAACCCGGGTGGTGTTATGTAATGCTAGGTCTATCAAAAACAAGACAGCTATTATAACCGATCTTGTTCAAAGAGTGGACCTGGCATGTATCACCGAGACCTGGCTGGACGAAAATGCAGGTCCAGTATTGGCCTCTGCAGTTCCGACTGGGTTTTCTGTGATTCACCGCCTGAGGCTGGATTGTAGGGGTTGGGGTGTAGCCATCTTTTCATGACCGAACTGGGCCTTGTGGATGTTCCAGTGGGGATCACCAGATCCTTTGATTGTATCATGGGAGAGGGTGTAGGTTGCAGGATACTCCTCAGTTACTGTCCACCAGGAGATGGGGGTTTATTCCTGCAGGAGATCACTGACTTCATCGTCAACATGGTATTGGAGTCTCCCAGATGGATTATTCTGGGGGACTTCAATGCCTGGGTCGACGATAAACTCTCGCAGTTTGGTCAAAATCTCCTCCAGCTATTGATGATGCTGGGCCTCACACAGGTAGTTACCTCCTCTGCCCATATAGGAGGTCACTCGTTGAATCTGCTGTTCCTCCTAGGGATGGAGATATCTGACTTAGGGGTGGAAAGAGTCAGTTGGTTCAGGGTTCAGTTCTGGGGCCCCCCAAATGGATCTACCCCTTCAGAGATGGTTCGGTACCGCCCTTTGAGGGGAGTTATCCCAAATGGTCTATCGGTGGTGCTGGACCTATCGGGATTGCTGGGTGAAAGCACAAGTCCAGGGGATTTTGTACTGGCCTATAACAAGGCAGTGGGAGATGCCTTGGACTTGATTGTTCCTGTTCATGTTCGACCACTCACTCTTCACCCAAGGTCCCCTTGGTATGATGGGTCCTTGAAGGAGTTGAGGTGGGTTGGTTGAAGGCTGGAGAGAGCATGGAGGAAGTCCGGCCTGGATGCTGACAGGCTTCGATTGATGGAACATTATAAGGACTATCAATCAGAAATCACCCGTAAGAAGGCATAGTTCCTGTTCAGGGAGATTTCTGCTGTGCAGAATTGACCGGCTCAAGTTTTCTGAACTGTTGACAGATTGTGCAATCCAATCTGTCTCCAGTCCAGAAGAGCTTTTCACAAATTAAGCATGATGAGCAAGCTCGGTTCTTCGCAGATAAGGTTGCCAGCATGAGGTCCGGAATCGGCCCGGCCCTCTCTATAAGGGGTTGCGGAGGTTAATGGGAGGTAGTGAGCACCTGGTCTGTCTTGATGGACTTCAGCCAACTGGAATTCATGGATATTGTGAAGATTGCCCAGACTTTGTGCACAACCTGTTGTAGTTTGGATCTGGGCCCTACCCCCCCCTTTTATTAGGGTGCGTAGATGTTATCTGCCTGATCCAAGCTGAAATTGTATGGAGGTCCCGGGGGGGGGGTCTTTCCGGAACCCCTAAAGGAGGCAGTCATTCGACCACTCCTTAAAAAAACCCTCCTTGGAGCCCGATGATCCAGCTAACTACCGACCTGTCTCTAACCTGCCCTTTGTAGGGAAGGTTATTGAGAAGGTGGTTGAATTGCAACTGGATGATCACCTTGTAACCCACAATGTCTATGAAGCTCTTCAGTCTGGTTTCAGGAAGAGGCATAGCATGGAGACTGCCCTTGTTCAGGTATTAAATGATCTTCTAATGGCAAGAGATCGAAAGGCTTGTACCATCTTGGTCCTTCTTGATCTCTCAGCAGCCTTTGACATTGTGGACCATGGGGTGCTTTTGGAGACCCTGCGGTTTCTCTGTGGACTGTCAGGTACAGTCCTCGAATGGTTTCGATTGTTCCTCGTAGGCAGGTCTCAGAAGGTGGTCACCGGAATTTATTCCTCTGATGCTCTTCCCCTGTCCTGCGGGGTGCCACAGGGCTCCATATTGGCACCCATGTTGTTCACTGTGTATATGCTGCCATTGGGAGATATTATCAGGCGATTCGGCTTGAGTTTTCACTGCTATGCAGATGATACTCAGCTGTATATGTCCTTTATGTCTGGCCAGGTTGATGCAATTTCAGTGCTAAACAGCTGCCTCTCTGAGATTTAAGACTGGATGAGCTCTAGTTGTCTAAGATTGAATCTGGATAAGACTGAGGTGTTGATTGTGGACCTGGGTCACCCGGGGGTGGGTATGGCGGCTGGGCACGTGTTGGGCTTATGGCTTGATGGAGTTCAGCTCACTACCTCAGATCGGGTGCATAACCTGGGTGTTATTTTTGACAATGGCTTGACCCTGAAATCTCAGGTGCCAGCTGTGGTTAAATCTTCATTTTACCATTTGAGGAATATCACCAGGGTGAAACACCTGGTTCCACTGGGCAACCTTCCAACATTGGTCCATGCCTTCATTACTACCCGTCTTGACTACTGCAATGCCCTCTACCTAGGGCTATCTGGGGCTGATATCTTCCGCTTGCAGCTAGTGCAGAATGCTGCAGCCAGGCTGCTGACTGGTACTTCTGGGACCAGTCACATTACACCTGTGCTGCGCTAACTGCACTGGCTGCCAGTTCCGTGGCGGATCACCTATAAGGTAGGCTTGCTTACCTTTAAAGCCCAACACAAACAGGGACCTGACTACTTGAAGGATCTCCTGACTTCCTATTCCCCAATCACCCTCTCTGATCCACTGACAAGGATTGCTAGAGATTCCTGGGGTTCATCTGAAAATATCTGGAGCTTGTGCTTTTCCATTTGCAGCACCAACCCTGTGGAATTCTCTGCCTCATCGGTTAAGAGAACGCCTGACCGTCAGTAGTTTTAAAGAGGACAGGAAATCGTTTCTAACTGACAGCTGTTTATAAAGTTATGATTCTCAGAAATTATATGCATTCATTTAAATCATCCATACTTAACTATACTTGAATAAAACGTGATATAAAAAGCTGAATTTTGCAATGTCTTGTTTTTCTGGCAGCATTCTGCTAAAGTTCTCTTAATGGAACCAATAATTTGGAGTTTTAATTACAGTATGTCATGGTTTGTGCACAGAACACGAAACAGGGTTCTGATAGGTCAGCAGCTCATAATTAGCATTCGGAACACAAATCGTGACATAGTAAAAACTCCACATCAGTGATTCCATGAGGTGAACCATAATAGATGCTCCCCATAAAAACACAACAATGCAAACTACAATTTTACCTTTCACTTTTTATTCAGGTACAGTTAAATATGGATACTTTAGGAGAATGCAAATCATTGACTTGGAAAATGGGGAGCCAAAGGAAGTTCAGGAAGAGTTTAGGAAACTGGGGAGGGGTCTCAAGCAAGTAGCTACTTCTGTCACTTTCTCAGAAGTACTACCTGTGAGAGGCAAGGGAGAGCATAGGGGTGCATGCACCAGGAACTTTAACTCATGGTTGAAGAACTGGTGCTGTGAGGAAGGGTTGGATTCATTGGTGACTGGGACCCACCTGGAGGGATGGAGGTTTGTTCAAGCCTGACGGCCTGCATCCATCCTGGAGGGAATCAAGCACTCAATGATAAGTTTAAATGCTACATTGACAAGCATTTAAACTAGCAAAGGGGGGTGGCAGGCCAGCAAGGAGGGTACCTACTTGCTCACCCCCACAGCTAGCAGTGGAACCAGTGAACCAGAGGAGTGGCTATCTCTGCAAAGCGGTGTGCAAAAGATGAAGATTAGTGTTCAAAAGGTGGATAAGCAGAAAAGGGGCAAAATTCATCAGAAGGGCAGACAGCAAGGAGAACCAGGGATAAATAACAACCAAGGAAGGGGCTGGAGTAGACCAGTGAAGCAGTCTAGGGAGGTCAAATCATGGAAAGCCATGTGTGCAAATGCCAGGAGCCTTAGCAACAAGATGGAAGATCTGGAAGCTGTCATGGTACAGTCAGACCTGGACATTGTGGCCATCACTGAAACCTGGTGTAATGATAACAATGACTGGGAGATGGCCATACCTACTACAACATATTCAGAAGAGACAGATCAGGCAGGAAGGAGGAGGTGGCACTGTATGAAAAATGACATAAGGCCACAGAGATCCAGGAGGAACAAAATGGGGAGAGATACTGTGAGTGGAGCTGGAAAGGAAAATGGGGCCAGCCACCCGCACAGGTGTGGTCTATAGACCACCAGCCCAGGAGGAAGAAACAGATAGGGAGCTGATGCTAGCCATCCAAAGGATGGCAGACAAAGTGAGGTAGCACTGGTTGGAACTTCAATATTCCAGGCGTGGACTGGAGCATCCCAACAGCAGCAGCATCAACTAGGAGCAGATTTATCCTAGACTCCTTCAGGGTGCCTTCCTGAAGCAACTGGTCATGGAACCAACTCGGCAGAAGGCAATACTGGACCTTGTGCTCACAAACAGGGACAGTGTGATGGGGGTAACAGTGGGGAGCACCTGGGTAACAGTGACCACAGTCATTGTGGTTTGAAATCACAGAAAGAGCAGAACCAAACCACACAAAAACACGTATCCTGGATTTTAGGGGCAGACTTTGGGAAAATGGGAGATACTTGAAAGAGACATTAAGGGAATGGGACAGGAATCAGGGGTTGAGGAACAGTGGGCAGTATTTAAAATGGGGATTATAAGAACAACAGAATTATGCATTAAGCAGGTTAGCAAGAGGAAAAGGAAGAGGAGACCATTATGGTTTTCCAAAGAGGTAGCAAAGAAAGTGAAAGCCAAAAGATTGCATTCAGGCAATACAAAAGACACAGGCAGAAGGGATAGGAGAAGTACCAGGAGAAACAAAGGGAGGCAGGGAAGTCAGTAAGGGAAGCCAAAGCTCAGACAGAAGAACACATTGCAAAATCAGTGGTTAAAGGGGACAAAACCTTTACAGGTACATAAGTGAAAAAGAAAGACAAAGGGAGGATAGTGAGACTGAAGAGGGAGGATGGGAGTCGCGTGGAGGATGACAACAGTAAAGCTGACATATTGAACAGGTATTTCTGCTCAGTCTTTACTGAGGAAGAGGGGTAATGGGTCTGAAGGAGTACAAGCGGTGAGAATGGTGCAGAAATGGACACAAGTCCCTTTACACGAAAGGGGTCCTGAAGGAACTGGAAGTAATAGAGTTGACAAAGCAATGGGCCAGATGGGTGCAGCCCAAGGGTCCTTAAAGAACTAAAGAGGTGGTGGCTGAACCTCTGGCTATCCTGTTTAGCCAATCACTGGAAACAGGAGGTACCCAAAGACTGGAGGACAGCAGATGTAGTCCCTTATACAAAAGTGGGAACAAAGAGGAAGCAGGGAACTACAGACCAGTCAGCCTCACCTCGGTAGTGGAAAGATCATGGAAGCACTACTGAAGGAGAGATTGGTGGAACATCTGGTTGTCAATGGACTACAGGACCCAAGGCAGCATGGTTTCACCAGGGAGGCTCATGTCAGACCAACCTCATTGAATTTTTGACTGGGTGACTAGGGAGGTGGATCAGGGAGGGCAGTGGACATGGCCTCTCTGGACTTCAGCAAGGCCTTTGACACTGTGCCACATAGAAGACTATTACATAAACTGGGGAATATGGGTGTGGGCAGGACAGTAGTGTGGTGGGTAGGTAACTGACTGGGTGGCAGGACCCAGAGGGTGGTGGTAAATGGCTGTCACTCCACAGAGGGAAGAGTGACCAGTGGGGTACCACAGGGATCAGTGCTGGGACCGGTCCTATTCAACATCTTCATCAGTGACATTGCACAGGATCTAGAAGGCAGAATTTCACTGTTCGCTGATGACACAAAGCTCTGTAACAGAGTAGACACACCAGATGGTGTAGACAGAATGAGAAGGACCTGCAGAAACTTGAAGAATGGTCAAGGGTTTGGCAGTTGAAATTCAATGCAAAGAAGTGCAAGATAATGCATATGGGGCACAAAAACCCTGGCACAATATATCAGTTGGAGGGTGAGGATATAGCATGCACCAAGCAGGAAAGGGATCTTGGGGTTGTCATCTCTGATGACCTCAAGGTAGGGAAACAGTGTGACAAGGCATCAGGTAAAGCAAATAGGATGCTGGGATGTATAGGCAGGGGCATCACCAGCAGGAAAAGGGAGGTCATAATTCCACTATACAAGACACTAGTGAGGCCCACCTGGAGTACAGTGACAGTTCTGGAGACCTTACCTACGTAGGACATAGACAGGGTAGAGAAGGTTCAGAGGAGGGCAACAAAGATGGTGCATGGATTGCATCACAAGTCCTATGAAGACAGGTTGAAGGAACTGAACATGTACTCCCTGGAGGAGAGGGAGGAGGAGGATATGATAGAGACATACAAGTATCTTACAGGGAGAAACAGGGTGCAGGAAAACACTATTTTTAAGCAAAAAGGTGTTCCAGGACTAGAGGGCATGGGATGAAGTTGGAGGGAGGACGATTCAGAGGAAACATGAGAAAGAATTTCTTCACAGAACGGGTGGTGGACAAGTGGAACACCCTGCCAGAGGAAGTGGTGGGGGCTGAAACAATCACGGGATTTAAGAATGCATGGGATAGACATAAAGGAATTCTAGAGGTCAGGGGTAAGGGGAAACGGACTTCTAGGAAAACAAACTGAACTTACAAGCTCAAATGGGCAGACTGGGTGGGCCATAGGCCCTGATCTGCCGACACTGTCTATGTATCTATGTATTTCTGAGAATAAGAATTTTATAAACAGTTGCCAATTTTCACAAATTTCCTGTCCCCTTTAAATCTATGCTGAAAACTTATTTATTTTTTTGGCTTTCCCTGATTGATCGATTTTAAACAATTTATAATGCCATTTGTTTTAACATTGTCATTTATATTATGTACAGTGCCTTGACCTTGAAAGGCACTATATAAATAAAGATTTGCTTGCTTGCATTGTTATTTCTTTTCATTGGCTTTTCCAGACTAATTTTAAATCATTTATACTGTTGTCTGTTTTAATCTTCTTGGTTATATTTTGTACAGCGCCTTGATTTTGAAAAGCGCTATATAAATAAAGATTTGCTTGCTTGCATATTAAGCTCCTTTAATCTCTCTTCATATGTCTTCTGGTGTAGACCCTGCACCATTTTAGTTGCCCTCCTCTGGACAGCCTCCATCCTATGTCTTTGCAGAGGCTGGGTCTCCAGAACTGCATGCAGTACTCCAGATGGGGTCTCACCAGCTGTCTGTACAGAAGGATAACAACTTCCTGTTTTCTGCTGGCAATGCCTCTCCCTATGCATCCCAGTATCCCACCAGCCCACCTTGCTGCCTTCTCACACTGCTTGCCACCTTAAGGTCATCTGATATGACTACCCCCAGGTTCCATTTTTGTTGTTGCTAGTATCTCACCCCCCACTGTGTACTTTTCCCATGGGTTTTTGTTTCCCAGGTGTGTTACTTTGCACTTCTTTGCACTTCTGTAAGCTGCCATACATTTGACCATTCCTCCAACCTTGCCAAGTCCTTTTGCATCCTTTCCACCCCACCTTCTGTATCAACTCTGTTGCAGATCTTTGTGTCGTCTGCAAAAAGACATACTTTTCCTTCCAGTCCCTCTGCAATGTCACTTATAAAGACATTAAAGAGGACTGGTCCCAGTACTGAACCCTGCGGTACCCCGCTAGTAACCCTCCCTTTCTTCAGAGTGAACTCCATTTACTATTACCATCTGCATCCTGTTGTCCATCCAATTTTTTACCCAGGCTACCACTTTGGGACCCACTCCAAGGCTGGCTAACTTGTATATTAATATTTTGTGTGGGACTGTGTCAAATACCTTGCTAAAGCTTAGGTAGACCATGTCCACAGACCCTCCCTGGTCTACTACTTTGGTCACCCAGTCAAAGAAATCTATTAGATTCTTCTGACACAACCTTCCTGCTGTGAATCCATGCTGCCTTGGGTCCTATGCCCCACTGTCCTTCAAGAACTCAACAATTTTTTCCTTTAGAAGTGATTCTATCATTTTCCCTACTACTGAGGTCAAACTAACAGGTCTGTAGTTTTCTGCCTCTGTCTTGCTCCCACTTTTGTGAAGAGGAATCATGTCCACCGTCCTCTAGTCCTCCGGTACCACACCATCCTCCCATGATTTGTTAAAAAGGGTAGTCAGTGGTGTCACTAGTTCTACCCTTAGTTCTTTTAGAATTCTGGGATGAATCCCATCAGGCCCCATTGCTCTGTCCACCTTTAGTTTTAAGAGTTCTTTCAGAACCCTTTCTTCTGTGAATGGACTGGTATCGACCTCCCTATCCAGAGTGCTTCTATTCTTTGATTTAGGTGTAACCCCCTTGTTCACAGGAGTTACTAGAATCCCAGTTAGAAACAGTGGCAGGCATGGAAAGGCAGCTAGTGAAATGCCAGTTAAATGGATTTCACACTGTCAAGCTCTAGTGTAAGTCTCAGCTGAGCTGGAGGATGATGTAATCTTAGAACTCTCGCAGCAGCATAAGCTACACTTGAGCTAGCAGCTGAGGGAGATAGCTTTAGAATGTTGAGTGAGTCTGTAGAGTGGCGCTCTAGGAGGAGGCTGCAGCTGCTAGGCAGCTCCTCATGTTTAGTTCTGACAGAGAGCTACCACTGTGTTTTGGGAAGTTTGTTCTCACCCTAGAAGAAGAACATAGAAAATAGTGATTGAAGTGGTGGAGACCTTGCCAAGTGGGTTTTCCTTTGCCCCATCCCAGGAGGGATGAGGGCGATCTTCAGCATTTGGGGCAATCCCCTCACCCAGTCTGTCTAGTGAAGCTGCCTGTGACAAGTTCAGAAACTGTGAGTACTTTTGTGTCAGCCCAGGAGGGGCACCTGCAAACCTTAGGTGAATTTCCTCTGACAAAAGGGACCCTGTCACCTAGACTGTGTCTGTTTTTTAAAAGTGTCTGCCTACTATGGAGTCTAGAGAGAGAGAGAGACTGTCCAAGTACAGAACGTTTAGTCATGTAGTATGTTAAGTGTGAAAAAACATTTCAAGATAGCATCTACACGGTTTCTGTGAGGGTGTTATTAACCAGATGAATGGCCGAGTATATACTTGGAAGCAAAAGGTCGGATACCCCCTATCTGGAGTAACCAGTTTACCTCTATGGGTTCAGTTTGGGCACCAGTTCAATTTTCAAGTCAGTGCATTTGGCCAGTGCCTGATGGAAATAGTTACCCAGATGTGGGTTTTGGATTCTGTTTTCAGTTCACCTTAGTGTAGTGGGTGCTGGAAGGTTTTGAGCCTGTATGTGCTCTTTGGTGGTCATGTGTGCCACCAGTATTCCTCATGAAATATGGGAAAGTGTCCTGGTACTGGCCGTGTGTACCTAGTTGAGAGGAAGTGTCCTAGTACTGGCCATGTGTGTCTAGTTGAGAGGAAGTGTACTAGTACTGGCCAAGTGTGCCTAGTTGAGAGGAAATGTACCAGTAACTGTCTGTGTGTGCCAATCTCCAGTTCAGAACCTGAGAGTTCACTGTGTGTGTGTTCAGTATGCCTATGTTAAATGGGAAGTTCAGGAATTTCTGCACCTCAGTAATCTGCATTACCAGTATGAGTAACCCTGTGGGAGTCCATCTTCGCTTTGTGATTATTCTCTGTGTTTGTGAACCTGTCTCTAGAATCCCAACCTGGTTTGGATAGTACTGTTATTGCTTCCACTGTGTCTGGATTTACTTGGGTGCCCCTGTCCAGAAGTACAAACCTAGCACAATTATGAGCAAACGTTTTCTCCCAGGGACCTAGGTTGATGGCCATGGTAAATGGTCCCACCAGGTGTGTGCCAGGTAGTTGCCACACTTGGGTTGCCTGTCTGTAATAGCAGGCTCAGAAAGATGTGTAAGATAAACTGTTCTATAAACCCCCATCCCTTTTGTTTGCCCCTAGACACTATGTAGTGAGAGGAGCAGCCCTGCTAGTTAAACAAGGGGGGCCAGTGGGGGGGTTACATAGGTACCTCCCCCTCCTCTTCTTTTGTGAATACTGAGCAGAAGTGTTCATTCAGTATCCCTGCTATTTCACTGTCACCCTCTGCCCACCCTCCCTTCCTTTTATTAAGCCTTATTATCCCTCCCTTGGTCTTTCTTCACTCCCTAATGTACCTATAAAAGGTTTTATTCCCCTCTCTTAACAGAGTTGGCTATCCTTTCCTCAGTTTGTACCTTTGCTATTCTGACTACCTTCCCAGCCTCTTTCTGCTTTAACTGATAACGTTCTCTGTCCTGCTCCTTCTGTGTTTCCTTATATTTCCTGAATGCTGCCCTTTTCTCCTTAACTGTCCCTGCCACCTCTTTTGTGAACCATAGCGGTTTTTTCCTTCATTGTGTTTTGTTGATTTGCTTCACACAAAGGCTTGTTGCCTCTGCAACGGCTGCTTTGATCACTCCCCATTGTTCCTCCACCCCTCCTTCTTGTCCATTTGCTAGCACTTTTCTGAGGCACTCTCAAATTTTCCCAAAGTCAGCCCTCCTAAAGCCCGATACTCTTGTTTTTATATGGCTTGATTGTATGGCTGTGTTTATCATGAACCACACTGTTTGGTGGTCATTTGTTCCCAGATGGCTACCCACTTTTAAATCAAGCATCCTTTCTCCTTCCCCATTTGAGAGTACCAGGTCTAAGATTGCTCCCTCCCGAGTGGGTTCTAACACTAGCTGTCTGAGGCATGCCCCCTGTAGGACATTGAGAATAACCCTGTTCTTGGATGTGGCTGCAGCAAAGGTGCTCCAGTTAACATCTGGCATATTCAGGTCCCCATCAACAATATCTCCCCTTTTTCTGCCATTCTAAGATGCCTTCTACCATTTCCTTGTTCATTGCCTCCCCCTGAGATGGGGATATGTATACAGCCCCTGTGCTGCCCGAATTGTGGTGCCATATCCTGTCTCCAGGGTAATCCACAGTGCCTCCTCTACTCCCTGTTTATCCTTTAGTTCTGTTGCTTTAATCCCTTCCCTTACATAGAGAGCTCCTCCTCCTCCTCTTTTACTCTCCATGTCCCTCCTGTAGGTTGTGTACCCTGGTATGTTGACATCTCAGTCATGGTTCTCAGTGTACCATGTTTCTGTGACTGCCACAATATCCAGGTGTCCCTCTTCCATTAAGGTCACTTGTTCAGGGAGCTTGTTACAGAGACTACGGGCATTGGTACTCATCGCCCTCCATTTTATGATGGTCTTACCTCTTTTAGCCCCATCCCTGTCCTTACTGCCTTTTTCTGCATTTCTATGGGTTCAGTTTTTGTCCAATAGGGGAAGGAAGGTAAGGTTGGGGGTCGTTTACAGATCTCCCAACCAAGATGAGGAGGGGGTTGGGGATTATGCTTGCAGTTACCAAAAGCTGCAAAAAAGGGTGAGATGTTAATAGTAGGTGACTTCAACCTGCTCAAGTTAGGATAGTGGTCAGTCTACGTCATGTGTCAGAAGTAAATTGATTCTTTCTGCATTACAGAATGAGTTTCTGACTCAGGGAGTGTCAGAACCCACCAGGGAGGGAACAATCCTTGATCTGGTGCTCACAAATGGGGAGCACATAACAGACATTAAGGTCATAAATCCCCTGGGAAATAGTGATGTCAACACTGTATGGTTCCGTCTCGATAAAGGTAGGGAAAACATGGTCACTAGCACTAAAGCACAAGACATTAGAAAGGCAGACTTTAGAAAAAATGGGTGATTTAATAAGAAAAGCGACTGAAAATCAGGACAGATCTGGGGGTTGGCCAAAAGTGGTCTGTCATTAAAGAGGGGGTATTAGCTACAAGAAACAAATGTGTGAGATTCAGAGGAACGTACGCTAGGGTCTGAAAGCCAAGCTGGTTTAATATTGAGGTTACCCAGGAGGCAAAAATTAAGCCTTTAAGAAATTCAAGAAACTGATAGATAAGAGGGCAGGATTATTTACCTAAAAATGGCTTGGGAAACAACGGAAGTAGTCAGGTGGGCTAAAACTATGAAACTGCAATCAGCAGAGTGAATTGGAAATGGAGAGAAAGCCATTTTTCATTACATAAATGAAAAGGGGACAAAAGGAAGGGATAATTGGGCTTCAGAAAGAGAATGAGTAAGTGGAGGAGAATTGTGAAAAAGCAGAACTGCTGAATGAATACGTCTGCTCAGTATTCACCAAAGAGAAAGATAAAGCTGTGCCAGTGGGGGAGATATGAAAGAGGGGAAGGTAGTATGGAAATAGAAATAACCAGGGAAAAGTGAGGAACGGTCTGTTGGCATGGAAGGTGGACAAATCTGCAGGTCCAGATGGAATACTACCAAGGGTGCTGAGGGAGCTAGCAGAGGAACTTGCGGAACCACTGGTAGACCTATAAAGTAACTCATTTGGGTCAGGTGTAGTGCCACAGGGCTGAAGGATGGCCCTGTGGTACCCATTCACAAGAGCAGTCTGAGGGATGATCCTGGGAACTATAGACAGGTCAGTTTGACATTGGTCGTGTGCAAACTCATGGAGACTTTACTTAAGGAACGGTTGGTAGAGTATCTTGAGGACCAGGGTCTTCATGTGCTAAGCAGCAAGGGTTTATGGGAGGAAGATTGCATTAATCTAATTTTTTGGCTGCCCAAACAGTAGATAAGGGTCAGGCAGTGGACATCCTCTACCTGGATTTCAGAAAGGCCTTTGATTCTTTGCCCCACAAAAGGCTGATTAGAAAATCGGCAGACCCAGGGGTTGAAGCAAAATGGCTAAATAGGTAGATAATTGGTTGGGGTGTAGAACACAGAAGGTGATGGCGGGGGACAGTATCTAGTACTAGAGAAGTCACGAGTGGAGTTCCGCAGGGATTGGTTCTAGGACCGATATTGTTCAACGCCTTTATTAATGATGTTGGGAATGACATAAGGATGAGCTTTTGTTGCAGATGGCACCAAGCTATGTGGGAAGGTGGACTTAGCTGAAGGGATTCAGGACCTCAGGGATGATCTGAAAATGCTTGAGAAGTGCTCAGGGATTTGGCAACTTGGATTCAATGTCAAAAAATGCAAGGTGATGCATTTAGGAGCCAAGAATCCCCAGACGGAGCACTTATCTGGAAGAAATCCAGTAATCCATTACATTACAGGACTTAATGCATCCAATTGAGACTGGATTTATAACACAACGTCAGACGCAGGACAATATCAAAAGAATATTGAACTTACTCCAGTATGCATCCAGGACTCGGCTGGCAATTTTGTTGCTATGCCTGGATGTGGAAAAAGCTTTTTGTCAGGGTGTCATGAAAGTTCTTATATTGTATTCACCCCCATTTTGGAGTTCTTACACAATTCATAGCACTGGTAAGAGTGCTATATCACAGCCCCTACCTCATTACCTCCTGGGCGGCCATTTTGTGTCAAGTAAACAATGGATAGTTCAGACTTCATGTGGAGCTGTTAGAGGTAATGAGTCATGCCATGGTGCGGGCTAACTGATCCCTATCCTCAGGCTTTGGTCTGTTTAAGGGGACACATCAGGATTTCCTGATGTCCCCATTATTTGCCTTTACTGTACAGCCTTTAGCCCAAAGCATCCGGATTGGTAACATCAAAGTATTAAGGGTATTGCACACCAAGATGAAGAACACAAGTTACCTTTCTATGCTGACAACTTGTTAATTTATTTGACCAACTCAAGTAAGGTTCTGGGTTCCCTATAGACAAAGCTACATCAGTACGGCCAGCTGTCTAGGTATAAACTCAATATCAACAAGACGGCTGCCCTCCATGTTCACTGCCATCCTCCGCCAGAGAGCCAGGAACCCTACCAGTTCAAATGGCATCACCCTCAAGTCCAATATCTAGGGTTAACATACAAGCTGAGTTCTTTATTCTATATCACTACAATTACCCACCCCTGTTAACTAAGCTATATGTGGATCTTGGTAGATCGTCCGTTTTGCCTCTTTCATTTTATCTGTGAATTGAGACGGTAAGGATGAACACCTTACCTAGGTTATTATAGCTGTTTCAAACTCTCCTGGTTACCCTGACATGGTAACATTTAACAAATTGAATAAATGCATATCTAGATTTGTCAGGTCATGTACATGGGCCCGGACATCTTTTCGCAGACATCAGCTACCAAAAATTCAAGGGGGAATGGACCGTTCCAATATGCTCAACTATTTTTGGGTGGTGCACTTTTGCCACACAGCAGCATAGCTAGTCCCCAGGTATGCGGCCTGCTGGAAAACACTGGAGACCAATGATTTACAGTTGTCAATCACAAATACCTTAGTTTCTCATCCTCCATTATCTCCCGATAATTTAATGACAATATGTTCACCAGAAAGATCTTGTGGGTGTGGAATGATGCATTGGTGCATAAACATCTGTGGAAGGCTCTCCTCCCTTCAACTGCAGTACCAAAGGACCATACATTTACACATGCACAAGCAGATATCCGTTTTAAGCAGTGAGAATGACAGGGCTTGTGCCATCTCTACTAGCTCTCTAAGCAAGCTGTCCCACACTCCTTTACACAGTTGCAGCAGTGTGATGCCTTAGCGGTATCAGACCACTACAGATTCCAACAGATTTAGAATTTTTTCACCATAAAACTGGGGAGCCTTGCAGACTATGTTGACCATCACCCACTGATTACATTATTAATAACTACCCAGAATCAGGGGATGCCCTCGCACTTTCTACCTCAGGTGTACAAAGCTTTGGTTGAGCTCCCAGAGGTGACTAATGAAAAAGCCAAACAAAAGTGCGAAGCAGAACTAGAGATGCAAATTCCACCAAAAAGATGGTTTTCAAGTTATGTAAAACAACATGAGGTCTCATCCTTAAACTCGTGGAAAAAGTCTGCATGGAAGACAGTAGCTGGCTACTTTAGAGCATCCTTAATTATGGCTAAGTTTAATACTAGAAGAAGAAGAAGAAGAATCAGCATTTATATAGCGCTTTTCATACACAGTATCCCAAAGCACTTTACAAGCAATGCTAGACTGGTAGTGAAGTGACTGAATGTGTGGTGGCGGCCATATCACACATCATCACCCACACACAGCCTGGATAATTGCATGAACCGGTTTATGGGAAGGGGAATGTTGGCCAGGACACCAGGAATTTTCCCTGCTCTTTGCAAAGAGTGCCCTGTGTTCTTTTTCTATCACCTGGACACCCACCAGGACATCACCAGGATGGGTAGAAGGGACCTCAGTTTAATGTCTCATCCGAAGGATGGCACACCCCAGCAGTACAGCACCCCCCAATACTGCACTTGGATGCCAGAAATTTTTAGGTGCAAGTCCAATCCCAGAGTGGGATGAGAACCCATGACCTTCAGGTCCAGAGGCGGATGTGCTACCAACTGAGCCACGCTGACAGCTACACCCATAGGGCAGATTGCTGGAGGTAGTGCAAGCCTTCTAATGCCCACCACTCCCACATTCTCTGATTACGTCCCCATGTAAGACAGTTCTAGTCAGCCGAAAATGTGGAGTTACAGGAGCTATCTCTTTGCTTTCCAGCCTTGATGTTGAAAGTCACATTATTTTTGGATTATCCAACAAAACTGTTTAACGAGAGCCAAAAACAGCGGTTCGATGAGTCTGATCAATGGTGGGAAAAGATCTGAGGAGGGGAGGGGGGAAGTTTATGTATTTGCTGACACCTGACAGCATAGTGGGTGGCCCCCTCACTGATTGTCTGCAAACATTTCCGTGTGGTCCTAATGCTGGTGGCTATATATTCCAAAGGTGTGGCCCGATGAAAGTGACTTATTACAGCAGGGGGTACAGTCAGCGACAGAAACGGTTGGTAAATCCTCTGCAGTTACTATGGGGCTGGTTTATGAAAATAAAATCCTTCAGTTCCGATCAGAGCACTTGGAAAACGGTGCTCGCTCTGCCAGCCTACGGCTTCTGCGGGTGGTGGAAGGGCCAGACAGGCAAGACTTAAAATGTTACCGATACCACCAATGCCATCTTTCGGTGAAATGGGATGGTGATTTTAGTTTTAGTTTGTGTTTACTGTTTTCAATAAACTAACATACACCTGAATACTACCTGCAGCCCTTTTTGAAGTCCAAGCTTTCTTTCTTTCTTTTTTTTTGTAATTCAAAGTTTATTAGACTTTTAACTTAAAACAACATACTACTACAGAGAATCTGGTCACACTGTTGTTATGTATCACTTTGCTATAAAGCGTCATTAGGGGAACCGATGCAAACAGTATGGTCCGGTGTTCCATAGCAGTCTAGGACCATGAATAAATCATTATCATAACGTGGCATCAATCAGAGAGTCAAAATCAGGAGCAGCGATAGGCGGAGTGGCATCACAAGACCCGAATAGGAGTGGGTATTAATCCATGGTATATGCCGTCCTCGCCAAGGCAGTACTGCCAGCAGCCAGACCCCCAGGTTAGCAGCACTGGGCACTGGCTGTGAACGAGGGGAACAGTGGTAAGAGAGGCGAAGCAGGAGCCTGACTAGGCATCCGAGCTCGGAAACGGGGAGGCGGGACCAGAACCTGCGGTGGACAGTGGCGAGAGGTAGGAGATCGCCAGGCAGACACAGTATGCCGGTCAGTTCCGTGTCCTGTTCACTCTCAGCAGGCATCGCAATGGAGCAGTGGTCTGGGACAGAAACGAGCGGCCGGGAGGCACAACGAGCAGTTACCCCAGCAGTGATGGAGGCGAGAGCCACCAGCAGCACGCACAGCCCAGGCGGGACAGGGGAACCCCGGAGCAGTCAGAGGGAGGCAGCAGGAAGTGAGCACCCTCATATGCAAATCACGAGCCAATCGCTGTTCGCGGCTATTGAGAAGTGCACCGCAGACCTCCAGCAGTGGATATGAATGGAATACCCACACAGAACTCGGAATGATCGGGACAGTGATGTCGGCTGCACTCAGCTATGCGGTTGTAGGTAGAACAGCAACTCAATGCATCAGTATGGAAATAATGTTGTGCAGCATTGTGTGAAAGTGCAGTACAAGTTCTACATCCTCACAGCGCCTCCATGTTCTCTGTTTGATGTCGCACAGTGTGCAGTCTCCCGATCCCGCCCCGACCCAGGGCCCATGTTACAAGCGCATTAAGCCTCTCCAGCGGTGACATCTAATCGCGATTGATGCATGGTTGGCTGGTTTGCCCTCGGCCACTGGCCTCGGGCCACAGCCCCCCCAACCATGCATCAATCCAGCATTAGATGCCACCTTCGTTGTGGTTTAATGCTTACATATTTAATATTAGCCATTGGTGTGTGCACTGTTTTTTGTTGTTCAGGTACGACTGTTTAAACAACCTATCTTCTCCCGCTAGTGCCCTCCTCCCTCAGAGGAGAGGAACCCACGCGTTAAAAAGGGTTGCACCGAGCTATCCCGAGGATGGCTGCAGATCTGAGGTAAGGTGGATTGGCAGAGGTAGTAGGAGGAATAGCTGTGAGGTCATGGCAGCCCAAAAGAGTGGCAGCTGCAGAGCACAATGGGGGTATAAATAGACAACTAAAAAAAAACAACCAAATAACATACTGCTACGGAACACCTGGTCACACTGTCGTTATGTATCACCTTGCTATAAGGCTTCGTTAGGGGGACCGATACAAGCAGTATGGCTTGGTGTTCTATAGCAGTCTGGGACCATGAATAAATCACTAATGTTTAATATTAGCCATTGGTGTGTGTACTGTTTTTTATTGTTAAGTTATGATTGTCTAAACAACACCACCATTAGGGGAGCGCGGAGTGCACTGTTTTTCTGGTGTTCAGTTATGATTGGTTAAACTACGATTATGATTGTTTAAACACACCACCATTAGGGGAGCATGGAGTGCACTGTTTTTCTGGTGTTCAGTTACGATTGGTTAAACAACGATTATGATTATTTAAACACAGCACCATTAGGGGAGCGCTGAGTACACTGTTTTTCTGGTGTTCAGTTACGATTGGTTAAACTACGATTATGATTGTTTAAACAACAGCACCATTAGGGGAGCATGGAGTGCACTGCTCAGCCTGCCCTTCTCTATACAAAATAGTCACCCAGGCAACATTAATAAATTGAGCACAGATCTGAACCAGTATTTAAAAACCAGCTTCTACTGGGAAAATTACTTGGAGTCAGCACAGATCTCCTTTAAGAATGTGTGAAACTGCCATATTACCTTTTGTCACACAAATTTTTCTCGGAGGTAGCATAAAGCAGATCTGTTAGACATTTATTCCCTGTCTCCTGTGTTCTTGCTCAAGTAGAATGCCTTTTACTTGGCAGTTGACATAGGTACCAGACCTGTACCCCTGCCATCAGTGCTGCCCAATAATCTCTTTCAAAGTTAGGGGCTTCTAAACCCCCCATAGTGGGTAATTTTACTTGGGTCAATTTTCTTTTTTTTAATTCTTTGATAACCAGGTAAAGCCCACTAGGCACAAAAGCTTGTTTTCAGGGGCAACCTGGAAGCACTGGGGAGGTTAAGTGACTTGCTTAGAATCACATAGTATGTAAGCGGAGGTTGTGGGAATCAAACCCAGGCCTGCTGGATGTACCAAGCTGATTCACAGCTTGGTAGTCTAACTTCTAGGCTCCACTGCCAGCCCTGTTTTCACTTTTGGATTTTTTTGTGCCCAAATCCAGTCAATACAGCACGTTATAAGCTGCTTGAAAAAGTTAATGGGGAAGGGAATTAGCAGCACCTGGAACAGGTATATTGTTATTCTTAATAAAGCTGAGTTCTCATCACCCCCCCCACACCCACAGCTGCATGGAAGGACAGACAGTTCTCCCAGAGATGGAGGCGATGCTGCAAGAAATACCAGAGGGTGTCGTCCAAAGGCTTCCTCTCAAGACAGTGGAGGGGGTTCCATTGATGGAAACGATCGCAGACAACTTTGAGGTGATTTCTAACTTTCAGGCCAGGCCAGATGACCTTCTAATAGCCACGTACCCCAAATCAGGTAAGAGACAAATGTCTTTGCACAACCTTACACACATGCACACACACACACACACACAAACAGCAGTCACTAAATTTGGAATTTAATAACATTTATGAGAGGTAACGCAACTGAAGTTTACTGAAGACACTAAATTAGCAAGAACAGTGGAGACAGCAGAGAGGAACAGGATGAACTACAGGGCAACCAGCATTCAATAGGGGAATGGGTAGAAAAATTGGGGTCTGAAATTTAATTGGGGGTAAAAGGTACTGGGATGAAGAATCTGTGTCACACATGCAGCCCATTTAGTACAACGATGGACAACACAGCCACGGAAAAAGATCTTGGGGTAACTGCGGACAATAAGTGGAAGTCAGGTAGGAAGAGTGTAGCCACAGTCAGGAAAGCAAATACAGTGCGGATGCCTGTAACCCCCGCCAGTCTCCACTCCTGTTGTCCCGAGTGGTAGTGAACCCGGGTCACCAGTGTGCGCATGGATTTGTGGGTCAGATGGGACACATGAGGCACACTGATTTCTGCACAGATAGATGAGGAAAAGGGGGACCCAGTTCCACAGAATTCTACAATTCTACCAACGGGCTGGAAGGAGCAGAAGGCTCATACTGAGATACCCTACGGCCCTGCAGCCATCTTCAGAGTTTTTTTAATTTTCTCTTCAAGTTCTTCAAAGTCCCTAACTGCTATCCTTTTTTGTTCCTTTGCTCTTCCCTGAGCCCCCTGGCTACCACTTCTTCAGGTCACCAATGTAGCCCCCTGCCCCCCCAAGTCCCCCTTCCACCGTCCTCAGCATCCCCCATTCTGACGTGCCCTGGGCAACCCAACGCATTCCTTCGTCAGTAGGAGCCCCCCTCCCGGGAACCTTCAGGAGGGAAGATGGGCTCCAAAACCATTCCAGGGGCACGGCAGGGGATCGGCTGAGAAGGCTGGCTGCCAGGGCCGCATGGTGGGAAGGCAACTGGCGACCATCATCCTGTTTGACTGAGTGGGCAATCTTCTGTTTGCTGTCCAAGCCACCCCCCATAGTGGCTGCACGCTCGTGATGTCCTGGAAAGAACACATGGTGGCATGTGGTCACCCACGCCACCAAGTGCACTTCCACGAGGAGCCACCAGTAGCTACATGAGTAGCAGTGCAGGCTGCACCCTCCCACCCAGGAAAGAGAGCATCTGAATAGGCTCTCATAACCCTCCCTGCTGGTCTCCGCTCCTGTCCTCCCGGGTGGTAGTGAACCCAGGTCACCAGGAGCTGACACTATGTATTTTAAAAGTCACGCCTTAGAAAGCTAGTATAGTAGTGTGATGGTACCCTTCACAGTTGGTATTCAGTTTGAATTCTCAAGTGGTTTCAGAGTTTTCCTTTTTGCTATTTAAGGATATCATTGTTTGGTATGTTCAATAAGTTAGCAGGTTGATGAAGAACTCAGTTTCCTACTTCATTACAAACTGTCATCGCACCTGACGGGAAGGCTTTACCTTTTTGTAATGTAATAATTTGAGCCTGTATGCTTCCTTAATCCTCGAGGTTGACACATTATTATGTGCGATACCTAGTCATTTTGCTATATTTGTAATGATAACTTGGTTTGCAATAAAGCTAAGTTTAAAATAAAAAAAAGGAAACCTGTGGGTAAGTACTAGAGACTGTGGGGTAGGGGTGGGCTCGACTGAGTGAGCGGAGGGTTGAACCG
Organism: Neoceratodus forsteri; assembly: GCA_016271365.2. Classification (NCBI taxonomy): domain Eukaryota; kingdom Metazoa; phylum Chordata; order Ceratodontiformes; family Ceratodontidae; genus Neoceratodus; species Neoceratodus forsteri. The sequence goes on from JADMNL010000026.1 coordinate 291,710,537, forward strand.
GTTGGGTTGGAAACGTGGAGGTAAGTACTACATACTCCCTGGGGTGGCTTGGCTTAACTGAGTTGGGGGGGGTTGAACCCATGGGTTTGGAAATCTGAGGGTTAGTACCAGAGACTCCAGGGGTAGGTGGGTGGTGGGGTTGGGCTTGCCTGAATGAAGGGGGAACAGGACAAGAGAAACAAATTATAAAACAAGATACTGGAATGCTGATGTACAGAGTGCTCGGTTGTTGTTCTAAGTGCCTTTCTAACCTTGCTGCTGCAGGCACGACCTGGGTGCAAGAGATTGTGGACATGATCTACAATGAAGGAGATGTCGAAAAGTGCAAACGGGCCCCCACCTTCGTCAGGTTCCCCTTCATAGAACTAAGTCCACCACCTCCACTTTCAACAGGTAGGTGAGAGAAGATTACTCCGCAGAATATATTCACCAGAATTCCTGCTGTGTAGAAACGGATTTTGTTTGCAATGAATGTAAAGAATGCAGTTAGGAATTACAGGTCAATACCAGGGGGCATCCCTTGCAATTGCAACCAAAGCATTTTAACACAAATAAAAAAAGGGCTTTCTACACACAGAGAGTGGTGACACACTGGAATGGGCTGCCCCTGGAAATAATACTAAGTAATAATAAATGAATATTTAAACAAAGATTGGACAAATACATAATGAATGGCAACACTATTCAGTATTATGGGTAAACTGGACAGGAGCACCTGAAGGGCTCATAGCCTCCATAGTGTGGACCTTAGTGTAGTACACATAGCCTTTCGTACATACTGTACTGGTACTGAGGGGATTGAAGAATACACTAGAACTGGAGGGATACAGCCTTTCTTTCACACTGCTCCCAATGCATTTTCCTAAGCTATACATTAGATACTGGTAGTACATTCTGTAAAACACAATAGAATTTGGATTTATGGATTGTTTCATAAACACTACATCCTAGAGTGGTTTAAAAAGTAACAAGTTAGATACTGGTAGTGTAAGGAGTACAGCACAGAAAGGAATTTACATAGCCCCTTTCTTACACAATATATCCCAAAGTGCTTACAAAGCAGTGGGTTAGATACTGACAGTGGAAGGACTGTAGAATAGAATCTGGTTTTATAAAATCGCATTTCAAACACTCTATATCCCAAAGGGCTTTACACAGCAATGAGTTGGATACCGGTAGTGCAGGGACTGTAGAATAGAATATAATTTGGATTTATATAGCACCTTTCATACACACTGTATCCCAAAGTGCTTTACAAAGCAATGAGTCAGATACCGGTAGTGCAGGGACTGTAGAATAGAATAGAATTTGGATTTATATGGCATCTTTCATACACACTGTATCCCAAAGTGCTTTACAAAGCAGTGAGTTAGATACCGGCAGTGTAGGGGCTGTAGAATAGAATAGAATAGAATTTGGATTTATATGGAGCCTTTCATACACACTGTATCCCAAAGTGCTTCACCAAACAATGAGTTAGATACCGGCAGTGTAGGGACTGTAGAATAGAACAGAATTTGGATTTGTATGGCGCCTTTCATACACACTGTATCCCAAAGTGCTTTACAAAGCAGTGAGTTAGATACCGGTAGTGCAGGGACTGCAGAATAGAATAGAATTTGGATTTATATGGCACCTTTCATACACACTGTATCCCAAAGTGCTTTACAAAGCAGTGAGTTAGATACTGGTAGTGCAGGGACTGCAGAATAGAATAGAATTTTGATTTATATAGCACATTTCAAATACACTGTATCCCAAAGTGCTTCACCAAGCAATGAGTTAGATACCGGCAGTGCAGGGACTGTAGAATAGAATATAATTTGGATTTATATGGCACCTTTCATACACACTGTATCCCAAAGTGCTTTACAAAGCAGTGAGTTAGATACCGGCAGTGCAGGGACTGTAGAATAGAACAGAATTTGAGTTTATATAGCACCTTTCATACATATTGTATCCCAAAGTGCTTTACAAAGCAGTGAGTCAGATACCGTCAGTGCAGGGACTGTAGAATAGAATAGAATTTGGATTTATATAGCACCTTTCATACACACGGTATCCCAAAGTGCTTTACAAAGCAGTGAGTTAGATACCGGCAGTGCAGGGACTGTAGAATAGAATAGAATTTGGATTTATATAGCACCTTTCATACACACTGTATCCCAAAGTGCTTTACAAAGCAGTGAGTCAGATACCGGCAGTGCAGGGACTGTAGAATAGAATAGAAGTTGGATTTATATAGCACCTTTCATACACACTGTATCCCAAAGTGCTTTACAAAGCAGTGAGTCAGATACTGGCAGTGCAGGGACTGTAGAATAGAATAGAATTTGGATTTATATAGCACCTTTCATACACACTGTATCCCAAAGTGCTTTACAAAACAGTGAGTTAGATACCGGCAGTGCAGGGACTGTAGAATAGAATAGAATTTGGATTTATATAGCACCTTTCATACACACTGTATCCCAAAATGCTTTACAAAGCAATGGGTTAGATACTGGTAGTGCAGGGACTGTAGAATAGAATAGAATTTGGGTTTATATAGCACCTTTCATACATACTGTATCCCAAAGTGCTTTACAAAGCAATGAGTTAGATACCGGTAGTGCAGGGACTGTAGAATAGAATAGAATAGAATTTGGATTTATATAGAACCTTTCATACACACTGTATCCCAAAGTGCTTTACAAAGCAATGAGTTAGATACTGGTAGTGCAGGGACTGTAGAATAGAATAGAATTTGGATTTATATATTGTCAGTGTCAGTGGCTCCATAGGTAACACACTTGCATCTGAGGTCGGGAGATCAGAGGGCTGTGGGTTCAGTTCCCACATCTGGCACTTGGGTTAATATCCCAGTACTGACACTGTAGTGCTGCACTTCTGAGGTGCCTTCTTTTGGATGAGATGTTAAACCGAGGTCCCATCTGCCTGGATTGGTGGTAGTTCAGGTGGATGTTAAAGATCCCATGGCATTTATCGAAAAAGAGTAGGGGAAGTTTTTATTGAAGAAAACAACTTAATGGAGAAAACAATACAGGATATTTACACAGGAAAAATTATGTAACAGAAAAATCAGAATCAGTGACCCTATGGCATCAGTGTCCATAATTCTAGTAGAGATACCAATGGCAAAAGTTTCAATTCAGAAAAATATATGTCCCTCAAATCTCGTTCAATTCCCTGAGAAATGCTAACAAGAGATACATCTTGTTGTTGTAAATTAAAAAGACAGCGAGCATTCCATATATGTCATTTGATAATTACAAAACGCAGATTCAAAGTGTTCACATTCCAGTGTTTCCAAGAAGGTGGAAAAAAACCATACATCAACATTTCGTAAGTTATTGTAGTAAACGAAGGTTCTCGCCATCTGGCAGCCAATAATGTCCAAAAACGAGTTACATAAGAACAGAAAAAGAAACGGTGTGGTATAGTTTCTTCCTGCAGATGGCATCTGGTCTGGAACAGAGCCTGCCCTGTAGTTGTTTGTGTTTAACGTTAATGCGTTCATGGCAACTTAGCCAGTGTAACTCCCACATCTTCTGGGGCATTTTAGAGTTATGTAGTAAATCGTATAGGGCATTTAGATGCTGGCTTGGGCATTTTGGAAAAACTATAATATCTAAACAGACACGATTTATTAAGTATCTATATCAGGCCTTTCTAGAAGTAGTTACCATCTTATGGCTAGCAACCTTCCACTGTTTTAGATGGAGAAAGGTGACCCTAACATAAGCAGGGATCTGGGGAGAATGTTTCAAAACTGTCAATTTATTTAATTCCCACTTGGGAAACCAAGGACCACAGGAATCAAGGAACCAAGGTTCCCATCCCCTATCCTGATTAACTAGTAGAGGCCTAATATTATTCATTAAAAAAATGCTAGTATAAAAAAAATAGGCAGAACCATGGCAAGGATACTTTTCCGAATGGGTAGATATGTGACAGGGCGTTTAATTGGGTTGAGGCGGCTGCCCCATAGAGCTTGAAAAAAAAAACTTAGTAATCCAGTCTCAAGTTGTTTGGGGTGGGGGAGACATATGCTAATAAAAAAGAATATAGGGAGTAGATAAGTCTTAATCACATAATCCTCTTTTTCTTACACATCTTCCAGGTATTCCAGCGGGAAACCATGGACTGAGCATGGTCCACTTTGGAAGTCCAATTAAGGATGTCCAAAGGACCGTTCCCATATAAAATGCCCAAAATTCTAATCGGCTCTTCACTAACTGTGAGGCCAACAGTATCAAGCTCAGCCAGTAATGGAGGACCCAGTCTTCGACCCATGCATTTATCCAGATTAAGCGTTGCACCAGAAACGGCCCCAAATATATATAGCACAGTGCTGTAAAGCAGAACATGCAGAAGCAGCATCTGCTACCATTGGACTCATGCCATCTGCATAAGCTATAATGGGATGAGGAGTGGAGGGGAAGGGAGTGGTAGAACAGTTTGAGCCGCACTGAGGGAATGCAGTAAGTCATCTTAAAAGAAAACATAAGACTGGGCTAAGGGGGCAGCCCTGTCTAACCCCTCTGTGCAGAGGAAGTAAAGAACCTTTCCGTCCATTAATGAACGGGACAATGGTGGCAGATCGGTAAAGCAGTTGAAGTCTAGCAGGGGTACATTCAGGGACTTTATAATGGCGTAGTATATACCATAACAATTCATGACATACAGAATCAAAGGCTTGTTGCTGATCTAGAGAGAATATGAAGCCTTGTAAAGCATTGGAATTCCCACGGTCAATTAATTCCTGTAATAAAATAATATGGTCCTGTATGCATCTCCCATGGACGCTGCTCGATTGAGCGGTGGAGATCACATAGGGGGCCAGTTTGGAAAGTCTGCCAAAATCTTAGTCAAAATCTTGAAATCAGTGTTCAAAAGACACAAAGGTCTCCAATTGGAGAGAAATCTTCTATCACCCTTTTTATAAAAATAAAACAAACAACCCAAATTGAAATCCAAAGGGAGATTATCATTTTGTACAATGGAGTTATATACTGTTGCCAATTCAGAACACAGGTCAGTAGATAATATTTTATAGAGCTCATTAGGGAGGCCATTCAGGCCTGGTGTTACACCAGGGCGTAAAGACTTGATCACTGCTTCTATTTCTTGATCGTGTATCTCACTATCTAACGTATCTACAACAGAGGAGGGGATATCGGGAATCTGGATGAGGGAAAGATAGTCCAAAGTATTAGTGGAGGGAGGAGGCATAGGACCAAACAATCATTCCGTATAACATGTAGCACCATTCATACACACTGTATCCCAAAGTGCTTTACAAAGCAGTGAGTTAGATATTGGTAGTGCAGGGACTGTAGAATAGAACAGAATTTGGATTTATATAGCACCTTTCATACACACTGTATCCCAAAGTGTGTTACAAAGCAATGAGTTAGATACTGGTAGTGCAGGGACTGTAGAACAGAATAGAATGTGGAGTTATATAGTGCTCTTCATACACACTGTATCCCAAAGTGCTTTACAAATAAGTGAGTTAGATACTAGGGACCTGATATTTAAAAATGAGCAAAGCAGAGCTCAGAGTTTGGCACTGCACTTTGCCCATCCCAAGGAGTATGAGAACGCTATATTTAGTTGGGTAGCTCACTGGCACTATCCTATAGAATACAGGGGTGTGTCAGCGCAGCGTTAAGTCAAGTAGTGCTGCCCCAACATGGATCTCTGCTGTGCAGGCAATAGCGCAAACAGACCTGATAGTGCCGGAGCGCTAGTTGCGATATTCAGAGGGACCCATGCAAGCGAGCCCACTGGGCATGCAAGGCGGAAAGGGGCTATTTGTATGCCCATTATGGGCTCATCTGCATGGGTAGTGGTGGCAGATTTGCATAGATCCACCCCCACCATGAGCGTCTGGACCCGTCACAAGCAGAACCTCCCTGGCATTTAGCGCCCCCTCTCTGATTGCTGTACCATCATGTAAAATTAGCATCCTTGGTGCCTACTGGTTCCTCCCTCCCTCCCTCCAGTCACCAGTCTGACATAAATTAACTAAGTCCCTGGTGTCCAATGGTTCTCTGCTCCCTCCAAATGCTGGCCCACCATAGAACAAAGCTATTCCCTGTTGCCTAGTGGTCCCCCTACCCTCCAATTGCCAACCTGTATACTAATATAATATTACCTGGTGCCTAGCAGTTCCCCCCCCCAGTACCCAGTCCCCAGCCCCATAAAAAAAAAAAAAAGACTACCTGATGGCCAGTGACCCATCTGGTTCCTGATCCCTGTGCATGACTAAGGACTCCCTGGCATCCAGTGGTCCCCCACTGGGCCTGGATCCCCGGCTGTGTTCCAAATATGCAGGCAGTGTGTAATCACACAATACAAAGCTGTAGTGCACATGACATAAGACAATATGTCCTAGTGTTCCATGGACCCCCCCGACTCTCCAATCGCTGGTTCCTGGTCCGCACATCAGTCCCTGGCATCTAGCGGTCCCCCCTCCTACTGTGGCACTGACCACCACCCTGTGAATCCCCCCATACCTGAAGCACTGGTCCCAAGGGAGCCCATACAGAGACTGGCACAGCCCTCCTCACACCTCCTTGGCCAGCGGCCGTATGCAAATCCAGAGAGCGAACATCCTATGTAATGTACAGGCTGCACATCTACTGTACAGTATAGTTACGTAAAGGGGACGCACGCCCTGTGGATAAGATAGGATATGTGCTCTTTGGATCTGCATACGGCAGCTGGCTGAGGAGGTGTGTGGTGGGCTGTGCCAGTCGCAGTATGGGCTCCTGCAGCGCCTGTGCTTCAGGTAAGGGGGGTTGGCAGGGTGGGTGATTGGTTGGTGCTGTGCTGTGCTGTGAGGGGTGCTGCTAGATGCTAGGGAGGGAAGTGTTGATCAGGGACCAGTGATTCGAGGCTTCGGGGGGGTCACTGGACACCAGGGAATATTGTCTTGTGTTATGTGCACTGCACTTTTGTATTGTGTGACTATGCGCTCTCCACACGTTTGGTACGTGGCTGGAGATCCAAGACTAGGGGAGGAACCAGTGGACACCAGGCAGTCCACAGTCATGCATGGGCCCGTGGATCTAGAAATGGGGGTGGGGCACTGGCCACCAGACAGCCTTTTTTTATGGGACCAGGGACTGGGTACCAAGAGGGGCTGCTAGGCACCAGGAAATATTATATTAGTATATAGGCTGGCATTCAGAGGGTGGGGCAAGACTCTGTACCAGAGAATATTATATTAGTATATGGGGTGGCATTCAGAGGGTGGGAGAACACTAAGTATCAGGGAATAGCTTTATTCCATGTCGGGCAGTGATCAGTGGGAGGGGAGAACCCCTGGGCACCAGGCATTTAGTTTACATATGTCAGGCTGGCGATCAGAGAGTTGGGGGACCACTAGACACCAGTGCTTACCTAAACTAGTACCGGGATGGCGATCTTAAGGAGGTGACCATGGACCATCAGGGGGCAGGTGTGTTCCTCCACAGCCAACTTGGTAGTTGGCTGCAGTTACTATGGCAGATGCTGTGGTTACCCAGAGTAAGATCGGGTTCTGTTTGGTGGTATTTGCGCTTCATAAAATAACCGCACTATCCCCTTTTGTGCAGCTCAAATGTGCTGCATATGGGGTTGTGCAGATATTCCTGTCCCAGCCACTCTCTTTGCCCACCTGCACACATTTTGTTTTGTGCAAGCACTAACCCTGTTTGCCAGCACAACTGCCCTTTTTGAATATGACACTCTGGCGCAAAACACAGTTTGTGCTGGCAGACATCCATCTGCACCTGTTCAGACTTTTGAATATCGGGCCTTACTAGTACAAGTACTTTATAGAATTTAGATTTATACAGCACCTTTTATATACACTGTATGCCAAAGTGCTTTACAGTACAATGTTAGATACTGGACATTCGACGACTGTAAAATATAACAACATACATATTTATACAGCATCTTTTATATACACTGTATCCCAAAGTGCTTTACAATACAACGTTAGATACCGGACATTCGATGACTGTAGTCAGACTATAATAACATTTAGATTTATACAGCACCTTTCATAATATATGCAGGTATGCCTCAAAAGCCCCCAGACTTAAACATCACTGACAACTGTATAAAGCCCTCGGCTGGCTTTCCCCCTCTGCCTCCAGACTATACTACCTGAGCTGCCTTTGTGACTCCATCATTAGACTCAACAGACCAGCATCCCTAACTGAACTGCTTCAGCCAGCCCTCCTTCCATGTGAGCTGAGATCCTCGGACAAATCCCTACTAAAAATTCCCTGCTGCCGCACCTCCAAAGGGTCTGGAGCGTTCGGGTACGCAGCCCCTCAAGTGTGGAACCTCCTGCCACTCGACCTTAGACTGACATTTTCCCACGATCTCTTTAAGCCAAGCTACGTGAACACCTGTGTTCCACTGGACCAGTGTGCCTGTTATGACCCTACCTGAGCTTGTCCTGCCAACCCTCTCTTGCCCCACCACTCCCTTCCTACTCCTTGCCCTATTTTACTTACAACATTAACACTGTGATACATGTCTCGCCCATATGCACTTCATTTCGAGTTCAAACTCCGACCTCGCTTACTTTGGCGCTTTGTCTAAAGTATGTAATTTTGTTGTAAGTTACTGCACCTTGACTACTGCATTGTTTACCTGTTATTGCTGTTTGCTCATTGTACCTGTTACTGCTGCTTACTAGAAATGTTTGTACTGATGATCTATGGGTACCAGGTACTGGCGTAGCCATGCCTAAGCGCCCCAACGGACCTGTTTCAGGGTACTTCTCTCTACTTGCACTTGTCTAGAGTGTGTAATTTTGTTGTAAGTTACTGTGCCTTGACTACTGCATTGTTAACCTGTTATTGCTGTCTGCACTGCTCTACGTGTTATTGCTGCTTACTGGAATGTTTGTACTGATGATCTAGGGGTACCAGATGTTGGCACAGCCAATGCCTAAGCGCCCCCCAACGGACCCGTGCCTCTACTTCTATTGCCCCTTGACCTCCACAGCCCCCGACTCACCCCGGACTGAGCACAGACTCCTGCCCGGAACAGTACCACAACCCTGGGTACTTGCCATACCTTCCAGATGCTGATGCCGCTCCCCCGCCGTACCTCACCCCAAACCCCGCCATCCTAACTCTCCCCTGCCAACTTTGGTTCCATGAACCTGGGCTCCTCTTGAGTAGTTCTGCCGCTAAAGCCGCCCCGTGGCCATCTTCACCTCTGATCCCCTCCCCTGCAGCTCTCTCTAGCCACCGCACGGTTCCATAGACTCGGTCTCTTCCCATAGCCTTCTACCACTTATGCCACCATATCCCCCTCACCGAGACTTATACCGTAAGCCTCCTGCCCTGTCCAAATGTTCTCCCGCTTCACTCCTCCTCCTCTGGCCGACGATACCTATCATGTCCTTTCCTGCCCTGTTTTCGCGCTGCCTTTACCCCTCTATAGCCCCACTGCAGGTGGTGTCTCCCCTGCCTCCAGCTCTGCCTGACCTACTCTCTCCCCACCTCGACCATGTACCGCCACCATCCATTCACCGCCCCACACCCAGACCCCTGTCCTGCCTCCTTCATCCCTGCTGCCACCTTAACCACTTAGCCGCAAGGTTGCCTTCCCGCACCTCCCTTTTACCTGCTCACCCAGTTCCCCCTTCCCCTGGTGTGCATGGTGGCCAAGTGGCACGTCTGGGGTTGACTGGGGTTTGTGCCCAGTGGCCGGTGTGTGTGCCCTTGGGCATACGTGTGCAGCACCCTCCCCCTCCCCTGACCCACCTGTCCCTTGGATCTACCCTGTATACCTTTACCCGCTCACTAAATGCTATCTGTACACTGTAAATCTGCTGTTTTTCTCTTGACCTGTTGACTGTCTCTGAAGCTGTACTCCTTTATTGCCTTTTACTGAAAACTGTTCTCTGTATTGTTACTGCTTCCTTGTATTATGTAAATGAACTCTGTATTGTTACTGTACCTCCCGGGTCGTGCCTAAAATAGTCACTTGTCTGGCAAGCGCACCTACCCGGTAAACAAAAACAAAATAAAATAAAAAAATAAATATACACTTGATGCCAAAGTGCTTTACAATACAATGTTAGATACCAGACATTCGACCACTGTAGAATATAATAACATTTAAATTTATATTGCACCTTTTATATACACTGTATCCCAAAGTGCTTTACAATACAATGTTAGATACTGGACATTCAACGCCTCTAGAATATAATAACATTTAGATTTATACAGCATCTTTTATGCACGCTGAATTTATTTTGTTTCCTGTTCTAGGTATAAAAATGGCAGCAAGAATGCCTTCCCCTCGGATGCTTAAGACACACCTGCCATTCCATCTTGTGCCAAAGTCCTTCTGGGAGCAGAACTGTAAGGTAGGGGTTGTGTCAGCATTGGAGTTTAAGTACTAGAGCACATCACTCTGAACTATACTGCTCAGAGCTTTAATTGAATGGAACTGAATTTGTCAGGGAGAGACAGATCAGAACTCAGGGCCACAAGCTTATCACATCCATCTGAGAGGTCATCACTGCTCAGATACACAGGGGGTGGGATATTCAGAGGCAGGCGCAACAGCCACGCAGTGCAAGTACACTGCACCAGTGCACACCCAACACAATATTCAAAGGTTGTGCACAATGGCAAGTGACAGCGCAACACGGCTGAATATCACAGGGATGCACCATGGTGCAACTGTGGCTGCGCCAGGGAGCAAGTCAGCAAGTGCCATAGCGCAACCTGGGCTGCGTGAGGGTCAGAGGCGCATGGGCCAGGACACAGGGCAGCAGACACAGCGGGAAGCGTGCCACAAGAGCAGGACAGACCACCACCAAGGTGCAGAGGATGCCAGGAGGGAGGGAGGGAGGCATAGCAGGCGCACGGCTGCAGGCCCCAACCATGCAACACAGCAGTGCATGGAGGCGGTGTGGCACCAATGTCCACGGGCAACACCCACAGAAAGGCACGGGTCATGCCACCTGGACCATAGCTGACAACACACATGCCAACAGCACACAATACACAAACCACACAACATGAGCAGGGTGCACACATATGCCCCAGGGCACACACACCGGCCACTGGGCACAAACCCCAGTCAACACCAGACGTGCCACTTGGCCACCATGCACGCCACTGCAGCATGGCTCCATACGCCAGCTGCAAAGCAGACACAGACACGGATGGTTAACAAAATAAATATGTATTAAAATAAACCATCAATAACTATACACAGATATACAGGGACAGGGAGCAGGGAACGAGGAGACCACAAACAAGATGGTAGGCTGGGGAAGGGAGTCAGGGGGACAGGGGACATGACTGGGTTATGGTACAAGGGAGGAAAGGGAGGGAGTCAGGGGAAGGGAAGGTGGCGCAGGCCAACGGGCCCCACATGCATCCATGCCCTACTGGTGCCTGTTTCGCCATCTCCTCCGTGGCCTGCACAGGGTCTGCCTAATGATATGCGCCACCTGCAGCACGGCCGTGGTGACCCTCAGTATATGTTCCAGGAGCCTGGTGTTCATATCCACTTGTCGGACACCTAGTACAAAGGAGGGAACATGGTATGAGTGCATGTCCATACGACCATAGCCCACCCACCATGCGCAGCGGACAGCAGTGACATGTACCCTGAAGACAGCACACAGCCAGCCGCAGCGTGCGTGCCCACATGAGCTGCCATCCCAACTGTTCACAGCCATGCACAGCACTGCACACCAACACAACCCATGTGCAGCACACCACAACCATGGCAGGCAGGCAACAGGGCTAGGTGGCAGGACTGCAGTGGCACGGCTGGAACACGGATGCACCCACAGCCCACCTGCAGCAGCCACACACATGTGCAAAAGCCAAGGCATGGTGCAATGGACCCTTCCAGCGTTGAACGGCTGTAATTGTCATGTGCACAGGGGACTGTGGCCCACCCCCACCCTGCACAACATCAAACCCTGACAGAGTGCCTACCTGCATGCTGCGGTACAACTGGCACCTGACTGGCAGCACCTCCCACACGTGCAGCATCCCGCGCCTGTGCACCAGCATTGGCCTGGCCACATCTGCCAGTGGCACCTGCCATCCTGGCTCTTTGCCTATCCTCAGGGCCTAGTAGGGAGACAGTAAGAGGGAAACATCATCACCCGGCAACAGCCCACGTTCCCCACCCCCCTCCAGCACAGTATACCCCCTGGCCCTGCGCAGTGGCGGTGCAGTGGCACGGCACACCCATGATGCGCTGCCATGGCCAGCAGAGCATGCAGCCACAGCCCCCCCTCTGCAGCATGGTGTGACACCCCACTGGCCCCCCACAGAACACCAGCATGGCACAGACATGGACAAGTGCACTCACCTGGACATGGCACGGTGCCCCTCCGAGCACATGCCAGCAGTGAACTCAGCCGGTCAGGATCCCTCCGCCACAGGTCACCATATCGGTGGTGGCACTGCTCCCCACTTTGCTGGGCCCCAGTGGCCTCCTCCAACACCTCAGCCACCTCCTGCTACACCTTGGTGTGGGGCCCCGGTCCAGGGGCACCTGCCCATACAGTGAACCCACATGTGGCTCCACCAGTGCCACCAGATTCACCAGCTCAACCTGGCTCCAAATTGGTGCCCTCAGTGTGCTCCAGTGCGGCATGCTCCTTACTGAACTGTCAATCTAAAATTGCGACTGGTAGCGCATGAGCCGCATGTGCTGTGGGTGCATGACTCGCTTGGCGATGTGTTGCCATCCCCAATTGCGCATGTCCCGGGGCTGCACGATACAGCTGGGGTAGCACTGGCATGTGCCGCAGGCACCCGGAGGGTCTAAGGACACTCGTAAGGTCAAAGGTCGTCACGTGCACCATGCACGACAGTGCGATAGGGCACGCCATGCATGGTGCGCAGTAGGGGCTTGTGTGCCCCACAGTCCATGTGCCAATGGCACACAGGCACCATAGGGCATACAATGCATGAGCGCCACATTCCCAATAGTGGCAGAGCTCTGTATCGCATTTGGTGTACTGTGCGTAGGATGCACCATCAATGTATGCGACGTCAGTGCATGCATGCGCACTGTCAGGCCTACTGCGCATGTCATACAGTTGTGCCATGGTTTGTGCATGCGCAACTCCACTGCGCCATATGCAACTTCGCGATATTCAGCAGGAATATGCAGATGGGCTGATCAGCATATCTGTGGTGCATTGGAAGCATTTGCATCTCATTACAGTTGCACATCCCCCTAATTTGCATGTGATGCGCTATAAAGGTGCCATGGGACTGCACAGGCACCAGACTGGTATTGCATCCTTCAGAGGTAAGACGCCAGGCAGTGGGCATATCGGGACAGTGGATTGGGGGGTGTTGTGTGTGGCAGTCATCACTAACCACTTGTCCATACTCACAGGAATAAGCATGTCGGAACATGAGAAGGCTGAGGATCAGGGGCCTGCATGGAAACGCAGGCCCAACTTCACGATGGCAGAGAACGATGTCCTCTTCGATGCCTACCGGGTCCAGGAGCCCCTCTGAGTGGCTCAACAGGTACCCCACAGATCAGGGCAGCTGCATGGGAGGGAGTGGCCAGGGCTGTGAACCAGCAGGGCAGCCATCAGAGGTCAGCACAGAAGTGCAAAAAAGAAGGTGGGCACAGACTGGAGGAGGATAAAAGATAAGGTGGCTGCCATCGGGGCCACACATGCCACCATGGGCGGTGGACAGCCCGATGTGCCATAGCTGACACCACAGGAGGAGCTGGTGGCGGTGTCCATGAGGAATAGCACCATTGAGGATGTTCCTGGTGGTGGATTCCAGATGGGGGGCAGCCCATCACTGCATGGTAGGTACAGTGGCGCCAGGGGAAGGGGGGCAGGGGTGCCGGGGGGGCAGGGGTGTGTGGCAGCGGCACTGACGTGTATGTGTTCCTTTACAGATCCAGAGCACCTGCATGCAGCAGCAGGGGTGGGAGTGACAACCATGGGGGTGATTCTGGGCCTGGAGGACCGTCCATCCACCTCCACCGGTGCCTGGTGTCCAGACCGCTGCCAGCCCATCCCCAATCTCCAACCGGATGCCTGTGGTGTGGTTGCAGATGAGGCCCTGGCAGTGTTTCAGCAGGATGCCAGCCATGGTGTCCAGTATGTTGAGACACAGGTTGGGGCGGGGGTCAGGGACCGATGACAATGTGACTGTTATCCTGGACAGTGGTGATGCCGATCAGGGGGAGACACCCATACCATGGACCTGACATGGCAGTGCAGATGATGCCCCGGTGGCGGTTGTCCACCCACCGGCTGACACGCCCAGCGAGGCTGTGAATGACGATGGTGCAGTGCAGTCCATGGTGGGTGGCAGTGGTGGTGCAGCCGCCCCGTCGCCATTATGCACACAGTGGCTGGAGGGGCGGCAGCAGGACGGGGTTGGGGGGGGCCAAGTGCAGTGGCAGCTGCCGTTGCACTGCAGACTGTTCAGGCCCAAGGGGGCCCTACTGTGCAGCCCCCACCTGCGCAGGGGGCCATGCTGTGGGGTCACGCAACTCCCATGGGTCGGCACAACGCCCATGCCCCTCAGGGCACTGACTCTCTGACCGAGCACACCCGTGTCTGCTTTGCGCATCTGTGGAGCAACAGATGCTGGTCGTGGCAGGGGTGCGTGCTCTCTGAGCTGCGCCAGTCTGCAGGGAGGCATGACCGGGACTATGAGCAGCTCTGGACGAGGCCACACACATGCGGGAGGACATGACTGCAGCCCTGGATCAGCTTACCACTGCAGTCACGGCCGGCCTAGTACCAACGGCCACCCTGGTGCATGGCCATCTGCTGCAGTCACCTCGGAGTGCATTCTCCACCCCTTTGATCCTGGCATCGTGTGATCCCGTCATTGTCGACGTTGGGATCCGCTGTCGGCATTCCAGACACACCTGGAGTGGGCCTGTTCGGAGGCCTGTAGACCCCTGCAAGGGACCTGGTCATGTTCCCGCAGTAACACACCAAGGGGACCATCTGTGATGCCCTCATGGCTGTCGCACAGCCTGCATCTGCTGGGTGGTCTCGGCGGGGCTGTCCATGTGTTCATGGTGGCCATGTGACTGCGTGGCGGTCATGATCCACCACCCTCCCTGTCTGCCACCTGCCGCAGCCCTGTGTGCACATTGGTGTGGTGTGTGCATGTGTGTACCAGGGTCATGCCGTCCATGGTCCACTCATCATGCCACTTTGTGCACACCTACCCAGCCGCTGCCCACTGTGGCATGTACATGATGATGCCAACACATCACCAGCCATCACTGTGCACAGGTGTTCAACGTCTGACGCATGCATCTGACCCATTGGTGGCAGCTGGGTGTGTGCATGTGGGGACTACAGCACCATACAGAGTGCTTCCACAGAGTCCTGTCCCATGCCCATCCACACTGCCCTCCAGCCGTGTCTGTTGTGGGAACCAGCGTGCCTGTATACTGTACCCTGGTCCCTGAGAGTGGTCATGTTCACCTACCTGCATGCACAATAGTGTTCCTCTGCAGTTGTGTCCCAGTGCTGCAGGGCCATCCTGTGCAGCCGGGATTCCCATTGCTCGGGGGGGGCTGCCCACCACCGCCTGGCCTGGCATCCGCATCATCCCCACTGCTGTTCCCCTCTTCAACCTCAACAGCTATCCCATGGTCGGTGGTCATGTTGTGTAGCACACAGCTGGCCAGGAATAGGCTGCAGGCTTTTGAGGGGCTGTACTGTAGGGCACCACCAGACCTGTGCAGGCAACAGAACTGTGCCTTCAGCAGCCCAAACACATGCTCAATGATGTTCCATGTGCTGGCATGCGTCTCATTGTATCTCTCCTGTGCTGGAGTTGACAGGCACCGGTATGGGGTGAGCAGCCAGGGCCTGAGTGGGTATCTGCTGTCACCTGTGTGAAGACATGTGGGGTTAGCATGGTGGTCTGTGTGGCTGCCCCCCCGCCTACCCAGCCAGGCCCTCTGATGCCCCCAGCCTAGCATCACCCCACAAGCTGCCCTGTTGTGCCAGGCTGCTCATTCCAGCTACAAACTCACCTACGAGGTGGCTGGTGGGGATGTCCCCACTCTCGAACCTGTGGCACAGTATAGACTGGTGCCAGATGAAGACATCGTGTGCTCCACCAGGGTGTGTGGCACAAACATTGATAATGTGCCACTTGGTATCGCATACTACCTGGCAGTTGACACTGGGGTAGCCCTTCCTGTTGATGTAGGCCACCCCTTATGGCCCCGGTGGTGTGCGGATGCCTATGTGGCTGCAGTCGTTGGCCCCTAGCATGCCAGGCATATGTGCAACCCTGTGGAACTCCTGCATGTTCGCTGTATGCTTTGCCTGTGTGCTGGGGAAATGGATATATTCCACAGCATGTGGCAGCAGCACGTTAAGGAATTGCGTGAGGAGTCGTGATGCGGCTGACTGGTTTATGCCTGTGGTGTCCCCTGTTGGTCTCTGGAAGGTACCCGTGGTGAGCAGGCACATAATGGCCATGATCTTGGTCTCCATCGAGAAGGCATGGCTTCATCTTGTGGGTGCCTGCATCTCTTCACTGCACAGATCACAGAGCTGCCTCAGAATTGCCTGGTTCAGGTGGTACTGGCCCACAATCTCAGTGTCACTGTACTGTTCAAAGGTGGTGCGGGCACGGTACCACCTGTTCCAGGCATACCACCGCTGGACCCTTCCACGGCCATGCCTCTCTGCCTTCTGCCTCCTCACACCCCTCATTACTGCCTCCATCTGGAAGATTGCACTGGCCATGGCCTGTTCTGTCCTGCTCCCCCCCCATGCGGCTGTCTCCCTTGGCAACCCCGGCTGTGTGCTCACGCTGCCATCGCTGCCCCCCCCCACACACACACACACTGGGCTGCTCATGCACACAGGCACAGTCAGGGTCACACTCCCTGTCCCACTGCCTGCTGCACCTCCTGCCTCTGTGCCTGTCTCGCACCCCTGCTGCTGTCCTTCCACTGGCTCTCTCTCTCTCACTGTCTCTCTCTCTGTCTCTCACCCCTGCTCCCCAAGGCGCAAGCCACTGTCCCTTGCTTGCTCCATCTTTTTATGGGCTCAACTTTGCTCCGCACATGTCCCTGTTGCTCTGCACTTGCATCATCGGCTTGCTGTTGAATATCGCACTGCGCAGCTTATTCATGTCTACGCCCCCTGCACTTGCACATGCATTCATTAGGGTTGCACATCGGCGCACTGCGTTTTGTGCCACGCATTGTCTCCCACTGAATATCGCTCGTTGGTGCATTTCTGCTATTGTGCAGGTGCATCTCAGTTGCACCATGTGCAACTGCTTTGACTATCCCACCCAGGGTAATCATATTTAATTATTTGAACAAGTGTGGATCGGGGCATGCTCCCGACCAAGCAGAGAGCTCTTTTACCATGTGACATTTATTTTGTAATGAGTGTCTCACACTTAGGTGCTGTGGAAATGGGCTCATTCAGTGGGCATTTCTTTTTATGTATTTTTGTTGCTTTTTTTGTTTTCTCTCCAATCCCAGTCGCTCATCCCTGACGTGATGCATGTGTGTGGAGGCAGACACACGTCATGCGCTATGGGATGCCCCACCCTAGCAGTTGCTTCGTTACCACCTACGCCTGCCACCGGACCGCCATCTGGTGACAACGGGACTGCGGACAGGCAGCCCCTCTCCTGGGTGAGGCTCCCACCTCCCTGTGCTGGCACCACGTGACCGGAAGTTGTTCCCGAACCTGGGTCACCAGCATGGCATGAGGTAAAGGAAAGGTACCCCTATGAAGTACCGAGGCTCACTATCCTGACACTGACCTGCCCGGGCAGTATTGCTCGAGAGGTTCAGTATCTGGACAGTGAGCATCCTGGCATGATAGATCTCAAGGGACGTTGACGAGGGTAAGGTAGCGGATGTGACAGCTTGCTACCTTACCCCTGTCAGTAGCATTTAAAGGAAGGAAAAAAATGAAGGCTGGTCGAGCTGTCTCACTAGTGTTGCAGACTACACCACGGCGACTTGGCCAGCATGCTACGTAGGCATGGGTTCTATACGCACTGCAGATGGCATGTATTTTAGTGGTCCTGCCCCCCTAACATTTTATTTCTAACTTCGAGGTCTGCTCCCCCTCGGAGTTAGATATTTTAGTTATGGTGGGTGTGGGTGGTGGAGCCCAATATGCCAAATTATTTTTCAGTCAGATGCCTGAAATCATATTTTTGAGCATCTGGTTGATTCGGCAGGCTGGATTTTGGGCCAGTGGGGTCAGTATCCCAAGACTTGGGTTACTGAGTTTAGGGATACCATAGTATATCCAAAGCAAAGACACTTCAGCCGTCAGTGCCACCAGGCCAGCTTCAGGGGACAGTTTGAGTGCCCGCAGTCAATAAGATATGAGTATGTCCTTTGAGGCTATGGTTACAATTGTAATAATGGTCTTATTTACATCCAGGGCACTTAGCACTCTGTGACACCTTGTCCTGATTTCTGTGGTAGGGCTCCTAGTCTTCTGCAGCAGCATTTTCTGACCTCTGTGATCTAATTTATTCATTTCAGTGGCAAAATGTAGTCCTGTCATTTTATTTATTGTGATCTTGGATAACACCTGTGAGCGGATGCTCGTTACTAGGTTCCACATCAGTTACACAGGAGAGCAAGGTACACAGACTGGGGTCAATATACATAGTAGGTAAACATTTCCAGACATAAAGCAATGGGAAGGTATACTGAGGCATTATACAGCTGGTTCTGATTAACCTATGTTTTTTTGTAATATAAAAATGTGTTATTGACTGTCTCTCATGAGAGATGCTAAGGCAGCATGTGAGATGACCCCCCAGGTTTTAGATACAAGGTGTTACCTGGAAGGCCAGGAGTTAATTACAGACTGGAACAGGTCTTAATCAAGGATCTCCTGTTTATCTAAGTTAAATATAGCTTTAACTGCTAAGAGGGAAATCAGTATCCATTTTATGACGTTTCGAGGAGGAAACCAGGTTATGACACACTGGTGCAAAATCATAAATGCTTTGATGTCTGTGTGAGAGAGGATACTGCTCATAGATGAAAGGGACTTTACACACTTGATTAAGGAAGTCATATGGGGAAAGGAGTTTCTGCTGATGTAACCTTAATTATCTTACCTTCTAATATGATAAAATATCCTGGGTGTATGATTTTTCATAACCAGAGGAGGAGCCAAGTGACCTCACGCAAAGGGGTTGGCAAAGACAGTTTTTTAAACAGTATTCTGTTTTCCTTGAGACACTTCTATCTACACTCTGAGAAAGACACATCTTTGAGCACTTTAAGCAGGTATTTATAGAGAGAGAGAGAGAGAGAGAGAGAGAGAGAAATCTAAGTACTGTAGTAGGAATTGCACTGTTAAAACCTTGTTCTTTTAAAAGATTGTATGGTTCTTGTGATATATGGTTCTGTATTTTATGTTTTATATATTTTTATCTATTTTGGAAAAATATTTTTAGAGCCTACTTGGTCTGTCTTTGAATTTCTTTCTTTAACAAGTGAAGTATATGTGGTTAAAGCTGACACTATGCATAAGCTTGAATGGTGATACCAAACTAGAAAAAGGTAGAGTTTAATCTGAGGTATTTTGTTAGAATTTTTATGGGTTCATTTTTGTACACCTGGTAAGGTGCCCGTAGGCAAAGATATCTGGCCCCCAAAGACAGAATTATCTGAGCCTGTGCATTGGGTATGCTAACAGGAGGTTCACAGTTTGAATCCCTCCAAGACTTGAGACCAAAGGTTGATTTGAACCCACAAAACAGACAGGAGAGTTACCCTGTTTCTGTTAACTGTTCACAAGACTGCGCCCGGAGGCTGGCACTTTGGGAGTAGAGGGCTGACCTGCTGAGTGGGTTTGTGACACAATGTATGCCTGTGTCAGGATGAAAACCAGACAGAGTAGGGGCATAGGGAGATGGAGGGATGCAGGGGCAGGGCATATAGGGTAGATTGAGAAGCGGGAAGGTATACTGAGGCATTATACAATGTATGCCTGCGTCAGAATGAAAACCAGACAGAGTAGGGACATAGGGAGATGGAGGGATGCAGGGGCAGGGCATATAGGGTAGACTGAGAAGCGGGAAGGTATACTGAGACATTATACAATGTATGCCTGTGTCAGGAAGAAAACCAGACAGAGTAGAGGCATAGGGAGATGGAGGGATGCAGGGGCAGGGCATATAGGGTAGATTGAGAAGTGGGAAGGTATACTGAGACATTATGCAATGTATGCCTGCGTCAGGATGAAAACCAGACAGAGTAGGGGCATAGGGAGATGGAGGGATGCGGGGGCAGGGCATATAGGGTAGATTGAGAAGTGGGAAGGTATACTGAGGCATTATACAATTTATGCCTGTGTCAGGATGAAAACCAGACAGAGTAGGGACATAGGGAGATGGAGGGATGCAGGGGCAGGGCATATAGGGTAGATTGAGAAGCGGGAAGGTATACTGAGACATTATACAATGTATGCCTGCGTCAGGATGAAAACCAGACAGAGTAGGGGCATAAAGAGATGGAGAGATGCAGGTGCAGGACATATAGGGTAGATTGAGAAGCGGGAAGGATTGAGGAATAGGGCAGGGGGGCAATGGGGGCCATACCCAGGAGGAGATAGGGTGGTATTAGAAGTGCTGTGGTTGGGCATTCCAGTACAGCCCAAGGTGAGGATTAAGTGCTGAGGCAGTTTACTACTGTGAGCAGTGGTGTTAGCAGGGGCACATATGGGTTCTAGAGTCAGAGAGGTGCTAGCACAGTCTATGTTTAAAGGATGTAATTGTTGGTGCCCCAGGGTAACGCAGGAGTGGACGTATGAGGAAAGGCGCCATCCGTTATGGTGACACCTTCCTCATGCAGTCCACTCATGGTGACCAACAGGTACAGCGAGCGGATGAGGATGGGCGAACTGGGCGACAGGATGTCATGCTCGTCTACCGCAGCAGGAGGTGGGAGGCGAGTAACGCGAGCGTGGGCTGGGAGGGGTGGAGGCTTGGGGTGGTGCTGTGGTGGCCAGTCTAGCTGCATCGTGGCATCGGGATTAAGCAATGGCTGGGGGCGGCTGAGGTACTGGGTTGGGTCTGGGCGCCGGTGCGATTTTATTGCGCCGGCTTGAACCTTTTTATTTTTCTACTTCCACCCCCGACATGCACCCCCTGGAGTTGAGAACTATGCGAGGGTGCGGGCAAAGCCTCATGAGAAGGGTCTCAGGTGGTGCAGCCCCCACAGAAAGTAGCAAACATATGTCCTGGCACCATTGTGCTGGTGCGCCAGGGTTGTCAGAGTGCCGAAAATGTTCTCGGCACTTTGACTGAGTGATAACAGCGATCGTATTTAGACGTTCGCCGTTATCACATAGACCTGTGCCCCAGAGATGTCTGGAGGAAGTGTGTTTGCCCAGAGGGCTGCATGCTGTGAGAACGCAGATTGTGCCATGGCAGTGCGGCATCTGGGTACATGGAAAACTTGAGTGGTGGAGCTTCTGGTATGTCTGGTTCTCAAAGGCAGAGCTAGCCGGTTCTGAACCCCTGATGGAAGCAGTTTTAATGAGACTTTTTTGGCCAGCAGACAGGTTTGCTATCTGATTCTGTCATTTAGTGGAAGCCAGCCAGCTCAAGTATAAAGGTCACAGGTGTGTACAAGTCTTGGCGCACCTGTGAGTAGGTGGCAGGCTTTGTTTAGAGCAACTGCAGTGCGTTGGAGGGCTGTGTCAGTTGTAGATCCATAGACAGCCAGTCCATAATCGACGAGGGAGACGACAGATCTGTTGATTGCCAGATTTAGTGCTTCGTGAGTTACAGTGTCTATGCCGGTAGAGTATCCTGATCCTTGTATTAATAGCCCTAGCTGTGGTATCAATATGATGAGAGTAGGACAGGGATGAGTCTGGTGTTACACTCAGGTATTTAAAGTGAGGAACTAACTCCAGGATGGTGCCGCTGTCATTCCTTAATACCAGGCTAGTTTTTAAGCTTAGTTTCAGCCATGGAGTAAAGCATGGTCTTCGTCTTTTTATAGTTCAGCACAAGCCTCTCTCTCTTCAACAACATTTCTGTGTAAGCGAAGCCTCTTTGCAGATCAGCTTCAAGAAGTTCTGGGTGTAGGTTGCTGGTAAAATTGACTGCATCATCAGCATACAGGAGCATAAGACAGTGACAGGAGGTTGTGAGATTGTTTAGGAACACACTAAACAAAGGCCCAAGAATTCACCCTTGTGGTACTCCAGATCTGACAGTCCAGCAGTCAGAGAGGACTTCCCCAATCCTGACTTGCAGGGATTGGTGGCTCAAGTAGCTGTTGAACCAGTTCACAGTTTCTGCTGGAGCCAGACCAATGCCAGATAGTTGTTCAAGGAGGAGCACATGATGCACTGTGTCAAATGCCTTTGATAGGTCAATGAAGGCTGCCCCTACCAGGTGGCCATGGTCTAAGGTGTTATGGATGAAACCTGCAAATTCAAGTAAGCCTCTATCAGTACTATGGCCGACCTGGAAACCATGTTGCTGTGGGCATAAAGGTTGGTGTTGGTTAAGGTATTCAAACATCTAGTCAGCCATAATTCATTTGAGAGTCTTGGAAAGTGGTGGTAGTATGGAAATGGGTCTGTAGTTACTGTGTAATGTCTGGTCCCCACTCTAGTGAACTGGGGCTACTGTTGTGGATTTCCATCACTGGGGAAAACTGGAGTAGCATCAACGGAGACTCCTTGTACCTTAAATTTGTTTGCCTGGCACTAAATAAACTCCTAGGACCACTCACCAAAATAATTAATCCTTCTGAGTGCCTTTTCTAGGTATTTCCTAGCATCTACTCCAGATACCGCTTTGAAATGGAATAGTGGCTGGTTTGGGGGTGGTGTAGGTGTCAGCTGAGTAGCACTTGAGGTAGGGGAATTGAAGTAGTCTATCGGGAGCACATCACTTAGGTCAGTGAATGCATGGTTCAGGGAGTTAGCAATAAGCACGGTGTCCAGTGTTTGTGCACCATCAACTGTGAGCATGGCAGTGGGTGTTTTAGGGCATTTCCCTGTGCTATCACTAAGACTGGCCCAGAATGACTTACTGCTGTTCCACTAGTTAGTGAGGGCCTCTTTGTAGTAAGTGCTTTTAGCATGGTGGATAGCTATCATACAGACTTTGCGTGCCTTCTTGTATTGTTGAATGTTTGCGGCAGTGCCCTGAGCTCGAGCTTTTTGCCAGAGATGATCTCTTGAGGCAGGTTGCTCCAACTGTTCGGGTGTAATCCAGAGGTTAAAAGGCCCTTTGACTTTCTTTGTAGTGACTGGTGCGTGTTTGTCACAGATGGCATTGAATTTTGACACAAAGAAGTCTAAGGCTGTGTCCACTTCATTGGTGTCATACAGGTCTGTCCAGTCTTGACGTTTTAGGTCTGACTTCAGCTGTGGGAGGTGGCTTTTTAGGAGCATGCAGTTCTTTATGGTTCGGGTTGGGGCTTGCAGTAAGTGTTATTCCAGTTGCATTTGACAGGGGAATGGTCACTCATGGAGTCGGGGAGTACAGTAAAATCAGTGATATGTGAAGGTCGGCTGGTGAGCACCCAATCCAGTAAGGTACTGGTGCCGGTTCCATAGTTCCCTCGAGTTGGTGACTCCACTAATTGGGAGAAGTGGATGGCAGATAGAGGCTGGGATATTCAAAGGGGTTCTGCCACTATGCGCCCCTGCATGATATTCAAAGAAGTAGGTTGTGTGGTGCAACCTCTGATGCGCCAGGGCGCATTGGTAGTGTATGCAACACAGTTGCAGGGGGCATGCCCATGCATATGCGGCACATCCCGATATTCAGCCCAGGATGTGCGGCGCATATGCTGGCGCAACCACTACATGCACTGCACACTGGTGCTCAAAGATGAGCCGAAAAAAACAGACTCAAATGCTGGCCACCCACAGGCGGGTAGCTGTATTGCAAGGCACAACACAACAGCCACCAGCCTTGAGTGGTCACCCGCCAAGCAGGAACACCGTCCACAAGCACCCTGACCCCTGGTAGTCTAGTGGCCCTCCCACCTCATATGCCCAATCGCGGGCAGCTGTACAAGATAAAGAACCACCTGATGGTCCAGTGGTACCCCCCCATATGCCCAATCGTGGGCATCTGCATATATTACAGTAATACCTGGTGGTCTAGCAGTCCCCCCGTATGCCTGATAGTGGGCTGGTATAATTAATAAGGATTTACTTGGTGGTCTGGTGGTCGCCCCCATATGCCCGATCGCGGGCTGGTGTAATTATTAAGGATTTACCTGGTGGTCTAGCGGTACCCCCCCCGGTATGCCCAGTCATGGGCTGTTGTGACAATACAGAATTTCCTGGTGGTCCAGTGGTACCCGACTCCCCACCCACCCACAGAGGTACCCCCCCTGTACGCCCGATCGCAAGCTGTTGTGACTGGTGCATCCCCATGCTCCCTCTCTGTGGCCTGCGCTGACGCAGTGCCACAGTGCCATGTGCAGTATGTGTGCCCTCCATGCCATATTCAACGGTGCTGAGCCATGGCGCATCACCACTGAATATCACCTGGTCCTGGCCCCGAGTTGCGCCACTGTCTGGCGCAGTCTGAATATCTGGCCCAGGGTATCCTTGCTAGGGGTGAATACTGATGAGAGCCAATTGATATTAAAGTCTTCTAGCAGTACGATTTCAGTGTCATGGCTCAGTGGACTGATGGAATCGAACAGTGCTGTCCGTGGTCATTTTAGGTGGTCTATATATACTGAGATCACAGTAAGCACTCGGTTGTGCGCCCCAAAGAGCATTTTTATAGCTAATGCTTGGAGGTGGTCATTGCTGCATGGAGGAGGGGTAAGATATGCCCCTGGAGAAGGTCTTTAGTGTAGATGATGCAGCCGCCCCTTCTTTTCGAGAGGCGATCCTGTCAGATCAAGGTGTAACCTGGCAGTGCAATGGCAGGGTCTTGTATCTTCAGGGATAACCAGGTTTCTACGACCGATAACACATCAGGGTTATGACGGGAGATCCAGACCTTTAGGCTGTCCATCTTGGGGAGGAAGCTGCAAATGTTTATGGAGGCGAACACTAGTCCTGAAGATTTTCGTGGTCGAACACTGGAGTCATATGGTGGATCAGGACTGGGGTGCACGTTACCTGACATCAGGAGTAGGAGTAGATGAAGTAGTTGTACCAGTATATGTTTTTAATTAGGTGCTGCTGCCTTTCCTGGGCATTCGTGACTTCATGTCACCAATGAAGGTTACAACGCTATTAAGGAGTGGTACCATAGAGGGGTCATTACTTATGTAGATCAGGTTAACATTTCTGATTGGCTTTGCTGGGTGCAATCATTTACATCAAGGTAGGGTGAGGTCACTGTGCCATACATATTTAGTGTCTCCTGAAGAAGTGTAACCTGACTTGATTTGATGGGCCCATTGCAAGGGCTAATTGTGGTGACCAGGGTGAATCCCAGGAGGCACTGTATGGACAGATAGGAGGCGAGAGACATTGCTGATGTACTGTTATGCATTGTCTTCGCTGGAGTGTAAGACAGTGAAAACGGCTAACTCACAGGCCCCGTTGAGTAAGTGGTTAAGGGAAGGGAATGAGCCACCTATTGTTTTAAGACACAGTAAGACCCTGAAGGCAGCCAATAGTGTAGTACCGAAGGTGCTTGGAGGAGGGGCTTGAGTGTATTTAATTAAGACCTGGGTGGGGGGGGGCAGGAAACAAATCCCCTTGACAAAGACAAATTAAAATTACTGACTATGGCAAGAGACGAAAGTCAGAAACCAGAAATGGTCCAAAAAAGCCATAAGAGATTTGGCCAATCAGAGAGGAGGTAGCCAGGCCGCAGCCAATAGGAAGCAGAGCAGTAGTCCCAGAGGATTCTTGCAGTCTTATCCAGCAGGAGAAGCTTGCCGTCAGGCTGAGGAAGTCATAGCAGCTGGCTGGAGGTACCAGCCCTTGCCATAGGCGGTGGCAGCGAGCCCAGTTAAGGGCTCAAGTCCCAGCAGGAGAAGCTTGCCATTGTGTTGTGGAAGTTGTAGCAGCCAGCTGGAGATACCAGCCCTGGCCACAGTTGGAGGTGGCGAGCCCGGTCATGGGCTCAAGTCCCAGCAGGAGAAGCCTGCCGTTAGGCCATGGAAGTCGTACCGGCCAACTGGAGGTACCAGCCCCGGCCACAGGCAGAAGTGGCAAGCCTGGTCAAGGGCTGAAGTCCCACCATTAGGCTGTGGAAGTCATAGCAACCAGCTGTAGGTACCGGCCCTGGCTGTAGCGGTCGACTGGAGGGCAGTGAGCCTGGTCAAGTGCTCAAGTCCCAGCAGGAGAAGCTTGCCATTGGCCCGTCACCGGATAAAATATGATGTGATGTCATCAATGACATCATATGACCACCACAGAGAAGGGGCTTCAGGATAAACAAGATGGGGGAAGGGAGCTAGGCACTATGGAAAAACTATATGTTTGAATAAAAAGTCATCAAAAACAATGAATTCTGTAACACTGTATTCTGTGGCATAACGCAAATTCTGCAGAAACGTTCCACAACCACAGAATCATAGAATTCCTGGAGCGTCACTTGCATGCTTAGAGTATATGAACTGTTCACCATCAGTTTGTGATTCTTGTACCCTAACAATGCATATGAGACCACTCTTAACCTGTACGACTGGGCACCTAGGAAGTATAAGCGTGCAACTATGGTTTGACTGGGATATCCCAGTGAGATGCTGCAGCACAATTGCATGGGGGTCCCAGGAGAGACAGAAGGGGATAACAGGCTGGCTTACTCCTTCAGAGTCCAGCAACAAAGCGCGTACTATGCAGCCTTTTAGAATACACTAGGACGTATTCACAGTCACAACAGAGACGTTCTATACACATTTAAAGTTGTGCTCAGATGGTACTCCATGGGATCTCAGCATCCTCTGGCAAACAGCCACGCTTTCTCTCCTCCAGATCTGACCTCCATCTCACCAAGCTGTATTTCAAATCCCCAATCGTATTTTGGGTATAAGAGTTCATATGGGGTTGGACTCTGATCCTCTGTGACTGCACTTATTGCCAGAAGGACAGCAGGACCAGCAAACAGAAGATCAGAGTTTATAAAAACTATAATATGCACTGCAGGCTGTGAATCTCCCACTGCTGCAGCCCTGCTCTGATGTCAGTTTGCAAGTCAGCAGAATCAGTTATCTCAAAATCACAGGTACTAGCCCCACAGTTGAGTGTGTGGCTCTTAGTGCTGACTGTTTCAACTTGAATACTTCCCAAGTGCCACTGGCTTGGTGCCATCTAGTTCACCTCGACCCGGCATTCACTCCTTAGGAATGCCCACCCTGTCAAATGTTACTGCACACATAGAAAAGTTGTTCCTAGAAACTCTGCGTAGTGTACAGAAATACTGGACTCTGAAGCGTTTCTATAGCTGCTCAGTGTACAGAATTACTGGATACTGGAGTGTTTCTATAGCTGGTCAGTGTACAGAGTTATTGGATACTGGAGTGTTTCTATAGCTGCTCAGTGTACAGAATTATTGGACACTGGAGTCTTTCCCCTAGCTGCACAGTGTACAAAAGTAATGGATACCTGGAGCATTTACCTAACTCCACAGTGTACAGACCTATTTGATATTGGAGCATTTCCCCAGCTGCACAGTGTACAGAAGTACTGAATACCTTAATGTCTCCCTAGCTGTGTAGTGTACAGAAGTATTGGATACTGGAGTCTTTCCCTGGCTGTGTAGTGTACAGAAGTATTGGATACCAGAGCATTTGCCTAGCTGCACAGAGTACCGAAGTATTGGATTCTGGAGCATTTCCTTAACTGTGCAATGTGCAGAAGAATTAGGCACTAGAGTGTTTCCCTAGCTTCACAGTGTACAGAAGTATTGAATACCTTAGTGTCTCCCTAGCTATGTAGTGTACAGAAGTATTGGATACAGGAGCATTTCCCTAGCTGCACAGTGTACAGAAGTATTGTGCACTGGAGTGTTTTCCTACCTACACAGTGTACAGAAGTATTGGATGCTGGAGCATTTCCCTAGCTGCCTAGTGTACAGAAGCATTAGACACTAGAGTGTTTCCTTAGCTGCACAGTGTACAGAAGTATTGAATACCTTAGTGTCTTCCTAGCTGTGTAGTGTACAGAAGTATTGGATACAGGAGCATTTCCCTAGCTGCACAGTGTACAGAAGTATTGTGCACTGGAGTTTTTCCCTAGTTGCACAGTGTACAGAAGTATTGGATACAGGAGTATTTCCCTAGCTGCACAGTGTACAGAAGTATTGGGCACTGAGTGTTTTCCTACCTACACAGTGTACAGAAGTATTGAATACCTTAATGTCTCCCTAGCTGTGTAGTGTACAGAAGTATTGGATACTGGAGTCTTTCCTGGCTGTGTAGTGTACAGAAGTATTGGATACCAGAGCATTTGCCTAGCTGCACAGAGTACCAAGTATTGGATTCTGGAGCATTTCTTAACTGTGCAATGTGCAGAAGAATTAGGCACTAGAGTGTTTCCCTAGCTTCACAGTGTACAGAAGTATTGAATACCTTAGTGTCTCCCTAGCTATGTAGTGTACAGAAGTATTGGATACAGGAGCATTTCCCTAGCTGCACAGTGTACAGAAGTATTGTGCACTGGAGTTTTTCCCTAGTTGCACAGTGTACAGAAGTATTGGATACAGGAGCATTTCCCTAGTTGCACAGTGTACAGAAGTATTGGGCACTGGAGTGTTTTCCTACCTACACAGTGTACAGAAGTATTGGATGCTGGAGCATTTCCCTAGCTGCCTAGTGTACAGAAGCATTAGACACTAGAGTGTTTCCTTAGCTGCACAGTGTACAGAAGTATTGAATACCTCAGTGTCTTCCTAGCTGTGTAGTGTACAGAAGTATTGGATACAGGAGCATTTCCCTAGCTGCACAGTGTACAGAAGTATTGTGCACTGGAGTTTTTCCCTAGTTGCACAGTGTACAGAAGTATTGGATACAGGAGTATTTCCCTAGCTGCACAGTGTACAGAAGTATTGGGCACTGGAGTGTTTTCCTACCTACACAGTGTACAGAAGTATTGAATACCTTAATGTCTCCCTAGCTGTGTAGTGTACAGAAATATTGGATACTGGAGTCTTTCCCTGGCTGTAGTGTACAGAAGTATTGGATACCAGAGCATTTGCCTAGCTGCACAGAGTACTAAGTATTGGATTCTGGAGCATTTCCTTAACTGTGCAATGTGCAGAAGAATTAGGCACTAGAGTGTTTCCTAGCTTCACAGTGTACAGAAGTATTGAATACCTTAGTGTCTCCCTAGCTATGTAGTGTACAGAAGTATTGGATACAGGAGCATTTCCCTAGCTGCACAGTGTACAGAAGTATTGTGCACTGGAGTTTTTCCCTAGTTGCACAGTGTACAGAAGTATTGGATACAGGAGCATTTCCCTAGCTGCACAGTGTACAGAAGTATTGTGCACTGGAGTTTTCCCCTAGTTGCACAGTGTACAGAAGTATTGGATACAGGAGCATTTCCCTAGCTGCACAGTGTACAGAAGTATTGGGCACTGGAGTGTTTTCCTACCTACACAGTGTACAGAAGTATTGGATGCTGGAGCATTTCCCTAGCTGCCTAGTGTACAGAAGCATTAGACACTAGAGTGTTTCCTTAGCTGCACAGTGTACAGAAGTATTGAATACCTTAGTGTCTTCCTAGCTGTGTAGTGTACAGAAGTATTGGATACAGGAGCATTTCCCTAGCTGCACAGTGTACAGAAGTATTGTGCACTGGAGTTTATCCCTAGTTGCACAGTGTACAGAAGTATTGGATACAGGAGTATTTCATTAGCTGCACAGTGTACAGAAGTAT
Organism: Neoceratodus forsteri; assembly: GCA_016271365.2. NCBI lineage: Eukaryota > Metazoa > Chordata > Ceratodontiformes > Ceratodontidae > Neoceratodus > Neoceratodus forsteri. Next base: position 291,740,400 of record JADMNL010000026.1, read on the forward strand.
TGGGCACTGGAGTGTTTTCCTACCTACACAGTGTGCAGAAGTATTGAATACCTTAATGTCTCCCTAGCTGTGTAGTGTACAGAAGTATTGGATACTGGAGTCTTTCCCTGGCTGTGTAGTGTACAGAAGTATTGGATACCAGAGCATTTGCCTAGCTGCACAGAGTACCGAAGTATTGGATTCGGAGCATTTCCTTAACTGTGCAATGTGCAGAAGAATTAGGCACTAGAGTGTTTCCCTAGCTTCACAGTGTACAGAAGTATTGAATACCTTAGTGTCTCCCTAGCTATGTAGTGTACAGAAGTATTGGATACAGGAGCATTTCCCTAGCTGCACAGTGTACAGAAGTATTGTGCACTGGAGTTTTTCCCTAGTTGCACAGTGTACAGAAGTATTGGATACAGGAGCATTTCCCTAGTTGCACAGTGTACAGAAGTATTGGGCACTGGAGTGTTTTCCTACCTACACAGTGTACAGAAGTATTGAATACCTTAATGTCTCCCTAGCTGTGTAGTGTACAGAAATATTGGATACTGGAGTCTTTCCCTGGCTGTGTAGTGTACAGAAGTATTGGATACCAGAGCATTTGCCTAGCTGCACAGAGTACCGAAGTATTGGATTCTGGAGCATTTCCTTAACTGTGCAATGTGCAGAAGAATTAGGCACTAGAGTGTTTCCCTAGCTTCACAGTGTACAGAAGTATTGAATACCTTAGTGTCTCCCTAGCTATGTAGTGTACAGAAGTATTGGATACAGGAGCATTTCCCTAGCTGCACAGTGTACAGAAGTATTGTGCACTGGAGTTTTTCCCTAGTTGCACAGTGTACAGAAGTATTGGATACAGGAGCATTTCCCTAGCTGCACAGTGTACAGAAGTATTGTGCACTGGAGTTTTCCCTAGTTGCACAGTGTGCCAGAAGTATTGGATACAGGAGCATTTCCTAGCTGCACAGTGTACAGAAGTATTGGGCACTGGGTGTTTTCCTACCTACACAGTGTACAGAAGTATTGGATGCTGGAGCATTTCCCTAGCTGCCTAGTGTGCAGAGCATTAGACACTAGAGTGTTTCCTTAGCTGCACAGTGTACAGAAGTATTGAATACCTTAGTGTCTTCCTAGCTGTGTAGTGTACAGAAGTATTGGATACAGGAGCATTTCCCTAGCTGCACAGTGCAGAAGTATTGTGCACTGGAGTTTATCCCTAGTTGCACAGTGTACAGAAGTATTGGATACAGGAGTATTTCATTAGCTGCACAGTGTGCAGAAGTATTGGGCACTGGGTGTTTCCTACCTACACAGTGTGCAGAAGTATTGAATACCTTAATGTCTCCCTAGCTGTGTAGTGTACAGAAGTATTGGATACTGGAGTCTTTCCCTGGCTGTGTAGTGTACAAGTATTGGATACCAGAGCATTTGCCTAGCTGCACAGAGTACCGAGTATTGGATTCTGGAGCATTTCCTTAACTGTGCAATGTGCAGAAGAATTAGGCACTAGAGTGTTTCCTAGCTTCACAGTGTACAGAAGTATTGAATACCTTAGTGTCTCCTAGCTATGTAGTGTACAGAAGTATTGGATACAGGAGCATTTCCTAGCTGCACAGTGTACAGAAGTATTGTGCACTGGAGTTTTCCTAGTTGCACAGTGTACAGAAGTATTGGATACAGGAGTATTTCCCTAGCTGCACAGTGTACAGAAGTATTGGGCACTGAGTGTTTTCCTACCTACACAGTGTACAGAAGTATTGAATACCTTAATGTCTCCCTAGCTGTGTAGTGTACAGAAATATTGGATACTGGAGTCTTTCCCTGGCTGTGTAGTGTACAGAAGTACTGGATACCAGAGCATTTGCCTAGCTGCACAGAGTGCAGTATTGGATTCTGGAGCATTTCCTTAACTGTGCAATGTGCAGAAGAATTAGGCACTAGAGTGTTTCCCTAGCTTCACAGTGTACAGAAGTATTGAATACCTTAGTGTCTCCCTAGCTATGTAGTGTACAGAAGTATTGGATACAGGAGCATTTCCCTAGCTGCACAGTGTACAGAAGTATTGTGCACTGGGTTTTCCTAGTTGCACAGTGTACAGAGTATTGGATACGGAGCATTTCCCTAGCTGCACAGTGTACAGAAGTATTGGGCACTGGAGTGTTTTCCTACCTACACAGTGTACAGAAGTATTGGATGCTGGAGCATTTCCCTAGCTGCCTAGTGTACAGAAGCATTAGACACTAGAGTGTTTCCTTAGCTGCACAGTGTACAGAAGTATTGAATACCTTAGTGTCTTCCTAGCTGTGTAGTGTACAGAAGTATTGGATACAGGAACATTTTCCTAGCTACACAGTGTACAGAAGCACTGGACACTGGAGCATTTCCCTAGCTACGTAGTGTACAGAAGTATTGAATACTGGAGTATTTCTCTAGCTGCACAGTGTACAGAAGTATTGGATACTGGAGTGTTTCTCTAGCTGTGCAATATGCAGAAGAATTAGGCACTGGAGTGTTTCCCTAGCTGCACACTGTACAGAAGAATTGAATACTGGAGTGTTTCCCTAGGTGTGTACTGTACAGAAATACTGGATAAAGGAACATTTCCCTAGCTGCACAGTGTACAGAAGCATTGGATATCAGTGTGCTTCCCTCGCTGCACAGTGTACAGCAGTATTGAATACAGGGGCATTTCCCTAGCTGCACAGTATACAGAAGCATTGGATATCAGTGTGCTTCCCTAGCTGCACAGTGTACAGACATATTGAATACCGGAGCATTTCCCTAAAAGCGCAATCTGCAGAAGAATTGGGCACTGGAGTGTTTCACTAGCTTCAGAGTGTACTGAATTATTGGGTAACAGAGAGCTTCCCTAGCTGACTAGTGTACAGAAGTGTTGAGCACTGGAGCATTTCCCTAGCTACACAGTGTACAGAAGTATTGGATACAGGAGCGTTTCCCTAGCTACACAGTGTACAGAAGTACTGGATACTGGAGTGTTTCCCTAGCTGCACAGTGTACAGAGGTATTGGATACTGAAGCATTTCCCTTGATGTGCAGTGTACAGAAGTAGTGGATACTGGATAATTTCCCTAACTGCACAGTGTACAAAAGTATTGGATACTGGAGTGTTTCCCTAGCTTCAGAGTATACAGAATAATTGGGCAACAGAGAGCTTCCCTAGCTGCCTATTGTACAGAAATGTTGGGCACTGGAGTGTTTCCCTAACTGCACAGTGTACAGAAGTATTGGATACTGGAGCATTTCCCTAGCTACACAGTGTACAGAAGTATTGGATTCAGGAGTGTTTCCCTAGCTACACTGTTTACAGAAGTACTGGATATTGGAGCATTTCCCTAGCTACACAGTGTACAGAAGTATTGGATATGGGAGCATTTCTCTAGCTACACAGTGTACAGAAGTATTGGATACTGGAGCATTTCCCTAGCTACACAGTTTACAGAAGTATTAGATACTGGAGAATTTCCCTAGCTACACAGTGTACAGAAGCATCAGATACTGGAGCATTTCCCTAGCTACACAGTGTACAGAAGTATTAGATACCAGAGCATTTCCCTCACTGCACAGTGTACATAAGTATTGAATACTGGATAATTTCCCTAGCTGCACAGTGTACAGAGGTATTGGATACTGGAGCATTTCTCTCGCTGCACAGTGTGCAGAAATATTGGATACCAGATCATTTCCCTAGCTGCACAGTGTACAAATGTATTGGATACTGGAGTATTTCCCTACCTACACAGTGTACCGAAGTATTGGATACTGGAGTGTTTCCCTAGCGTCAGAGTGTACAAAATTATTGGGCAACAGAGAGCTTCCATAGTTGCCTATTCTACAGAAGTGTTGAGCACTGGAGTATTTCAATAACTGCACAGTGTACAGAAATATTGGGCACTGGAGCATTTCTCTAGCTGCAAGGTGTACAGAAGTATTGGATACAGGAGTGTTTCCCTAGCTACACTGTGTACAGAAGTATTGGATACTGGAGCATTTCCCTCGCTGCACAGTGTACAGAAGTATTGGATATGGGAGCATTTCCCTAGCTACACAGTGTACAGAAGTATTGGATTCAGGAGCGTTTCCCTAGCTACACTGTTTACAGAATTACTGGATATTGGAGCATTTCCCTGGCTACACAGTGTACAGAAGTATTGGATACGGGAGCATTTCTCTAGCTACACAGTGTACAGAAGTATTAGATACTGGAGCATTTCCCTAGCTACAGTGTACAGAAGCATCAGATACTGGAGCATTTCCCTAGCTACACAGTGTACAGAAGTATTAGGTACTAGAGCATTTCCCTCACTGCACAGTGTACAGAAGTATTGAATACTGGATAATTTCCCTAGCTGCACAGTGTACAGAGGTATTATATACTGGAGCATTTCTCTCGCTGCACAATGTGCAGAAGTATTGGATACCGGATCATTTCCCTAGCTGCACAGTGTACAAATGTATTGGATACCTGAGTATTTCCCTACCTACACAGTGTACAGAAGTATTGGATACTGGAGTGTTTCCCTAGCTTCAGAGTGTACACAATTACTGGGCAACAGAGAGCTTCCCTAGCTTCCTATTGTACAAAAGTGTTGAGCACTGGAGTATTTCCATAACTGCACAGTGTACAGAAATATTGGGCACTGGAGCATTTCTCTAGCTGCACAGTGTACAGAAGTATTGGATACAGGAGTGTTTCCCTAGCTACACTGTGTACAGAAGTATTGGATACTGGAGCATTTCCCTAGCTACACAATGTACAGAAGTATTGGATACAGGAGCATTTCCCTAGCTACACAGTGTACAGAAGTACTGGATACTGGAGCATTTCCCTAGCTTCAGAGTGTACAGAATTATTGGGCAACAGACAGCTTCCCTAGCTGCCTAGTGTACAGAAGTGTTGAGCACTGGAGTGTTTCCCTAGCTGCACAGTGTACAGAACTATCGGACACTGGAACATTTCTCTAGCTGCACAGTGTACTGAAAGATTGAGCACTTGAGTGTTTCCCTACCTACGCAGTGTACAGAATTATTGGATACTGGAGTCTTTCCCTAGTTGCACAGTGTACAGAAGTATTGGATACCAGAGTATTTGCCTAGCTGGACAGTATACAGAAGTGTTAGATACCAGAGTGTTTTGTTAGCTGCACAGTGTACAAAATTATTGAAAAAGGAGCATTTCCCGAGCTGTGAAATGTACATAAGTATTGGATAATGGACAATTTTTCTAGCTGCATAGTGTACAGAAGTATTGGATACTGGAGTGTTTCCCTAGCTGCACAGTGTACAGAAGTATTAGATACCAGAGTGTTTCCCTAGCTGTACAGTGTACAGAATTATTGGATAGCGGAGCATTTCCCTAGCTGCATAGTGTACAGAAGTATCAGATACTGGAGTGTTTCCCTAACTGCACAGTGTACAGATATATTGGATACTGGAGCCTTTCCCAAGCTGCATAGTGTACAGAAGTATTGGATACCAGAGTCTTTCCCTTGCTGCACAGTGTACAGAAGTATTGGATACAGAGCATTTCCCTAGCTGCACAGTATACAGAAGTGTTAGATACCAGAGTGTTCCCTTAGCTGCTCAGTGTACAGAATTATTGGAAAAGGAGCATTTCCTTAGCTGTGAAGTGTACAGAAGTACTGGATACCAGAGAATTTTCTTAGCTGCATAGGCCTGGATATTCTGAAGGGTTGCGCATGGTGAAACACTGTTGCACCATGCACAACCCACTGATGCACCCCGGTGAGATATTCAAACAGGGATTGAGCCTGGCAGAAATCCTGATGTGCAGATCAGTAATGCATGTGGAGGAGGTGGAGGGGCATGCCTATGCATACTCTGCACATCCCGATATTCAGCCCAGGATGTGCTGAGCCCATGCATCATAACCCATTACCTCTTGCCTTGCGTAGATGAGCCACAAAAAAAGGAACAACAGCTGGCCACCCACAGGTGAGCTGCCGTATTGCAAGGTGCAACGTGGCAGCTGCCACCTGTGGTTAGCCACCCAAACTCTCTGGCTGCACCTTTGTGGCAGCGCCCCCCCATGCCCGATCATGGGCATATGTAGAAAATAAACATGCCCAATATCCCTGGTGGTCCAGTGGATCACTCGCAGGGCGATCGTGGACATATGTAGAAAATAAACATCTCCAATATCCCTGGTGATCTAGTGGACCGTTCGCAGCCCAATCATGGGCATATGTAATAAAATGGAGAGGTCTAATACCCCTGGTGGTCCAGCGGTACCCCCCTCTCCACTGAGTCCCATCACCCAGCTCCCTCCCCTGGTCAGTGGCAGGTGGCAGCACCCACCCACCTGCCGGCCCGCTGCCCTCCGCGATAGGGCTGAATGCCCATTGGTCCCAGCCAGCCAATGGGTGTGCAGCCCGTGCTGTAATACACAGTCCAGATATGTGAATAGTATCTATTCACATACTCTGGACTAAGTAGTACGGCATAGAAGTTGCACACCCATTGGCTCACGCTGTGGACCAATGGGAATACAGCCCTACCGTATGGTGTCAGTCAGCAGATGGTAGGTGACAGGTGGTGGGTGCTGCCACCGCTGCTGACTGGGGGAGTGGGGCGGTGGGGCTCAGTGGGCGGGTGAGGTGCCACTGACCACCAGGGATATTAGATCTCTCCATTTTATTACAAATGCCCACAATTGGCTGGCGAGTATTCCACTGGACCCACCAGGGATATAGGACAGCTTTTATTTTAACAGATGCCCACAATCGGGCTGCGAGCAGTCCACTGGACCACTAGGGACATTGGACATGTTTATATTCTACATATGCCCACGATTGGGCAGTGGGGCATTTTTCTGTGCTGTGCAGGGGCGTCGGTCCCTGATGGCTGCAAGCCTGGCAGGGCACCAGGCACAAGTCTCCAGGGATCGGCGCACCTGCATGCAAATGGAGTCATAATGACATGCAAATGGCCCCATTTGCACCTTGCATGCATTATGGCCCCATTTGCATGTGCATTTTGGATATCGCAGTTGTTGTACCTAGTGCAATGGAACTTATGCTAGCACATCCCTCTGCTCCACTCTGGTCACTTGTGCTGGTGCAGTGCCACTGCGCCATGTGCACTGCAGGTGGCCAGGGTGCGATATTCAGTGATGCTGTGCCATGGTGCAGCTCCACTGAATATCACCCTGTCAAAGCCCCAGTGCAACCAAGTTGCACTGTGCCCAGGCTTGCGCCACAATCTGGCACAGTCTGAATATCTGGGCCAAAGTGTACAGAAGTATTGGATACCAGAGTGTTTCCCTAGCAGCACAGTGTACAGATGTATTGGATACCAGAGTGTTTCCCTAGCAGCACAGTGTACAGAAGTACTGGATACCAGAGTGTTTCCCTAGCAGCACAGTGTACAGAAGTACTGGATACTGGAGTGTTTCCCTAGCTGTGCAGTGCACAGAGCTATTAGATACCAGAGTGTTTCCCTAAAGATGCAGTGTACAGAACTATTATGCAATGGACTGTTTCCTTAGCTGCACAGTGTACAGAAGTATTGGATACTGGAGCGTTTCCCTGGCTGCAGTGTACATACATACTGGATACTGGAGTGTTTCCCTAGCTGTGCAGTGCACAGAGCTATTAGATACCAGAGTATTTCCCTAAAGATGCAGTGTACAGAACTATTGGGCAATGGACTGTTTCCTTAGCTGAGCAGTGCACAGAAGTATTGGATACTGGAGTGTTTACCTAGCTACACAGTGTACAGAAGTATTACATACCAGAGTGTTTCCCTAAAGGTGCAGTGTACAGAAGTATCGGATACAGTAGCGTTTTCCAAGCTGCACAGTGTACAGAAGTATTACATACCAGAGTGTTTCTCTAAAGATGCAGTGTACCGAAGTATTGGGCAATGGACTGTTTCCTTAGCTGCGCAGTGTACAGAAGTATTGGGCACCAGGGCGTTTACCTACCTACAGTGTACAGAAGTATTAGATACCAGAGTGTTTCCCTAGCTGTACAGAATTATTGGATACTAGAACATTTCCATAGCTGGGAAGTGTACAGAAGTATTGGATACCGGAGTGTTTTCCTTGCTGCACAGGATACAGACGCTTTGGATACTGGAGCGTTTTCCTAGCTTTTCAGTGTACCAAAGTATTGGATACTGGATTATTTCCCTAGGTGCACAGTGTACAGATGTATTGGATCCTGGAGCTTTTCCCTAGCTGTGCAATGTACAGAAGGATTGAATAGCAGAGCATTTCCCTAGCTGGGAAGTGTACAGAAGTATTGGATACCAGAGCATTTTCCTAACTACACAGTGTACAGAAGTATTGGCTACTGGAGCATTTCTCTAGCTGCACAGTGTACAGAAGTACTGGATATCAGAGTATTTCCCTAGCTGCACAGTGTACAGAAGTACTGTATACAGCAGCATTTCCCTAGCTGCTTAGTGTACAGAAGTATTGGGCACTGGAGCCTTTCCCTAGCTGCACAGTGTACAGAAGTATTGGACACTAGAGTGTTTCCCTAGCTGCACAGTGTACAGAGGTATTGGATACCGAAGTGTTTCCCTAGCTGCACAGTGTACAGAAATATTGGATATTGGAGCATTTCCCTAGCTGCGTAATGTGCAGAAGAATTGGGCACTGGAGTGTTTACCTAGCTGCACAGTGTACAGAAGTATTGAATACCAGAGTGTTTACCTAGCTTTGTAGTGTACAGAAGTATTGGACACAGGAGCATTGCCCTAGCAGCACAGTTTACAGAAGTATTGGATACCAGATTGTTTCCCTAGTTGCGCAGTGTACAGAGGTATTGGATACGGAGCATTTCCCTAGTTGCACAGTGTACAGAAGTATTGGATACAGGAGCATTGCCCTAGCAGCACAGTTTACAGAAGTATTGGATACCAGATTGTTTCCCTAGTTGCGCAGTGTACAGAAGTATTGGATACGGAGCATTTCCCTAGTTGCGCAGTGTACAGAAGTATTGTGCACTGGAGTTTTTCCCTAGTTGCACAGTGTACAGAAGTATTGGATACAGGAGCATTGCCCTAGCAGCAGTTTACAGAAGTAGTGGATACGGATTGTTTCCCTAGTTGCGCAGTGTACAGAAGTATTGGATACCAGTGCATTTGCCTAGCTGCACAGTGTACAGAGGTATTGCATACAGGAGCATTTGCCTATCTACAAAGTTCTTAGGCCACTCATTTGCAATAGTGCATACACCACCATGTATGGCTGGTTAAGTGTTTTATCATGCATTTAAGTTTAAAGATTTTTATCTGGGATGAATGACTTTAGTTAGTATATTGGTTATTGCATCAATCATGGACCTTCCCTTTCCTTTCACATTAGTGTACAGTGTGATCTTTTTTGATGACAGTAGTCATTTATCTGCTGGTTGTAATACTTTTAAATGTTTCAGTAGCTGCAACCTGATAATTAAATGTAAGTTATACCATATCCATCAGGGGGATTATCTTCACTCAGACTTGTAAGAGTCGTCATAACCCCTCACATTATCAGCACTCAAAGCTATGGCATCACCATATCCATGAGGTAGGTTATCAGCTGTTGGACTTGTGGTTTCACCACATCCATGAGACAGGTTATCAGCTGTCAGACTTGTGGTTTCACCATATCCATGAGACAGGTTATCAGCTGTCAGACTTGTGGTTTCACCATATCCATCAGACAGGTTATCAGCTGTTAGACTTGTGGTTTTGCCATATCCATGAGATAGGTTATCAGCTGTTAGACTTGTGGTTTCGCCACATCCATCAGATAGGTTATCAGCTGTTAGACTTGTGGTTTCGCCACATCCATGAGATAGGTTATCAGCTGTTAGACATGTGGTTTCACAATATCCATGAGATAGGTTATCAGCTGTTAGACTTGTGGTTTTGCCATATCCATGAGATAGGTTATCAGCTGTTAGACTTGTGGTTTCGCCATATCCATGAGATAGGTTATCAGCTGTTAGACTTGTGGTTTCGCCATATCCATGAGATAGGTTATCAGCTGTTAGACTTGTAGTTTCACCATATCCATGAGATAGGTCATTATCCCTCACCCTTGTGGTTTCACCATATTCCTCAGACAGGTTATCCTCCCTCAAACTTGTGGTTTCACCATATCCATCAAATAGGTTATCAGCCCCCTGACTTGTGATACCGCCACTCATCATATGAGTTATCAGCCTTCTGACTTGTGGTTCACCCTTATCCATCAGGGTGGTTCTGGAGGTAATATTGTGTTTTCCTGAAACATGGTTGCCTGAAAGGTGAAGTTTGCCCACATAAAAAATTCTGCCACTGGAAAACTTTTCCAGTCGGGCAACCATCTTTCAGGTTGCTGGCAACAGGATCCTGAAACTTGGGGAACAGAGTTTCTGGATCTCGTAATATATCCGGTTCTGGATATTCTGAGCTGTGCTTTTCCCATTTCTGCTGGGGAACCCATTGGCCTGGGTTCTGGGGTTTTCTAATTGTGACTCATCATACCCAGAATGTTATCACCACTTTCTGTTTCCTCCTTTTCTTACACTAGGTCATCTACCTTGCCAGAAACGCCAAAGACACTGCTGTGTCATATTACCACTTCGACATGATGAACCTGACTCAGCCAGAACCGGGGACCTGGAAGGAGTACCTGCCAAAATTCATACAGGGAAATGGTACTGACCAAAGATTTACAGGGGCATTCTCACTATCTGGGTACTGACTAAGGATTTAAAGGGGCATTATCACTCTCTTGGTACTGGGCATTGTCACTCTCTGGGCACTGACAAAGGATTTAAAGGAGCACTGTCACTCTCTTTGTACTGGCCATGGATTTAAAGGGGTACTGTCACTCTCTTGATACTGACTAAGGATTTAAAGGGGCACTGTCACTGTCTTGGTACTAAGGATTTAAAGTGGGGGGCTGTCACTCTCTTTGTACTGACCAAGGATTTAAAGGGGTACTGTCACTTTCTTGGTGCTGACCAAGGATTTAAATGGGCACTGTAACTCTCTGAGCACTGACAAAGGATTTAAAGGGGCACTGTGACTCTCTTTGTACTGACCATAGATTTAAGGAGGCACAGTTACTCTCTGGGTACTATGGATTTAAAGTCATACTGTCACTCTCTTTGTAGTGACCAAGGATTTAAAGTGCACTATCACTCTCTTAGTACTGACTAAGAATTTAAAGGGGCATTATCACTCTCTGGGTACTGTGAAAGAATTTAAAGGGGTACTGTCACTCTCTTGGTACTGACCAAGGATTTAAAGGGCACTGTCAATCTCTTGTCACTGTCACTCTCTTGGTACTGAGCAATGATTTACAGGGGCACTGTAACTCTCCTTGGAATTGGCTAAGGATTTGAAGGTCACTGTCACTCTTGGTACTGACCATAGATTTAAAAGGCACCTTCACTCTCTGGGTACTAAGTATTTAAAGGGCACTGTCACTGTCTGAGTGCTGACCAATACTTTTAAGAGGCACTGTTACTTTCTGGGTATTGACCAAAGATTTATAGGGGCACTGTCACTCTTTGCATACTGACCAAAGATTTAAAGGGGATTCTCACTCTCTTGATACTTACTATGGATTTAAAGGGGGGGGGATTTTACGCTCTGGATACTAAGGAAAGATTCAAAGGGGTCTGTCACTCTCTGGGCACTGACTGAGGATTTAAAGGAGGATGTTGCTCTCCTTGTACTGCCCAAAGACTTAAAAGGGCACTGCTACTCCCTGGGTGCTGAGCAAGGATTTAAAGGGCACCATCACTCTCTTGGTACTGACTAAGGATTTAAAGGGGCACTGTCACTCTCTTGGTACTGACCATGGATTTAAAGTTTCACTGTCACTCTCTTTCTACCGGCCAAGAATTTAAAAGACACTGTCACTCTCTTGATACTGACTAAGGATTTCAAGGGGCACTGTTACTCTCTGGGTACCCACTAAGGATTTAAAGGGGCACTGTCACTCTCTTGGTACTGAGTAAGAATTTAAAGGGGCACTGTCACTGTCTTGGTATTAAGGATTTAAAGGGGCACTGTCACTGTCTGGGAACTGAGCAAAGATTTAAAGGGGCGCTGTCACTCTCTTGGTACTGACCAAGGATTTAAAGGCACTGTCACTCTCTGGGTATTAAGGATTTAAAGGTGCGCTGTCACTGTCTGAATGCTGAGCAAGAACTTAAAGAGTCACTGCCACTTTCTGGGTATTGCCCAAAGATTTATAGGGGCACTGTCTCTCTTTGGGTACTGACCGTTATAGGGGCACTGTCACTTTTTGAGTACTGACCAAGGATTTAAAGTGACCTCTCACTCTCTTGGACCTACTATGTATTTAAAGGGGGGATTTTACTCTCTGGGTATTGATTACTGATTTAAAGGGGACTGTGACTCTCTGGGAACTAACCATGGATTTAAATGGGGCAATAACTCTCTGGGTACTGACCACAGGTTTAAAAAGGGCTATAACTCTCTGGACACTGACTCAGGATTTAAAGAAAGATATCACTGTCTCAGTACTGCCCAAGGACTTAAAAGGGCACTGTTACTCTCTGAGTACTGAGCAAAGATTTAAAGTGGCACGTTTGCTCTCTGGGCACTGACCACTGATTTAAAGGGGCACTGTTACTACTGACCAAGGATTTAAAGGGGGGGTTACACTCTGGGTACTGACCAAGGATTTAAAGGGGGGCTGTTACACTTTGGGTACTAACCAAGATGCTCATCTTACAATGGGCATTTGGCATGCAGGTGACCAGGGTAAGGGAACAAATTCCTGGACAATGGCACCCTTGGAGGGGGGTCAATACCACTGTGCACGGCCACAGTAACCCTTTACTTTGGCCCGGTAAGCTTGCTTCCACACAAGGTACTAATATTTCTGCACATAAGCCCATCATGGGTCCTGTGTACAGTCACACAGCAGTAACAATATTCCTGCACTTAAGCCCATCATGGGTCCTGTGTACAGTCATGCAGCAGTAGCAATCTTCCTGCACTTAAGCCCATCATGGGTCCTGTGTACAGTCACACAGCAGTAGCAATCTTCCTGCACTTAAACCCATCATGGGTCCTGTGTGTAGTCGTGCACCAGTAGCAATCTTCCTGCACTTAAGCCCATCATGGGTCCTGTGTACAGTCACACAGCAGTAGCAATCTTCCTGCACTTAAGCCCATCATGGGACCTGTGTACAATCACGCAGCAGTAGCAATCTTCCTGCACTTAAGCCCATCATGGGACCTGTGTACAATCACACAGCAGTAGCAATCTTCCTGCACTTAAGCCCATCATGGGTCCTGTGTAAGAGTCAAGCAGCAGTAGTAATCTTCCTGCACTTAAGCCCATCATGGGTCCTGTGTATAGTCATGCACCAGTAGCAATCTTCCTGCACTTAAACCCATCATGGGTCCTGTGTACAGTCACGCAGCAGTAGCAATCTTCCTGCACATAAGCCAATCATAGGTCCTGTGTACAGTCATGCAGCAGTAGCAATCTTCCTGCACTTAAGCCCATCATGGGCCCTGTGTACAGTCACACAGCAGTAGCAATCTTCCTGCATGTAAGCCCATCATGGGTCCTGTGTGTAGTCGTGCAGCAATAGCAATCTTCCTGCACTTAAGCCCATCATGGGTACAGTGTGTAGTCGTGCACCAGTAGCAATCTTCCTGCACACAAGCCCATCATGGGTCCTGTGTACAGTCACACAGCAGTAACAATCTTCCTGCACTTAAGCCCATCAGGGGTCCTGTTTACAGTCATGCAGCAGTAGCAATCTTCCTGCACTTAAGCCCATCATGGGTCCTGTGTGTAGTCGTGCACCAGTAGCAATCTTCCTGCACTTAAGCCCATCATGGGTCCTGTGTACAGTCACACAGCAGTAGCAATCTTCCTGCTCTTAAGCCCATCATGGGACCTGTGTACAGTCACGCAGCAGTAGCAATCCTCCTGCACTTAAGCCCATCATGGGTCCTGGTACAGCCCCACAGCATTAGCAACCTTCCTGCACTTAAGCCCATCATGGGTCCTGTGTACAGTCACACAGCAGTAGCAATCTTCCTGCACTTAAGCCCATCATGGGTACAGTGTGTAGTCGTGCACCAGTAGCAATCTTCCTGCACACAAGCCCATCATGGGTCCTGTGTACAGTCACACAGCAGCAGCAATCTTCCTGCACTTAAGCCCGCCATGGGTCCTGTGTACAGTCACACAGCAGTAACAATCTTCCTGCATGCAAGCCCATCATGGGTCCTGTGTGCAGTCACACAGCAGTAGCAATCTTCCTGCTCTTAAGCCCATCATGGGACCTGTGTACAGTCACGCAGCAGTAGCAATCCTCCTGCACTTAAGCCCATCATGGGTCCTGGGTACAATCACGCAGCAGTAGCAATCTTCCTGCACTTAAGCCCATCATGGGTCCTGTGTACAGTCACACAACAGTAGCAATCTTCCTGCACTTAAGCCCATCATGGGTCCTGTGTATAGTCGTGCACCAGTAGCAATCTTCCTGCACACAAGCCCATCATGGGTCCTGTGTACAGTCACACAGCAGTAGCAATCTTCCTGCACTTAAGCCCGTCATGGGTCCTGTGTACAGTCACACAGCAGTAACAGTCTTCCTGCATGTAAGCCCATCATTGGCCCTGTGTACAGTCACACAGCAGTAGCAATCTTCCTGCACTTAAGCCCATCATGGGTCCTGGGTACAATCACGCAGCAGTAGCAATCTTCCTGCACTTAAGCCCATCATGGGTCCTGTGTACAGCCACACAGCAGTAGCAACCTTCCTGCACTTAAGCCCGTCATGGGTCCTGTGTACAGTCACACAGCAGTAGCAATCTTCCTGCACTTAAGCCCGTCATGGGTCCTGTGTACAGTCACACAGCAGTAGTAATCTTCCTGCACTTAAGCCCATCATGGGTCCTGTGTAAGAGTCAAGCAGCAGTAGTAATCTTCCTGCACTTAAGCCCATCATGGGTTCTGTGTGTAGTCATGTACCAGTAGCAATCTTCCTGCACTTAAACCCATCATGGGTCCTGTGTACAGTCACACAGCAGTAGCAATCTTCCTTCATGTAAGCCCATCATGGGTCCTGTGTGTAGTCGTGCAGCAATAGCAATCTTCCTGCACTTAAGCCCATCATGGGTCCTGTGTACAGTCACACAGCAGTAGCAATCTTCCTGCACTTAAGCCCATCATGGGTCCTGTGTACAGTCACACAGCAGTAGCAATCTTCCTGCACTTAAGCCCATCATGGGTCCTGTGTATAGTCGTGCACCAGTAGCAATCTTTCTGCACACAAGCCCATCATGGGTCCTGTGTACAGTCACACAGCAGTAGCAATCTTCCTGCACTTAAGCCCGTCATGGGTCCTGTGTACAGTCACACAGCAGTAACAATCTTCCTGCATGTAAGCCCATCATGGATCCTGTGTGTAGTCACGCAGCAGTAGCAATCTTCCTGCTCTTAAGCCCATCATGGGTCCTGGGTGCAATCACGCAGCAGTAGCAATCTTCCTGCACTTAAGCCCATCATGGGTCCTGTGTACAGCCACACAGCAGTAGCAACCTTCCTGCACTTAAGCCCATCATGGGTCCTGTGTACTGTCACACAGCAGTAGCAATCTTCCTGCACTTAAGCCCATCATGGGCCCTGTGTACAGTCACGCAGCAGTAGCAATCTTCCTGCACTCAAGCCCATCATGGGCCCTGTGTACCATCACGCAGCAGTAGCAATCTTCCTGCACTTAAGCCCATCATGGGCCCTGTGTACAGTCACACAGCAGTAGCAATCTTCCTGCACTTAAGCCCATCATGGGTCCAATATACAGTCACACAGCAGTAGCAATCTTCCTGCACTTAAGCCCATCGTGGGTCCTGTGTACAGTCACGCAGCAGTAGCAATCTTCCTGCACTTAAGCCCATCATGGGCCCTGTGTACAGTCACACAGCAGTAGCAATCTTCCTGCACTTAAGCCCATCATGGGTCCTGTGTACCGTCACACAGCAGTAGCAATCTTCCTGCACTTAAGCCCATCATGGGCCCTGTGTACAGTCACGCAGCAGTAGCAGATAAGGACCTCCACAAGCAGATTTAATTTGAGCCTCCATGGCCACAGGCCACATGCATAGGCAGACCACGTAAGGGATATATTTCACCACTGTTAAGACATGAAGTGCTTTGAGATGCACATACCCATGTGTCTAAGGACTGCATTCTGTTTCTCGGGTCATTATCTCATGTTCTCCTTTTCTAGTGGGCTGGGGCTCCTGGTACGATCATGTCAAAGGATTCTGGGAGAAGAAGGACCAGCACCAGATCCTCTATCTCTTTTATGAAGATATGAAAGAGGTGAGTGATGGACAGACAGACATTGTAGACTGATATCAGACAGACAAATAAACTGAGACCAACATGATCTGTAATGACAAAGAAATGAACTAATAACTAGGAATTGAACCTGGGGACTCTAAATACCTTCCATGATCATTACTGGATAAGCTATAAAGCCAACTAGTTGCTTGAGATTCACTTGACCCCTTTTTGCTGACCTGACTGCTGTCTAAGTATTATTTGTGTTTTCTGTGCACATGGTCTCAGTTTTGGTATCCCTAGGCAATATTATATTAGGCTCGCCAAGTGAGAGACGATATTAAGTCACTGAAGTGGGCATGTCCTGTAGCAGCAGAGGTTCCATTACTACTGCAGCTTATTGAACAAGCATTTAAAGGGTTGGGATCCACTAAACATTTGATTTTGGGGCTGTACAAGCATTATTAGAGTGCTAGGGGAACTTGGTTCAACATATTAAAACTAAATAGGAGGGCAATTTAAATATGGTTATTACCGAAAAACAGTGGTCTCATGTGCTGGGTGAAGTTCATAACATAACTTCCTCACATCAATGGATGGAGCTACTTGCTGGTGAAATGAAGGAGCTCCAGTCACCATTGCCACTTGTGCCTATATTTTCCGGTTATGCCCCCAGCTGGCACCACTCTTTTCCAACAGTACAGCACCCCCTACACAAAATGCTGGTGTGTTGGCAGATGTGAGTGAGTCCAGGTACATCAAACAGCCCAGCACTCTCTACACACGATGCTGGGGTGCTGGTAGATGACATGTGTCCATATAACTCCAACAGTACAGTACCCTCCACAAATGATGCTGGGCTGTTGGTAGATGGAGGGTCTTCGGGTACCGCCAACAGTACAACACCCCCAACACACCTTGCTGGGGTGCTGGTAGATGGAGTGTGTCCAGGCACCTCAAACAGCACAGCCCCCTACACATCATACTGGGGTGTTAGCAGATAGAATATGTCCAGGTACTTCCAACAGCACAGCACCCCCTATACACCATGCTGGGGTGTTGGTAGAAGGAGTGTGTCCGGGAACCTCCAAAATCACAACACCCTCCTACACGCCACACTGGGGTGTTGGTAGATGGCATGTCCAGGTACCTCCAACAGCACAGTGCCATCTGCACACCATGTGGGAATGTTGGTACTGTAGATGGAGTGTCTTCAGGTACCTCCAACAGCACAACCCCCCTACACACCATGCTGAGGTATTGGTAGATGTAGTATGTCCAGGTACCTCCAACAGCACAGCACCCCTATACACCATGCTGAGGTGTTGGTAGATGGAGAGTGCCCAGGTACCTCCAACAGCACCGCATGTTCTACAGACCATACTGGGGTGTTGGTAGATGGAGTGTGTCCAGGTACCACCAGCAGCACAGAACTCCTTACACATCATACTGGGGTGTTGGTAGATGTAGTGTGCACAGGTACCTCTGACATAACAGCACCTCCTACACACCATGCTGGGGTATTTGTAGATGAAGTGTATCCAGGTACCTCAAAACAGCACAGCACCCCCTTCACACCGTGCTGCGGTGTTGGTAGATGGTGTGTGTACAGGAACCTCCAACAGCACATCTCCCCGTACACACCATGCTGGTGTGTTGGTAGATGTAGATTGTCCAGGTACCTCCAATAGCACACTACCCCTACACACTATGCTGGCGTGTAGGTAGATGGAGTGTGTGAAGGTATCTCCAACAGCATAGCACCTCCTACACACCATGCTGGGATGTCAGTACATGGAGTGTGTACAGGAACCTGCAACAGCACAGCACCCCCTACACACCATGCTCAGGTGTTGATAGATGGAGTGCATCCAGATACCTCCAACAGCACAGTATCCCCTACACACCCTGCTGGGGTGTTGGTAGATGGAGTGTGTGAAGGTTCCTCCTACAGTATGGCACCTCCTACAGACCATGCAGGGGGTGGGTAGGTGGAGTGTGTCCAGGCACATTCAACAGCTCAGCACCACCTACACACTATGCTGGGGTGTTGGTAGATGGAGTGTGTCCAGACATCTCCAATAGCACCATACCTTCTACAGACCATGCTGGGGGGTTGGTAGATGGAGTGTGTCCAGGTACCTCCATCAGCAGAGTACCCCCCTAGACCTCATGCTGAGGTGTTGGTAGATGGACTGTGTCCAGGTACCTCAAATATCACAGCACCCACTACACACCATGCTGAGGTTCTGGTAGATGGAGTGAGTCCAGGTACCTCCAAGAGCACCATACCTTCTACAGACCATCCTGGGATGTTAGTAGATGGAGTGTGTCCAGGTACCTCCAACAGCACAGCACCCCCTACTCCCCATGGTGGGTGTTGGTAGATGGAGTGTGTACATTTACCTCTAACAGCACCATACCCTCTACAGACCATGCTGGGGTGTTGGTAGATGGAGTGTGTCTAGGTACCTCCAACAGCACAGCACCCCCTACAGCATGCTAGGGTACTGGTAGCTGGAGTGTGTCCAGGTACGTCCAATAGCACCACACATATTACAGCCCATGCTTGGGTGTTGATAGATGGAGTATGTCCAGGTACCTCCAACAGCACAGCACCCCTATGCACCATGCTGAGGTGTTGGTAGATGGAAATTGTCCAGGTACCTCCAACAGCAAAGCGCCCCCTACACACCATAGTGGGGTGTTGGTAGATCAAATCAATCAAATCGTCTTTATTTATAAAGCGCCTTTCAAAACCAAGGCGCTGTACAATAAAATCACATATACATATAAATTGAAATAATCATAAATGAACAACCATAGCTAGGATATGCTAAACTAAATAAATATGTCTTTAACTCCTTTTTAAATTTCTCGATGGTTGGACATTCTCTCAACCAACGAGGCAGAGAATTCCACAGGGTTGGTGCTGAAAAAGCAAAAGCATGGGATCCTGATGTTTTTAATCGAACCCTGAGAATCTCCAGCAATCCCTTGTTGGCGGAGTGGAGAGGACGGAGGGGGCAATAGGGTACCAAGAGATCTTTCGGGTAGCTGGGTCCCTGATCATGTAGGGCTTTAAAGTAAACCAACCTTATAGGTGATCCGCCACCTAACAGGCAGCCAGTGCAGTTCGCAGAGCACAGGCGTAATATGGCTGGATCTAGAGATCCCAGTCAAAAGCCTTGCCGCCGTGTTTTGCGCCAGCTGCAAGCGGCGGATATCAACCCCAGATAGCCCTAAGTAGAGGGAATTACAGTAATCAAGACGGTCAGTGATAAAGGCATGGACCAACTTTGGCAGATCACCTGGTGGGACCAGGTGTTTCACCCAGGTGATATTCCTCAGATAAAAAAAGAGGATTTGACTACGGCTGATACCTGAGATTTTAAGGTCAAGCCATCATCAAAAATAACGCCCAGGTTCCATACCCGATCAGAGGTAGTGAGCGACATACCA
The DNA here is from genome assembly GCA_016271365.2 of Neoceratodus forsteri. Classification (NCBI taxonomy): domain Eukaryota; kingdom Metazoa; phylum Chordata; order Ceratodontiformes; family Ceratodontidae; genus Neoceratodus; species Neoceratodus forsteri. The sequence continues at coordinate 291,760,156 of JADMNL010000026.1, forward strand.
CCGAGCAGTAAGCTTGGTGCTTGGCCAGCCTCCAAACCCACCATCGGGTGACCTGGGTCCACTACCAACACCTCAGTCTTATCAGGATTCAGTCTCAGCCAGCTAGAACTCATCCGCAATCTGATTTCTGCAAGGCAGTTGTCTAGCACGGAGAGAGCACCATTTTGCCTGGGCGGAAAGGACAAATACAGCTGAGTATCATCTACATAGCAGTGAAAACCCAGACTGTATCACCTAATGATATCTCCCAAAGGCAGCATATACACTGCAAACAAAATGGGTGCCAAAATGGAACCCTGTAGTACCCCACAAGGCAGGGAGTGAGCGCCAGAGGAATAAATTCCAGTGGTAATCCTCTGAAACCTGTCTGTGAGGTAAGACTGAAACCATTTGAGGACTGTTTCAGACAGTCCACAATAAGTCCGAAGACGCTCCAAAGCACACCATGGTCTACAGTGTCATATGTTGCAGAGAGATCGAAAAGGACCAGAATGGTACATGCCTTTCGATCTCTAGCCATTAGGAGGTCATTCAACACCTGGACAAGGGCAGTCTCCGTGCTATGCTTCTTCCTAAAACCAGACTGGAGAGTATCATGGACATTGTGAGTTGCAAGATGATCATCCAATTGTAACACAACCGTCTTTTCAATAACCTTACCAACAAAAGACAGGTTAGAGATAGGCTGGTAGTTAGCTAGACAATCTGGATCCAAGGAAGATTTTTTTTAGGAGTGGTTGAACTACCGCCTCCTTAAGGGGATCAGGAAAGACCCCCCTCTCCAAGGATTTCCAGACGATGTCAGCAAGGATCGGGCAGATAACCTCTACACATCCTACTAAGAGGGGTGTAGGACCTGGATCCAAACTGCAACTGGTTGGTCGCAATGTTTGGATGATCTTCACAATGTCAATGAACTCCAGCCGGCGAAAATCTGACCAGACAGACCAGGTGCATAACACTTCCTGTCGACAACTGCAATCCCCCAAAGGAGGAGTCAGACCGATGCCTGACCTGATGCTGGCAACCTTATCTGCAAAAAATCGAGTGAACTCCTCGCATCTCAGCTGAGAAAAAGCTTCTCTGGGCTGGAGACAAATTGGATTGCACAATCTGTCAACAGTCCGGAAAAGCTGAGCCGGTCGATTCTGTGCAGCAGAAATCTCCCGGGACAGGAATTCTGCCTTCTTACGGGTGATTTCTGATTGATAGCCATCATAATGTGCCATCAACCTAAGCCTGTCAGCATCATGGGCGGACTTCCACCAGACTCTCTCAAACCTTTGGCCAACTCACCTTAACTCCTTCAAGGAGCCATCAAACCAGGGGCTCCTTGAACGGAGGGTGAGAGGCCGAACACAAACAGGAGCAATCTTGTCCAGAGCATCTCCCACAGCCTTATTATAGGCTAATACGAGGTCAGCTGGACTCATGCATTCACCAGACACGCTCAATAGATCCAGTACCACTATCAGGTCATTGGGACTAATACCCCTTAAAGGGCGGTACTGAACCATCTCCATAGGGGCAGACCTATTAGGGGGAGCCCTGAAAACTGAACCTTATGGTGTGATGGTCAGACCAGCTGACTGGTTCCACCCCCAAGTCAGTAATCTCCATATCCAAAAGGAAGATCAGATCCAATGAATGACCTTTTATATGGATTGAGGAGGTAACTGCCTGTGTTGGGCCCAGTGAGGTCATCAACTGGAGGAGATTTTGACCAAAATATGAGAGTTCATCATCAACCGAGGCATTGAAGTCCCCCAGAATTAACAATCTGGGGGACCGCAATACCAGGTCGACGATGAAGTCTGCTATCTCCTGCAGGAATTCTCCACCATCTCCTGGTGGACGGTAGATGAGGAGAATTCCGCAATCTACACCCTCACCCAAGATATATTCAAAGGATCTGGTACTTCCTAGAGGCACATCCACAAGGCCCAGCTCAGTCTTAAACATAATGACTACACCCCCGCTCCCACGATCCAGCCTTGGACGGTGTATCACCGAGAACCCGGCTGGTGTTGCCGAAGCCAATACAGGGCTTGGATTTTCATCCAGCCAGGTCTCGGTGATGCAAGCCAGATCAGTTGACCCAACAAGATCAGCTATAATAGCTGTCTTGTTTTTAATAGATCTGGCATTGCATAACACCGCCAAGGCTGGATGAGCTGTTTGGGAAGACCTCGGCCCTGCCTACTAAAATCGGAACCCTTGGGTATGGGGACAAGACAAGAATGACCTCTATCCTGGCCCCATTTCGCCCCAGGGCGTCTCCTGTATCCCACCACCCGAATCCGCCCTTCCCTCTCCTGTCCCCCACCAGGCTTTGCTCTCCACCTTCTTTAATGTTTCCTTAAAATGCCCAAAGCACGACACCTAAAATAGGTGTCGGATGGTAAGGGTGGACATTCAAAGGGACAGAGTTCCCTGAATCTGGTGGGGGAATAATGCCCAACCGTCACTAAATCACCCCAACACATTGTATAAATAGTACAAAAACAATATACAATAAACAAATCAAATACAAGCAAATAATACATAATCAACCACTTATATAAAAATAAAATGGGGCATTAATATATACATAAATCTTAATTGTCCAGCATTTCCCAGATATAGGCAGCTTAAAACTATTACCTTAAAAAATCAATTAAAACAATCTGAAATAAATTATAAATCAAACAGAACAAAGAAAAGAAGCCCCATTAAGAATCCATTTCTAAAGAGAGTTCAAATTCCAAAAAATTAAAATAATTAAATAAACTTACATAAATAATAATAAATACAACAAATGTTCAACCCCGGTACTCTCACTACCCTGGGAATCAAATACATATAATAAAATAAAACAATAACAATTCCCAGGCACTCACACTACCTGGAAAAATAATAATAGTTTGGGCACTTTCACTGCCCAAACACCAACAAAGATAATTCAAACAAAACATAAAAAATCAAACAACAGGAAATGTTCTCTCCATAAAATGTCTTAATAATAGTTCTTTAGATTCAGCAGACCATGGTCCCAAATCCTATTAAGATTAAACTCCAAATCTCAGAACTGAGTCAATAAATAATCCGATGATTTAATCAGCCTTTAAATTCCATTTAAAGGATTCTCTGGAAAAGGCCAAGAGGGTGCAAAGATGGAGTGTGTCCAGGTACCTCCAACAGCAGAGCACCCCTACACACCATGCTGGGGTGTTTGTAGATGGAATATGTTCAGGTACCTCCAACAGCACCGCACCTTATGCAGACCATCCTGGGATGTTGGTAGGCGTAGTGTGTCCAGCTACCTCCAACAGCACCGCACCTTATGCAGACCATCTCGGATGTTGGTAGATGTAGTGTGTCCCGCTACCTCCAACAGCACCGCACCTTATGCAGACCATCCTGGGATGTTGGTAGATGTAGTGTGTCCAGCTACCTCCAACAGCACCGCACCTTATGCAGACCATCCTGGGATGTTGGTAGGTGTAGTGTGTCCAGCTACCTCCAACAGCACCGCACCTTATGCAGACCATCCTGGGATGTTGGTAGTGAAGTGTGTCCAGCTACCTCCAACAGCACCGCACCTTATGCAGACCATCCTGGGATGTTGGTAGGTGTAGTGTGTCCAGCTACCTCCAACAGCACCGCACCTTATGCAGACCATCCTGGGATGTTGGTAGGTGTAGTGTGTCCAGCTACCTCCAACAGCACCGCACCTTATGCAGACCGTCCTGGGATGTTGGTAGGTGTAGTGTCCAGCTACCTCCAACAGCACCGCACCTTATGCAGACCATCCTGGGATGTTGGTAGATGTAGTGTGTCCAGCTACCTCCAACAGCACTGCACCTTATGCAGACCATCCTGGGATGTTGGTAGATGTAGTGTGTCCAGCTACCTCCAACAGCACTGCACCTTATGCAGACCATCCTGGGATGTTGGTAGATGTAGTGTGTCCAGCTACCTCCAACAGCACTGCACCTTATGCAGACCATCCTGGGATGTTGGTAGATGTAGTGTGTCCAGCTACCTCCAACAGCACTGCACCTTATGCAGACCATCCTGGGATGTTGGTAGATGTAGTGTGTCCAGCTACCTCCAACAGCACTGCACCTTATGCAGACCATCCTGGGATGTAGGTAGATGTAGTGTGTCCAGCTACCTCCAATAGCACCGCACCTTATGCAGATCATCCTGGGATGTTGGTAGATGTAGTGTGTCCAGCTACCTCCAACAGCACCGCACCTTATGCAGACCATCCTGGGATGTTGGTAGATGTAGTGTGTCCAGCTACCTCCAACAGCACCGCACCTTATGCAGACCATCCTGGGATGTTGGTAGATGTAGTGTGTCCAGCTACCTCCAACAGCACCGCACCTTATGCAGACCATCCTGGGATGTTGGTAGATGTAGTGTGTCCAGCTACCTCCAACAGCACCGCCTTATGCAGACCATCCTGGGATGTTGGTAGATGTAGTGTGTCCAGCTACTCTCAACAGCACCGCACCTTATGCAGACCATCCTGGGATGTTGGTAGATGTAGTGTGTCCAGCTACCTCCAACAGCACCACAGCCTTATGCAGACCATCCTGGGATGTTGGTAGATGTAGTGTGTCCAGCTACCTCCAACAGCACCGCACCTTATGCAGACCATCCTGGGATGTTGGTAGATGTAGTGTGTCCAGCTACCTCCAACAGCACCGCACCTTATGCAGACCATCCTGGGATGTTGGTAGATGAAGTGTGTCCAGCTACCTCCAACAGCACCGCACCTTATGCAGACCATCCTGGGATGTTGGTAGATGTAGTGTGTCCAGCTACCTCCAACAGCACTGCACCTTCCACAAACCATCCTGGGATGTTGGTAGATGGAATGTGTCCAGGTACCTCCAGCAGCACAGTACTGTACCCCCTACACACCATGCTGGGGGGTTGGCAGATGGAGTGTGTCCAGGTACCTCTAACAGCACCACACTCTTTACTGACAATGCTGGGGGTTGGCAGATAGAGTGTATCCATGTACCTCCAACAGCACAGCACCCCCTACACACCATGCTGGAGTGTTGGTAGATGGAGTGTGCCCAGGTACCTCCAACAGCACAGCACCCCCTACACACCATGCTGGGGTTTTGGTAGATGTAGTATGTCCAGGTATCTCCAACAGCACAGTACTCAATACACACCATGCTGGGATGTTAGTAGATTGAGTGTGTCCAGGTAGCTCCAACTGCTCTGTGCCCCCTACACACCATGCTGTGGTGTTGGTAGAGGGTGTTCTGGTACCTCCAACAGCACAGCACTCCCTATACACTATGCTGGGGTGAAAGCAGATGGAATGTGACCAGGTATCTCCAACAACACAGACCCTCTACACACCATACTGGGGTGTTGGTAGATGGAATGTGTTCAAGTACCTCCAACAGCACCGCTCCTTCCACAGACCATGCTGGGGGGTTGTAGATGGAGTGTGTCCAGGCTTCTCCAATAGCATAGCACCCCCTACACACCATGCTGGGATACTGGTAGATGGAGTGTGTCCAGGTACCTCCAACAGTACTGCAAACCTACACACCATGCTGGGATGTTGATAGATGTAGTGTGTCCAGGTACCTCCAACAGCACAGTACCCCCTCTACACCATGCTGGGGTCTTGGCAGATGGAGTGTGTCCAGGTACCTCCAACAGCAGAGTACCCCCTACACACCATATTGAGGTGTTGGCAGATGGAGTGCGTCCAGGTACCTCCAACAGCACAGCACCCCCTACACACCATGCTGGAGTGTTGGTAGATGGAGTGTGTCCAGGTACCTCCAACAGCACAGTACCCCCTACACACCATGCTGGGGTGTTGGTAGATGGAGTGTGTCCAGGTACCTCCAACAGCAGAGTACCCTCTACACACCATATTGAGGTGTTGGCAGATGGAGTGTGTCCAGGTACCTCCAACAGCACAGCAACCCCTACACACCATGCTGGAGTTTGGTAGGTAGAGTGTGTACAGGAACCTCCAGCACCACAGCACCCCCTACACCGCATGCTGGGGTGTTGGTAGGTGGAGTGTGTCCATTTACCTCCTACAGCACTGCGCCCCCTACACACCAGTGTGGGATGTTGGTAGATGGGGTGTGTCCAGGTATCTCCAACAGCACAGCACCTCCTACACACCATGCTGAGGGTTGATAGGTGGAGACTGCTTAGCCGGAATTAGGACCTGCAACACTGAACCAGAGACATTAATGCTACAAGCAACTAACCCCTACAGTAAGTCTTTATACAGCAGATACATACACAGCAAGGGGCAGTGACAGAAATCAAGCACTCAGCAGATACAAGGTTCTCGCCTGATGTATCCTCAACAGCAGCTTTATCTTGCAGAACCCAGAGCGAGAGATCCGGAAGGTGATGGAATTTCTGGAGAAAGACTTGCTGGACAGTGTCGTCAACAAGATTGTTCACCACACCTCCTTCTCGGCGATGAAGGAAAACCCCATGGCCAACTATAGCACTACACCAAAAGTCATCTTTGATCAGAGTCTTTCCCCCTTCATGAGAAAAGGTAGGTGTTGTATGTCTCATGCCCCAAGAAACCCCTCACTGCAGTCATTGTCGGTGTTGGGCATCATCCCAAGTGCCCTGTAGGGGACTTGAACCCATTATTATTTGATCGTTCTGACCTAGACGTGAATCTGCTGGCTGCTGAGCCACTGACTGGATTACCATGCTGCAATACCGCTACACAAGCCAGTGCCGGCTGGTGGGTGGAGTACTGTTGTGTGAGTTGCGGTCCAACCACTATCAGATCCAGCAGAGATCCAAGATTTGTTAACTCCTTCTGGCCAACAAACAGTAATCTTTTAATATGCAGTTTTAAAAAGTAACATGTTACATTATTCAGGGAAGTGCTACCCCCTTGACAAAATTTGAAATCCACAGCTTTCTATAACATTCTGGGTTCTAAAGCCTATCAGAAGGGTTATGTTGGTATTCCAGGTCCGGGCCTACTTTATATGTCTCTGTAGCAGTATAGCACTGCAGTTAGTCACCATACTGTGATTGGAACTTTTTTTTAGTACTGGTGAGAAGTTGTTTCCTGACCTTCGTTCTTGTTCATAAAACACGCAGGACCACAGCAGTAGCCAACGTAAAAGTGAGGTCTGCTGGGAAATGGATGTGGCGTATGCAGTGGCATTCAGTCTTTCTCATTTTTTTTCATTTGCCGTAGGGGACGTTGGAGACTGGAAAAACCACTTCACAGTGGCTCAGAATGAAGAGTTTGAGGAAGACTACAGGAAGAAGATGGCGGGAACCTCACTGAGATTCTGCATAGAGCTTTGACCTTTCAGGGGACGGACAAGAATGGAAGAAGGGACAAGCCATCAAGAGCCATCTGAAGGACAGGAAGAAATTGTGTCTGCATCCCTTTGAGTTTCAACCATCAAAACAACGTTTCATTAAAGTTTGATAAAATAAATAGTAAAAAAAAGGAAAAAGTAATGGCATATATAATTTGCCCTGCTTTTTCTTTCTCTGTATTGATTTTATAAATTCCTGTATTTCTTATATGTATGCAAAATGCTTGATGCAAAAATAAGTTATATGTGTGTGTGTGTATGTATATGTACATCCATATCTACATATATATATATATTTAGTTTTTGTTAACCAGGTAGGTGCACTAGCCAAAACGACTATTTTCAGGTACGACCTGGGAGAGTATAGAGACAAATTTCAAAGAACAACAAGATACACGACACAAGTACATGACAGCAGTGATGTGACAAAGAATTGAGGTAGTTAGACCAAGATAAGCATTTACGTTAACAAAAGACAAATACAATCAGGTCAGATTAGGACGTGGTGGTAGTAAGACCAAAATATAGCATTAATGATTACATAAGACAATAGAAGCAGGTCAAATTAAGTGACCAGACAACTGTGCAGGCAAGTAAGGGATAAGGTGCTGAGACAGCGATAGTCTCCAAGCAAAGATAGGTAAAGGGAGGGGCTAGGGAGAGGGTGGAGAAGGCAGGTAGGATCACCGGAAAAGGAGAGAAGGAAGTGGAAGAATGAAATGAAAGAAGGAAAGAAAGTGAAATTGAGAGGAAATATATTTTATTTAGCTTTTGTTTACCGGGTAAGTACACTAGACAAGTATTATGCCTATTTTCAGGAACGACCCGGGAGAGTACAACATGAGGAACAACAGTCAAGGAGACATGGCAAAGAGAGTACAGTTTTTTGTCACAGTAAACAAACATGTAGGAAATACATAATTTGACGCTAGGGGAAACATACAGTAGTAAGCACATTTCAGATTATACACTCTAGACTAGCTAGTTCAACTGACAGATATATACAGGTCATCATACATAGGAGTGGAGCATAGCTCAAGGACAGGATTGGTCATAATATAACTTATAACATTGTCGTACACACCCCCTAGGCTAGTTGGATCGTGGACAGGTATATACAGCGCATCACATTTTTCTAAATATGTACATGTTAGACAGAAACAGAAACACTTGGCAGTACAAGTTTCTACCAAATGACCAAGGTGCAATATGTCATGGTTAACCTATGATCCTGGAGCAATAATGGGTGTAAAAATGCCCAAGACTTTTTAGGCAGGAGTAGTCAGAAGTCATTGATACAGTGGGGAAAATATCTTCAGGAATTCAATGGAGACACCCTGGGGAGGTTCAGATAAAACAATTTGACACTTTACTCTAGGGAGGTTTGGGGCAGTCACACTCCAATGCTAGTTTTAGGAAACCCCACAGGGAATTTCGAAAACTCAGATAGGAGGGGGCAGTTCGGATATCCACAAGCAGCGAATTTCAGAGTCTGGGCACACTTATGGCAAAGTCCCGATCCCCCATGAGGGTCCGGGTAGGAGGAACTTTGAGCATCCCTGATGTGAGAGACCTAAGTTGGTAGGGGGTGGGATTCAGTTTAGGCAGAAGCCAGGCCAGCCCCTGGGGGGTGCTAGTTCTGATCACTTTCCCAGAGAGGCATCCCAAACCATAATCAAGGTATTTAGCTGGTGAGAGCCAGCAGAGTTTCTCATATAGCTCACAACGGTGGGTGAGTCGGGGGGGCAGCCAAGGCAAAATGACAAATGTTATTGTAAGCAGTGTACCACCGGGTGAGATGTGTCTTTGGAGAGCGAGCAAATAGGTGCAGCCCATAGCTGAGGGAGGGAAGGAGCACACCCTTCGCTAGGGCAAGCCTGGCTGCCGGTGTAAGGTTATACTTGGCCCTATAGGCCAGACTCAGTTTGCCGCCCTGCAGATGTTAAGGATATGATTACCCATGTCAAGTTGGGGGTCAAGTGTTACCCCCAGATATTTGATGGAGCTCACTATGGGTAGTGAGGATTTTTAGCCATTGAGCCAAAGAGCATAGCCTGTGTCTTTTTCAGGTTCAGGACCAGCTTGTGACTAGTAACCCATGACAATACCCTGTTAAAGTCATCGGTCAGGTTCTGGTTTAGGGTAGTGGCATTCTGGGAGTGAGCCAGGATTACTAGATCATCTGCATATGTGGTGGCGCTACAGCTGGTAGTAACCATGGGTAGTTGATTGATGAAGAGGGAGAAGACGAGGGGACCCAGTACTGAGCCTTGAGGCACTCCGGAGGTCACCGGTAGGGGCTCGGGGAGGACTTTATTGAAGCAGGTACGCTGCTTTCTGCCAGGTAGATAACCCATTAGCCATTTCATGACATGGGAGGAGAGGCCAAGTGATCACAACTGTGCACCAAGCAGTTTGTGGTTAACGAGGTCAAAGGCTTTGGACAGGTCGATAAATATTGCACCAGAGAGTTTGCCCTGGTCCATGGCTGTCCAGATACTTGATGTAACCGAGATATATACATATATATATATATATATATATACACAATGGGATGAACTGATAACACATGAAATAAAGACAGATATCACTCACCCTCATTGAATAAACTGGAGCTGACATATGCACTGTGACTTTCTTGAACATTTATACATCCAATGCAGTGCATATGTCAGCACCTCGATATCATCACTCTCCATACACCACTGCCATTAATCTCCACTCCCAACAACCTAGGCAAATTATTTAAACGTACAGAAAATGAAAACACAGTACACCTCGTTAATTGACGAGGTGCTAACCTAAACAGCGAGATGGTCATGCTGTCCGCCACATCGTGTCCCATCATCTACGCAGTGCATCTCAGAAAATCCCTTTCTTCCACAAAGCAGCACTTCCTCCTTCGGCAAAGCAGCACTTACACCACCCCAAAACAGAAAAATAAAATAACATCACTCCTGCTAAGACAACCAAACCCTCCCTTACACACAACCCTTGTCAGTCCCACACTGACAAAGTCCAGCCCACTCACAACCAGTCAATCAAAACACACTAACAAGAGATGTAACCAATCAAAAACAATGACGGCCTACCATTCACAACCTGCACAACAATGAATTAGAAGCTACACAGGTCTTTCATTCTTTGCAGCAACCAATAACAGCACTGCCTGTAACCAAATCAACGACAGACACACAGGCAACGACACTATTCAAGAAAGCAGCACTCCAGTCAATCACTGAGCCAACTCACAGAAGTGGATAAAAACCGAACGACACAGGAAACTAGTAAGAACATAAAAAACGCTAACTAAGTACATGGGATCCTATTGTATATATTGCACACATGATCTGCAGATCGTGTGATATGGCAAAATATTCTCACTCCTGCATTGTGAGCTTTGGATACTTGGCACTCGTGAGTATTCAGAGCTCACTCTGCAGGAGTGGGACTATTTTTCCATATCACACTCCTGCCCATCATGTATCCCCTAGATAGATAGATAGATAGATATTGTCTGTAGATAGATAGACAGATTTTTACATCACGGATTTGGGTTTTACAAAAAGTTACAAACTTGCTCAATCAGTTTTTGCTAAGAGTTTTTGTTCCAATTTTGTATCCTTAAATTTCAGTGAATCTGTTACTGTTCCTTACAACACTAAGTAATGTTTCTGTGATAAAATAAAAGGAAGGGTCAATAAAGAGTCCTTTATCCACAATAGTGATTTTAAACTTATATCCACAATGTGCATAATCACAGACAGTAGGGATATGACATTTAGTCATAATAGTAATATCATACCAAACTATAAGGGTACACAGCAGCTTATAAGGCCAGGCACCCTCCTAGCTCCATCACGTCTTAATCTCTTTTACTTTCCTCCCCCTCCCAAGACCCTTCTTGATGTGCCACCACCCATTTCCAATCTTGGACATGGCGACCAGACTAATGCTAATTCTTAAACTCCTGCCCGCTCTCTGTTTGCAGCCGATGAGTGACCCGAAATCAGCTGACCCTCTTATCGTGGAGCGCCCCATGGCAACATCTATAGCACTATAACGTCCGTGCATAGTTGTGGCCCACGTGCCAACTGCATGCCTAACAACACACCCTGACCTATCTGGCCCAGAACACATCCAGCTCGGCCAGGGCTCCCCCCTCCCACAGCCCTGCCTAAACCGGCCGTTCCCTCTGATAAGCATGCAGCTCGAATTAATCCACAAAGACAGGACAAACCTAGCCTTAAACACTTTAAAAGTTACCCGGTCAGATTGGTACTCCTGTTACTACTGCTCTCGGGCAACATCCACCCTAATCCCCCCCCCATATCAGGGGTTGAGTGCACCGAAACCAGGCACCTTAACCTTTGCGTCACTAAACATCCACAGCCTGACAGCAAAGTTTGCCAACCTTCAATCCTGGGTAGCCCTACATAATCCAGACGTACTGTCTGTGGTAGAGACATGGCTCACTCCCAAGATCCCCGATGGAGCCATCAGTCTGCTGGGCTATTTAATCTTTAGGCAAGATTGTAACTCTAAAAGAGGTGGCGGCTGTGCAATCTACCTTAAGGACAGCCTTCAGGGCATAGTCCTGAATTTACCCAGCCTAGGGTCGTTCACCCAGGTCCTTGCCATTAAGGTTCTTCTTGGGGCCCACAACAAAACTGTCACAATTCTATCTGTCTACATCCCCCAAAGAACTCGGCCCAATGTCTCCATGCCATCATCGACTGCCTTGGAAGCCTAACCCTAAGCTCTGAGGTTATACTCTTATGTGATTTCAATATTAATTGGCTTGTCCCTGAAGCTAACCAATTCAAGGATGCAATTCAGGCTATCCACTTTTTTGAAACACCCACTAGGACTAACTACAGGACGTGCACTAGTACTTTGACTTGGTGCTCACCAACCAACCTGAGCATGCCTTTAATGCTTCCTTCCTCCCCGATGACATCAGTGACCACTCCCCTGTCATGTTCAGTTGGGCTAATCATTTCTCCAAACCGCCTCCTAGAACAATCACCAGTAGGGTTCTCAAACCTGGTCACGCTGACCGCTTCAAAATGGATCTCCTCAATGCTGACTGGTCCTCAGTGTTTGAGGCTTCCGACGTTGACGACGCACTGAACCATTTCATCCTCCTCTTCAATACAATCTGTGACATCCATGCTCCCATAAAAAAGTGGAAGATCAAAGGCTACTTTAACCCCTGGATGAGCCCTGATACCCTTGGACTAATGAAAAATAGAGACCACCTCTGGCACATAGATAGGGCCACTGGCAAGCAGTCTGATATCCTGAACTACAGACATGCGAGGAACAACTGTACCAGGACCATCCGATTAGCCAAAAAATGTATACTATAAAGATGCCCTATCCAAGAACTGGAATGATGGGTGCAAATTCTGGACTAACCTAAGGAGGTCGCCTGGTGAGAACCCAAAACTGCCCCTACCATGCTCTACATTGATGGCTCCCCCATCCTTGACCCAAAGTCTATCACCAACACCTTTAACAATGCCTTCACTGACTTGCAGCATGTTCTTCCCACCGACTTCTTCTCCCCCACCATCCCTGCTGCACCCACGCAATCCCTATCGCATCCCCCCCTTTCGCTTCAAGACTATTACCTTTGGAGAAACCAGGAAGTATCTGTACAAAGTGCTTGGGAAGGGGAGATTCAGTGGGGGATAACCTCGACCTGAAACTAATCTCGCTCTCACTCAAAGAAATCCTGTCCCCGCTCACCCATATCCTTAACCTCTCACTCCGTCTTGCAGTATTCCCCCCAAAATGGAAAGTTGCAATTGTCACCCCATGTACAAGAGTGAGGATAGTGCCCTCCCTGGAAACTGTAGACCCATCTCTATACCACCACCACTCTCGAAGGCCCTTGAATTAATCAACTCCGTTCTGTCTAGCCCCATGGCAAACAACCTAGGCGTTCCCCAAGGATCGATTTTGGGACCCCTCCTTTTCTCCATTTTTATTAATAGTATCTCATCATATAGCCCTGACTGCTCGTCTATCCTTATGCGGATGACCTGGTACCATACTGTAATAACAAGAATATACACCACATAAACCAGACTCTGACCACTGCCTTCAAGTCTATTCAATCCTGGCTTTCCATACACAAGCTAATCCTTAATGTAGAAAAAACACAAACAATGTTCTTTGGATCAACAGTCAAATTGAACAACAACCGTGATCTATTTAAAGTATTGCATCAGGATGGTGTGGCCCTAAAACCTGTACCTCTCTCAAGTACCTTGGAGTTCTCCTTGATGAAAACCTCAACTTTGAAATGCACATAATGTCTTCCTGTAAATCAGTCCATGCCAAAACCGGAGCTGCCTACAAAACAAGCTACGTCCTTACGAAATCAGCAAGCCTAGCCATAGCCCGTGGGATCTTGCTCCTGTCCTTATCCTATGGGGTAGTCATATATCTAAATTCATCCACTGCTCTCCTCAAAAAGTGAGATACCACCTACAATAGCATCTTTAGATATGCTTCAGCCTCACCCTGGTCTAAACATCATTGTCAGCTCTATGCTGACCTAAATTGGCTACCCCCTGCTTTGGCTTGAACCTGTGCCCTTGGCTCCCTTACCGACAATGTTATAAGAACAGGGATCCCAGCATCACTTGCCTCCCTGTTCAATCCTCTGCCCCCTTCTCATGGCCTCAGATCATCTGACAAATCACTGCTGACAGTACCGAGGTGCAAATCTAACAAAGGAACCCTTGCTTTCTCTTACTCGGCGGTTAAACTCTGGAACTCCTTGCCTCTTACTGTTTGCCTAGCACCTAGCCATGTCCAGTTTAAAACAAACTATCACAATTTCCTCATTAGTCAGGTCTCCTGTGCCTGCTTTAAACCCCCCTGAATCCTAGGCGTCTCAGACCTCATCACACTGCTCCACTGCTGCATACTGTTTCCAACTCAGCCCACCCACCTGGTCATGTCATTATGCATTTATATCTCAGATTGGTTTATGCTCTTAGCTGCTCCTGTCTAGTTGTGCTTAGCCACTCTGTCTGCAATCAAAATGAATTGTTGTTACTGTGTAAGTCACCGCTGACCTGTCCTGTTCCCTAACTGTGTAGTCTTGTCCTATCTATTACCTACTCATGATTTTGTCAATATCTTGTATTGCTCTGTATCTGGGCCACCTTGTCTGCAATCACATGAATTGTTACTGTATAAGTAAACTACTGACCTGTCTGTTATCAAACTATGTAATCTTGGCCAATTCTGTACCTACTCATGACTTTGTCAATATCTTGTTTTGCTCTGTATCTTGTTCAATCCTGAATAATTCTAATGTCATTTCCTTGCCTATTGTATGTATTCTCCCGGGTCGTGCCTGATAATAGTCATGCTTTGGCTATGGTACTTTACCCGGTAAACAAAAACGATAAATAAATAAATATCTATCTATCTGTAGACATTATCTATCTATCTGTCTGTGTGTCTGTCTATCTACAGACAGTATCTATCTATCTATCTATCTATCTACAGGCAGTATCTATCTATCTATCTAGCTATCTAGCTAGCTAGCTAGCTACAGTCAGTATCTATCTACAGACAGTATCTATCTATCTATCTATCTATCTATCTATCTATCTATCTACCTATCTACAGGCAGTATCTATCTATCCATCTATCTATCTATCTATCTATCTATCTATCTATCTATCTATCTACAGACAGTATCTATCTATCTACAGACAGTATCTATCTATCTATCTAGCTAGCTACAGTCAGTATCTATCTATATATCTATCTATCTACAGACAGTATATATTTATCTGCAGACAGTATCTATCTACAGACAGTATATATTTATCTACAGACAGTATCTATCTATCTATAGATAGTATCTATTTATCTGTCTATCTACAGACAGTATCTATCTATCTATCTGCAGACAGTATCTATCTATCTGTCTGTCTGTCTATCTACAGACATCTATCTATCTGTCTGTGTGTCTATCTATAGACAGTACCTATCTATCTACAGACAGTATCTATCCATCTACAGATAGTATCTATCTACAGACAGTATCTATCTATCTATCTACAGAAAGTATCTATCTATCTATCTATCTATCTATCTATCTATCTATCTATCTATCGACAGTATCTGTTTGTCTATGTATCGACAGCATCTATCTACAGACAGTATCTATCTTCAGACAGTATCTATCTACAGACAGTATCTATCTATCTATCTATCTATCTATCTATCCTTTTTACTCTGGTATTGTATTTTAAATATGCCTGTTCTTGCTCTCTAAGACCTTCTGGCACCTTGCCTAACATTTTGGTCTGCAACACACCCCCTGTTTAAGCCATTTTGCATTTCTTTTTAGTTCCATGAGCAGCCCCACCCCCTGCCTCTCTTATTTAATTTCCCTCTGTCCTTCTCTTTTCAGGTAGTCTGAGAACCACAGCCGTGGTTCTCTGATGAACCCGACCTGCCAGACTGCCATCCGCAGTCCAGGTCGGAAGCCACCAGCCCCTCACAGAAGCTCAGGTATAGACTTGCCCTCAGGGACTGATTACCTCCAGGAAGGGAGCCCTAGCTGCCTGATTTTTCAGCCTCCTCCCACCCACCCCCCACGCCCACGCCCGGTCCTGTTTAAATACACTTAAACCCCACCTTGCTCACTCCTACAGGTTGCTGCCAGCCAGCTGCTCAAGCTTTGAGTGACAACATCACTGTCTCTTGCGAAGCACTTACCCTATCTATTGTAACTCCTCCTTCTAGCTCTCTCTAGGAACCACCAGGTACAGTGGTTAACTGTACAGCCTCTCTTTGGCACCAGTGTGTCAGGCTTGACGACAGAATCAAGCTGCCATGTCCCCTATCAAAGGGTGCTATCTACTTCTGTTCCTTGCTACCTGGCTTGATACAGATGGCACCAGATGCCTAGCTGGGCCGCTGCTACCCCCCTCTGAACCACTACTGGGTAGTGCATGGCTGTTAAATGCACCTTCAGAAACTGCCTCACTTGGCTGTGGGCAGCAACTCACTCTGCCTTACCCTACAAACACAGGTGGCCATATGGCCTCCCCTCACTTAGGGGTAGTAAGGGTTAGATATACCCTAATAATTAAACCAGTGTCCAACCACCTGAATCACCTGAAGCCACAGCGGTGGAAGGTACGAGTCAAATTAAGCATAAACCTTTCTGCCAGAAAGGTCATCTTTATGCTCCTGCTCCTCTCCGGTAACATTCAGTCGAACCCAGGCCCACTCACTTCAACGGGCCCTGGTGTTCATAAGGTTAAAGGTCTAAAATTAGCCTCCCTGAACATTTGCAGTTTAACCACAAAATTTGACCAACTACAGGCATGGATGGCCCTCCATACCCCTGACATCCCCTGCCTAATGGAGACTTGACCAGTAGGATTAAAGATAGTGAAGTTGCCCTCAAAGGCTTCCAAGCATACAGGATTGTTAGAATAGGCAAGAGAGGTGGGGGATGCCTCATCTATGCCAGGGACTCTCTGCAGTGCACCGTCCTCCCTGGAACCAGGGTGGCTGAGGACCATGAGATAATAGTGATAAAGGCACAGGTCAGTCAGAATGGCAAAACTCTCATCCTTGCCACAAGCTACCTACCCCCCCAAGAAAGCCACAGCAGGCCTTCCCACAATTATGGACGTTATCAGCACCCTTCCAAAGGGGATGGAGCTTGTCATTACCGCAAACTTTGACATAAACTGGGATGGAAAGGAGGCTGCCCCTTTCAGGGATCTGATAGTCACCTCCAACCTGACACAACTTGTCACCTGCCCCACTAGGCAGAACTATAAGACAGGAAACAGTATCCTCCTTGACTGGGTCCTAGCAAGCTCACCATCCCGGATCTCTGAGATCGAGGTTCTCCTAGACATGCTAAGTGACCACTCCCCAATCACCTTCCTGTGATCTAATAAATTTACCAAAAGCCCACCCGTCCTCATTGAAAGCAGTGTCTTGAGGAAGGGTAAACTTGGAGCCCTCAAATCAGCCCTTGCCCTGCATGACTGGACTCCTATTGACCTGATGCCTACCCTTGATCAGGCCCTCACTTACTTCATTAAGGGCTTTAGCTTCATCTATGACATCTATGCCCCTCTCACGAAAAGAAAAATTCAGGGGCAGGCAAATGGCTGAATTGATGGGAAACTCCTCTCCCACCTAAAAGAAAGGGACACACTCTGGGAGAAAGCCAGAAATACAGGTAGCAAACATGACTACCAGTGCTACACAACAGCCAGGAACCGCTGCACCAAGCTAATCCAGCTCGCCAAAGCCAACTATCACAAGGCCCCGCACTGCAATTCTTGTGGTGATGGGAAAAGATTCTGGGATAACATCCAAAGCATCTTTGGAAAGGAGGACAAGAAACACATTCAGCTGCTCAGTATCAGTAACACCCCTATTACAGACCCTCTAGCTATTGCAGAAGCCTTCAATAAGGCCTTCACCGATCTTACCCCAGTGCTACCCCCTGCCTATTTTCAGTCTGGTTTGGACCACTCCAACAACGTATCTACCGTGTGTTCTCAGCCGACCTTCTACTTTAAAAGGGTGACAGTGAAGGAGGCCCTTACTATGGTCAAGAAAATACTAGGTAAGACCAGATTGGGCAGTGATGGGATCGACATGAAACTTCTATCCCTCACCCTGTATGTTCTTATAGTGCCCATTACCAGGCTGTACAATAAGTCCCTGGCCCTTGCCCAATTCCAGGTGGTTTGGAAGCAGGCCCTAGTTATGCCAGTGCATAAAGGAGGTGACAAGTCTCTGGGAGTCAACTACAGCCCCATCTCGATCCTCTCCCCCCTGTCCAAGGCACAGGAAAAGATTGTGGCAGGTCAACTCATTGACTGCCTCAATAAGTATAGTCTACTATGCCCCAACTAGCATGGCTTCAGACAAAATCACAGTACCACCACTGCCCTGCTGGACTACACGAACTATGCATGTAAGGCCCTGGATGAAGGCAAACTGGTGGGGTCTGTCTTTACTGACCTCACCAAAGCGTTCGATACAGTCAGCCACCCCCTGTTACTGACCCAACTGCGAAACATGGGTGTGGCGCCCAATGCCCTTTGCTGGTTCCAAGACTACCTGATACGGAGAAATCAATGTGTCAAAATTGGGCAGACAGTATCCAGCGCAAGGCAGGTATCATTAGGGGTACCCCAGGGATCAATACTGGGGCCCCTACTCTTTAGCCTCTTCTTAAATGACCTTCCCACAGCCTGCGACACTAAACTCATACTATATGCAGATGATGCTATGCTCCTGAACAGCAGCACATCTCAGGCTGCCCTACAATCTGAGCTGCAGAACTCCTTCTCCAAACTCGAGGACTGGTTCTGTAGTCATAAGTTGCTACTAAACTACAAGAAGACCAAGGCCATGCTTATGTCCGTCCCCCACTACAAAAATAAGCACCACCCCCTCATCATCTCTAATTCATGCAGTGAGCCGCTGGAACAAGTTCACTTGTTCAAGTATCTGGGGGTCATAATAGATGATACGCTGAAGTTTGCGCACCACATTGACTCTCTGGTCAAGACAGTCAGTACCAAGATTGGTGTCCTGTACAGGCACAGGCAATACCTCTCTTCAGGGGCCCTCCACCTCTCAGTCCACAGTTTAATTATATCTACTATTGACTATGAACTAGTGGTCTATGGGGTGGCAACGGATACAGTGCTCAAGAGGGTTCAGACTGTGCTCAACAAAGCCTGCAGACTCACCCTGGATGCTGAGTGTGGCACTCACACCTGTACTCTGTACGAACGTGCAAACTGGCTGTCATTAAGAAACAGGATCAAATTCCAGACTTGCATCCTAGGGAAGAAGGCTCTATTGGGTAAAACGCCACCTTGTGTAGGCAGTTTGATCAAGGTGGCCAACTTGTTACAGGTCACCAGGGGGAGGACTAGAGGGGCCTTGGCTATCCCCTTCTATTGCACCTCACTTGGGCAATGTGCATTTGCCTGCCAGGCCCAGCTGTGGATGAATGAACTCCCCGGGCACCTCTTGGCTACCAATTGTCTGGCCCAATTCAAAACTGACCTCAAACAGCACCTAATAACACTCTCTAAGTGCACCTGCCCTTAAGTCCAGCCACACCTGCTCTCTCTGCGCCCCCCCAGCAAACACTAGACAGGCCTCAGGTACCCCCTTCCTCTGTCCCTTCTCGTGACTTGCCTCAGCAGTCAGTTTGAATCATGCTCCTTCGGCACCCGCCACCCCACCCTCCTCCCTCCCCCAACTCACAGTCCCATGAATTTCCCTAACAGTCACTACTAATGCAGGCCGCCTTAACATGCCCCCTCACACCCCACCATTTTACTCTAGCATGTCCTCTCCACTCAGCCTCCCCTCACCCCACCATTTTTCCCTATACCTTATCGCCCTTCTTCACCCACCCTTCATCTCCACTGCAGTACATACCTCTCTCTCATACCTCCTTTCTTCACCCCACTGCCAGCTATCCCCGTCCCTCTGAACTACTGATAATGCACTTTGGGGCTACTTATTCCCCCCCACACTCATAAAGTGTTTTTCTTGTTATTTTAACTTGTATCTCAGTTTTGAGTTATTCTGTAAGTTCTGAATCCAAGCTGTATCGTTCATTGTGATGTACCTTTGCTTTCTCCTATTGTACTTTGTTTTGCAATCTATGACGTGGAACCTTTGTAAAAGAGCTTGCGCTCAAAGGCCTTTTCTGAATCACTAAATAAATAAAATAAATAAAATTAAAATCTATCTATCTATCTATCTCTGTCTGTCTGTCTGCCTCTCTCTGTCTGTCTCTCTATCTATCTATCTATCTATCTATCTATCTATCTATCTCTGTCTGTCTGTCTATCTATCCGTAACCCCTGGGTGGTGCTATCCCATGGGCTACTACCCCTGCCTGTGTGGCTAGTAGCAGGTTAAGGGGCCTGAGTTCTGAAACAGGTGCCTCCACCCAGAGGTCAGGGTTGGTAGTGGTTAAACTAGCCTGGGCACAGCCCTCCGGGACACTGTAACCCCCATCTTTCCCTGCTACTTGCCAAAACAGTATACAATAATTACTGTCATAATACTCCTGATATACCTTGCAAGTACCCACACTGTTTGCACTTACCACTAGGGCTGGCTTCTCCGGATCGACCCTGGGGACCCCCTGTAAAACAAGGTTAGACAGAGCAATGAGCAACTAGCAACAGTACAGTACTTCGAACACAAACTGGAACCATAGTCAGGTTGAGTGCAGAAAAGAGTAGATCTGATTTATTAAGGGGACTGGAACAAGGGAGGGGTGTAATCAGGTTAATTAACTTAAATGCTCTATCAGTCACACAGCTATGCATGCATTCAGAGTCCCTAACACAGTCACACTCTCTGGGTACCCAGGTGGAGGAAAGGTGGGCTAGCCAGGACCGTTGCTCGGGGTAGGCTGGTGTTGCAGCTGGTTGGGGTCCTGTGATGGAGAAAACAACTTGCACAATACACACTACTTGTAATCCGGAGCCAGATGGCTCAGTTCATGAAGAAAGAGAAATAACACGGAAATCAGATGACATACTTAAATTAAACTGTAGTTGCAGGGAACTACCCTGGTGGTTACTCACAATACCCAAGACTGGACACAGGATGGACAAAAATCAAGACAGCGGTTGGTTCCTCTGGAGTGCCAGGAGAAGCAGGGCCCACGCGATTCGCTGAGGCGTCATTCCTGTTCAAGCGTGGAGCAGGGGGCTGATCCCCAGGTAAGTCTCTCGTCGATGGCTTTTCTCTGTGCAGTAGGGTAGTCTGGCAGGGCCCTTGTGGCAAGGCCCAAACGCATGGAGATAACCGCGGATTCAGTCCGTTTGGGCTAGATACAGCTTCCAGCACGTAGAACACGGTTCACACAGTGGGGGACCAAATCACGACCCACTTGCAGCTCACAGCACATTTACATGTAAGAGAATTCTACCATACCAGGCAAAGCGCTCCCCGGTCGCGATTGCAAAGTCTCTGCACACACTGGGAGCTTGGGGTTCACTGAAACTCCTGACAGGCCGATCGCATTCAGCAAAAATCTTTGGTCTTCTTCAGGTTGAGCCTGGTCCACTTCAGTAGCTTACTTTAATCACACAACTTGGATTCAGTCCGAAAACAATTCTCTTCTCCCTCAGAGCAGAAGATAGCATGCATGCCAGAAATCAGGCCTTCACAGTTCTCGGCGTGAACTACTCGCGACTGCTCCGAACGCCACGAGCTATCGCTCTGTAGCGTCCAACTTAGATCTGCCCTAAACAGCAGGCAGTTTGGGGATTTCCCTCAGATCCAAAGGTTCGGTTGGCTGATTCGGTTGTCAGTCAAAGCAAGAGCTCCCCCTTCAGTTGCAAAAAGGCACCAACAATTCAAAACTATGATTCCCAAGCTTGTACTCCACACAGCCCCTTCAAGCAGGCTCCATTTTAGAGTGCCAAGGTACTGATTGGCCCAATTCCGCAGTTCAGGTCCAAAATGGTGGAGATAATCAAGACAGTCCTCGCTGCAAAGAATGCAGGTTAGAACAAACTGTAATATATATTATCTGCCCTGATAGATGGTCAGCAAGCAGTTACATCTTTCAACAGGGCTCCCTCTGCGAAATTAGCGGCGATGGCAGAAACAGAACTATTATCTAGCAGCCTGGGCAGGACTCGAGCATGACAACACTCAGCCCCCCTTCCAGATTAATTATTACTGCAACTAAGCAGCTCTTAAAGCGACAGTACATGGAGACTACACAGGCACTCTCTGGCAATACATTTAAACTGCTAAACTGCAGGACCCCAGTCTGGCAGTGATAAAACTACCAACAGTCTCTATTTTCCCAGGACAGACCCTATTTTAGGCAGCATGTCCCAGTGTCCCCACAAGTTTTGCAAAATGTCACTTTTGTCCCTTTTTTGCTTACTTGTCCCAGTTTTGTCCCTTTTTTTTTTCCTGCTGACTGCTAATTTGTGAGTGACAGTTATTTAAGCACCACTGTGGTGCTGCTCGGGCTGGACAGCAGTTTGAAACTTCAACCCTTACACCTGTGTTGCACTGCATGCATATCAGTGGGAGCACAGTAACACAGGTTCCTTCCTGTTAGATTAGACTGGGTAGTAGTGGCGTCACCACGTTGATTTTGGGGAGGCTAAAGCCGCCCCCAATGTACATTAAAGCCTCCCCATTCATTTTTGCTGGAATTAATTAACATTTTGGTCCTTTGCCACTGCCACTTTTTCCAACAGCCTAGCCTGCATTTGTTTCCTTTTTCTCCCTTTGACTTTGCGACCCGGGGAGCACGAGGTCTAAGAGCCAGCCAGACAGACTGTCTGTCTGTGTGAACGTGAGGCGCCACCAGGATTTCATTAATGGAAGCCAAAGTCAGTCGGCTCTGCTCCTTGCAGCCAGAACACAGAAGAATGTGCCACCATGCATTGCCTTGCCACTGTGAGCCATGACAAGTCTGACCAGAGACACTGACACACGCAGTGGGAGGGACTGGAGTCAGTTCAGTCGGGGAACTTTATTGAACAAGACTGGGTTCACAGCTACTGTAAGTGGGATGGCACGGGGATAATGGGGGGAGTCGGGACTACTGTACTGCCTTTCTAGTGAAACATTTCAACAAATAAATAAATAAACACAAATTTTAATGTTCCCTCTTCTTGAGAGAGATTCTAGATCCTCTAACTTAATTCGCAATTCTTAAGTTGGAGCTCTTTTTGGTGTTGCGACACTAAGTTCTGTAAAGGCGTTAACTGATCTTCTGCCCCCCCTCCCCCCCCAGGGTTTCAATCAGGCTTGCCAAAGCCCCAATATCATTCATCCCTTCAGTATTTGGAGTTTCATCTAACCGGGAATTGCTGCTTTTGTGCAGAGGTTGCTCTGATTCGTGATTCCTCTCTAGCCAAGTTCGCTGAAGCAGCAGCCTCGGTCACGACTACCCCACTGCTAGTCACCAAATCGGACCATTTCAGATCCAGTTCCTGCGTTGCCATATCCCCATTCCCCTCGACGTTCACGCTCCTGTCCTTGGCTTGACCAGCTATTTCTTCTGTTGATACAGTTTCAGGCAAAGTAAGATCGGCAGACCCCAAGTCTCCCTTACTTTTGCCGGCCTATGTGTCATTTGCCAAAAATCACGAACTGGTCCATCGGACTGTCTGAAGTATGTTTTTGCAACCTAGGAGCTACTAGGGGTAAGTTGCCTGCTTTCCCACAAAACAACGTTTTTCCTGTTTCAGCTGAACTGCAGCTTCAGAGGGAGCACTATTGGGGATGCTATTACCAGTGTTCACGTTCATTGCCACTGGTGCAGCTGCTACAGGGATTAATGTGTGAATGAGCGCCTGCTCACTCTCGCTGGCATGGTGGGTTCAGTCAACTGGAGTCTGGACCTGTGGTGTCATCTGGGTGGGGCATCTGCGACTGGGAGGGAGGCATTGGATGAGCGTTATCCCCTGAAATGGTTGTAGATTTTTAAATTCCTCTATAACTTGATGCTAAATAGACATTATAACACAGTGAAAAAAAACTGAGCAATTTGATTGGCTGTGAGAGAAGTACAGGCGTATAATTATGAAAGCATAATTACACTCCGGTGCTTCTTTCACAGCCAAAAGCCTAAGCACAAGCAAGAGCAGAAAATCCATACACTGCACTCTACTTCCAAAACTGACAGTAGCTGTTAATGCTGGAAAGAAAATGTAGGAAATGACTGAATACTTTATCTATTCACAGTTAGCAGCTCCAGTCATCAACTTAGCAAACCCCCCTGCTGTGAGCGCCACTGCAGAAATAGCCGAGATCACGCCTGACAACGAAATCCAGCATCCGAAGAGCAGCACAACTGTGCAGAACTGTACCTTCACTAGTGATGTTGTCTTCAACTTTTATTGCCTCTGTTGCAAAGTGTAAGGGCTCGGTTGTACTCTTCAGTAAGTCCCTACCTACTTGTAGTGGCTCTGTTGAGCTCCGTTTACAGGGACTATTTAATCATAAATGACGACTTCTGCTTCTTTTCAGCTCTAAATGATTTGTTTTCAACTTGTTTGTTGACCAGAATGACTTGTTTTTTTCTCAGTGTTATAAGTGCCATAAGACACTTCAGGGATGTGTAAATATGCTTTCATAATTGCACTTAGCTCTCGGGTGTTTAACGGCACTTGGCGTAAGTGCCTCGTGCTGAACAACACCCTCGAGCCGTGCAATTATGAAAGCATATTTACACATCCTGGCATGTCTTATTGCATACATAATCTAACATCTGTTTGTGTTGCTGGAAATGTTTTCCATATTAGTACCCTTCCCCCTATATAAATACGAAAACTACCTGTTTGCAGCAGTGGGAGGGGGGAGTCAGTGGACAAACCAAAAATGTCCTTGCCCTGACCCTCAGAGGTTTGTGTGGTGGCACTATTAGCAAGCAAGGTTATTAGCTAGTTCAGACACTGTCTGTATGATAGAAAGCACTGCCAGTGGTCATGGTGTCTAAGTATTAGTATAATAACCTAACTCCCTTTTTTTAATGTACAGGGTGAACAAGGGTTAGGGCAGGCAAGCAGGCTGTGAGCTCAGCTAACCAATCTGACTATTTTGTTTTAAAAGCCATTTTTTTATTTTTTCATTTCTTGGAAGAAGTTGGCACTTGACTCATCATACTAGTGGGTTCGGAGTAGACCTGCTGTGTGTTGTAATGCTCAGTTCTGTCTGATAAAAGCCTTTTTCATATAGCATACCATGTTCAATTACCTGGCATACTTTTAGCCCTTTGTGTGTGAGACTACATCTGTTTTTAAAAACAGCTATTTTCCAGCAGCGCACTCATTACTTCGCATACTGTGAGCCCTGTGTATTAGGTTGGTCTCTTACTTGCTCTGGGGTCCTGTAACTTTCCCAGCAGATCTGCTGGGATAATGGGGTCTGCTGTCTGGCTGGTCTCTTACTTGCTCTGGGGTCCTGTATCCTTCACAGCAGATCTGCTGGGATGATGGTGTCTGGCTGGCTGTGTCAGGGGTCCTGTAACCTTCCCAGCATGTCTGCTGGGAAATGGTGTCTCTCTTTCCATTGTCCTTGGTGGTCCAGTATCCAAATTGTTCCACATGTATCATTAAATTGATGGCATGATAACCAGGCTTTTCCGATGTATATTTCACCATTAAAATGTAGGAAAAGCCATCATTGAAGGTAAATTTTTCAAAATTTTCCGGAGGGGGCATGCCCCCAGACCCCCCCTAGCTTTGTTAGGATTTTGACTGTGGGGCATTAGCCCCCCCAACTTTATACCTCTGGTGACGCCCCTGCTGGGTAGTAGTGCAAACAAGCGCCATGTGGACGTCTGTGTGCCAGCAGAACAGCTGAGAGGGACTCCAGACAGAGAAGAGACTGGCAGCAGTGAACTAAGGTACCCAAACCTGATCAGCTGTAGGGAAGTGTGTGAAGACAATCTGGTGTGGTGGTGGGAGTCACTGAAGCAAAGTTTGCTCAGCAAATGAGGGTGAATGTAAACAGGTTGGATGGGACATGCAGCTCGAATGCCTGAACACAGTTTAACGTAGGTTTGCTTCTAATGAACTTTCTGTACGTCATGATTTGGAACTTGCTGCATCAGAATGATGTATTGTTGTAATCTGAATGTTTGCTACTGGTGTTACTGTTGGGCAGCATGGCCAGAGCAAGCAGCAAAATGTAACTGATTGTGTGCAGCGTTGTCTGCGGTGGTGCCCGTGGGAGTGACATGGTGGGGGGTCATGGTTACGATGGACCGTCCCAGTTTTTGGCTTTGGAAAGTTGGTAGCTTTAGGCAGTGAGCATTTAGGCAAGCTCTAGGAAGTCTTTTTGGGAACCCCCATTTGTGGGAGGGGGGTTACATATCTATCTATCTCAGCTGTCTGAGCTCAAAGTGGATCATTCCACTTGTGTGTGTGTGTGTGTGTGTGTGTGTGTGTGTGTGAGAGAGAGATCACATGATGTCTGGTATGTGTAGGCCAGTGTATTTCACCCTGCTGCAGCCTAAGGGGAGGGTAGGGATGGGCTGTGTGTCTGATTACTTGATGAAAGGGGAAGGGAAGCAGAAGCCTCTCCACCTCCAGGAAAGGGGCTTTAAAGGCCGCACTCTGAGCTAGTTTGCTCCCAGCACCTCAGAATCACCTTGAAAAGTCGTTTGTGTACAGAGGAGAATTATAAGCTTACTGGTAAAGCACGACAACAATTTTATTTATCTTATGTGTCAGTTACTATACTTCACTGCTGACAGAAGGGAATAATGAATTTACATTTTAAACAGGACATGAAATGATTTCTGATTACCAGCTGTTTCCAGTGCTCCTGTTTTCAGAAAGGATATGCAAGATGGGGGTCTTGGGGTGGGAGCAGTTAACAGGTAGAGGGAGGGAATGGGCAGACTCGATGGGCCAGGAATGCCCTTTTCCGTCGTCACATGTCTATGAATCTATGCATTTTCCCACATACTGTACCTGAATAAAAATGATATAAAAAAGTGTTTTGTTTTCCATGGTTGTCATGGAACCAGGAATTTGGAATTTCAATTGTTGATTAGTTGTGACTATGTTACAGTTTGCACACAGAACTCTGAGCACTGCTATGATAGGTCCACAGCTCTTGCGTTGCGTTCTCTACACAAGTGGTGACATTGTGAAAAGTCGAAGATATCTTTTGTAACTGTTAAATATTCCAAATGTCCTCCACATTCATTTGCTTGCAACCATTTTCCAGTTATAGCAGAACTTCAGTTTGAACGGTCCCCACCAAGGGCCCCACACTCTCCTGGTTAAACAATTGGAAAAAAATATATATATGCGGCTGACCCCAGTGTGCACTCTGGGTGGGATATTCAGAAGGGTTGCGCATGGCGCAACATAGTTGCACCATGGGCAACCCCCTGATGCGCCCCGGCGCGATATTCAAAAGGGGAAAGTGCATGACACAATTCCGCGCTGGGGCGCAGCAGTAATGTATGCGGCACAAGTAGGGGTGTGCTTATGCATATGTAACGGGTCCCCACCCTGCCTTTTACTAAAACGACAGGTGGCATGCTGTTGGCATTTGGCAGCAATACCGGTGGGGACCTGGGTTGAGGGAAGGATGAGGTGACCTGGCACAAGGACCTAGGTTTGGCTACTCTGCACAGGGCACCCAAGTAAATCCAACTACAGGAAGCAATAACTGTAATGTCCAGAACCAGAATGGGATTTTTCAGTGTGGCTTTATTTATTAACTAACTGAACATAAACAAAGCATTGCATGGTCCCCCAAAGGGCTACGTTACTGTATGTGCAGATCAGAGGTTAACACAGTGGTCCATTTGAGGAATGAACACATTACAACAGTTGTCTGGCTTTGGACCCATCAGACACTCAGCCCGGACTTTGCATGCGCTTTGGATACACAGCCCGACTGGCCCGGCTCCTCTGCTGGCCACTCGACTGATGGTCCACTTGAAGAATGAACCGAAACTTTACCTGGGAAGACATCCCATCAAACGAGGAGACTCCCAAACTGTGGCTCCCCACACCACTTAGAGCCTGCGACTCCTATAGAGATTTTCAAGTTGTGACCCACGTCTGGGTACCCACCCCATCACTGGCCAAGTGCATGAGGCAAGTAGCAAAACACAGAAGAAATCCGTAGAGGTGGACCTGGTTACTAAAGATGGGGGGGTTTCCCACCTCCAGCTTCCACAGCCCATACCCGGCCATTTCTCTGGACACACAGAAAACTTTAGGACTTTAAAATGTAGATTGAACAGTGGATGACCTGAAGCACCCCCTCTACAGCGAACTTTAAATCCATTTAAAACTTTAAACTGTTTGACTGCTCCATTTGTTCGTCCCAGTGTACATAGTCCTCCCAAATAGCAGTCCCCATTCATGTCCCAACTGAAGAAAACAATATATTTGCCCCTTCAAATGGAGCCAAACACTCACCCATTCGTTGCAGGTGCCCCACAGGCGAAGTACTGTAACCTTTGCTGTTATACAAGAACAGACAAAATTAAATTAGGCAGCTTCCTTCCATGGTGGGAGAAGGGGATTGCCCCTGGAACCTACAGAGAACTTCCCCCCCCCCTTCCCGGAGGGAGGGGGCACTGAGACTGGGGGAGCGGTCTCCACCACTTTAAAAAAAGGTAAACACAGGAACACTTCCTTTTTCTTAGTGAGAGATCAAACAGCAGACTGATGCTTCCTTCTTGCTTAAGGACAAATGGAAGACTCACTTTGAAATTCCCAAAGTTCTAAACTCACTCCCTGAGCTGTAGATTCCAATGTGGCTCATGCAGCTGCGACAGTTCTATAGCGATGTCATCTCTCAAGTCTCAGCTGTGACTGAGGACAGAGGGAGACAGTGTGAAACCCATTTAACTGGAGTTTCACAAGCTGCCTTCCCTGCCTACCACTAGGTCTTACTGGGATTCTAGTAACCCCGGGTAACAAAGGGGTTACACATGTCCCGCACATCCCGATATTCAGCCGAATATGCGGAGCCCATCAGCGCCAACCCCACATGCGCCACATACAGTTGTTCAAAAATAAAAGCAACAACCAGCCACCCACAGGTGAGCTGCCGTATTACAGAGGCACAACCACGGCAGTTGCCAGCTGTGGGTGGCCACCCGAGTCGGTGGCACTGTCCGTGGGTAGCACTCCCTCAAGCCCGACTGCGGGCAGACGTAGTAAATTAAACAGTCCAAAATCCGTGGTGGTCCAGTGGACCGCTCGCAGCCCGATCACTGGCAGAAGTATGTTTAAAGGGAGTCAGTCCCATTCCTGGTGGTCCAGTGGACCGCTTGCAGCCCGGTCGCAGGCAGAAGTATGTTTAAAAGGAGTCAATCCCATCCCTGGTGGTCCAGTGGAGCACTCGCAGCCCGATCGTGGGCAGAGTTATACAAAATAAGATTATATCCCATTCCTGGTGGTACAGCAGTACCCCCTCCACCTCTCACTGGCCCGCCACGCTCCCGGTCAGCGGCGGGGCGGCGGCTCCTCACCCTCAAGCCACCCGGCACCTCGCCGACTGACTGTGTACAGTACAGCTGTACGCCCATTGGTCCACAGCGTGGGCCAATGGGCGTGCAGACCGTACCATACTACACGGTCCAGATATGTGAATACACTACACTACACTACACTCTACACTACACTATATACTATACTATACTACAATACACTATACACTACAGTATACTACATACTACACTGCAATACACTACACTACACACTGCAATACACTATACACTACACACTACACTACAATACACTCTACACTACACTATGCTACACTACATTACAATACATTTTACACCACACACCACACACTACACACTACACCACACACTACACACCACACCACACTACATACCACATTATACACTACACTACTCACAATACACTACACTACATTATACTACATTATACACTACACTACACTGCACTACTACAATACACTACACTACATTATACACTACACTACACTATTCAACAATACACTTCACTACACTACTCAGCAATACACTACACTACATTATACACAATACACTACACTACTCAACAATACACTACACCACACACCACACCACACACTACACTACACTACAGTATACACCACACTATACTACATTATACACTACACTACACTATTCACACAATACACTACACTTACTACATCTACACTACACTACACTTACTCAACAATACACTACACTACACTACATTCATATACATGACACTACACTATCAACAATACACTACACTACATTATACACTACACTACACTATACTACATTGTACACTACACAATCAACAATACAATACACACTACACTACATTATACACTACACTACTCAACAATAAACTACACTATACTACATTATACACTACACACTCAACAATACACTACACTACATATACTACATTATACACTACACTACCAACATACACTACACTACATAACTACACTACACTACACTACAATACACTACATATACTACACAACAATACACTACACTACACTATACATTATATACAATACACTACACTATCAACAATACACTACACTACACTACATATACTACATTATACACTACACCATCAACAATACAATACACTATACTACACACTACACACTACATACACTACACTACTACACTACAATACACACTACATATACACTACACACATACTACACTACACTACACTCTACTACACTACAATACACTACTACACTACACCTATACTACAATACACTACACTACACTACACTACACACTACTACATATACTACACTACACACTACACTACAATACACTACACTACACACATACACTCTACACTACACTCTACACTACACAATACACTACACATCACACACACCACCACACCACACTACAATACACTATACACTACATACACTACACTACAATACACTAACTACATACACACTACACTACATTATACATCATCATACCTCTCAACAATACACTACACTACTCAACAATACACTACACTATACACTACACTACACAACAATACACTACACTATACTACATTATACACATACACTACTCAACAATACACTCTACACTATACACTATACTATACTACACACCACACTGCACTACAATACATTCTACACTACACTACATTACACTATATACTACAATACACTCTACACTACATTACACTGTATACTACAATACACTCTACACTACATTACAATACACTATACACTACACTCTACACTACGCTACACTACATTACACTCTACACTATACACTACACTATACTACACTACACACCACTCTACACTACATTACACTATATACTACAATACACTCTACTCTACACTACATTACACTGTATGCTACAATACACTCTACACTACACAGTACTACACTACACTACACACTACCCTGCAATACACTATACACTACACTATACTACAATACACTATACACTACACTACGATATTATACAGCACAATTCAATGCAATGCAATACAGTACATTAATATCATATGATTAAGCAGTTAAACAGTATATACAAGACAGAGTTCCTTGCAATTAACAAAACAGCGGGGTACTCAGAGAGACAGTTTACGCACTTGTTTTTATATGATGAAAAACAGTTTCACATTGAGTTGGCCATTGGGTTATAACATAGTTTTTAAACTGAGCAGAGTTTTTTGATTCAGTTTGTGCTCCTGTAGGTAGTTTGTGTTCCATAACCATAGCACCTGAAATGAGAAAGTGTGTTCTTCGGTTTTTCTCTGTGTTGGGATGTTGAGAACATTGGTGGGCGGTGGAACGGAGGTTGTAGTGTTTGTTTTGTACCTGGAGGAGGCTGTGCAGTGCCTGTAGCTCTTTAATTTTTTTTTACTATGTGAATAACTGTACCGTAGGCATGTCCGGCTTTACAAGGGGGGTAGGATGCCAACTTGTGCATACAGCTGACAGTGGTGGAGAAACCTACAGCAGGCACATAAGCCCAAATCTACAAACATTGTAGCATGCAGCGTCTAATTTCTCTTGCTCCTTTTTGGAGAGACCCCTGTAGACAATCACTGTATATTTAAGTACTGGGAACAGCGTGTGAATAACAATCGCTTCTGGCCTCACTAGTTAGGCAGTTTTTACCCTGTACAGGGCCCCAAGTTTTTTTTGTCTTCAGTTTTCCTTATGTGCTCTTCAAGGTTCAGATATGGATCACGTTGGAGGCCTATGTATTTACACATACCTGCATTTTTTTTTTAAGGTGGTTCCGTCTAGACAGCAGATGCTGACAGCGCCCTCCCTCAATTAATTCATTTGAATTTTGTTGACCAGGTGGGCCCACTGAGATAGAGTTGTCACTTTTTCAGGGGCGACCTGGAGAATATAAGCATTCCATACATTAACATACAGTGGAGAAAACAAGATACACTCACTGATACAGGAAAAATTAAACACAATATGTACAGAGATACGTAGGAACTTGTGGTAATAATTATATAGCATGCAATCATCAGTCATGACATGGGTTACAGAAATAGAGGAACATAACATGTTTTCATAGGTTGTCTTACTACGTAGCTCTAGTAAATGAAGGGAGGTACATATACTGTACATAATTATAGTTTATTGAACGATCAATACATGTAACTGGGAGAACTTGGGAGGGAAAACCACATATGTGAGGGGTTGATATTGCAGAGCTCACTAAGCCGTATAGGGTGGAAAGACTGGGGAGGGGCATCAAGCTTGAGCTGAAGAGCATAGCTTGAGTTTTATTTTCATTTAAACAGGTAGCAGCATCAAAAAATAGGCAGAAAATTGTAGTCATTTTTATTTTTCCTTGCACGTGTGCAAGAAACATCTTGGGACAGAACAACATTTGAGGGGTGCGTCAGGGACTAGCCCAATGCAGAGCACTCTACAGTGGGCTAGTCCCTCACAGACCAATGATCAGGCACTCTGGTCATGACAGTAATTTTTTCTTGCTGACATGGCATGTTCTCTAGTTAAAAGAAATGAAGCGCTCCAATGAGACAGTGCTTCATTTCTTTCATTTGCATAGTGCTGTCCATCCCGCTCCCTCCGTTCCCCATCACCAATTAAACCCTCCCGCCCTCCCTCCCTCCCTCCCTCTGTGTGTTGTCTGATCCGCACCTCCATTCTCCATCCTGGCACCAATTAAACCCTACCCCTCCTCCCTCCCTCTGCATGCTGTCCACCCCGCCTCCTCTGACAGCCAGTTTCTGGCCTCCATTTGTTGATCCGGTCCTGCTGCTCACTCTTTCGGTTTTCCTCCTGACCCGCCTGCCAACCCAATGGCTTCCAAATTGTGTCCCAACCAGACTGTTGCAATGAGCCCCACAGTGAACTAGTAATCTGCAAGAAAGCTCACTCTTGCTCAAATCTGAGGATGGTGTACCTTACTTTACTTTAACACTTACACTTGATATTGCTTTGTCTGTCTTTCTTTCTTTCTTTCTTTCTTACTTTTTCTCTCTTTCTTTCTTTCTTTAGCTTTTAATCAAGAAGGGGGTTTGCAAAACTGCTTATCTTGTGAGTAACTTCAGAAGGATTGAAATACTGCATAACTGGTTTTCCCCATTGTGGTTAGCTGGATTCTTGTCTACTAGTATTTTGGTGATGGTTTTTGCATCAAACTATTTTTGGTGCTGTGAACTATTTACTGGTGACTGAGGATTTGTCATTGTATACCCTGCTGTTTGTGTATTTGAACCCAAACAGTGCCTCAGGTGGTGGAAACTGGATTCCCCTGATTGCTTTCAGAGCACAGAACACCAGGTTGTATTGCGTCAGGGGATGCTTACATCACAGGTATTGGGCTCAACTGCTTGATTTTTCTCTGACTGTAATTGTTGTTTGTTTGTTTTTGCTGAGTATATTCTCTGTTAAATTGTTGTGTAGGTTGTCCAGCTGAAAGTAAGGTCAACACTCACCATAGTGGTGGGTCAGAGCCTGTAGCTGATTGTTTCTGGAGGACAATGGCTTGGCCCCCCCAACCCTCACCCCCCCCAGGGTGTCGTTTTCTTTATACCAGGGATTCTGACATAATTTCTCCAAGAGGGCAAGGGACATACAACTGTTATATCCTTACCAGCACAGTACGCTGCATTGAAGGTAAACACGCGCACGCGGGCACACACTAACTAAAAAAAACTTAAATAAATGGGATAAACAGGAAAGAAGACGGACATGTGAGGAGTAGTGCAATGCACTGACTGTGGGACAGCAGTCTTCCGGGAGACATTCTGGAGGTTGCAGTGCTGCCCTATTTGCAGGCAACTCTCTGCTCTGAGGGAGGAGGTTGCCTGTCTCCAGGCCGAACTGGACAGGAGTAGGGGAACCTCCCCCACCCAGGGAACACCAGGGCCAACACTGCTGCCTCAGAGGTTGCCAAGAAAGAGGAGTGGTTGGACCACAGTGGGCTTAGGGAGGTTGAGGGTGGTGGAACAGAGGCGCATCCCTCCAGTTGTACCTCTCCACAACCCCTACTCCATTCTGGTGGAGCATAGTTCCCCTATGGAGGCACCCACAGTGGAGACCGAGGAGGTTGCTGGGAACCGCCACAAGGGAGGCCCACAGAAAGGTGGCACAGGACACCACAGGGGAAGGAAGGCAGCTCCTGGTGTGGACTCAATTATTAGTGGGGTAGAACTGAGGGAGGCAGGGGAGAGTGGAATAAGGTGCCTGCCCGGTGCCATGACTTGGAGGGACAGGAAGCAAATCTTCAGGATCATGAGAGCAGCTGCACGGGACAGGGAGCTGAATGTAATTGTCCACTTAGGGACAAATGACTTGGGTGGGCATGGGATCAGAGCAGTGCAGGAGGAGTTTGTAGAGTTGAGAAGGAGCCTTAGACAAGTAGCACGCACAGTATCCTTCTCGGAGGTGTGGCCTGTCTATGGCATGGGTGAGGCGAGGGTACTCTGCACCACATGATTCAATGAATGGTTGAAAAATTGGTGCAGAGCACAGGGTTTTCAGGGTTTTATCTTCATTGGGGACTGGGGTTCCACCTGGAAGGATACCCACCTATACTGGCACAATGGTCTGCATCAGTCCGGGGGGGAGGAAACCAGGCTCCTAGGTGATGAGTTTAAATGCTTCATTGGCAAGCTTTTAAACTAGTCAAGGAGTGAGGCACTGATAAGAAGCAGGGAATTCCCAGCCTCCTCCACAAAACAGGGTAGTTAGCGAGGTAAACATCAAGGTAGAAAGGTCAATAGGGAGCAGGGCAGGGGTAAATGGAGAAGGCAAAGTCAGTAAGGGCAGGGATGGGGCTAAAAGAGGTAAAGCCATAAAAAAATGGAGCGTAATGAATACCAATGCCCATAGTCTGGGTAACAAGCTTCCTGAACTAACGGCCTTGATGGAAGAGGGACCCCTGGATATCGTGGCAGTCACAGAAACATGGTACACACAGAACCATGACTGGGATGTAAACATACCAGAGTACACAATCTACAGGAGGGACAGGGAGGGTAAAAGAGGAGGAGCAGCTCTCAACATAAGGGAAGGGATCAAAGCAACAGAACTTAAGGGTAAACAGGGAGGAGAGGAGGCACTGTGGGTCAACTTGGAGACAGGCAGTGGCACCACAATCCACACGGGGATTGTATACAGACCCCCATCTCAGGGGGAGGAAATAGGCAAGGAAATGATAGAAGACATTCTTAGAATGGCAGAAAAAAGGGGAGATATTGTTGATGGGGGACCTGAATATGCCAGATGTTAACTGGAGCACATTTGCTGCAGCCACATCCAAGAGCAGGGTCATTCTCGATGCCCTGCAGGGGGCATGCCTCAGACAGCTAGTACTGGAACCCACTTGGTAGGAAGCAGTCTTAGACCTGGTACTCTCAAATGGAGATGAAGAGAGGATCACAGATGTAGAAGTGGGTAGCTATCTGGGAACAAGCGACCATCGAACAGTGTGGTTCATGATAAACACAGCAATAGACTCAAGTCATACAAAGGCAAAAGTACTGGACTTTAGGAGGGCTGACTTTGCCAAATTGGGTGAGTGCCTAAGGAATGCACTAGCAAATGGGCAGGAAGGAGGGGTAGAAGAACAATGGGAGAAAGTTAAAACTGCCATCACAGAGGCAACAAGCCTTTGTGTAAAGCAAATAAACAAAACAAAATGAAGTAAAAAAAACACTTGGTTCTCAAAGGAAGTGGCAGAGAAGGTTAGGGAGAAAAGGGTAGCATTCAGGAAGTATAGGGAAACACAGAAGGAGCAGGATGGAGAACTGTATCAGTTAAAGCAAAAGGAAGCAGGGAAGGCAGTCAGAATAGCAAAGGCCCAAACCGAGGAAAGGCTAGCCAACTCAGTTAAGAAGGGGGATAAAACCTTTTATAGGTATATCAGGGAGCGAAGGAAGATCAAAGGAGGAATGGTGAGGCTTAACATAGGGGAAGGGAGGTTGGCAGAGGGTGACTGTGAAAAGGCAGAGATACTGAACAAATACTTTTGCTCAGTATTCACAAAAGAAGAGGGGGGATGTACTTAAACCAAACAATAGAAGCACTCTGGACAGGGGGGTCAATACCAGTCCATTCACAAAAGAAAGGGTCCTGAAAGAACTCCTAAAACTCAAGGTGGACAAAGCAATGGGATCTGATGGGATTCACCCCAGAATTCTAAAAGAACTAAGGAGAGACCTAGTGACACCACAGACTACTCTTTTTAACAAATCATGGGAGGATGGTGTGGTACCTGAGGACTGGAGGAGGGCAGATGTGATTCCTCTTCACAAAAGTGGGAGCAAGACAGAGGCAGGAAACTACAGACATGTTAGCTTGACCTTAGTGGTAGAGAAAATGATTGAATCACTTCTGAAAGAAAGAACTGTTGAGTACCTAGAGGCCAGCAGGGCACAGAACCCAAGGCAGCATGGATTCACAGTGGGAAGGTCATATCAGACGAATCTAATAGATTTCTTTGACTGGGTGACCAAAGTAGTAGACCAGGGAGGGGCTGTGGATATGGCTTGCCTAGACTTTAGCAAGGCATTTGACACAGTCCCACAAAGATTAATAAACAAACTAGCCAGCCTGGGAGTGGGTTCCAGGGTGGTAGCCTGGGTAACAAACTGGCTGGACAACAGGACCCAGAGGGTAATAGTAAACAGAGTACACTCTGAAGAAAGGGGAGTTACTAGTGGGGTACCACAGGGTTCAGTACTGGGACCGATCCTCTTTAATGTCTTTATAGAAGACATTGCAGAGGGGCTAGAAGGAAAAGTATGCCTCTTTGCACACGACACAAAGATCTGCAACAGGATTGATACACAAGGGGGGGCGGAAAGGATGAGAAGGGATTTGACAAGCTTGGAGGAATGGTCACAGATATGGCAGCTTGGATTCAATGCAAAAAAGTGCAAAGTAATGCACCTGGGAAACAAAAACCCAGGGGAAGAGTACACAATGGGGAAAGGGGGGCACTAACAACAACACAAATAGAAAGGGACCTGAGGGTAGTTATACTGGATGACCTTAAGGTAGGTAAGCAATGTGAGAAGGCAGCAAGGAGGGCTGGGTGGATACTGGGCTGTATAGGGAGAGGCATCACCAGTAGAAAACAGGAAGTTATTATCCCTCTATACAGACAGTTGGTGGGACCCCATCTGGAGTACTGCGTACAGTTCTGGAGACCTCATCTCTGCAGGGATGTAGACAGGATGGAGGTAGTCCAGAGGAGGGCAACTAAAATGGTGCAGGGTCTGCAACAGAAGTCATACAAAGAGAGACTAAAAGTGCTTAATATGTATACCCTTGATGAGAGGAGGGAGAGAGGGGACATGATAGATACTTTCAAGTACCTCAAGAGAATCAACAAAGTCCAAGATGGGAGCATCTTTCAGAAAAAGAGATGTGCAAGAACAAGGGGGCACAATTTGAAGATAGAGGGGGGGATGGCTCAAAGGCAATGTGAGGAAGTATTTTTTCATGGACATGGTGGTGGACACATGGGACCACCTTCCTGAGGTTGTCGTGGGGTCAAAAACAGTGGGGGATTCAAGAATGCATGGGACAGACATAAGGCAATTATAGTGAGGGGTAGGAGGAAGTAGGTTGTTGGGTAACTGGAATCTGCAGCTTATCCAATAGGTAGGGAAATGGACAGACTAGGTGGGCCAAGCGGTCCTTATCTGCCATCAAAGTCTATGTTTCTATGTGATCTTGAGCAAGAAAAGGAGAGAAGAAACCAAGTTATATGTTTAGGAAGGACAGAAGGAAAACACCAGGAACAGAAAAACTGGACAGCAGGCACAAACAATTGAGCTAGTAGCAGTTTTTCCTTTTTAACTGCCCAGTTTCCCATTAGCAGATTATAAAAATCTGCCACTAGAGGGACCTTAGGTTTTTGGTTTTTTTTGCAGCGTGACTGAATTAAGAGGATCTTTCACTGTCAACTATGGGCCTCCCTCAATCGCTCTCTACCCAACCCTTGTAGATACTTCATTTTGCTTTCCCATTGGCCACTGTGCAATGCTATCCACCTAGCCTGCTCCAACCATACTATAGCTCTGTAAGCTAAAGCGTAACTATTCATGCCGCCTGCTGATTGGTCCCCTTCTATCCTCCTCGAGCTCCCTGCTCTCCTCTGTCTCTGCTGAACTTTGCGTGACTGTTGAAACTGTAAAATTGCTAGTCTAACCAAACAACAAAAGACTGTATTGCTTGAAATTGCCATTACTGTTTAATACTGCTAGTCTCTATTAGAATTAGTGATTCAGCTTTCTCTCCCTGAGACGGCCACTTGGCGCCACTTAAGTCTGCTCTTGTGTAAACCTCGCGCTACGGCAGCTGCTCGGCGCTTTCAGTTTTTATTCTCTCCAGAAATCCTATCTCTGTACTCTAACCTCTGCTTAACCCCTTCCCGTAATGCTCCTTGCTCAGACCTCTGCAAACTGCCAGCCTCAGGCTAGGAGAAAGCGGTGCTGCCTGAAACCCAGCCCCTTTCCCAACTCCTCCCTGCTCTTGGCTCCTGCCCTTCCACTCTAATTTACCTAATCCCCTATTGTTTGCTAACCCCCGCTGGGTGTCTGCCGCTAGCCCATGCCCAGCTGCTCAGCCCCCTAAGCTCATCTACTTAATCTTCTCCTCTCCCTTCCCGACCCAGAAACTTCAGTCCGTTTCTGCATGCGGCTCCCACCCGCCCGCCCTATCTGTACACTTTCTTATATAGTGTTCAGGGATCATGTGCCTTTCCCCTATAATTTACTAAGTGCCTGATCTCCCATCTGCATCCTATATGCCGCCACCACAAGGGGTGCATAACTACCTCAACTACTGTTCTGATAACTGGATCCATTTACAAATATTCTGCCCCTACTTGTATCGGCAGCTTAGACCCATAATCTCTGAAAATAACCCTATTAATCTGAGCAGTAACCACTGCCTTACCCCTACCAATTGCATTACCTCGCCAAGCAAAGTACCCGACAATGTCGCCCCCAGCCATCAGGGTTCTACTCTATCATATTTGCCTCCTGGGACACCCATGTACTGCATCCAACCAAAATGGTCATTTCTACCACCCGAGGGTAGTGCTAAATGCATATGGATGCATGACCTCACCTTATCACATGTTGACGAGCTACAATCAGCAAAAACCCTTCATGCCCTGGGAGCGATCACACCAAGTCACTTACCCTCCTATAGTTCCTTTCCTCCACGGATGTTACTCACTTTGGATCCTCAATATCAAGACCACTGAGCAAGAGATCACAGTCCTGAACTAACAAACTTCTTCTGGACCATCTCACTTGACTGCTTCTTCTCCTACTGCTATTATCGAGCAATATACACCCGACTCCGGGTCCTACTCGTGGTTTGAGTGCACAGCCACAAAAATCAGCTGGGCTTAGGTTGGCCTCAATAAACATCTGTAGCATTCTTCCAAAGATGGGCAACCTGAAGGTGTGGGTATCTCGACATAACCCTGATGTGCTATCTGTAGTAGAATACTGGCTTTCCCCTAAGCTACCAGATGCAGCCATCACTATACCTGGCTATACCCTGTTTAGGCAGGCCCACCTCTCAAAAAGAGGCGGTGGC
The DNA here is from genome assembly GCA_016271365.2 of Neoceratodus forsteri. Lineage (NCBI taxonomy): Eukaryota > Metazoa > Chordata > Ceratodontiformes > Ceratodontidae > Neoceratodus > Neoceratodus forsteri. The sequence goes on from JADMNL010000026.1 coordinate 291,800,134, forward strand.
TGCCAGCCCGGTGGCACTGAGGTTTGAGGCACTGGACGCCTTACCTCGCGCTACTCCGGCGACCTGGGTTCATGAACAACCTCCGGTCGTCAGGGTGCCGGTGTGGGGGGGGGGCGGATCAGGATTGAGCACGCTGATGGACAGCTCTCCTCTCCTGAGGGTGGCGAGGGTGGGTTGGCACCCCCCCGTAGTTCCGCGCCCACCGGGTGGAGGTCCGGTGGGTAGCATAGGTGGAGAGGGGGCAGCAAAAAGTTACGGGAGGTGGAAGGGGCTAAGCTGGTGCCACAGGGTGCATAGCATGCCTCCACACGCCCACATGGCCATGTGCTTGTGCCTCGGGGGGGGAGGGAAGAAAACCGTAAAAAGCCCATGTGTCCCCTGTTGCTAGTCAGCAGGAGGAGGTGTCTGGGACCAAATAGCTAAATTAAAAAAAAAAAAAAGAGGCGTGGCTGTGTCATATACACCAAAGACTATCTGCAAGGGCATGGCCTGCCTCCCCCCCAGCATGAGTGACAACATGCAAGCACTGGTCATCAAGCTGATCCTAGGTGCACACAATAGAGTGCTCACCCTGCTCTCAGTATACATCCCACCTAAGCAGACCACTGCTGGCACCAGCAACCTTATGGACTATATCAGTACCCTCAGCCTCAACACAGAAATTATACTTCTAGGTGACTTCAACATCAACTGACTCGCCCCATTATCTGCCAGTATCAAGGACACCTTGTCCGCCATCCACTTCTCCCAAATGATAGAATCTCCAACAAGAGTCAGTTACAAAACTGGCACCAGCACCCTGCTGGATTGGATACTCACTAACCGTCCTGCACATATCGACAATATTACTGTACTCCTGACTCTCTGAGCGACCACTCCCCTGTCACATGCACCTGGAACAACAACTACAGCAAACCTCCTGCCAGAAATATATCAAGCCGTGTCCTCCTAAAAGGCCATCTACAACAACTCAAAACGGACCTCGAGTACCAAAATTGGTCTGACGTGTTTGAAGCCAAGGACCTGGATGTAGCCCTTGACCTCTTCATAACCAAATTCAGTTCTGTGACAAGCATGCCCCAATAAAAATAAGATCAGTCAAAGGACACTACAGCCCCTGGATTACTCCGGATCTGTTAGAGCAACTCTCCTCAAGAGATCATCTCTGGCAAGTGGTATGAGCACACAGCTCAGTAGCAAACATCCACCGGTGCAAACAAGCATGAAATGACTGCATGAAAGCCATCCGTCGTGCAAAAAGCTCCTACTACAAAGAAGCCCTCACCAGTTTGTGGAATAGCAGCAAATCCTTTTGAGACAACCTCAATGACATCACTGGGAAAGACCCCAAAAATGCTCCAGCTATGCTCACAATCGATGGGGTGTCATCCTTAGACCCTCTTCTCATTGCCAACTCCCTGAATCATTCCTTCATGGACCTAAGCTGCGTGCTCCCTGCTAACGTCTTCAATCCCCTCACCACAAATGACCCACAAGGGAAACGACTGCCTCCCCATGACCAACCACTATTTCACTTCAAAGTAGTCTCTGAAGCCAATGCCAGAAAGTACCTGGAAATGGTACTAGGAAAGTCGAGACTCCTTAGACCTAAAATTTGTTAGCCTGTCACTTGAGGAAGTTCTTAGCCACTGATGCAAATTGTAAACCTCTTGCTGTGTCATTCACAATTCCCTCAGTGCTGGAAATCTGCGAAAGTTACTCCGGTGCATAAAAGTGGTGATCGGACTCTGCACAATAACTATAGACCAATTTTGATACTCCCCCCACTCTCCAAGGCCCTAGAGTGGATTGCGGCCGACCAACTTGTGGAGTACCTCAACCACCATCAATTACTGGGTCCTGAACCACACAGGTTCAGGGGTGGACACAGCACCATTATGGCCTTGCTAGAATTTATGGGATACATCCACCACGCATTAGACCAAGGCCTCCTGATAGCAGTCACATTCATTGGCCTACGAAAGGTATTTGATACGGTACATCATGGGTTCCTCCTCAATGACTGACTGACATTGGGCTCTCCTCTGAAACGTTGGGCTGGTTCACTAGCTGCCTGAGCAACTGCTATCAGCCAGTTAAGATCGGGAATGTGATCTCTGACAGCAGATCTGTCAGATCTGGTGTACTGCAAGGATCCATATTAGGACCGCTGCTGTTCAGCTTATTCTTAAATAACCTCCCGGCCTCATGCTCGTGTCAAATGCTCCTTTACACAGATGATGTGGTCTAATTCACCAGCAGCCAACACCCTGAACATCTGGAGGCGGATCTACAAGGTGGCTTTGCACCCACGAAGCAATGGTTTAAGGGCCATAGACTGGTCTTGAATTATAAAAAGACCAAAACCATGATGTTCTCCACCCCACAAAGCAAACTCAGAGCCTTCCCCCTTGCAATTATGAATGTTGGGGTGCCACTCTCGAACTTGTTCAGCACTTCAAATACCTAGGCATCACTATCGATTCCACCCTATCATATGCCGAGCACATCGACATTACTGCAAGGGCCATCAATACCAGAATCAGGATCCTGTATCGGCACAGGCACTGTCTTACATAAGAAGCCCTGAGCACTGCTATCAATAGCTCAATCGTCTCACTCATCGATTATGGGCTGCTGATCTACGGATCTGCAACACACAGCCCACCACAGCATCTCAATGGCATTGAATAAAGCCTGCCGTCTCCTCACAGGTGCTGCTAGACTCACGCACACCTGTGATCTCTATACCATGGCTGGCTGGCTACAGCGCAGTGGAAGAATCAGGTACCAAACCTGCCTCCTTGTCAAAGAAGCCTCTTTAAACCTTCTATCACCAAGAGTACAGAACCTACTGACCCCTCCCTGGAGCACAAAGCAAACCAGAAGCACCACCTCTCAGGTATTCCATGTGAAAAAGTGCTGCACTACCTTGGCTCAGTGGGGCTTCTCATATTGGGCCCCCCTCTGGACAAATACGCTACCTCAAGACATCTGTGATGCAGCAGCCATTGGCTCTTTTAAACACAAACTGCGCCAACACCTTCTTGCCACGGTACCTATGTCTGCCCCCACTAAATCCCGTCTCAAGTCAGTAATCCCATTGTCGTAGTCTGTACTTACCCACTAGCACTTCTTAACCCTGTCACTGTTCCACTGGGTAGCCCTGACCTTGCACTTCACTGACCCCTCGTCCTCTCCCATGGCGCTGCCATGCCTCACCCCACCTTTCTTCCCTACTCCTCCACCTCGTATCCCCACCCACCCCTTCCTCTTACCATTACCTCTCCATCTTCTCCCTCTTTTTCCTCCCTCTGTCTACTCTACTGATTTTTGTCTCTCCTTGACGCGGGCATACGTTATAAAATGCCTCAGTATAGTGTAACCATAACCTTTATCTGTATTGTTGTACCGTGGCATGTGTTTGTATATTTGCCACCGAACTATTCTGTATCTGAATGTTTATGTATCACTCTGTACTTGTTAACTGACGCGGAACCAATTAACGAGCATCCGCTCACTGGTGCTACCCAAGATTTCAATAAATAAAAGAAAGTTAGACACACAGGGCACCATGGTAAGAAGAGGGTGTGGTACCCTAATGCAGAGTTTAATGTAAGGAGATATTTAATTTATTGAGTTTTACTTAAAACAACATTATTTTACCACTTAAGCAAGTAGAGCCCAGGAAGGCTAATTTCTGATTCTGAAATGGGGGGCAGATGGAGTGAACAGGAGTTTGTGCAACAAACAGCAGGACTATACAATTGCAAATACATTTCCATACACTATAGGAACTTGCAGTAAGGGAATCTACATGATCTGCATGTTACAAATGACCATGAGATATGAAGTTAGGCAGTGATGAGGATGTGGCTGGCCTAGGTAAGGCTGTTTCGTATATTTTTAGCAGAATGCATGTTTTTGCACCCCAATTCAACACAAAAACCAGTCGGCGGTTGAGAAAGCAAAAGTGGCTTGCACTTATCATGGGGACTGCACACAGGAACTTATGCCCAAGTAAGAGCAGTCTAGTCTTCCTATTGTGAAAGAAGATAGTATAGGTAAAACCCTGACAAGGGGGATAGTACGCAATAAAAAATAGCACAGATGCTGGCCCAGTGGTGCCAAGGACTGAGGTGCTGGACCTTTTGCTTTTCATGCCAGCGACCCAGGTCCGTGAATGACCTCGGATCATCAGGGAGCCAGCGGGGGGGGTGAAGGTTGGAGCGGGATTTCTCCTTCAAGGGTGGATGACTGCTCCTTTGTAGTCTTGCACCCATTAGGTGGAGGCCCGATGGGTGCGCAGGTAGTAGGAGTGGTGACGCAAGTCTGGAGTGGGGTGGAAGGGGTCATTGGATCCTGGCGTGCGTGCACTTCCACGTCCACGTACACAATTGTGTATGCCGTGACCCTGGGCAAGGGAAAAAACGTAAAAAGAAAGAAAAACTGTGTGTGTGTATATAAAAAAACAGCACAGATTACTCATACACAAGTTTTCCAGGTGTGCGTGTGTTGGGGGGAGGTGTTAATGGATCCATTTTAATATTATTGATTCAAAATAGCTTGGTAGCCAAAAATAACGCTAACAATAGAACATTAAAAATAAAACTTTAATGCGGACAAAATATAATTATACAAGAACCTAGTTAGTCAGACATAAGTAGTCAGGTATTTTGTATGTTTAATGTATATGTACCGTACTTACATGACTGTAAAGGAAAAATATATACTCTTACTTAACTTGGATACCACGAACTCACTAGATTCAGCAGGTTTACATGGCAGAAGTTACATGAATGGAACAATGGCTGCCTTTAAGGTGGGATCCAGTTTAATTAAGAGTATGTATTTTTATCCTTTACAGTTCTGTAACTACATTACATATACATTAAACATACAAAATTCCTGACTACTTATGGCCATCCAACTACATTCTTCTGTAATAATAGTTTGTGCGCATTGCGTAATGTTTTGCTTTAATTGTTAGCATTTTTTCTGACTACCATGCTATTTGATTCAATAATATTAAAATGGATCCATGTACCCCCCCCCCCACACACACACATATACACTCATGGGAGTGAGCTGACTCCGCTCAGCATGCCTCTCCTGGTTTGAATTACTTGCGTCTAACACAGTACACCCCTGCCACATACACCATGCAAGGAAACGTTTGGCACTGACAAATGCTTGTTCAGTGTAGTCCTTTACTACTTTTTACTTGTGCAGTGTTGGGTAAGTTACTTTCTCTATTACTTTCTATTACTTTTGGAAACTTCTTCCAGAAAGCTCTGTGCAGTCACTAGCAAAGATGGAGAAGTACTGGAAAAAGTAATACACCTTACAGTTACTATTACTTATGTCTTTTTATACAAAAGAAATACGCAACTGTAACCGATTGCATTTATTTGAAAGTAACTAGTAATTAGCCTAATACTTTCAAAAAATGTTCTATTTATTTATTATTTTGGTGTTGTTTTGTATAAAAAGAAATAAGTAACTATAATGGTAAGGTGTATTACTTGTTCTAGTACGTCTCCATCCTTGCTAGTGACCGCACAGAGCTTCCTGGAACAAGTTTCCAAATGTAATAGACAGTAATAGAAAAAGTAACTTACCCAACACTGCTCTTGTGTAGTGTTTTTCTTTTTCTCTTTCCTTGTTGGATGGTTTCCTACCTACCAGTACTGGGTGAGATGTAAGAAGAAGCAATGCTTTACCTGGACGCAGACCTATCTAGCTCTGTTCCTCCCACTACATCATCAGCATGTGGTCCCACAAAAGGTGGCGCACTCAGGAGAGCTGTGCCTGTGCTGACTCCAGACCAGCAAATCCAAATCTTCTCAGACGCTGTACAAATGAGTGACACTCTGGTCAAAAAAACAAAAACAAAGAATGCTCAAACAATTACAAACAAAGGTGAGTTTATTCAAACAACATGACTAACGGATGCTGAAGCACACTGCCCCATGTGCTTCGACCCTTTGACCACATGGGTCTTCCTCAGGGAGTGCCCCCTGATGAAGACCCACATGGTCTAAGCGCAGGGGCGTTGCTCTTCAGTGTTCCTTAATTGGGCTGTTCAAATAAATTCACCTTTGTTTGTAATTGTTTGAACGTTAGGTTTTTTTTGTTGTTGTTTTTTGACCGGAGTGCCACTTATTTATACAGCGTCTTAGATCATCAGCATGTGACCTTCCTCTTTGTTACATCACAGGCCCTGCTGTCTGATTGGTAGCATGTGTCGCACTTTACCAATCAAGCAGCAGGAGAGTGTCTTAGTTACTAGTGATGCCACAGTACTGCTGAGATATAGGGAGGAACAGAACTCACTTTTGTCATCCTCTAGGCAGACTACTGTTCCACACATCACACCAAGTACTGTCATTTACCAAAGCCCTTTTGCAGTCTTTTTTTTTTTGTGCAAGTCACTCCCCTCCTCTGCCCATACTCCCGTCCCCCCATCCGACTCCCCCAGCCTTATCTTCCTCGCAGATACCCCTGGCTTACCCCCCAGGGCAGGGTCACAGTGCCAGATGGGGCACCTACTGACATTACCTCCCTGGCTTCCCCTCCAGGGTAGGGTTTGAGACCCAATGGAGTGGCAGACATGGAACTGGTTGGTGGAGGGAGAGCAGGAGAGGGCAATCAGGGCCAAAGGTGGACATCATTGAGGGTGACTTGTGATTTTTGTTATTTGTTTCCCTGGGGGCAGGGATGTGCACTGATGTCCCACATCTGCCCCACCCTACACAGGTGACGGTGCCAGCTCGGAGGCACCCCCAGCCTCCACCAGAAATTTGCATTATGCCAGACACTCTACCCCTGGAGAAGGAGAGCAGTCCCTGGCACACTCGATCCTTCTCCCCTGGCCGTCTCTCTGACATCTCGAGTCCATTCCCAAACTTGGGTCATCGGCGTCACAGATGGGCACCCTACCCCTGCACCGGTGGGAAAACTGCCCTTTTGCAGTTTGTAACATCCTAGATGACTGGGCTGCTTACATAAATTATAGTGTCATCAGCATCGAGTTAGACAGAGACATCACTAACGATACTAGAGAAGTCCTTTGTGAACGACATGCAGACATCAGCCTGTTGCCACCAAAATGGTACTGATGTCACTAGGAGAAGGTTATAAATTCAGGGCAGGAAAAGCAACACCGACAAATAAAGTGTAAGGGGCAGAAAGTCTGATTTCCCACAAATGTCTTTGGTAATAAAGACCAGAATGTCTGCAAATTAATATTTGAAGGGAATTTTATAAGATCTGAGTCCTATCGCTACCAACTGAAATTTTATTACAGAAAACGTGAAAAACCAAAAGGGACATTTTCAGCTTTTGACAGACTTTTTTTTAGCCTATTTTTAAACTGCTGCCTCTTGCCATCCATATGCCAAGTAATGGCATACCTGAACACTAATTTACACACAGCTGAAATTAATACTTTTTTTAATGAGATGTTTTACTCTAGCTGACCTTATGCCCACTTGACCTGCTGCTAGCATATCGAAGTGAAAGCAGCGCACATGCAAACCGTGTATAGAGCAAGCTGTAAGCATTTCCAAGCCTTACGGGTTAAGTTCACAATGCGAATCTATGTTGCTCACTGGGCTTGGCAAACTACAATTTATTTGAAAACAAGTGACATCTCATATAGTAATGGCTGTCTGAAAAGTAAAGCAGCGACTCTAGGCAGTAGGCACGTGTATCACAGAAACGTGCACAGCTGGTAGCGCAACTGGAATGGTATTCCGGGTGGCTTGGGCTCATGTTCAAGCTGAGATTTTCTTTTTTCAGGTCGCACCTGGAAACGAGCCTCAGCTCAGTGTGCCTTTCCCGCTTATCAAATTTTAAATAAATGAAAAGAAAGAAAGAAAATAAAAAACACCCTGCACAGTATAGGAAGCACACAGAAACACGGATTTAACGGGTGTGCTTGTCTTTTTTCTGTACACGTGCAGTTATATACATGAGGACTTGATATACTCTACATACCAACCATACCTAGTTTGTCTCAGTGGGGTGGGGCTATATTCAGAGGGCCCGTAGCAGGGTTCACAGTGGTGAGTATGATCACATTACATACACAACTGCACCCGTGCAGATGAGGAACCCTCTTGCATATCGGGTAGAGTCAGAGTGGTATAGTGAGATGACTTTGAAAGACATAAAAGACTGCCATGCAAACACTATTTACCATTTCCATAACCCTGATATCAACGTGCGTAGTGGTGCACGACCCCCCTCACCCGCGCAACACTGGTGCCTGTCACTCACAGATAAAATGCCCACCTGCTTCGACAGCACACATGCGTGCACTCATTCCTATTCATTTAGATGGCAGCTGGATGAGGTTAGAGGAGGGTTTTTGCTAGTTGCCATCTTCCACTCTGGCTGCAGAAGTGCTTCTTTGGCTGGGTAGGTTGCCAGACTGGGGGGGGGGGTGAGGATGAGAATGGAGGGTCATGGGTGCTAAATGGGTAGGGGTGTGGGTGGGGGTGTCATATATTGTGAGATAGGAAATGGAGGAGAGAGGGTGCAGTGGTGTGTGAATGATGTTGAGAGGCTACTGTGGGGGGGGGGCACTGAACTGCCAGGGATATATTTATATTACCACATCAGGGATTGAGGTGGGCGGGTACCAACAGACTACCAGGGATGTAGTGCCTTCCTCCACATCCCCTCTCAACTACCTCTTCTTCCTTTCACAACTCTCTCTCTCCCCCCCCCTCGCACTCCCCCAATGAAATTCTCTGTTCATCAAGCTGCCTTCCCCTTCTGCTTCCCCAAACTTTTGGGCTCTCTCCCCATTATCATCTGCTCTGCTCCCTTCTTCCACTTTCTCAAATCTCTCTTCTGTGACTTCACTACTCAATTGCTCCTAATCCTGGGCCCTGGACTGCTCTCCACCACCACCATACCCCCTCTGTTCTCCCTGCAGCCTGCACTCACATTAAAGGATGAGGTGGAGGGTCGTGGGTGCTAAGTGGGTGGGGGTGGGTTTGGCATGTTTTGTGAGGCGAGGAATGGAGGACAGAGGGTGCAGTGATGTGCGAATGATGTTAAAAGGTTACTTGAGGAGGGCTACTGGACTGCCAGGGATATATTTATATTACTCCTTCGGGGATTGAGGTGTGAATGGGTACCACTGGACCGCCAGGGATATATTTATATCACTCCTTCGGGGATTGAGGTGTGAATGGGTACCACTGGACCGCCAGGGATATATTTATATCACTCCTTCAGGGATTGAGGTGTGAATGGGTACCACTGGACCGCCAGGGATATATTTATATCACTCCTTCGGGGATTGAGGTGTGAATGGGTACCACTGGACCGAGAGGGATATATTTATATCACTCCTTCGGGGATTGAGGTGTGAATGGGTACCACTAGACCGCCAGGGATATATTTATATCACTCCTTCGGGGATTGAGGTGTGAATGGATACCACTAGACCGCCAGGGATATATTTATATCACTCCTTCGGGGATTGAGGTGTGAATGGATACCACTGGACCACCAGGGATATATTTATATCACTCCTTCGGGGATTGAAGTGTGAATGGGTACCACTGGACCACCAGGGATATATTTATATCACTCCTTCGGGGATTGAGGTGTGAATGGGTACACTAGACCGGCAGGGATATATTTATATCACTCCTTCGGGAATTGAGGTGTGAATGGGTACCACTAGACCAGCAGGGATATATTTATATCACTCCTTCGGGGATTGAGGTGTGAATGGGTACCACTGGACTGCCAGGGATATATTTATATCACTTCTTCGGGGATTGAGGTGTGAATGGGTACCACTGGACTGCCAGGGATATATTTATATCACTCCTTCGGGGATTGAGGTGTGAATGGGTACCACTGGACTGCCAGGGATATATTTATATCACTCCTTCGGGGATTGAGGTGTGAATGGGTACCACTAGACTGGCAGGGATAAGTCATTTGTCAACAGGGATTGGGGCAGGAGGGGGAGGAAGGGAAAGAGAAACAGGTAACAGCAAAATCACCAGCATTTTTAATTAGCACAAATGTAGTTAAGAATACAAAGCAATACAACAGTAAATAGCACGTCAATATACTATACAGAAGTACAAGCACTGAGTGGGCAGAAACAAGTCAGTTTGGGCAAGTGCAGGGAAATGCAAATCAATGCCTCCGTTTCTGCTGGGACATGTTTTTAAGTTCAAGGAACAACTTCTGGCAGGTGGCAGATATTCCTGAAAAGCTTTCAAATACCACAGACCAGTTTTTATTTTTAGAAATTCGTGACTTAGTTGCACATATTTCATGATCCTGTTTCACATCCATGTATTTATTTTCGTCCTGTTTCTAGCCATCTGAATGCAGTCCAACCGGTAGGCTCTAATTACCAAAGTCAGTGACTCGGATCATTTCTGGAATTTACTTTTGCAAGGCTACATAATTTCTGCATTTGAATAATGTGTGCCCCCCCGCCCACTCACCATTCTAATATATCAATTGTCCCATATACCCTCACAGTTGACGCAAGTGACTGGCTTAGCTGGGGGGACATCAACTGCAAAGATTTTCCCTGGAGAAGGGGGATATGGTGGTGCTGAACACTGCTGGCCCCATGCTGGTAGTCCTCTCCCCTCACCAAAGGCTCAGTACCCCCCTCCCTTAGGCTTGCTCCCTGTTACCTTGCCTGTAAGCCCCTGCTGAGATCCCATTTCCCTTCTGCATGCTGCTGTCCTCACGTCTCCGGCACTGGACCCAGCCTCTCCTCGGCTTTCCTCACCCCCAGTGCTTCTCCAACATTGCTTGGTGCACTTTGTAAGTTTCATACTTATTGCAGTCACCAGTTTTGGACTTTGCTGTATTTTTATTATTTTTTTTCTGCCCACCCTTTTGCTGTAACTTATTGTGCTGGGATGGAAAGCGGATCAATAGGCTCGCAAGGGCAATAGCAAGAAGGGAGGAACTGCATGTCATCATCCACCTGGGGATGAATGATGTGGTGGGAGACCGGGCATAGTTAGTCAGAATACAGGAAGATTTCCAGAAGCTGGGGGAGCCTGAAGCAGGTAGCACACTCCGTCTCCTTCTCGGAGGTTCTACCTGTCCATGGCAGGGAGAGGCTAGGACACTCCGCATCCAGAAATTCAACTCCTGGTTGAAGGACTGGTGTGGAAGGGAAGGGTTTGGCTTCATGGGGTACTGAGACCCAACCTGGATGGATGCGAGCCTGTATAAGGACAATGATTTATATCCATCTGGGAAGGGGACCACGATCCTGAGTGACACGTTTAAATGCTTCAGCAGCGAGTATTTAAACTGGCCAAAGAAGTGAAGCCAGGAGGGTCAGGAGGCTTACTTATCTCCCCCCCCCCCCTCCGGGGCACATGCAGGAAAATAATTTGACGGCAAGTACAACTGAAGTTGTCAGAGGGAAGGCCAAAGTGGTGGAATGGGGACCACACAAGAAAGGTAACTGGGGTTGGGAAAGGAAACAGGAGAGCAGTAACAGGCAGCGGGAGTAATGGAGTAATCTAAAATGCACAGCATGGAAGGCCATGGTAACTAATGCCTGCAGCCTGGGAAATAAACTCCCAGATCTGGAAGCTTTGATGGTAGAAGCAGACCTGGACATAGCAGCAATAACTGAAACCTGCTACACTGCAAATCATGGATGTGAAATCAGTGTACCGGGTTATGCTCTGTTCAGGAGGGGATTGGGTGGGTAAAAAAGGAAGGGGGGGAGGTCACCCTATATATAAGGGAGGGTATAAATGTGACACAGGTGCAGGGTAAGCAGGGAGAGGCCAAGACACTGTTGGTCACTCTTCAATCTGGAAATGGCACAGCAATACGCACAGGGGTGATATACAGGCCTCCGGCACAGGGGGAGGAAGTGGACAGGGAGATAGTGGATGGAAATACATGAGATGGCAGCAGAAGGTGAAATTATGCTGACGGGGATTTCGATATACCAGACGTGGACTGGACCACCCAGGCAGCTGCTTCAGCCAGAAGCAGAGGTATCCTAGATTCCGTACTGGAGGAGGCAGGACTCGGGCAGCTTGTGCTTGATCCCACCAGGGACAGGGTGATTCTGGATCTAGTGTTGACCAACAGGAATAGAATCACAGATGTCTGGGTAGAAGGGCAACAGTGATCCAGCGATCACCACATAGTGAGGTTCAGCATGGGAACGGGGACTCAGTCAAGTCGCACTAGGTTAAAGGTTTTGGATTTGAAAAAGACAGACTTCACTGAAATGGGGAGATGTATCAAAACTGCCCTGGAGAAAAGGGGGCTAGGAGGGGGTGAAAGAGCAGTGGGTGCACCTAAAAGGAGCCATAGTGGAAGTGACAAACCAATGCATCAGATATGTATCAAAAGGCAAGAGAAGGAGAAAGCCACAATGGTTCTCGAAAGAGGTGGCAGACAAAGTAAGGGCTAAAAGGGCAGGGTTCATGAAATATAAGGAGACCCAAAGGGAAGAGGACAGAAAGGTGTACCTAGAGTGTCTAAGAGAAGCGGGGAGGGCTGTAAGGAGAGCGAAGGCTTGGACTGAGAAAAAATTAGCACAGACAGTAAAGAAATGGGACAGGACATTCTACGGTACCTCAGCAAAAGAAGGAAAACCGGCGGCAGGATTATTAGGCTCAAAGGGGAGAAGGAGCATGTAAGGAAGGAGACATCGATAAGGCAGAAATACTGAATAAATACTTCTGTTCAGTATTCATGGAAGAGGGGGAAGAACAGGGACCACAGCCGAACAACAGATGCTTGGGGGGGGGGTGGACAGCAGTCCTTTCACAGGAGAAAGAGTCCTGCAGGAGCTTGCTAAATTGAAGGTGGACAAAGCAATGGGGCCAGAGGGCATACACCCGAGAATATTAAGGGAGCTGCAAAGAGAGCTAGCAGAATCTCTGGCAGTCTTGTTCACTGAGTCACTCAGCACTGGAGTGGTACCAGAGGATTGGAGGAGGGCACATGTGGCCCCTCTGCACAAATCCAGCAGTAGGTAGGAGGCGGGGAACTATAGGCCAGTCAGCTTCACCTCAGTAGTGGGGAAGATCATGGAGGCACTGCTTAAGGAAAGCATAGTGGGGCATCTAGAAGCCATCAGTGCCCAGGACCCTAGGCAGCATGGTTTCACAGCGGGTAGGTCACGTCAGACAAATCTGATGGATTTATTTGACTGGGTGATGAAGGAAGTAAATCGGGGGTGGGGGGGATTTTTCAGTAAAGCCTTCGACACCATCCCACAGAAGAGGCTGGTTAACAAGATGGGTAGCATGGGCATGGGAGAGAAGGTGGTAAACTGGGTTAGGAACTGGCTAATGGACAAGAAGCAGGGGGTGATGGGCAAATGGGGTACAATCTGGAGGGAGGGGTGACCAGCAGGGTACCTCAGGGATCAATCCTTGGGCCAGCCCTGTTCAATGTCTTCATTAGTGATATTGCAGAGGGGCTGGAAGGAAAGGTCTGCCTGTTTGCAGATGACACCAAGATCTGTAACAGGGTGGATACTCCAGAAGGGATGGAGAAAATGAGGAAGGACTTGGGGGTGCTTGAGAAATGGTCTGAGGAGTGGCAACTGAGGTTTAATGCAAAGAAGTGCAAAATTATGCACCAGGAGAGGCAAAGGCAAGGCAAGGCAAATTTTATTTTTCTGGCGCCCAATCCCGGAGGCTCTGGGCACTGTACAAACACACAAAAATTTAAATTTAAAAAATATATATATCTCACAATATAATAAATAATCACATGTCAGAATAGGCAGTATCCTGCATATAAATAATCACCCTCTTTACTTTTAAAAAGGGACTGATAATCTATGTTCTCATCCAGTACCCGAGAAAACCTGGCTAAACAGATAACACTTAAGGCGGGCTTTAATTGCCTCAACTGAAGGGGCCTTCCTCACTAATGGCAGGAGTGAATTCCACAGGACGGGGCCGGCGATACTAAAAGCTCTATCGCTGGCCGTTTTCAACCTCGTCCTGGGAATCGCCAGGAGGCCCCTCGAGGAGGATCGCAGGGAGTGGACCAAGGCAGCGGGTGTAAGAAGGTCCACCAGGTAGCAAGAGCCCAGTCCATGTAGGGCCTTAAAGGTGAGCAAGCCTACCTTGAAAAGCACCCTCCATCAAACCGGCAGCCAGTGCAATTCCCGCAGCACTGGGGTAAAGAGCTACAGGATTGGGGGAAGCTGCTGACGGATACCAATAAAGAAAGGGAACTGGGGTTATTTCAGATGACCTGAAAATGTCAAAGCAGAGTACAAGGGCAGCAAGGAAGGCCAGTGGCATGCTGGGGTGCATAGGCAGGGGTATTACCAGCAGAAGACGGGAGGTAGTGATACCATTACATAAAACCCTGGTCAGGCCTTACATGGAGTACTGTGTGCAGTTCTGGATGCTGCACCTTAGAAAGGAAATTAACAAGCTGGAGATGGTCCAGAGAAGGACGATTCAGATGGTATAGGGCTTGCACCACTAAATTTATGAGGAGCGATTAAGGGAACTCAGTATGTACTTGCTGGAGGAGAGGAGGGAGAAAGGGGGGACATGATAGAAACATTCAAGTACCTCAAGGGCATAAACAAGGTGCAGGAGGAAGACTTCTTCCAATACAGGAGGAATACAAGAACGAGGGGGCATGGCATGAAATTGGAAGGTGGCAGGTTGAGAGGGAAGGTGCAAAAGTTCTTCACAGAGCGGGTGGTAGATGCATGGAATGGTCTGCACAAGAGGTGGTGGGAGCGAGCACTGTGATTGGATTTAACATGCATGGGACAGGCCTAGGGGAACCATAGAGGTAAAACAAAGAGAGGGTCAGAAGCTGTAATCAAGTACAGGGCTCATGGGCAGACTAGATGGGCCCAGCAGTCCTTATCTGCCGACAATGTCTATGTTTCCATGTTGTAGTTTGGGGTGTTGCCCTTCTACTAACAGTAGTAGGCTTCAGTTACTACTTTTGATTGATTGTAGTGTTGTGTTGCTCCCATGTCAATCGCTGTATGTATTACTGTTCTTCCTTGTACCCTTCCCCCAGGTCACACCTGGAAATGAACCTCAGCTTAGTGCGTCTTTCCCAGACAGCAATTTTCACGTAAAAAATAAAGTGGCCACACTCAGGGCATTTTAGCTACCAGTTCTGACATTTTATTGCTCACTGCTTTAGCAGCCATAATAATTCCATTTAAAAAAAAAAGGTTTGGACCCCTGGCCTGACGGCCCAGTGCTAGACTTCATGCTCATGACAGTGGTGACACAAAGGTCAGGAATAAGCCTGGGACATGGGGGGGCAAGGGGGAAGGAGGATTGAGGGTCTCAGTGGGCGCTGTCCTCCGAGTAGGCAGGGCTGCGCTCTCTGCTACCAATCTGCCACCTAGGTGACCGCATGTCATGGTGTAACACAAGAGCGACTTGGGGGAGGAGTTGCAAACAGTGGGCAAGGGCACAAGTGAAAACCCAAGATGCGCAGCAGAATGGCGCTGTAACTCTCGGGCCCTGTGGCTCTGATTGCCTAGCACTCCCCATAGCTGATGGGCCCAACTGGTACCATGGCCAACAATACTCAGGTAGGAGCCCCCCACACATGAAATGCCCTCATCAGAGGAAATGCCCCAGCGGGCTCTCTGGGATGTGGTAGGCGACAGAGATAGGACTCGGATGTAGTCAGCCTGAGAACAGCAGCAAGAGAGACTGGGGAAAGTGAAAGTAAAATTTAAAAGGTTTAGATGGCTCTGTTGTGGTGAGTGATGTGGGACTGCTCAAGCATGCTGGTGATCCAGGTTTGTGCTTCAGGCCGGCATGTCCAGAGCAGACACTGGCAGAGGGTTCAGAGTGTCCTTCAGATACTCTGCATCGGGGGAAGCTCTCACTGCACTGGTCTGCAGAGGCTTCTGGTCACGGTGTTGTGGAGGTGCCTTTGGCTGTGGGGCTTGTGGTGGTGGTGTTGTGGAGGTGCCTTTGACTGTGTGGCTTGTGATGGTGGTGTTGTGGAGGTGCCTTTAGCTGTGGGGCTTGTGGTGGTGGTGTTGTGGAGGTGCCTTTGACTGTGTGGCTTGTGGTGGTGGTGTTGTGGAGGTGCCTCTGGCTGTGGGGCTTGTGGTGGTGGTGTTGTGGAGGTGCCTTTGACTGTGTGGCTTGTGGTAGTGGTATGGAGGTGCCTTTGGCTGTGGGGTTTGTGGTGGCAGTGTTGTGGAGGTGCCTTTGACTGTGTGGCTTGTGGAGGTGCCTTTGGCTGTGGGGCTTGTGGTGGCGGTGTTGTGGTGGTGCCTTTGACTGTGTGGCTTGTGGTGGCAGTGTTGCGGAGGTGCCTTTGACTGTGTGGTTTGTGGTGGTGTTGTGGAGGTGCCTTTGGCTGTGGGGCTTGTGGTGGCAGTGTTATGGAGGTGTCTTTGACTGTGTGACTTGTGGTGGTGGTGTTGTGGAGGTACCTTTGGCTGTGTGACTTGTGGTGGTGGTGTGGAGGTGCCTTTGGCTGTTGGGCTTGTGGTGGCAGTGTTGTGGAGGTGCCTTTGACTGTGTGGCTTGTGGAGGTGCCTTTGGCTGTGGGGCTTGTGGTGGCGGTGTTGTGGTGGTGCCTTTGACTGTGTGGCTTGTGGTGGCAGTGTTGCGGATGTGCCTTTGACTGTGTGGTTTGTGGTAGTGTTGTGGAGGTGCCTTTGGCTGTGGGGCTTGTGGTGGCGGTGTTATGGAGGTACCTTTGACTGTGTGGCTTGTGGTGGTGGTGTGGAGGTGCCTTTGGCTGTGGGGCTTGTGGTGGCAGTGTTGCGAAGGTGCCTTTGACTGTGTGGCTTGTCAAGGTGCCTTTGGCTGTGGGGCTTGTGGTGGTGGTGTTGTGGTGGTGCCTTTGACTGTGTGGCTTGTGGTGGTGGTGTTTTGGAGGTGCGACTGACTGTGTAGCTTGTGGTGGCGGTGTTGTGGAGGTGCCTTTACTGTGTGGCTTGTGGTGGCAGTGTTGTGGAGGTGCCTTTGGCTGTGTGGCTTGTGGTGGTGGTGTTCTGGAGGTGCCACTGACTGTGTAGCTTGTGGTGGCGGTGTTGTGGAGGTGCCTTTACTGTGTGACTTGTGGTGGCAGTGTTGTGGAGGTGCCTTTGGCTGTGTGGCTTGTGGTGGTGGTGGTGTTGTGGAGGTGCCTTTGACTGTGTGGCTTGTGGTGGCAGTGTTCTGGAGGTGCCTTTGACTTTGTGGCTTGTGGTGGCAGTGTTGTGGAGGTGTCTTTGACTGTGTGGTTTGTGGTGGTGTTCTGGAGGTGCCTTTGACTGTGTGGCTTGTGGCGGGGGTAGTGTTGTGGAGGTGCCTTTGACTGTGTGGTTTGTGGTGGTGTTCTGGAGGTGCCTTTGACTGTGTGGCTTGTGGCGGTGGTGGTGTTGTGGAGGTGCCTTTGACTGTGTGGCTTGTGGTGGTGGCGGTGTTGTGGAGGTGCCTTTGACTGTGTGGTTTGTGGCGGCGGTGGTGTTCTGGAGGTGCCTTTGACTGTGTGGCTTGTAATGTAGTGGCAGTGTTCTGGAGGTGCCTTTGACTGTATGGTTTGGGGTGGTGTTGTGGAGGTGCCTTTGACTGTGTGGCTTGTGGTGGTGGTGGTGGTGGTGTTGTGGAGGTGCCTTTGACTGTGCGGTTTGTGGTGGTGGCGGTGTTGTGGAGGTGCCTTTGACTGTATGGCTTGTGGTGGCGGTGGTGTTCTGGAGGTGCCTTTGACTGTGTGGCTTGTAGTGGCAGTGTTCTGGAGGTGCCTTTGACCGTATGGCTTGTAGTGGCAGTGTTCTGGAGGTGCTTTTGACTGTATGGTTTGTGGTGGTGTTGTGGAGGTGCCTCTGAATGTGTGGCTTGTGGTGGCAGTGTTCTGGAGGCACCTTTGACTGTATAGTTTGTAGTGGTGTTGTGGAGGTGCCTTTGGCTGTGGGGCTTGTGGTGGCGGTGTTGTGGAGGTGCCTTTGACTGTGTGGTTTGTGGTGGTGGTGTTGTGGAGATGCCTTTGACTGTGTGGCTTGTAGTGGCAGTGTTCTGGAGGTGCCTTTGACTGTGTGGCTTGTGGTAGCGGTGTTGTAGAGGTGCCTTTGGCTGTGTGGCTTGTGGTGGCAGTGTTCTGGAGGTGCCTTTGACTGTGTGGCTGACCTGGTGTCTTCAGACACCCCTGAGCCCCGCCAGCTGCAGGATATGCAGGGACAGGAAATATGAAAGTGCTGCAGTGGTCTGGCAGATAGCCTCGCAGTTCATACTTGCACCAACACACCCTCCAGCATACTGTCACCAGACCCTCAGCCATCACCTGAATAGTGTACACTCCTTCTCCTCCAGGTCATGGGGAGGTGCCCAACAGGGACTAGTCAGCCAATGGGATGGAAGCAGCAGTGGATATTTATTTATTTATTTTAGTTTTGGAGTTACAACCTTTGAGCCAGAGTGGCTTTTTTACAAAGGCTCCAAGTCAACAGACACAAAACATCACAGTACAGAAAATGTACAGTAAAGACATTTGACAAGGAAGGCAGTTATGATAACTCTGAGTGGAAAAAGTTGTATTAACAAATTACAAAACAAGTAATCATAATTCCAAAAACAGGTGATCGTAATTACAAAAACAGGAAATCATATTTCCAGTAATTAGCAGCAGTCAAATAGTCCCATTACTTAAGTGTGGGAAGGGAGGAGGTAGCAGCCAGTAATGACTTTGTCAGGGAAGGGTGCATAGGGGTAAATGGGGATAGGAGGTGGGGGTGGAGGTGGAAGGTAGCAGCCTGTAATGGCATGGTCAATGAGGAGTGCATAGGGGTAAAAGGGGGTTGCCGGTGGGAGTAGAGCAGTGGGAGCCAAGTGTGGAGAACCCGGACCAAACAATGTAAGAAGTGGAAGAAGGGTAGCTGCCGGAAATGATTACGTCAGGGGGCATAAGGGATGTATGGGGGATAGGGGGAGGAAGAGAGAAGGGGGGCCAGTGTAGTAAGCCATGGGTGACAGTTTTCCACAATGACCAGAGTGGACATTTGTCATGGACAGGCAAGCCCCAGAGACCAAAGGCTGAGGTCTGGACAGGTCTCCATGGTGGAAGCGAGGAGTGAGTCAAGAGGGATGCGAGTCTGAGGCTTAAGGTGTGGGATGCTGGTGGGCAGAGGACAGGAGGGTTAAAACCGTAGGCAGAAACAAAAGGTTTAGTACAAAACTTGTTTGCTGTGTACTGTCTACGTTTGTTTTTGACGCAAACATGCATCACATTTTGTCTTTGTCTTTTATCAGTTGTGCTGCCTCAAGTGTGACAGGGGTGCATGCACAAGCACAGGACTCACGTGGTACACAGAGACCAGTTTGGGACCCACCAAATCATGGACATGTAATGCTTGACTCCCAGGGAGGAAGGGAAGGTGTGGGCTACCCCAGAATTCACTCCCGCTCTCTGCGTTGTCGACAACCTGAGGAGTGTCACTTATGTCAGCTGTGAAGGCAGCTGCTAACCCCATGGTGAATCAGTCATTGGGGAGAGGGGAACCAGGATGTAAACAAAGGGAAGAAAACATTTCCAGTGAATGTACAGTATCCCAGCAAAACAAACGTAGCATCTAGAACTGTATCCAGAATCCTTTGGGGAGGACAAATCTAGTCCTGTGCAGAATGTTTAAATTTCAACAGACTAGAATTACATGGAACTTCAGAAAATGTTCTACTAAGTCTGTAGAATTCCATTGGGAGTAGAATTCCAGAATTCTATAACTGGAATTCTGCCTGCAGAAAACTAATCTGTGGTTTACATAGTCCGCGAAAAACAAATCCGTGGGTTACACAGCCTGCAGAAAATGAATCCACGGTTTACATAATCTGTGAAAAACAAATCCATGGTTTACATAATCTGCGGAAAACAAATCCTTGATTTACATAATCTGTGAAAAATAAATCCATGATTTACATAACCTGCAGAAAAGAAATCCATGGTTTACATAATCAGTGAAAAACAAATCCATGGTTTACATAACCTGCGAAAAACGAATCCACTGTTTATATAATCTGTGGAAAATTCATCTGCAGTTTACATACTCCACAAAAAAATGAATACATGGTTTACATAACCTGCGGAAAACAAATCCTTGATTTACATAATCTGCGAAAAATAAATCCATGATTTACATAACCTGCAGAAAAGAAATCCATGGTTTACATAATCCGTGAAAAACAAATCCATGGTTTACATAACCTGCGAAAAACGAATCCACTGTTTATATTATCTGTGGAAAATTCATCTGCAGTTTACATACTCCACAAAAAAATGAATACATGGTTTACATAACCTGCAGAAAACAAATCCATGGTTTACATCATCTGTGAAAAATGAATCTGCGGTTTACATAATCCGCATAAAAAGAATCCACAGTTTATATAATCTGTGGGAAATTAATCTGTGGTTTACATAATCCATAGAAAATGAATTCACGGTTTACATAATCCATGGAAAACAAATCCACGGTTCACATAGCCTGCAGAAAATGAATCCACAGTTTACATAGCCAAATTCCACAAAGCCAAACTCCACTGGGAAGCACTTATTAATTCCCTGGGGGGGTACAGTAAGAATTTCTGGAGCAACATTAAAGATGTCACTGGCAAAGTATCAAAAATCTCACCCTCGATGCTAAACATTGATGGTACCCCTACTTTGGACCCACTTACCATAGCAAATACTTTTAACAACGCTTTCACGGACCTGAGCAGCGTCCTCCCCCTGGATTGTTTTGAAGATTCCACCCCTCCCCCTATACACAGTACTAAGGAGAGGGCACTAATTTCTCCCCCCTTTTACTTTAGGAAGGCCTCTTTGTTAACAGCCAAGATATGCTGTACCTGTGCAAAGTGCTTGGGAAGTCTAGATTCAGTGGAGATTCGCTGGATCTTTAAATCGCTGCCCTAGCACTAGATGAGCTACTGAATCCCTTAACTAAGATTCTTAAGCTTTCACTGAACCTGGCCCAATTCCCCAAAATATGGAAGTCTACCCTAGTGACACCCATACACAGGAACGGAGACCGGGCCCTGCATGCAAATTATAGGCCCATATCTATACTCCCGCCATTATCCAAGGAGCTTGAGCGCATAGTTGCAGACCAATTAATGGATTAGCTTGAAAAATACTCAATCCAATGCCCGCAAAAACACGGATTCAAAAAGGTCACAGACCGGGCAGCACTATTGGAATTCACTGGCTACATCCATCAATCGCTCGACAAAGGCAATTTAGAGGGAGCAGCCTTCATAGACCTTACGAAGGCCTTCGACACTGTTCACCACACTCTTCTTCAGCAACGAGTCTCCATAAGTCTCACCTCCGACACGTTAGACTGGTTCAAGAGTTACCTGGATGGTCGATTCCAACAGGTAAAAATTGCAAATGTTAGCTCAGTCAAACTGTCCATCCACTCAGGTGTACCGCAGGGCTCTATTTTAGGGCCTTTACTTTTCAGCATCTTCCTGAACAACCTACCGCAGGCCTGCCACCAACAGATGCTACTGTATGTGGATGATGCTGTCATCTTTACTAGTAACCCTGACCCACAGCAACTGGAATGTAAACTACAGCATAGTTTTGTAGAAGCTGAGGACTGGTTCAATGCTCACAAATTGATCCTGAACTACAAAAAAACTAAAGTTATGCTGTTCAGTGGCACCCACAGCAAGCACAAATCTCAACCACTTATACTCCGAAACTACATGGGAGCATCTCTGGAACAAGTCCTACACTTTAAGTATCTGGGAGTAACCCCGGGCATCTCACTTTCTTATGCTCAGCACATCGACAATGTTGCTCAGCTGTCAACATCAAGATTGGTCTGTTCTACAAACATAATCACTGCTCGACACCCGAAGCCCTCAAAACTGCAATTATCAGCTCTGTCTCGCCTACTGTCGACTATGGCTGGATTATCTATGGTGTCTCTACTACTTTTTCACTCTGTAGACTATCCATTGCACTAAATAAGGCACGTAGGCTCCTCACCGGTGCTGCATGACTCACCCGCACATGCGACCTATTCGCCCAATCTGAGTGGCTTCAACTATGTGGAAGGATACAGTACCAAACATACCTGTTAGCTAAAAAAGCACTTCTCAGCCTTTGCCCCCTGGAACTGCGAACCTCCTTAGCCTTTACACCAGCTCCCAACACACTCTAAACTCAGCCCACTAATCTCTGAAGATTCACAGGTGCAGGACATCTCAAGGGCAGCAGTCATTTGTTTACAGAGCCCCACTCTGGTTCAATGCACTTCCCAATGAAATCCTATCCATACCAAGATTAGGTCCTTTCAAGCACAGGCTCCGTCAGCATCTTATGACAAACAGTCCCTGCGACTGCTTCACCTAATCACACTACCACCTGTGCGCACTCCAGTTCCCTCTATTCAACCCCAAAGCTTTAGCTTTCCAACCCTTGCTATATCCTCCTACCCTCCTCACTCTCCCACCCCCACCACTTCCCCTCCTACCTACTACCCACACCCGCCACTCTTTATACTGCTACTGATAAGGCCTTCTGGCTGCTTACCCCTCTTCTTCTTCTCTTCTCGTTTTACCCCCCTCCCCCCGCTCCTTTCTTCTCCACTACTAAAGTTATTAATTCTAGATAATTAAAGTATGTACTTTACTGTTTTTTAAACCTAGTCTTTGTATTACCGCCTCTGTATGTTTGTTCACCCCTCCCCACTGATGTGGAACTTTTGTAAATGAGCGCCCTGCACACAAAGGTATTGTAATCTGAGACCGAATGAATAAATAAATAAGTGAACATAATCTGTGGAAAATTAATCTGTGATTTACTTAATCCACTGAAAATGAATCCACAGTTTGCATAATCTGTGAAAAATGACTCTGCAGTTTACATAATCTGCAGAAAACGAATCCACAGTTTATATAATCTGTGGAAAATGAATCCATGGTTTACATAATCCATGAAAAACTAATCCGTGGTTTACATAATCTACAGAAAACGAAGCCTTGTTTTAAATTAAATCATGACTTGGAATTCTGCAGAATTTTGTGAAAGATTCTGAACAATTGCACTGACAGAACTGTAGATTCTGCATAACTTCAAGCGAATCTAGTTTAGTCTGTGCTGTTTACTGCCCCCCAACAGCAACAGGTCTGGAACCCAGCAGCAAACTTTCATCAGCTGCGGGGGCCGGGTGTCAAAGAAATATACTGAATACTTTGAGAGTACTCTACCTCATGGCCGGGGAGGGCAGGGGGCTCAGCCCCATGTCCTGTGGTGAGCACTGCTAGATTCTGCACCAGTATTATTTACTTCGGGAAGAGAGCTTGGTTGTACATGGGCCCCTGCAACTCCTAAAACTCATTGTAAAGAAGGTTGGTGAAACAGAACTTCCTGATTGGCTGTAAACATTTTATTGAGCGTGTATTAATCTTAGGTAAACACACACGTAATGCACTGTAATACATGGATAAGCCTCATTAATGTTATGCTAAGTTATGCAAAAATTTCCCAGTAATGCATCACTACTGTCAATAATACTACCCTGAAAAGTGATAATACTATTGTTTTTCCTGATACTACTACAGTTCAAAGGTCATCTCCAATTGTAGTATTATCAATGGATCCATATATTACAAAACAATAGCAGAAAGATAAGTGTTTCACAAGGCAGTAATACCATCTAGAAGTTTAGGGGACTTTAGGACCTCTCGAGCTTCGCTCTCGAGGTTCCACGTCCCCAAAACCTCTCAATGGTATTATTGCCTTGTAATGCATACTTATCTATCTATTATTCTATTTTTTTATTTTAAAAACATAAAGACAATATATGACAAAACCATACTTAAAACAAACAGCATCTCCAATTTATGTACAAAGGAGGCAAATGCAATCTATAACAGGTTCGTACATTCATGCGTGATGCAGAGATGGGAGGCACTCCTAGGGGTTGTGTTAATGTTCAGTTAATCAACCTCTTCAGGAATGTAGCACTCGGCTATGCCTTGTGTGACATTACACCCCTAGAAGATGATTAACAGAATATTAGCATAACCCGTGTCTGGCCTTGCTGCGTCCCTGACGCCATGAGGGCAATTTTGAATAAACTGTAATATTCAGATATAATTCAGCTTGCATTTCATATCTTTTCTGTAGCTGTCCCCCCGTATCTCTTTATTACTAAGGATGTTTGCACGGAAACAGAATCTTAACCTTTTAGCTCTGGCTACTTGCCTCCACCTGACATCACAGTTCTGTTTATGACATCACAGCCTGTTGCTATGGTATAGTGATGATGTCATACACAGCGGATTATAATATCAGGTGTAGACAGGCATCCACAGCAGATGGCTAGAGAACAGTTGCCTTGTGTTCATGAAGCTGTCCTCAGTAACAGCAATACAGCCTAGAGGTTAGAGTAACAAGCTTTAAATGAGTTTGGTACATCCAGCAGACCTGGGTTTGATTCCCACAACCTCACTTGCATACTGCGTGACTCTGAGCAAGTCACTTAACCAACCCAAAACTCCCAGGTCACCCCTGAAAACAGGCACTTGTGCCTAATGGGCCTTACCTGGTTACCAAAGAATAAAGAAAAAGTAGGAAAGAATTATGGAAAATATAAGAACTATAACCTGTACTGTGTCTAAATCTTACATAGTTCAAATTTCTTCTGGCAGTGTCAGTGGCTCTTTAATAGCTGTTCTACCAGTCTGACACAAATACAACAGTCATTGTGCAGTGAGAGTGAAGTTTCGGGTTCCCCTTTGTAATTGCAGGTAACAATAATGGGACAGGTGTGCTGTGCCACACTCCCCACACCTTAAGATATGTTCAGGTGTTGGGTTACAGTCCATTAGTGTAACAGGGGGAGGGGGGCTATGAGCAAAGCTGAGTGCATTATGCCTCCTTGTGTTAGACTAACAAAGGTAACCCAAGCCCAGTAGTGCCTGGATCCCATAGTAATTAAACCAAGCCATTTCACTTGAGTTTTATATAGTGCCTTTCATGCCACCATCTCAAAGTACTTTACAATCAACGCACAATCACAGAAGGGCAGCCACCTTGGGGGTGGAACACGGTACCCATTCTGCACCAGGATGCCACAGAGCCAGCCTCTCTCCTATTCTCGGTGCCCACACGCAAACTGATTGGTATTCAACCAGAGTGATCGAGCCGTGACACCAGTGACCTGGGTTTGGAAGTGAGCCCGAGTCATCGGGGGCCGGCTGGGGGAGGAGTACTGAGCATCCATAAGGATGGTGTCGTCCTCCAGGGATGGAGGGCAGTAAGTTCTGCCATAGCACCACCGCCACCTAGGCAACCGTAGGTTGTGGCACAAGCAGAGCAGCTAAGGGGCAGGTGACACTGCTTTCGGAAGACATTGGCATGTCTTGCATGCAGAACCATGCCGCTGTCTCCACAGAGTGTCGGGGGGGGAGTAAATATGGAAAAAAACATGAGCTGCAGCGGAATGAAGCAGGCGGCCCTACGCAGACCCCATACCACCTACTGCATTCTGGTCGGGCACAACCAAGCATGGCAACCAGATGAAAACTGAGGTACCTCTTTGGGCCCTGCCAGAAAGGGAAGCTGTGGGGGGAGTGAGCCAGGCCAGAGCTACGTCTCAGAGATTGTGGGTGATGGGGTTCAGGGGAGGGGCATCAGCCAGCCAGTCAGTGAAAGCAGGGGGGAAAGAAAATAGGTTGATCTGTTGGTATATTATTTAATTGGGGGTGGGAATGTGGCCAGGACCCTGGAGATATTCCCCTTATCTGTTCACCTACATTAACTTTTTTTCTTTATGGTTGTAATAAAGCTGGCAGGGGCGAGGGGGTGGGCGGATCACTGTTGCAATCCTGTATTTTACATGAACATTGAGAGAGCACTGTAATGGAGAAACTGCTACCAGAGTCTTCTTGTATTAATGAGAAAAGGAAAAGGGCAATTCATGTTCCATAGAAAATAATGTTTACAAGAAATCACTCTGGAGGTTTTACAGGGAAAATGTTTAAAAAAAAATATATACTTACTGCCAATTTCCCTCCCTTTCTCCCCAGGGTCAAGAGGGCTGAATTATCTGCTAAGCTCTCCCCAGGTTTCCCCCTCGTTGTTTCCTCCCGACTGCAGCCCCAGCTGGCATGAAGGAAGGGTCATGAGGGCTGAATTATCTGCTAAGCCCTCCCCAGGTTTCCCCCTCACTGTTTCCTCCTGACTGCAGCCCCAGCTGGCAAGAAGGAAGGGTCGTGAGGGCTGAATTATTTGCTAAGCCCTCCCCAAGTTTTCCCCTGGCTGTTTCCTCTCGACTGCAGGCCCAGCTGGCAAAAAAGAAGGTACAGAAAGGAAAAAGCCAGCATTTAAACTTGGTGCCTTTTTACTTGGGTGCACAACTTTGACTTTAGCTGCATCTAAAGGGATTTTATGTGCCTGCCAGCTATCCTTGCTGTACAGTACAGAGCTACCTCCTACAGCTGCTGTATTGCTGGATAGCTTTTCACCTGCCTCTCCACCCCCACCACCTCTCTATTAAATGGGCTATCGCTCCTCCCCTTTTCCTCTGGTAGTCCGTCCCTCTGCCCTGTGTGTTTTATATATTAATGAATAAAGGAGGTATCTTCTCTCTTCTCCTTCCCCCCTTTTTACGGCTGCAGTAGGTGGAGCCTGCAGACGTTTCACATGTACAAAAGGAGTGATATCATGTTTTCTGTCTGTGGAACTGACTGAAGATGTAAATAGTCTCCTCCGCCTTACTCTCCTCCAAGAAATGTTTTCCGCCCTCAAATAAATACGCTTTCATGTTGGTCAATGGTTGCAGGGTACTATTTTTCTTTCTTAAATGGTAGTACAAGAACTGGAACCTGAGTAGTGGGAGGCATTAATTTTTTTTGGGGGGGGGGTAAGATCCACCCCCACTTCCACCCAAGAAGCTCCTAAAAATCGACCCCACCTCTTTTTTTGGTTCATGTGGGAGGGGCATGAGGTGGATCTATTATGTTGGAACAACTGATTATCAGAGCTGCCTGGGGAAATAATTAAAGGAAAACTCCATGTTAAAATCAGAAAAAGATATCCTTTTTTTCTTTGTTCTAACCTCTTCCCAGTGTGTTTTTTCCCCCCTCTGGCTGTGAGAGTTTTTTTTTATTTTCAATCTTTCCATGGCTGTTTTATTGCCCCGGAGGTTATCATTCTGGTTTCTTTTATGGCCTCTTGTCCCAGCCAGTCTTCCCAGAGTGCTCTTTGATATGATATCTAATCACCCCTGTAGGAGGCCAGTGTCTTGTTACAGGGTCTGTCACAGCTGAGCCACAGAGAGAATACTGCTTACAGAGACTGTTAGATTTTGGGTGAGTTTAATCAATAATTTTTTTAGATATAATATTGGTACCTTGTCCAGCTGTGTTCTGGTGTGTGTGTGTGTGTGTGTGTTTTAATCATGCCGCTTGTTACAGTTGTTGTGTCTGCACGCATCTGGCTATTCCTCTCAATCCCTTTCAGGTTTTGCACCTGTTCTAAGTAGCAAAAAATCACCTTATAGGTTGTTAGAGTATACCATAAAATGAAATATGCAGAACTGGAATGTTTTATATAAACTAGCCTGGAAATATCATGGAGCTAATCTATTTGTAATACAAGTTCATGTTTGCCTCTGAACAATGCTACTTGACATGCCCCCTACCCTTTGCATAATACCTGAGAGCTAGCTAACTGGGGTTTCTGTAAGTCAGCAGCTACTAAATAGCTCTAATTCACTATTTTTGTTTTCTGTGTGTGTCAGGTCTAGCTAGCAGGAGTGTTTCAATTTTAAAACTTTTAATTTTATCAAACTATACACAACCATAAAAGCACAGAAACTGCTCAGATCATCACTGCTATCATTTATAAAGGCTCTAGCTGTTTTCTTACAGAAACCCCACTCAGTTAGATTTCAAGTAGTTGCTAAACTGTAAACGTAGGTATCAGCATTCTATTAGCAGTTAGTGCTGATTTTGCTCTGTGACAAAGTTGTCATTTTTTTTTAACAAATGAAGTGTATGGTATGAAGCTGTAGCCTAGAAACTGCAAAATACTTTGAAGTCAGTTTCACTCCTGCCTGTGGTATGGCATGAAAGCAACAGGATGACAGTGACTATTTCAGCTACACATTTGATTCCATTTTACAATGGTTCACTACACTACACATTTAGGATGGGATATTCAGACTGCGCCAGGCCGTGGCGCAAGCCTGGGCACAGCGTAACTGGAATGTGCATGGGCATTGACAGGGTGATATTCAATGGAGCTGCTCCATGGCACAGCATCGTTGAATATCGCTCCTTGGCCACCCACAGTGCGCATGGCGCAGTGGCAGTGTGCCAGCGCAAGTGGCCAGAGTGGAACAGGGGGATGCGCTAGCGCAAGTGCCACTGCAATAGGCGCAACAACTGCGATATTCACAAGAGAACATGCAAATGGGGCCATAATGTATGCAAGGTGCAAATGGGGCCCATTGCATATAGTCTCTTCATTGCATGCAGGTGCGCTGATCCCCAGTGACTTGCACCTGGGTGCCCTCACCAGGCTGCAGCTGTCGGGGACCGGCGCCCCTGCATAAGTGACAAGTGCCCCACTGCCCGATCGCGGGCATAAGGAATGTAAATGCACGTCCCATGTCCCTGGTGGTCCAGTGGACCACTCGCAGCCCAATCGCGGGCAGATATACACTAATATTAACCCTCCCATATCCCTGGTGGTCCAGTGAACCGCTCGAAGCCCGATCGCAGGCAGATGTACAGTAATATTAACCCTTCCATATCCCTGGTGGTCCAGTGGACTGCTCGCAACCCGATCGCGGGCAGAAGTACAGTGATATACACCCTCCCGTATCCCTGGTGGTCCAGTGGACCACTCACAGCCCGATCGCTGGCATATGTAATAGATGATAGTCCAATATCCCTGGTGGTCCAGTGGACTGCTTGCAGCCCAATCGTGGGCGTCGGTAATAAATTATGGCAATCCAATCCGACCACCAGTGCCCCCTCACCCGCCAACTGGCCCACCACCCCACCCCTGGCAGCGGCGGGCAGCAGCTCTCCACCCACCAGCTGCCCGCCGACTGACTCGGTACAGTAGGACTGTACGCACATTGGTACTACATCAGTGGCATTTGCTCTGGGGTTTTTTTTTTGTAAACTTCCTATTCCTTCCATTAAAATGTACACCTCCATATATTTTCCTAATGATGTGTATGCCTTCCTTAGAACAGAAACTAAAACAAATCTTACTACTTACAAATCATTGTGTTGTTTCTCCATCCCTCCTTAACAATTCCACACAACTTCACTAACTTCATTATGCAGCCGTGGTGGTGCTGACCAGAATTCGTTTCTCTAACAAACGCTCTTCTGATTTCCTCACCTTTTTCTCTCCAGAGTTGAACACTGCACCTCTCGGTTCAATCACTAAATATCTTAATTTACTTAGAGCAGCTTCTGTTATCTGCTGGACACTACCAGACTGAATAGGCATTTTTCGTACCAGCGTTCCAGGCTTATTACAGTTCTTGGTGTACTCTGGAAAATCTTTATTTACCATTTCTCCACACCTATACACTCAGGTCTTTAGTACTTTCTCTCATTCCTAAATTATGAAGCCCAACACTCTTTACTTTCTCCTCCTCTTGGCTCTCCCCGGAATTTCCCTCACTCCTACACCTCTTACTGCTTCTCCTACTCCCCCACCTACACCACAGCGACTCTGTGCCCTCCACCACTCCGTGCGAAACCATGCTACCTCCCCTACTCCCATCACTCACTCCTGGTCTCACTCTCCCTACCACCCCTGCACCTCCCTCGCTCAGATGCCTTTGTACTGCACCCTACTCCCATCACTCACTCCTGGTCTCACTCTCCCTACCACCCCTGCACCTCCCTCGCTCAGATGCCTTTGTACTGCACCCTACTCCCATCACTCACTCCTGGTCTCACTCTCCCTACCGCCTCTGCACCTCCCTCGCTCAGATGCCTTTGTACTGCACCCTACTCCCATCACTCACTCCTGGTCTCACTCTCCCTACCACCCCTGCACCTCCCTTGCTCAGATGCCTTTGTACTGCACCCTACTCCATCACTCCTCCTGGTCTCACTCTCCCTACGCTCTGCACCTCCCTCGCTCAGATGCCTTTGTACTGCACCCTACTCCCATCACTCCTCCTGGTCTCCTCTCCCTACCCCCCCTGCACCTCCCTCGCTCAGATGCCTTTGTACTGCACCCTACTCCCATCACTCACTCCTGGTCTCACTCTCCCTACCACCCCTGCACCTCCCTCACTCAGATGCCTTTGTACTGCACCCTACTCCCATCACTCCTCCTGGTCTCCTCTCCTGCCGCCCTGCACCTCCCTCGCTCAGAAGCCTTTGTACTGCACCCTACTCCCATCACTCACTCCTGGTCTCCCTCTCCCTGCCGCCCCTGCACCTCCCTCGCTCAGATGCCTTTGTACTGCACCCTACTCCCATCACTCCTGGTTTCACTCTCCCTGCCGCCCCTGCACCTCCCTCACTCAGATGCCTTTGTACTGCACCCTACTCCCATCACTCACTCCTAGTCTCCCTCTCCCTGCTGCCCCTGCACCTCCCTCACTCAGATGTCTTTGTACTGCACCCTACTCCCATCACTCACTCCTGGTCTCACTCTCCCTACCGCCCCTGCCCTTCCCTCACTCAGATGCCTATGTACTGCACCCTACTACTCATCATAGCTCCTGGCCCCCCTTGGCTACTAGCAAGAGGAGTCATTCACGACTGTCAATCACCTACTCTTGGTTTAAGAGCGTCAAGCTTCACTACATCATTATTGCTCTCCTGCTGTTATCTGCTGGTGACATAAACCCTAACTCAGGCCCAGCCCAATCAACTAGGGCTCCTCAACCACCGCTAGATCACACTTACATCGAACAGCTCTCCCCCACAGTCTAAAAATTTTACACATAAATATACGCAGCCTACTCCCCAAAGTAGACTTGCTACAGCCCCTTGTGGTCACTCACACCCCTGATGTAATTATACTATCACAGTCTTGGCTAAATAACATTTGCGACTCCTCTCGCACAATCTCTGGCTTTACAATATCACAACAAGACCGTCGAGGCAGAGGTGGTGGGGTAACAATTTATATCTCATCTTCCATCCATTTCACCTCTGTCTTCTCCAGCTCAGAACCAAAAGCTTATGAGACCCTGCTGCTGCAAACCTCTCTCCCCTTCTCCAAACCTATATTTGTAGCAGGTGTTTACTGCCGCCCTGGTATACAGCCCAAACCCGCTACTAACCTCTTAGCCACCCCAGCTACCCACTCTTCAGCCAGTGAATTATATATCATGGGTGACTTCAACTTAAACTGGCTGTCCTCTCCACCCGTTAAAGTGTATAACGTAATACAAGCTCTCAACTTAACTCAACGTGATCTGACTCGGCATAACTACAAGACGGGTAACCACTCCCTAATCGACTGGGCCCCTCACCTCTCATCCTCATAGGGTCATTAAATCCGGAACTCTAGCGGATGCCCTCAGTGACCACTGTATGACCTTCTTGGTATGCAGAGTACATAAAGTCAAAGCACCTCATAAAACATTACAAATCCAGTCATACAAATCCCTGAATATTGCCTCCCTCCTGCATGACTTGTCACACACTAACTGGGCTCCCATATCTGAAGCCAGCACCCTGGATGAGGCAGCAGACTACTTCAGTGACAAATTCCTCGAAGTCTGGAATCACCATGCCCCTATACGATGTGTCCGAGTCCGTGGGAACCACCTCCCCTGGATCTCTCCAGAGCTCATTGCCTGCCAAAAAGCCCGTGACTTAGCCTGGAAGCTCCACAAAGGTACAAAGGTTCTCAAAGACTATGAAGCTTACTGGGCCCTGAGAAATAAATGTACAAAAGCCATTCGCTTGGCAAAGGCCGAGTACTTCAGCTCTACTTTTAACTCCAAAATAATAACCCATCCAGATTCTGGAAAGTGATTCACGCCTTTCTTTCCCCAGTCTCCTCTCCCCCCACCCAATCCTCAAAATAAATGCCATCATCTCTGACCACCTTAACGTAGCTGCAGCGTTCAACTCATACTTCACCTCCTACACATCTACGCTATTAGACTCCATCCCAAGCACTAGCCAGCTGACACCTGACTCTACCAGCAGCCCACCTACTCCACCGTACTCTTTCTCCAATATCCTGCCATAAGATACACTGACTGCCTTAGAGGCCTTAAATCCGAGCAAAGGAAGCTCCCCTGATGGTCTCGATCCTAAGCTGCTATACCTGTCCGCCACAGCCATTGCTCCCCCACTAACCGCCCTTCTCAACCTCTCTTTTCAAATGGCTGAAATCCCCCCAAAATGGAAACTTGCAATCATCCTCCCACTTCCAAAGTGTGGTGATACCTCCCCCCCGGGAACAACTGCCCCATCTCACTCCTCCCAACGCTAGCCAAACTGCAAGAACACCTAGTCCTAGCCTAACTGTCATCGTACCTCTCCAATACAACATTTTTCACCCAATACCAGTCGGGGTTCCGCAAACACCACTCTATTACGACTTCGCTGCTTCGGTTCACAGACTCGATCCTGTCTGGCATGGACTGCAGTCATATTACATCTGCCATCTTTATTGATCTTGCTAAAGCGTTTGACATGGTTTCTCATGCCCTCCTATTCTTCTCCCTGTCATCCGCCAGTCTGGTTTAGTGCATACTTAAATGGTCTCACATAATCGGTAAAAATCTCAGATACCATCTCCCCTCTGCTCCCCATCTGCACGGGGGTCCCACAGGGGTTCGTACTGGGTCCCATCCTTTTCTCCATTTTTCTGAATGATCTACCCTCAAATGCCTCATCTTCCATACACATGTATGCTGTGATGGGTCCTTTATTCCACAGGGGCCAGGGCTGGCCTTAGGGTATATGGAGCCCCTAGGTGAACTTGCCAGCAGCACCCCACCCCAACCCCGTGCATCAGTAAGTCAAATAACACAGGAGATCTAAATTTAACAAATACAACTGCACACCATACAGAAAAGATACAAAAGTGTACCATAACTTTTGTTGTAAATCTGAATTTAAACTGAACCAAGATCATGCATAGTAATGCATCTAGCAACCTGCAGACAAATTGTTTGTCACTATGCAGATTTTACAGGTGTAAGACCTTGCATGAGTCATGACATATTTTTAGGAGCACTGTCTCTGCAGCCAGGATGAGAGAGTGAGAGACCCCTTCCCGCCTTGGCCTCCTTACCTTACCCTCTCACTCTCCTGAGTCCCTGTGTCTGACTGTGAACGAGGGCAGCTGGCCTGGGACACAGCAGCGTGTGTGGCAGTGACATGATGGGATGGGAGTGGGACCCAGACCAGTGAATTATATTCTCTCCCCCTGCCCTGGGACATGGCGTGGGATGGGGCCAGAACACGAGCCCAAGTCCACAGTCCAGTGAGACTCACACCACCACCTGACCCCCGTCCACAACAACACAGGAGTCTCTGACTGCAGCCAGGATGAGAGAGACCCCTTCTTACCTTACCCTCTCTCACACGTCTCTCCTGAGTCCCTGTGTCTGTGACTGAGGCAAAAGGGGTGGCTGGCCTGGCCTGGGACGCGGTGTTTTATGTGGGATGGGACGGGAGTGGGATGGGACACAGAGATGGACCAGTGGTGCTGATGAGAGACCGAGACTCAGACCACCACAACTTATAAAGTTAGAATTTGATTGAATTCAATTATATAAGTGTTAGGCTGAGGCAAACAACAAAGGGTAATTTAAGGCCAACACACAAGAGGGGGGGAATTGAAAAACCTAACTGCTCCGCTCCGCTCCAGTCAGTGTGAACTAGTCCTCTGGCTCCTCCCGTCGACAATGCAGTGGATTTGGATGAGCCTTCCCTGGCTGCGTGCAGCTGGCCTTGGCCTTGCTCAGTTGCCCTTATCAATTAACTGACACTCACGTCAACGATCGTTGGGATTCATCAATCGAGGATCCCAGGCCGACAGCTGCTGTTCGAGTCTTTCTTCTTCATCGTCGACAATAACACACACTATACATGCCAACCGAGATTCACTCGACGTCATCTCTCATATATGGCACAAGCCAGGCAGCTTAGGCAGCAATGTGCTGAGGTGAGGATTCACAGTGTGCACAAGCACTGCACAACAGTTGGGTTTCTGGTGGCATGAGTGGCTGGCGCAATCTACTAGGGAGGGGCGACGGCAACGCCGGGGCCATCAACAGACGGGACTGTCTGGTGCGCGATGGGCAGGGTGCTTGCATGCACACTACTGCCCGTCCAGTCAGCCTCACTTACTTGGCTGCTGTGCTGGGTCCTTCATGCCATGCTGGGCTTGCTGCTGGCTGGATTGGGTCATGCTGCACGGCACAGTGAGGGGACAGGGACGGACAACTTGTTACTTGACACACGCATTCCCCCCACTGAAAACACATCAGATTTGGCAACTTTTGAAATCTTGGAATGGGTCCCAAGGTGGTAGCCTGGATAAAAAATTGACTAGACAACAGGACACAAAGGGTAGTAGTAAATGGAGTCCACAGTGAAGAAAGGAGGGTTACTAGTGGGGTACCACAGGGTTCAGTACTGGGACCGGTCCTTTTTAATGTCTTTATAAGGGACATTGCAGAGGAACTGGAAGGAAAAGTATGTCTCTTTGCAGACGACACAGAGATCTGCAACAGGGTTGATACACCAGATGGAGTGGAAAGGATGAGAAGAGACTTGGCAAGGTTGGAGGAATGGTCAAATGTATGGCAGCTCATATTCAATGCAAAGAAGTGCAAGGTAATGCACCTGGGAAACAAAAACCCAGGGGAAGAGTACACAATGGGGGGGGTGAGATACTGACAACAGTAAAAATGGAAAGGGACCTGGGGGTAATAATATCAGATGACCTAAAGGTGGGCAAGCAATGTGAGAAGGCCATAAGGAAGGCTGGGGGGATACTGGGGTGCATAGGGAGAGGCATCAATAGTAGAAAACAGGAAGTTCTTATCCCTCTGTACAGACAGTTGGTGAGACCCCATCTGGAGTACTGTGTGCAGTTCTGGAGACTCCAACTTCACAAAGACATAGACAGAGTGGAGGCTGTCCAGAGGAGGGCAACCAAAATGGTGCAGGGTCTGCACCAGAAAACATGCCAAGAAAGACTAAAGGAGCTTAATATGTATACCCTTGAGGAAAGGAGGGAGAGAGGGGACATGATAGAAACTTTCAAGTACCTCAAGGGAATCAACAAAGTCCAAGAGGGTGGCATCTTTCAGAAAAAGAGATGTGCAAGAACAAGGGGGCACAATTTGAAGATAGAAGGGGCGGCTCAGAGGTAATGTGAGAGTATTTTTCACAAAGAGGGTTGTGGATGCATGAAACAGCCTCCCTGAGGAGGTCATGGAGTCAAGAACAGTGGGGGAATTCAAGAATTCATGGGACAGACATAAGGTAGTCCTAGTGGGGGGGTAGGAGGAAGTAAGCTGTTGGTTAACTAGAATCACCCACTACCACCGTTAAACCCAGCACTGAAACCGTGACTATTAAACTGCCTAATGCGCTGAACCCTGTATGACTGTATCTTTCTGTAATCTGTAACCACTGTATTTGTGCTAAATCCTGTAACAACGGTGCTAAATCCTGTAACAACTGTATTTGCTCTGAAATCTGTATTTACTGTACTAGTGTTCTGTATCATTTGTCCTCCCTGACGTGGAACCTTTGTAACTGAACTTGTTCCGAAACCTGTAACCACTGTATTTGTGTTTTGCAATATTTGTCCACCCTGACGTGGAACCTTTGTAAAAGAGCTCACACTCAAAGTTTTTTTCCGAATTTATTCATAAATAAATTAAAAAAACATAAATAAATATCCATTAGGTAGGGAAATGGGCAGACTAGGTGGGCCAAGCGGTCCTTATCTGCCGTCAGATTCTATGTTTCTAATGTCATCTATGCTTGGGGAAAAAAGGGGAAATAAAAAAAAAATGTAAACATTCGGTCTCATTGGCGCCCCCTGCTACATGGCGCCCTAGGCGACTTCCTAGTTCACCTATTCTTAAGGCCAGCCCTGCACGGGGCCATCTCCCTCAGATGTTGCCTCCCGGCTCCAGCTGGACTTTAATAATGTTCAGAGCTGGTCTCAGTCTCATCAATTACTTCTAAATGCTAAAAAGACAGTGTCTATGACTTTCGGCACTAGACAGCATCTGACTAAACTTCCATCCGTGCCCTGTTTCACTACCCTTGATGGGACAATTATTGATACCTCTACATCTTTCAGATATCTGGGCATCTGGCTGGATCAGCATCTCACTTTTTTGGACCATATTAAAGCCTTAATGAAAAAACTACGCCCTAAATTCAGTGCCCTATATGGAAATTGCGCCTGCCTTCCGTTCCCGGCTAGGCAAGATCTGGTCCAAAAAATGATTCTCCTGATCGTCGATTACTGTGATCTTGTCTATTGCTCTGCTTCCGCCATCTCCTTAGTCAGACTGGATACCCTTTTCTACTCATTCTGCCGCTTTGCCCTGGATGCGCCTCTGTTAACCCATCACTGTCACCTTTACCGAGCCTTGGCTTTCCCATCTCTAGCCAACAGGCATCTGCATCACAGTGAAAAATTTGTCTCCTCCTACTGGATGGGTACACTCCCTTCCTATCTTACCTCCTCCCTTTCCTCTACACCTCCACCCTCCTGCCTTCTCAAATCCCATGACCACAGAACCCTGTCAGTACCCCAGAGGTCCACCTCTATGGGCCAGTCTGCTCCTACCATCTCCCAAAACTGTGGAACTTGCTTCCATCTCAAATCTATTTTTCTTCCTTGACAGGCTCACTAACTGTGGCACTCCACAACTTCCTTACTGTTAATTGTGCCTGCACCTAACTCCCTCCCCCCATCTGGCCTTATACTTTACTTCTGCCATTAGACTAGGCATTCCCTACATGCAAGCCCTTATTATATCTATGCACTTGAAGTTGTTCTCTACTTTATTGTTGATGCAGCTGTAACTGGTGGAATGTTTGTGCTCCTTCTAGAGCTCCTACTAGCTAACTCTACTATACCGCGATCAACCTGCATGTTTCTAGCCATTAAATCTCCTTATGTATTTGCCATTTGGTAGTCATTGCATCATATGGCCATAGCGATCGCTATTCTCATGGTCACTGCCCTCCTACACGTTATGCAAACTTGCTGCGATTCCTACCTGTTGTTTGTGCTCCATAAAGTCCTACTTTTGTTGTTGCAGATGTGGCTACTGCCCGCTTTTTGGAACTTATCTCCCTGTATGCAATTAGTGCTACTTGAAACTCAGTACACTGTATGCTAATCAGGTGTTTGCAGCAAAAGTTGAAACTGTCTACTATGTATTTAATCTGTTACTGTACTGCTGTATGTGCCTTGCTGTAAAATATTTTACTATGTAACTCCATCCCCAGGTTGCACCAGGAGACGAGCAACTTGTTGTTCAGTGTGCCTTACCTGGTGAAGCTTTTCAATAAATAAATGAAATAAACTCTGCTTTATTGTGTGTGATGTTTTCTGGCCGTTAACATATCCTGGCATGCATACGAAGACACATAATTAGCAGGGACAGAACGATAATCATGCCATTGTACAGTTCTTTGGTGAGACCTCATCTAGAATACTGCGCACAAGTTTTGGCACCTTACTGAAATCAAGTTATTGGAGGGTGTTCAGCGAAGAGCTACAAATACGGTAACAGATATTGGGAGGCTGGAATATGTGGAGAGGCTAAAAAGGTTCGGGTTGTATACCTTGGAATACCAAAGACTTGGAGGAGCTATATGCCTGGTACATGGGGCTTCTTTTTTTTTTTTTCCAACACCTTTTCTCGCCTCTGGAGCCGGAACTCTCTCGAGCCTCACCTCTGGCCAGTGCTGCTCTACAGCCCACTGTGAGCCCCGCCATCCTTAAGGACGTTACTGTTCCTCCCCAAGCCCCCCGGAGGACATAGGGCCCGAGGAGACAGAAGGGGCAGTGGAGGGGCTCCAGTGTTGGACGTGTGGCAGCGTGGCTCGGAGCGGGCCGTCACCTATCCGTCCCAGAGGGGTTTTCCCCTGTGGTGTTTACGCCTCCCCGAGGCGGGACGTGCAATGCCATCCCAGCCCGAGACGTGGGTACTCCCAACCACGTCCGGAGGACAGCCACCCAACGTCTACCCCTTTGCTAAGCCCCATGTGCGTAGCAGTGCCACTGGTCTCCACCGGGGACAGCTGCAGCACCAGGCTACCCCTGGATCCCTCCCCAAGAGAGGAGAGCGGTCCTACAGACGCTCGATCCTCTCTCTCCCCTGCCGACCCCCAACGGACCGGGCTCATTCCTGAACCTGGGTCACCGGCATAGCGCGAGGTGTGGCGTCCAATGTCTCAACCCTCAGCACACCGGGCCGGCTTACATGGGGCTTTTAACAATGATGAGTTATGGGACTGTTTGAGATTTGAAATGAGAGATACATAAAGAAACACAAGATCCCACGTACTACAGTTAAAAGGGGAACTAAACCGAACAGAAAAAGGGCAATGTGGTTTTCACAGAGGGTGGTGTCCTTCTGGAACAATTTACCAATAGAAGTCATAGGATGTAGGAACATAAGCTACATGAGCACTGTCTCTATAACAAAGTAGGTGACTATACTCTTTGAGAAAAGGGTGAGCAGAAAAGGACAATATTGCCTACTAATGCTCGTATACAACCTATGACACACGGCGCTTTAAAAAACACGTTGCGTCAGCCAGTCACAGCGCTCTATTTCCTACCATTGTTGCATAATCCTAATTGAAGGCTGGCATTAACTGCATTAGTAAAAGGCTTTAGACAGCGTGAGAGCAGTACATATTCTGGAAAGGCCAGGTTACAGATCTTGCAGGTAAGCTGTCAACCTCTTTGTGTTTTGGGGATTAGTTTTGTGTGTGTGTGTGCGTGAGTGTGTGTGTGTGTGTGTGTGTGTGTGTGTGTGTGTGTGTGTGTGTGTGTAAGAACCTAAAAGCTTGAGTGTTGTACTACAAGGTGAAGATATTGTCAGAGTAATGAAGCAGGTACCTTGAGGAAGGATGGCACGCCACTTG
The DNA here is from genome assembly GCA_016271365.2 of Neoceratodus forsteri. Taxonomy (NCBI): domain Eukaryota; kingdom Metazoa; phylum Chordata; order Ceratodontiformes; family Ceratodontidae; genus Neoceratodus; species Neoceratodus forsteri. The sequence goes on from JADMNL010000026.1 coordinate 291,839,235, forward strand.
AGGATGCAGTTGTGCTGCACACTATCACCTGCTCGTTTTCCCCCATAGGCCAGCAAACAGTACATGTTTTAGCCTCCTCCGAATTGTAAATGGAAACATATATTTTGGAGGGAAAGCACTTCCCCTTCACTTAACAGCTATGCTTTTAAAACGTCTGGCTCCGCCCCAGACACAAGCATTGCTGTAAGTGTGGGGGAAGAGGATTTATTTTTAAAGCATGGGGGAGCAAGGGTGTAGGCAGGCATTCTCACTGTACACATTTGTGTGTAGTTATTTTGAGTGCCTGTCACAAACCATATGCCTTTCTGTTAACATTATCATTCTAATCTGACTTATCTGAGTTAGTGTAGGCCACTGAGGAGTGTCTCTGTTTAAACTTCTGTTGTTTAGAAGACAGATACATGTATAACCTCTTTAGAGAGCAGAGGAATTATCTGACAACAATCTGACTTGTTTGGAAGGGGGTGCCATTTGGAGAGGACGTGTACATTTTTTATGGGGGGTGGGTAGCTGCTGAAGATTGTGCATACAAAACAGAAATTCCTGGCTACACCACTAAGGGGAGCAGCAGTGAGAATGTTTTTTTTTTTTTGTTACATTTTGAAGCTGGTCTTTCTGAAGCTGTGCCCTTGGTTGGAAGTATTTGATGAAGTGGTAAATGTTTAACGCAGAGAGAGAGAGACGGGTTCAAAAGAGGTTTGTAAGGAATCCATGAATAGTGGTGGGTAACTGAAATACTTAAAAGGCGATAGGAAATTATTTTTACATCATTAACTGCCCTCCCATTTTCCTTTCCATGCCGGTTATGTATTCTTAGAAGCTTTAACCAATATCCAGTAAATACTCTATCTTTGGGGCACCCTCAGATCTACGAAGAGTTCCACTTTGATGAGAATGTTGGCTTCAGTGTTACGGATATAAATTTCAATGGGATGGACTACTGATTTCAGTGAGAAGGGAATGTTGCAACATGTGGGTTGGGCCATTGATTGGGCTATTAATTTCAGTGGGATGGGCTACTAATTTCAGTGGGATGGGCTACTAATTTCAGTGGGATGGGCCATTGATTTCAGTGGGATGGGGATGTTGCTATGTGTGGTATCGGATGTCAGTTTCAATGAATGATGATAGCCATTTCAGGGGAATTTGGAGGTCTTTGCTTCAGCAAGTTGGGATACTGTGGTGGATTGATGGGTGGCTGTTAGTTATTTAAGCCCCCCTCCTATTTAGCTGCAGGATCATATATCTTCCTAATGTTTAGTTCCTCATCTCTATCATGCAGCTGTTTGGAAGGACAGAGATGTCTCAAGGGATGGAAGTATCAGAAACCTATAAGGCGATGAAAGATCTCATAGAGGACACCTTCCGACGGCTTCCTCTCAAGCCAGTGGAGGGGGTGCAGCTGATGGAGACAATCGCTGACAACTGGGAGGAGATCTCTTGCTTCCAGGCCAAGCCAGATGACCTGCTTATAGCCACGTACCCAAAAGCAGGTAAGATACAACCCCTCCCCCAAACCAAGCACTTATTGTATTTCACTTGGAATTTATTAGCCAGTGTGAGACGGCAAATGACGTAAGGTCAGTTGCTGTGGAGAGAGTGGGATATTATGGCTCATAGTCCTTTGATCTAACCAACCGTCCACCTTGCTTAGGAGTCGGGGTTTGAACTGGGATCTGACAATTTTCAATCATTAGCTGCAGACAGTCACATTAGCTGGGAGCTGGGATCTAAACCAGGAACTCCTGAGTTCTGACTTTCAGAGTCTCAGTTGGTAAATCTCAAGCCTTATGCAGTCAGAATAGAAACATGAGCTGGCTAGGGGTGGATAAATTGAGTGCCCCAAGGACTGCTCTTCTTCCTAGGGGAGGGGGTGGGACGCTGTTCCTGCTGCGTGAGTACCAACTAGTGGAGACCGGTCAACAGAACAGTCAGAGCACCAGAAGGGGTGGGGTCACCACCGGATGCCTGTCATGCATGTATGTCATCGTAAGCGAGCGCACCTGCATCCCTGCACACCAACAACCTGTGGTGAAAAACCCAGAGGATGGAGGAAAACTCCAACCACCCCCCTCCACAGGCTTCCTCACAACCAACCCAGCTGGCCACCCAGCACGTTGTGGTCCTGGGCAAGTGGTGGATGAGCGGTAGGTCCAAGAGAAAGTTGGTGATGGGGCTGGGGGAGTACTGCTAGATGAGGAAAAGCTGTATAGAAAATAAATAGGATTGAAATGTGGGATTTTTGTTTACATTTTGTTTTTTGCACAGAGGTGTTTGTCCTCAGTCAGACCTGGGGTGACTATTCAGCTCCGTATCTTGGGGTACCCCTGACTATCCCATTCCTTTCTACTTGCTGGGGAGCCAATTCCCCCAGGGATTCTCACCCTCCCCCCACAGCATGGCCAGGAGGGGGAAGGTTGCCCCCCCAAGCAAGCATATCCACATGGCCTGCCAGCAGGAGTGGTGGAGGGATGGGTCAGGGTGTCCTGGCGGGCTTCATAAAAACCCTGGTCTGCTCCCCTTATCCACCTTAGTTTCACCCCCCCCCAGAGCCATAGTGACACATACGATGCATACGCTTGGAGGCATGCATGTGATCCAGAACTGTGGCTCATTCCACCTTCCCAGACTTACGTATGACTTACTTTCTGTGCACTGGTGCTACTGCTGGGCCTCTACTTGGTGGCAACCAAGAGCCAGAAAGGCACACCACCACCACAGTCCGAGAAAGGAGAGTTGCAAGACAGCCGCTCAAGCCTCTCTCAGCGCCCCCCCCCCCCAAAACTGCCAGCTCCAAGCGACTTGAGCTCATTCATGAACTTGGGCCACTGGCATAGGAAAAGGAAACGGTACGGCGCTGGACAGCGTCTCAGCCATCTTCGCCACCAAGCCATTGTTTATATTTTATTAAAATTTGATTAAACAACAGATTCAACATCAATAACACAGTGCAACAGCAGTTCACATAGTTGACACATTCCTGACTGCCATGGCTGCGTGCAACCTCTCGTGGAGAAAATAGGATGGGAGAGAAGCAAAAGGGCTGGAGGGTGGTTCTGACAAATGCCAGGAGTTTGGGAAATAAGATGCCTGAGTTCCAGGCCATGCTGGTGGAGGGAGGGAGGGGTCTGGTATGATATCCTGACACAGAGACTCCCGACGCTTATACGCTTGACACTGAAATCCCGATTTTCATTTTACTGTCGGGTTCTGTTTACCGATGCACGAAATACCGTCAATAAAGCTGCGTGTTGCTTGCTGCCATCTAAAGCCCGCCCAGAGTGCCGATGTTTGTAAAGAACCTACCTTGCCTGTATTCTCAATTCTTTCTTTTTTCTTAATGGTTCAAAGGTCCATGTTTATAAACATTTATCCCTCTGCTGAAGGGGGGGCCGAGCTTGCGCTTTAAACCTGTCTGCCACATTAATGTACGTAGAAATGTTTAGTAACTATGGGAAATAGAATTGAAAAGTATGTTAAAATATTTACAAACATAATTGCAACTGAGCACGTCACACTCCCCCCACACACACACACACACACACACAGCCACTGTCCAACCACTACCTCTCCCATCAATGACTCGGCTCCTCTCCTCATGGCAAAAAAATGTTCTCCTGGCGGGAAATAAATATGGAGCATCCCTCTCTCTCTCTCTCTCTCTCTCTTTCTGTCTCTCTCTCCTCCACAATCTGCTGCACCTCGCATTTATTGCTTGCCTCCTCCTTCTACTAGTCCTTCTTGCTCCAATCGCTCTCACTCTCAACAAAGTCTGCGGCAGCCCCATCATAGATCATAGTTTGCCAAATGTAGGCACCATGGCACTGTGCAAAAAGTTGTTCAAGCCATGCTATCAGCCACGGCCATCACATAAATTCAGGGCTTTGGACATAAATTCATTCCATAAATCCATAATAAGCTGTGTGACAGGCTCTTTAATGCTACAGTACTGACGGAGGACACAGCGGGAGGGGGGAGGACATGCATACCAGAAGGAGAAAAATCACGTCAGGAAAATTGGGACACAGTTCCAGAAATATGTGAACTCTACAGATGGGGCTGCTGCACGAATTGCAAACTAAGTTACACTGACAGGTGTCAAGATTACGAGTGTCAGTAAACTGCGTGATTGGATTATGACAGTGACGGGATTTCAGAGTCGGGTTTTTGTATGTCGGGATTGTAAGTGTCAGGATTTCGTACGGATCCCTGGAGGGAGATGTGGACATGGGTGCTGTCACCGAAACATGGGCCACCCCTGGACACGATTGGGACCTAAATTTCAGTGGGCATATTGTGGCTAGAAAGGACAGAAGGGTGGGCAGAGGGGGAGGAGTAGCACTATTCACAAAGGACAGCATAGGGATCAGTAGAGTAGAGGAGGCAGAGGGTAATGTGGAGGCTCTGTGGGTCACCCCGCAAACCATGGGGGGGGAGAGAGTCAAAATGGGGGTGATCTATAGGCCCCCCCATGCAGGCTGACGATCTGGAGGATTGCCTGCTGGCTGATATCAGGGATCACTGTGGGCAGGAAGGGGAGGGGGTAGTGATATTGGGCAACCTAAATATGCCGGCTATGTACTGGGGAACTATGACGTCCCGTTTGGTTAGGGAACAGAGGATGCTGGACGTTTTCCAGGATGCTTTCCTAACCTTGCAGGTTATGGACCCAATGAGAGAGGGCCATATCTTGGATGTGGCTCTGGCTGATAGTGACCTAGTAAGGGACATTGAAGTGGGGGACCCCCTAGCTGGAAGCGGCCATGACATGGTCTGGTTTCTGTTGGACCTGGGGGAGGAAAGGGCTCATTCAAGAATGGTGGTAGTTGATTTTAGAGGGGCAGACTTTAGGAAAATGGGGGAACCTGCTCGTGGGTCGCTTGGAGGGGATAAAACCAAGCATGGATGTGGAAAGTAGTTGGGAAATTATCAAGAAAGACATACATGAGGCTATCAGGGATTGCGCAAAACTGAATTGTAAGGGGGGTAAGTCTAGGAAGCCATGCTGGGGGACAAAGGAGGTAGGGGAAGGGAGGTGGTTAGAGAGAAGAGGGCTGCATACAGAAGTACAAAAGCTCCCGTGGGTCCTTGGATAGGGAGGAGTTTATTCTGATGGCCAGAAAAGTTACCAGAGTGGTTAGGGGGGCCAAGGCTAGAAAGGAGCAGAGACTGGCGCAGGGGATCAGGGGGGAGGGTTCTTTAGGTATATCAGGGAGAGAAGGAGAGTGAAGGGGCAGTTCAGTAGGTTGAGGATAGAGGGAGGGTGGGCGGAGGAGGCTGGTGAACAGGCAGAAGTGGTCAATGAGTATTTTGTATCGGTCTTCAATAGGGAGGATGTTGAGGGGCTTCAGGGCAGGGGAAAATTGGGAGTGGAAGGGGCAGAGGCCTAGCCGGAGTGAGCACCTACTGTCACTCAGGGAGGTGAGGGAGAGGCCCACAGGAGGGGGAACACTGGGTCTGTCGTGGGGGGGTACAGAGGAGGAAATCTCTGTAGGCAGGGTATGGGAAGCCCTCAGGTCCCTTAAAAAGACAAAACCCCAGGTCCTGATGGTATCCACCCCAGGGTACTATGGGAGTTAGCAGATGTCCTGGCTGCACCACTGGCGGTCCTTTTTAATGCTTCTCTGCAGACGGGAAGGGTGCTCAGGGATTGGAGGCAGGCGTATATAGTGCTCATCCACAAAGGGGGCTCGAGGGAGGAGATGGGGAATTACAGACCAGTCAGTCTGACATCGGTGGTGGGGAACTACAGACCAGTCAGCCTGCCATCGGTGGTGGGGAATTACAGACCAGTCAGCCTGACATCAGTGGTGGGGAAGTTGATAGAGGCCATTCTAAAGGAGAGGCTGGGTGCATTCTTGAGTGAACAGGGACTCCACGATGATAGGCAGCATGGCTTCATCCCAGGCAGATCGTGTCAGACTAACCTTCTAGAGTTCTATGAGCGGGTGACTGCAGCACTCGATCAGGGTAGTCCGGTGGACGTCCTCTTCTTGGACTTCAGCAAGGCATTTGATTCAGTCCCTCACACAGGCCTGCTGGAGAAGCTGGTTGGGTTGGGGGTGGGGACACAATGGTTACGTGGATTGGTAGTTGGTTGTCTGGACGTACCCAGCAGGTGGTAGTGGAGGGGGGTGGTCTCGTCTGCTAGGCGGGTCATGAGTGAAACTAATGCAAAAGCCTGTTTTTGCGAAATGTCTGTACCTGGCGAAGCCTTGTCAGCCTGCCCAACACAGTTATTTACATTGTTATTCATGATGCTTTGCACCCTACTCACTGATTTGCACACAGTTAACTATGATGCTTTGTGTCCTACTCCGTAATTTGCAGTTAACCATGATGCTTTTCATCTTACTCACTGATTTGCATACAGTTATCCATGTCATTTTGTATCCCACTCACTGATTTGCATACAGTTAACCATTATGCTTTGTGCCCTACTCCTTGATTTGCATACAGTTAACCGTGATACTTTGCACCCTAGTTATTGAATTGCATATAGTTAACAATTATGCTTTGCACCTTAATCATTGAGTTGAAAAAGTTAACCATGATGCTTTGCACCCTACTCATTGATTTGCATACAGTTAACCATGATGCTTTGCACCCTACTCATTGATTTGCATACAGTTAACCATGATGCTTTGCATCCTAGTCATTGAGTTGCATACAATTAAAATTGATGCTTAGCACCCTAAGTGACTTGCATACAGTAACCATGATGCATTTCATCTCAGTGATTTGCATACAGTTAGCCATGATGCTTTGCACCCTAATTGGTTTGTATAAGTTAACCATGATTCTTTGCACCATACTCATTGATTTGCACAGTTAGCCCTGATGCTTTGCACCCTAGTCATTGATTTGCATACAGTTATCCAAGATGCTATGCGCCCTACTTATTGCTTTGCATGCAGTAACCATGATGCTTTGTGCCCTGCTCATTGATTTGTATACAGTTAACCATGATGCTTTGTGCCCTACTCAGTGATTTGAATACAGTTATCTATGATGCTTTATACCCTAATGATTGATTTGCATACTGTTAACTATGATGCTTTGCACCCAACTCCGTGATTTGCATACTGTTAACTATGATGCTTTGCACCCAACTCAGTGATTTGCATACTGTTAACGATGATGCTTTGCACCATACTCGTTGATTTGTATGCAGTAACCATGATGTTTTGTGCCCTACTCAGTGATCTGCAGGCCGTTATCTATAATCTTATCCATGATGTCACACTCCTTATTGTACTCGTCGCTAATTGTTTAAACTTACCAATAGTCTATGCCTTACAAATAGAATCTTGCATAAAATGGGAATTTTCTTATTTAAAATCATGAATGGTTTGTTTCCCCCTTTAGTTGCTGAATTTTTCCCAAAGTCTATTAATCCTTGTGGAACAAGGTCACAGAATAGATTTTCCTTTAAATTACCTTTATTTAAAAAAGTATTTGGGCAAAGGTCAGTACTGTACAGAGCACCTTTTTTTTATTTATTTTTTTCCATATGTACTTTTTCTGCTGCCACAGACCCGACAGGGAATATGACCCCTCCCTCAGAGGGGTACAGCCTCCGGCCCCTATGATCGCCAGTCCATCCGTCCCTGGAATTCCTTGGGCAGGGCCAGGACAAGGAGTGTTGGCATGCTCCCTCCCCACCCCGGTACGTCATATCTAGAATCGTGGCGGACTTACTGGAGCGATCAGGCCATCACAGGTCCTGCTGGTCCTGGATTTTCCACCACTGTCTCCTGCACCCACATCCGTGCAATGAGCAGGGAGGCTGTCTCCACCTCCGCAGATGCAGCCAATTGCGCTGGATGTGAGTCAGTCCTGCTACGTGACTGCACACCTGTGCCCACCCTCAGCCATCGCTGGGTGTCAGTCGACAGTGTGCAGCGCAAATCCCCCCACCCCAAGAAAGGAGAGCAGTCCTCCAGACACTCTATCCTTCCTCCCCCTGGCGACCCCCCAAAGGACCTGAGCCCATTCTTGAACCTGGGTCGCCAGCATCGTGTGAGGTATAGCATCCCTTCCCCTCACTGTCAGTCCAGTGGGGATCCACACAGAGCAAGGTCTGAGAGTACCAGTGATCCCTGGCCCTGTCATCCTTTCCCCTCCCCCCACTGTCAGTCCAGTGGGGATCCACACAGAGTGGGGTCTGAGAGTACTGGCAACCTCACAGTCCCATCAGACACTCCACCCCCAGCGTCAGACCCATGGGGATCCACACAGATCGGGGCCCGAGAGAACCAATGATCTCCAACCCTGTCATCCTCTCCCCTCCCCTCACTGCCAGGCCAGTGGGGATCTACATACAGCAGGGTCTGAGAGTACCAGTAACCACCCAGCCTCGTCATCCCCTTCCCCAACTGTCAGCCCCATGGGGATCGACATGGAGCGGGGTCTGAGAGTACTACCAACCTCCTAGCCCCATCAGTCCCTCCCCCACTGTCAGACCAGTGGGGAACCACACAGAGCGAGGCCTGATAGTACTGACAACCTGACAGCCCCATCAGCCCCTCCCCCACTGTCAGACCAGTGGAGATTCAAACAGAGGGGGCCATGGGAGTACCAGTGACCTTCCAGCCCTTTCGGTTACTCCACCCACTGTTGGACCAGAGGGATCCACATGCAGAGGGGCCCAAGAGTACCTACACCTCCCAGCCCTGTCACTCATTCCCTCCACAGTTGAATCAGTGGGGATCCACATGGAATGGGGCTTGAGAGTACTGGTGACCTCCCAGCCCTTCCCCCACTGTTGGACCAGTGGAGATCCATATGTAGCAGGGCCTGACAGTATGGGTGTATGGGTGAGCTCCCAGCATCATCAGTTCCTCCCCTCGCTGTTGGAACAGTAGGGATCCACACAGAGAAGGGCCTGACAGTACTAGCTACTCCCTAGCACCATCAGCCCCTCCCCCTCCTTCCATGATCAGTGTGGATCCACAGTCACAGAGAAGGGCACAATAGTACTGGTGACCTCTCAGACCTGTCAGACCCTCCCCCCACTGTCACACCAGTCGGGATCCATATGGAGCGGGGCCTGAGAATACCAGCAACCTCCCAGCCCCATCAACCCCTCGCCCTACCATCAGACCAGTGGTGATCCATGCGGAGTGGGGCCTGAGAGTACCGTTGACTTCTCAGCCCCATCAGTCCCTTCCTGCTGTCTGACCTTTGGAGATCCACAGGGACTGGGACCCCAGAATACTGGTGACTTCCTGGCCCTGTCAGTCCATCCCCCCCTCTGTTAGACCAGTGGGGATCCACATGTAGCAGAGCCTACCAGCGACCTCCCAGCTCCATTAGCCCCCCAGGTGTCGGACCAGTGGGGATCCAAACAGAGCATGGCCCTAGAGTACCTGTGACCTCACAGCCTCATCAGTCCCTCCCCCACTGCTGGGAAGGGAATATTGTTTAACCAGGAGTAGCACACTAAGCTGAAGCTTGTTTCCAGATGTGACCTGGGAGCACAAGGAAGTTAAGTTACTTGCTCAGGATCACACAGTATGCACCTAGGCGGCTGTGGGATTCAAACCCAGGTCTCCAGATCTGCAGCTCAGAGCCTTAACCCACTGTGCTATGCCACCTCCAGTGAGGATCTACATGGAGTGGGACCCGAGAGTACCAGTGACCTCACAGTCCCATCGGCCTCTCCCCTTAGTGTCGGACAAGTGGGGAGCCACATAGAGTGGGGCCCAAGAGTACCAGTGACCTCCCAGTCCTGTCAGTCCCTCCCCCACTGGTGGACAAGTGGGAATCAACATGGAGGGAGGCCCAAGAATACTAGCCACCTCCCAATCCTGTCATTACCTCCCCCAGTTTCAGATCAGTTGGGATCCACATGGAGCAGGGCCCAAGAATACCAGTGACCTCACAGCCCCATCAACTCTACTTGTACTGTCAGGCCAGTTGGGACCCACATGGAGCAGGCCTGAGGGTACTGATGGTCATCATACAGGCAACTGAGCATTTCTGCAGATTCTCTGAATAACATCCACTTCACACTGATGCAAGGCATACCTTCAGACCTTGCATGCACACAGTGACACCCCCTGTGAAGGAATCAAGGTCCCTGGCCCACATTAGGGGTCAATGCACCAGCACCATCCTTCTATAGCTGGGAGCACTGCCATGTGGCAGTGTAACCGCACCCCCTTGCCCATCTGATTCAGTCTTGGTTAAACTCCTGAACCTGGGTTGTCACCGCGGGACTGCGGTGTGCTACCCATTGAGTCATTCAGTGGCTCTCCCTGTATCCTTTTCAGGAATTCTACATGTTGATCTCCTTCCAAACTCCTTCTTTTACAAGCTACCTAGGGCTATATTACTGGTTTCTGAACCCATAGTTTCTCTTATACCGCAATTCCCAACATCACGCAAAAGCAAATACAGGTGCTGGCCTGGCGGAGCTGAGGGCTGAGATGCTGCAAAGTGCCTTACCTCATGCCATGCTGGTGACCCGAGTTTGGAAACGAGCTCGGGTTGTCGGAGGCTGGCAGAGGGATGGCTGGCGAGAGGGTTCAGCAGTTGACAGGGAGCTCTCTTCTCCTGGCTTGAGGTGGCACACTTCCTAGCTCTTGGCTACAACCAGGTGGAAGTCTGGTGATAGTACAGATGCTCAGGGGAGCTAGATGGCTGTCTGGGTGCGGGGAAGGAGGCTCTGGTTCTGGAGTGCATGTGAGCCTCTACCAGCATGCGCTTCCATGCTGCACCACGGTGCCATACAAACATACAAAGAAGCCAGCAGAGTGAGGGCATTTGTTCTATCTAGTCTGCTCAAATTGCAGGGTCTTGAGCTTATGCTACTGACCCTGCACCCCCAGGCCTCCCATCCTTTTCATCTGCCCCTCCCTTGACCCTTACTTTCCCTTTATGTGTATGCCAGTCTCTCCTGAAGCTGCCCACCGACTTCATCAAGACCACTTACCCTCTCATTGAGGAAGTGCTTCCTAACCTCCCTCATAACCCCCCCAGCTTTCAACTGTGTCCCCTCATGCTACAGCCACCACCTAGCTTAAAGAGACCCTCATGTTTCTTCAACGCCTCAAGCCTATGGCACTTAATGGCTGGAAAGAGTCTCAGATTTTATGATTATATTATTTGTTTTGAGATGTTTTGCTGATTATGTTGTTGTGAAATTTTTGATTATGTGATTTTAACTTTGTTAGGCGCCTTGGTTCTCTCCTTCCTCTCCTCCAAGGAGTACATATTCAGAGCCCCAACCTCTCATTACATGTTTTACCCTGCTGAAGCACAATCATCCTTTTGCCCTCCTCTGGACTGTCTCCAGCCGGTTGATGTTTTTCTAAGGTGAATTGACTCCAGACTCTAGATGTGATCTCACCAGTGACCTGTACAAGGGCAGTATAACCTCCTTTCACCTACTGCTGATTTTTCGGGCTATACAACCCAGCATCTTGCTTGCCTTGCTGCTGCTGTTTTGCACTGTGGCGTGCTTTTGGTTGCTAGTGACCATCACTCATATGTCCCTCTCCTCCTCCGTTGCTGCTATCCAGATCCCCCACCCAGGTAATACTCCATCCTTGGATTATTGGCTTCAATATAACTCTGCATTTCTTGATATTGAAGCCATGCTGTCAAATCCTGGACCACCTCTCAAGTTTTCTGAAGTCTTCCTGCAGGTCCTGTATCCCTTCTACTGTGTCCACCCTCCCGCAGAGCTTGGTGTCATCTGTGAATAGGCACATTTTGCCCTTAATGCCATGCCCAGTGTCACTGATGAAGACATTGAACAACACGGCCCCAGCACTGAGCCCTGTGGGACCCCACTTCTCCAGTCCAACTTTCTCCCTTCAACCTAAATGCCAAGAGACCCTGGTAACAGCCTATAATATGGCTGTCATGGTGGCTCTGGATTCTATTGCTCCTGTTCGTGTATGCCCCTTATTCCTTCACCCCAAGCCCCCTTGGTTTGATGGGACATTGAGGAAGATGCGGAGATGGGGGCGAAGGTTAGAGCATTGCTGGCGCAGATCTGCCCTTGATGCTGACCACCTTAGATTGATGGACCATTATTCTGTCTATCAATCTGTAATCACCTACAAGAAGGCAGAATTCCTGTCCAGGGAGATTGCAGTTGCTAGGAACTGACCGGCTCAGCTTTTTCGAACAGTAGACAGACTGTGCAACCCAGCCTGTCTGCAGGTTCGGAAAGCTTTTTCACAATTAAAGTGCAAGGAGCTTGCTCGTTTCTTTGCAAATAAGGTGGCCGACATCAGGGCGGATCTGCATCCGGAAGACTCTAAGGGGGATGCTGTTGGACAATGTGAGTTCACAGTACCTTAATTTTCTTGGAGTTCCTTCAGTCGACCTGACTTCGAGGATGTCATGAGGATTATCCATAGTGTACGCCCTACAAGCTGTAGTTTGGATCCTGGACCGACCTCCCTAATGTTGGGTTGTAGTGATATCATCAGTCCAATCCTCGTGTGAATAGTCTGGTGCTCCTTGGAGATGGGTGAGTTTCCTAGCTCCCATAAAGAGGTGGTGGTGACACCTCTCTTGAAGAAAGCTACCTTGGACCCGGACTGTCTCGCAAACTACAGACCCATCTCAAACCTACCCTTTATTGGGAAGGTGATTGAGAAGGAAGTGGTGGCCCAATTGGAAGACCATTTAACCATCCATGACATCTACGAATCTTTCCAATCCAGTTTTCGTAAAAGACATAGCACCGAGACTGCACTGGTTTGGGTGCTTAATGATCTTCTGAGGGTGAGAGATCAGAAGAGACGTTCTATTCTGGTTCTTCTTGATCTCTCGTCAGCCTTTTGACACAGTGGATCACTTGGTGTTGATAGCACTCCTGAGGCAGATCTGTGGAATATCGGGAACTGTCCTTCGATGATTCACCTCATTCCTCACCAGGAGATCACAAAGAGTTGTGTCTGGTTTTTCCTCAAGCCCAACTCCTTTGTTGTGTGGGGTGCCTCAGGGTTCAGTGCTGTCTCCCATGTTATTCGCAGTGTATATGCTGCCCCTCGGAGACATTATAAAATGGTATGAGCTGAGGTTTCACTGCTATGCTATACCTGTCTTTTGCCCCTGACCAGAATGGCGCTCTCTCGGTGTTTAACAGCTGTCTGAAAGAAATCCAGGATTGGATGGATTCTAGCTGGCTGAAGTTGAACTCAGAAAAGACAGAGGTTTTGGTCGTGGACCCTGGTCATCAGATAGAGGGGTCATTTGTTGGTGCGCCCTCAGGAATTTTTCTTGGTGGCGTTTCACTCCCGACCTCTGAACGGATGCTTAACCTGGGGGTTATCTTGGATGACAGGCTGACACTGCAGTCACAAGTGTCAGCAGTTGTCTAGACTTCCTTTTACCATCTTAGGAATATCGCCAGAGTTAAGCACCTTGTTCCGTCTGACACGTTTACAAACGTTGGTCCACTCCTTTGTGTCCTCGCGTTTGGACTATTGCAACTCCCTGTACTTTGGGCTTTCTAGGGTTGAAATTCACCACCTACAGCTAGTGCAGAATGCAGCAGCCTGAGTTTTGGCTGGGACAAGTAGGTCCTGTCACATTACCCCAGTGCTGCACATCTGCACTGGCTACCTATTCAGTGGCGGATCGCCTTTAAAGTCAGTTTACTGACTTTCAAAGCCCTACATGATGAGGGTCCGGCCTATCTGAAAGAACTTCTGGTCCCTTACTGCCCCAGCTGATTGCTTCGCTCGGCCGATGAGGGGTTGCTAGAGATTGCAAGAGTGAGTCTTAAATCTTCAGGTTGTAGAGCTTTTTCTTACGCCACACCCACTCTTTGGAATTCTCTACCACGCCGGTTACTGGAGTGCACCTCCATGGAGGAATTTAAGAGGGGTTTAAAAACCCACTTTTATCAAATAGCCTTTTTAAGAGTACTGATTGTATTTGAGTTTGTTGACTATACTGTGATTTTGTTGTGTTTTATACTGAATTGTATTATTTGATCTGTGTTTATTTTGTATAGCGCCTTGAAAATTGAAAGGCGCTTTATAAATAAATTTATTATTATTATTATTACATCTCTGAAAGAGGTTGAACACCTTTTGCTAAAATTGGACATCAGAAAAAGCCCAGGTGCCGTTGACCCATATTTCCTAAAGGTGGGCTACAGGATCTTAGCTGCGCCTATTACACACCTGTTCAACCTATCCCAGTTGCAAGGCGACCCTCCTCCCATCTGGAAAACAGCACACGCCATCCCTTTGTTTAAGTCAGGAGACCCCTGTGACCTCAACAACTATAGGCCAATTTCCCTTCTCCCTATCCTGTCTAAGTTGTTAAATAAAATCGTGAATACCCAGCTCAGGAACCATCTGGAATCGTCAAAGCTTCTCAACCCATTACAATCAGGGTTCAGAGCACAACACAGCACCATTTCTGCATTGGCCAAGGTTACCAATGATTGGCAGTGTGAACTGGACAATAAGAACGTTGTTTACGCAGTATTCCTGCACCTAAGTAAGGCTTTCGATACCACTGATCATAGTCTGCTCCTCACATCCCTTCAAACTATCAGTTTGGATGCGCTTTCTCTTAGATGGTTCACTAACTATCTCTCAGGCCGTTCACAGCAAGTAAAAGTGGATGGTGAAGTCTCACCACTGAAACCCCTTCAGAGGGGCGTACCACAAGGTTCCATTCTGGGTCCCCTGCTTTTTGCGATTTATATCAATAGAATCGATGCCACCATCAAAAAGGCCCAAATACACCTGTTTGCAGATGATACAGTGCTTTACTCTAGCTGATCTTCCCCTCAGATGGCATGCTTAGAACTCCAGAATGACTTCAACCTGCTGCAGACCCAACTCCTAAACCAGAAGTTGCTCCTAAATGCCAAGAAAACAAAAGCTATGTTCTTGTCACCCTTTCCTAACTCAGCAAATCCAGCCATGGCGGGGTTACTCCCCTAAAATCACTACTATTCTGGGTGAACAGTTGGAGTATGTGTAACCCCTCGGTGGCGCTATCCCATGGGTTACTACCCCTGCGTGCTTGGCTAGTAGCAGGTTTAAGGGCCTGAGTTCTGAAACTGGTGCCTCCACCCGGAGGTCAGGGTTGGTAGTGGCCAAGTTAACCTGGGCACAGCCCTCCGGGACACTGTAACCCCCCTCTTTCCCCTCTAGTGGCCTGAACACTGTACAATAATCACTTTCACAATACCCCGGTACACCACACAAGTACCCACACTGTTTGCACTTACCACCAGGGCTGGTTCCTCTGGCTTGACCCTGAGGACCCCCTGTAAAACAAGGTTAAGCACAGCAAATAGCAACAGTACAGTACTTTGAGCACAAACTGGAACCACAGTCAGATTACATGCAGAAAAAGTTAGATCTGGTTTATTTAAGGGACTTGAACAAGGGAGGGGCAAAATCAGGTTAATTAGCTTAAACGTTATATCAGTCAAGCAGTTATGCATATGCTTTGAGTCCCCCCCACACAGTCCACCTCTGGGTACCCAGATAGAGAAGAGATGGGCTAGCCAGGACAGTTGCCCAGGGTTGCAGCTGGTTGGGGTCCTGTGATGGAAAACACAAGATGCACAGTACACAATATTTGTAATCCGGAGCCAGAGGGCTCAGTTCGTAAAGGAAATGAAACAACAAGACAATCAGATGACACACTCAGATTAAGCTGTTGTTGTAGGGAGCTACCCTGGTATTTACTCATGATACCCAAGACTGGACACAAGCTGGACGAAAATCGAGACTGCAGGTGGTTGATCTGGAATGCCAGGAGAGGCAGGGCCCACACAAGTCACAGAGGTGTCGTTCCTGTTCAGGCATGGAGCAGGGGCTGATCCCCAGGTAGGTCTCTCGTCGATGGCTTCTCTGTACAGTGGGTAGTCTGGCTGGGCCAGTCTGGCAAAGCTCAGACCGCATAGAGACAAGTTCGGAAGCAGTCCATTTTGGACTGGATACAGCTTCCAGCAAGCAGAACACAGTTCACACAGTGGGGAACTAACTCACAACCCACTAGCAGCTCATAGCACATTTACATGTACAGGAATTCTACTGTACCAGGCAAAACGCTCCCTGGGCACAATCACAAAGTCTCTGCACACACCGGGAGCTTAGGGGTAGCTGGAACTCCTGAGAGGCCGATTGCATTCAGCAAAAATATTCCACTTCAATAGCTTACTTTAGTCACACAAACTTGGATTTAGTCCAAAATAATTCTCTTCTCTCCCTTTCAGGAGCTGCAGGCAGACATGGAGGCCAAACTCTCAGCCTTTTCATAGTTCTCCCATGCAAATCCACTCAGGATTGCTCTCAGAATCCCTTCAGCTCCTCCTTCTTGCTCAGCTTCCAGCTTAGTTCTAACTGAAAAAAAACTGCAAGCAGCCCGGGACTTCCCCAAGATCCAAATGATTTGGTTGGCTGATTTGGCTGTCAGTCAAAGCAAGAGCTCCCCCTTCAGTTGCAAAAAAGGCGCAAAAAAAGCTCCAAAGTAAAGTTCCTACAGATTTTGAATTCAGACAGTTCCTGTAGTCCGGCTACATTTTAGGTCCCACCAGTACTGTTTGGTCCAATTTGCAGTCCAGGACCAAGATAGTGGAGACAAACAAAACAGTCCTTCCTACAAAGAAAGCAGGTTAGACAAACTACATTATCATTATCACTCTAAATGATTTTCAGTAAATAGTTACATCTTTCAACAGAGCTCCCTCTCAGATTACTTAAACTGCAATTAGGCAGCTCTTAAAGAGAGTACACAGAGGCTATACAAGCTCTGGTAATCACATTTAAACTGCTAAAACGCAGGACACCAGCCTGGCAGTGAGCATTTAGGCAAGCTCAAGGAAGACTTTTTGGGAACCCCCATTTGTAGGGAGGTAACACATGTATGAAATTTTAAATATTTGTGGGTTGGGTTGGATACTAGATTCTCCTTCCTTGGTCATATAGAAAAGCTGATAAAGAAACTTAGAATGAGACTTGGTCTCTTCTACAGAATAAAAAATCTCCTCCCTAGGGATGCAAAATTGAGGCTAGTCCAAACTACCTTTCTCCCCTTATTAGACTATGCTGACTTCCTCTACAGCCAAGGTCCTGCAGGTGCTCTCTCCAAATTTGATATGGTCTACCATAGAGCTGTAAGGTTTATAACGGGGCCTTCCCTACTCCATCCATCATTGCTCCTTGTACACAGTGGTAGGTTGGTCATCTCTTAGCTTTAGACACCAGAGAAACGCTGCTATCTGGACCTACAAAGTTATCTTAAATAAACTGCCAGATTATTTCTCGGACTGCTTAGCGTTCTGCACAATAAGTAAGTATGCCTTGAGACGTGCCGCTTACATTTCGCTGAAGGTTTCCAAGGACAACTCTCAGTTTGGCGAGGCATCTATTGGTCATGCAGGCCCATTTTGTGGAACAAGATACAAAAAAAAAACAAAAAAAATATTCATCCCATTAGTCTAGCAGCTTTCAAATCTTTATATTCACTCCATTTTAAAGACTCTTGTGTTTGCTCACCCCTGACTCTAGGTACTCCCTATTCTTTACAGAGTTCCCTGATCAGATTTCTGACTCTGTCTCTGCCGCCTCATGATCTTAGGTCACTCTCTGTTCTTAGACTCCATTTATTGCAGTTCCCATGCCTACCGCAGCCATTCCCATGCCCTCGTCTATACCTCATATCCTCTTACCTGTGACTCTTCAACCTCTTTTTTGCCTTTTTTTCTGTTCTTCCTCCTACCTCCCCCCCCCTTTGCTTTGAACTCATGTCGCCACTATGCACCTCTGGTTGCCAATTGGATCATCCTTACTTGCGCCTACTCTGTACCTACTGTGTTCCTGTATGTTTCTGCAATTCTGTCTGAGCTGTACGCATTGCCTGTTTGTAAAATAATGTACATTAAACTGCACCTTTTACTTGCATTTGCATTACCTATGCCTAATTGCTGTACATGAAATTGTATTTTTTTTCCAATTGTTTAACCAGGTGAGACACACTAAGCTGAAAGCTTATTTCCAGGTGCAACCTGAGAGCACAGGAAAGTTAAGTGACTTGCTCAGGGTCACACAGTACGTAAGTGGGGGCTGTGGAATTCAAACCCACAAACATACTCCTCTGTAGCAACCCTTGTTCCACTCTTCAAGATGGACAAGTTTTGGTCCACCCCCATATCTGCTTGGATGCCTGCCGGGTGCCCATTTAGCACCTCGCCCATCTTCCTGAAATCCACCCTCCTAAAATCCAGGATTTTGGTCTCCAGATTTGCAGCTCAGAGCCTTAAACCACTGCGCTATACTGTCTCCCTAATTTGTATTGTCGTTCTTTACCAAAATTGTATTCACCTATTTGTATGTCCCAGGTCCACCTCGAAAATGAGCTTGCTCAATGGTGTCTGCCTGGATAAACAAAGATTTTGATTGATTGATAAAGTTTATGATGTGACACGATGAAGACTAATTGGGCAGGTTCCTCTAAACTTTTAATATACAGCCAAGAAATAGTGACAAATGGTAGGATTGTTAAGTTCAAAGAGAAATGTTTGATTAAAGGATGTCATATTTAGGAAATGATTTTTCCTGATGTTATCATTAATTAAAAATACCTCCTGGTAGAAATTATGTTAGAATTAATTCTAAAAGGAGGAGCTAGCTGACCTCATCAAAAGGGGGTGGGGACAGATAGAGTTAAACATGAACCATTGTATATGGAATGTGTCGTATCATCTTGGGCTCTGAGACATAAAGTTCTCTCTATCTTAAATGCACTTAGAAAGAAATCAAGTCTTTGTGGTAGGAGTGTTTTGTCTGTAACTTCCTTTTTATTTTACATGATTGTATGCTGTATGATATATTGTTCTGTGTTTAATTTTACCTTTTTAGCAAATTTTTTTTTTTAGTAAACAACCATTTCTTTGAAATACTGTCTGGGTGTCTTCTCAGTTTCTCTTTGCATGTGAAGTGCCTGTATTTTAGGTCTGACAGCTGTTGAAAAAGGCTTGATGGTGATACTAAGCTTGGGAAAGGTAAGAATATACCTAAGGGTTCATTTTGGAGACCTGGCTAGGTGCCCCAGCGAAGGATTGTACCGCAATCCCCGAAGAGGGTACATATTTGAGCCTGTACATTGGGTGTGCTAGCATAAGGTTTACAGTTTGAATCTCCCCAGAACTTGAGGCTAACAGGTGATTCAGACCCAAAGCAGACAGGAGGGTTACCCTGTCTGTTACCTGTTCACACTATTGTGCTCTGAGGTTGACACTTTGGGAGCAGAGAGCCTGACCTGAGGAGTGTGTTTGTGACACCCACCTGGTCATCTTCTCCCCAAGTCATAGATCCATCAACTTCCTGATCAGCCACTTGTGGGGTACAGAGTCTAGGCCTTTCTGAAGTCCAGATAAAGTATGTCCACCACCTGGCCCCTGTCCACTGACCTAGTGACCCAGTCAAAGAAGTCAGTCAGACTGGTTTGACACAATATCCCTCCCTTGCATAAACCTCTGCTGCCTCACATCCTGGAGACCATTCTCTTCTGGATACCCTATCAACCTTTTCTTAAGTATGGTCTCCATGAGCGTGCACATGATTGAGGTCAGACTGACCGATCTGTCATTCCCTGGGTCATCCCTGGGACTGCTGTTATGGAGGGGGCACCGCATTGCCATTCTCCAACCCTGCAGTATCATGCCCGACTCCAGAGAACCATTGATCAGGCCTGCCAATGGCCCTTGCACACTCCCCTGCCAGTGTCCTCAGTACCCTTGAGTGTATGCTGTCTTGGCCTGGTGATTTTTCCACCTTCAGTGCTAGCATCCCCTCCCTCACTCTATCCTCCTCTATCACCACATCTGTGCTCCCTTCCCCTCCTGCTCCTCTTCTCCCCCCCCCATAGGCACCGGTCCATTTCTTTCCCTGGGAAAGACAGGGCAGAAGTATTCATTCAGTACCTCAGCTTTCCCCTGTTCTTCTCTACCCATTCTTCCCCTTTCTGAAGCCTTACAATCCCCTTCTTCTTGTCCCTTTTCTCGTTAATTCCTCCGGTTATCTGCAATTTTTTTTGTGCCTTAACCTGCTGGACTACCTTGCTTACCACATTGGCCACCCTTAGGTAATTTTCACTATCCACCTCTCTCTTGGTCCTTCTGTATCTCTTATAGGCTGACCTCTTGTCTCTCACCACTTGGGCGACCTCAGAGCTGAACCAGCTGGGTGCTTTGGCACCGGAGTTCTTCCCCTTGAGCCTAACATACTCCTCTGTAGCAACCCTTGTTCCACTCTTCAAGATGGACAAGTTTTGGTCCACCCCCATATCTGCTTGGATGCCTGCCAGGTGCCTCTTTAGCACCTCGCCCATCTTCCTGAAATCCACCCTCCTAAAATCCAGGATTTTGGTCTGCTGGGGATGCTTTCCCTGCCCATACCCAACCTGAACCACACTGTGCGGTGGTCATTTCCACCTAGGGGCTCTCAGATAGATATTGCTTGTACATGCTCCCCATTTATGAGCAGTAACTCAAGGATTTCCCCCTTCCTGATTACTTCTGTGACGCCTGAGTCAGGAACCCACTCTGTATCACTTCTAGGATCACCTGACTCCTGGCACAGGTTGTGGATAGTACAGTTCAGTCCCCCTTGGGCAGGTTAAAGTCCCCCATTATTACCACCTCTCCTTTCCCTGCTGCCTCCAACAATTGCGAGATCAGTTCCATGTCACTTTCCACTTCCTGACTGGATGATCTGTAGACCACCCCCAACCTCACCTTACTTCCTACATTAGAGCATACCTGAACCCACAATGTTTCCATGCTCCCCTTCCCCACCTCTTCTCATGTGCATGTTATACTCTGCCTGATATACACTGCCACCCCCTTGTCTATCGCCCTGTTCCTTCTGTACAGTTTATATCCTGGATGGGTAGGAATAAAAGCTGGTGGAAAAGAGGGAACCAAGGAGACATGAAACCTCACCTGAGGCTCCATGACCTGTCTTGCCACTCCGATAGAGGGGATCTTCTGGATAAGAGTCTCTGGGGGATGGGAGGAGGATGTGCCTCCCCCCCCCCGTCCTGCCACAGTGTAAAGTCTGCAAGGCAATCCCCTCAGGAGAAGAAGAGGCAGATGGACAGCCAGTGACACTGGGGGATGAGGTTAAACAGTCACCCCATCAGCCCTAGAAAGATAAAACACCTTTATTTTATTTAAAAAAAAATGAGCTGGGGTTTACAGAATGTTGTGTTGTTGCGCTGAGCACCTCTCTCAACTTCTTGCTGCAGGAACAACATGGATTCAGGAGATCGTAGACATGATCAATAATGAAGGGGATGTGGAAAAGTGCAAACGTGCGCCCAGCTACGTTAGGATTCCATTCCTAGAATTCTGGTCCCCACCTCCGATTCCACCAGGTAAGTTAGGGAGAAATTGTCAGTATGGACCAAACTCAGATTTGCCAAGTAGGTGGGGCAGAAGCAGCCAACATGGACTGGGGCTGAATTCACTAGATATGTGAGGGAGGAGATGAGCTGAATTCTGAGGTAATGCAGTCCTGTCTCAGTGCTGTAGGTTCCTGGATGCATGGCTGTAATATAACAGAGGTAATGCAGTCCTGTCTCAGTGCTGTAGGTTCCTGGATACCCTGCTGTAATATAACAGAGGTAATGCAGTCCTGTCTCAGTGCTGTAGGTTGCTGGATGCCCTGCTGTAATATAACAGAGGTAATGCAGTCCTGTCTCAGTACTGTAGGTTCCTGGATGCCCTGCTGTAATATAACAGAGGTAATGCAGTCCTGTCCCAGTGCTGTAGGTCGCTGGATGCCCTGCTGTAATATAACAGAGGTAATGCAGTCCTGTCTCAGTTCTGTAGGTTCCTCAATGCCCTGCTGTAATATAACAGAGGTAATGCAGACTTGTCTCAGTGCTGTAAGTTCCTGGATGTCCTGCTGTAATATAACAGAGGTAATGCAGTCCTGTCTCAGTGCTGTAGGTTCCTCGATGCCCTGCTGTAACATAACAGAGGTAATGCAGACTTGTCTCAGTGCTGTAGGTTCCTCGATGCCCTGCTGTAATATAACAGAGGTAATGCAGACTTGTCTCAGTGCTGTAGGTTCCTGGATACCCTGCTGTAATATAACAGGGGTAATGCAGTCCTGTCTCAGTGCTGTAGGTTCCTGGATGCCCTGCTGTAATATAACAGAGGTAATGCAGTCCTGTCTCAGTGCTGTAGGTTCCTGGATGCCCTGCTGTAATGTAACAGAGGTAATGCAGTCCTGTCTCGGTGCTGTAGGTTCCTGGATGCCCTGCTGTAATGTAACAGAGGTAATGCAGTCCTGTCTCGGTGCTGTAGGTTCCTGGATGCCCGCTGTAATATAACAGAGGTAACGCAGTCCTGTCTCAGCGCTGTAGGTTCCTGGATGCCCTGCTGTAATGTAACAGAGGTAATGCAGTCCTGTCTCGCTGTAGGTTCCTGGATGCCCTGCTGTAATGTAACAGAGGTAACGCAGTCCTGTCTCAGTGCTGTAGGTTCCTGGACGCCCTGCTGTAATATAACAGAGGTACTGCAGTCCTGTCTCAGTGCTGTAGGTTCCTGGATACCCTGCTGTAATATAACAGAGAGAATGAGTCCTGTCTCAGTGCTGTAGGATTCTGAATGGCTTCCTGTAATATAGCAGAGGTAATATAGTCCTCTAAGTTAATCCTCATTTTATTTCTTAGGCATACAAAGGGCTGCAAAAATGCCTTCCCCTCGGGTGCTTAAGATTCACTTACCATTCCATCTTGTGCCGAAGTCCTTTTGGGAGCAGAACTGCAAGGTAGGGCTGCTTTGTATATGGAGCTGATGTGAAGTCAGTATGCGGCAGAGGCAGCCACCAATGCAGCACAGTAACTTGCAATAAGTGACGCACCACAAAACACTGCATGACAAATGGCATACCCTGTTCTCTGCAGCATACTGCAGTATTTTGTGGTGTACTGCTGCAGTATTGTGCAGCATCCTGGTTGGCCTCGCTGTAGAAGGAATAACATGAATGAGAATTATGGTATTGTATACTGAGGTGACACCTTCCTACCAATCGCACTGCTTAGCTACCGTGCCATTATCAGACCACTAAGACACTGCATGTATGCAAATAAGGAGAAAAGGCACTCCAGGCATGTAAATGAGGTGAAAATGGCCTTCAAAGCCTACATCACAGAAAAAAAGAAGAGTTGGCAAGAGCCAACAGCAGCTGCTTTGGAACTGTCTTGTTTTCAGTGTAGTCCTGTTTCTGTCCACATTTAAAAACACTTCTACGGATGATAGCTAAGCTTAGATGCAATATCTCATTTTCCATGGGGTACTGGCTTACCACATTTTTACAATGTGTTTACTCAGGGTCCAGCTGATATGTAGTATCTCATTTTCAGTGGGACCTGCTTTTACTCATTGCTATGCAGAATTTACTCAGGATATTTCCAGTTTAGTGCAATATCTCATTTCCTGCTATTGCTCATCTGCACTCTGTATTTACGCTTGGTTTCTCAGCAAAGATGTAAAACCTTGTTTGTTGTGGGGTCCTACTTTTTAGTGATTTCCATACTGTATTTAGGCAGGATAACCCAGGCCATAGAAGAAGCAACATCTTGTTTTCTGTGTGGTTCTGACGTCACATATTTTTAGAATGCATTTACCTATATATCACAGTTGAAATGTCACATCTTGGTTTCACTGGGGTCCTGTTTTACCTGTTGTATACAACATTTTCCAAGAAGAGCTAAGCTGTCATATCTCACTTTCACTGGGGTTCTGCCTTTTTCCCATTTTACACTGTAGCTGCACAGGATAGCCCCTCAAAACTGCAATGTCTCATTTTCAGTGGGGTCCTACTTTTAATATTTTTTGCAATATATTTACCAAGGATAGCCCAGCTGAGATACAATTCAGCAATTCATTTTCAGTGGGGTTCTGCTGTTGACATTTTTTTTCTAATTTAGATTTTTATGTGCTTTTTTCCTTGGTTTTCGCCCCAACCCAGGACCCTGGGAGAGACGCATGTGCATATGCATGGACGCGCACACACACAAGCTGAGTACTAGCTCTGCCCCTTCCACCCCACCCCTGGCATTGCTGCCGCCCCTCCTGCCTATGCATCCCATTGGACCTCCACCAGATGGGAGTGGAACTACGGGAAGGACGAACAACAACCCTCCCTTCTCCTCTGTGCCGGCCTCCCAATGACCTGCAGTAATTCCTGAACCTGGGTCACTGGCGTGGCATGAAGTAAGGTATTCAGCACCCCAGCCCTCTGTGCCACCAGGCCGGTACCCTGCTGTCAACATTTTTAAAATGTGTTTACCCTGGGTATTTCAGCTTCTTACAATATTTATTTAAATCTTGGAATTACAAACCTTCGAGTCAGGGACTCCTTTACAAAGCCTCCCCATCAAAAACACACAGAGTTAAAAATGAAAAAACGCAGTGCAATTACAGCTGGAATAATAAGAATGGAATAATCACAGTAGTACAAAATAACATGGCAGCAAGATACAAATGGTGAAGTAAACATCAGTATGCAGCAGGAAGTAAGTGCCTGTAAGAGAAGGAGAAGGATATAAGAAAACTTGACTAGAAAAACAACAGGATAATACAAGTACGCTGAGAGCAGGAGGTAAGTTAAGTGTGAATATAGTAAAGTTCCCATTTGAATGGAGTATTAAGAGAGTATAACCTCATGAGAGAGATGTAGGCCAAGGACTGCAAAGGTATCGGGGAGAAGCAGTCGAGTGGACTTTGTCGAAGCCTAATGGAAGGAAGTACTGTAGTGAGTTGGTGGGGGGGCATAGGGAACATGTAATACACAGACAACAGGAAAAATAAAGGGAGAAAGGGAAGGAATAGGGAAGGAAGAGAGGATTGGAAGAGCAATAAAAAAGGAAGGCTAGAGAGACAGGGAAGGGAAGATGGGGGAACAAATCAAAGGGAAGTAAGACTGGCCAGAGAGGAAGGTAGGTGTGCTAAGTGCAGTCACAGTTGTTTAACGCTAGAAGGTGCTGCTGGAGTTTAAGTTTAAAGTTGCCTAACTTCATTTCAGAAAGAATCTCTGAAGGCAGGCTATTTAGCTGGACAGGGGCCCTATACATAAAGGCTCACTGCCCTTGAGATGTCCGACAGAATGGGAGAAGGAGGGAGGCCATGGAAGAGCTTCAGTTGCATGGGGAGCACGGGGAGAAGGGGTGACAGTGAGAAGTTGCTGGGCAAAAAGCTGAGAGTGACCAAGGGTTAACTTACGAGCCAGCAGACCGGTGTGGTAGTGTAGTCTCCCCATAAAATTCAACCAGTCGGCTTGGTTATAGAGATCACAGGTGTGGGGGAGTTTTTGCCTGCCAGCTGCTAGACGACAGACTTTATTAAGTGAGATCTTAAGTCTATTTAGTATGATGTTGGTTGCAGAGCCATAAATTGTTATCCCATAGTCAGCAATGGATAGGACTGAACTGTTAATGGCCAGTCTGAGTGCATCAGGAGTCAAACATGATCTCTGCGTATAAAGCAGGCCTTTTCTTGTATTCACAGCTTTACAGACCAGGTTGACGTGCTCAAGGTAGGAGAGGGAGGAGTCTAGGGTAATACCAAGGTATTTAAAGCTGCTGACTTGCTCGAGCGGATGGTGGTGACTAGTGAGAATACTTAGAGGCCAGTCCTTATATTTATTGTGGGGGTTTGCGAACTGCACCACTTTGGTATTTTCGTAGTTTAAGATAAGCTTATGTTGAACGAACCACGATTTAGTTTCAGCAAATTTCTTTTGCAGAGTACTTTCCAGGGGGAAGGGATCAGGGTGGCTAGAAATTATAACTGCGGCATCCGCGTAAAGAAGCAAGTTACCTGAGCAGGCGAGGGGGAAGGTGTTAAGGAAGAGACTGAACAGGAGAGGGCCCAGTATAGATCCTTGAGGGACCCCAGAATGGACTGGTTTACTGGAGGAGAGGATATCAAGGATTTTCAGTCTCTGAGATCTCCTACTAAGACAGCTGGAGAACCAGGAGGTGGCTTTGTGGGAGAGGCCCAGCACCTTGAGGGATGTAATTAGGAGAGCATGATTGACCGTGTCAAATGCTTTTGTAAGGTCTATGTACACAGACCCTACTAAATAACCATGGTCCAGGGATTTGTGTGTAAAATCTAGGAGGGCGGTGGTGGTACTGCATCCCTTTCTGAAGCCATGCTGCTGGTTGCATAGTAGATGGTGCTTAGAGAGGTAGTTGGATAGTTGGTCCGATACTATCCATTCAAGGGCTTTGGAAATTGAGGGGAAGATTGAGATGGGGTGGTAGTTACTGTGATTGGTTCTGTCACCACTCTTGTGCACAGTAGTTTCCACTGCTACCTTCCACTGTGTAGGAAACTGGACAAGGCAGAGGGACAGATTTAAAATCTTAGTGAGAGAGGTTAGCCTGCGTCTAGTGCCAGACGGAGTAGCTTTAGATCCGGTGAATCTCCACTAAATCTTGATTTCCCCAATATATGAGCAAGGTAAGATTTTGATTACCTTAGTGAGATTGTCCTGAAGTGGAAAGGAGGGGTAGGAAGGAGGCAGGGGTTGACAGAGAGTCAGGGTTGTTATTTAAGTAGTCCGGGGGGTGGAGAACACCACTAAGATCAGTAAATAAAGAGTTACAGGTGTCTGCAATAATGCAGTATGTCATATCTTTGTTTTTAGTGGGGTTCAGAATTTACTGCCTTTTATAGCTGGTCTTCTTATCCCTTACCCTCTTCAGGGTATGATCCTGAGGAGCAACCCAGCAGAGTGCCTATCAGTGCTCTCAGAAGGGTGGGTGAGCCTCAGCCTTCCTGTGGAACCACCCTGCCAGAACTGCTCAGGGTGTGTGATACCCCCATCTTACTTGCTGGGTGAGCTGGTGCTTTCCAATGCAAGACCACTTGTAAATATGGATAACAAAAGGGAGATTGGTGTAAGCAAAGACTCCACAGTGACAACAGATCCTGGGGTATCACTGAGTAACGTGGGCAGACTGGACGGACCACTGGCCTTTTTCTGCCATCGTTCTGTGTGTTTCCTGAGGGACCACGTCTTCCTTTCAGCTTGAGACACCCTCTTCCTGGGCCACCAGGGGGCAATCACGCAGCAGAAGGACGATCCTTCCCTTCCCGATGCAGGATGTGCTCAAACTGAATGCCAGAGCCCTGCCTCCTCGGTTGGCACCAGACATGCCAGGCAGCCAAGCCTTTATCTAATGTTGCTGTGCCTACAGGGGCAGTTACTGCAAAAACAAGTAATGGTTTCATAACAATATGTCATCGCATTCCCTTTTCTCCCTATGCCCGTCCATTTAACGTCCTTTTGGTCCATACCATTATCCAAGGGAATAAAAAAAACAAACTTTTAAACATTTTACTCTGGTTCAAAAATCCTGTTTACTGCACTTGATATACGCCTTTGCATCTTTTTAGTGTCTCCATGGGTTTTTCCTACCATTGGGAATACACCAGTCCATGAAGGAAGGGTACATTTTCCACTTCCTTTCAAACCTGTACTTGTGCCCTCAATGGCTATGCAGAGCAGCCTTAAAAAGAGCAATGTGCTGGGGGAAGGGACTGGGGACTGCCTGTGAAATGATTAATAACAGTAGGAACAGCAGTGTCAAAATAAAATCAGAGTTCCAGTAGCACGCCAATGCTTCAAGCCTTCCTAAAGAGAAGCAAGTTCCTAATTTATCTTCACTCCAGAGGACCACACAGAGTGGCAGCTGGCTCGCTCTACAACAGCCAGCAAAGAGACCTATAAACCACAGTCGTTTCTTTAATCACTCTGACTTCCTAAAGAGGCAAGGCAGTGGTGCACACAGTATACTCAGTCCTTCAACAGAATGGTCACTCCATTACAGACCAGTATACTTCTATAACACCCGGTACAGTCAGAAGTAATAGCCCGCCCATCCTCAAAAAAACACAACAAACTCGAGAGGCAGTTTGAAAGGAGAGCAGTCTGTCAGATGCATAAAGAACATACGAAGATGGATAATTTCCAATACGTTTGCTTTTTGTAACTCTCTCCATGCCTCATGCAGTCATTCTAAAGCCTTAAACTCAGCGCAGAGCATCATGAGTATGCAAATTCTGGGGGAAGGGTCAATTCACAAGGAAATGTCTCAGCTGGTAATACATTCTGCAGCCTACCATCTTGCTACTCAGATATCACCACAGCCAACTTACACACACTAAACGTAACCTTAATCTTGCATACATGCACAAAATAACACACATGACAACAGTAGATTTTTTATAAAATAGGTTGCAAAAATCCCCGGTTTCTCATTGGCTGTGCCCCACCTTATTGAGGGATACATTTACATGCCAACAGATACCGGGTAAAAGCAAGGTAAGTGCCAACAAGACTTTAACTTGCAGAATCAATGTGCCACACACAGAATTTAACAAAATCAATAAAGGCCATTTTCCGCCTCGCTTAGTGAGCAACCAAGTAAGCCCCTCCCATTTCGCAGTTCATCCAATATCTCTACAAAGTGTTGCAATTTTTATTACGTGATCTCTCTGGTCCCCCCTTCCCCCACACACACTCACACACTTTTTTCATATGTTTATCTGTTATTTTCATCCCTTGCACGTACTGGTACTGACTCCTTTTACCCAGCCTTAGCACTGGCTTTGAATCATTAAGACAGCCGTTAGGTTTCCTTAGCTGCTACCTGTAAATACTGATCATCTTACGTAAAGAGCTAGTGACGCTAAAACAGGCAGACAGGAAAATAATACAGATTTTAAGTATTTATTTCTGAAGTAGTTTCTTTTTCCTGTAGCTCATTAGAAAGTCTCCTATGTGATACTGTTGTGATGGATGTATGGAACAGCTCTCAGCCTAGCAGCTGACATATCTCTCTCTATCCTTTCCCATCATCAGCACTGTTACTTCACTGACTGTGACATCACAGGTGAGTGACCTGGCAGTGACTGAGTGACACTTCCTGAGCAGCTGTGACATCACAGTCAGTGTGGTCACCATGTTGATGATGTAATGGGAGGAACAGAGCTAGATATGTCAGCTGCCAGGCAGAGTGCTGTTCCACACATCACACCTACTAATATCAGATAAACAATCTTCTAATTAAACAAAGGGAAAAGAAAAAGTACCTCGGGTATAAAAAGTAATGGTTGACTACTTTTAAAAGCTAGTATTAGTTTTAGGCAGTACGCTAACTCTTTAAACCTAATGTGGTATAGGGTAAATACTCAAAGTTGTTGTATTGTGGGTATTTGGTATACGCTTTTCCCAGAGTGACACAATCTATGTTATAAGTGCTGCATGGTGATAATCACATTTCTAAAACAGTGCAGGGACACGTCTTTAGCAGAAGAACTGTGCAGCATAACTGTGGCTATGTTGTGCAAATGTTCTTCAGCAGGCATACTCTGACACTGTTTTACAAACTTGATTGTTGCTTTAGAGTTTTAACATGGACTGCATCATAACACTAGGTAATGTATACAGTTCTCTTGGCACAGCATAAACTTTTCAAGAGCTTTTGGTATCGAAGAAGTCCGTGATTATTGCTGCGCAGGCTGATCCCGATCGATCTAGGATACTGCATTCGCCTGTTTTTGCAGTTTGGTGTGAAATGAAGTTTATGGACCCTCACAAGCAGTAATACAGGAAGACAAGTAGCAAAAATGACTAATTCTGCCATGTTTTTATTAATATTACTGTACCTGAAACCGAGGTTGATTCATTTGTACCAATGTATATTTGAAAGTTAATAAAAAAAAAAAACTTCTGCCAGGCAAAACAGGTCATTTTAAGAAATTCTGAAGCTGGAGTGCCGCTCAGCGAGCTGGAGAGGTGGAAACTGACTGCTATGGCCTATGGGGACTGGGAAAACCAAAAGTCAGGTTGAGCAGTTCTGAATGTGTTCACGCTGCCAACACGTAGAAAATTTGAAAAAAGAACTTCTATTCCTACACTAGAATGGGGGGGGGGGGTATTTTTTGTGACTATAGAAACAGAAACTACCTGTCACATCAATTGTACTGCTTTCTCAGCTACTAAACCAAAGAAGTTTCAAAGACATCTGCGCCCTCTACTGGTAATTCTACCAATAGCCGGATTACTTTACAAGAAACTCTACTTAATATGATTATCTACATTTTTGCACCTTTTTTAATAAAAAAAATACATACATATATATGCCCATTTTCTAATTGCAATCATTCCATTCATGATGGGTGATACTGGGCTGTAGCCACCCTTCCAGGGGCTATAAGGATTACACTTCTGTGTGTGTTGGGGGTGTAGCCCAGTACTGCCTACCCTGTTGGGTATTATTGCTGACTCAAACTTTGCTCAAAGTCTTTATTTATTTATTCATTTATTTTATTTTATTTATTCCATGATTCAGAAATAACCTTTGAGAAGGATGCTCTTTTTCCAAAGGTTCCATGTCAGTGAATATCAAGAAAATACATAGGAAATAATTTTACAAGACACAATATACAAAGTCACAAACATAGGTTCGATGATTACAGGTATTGGAAATCTA
This sequence comes from Neoceratodus forsteri, assembly GCA_016271365.2. Classification (NCBI taxonomy): domain Eukaryota; kingdom Metazoa; phylum Chordata; order Ceratodontiformes; family Ceratodontidae; genus Neoceratodus; species Neoceratodus forsteri. The sequence continues at coordinate 291,869,757 of JADMNL010000026.1, forward strand.
AGTTACAGTACCTATAGGTACACAGATTACAGACTACAAGGGACTGAACAGCTCCAAACACTTCAAGATTGAATAAGATAAACAGCCAAAAGAATTGGCTTTGTCATGAGGCTGGTTTAGTGGAGTAAGGTAGAGGATAGAGGACGGGCCAGAGTTGGCAGGTGAGTGAGGAGTAGCATCCAGAGGAGTAAACCAGGACCACTGAGTGGGAGGACAGAACCACTAGTAATGGGCGAGATGAGGGTATTGATTAGAGTGAAGCGATGGTCCTTGGAGGAGTGGGGGGGCAAAGCAGAAAAGATAGAGAGAATGGAGTGGGGGCTGAGCAGGGGAGGGAGACAGTAAGACATGAGGGGATAACTTATGCCCAGATAAGACCCTGATTCAAATCCCAAAAGGAAACGCACAACCACCGGTGTAGGTTTTTTGGCAGAAAAGGCAGAAATTTATTCCGACATGATTGTCAACACTACAAAAATTATAAATCAAAAACTGGCTTACAATATACAACTTAGGAAATACATAGCCAGAAACATTCATCATGCAATATATATGTATATGGTACAGTATTCCCCATGGGGCAGCCAGACTACCTTGTCTGCAAACAAACATACATGAATCGAGCCAACTCCTGGCCAAAGATGACCTGGCAAACCCCCGCTGGGTCAGCCCACTTCCCTGACAGGCTGCTCCAAACAGACCCACACCGCTAGGCCACAGTCGAGCTGTTGTGCCCTCACCAGGCGTCAACAGCCTGACCATCACCCCCCCTCGCAGTAACAGGCTCCGCCCACTGCTGTGTTAATGTCTCTTCTGGAATGTGCCCTCACTGGGCCACCCTTAATCACATCATTTTTGGGAAAATCCAGAATAATTTCATCCTATAATAGGTAGTTGACTGCCCCTGTGACCCAAACTACCTGGTGTTCACATCCGCCTGCAACCTTCATGCTCCAGGAAGGGAGGGTGGGTCTTCGATGTTCCTCCTACTGTCTGGATGGAAAGAGGAAGATCCTCTGCCATCCAGACCTTATATCCCTGTCCCCAACCCCTCCCAGCTCCAGGCTGCTCCTAGCCTTTCACCTTAGGGGCAGAGGACATTGGTCACCACCCTCCTGCTCCTTGGACCTATGAAGGTGATGACCAGGGATTGGCTCATGGCCACCAGGCAATTCCCCTCCCAGAAATTCCAGGAGGGACCATTCATCAGTTGGCAACCAGTGGTCTGCAAATGAGCAATCTGCTTTTGGGGGGCTCTCCATGTAAAACAATAAACAAGAAGTGTAGGAGCAGACGTTCAAAATAAATTAGCTGATCTCTAGTAAGTTTGTATGAAAGCATTTACAAAGTGCCACCCACTGGGAATAACATTCCTTGATATAAACTGGAACAGATTTTAAGGGTGGTGCTATCCTCATAAATATTGAGTAGTTTCTTCTGAGTCTTCACAGTGGGGGTTGGGGTGGGGACAGACCACAAGGGAGCAGCAGGAACAAAGTGGGGGAAACAGTTAGACACAAGTTCACTTTTAGAGGAAAGAGTCCTGAAGGGACTTGCAGCTCTAAAAGTGGACTGGGTTGTGGGACCGGACAGGATACACCTAAAGGTACTAAAGGAACTTACGGAGGTGCTGGTTGCCCCGCTGATCGACTTAGTAAACAACTCTCTGGAAACAGGCGTGGTTCCAGAGGACTGGAAGAGGGCAGGCATGGTCTCGCTACACAAGAGCAGCAGCAGGGAGGAGGCTGGCAACTGTATACCAGTCAGTCTCACCTCGGTGGTGGGGAAATTAAAGGAAACTCTGTTAAAGAAAAGGATGGTAGAGCATCTTGAAGCCAATGAGCTGCAAGACCAGAGGCAGAATGAATTAATGGGGGGGGATGGTCATGCCAGACAAATCTGATTTGATTTGTTTTGTCTGGGTGACCAGAAGTGAGTGGTGAATTCTAAAAACTGGTTAACGGATAGGAGATAGAGGATGGTGGTTAATGGCACTTGTAACATAGCAATTAATTTTTCATGAAACAGATCATTTTTATAGTGTGAAACAGTACATGTGACTTGAACCCAACTGTGCATTAATCCCTGAGATATGCCCACTGATGTAATACCCAAAACAGCCACATACTGAAGGAGCAAATTGTGTTCCCTACCCACCCACCTAGTTGACACTGTTGCTATCGGCACAACTTTAATAGATCGGCACGCATCATCAGACTCTCTGTGCAACTATAAGACAAGCATCAAAGATAACAGCAGTACACCAGGAAAATACAGAGAATAATGCATGGGCAACCATACACAACAAGGCTGTGTTTCCATCGAGGGGTTGAGATGACAGCATATGAACCTCAAGAGCGAAGCTTGAGAGGTCCATGCTGTCATCAAAACCCTGAAATGGAAACACATGCCGAGTTGTGTGTGGTTGACCATGTTTTATTTTATAGTATATGTTTTTTACACTAGAGTGACAGACCCCCACTGAAGTGAAAACAAAAAATCGTGCCATTTCTTTGTTCTACTCACTTATCAAAATCAAATTTCCAGAGTTTTGAAAGGCGAAAGGTATGACTTTGGGCACTGGGTAGTTAGTAAGTAGCTAGATGTAGAATAAATGAGAAATTTAAAATTGTATGACCTTGGAACTGTGCATAACAACTGTTCGGAATGCACATAACAACATTTTAGAATTCGCATAATGGTTTAGAATATGCTTAACAAGGATTTTGAGCAGGTTGATTTTTATACATAACAAAGGGTAACCATATACTATAAACATTGTATTCCCACATATCGTAAGCCGACCACTGATCCAGTAAAAGTAGTCACTGAGAGCAGGCAATGTAGAAGCAGCAGATCTCCATGCAATCAGAAGCGCAGTTACCCAGACACCGTATGTACATCGGCTGAACAAGCAATGACAGTATTTCAAATGTGACGGCCAATACATGTGCAAGCAACACAAGTCCTTATAATATTTCACTCCTTGCAGTGCACAGCGCTGTAAACTTTAATTACCATGGAGTGCCGGACAATTTTTTCCAGTAAGCCGTAGATTGTTCAGTAGTTCTGGGTCACTCAGTAATGTTGCGCCGTATAGCAGTGGCATGCAAATCTCTTATGGAAAGTGACGATCACTGGCGTGTAAGTAATATATGCAAAATAGCATTATGCAGCCTAGAAATTATTGCATGGGTGTAGGAAATATTGGCGAGTGTTTGAACAAGTTATACATAGTTTGTTTACAGGATGATTTTAGTACTGCAGTTATAGAACAACATCAATCTTATACTTCCAGTCTTACTTACCAAGTAATATTTCAGCAGTCATGATATTAATGCACACCTTCTGCTTTTCACGCTACCTACTTTCTGCTAAGTAAAATATCCAAAACTGTGATAGCTTTATAACTATCACTTGCAACACATTCCGTGTTACAAGCACATTAATCCCCTCGAAAGGAGGCATTTTCTAGGAATTAAAGCAAGCAAAGCAATCTTTATTTATGTAGTGCCTTTCTTAAAACCAAGACGCTTTACAAATTAACCATAAACATACAAATTAATAAAATTATGAATATATAATTAAAAATGAATTAAAATCATCTGGGAAGGCCATCTGAAAGAGAGAAGTCTTAAATTCTGACTTGAATCTCTCGACAGTCAGGCATTCTCTCAACCAACGAGGCAGGGAATTCCACAGGGTAGGGTCTGCAAAGGAAAAAGCTCAGGCACCAGATGTCTTCAGACATATCCTGGGAATCTCAGGCAATCCCTTGTCGGCAGATCAGAGAGGGCGGTAGGGAGTCAGGAGCTCTTGCAGGTAGCTGGGTCCCAGTTCGTGTATGGCTTTAAAGGTCAGAAGACTGACCTTAAAGGTGATCCGCCACTGAACAGGCAGCCAGTGCAGTCCAGGCAGCACAGGTGTAATATGGCTGGTCCTAGATGTACCGGTCAATAGCCTGGCTGCAGTGTTCCACACTAGCTGCAGGCGGTGGGTATCAACCCCAGGAAATCCTAGGTAGAGGGCACTGCAGTAGTCAAAGCGGGTGGTGATGAAGGCGTGGACCAATGTAGGAAGGTCATCTGGGGAGCCAGGTGTTTCACTCAGGCGATGTTCCCCAGGTGGTAAATAGAGGATTTGACAATGGCAGACACCTGGGATTTCAGGGTCAAACCGTCATCAAAAACAACACCCAGGTTACGCACCTGGTCAGAGGTAGTGAGCTGGATACCATTGAGTCATATGCCAGACGCCTGCCCAGTCCCCAAGCCCACCCCTGGATGACCAGGGTCCACAACCAACACTTCAGTCTTGTCCGGGTTCAACCTCAGCCAGCTGGTGCTCATCCAGTCCTTGCTCTCGGCGAGACAGTGGTTAAACACACAGACTGCACCCCCCCCCCATTCAGATAGAAAGGACAGAAACAGTTGAGTGTCATCTGCCTAGCAGTGAAAACTCAAACCGTATCACCTAATGACATCTCCTAATGGCAGCATATACACTACAAACAACATGGGCACCAGTATGGAGCCCTGTGGGGTCCCAAAGGACAGGGAAAGGGCATCAGAGGAATAAATTCCAATGACCACCCTCTGAGACCTGCCTGTGAGGAAGGTTCAAAACCATTCTAGGACTGTCCTTGAAAGTCCACAGAGACACCACAGGCACTCCAAAAGCACACCATGGTCCATAATGTCACCCAGTCATAGTACTGTATAAGGACAGTACAGCACATCCACAACATGGCCCCCATCCAACTCCCTCGTCACCCAGTCATAGTACTGTATAAGGACAGTACAGCACATCCACAGCATGGCCCCCATCCAACTCCCTCCTCACCCAGTCATAGTACCATGTAAGGACAGCACAGCACATCCACAGCATGGCTCCCATCCAACTCCCTCCTCACCCAGTCATAGTACCGTGTAAGGACGGCACAGCAGCTCCACAACACCAGCGGCCCCCCCATCCAACTCCCTCCTCACCCAGTCATAGTACCGTATAAGGACAGCACAGCACATCCACAACATGGCCCCCATCCAACTCCCTCGTCACCCAGTCATAGTACCGTATAAGGACAGCACAGCACATCCACAACATGGCCACCGTCCAACTCCTACGTCAGCAGTCATAGTACCATATAAGGACAGTACAGCACATCACAACATGGCCCCGTCAACTCCTCGTCACCCAGTCATAGTACCGTATAAGGACAGTACAGCACATCCAGTATGCCCTCAGCTCCAACTCCCTCACACCCAGTCATAGTACCGTATAAGACAGTACAGCACATCCACAGCATGGCCCCCGGCCCAACTCCTCGTCACCCAGTCATAGTACCGTATAAGGACAGTCAGCACATCCACAGCATGGCCCCATCCAACTCCTCCTCACCCAGTCATAGTACCGTATAAGGACAGTACAGCACATCCACAGCATGGACCCCATCCAACTCCCTCCTCACCCAGTCATAGTACCGTATAAGGACAATACAGCACATCCACAGCATGGCCCCCATCCAACTCCCTCCTCACCCAGTCATAGTACCGTATAAGGACAGTACAGCACATCCACAGCATGGCCCCCGTCCAACTCCTCCTCACCCAGTCATAGTACCGTTATAAGGACAGTACAGCACATCCACAGCATGGCCCCGTCAACTCCCTCCTCACCCAGTCATAGTGCCGTGTATAAGGACAGTACAGCACATCACAGCATAGCTACGTCAACTCCTCCTCACCCAGTCATAGTACCGTATAAGGACAGTACAGCACATCCACAGCATGGCCCCGTCCAACTCCCTCCTCACCCAGTCATAGTACCGTATAAGGACAGTACAGCACATCCACAGCATGGCCCCGGTCCAACTCCCTCCTCACCCAGTCATAGTACTGTATAAGGACAGTACAGCACATCCACAGCATGGCCCCGTCCAACTCCCTCCTCACCCAGTCATAGTACCGTATAAGGACAGTACAGCACATCCACAGCATGGCCCCGTCCAACTCCCTCCTCACCCAGTCATAGTACTGTATAAGGACAGTCTGGCACATCCACACAGCATGGCCCCGTCCAACTCCTCCTCACCCAGTCATAGTACCGTATAAGGACAGTGCGGCACATCCACAGCATGGCCCCGTCCAACTCCTCCTCACCCAGTCATAGATACACGTATAAGGACAGTCACGACATCCACAGCATGGCCCCGTCCAACTCCTCCTCACCCAGTCATAGTACCGTATAAGGACAGTCGGCACATCCACAGCATGGCCCCCGTCCAACTCCTCCTCACCCAGTCATAGTACCAGTATAAGGACAGTGCGGCACATCCACAGCATGGCCCCGTCCAACTCCTCCTCACCCAGTCATAGTACCAGTATAAGGACGATGCGGCACATCCACAGCATGGCCCCGTCCAACTCCTCCTCACCCAGTCATAGTACCGTATAAGGACAGTCGGCACATCCACAGCATGGCCCCGTCCAACTCCTCCTCACCCAGTCATGAGTACCGTAAGGACAATGCGGCACATCCACAGCATGGCCCCGTCCAGCTCCCTCCACCCCAGTCATAGTACCGTGTATAAGGACAGTCCGGCACATCCACAGCATGGCCCCGTCAACTCCCTCCTCACCCAGTCATAGTACCGTATAAGGACAGTGCAGCGCATCCACAGCATGGCCCCGATCCACTCCTCCTCACCCAGTCATAGTACACCGTGTAAGGACAGTGCGGCACATCCACAGCATGGCCCCGTCAACTCCCTCCTCACCCAGTCATAGTACCGTATAAGGACAGCGGCACATCACAGCATGGCCCCCGTCCAACTCCCTCCTCACCCAGTCATAGTACCGTATAAGGACAGCACGGCACATCCACAGCATGGCCCCCGTCCAACTCCCTCCTCACCCAGTCATAGTACCGTATAAGGACAGCACGGCACATCCACAGCATGGCCCCCGTCCAACTCCCTCCTCACCCAGTCATAGTACCGTATAAGGACAGTACGGCACATCCACAGCATGGCCCCCGTCCAACTCCCTCCTCACCCAGTCATAGTACCGTATAAGGACAGTACGGCACATCCACAGCATGGCCCCCGTCCAACTCCCTCCTCACCCAGTCATAGTGCGTGATAAGGACAATGCGGCACATCACAGCATGGCCCCCTGTCCAACTCCCTCCTCACCCAGTCATAGCACCGTATAAGGACAGTACGGCACATCCACAGCATGGCCCCTGTCCAACTCCCTCCTCACCCAGTCATAGTACCGTATAAGGACAGTACGGCACATCCACAGCATGGCCTCCGCCCAACTCCCTCCTCACCCAGTCATAGTACCGTATAAGGACAGTACGGCACATCCACAGCATGCCCCGTCCAACTCCCTCCTCACCCAGTCATAGTACCGTATAAGGACAGCACAGCACATCCACAGCATGGCTCCGTCAACTCCCTCCTCACCCAGTCATAGTACCGGTATAAGGACAGCGGCACATCCACAGCATGGCCCCCGTCCAACTCCCTCCTCACCCAGTCATAGTACCGTATAAGGACAGCACGGCACATCCACAGCATGGCCCCGTCCAACTCCCTCCTCACCCAGTCATAGTACCGTATAAGGACAGTACGGCACATCCACAGCATGGCTCCCGTCCAACTCCCTCCTCACCCAGTCATAGTACCGTATAAGGACAGTAAGGCACATCCACAGCATGGCTCCCGTCCAACTCCCTCCTCACCCAGTCATAGTACCGTATAAGGACAGTAGGCACATCCACAGCATGGCTCCCGTCCAACTCCCTCCTCACCCAGTCATAGTACTGTATAAGGACAGTACGGCACATCCACAGCATGGCTCCCATCCAACTCCCTTCTCACCCAGTCACAGTACTGTATAAGGACAGTACAGCACATCCACAGCATGGCCCCCATCCAACTCCCTCCTCTCCCAGTCATAGTACCGTATAAGGACAGTACAGCACATCCACAACATGGCCTCCATCCAACTCCCTCATCACCCAGTCATAGTACTGTATAAGACTGGTCTGGCAGGATCTTCCTGAAACAAACCCGTGCTGCCTCACATCCTGCAGGTTGTTGCCCTCCAGAAATTCCACCAGTCTGTCCTTTAGTATTGTCTCCTTGAGCTTTCCCACTATGGACGTCAGACTGACTGGCCGATAGTTCCCTGGCTCATCCCTTGGACCACTTTTATGTAATGGTACCACATGGGCCATCCTCCAGTCCTGAGGCACCTCCCCCATTTCCAGCAAGGTGCTGAACAGGTCCGCCAGTGGTTCTGCTAGAACCTCTGCCATCTCCCGCAGCACCTTGGGGTGGATACCATCTGGCCCCAGTGCTTTATTCACCTTCAGTGATCTTAGCCCTTCCAAGACTCCGCTACCCTCTAACCTACTGTCTGTTAACTCACACCCCCAACCCCTCTTGGTAATGGACCCCCTCCTCCCTTGTGGATACTGAGCAGAAGTACTCATTCAGTGCTTCTGCTTGTTCCTTCCCCTTTTCTACCCACTCCTCCCCCCTTTTTATCCTCACTATACTGTCCCTGCACTTCTTTTTCGACCTGACGTATCTAGAAAAGTCTTTCTCCCCTCCTTTAATTCCCTGCGCTAATCTGAGTTCCCTAGTAGCTTTCACACCCCTTACCCTCTTGGTCACCTTCTTGGACTATTTGGTGTACTCCTCCCTGTCCTCCCCCTTCCTCGTCCTTCTGAACCTCTGGTACCCCGCTCTTGTTCCTCTAACCCCCTCTATCACCTCCCTGTTCAGCCAGCATGGTCTCTTTGCTCTGTTCATCTAACTCTGTAGCCTGGTACATGTTTCCATTGCTTGTGTGGTTCCTTGCTTTATTATGTCCCACTTTTGTGCTGTCCCCATCCCCCGCTTTATTATTCCGAGTCTCCCCTTCAGCATTTCCCCCAATCCACCTTCCTGAAATCCACCACCTTTGTTGCTGATCCCCCCCGCTCCCTGCTCATTGTGATGTTAAGCCACATCGTTTGATGATCTCTGTCAGCTAATGGATCTCCCACCCTTACATCCCCCACTGCCTCACTGTTAGATAGTACCAGGTCTAGCGTGTTCCCCGGTCTTGTGGGTTCAGCAACTAGCTGTGCCAGGAACCCCTCCTGGAATGCATCCAAGAGGACCCTCTCTCTGGCACTGGAAGTGACCGGCATGGTCCAGTCCACCCCCAGCAGGTTGAAATCCCCCACTATGACCACCTTCCCTCTCCTACATACCCTACTGATTTGATCCCAAAGTTCCCTGTCCCTTTCCACTCTCTGGGATGGCGACCTACACACCACCCCCAACCTCAGCTTCCTTCCCCTTGAGTCCAGGAGCTGTAGCCACATTGCCTCCATATACCTCTCTTCCTTTTCATCCCTTGTACATTTGATCTCCTCCCACACGTAGATAGCCACCCCCCTCCCCTCCCTTCCCCACGGTCCTTTCTGTACAGTCTGAAAACTGGGATTGCCAGGTCCCAGTCCTGGTGCTCTGTGGTCCACGTTTCTGTGATGGCTGCGATGTCCACCCTCCCTACAGCCAAGAGTGCCTGAAGCTCCACTGCCTTGTTACCAAGGCTTCTCACATTCACCAAGACCACCCTCCACCCCATCACCCTTCCCTCCTTTTCCAGATTCCCCTTCCCACCCTGCCCATTCTGGACTAAATCCCCAAGTACCTTCTTATTAGCTTGGGGGGTAGGCTTATCTGGTCCCTGGGTACCTCACCTATAGTCTGACCCCTGCCCCCCAGCTAGTTTAAATTCACTTTTGTTGCTGTATACTCCTGCAGCTTCTGCTTTAAAACCCTCTTTCCCTCCCAACTTAGGTGCAGCCTATCTCCTGCATCAAGCTCACTATTGTCCCAGGTCTGCCCCCCCCCACCCATGTCCTTTTGATCTACACCACTCCTTCAGCCACATGTTGAATTCCCTTATCCTCTCCTTCCTCACTGTACTCACTCGGGGTACTGGGAGCACCTCCAAAAAGGCAACCGTCTCACCCTTCTTCCTCGCACAGCTTTCCCAATTCTCCAAGCCTTCCTTGCACCACCTCTGCGGTCTCCCCTGCAGGTCGTTAGTCCCCACCTGCACCGCTATGCGCGGTCTCCCCTGCAGGTCGTTAGTCCCCACCTGCACCGCTATGCGCGGTCTCCCCTGCAGGTCGTTAGTCCCCACCTGCACCGCTATGCGCGGTCTCCCCTGCAGGTCGTTAGTCCCCACCTGCACCGCTATGCGCGGTCTCCCCTGCAGGTCGTTAGTCCCCACCTGCACCGCTATGCGCGGTCTCCCCTGCAGGTCGTTAGTCCCCACCTGCACCGCTATGCGCGGTCTCCCCCTTCCCCTCCTCACGCGTCTCAGAGTTGCTCGCCCCGCTCTGTCTGCCCTTAGACCTGGTATGGCTTCCACCCATATGTGACTATGCCGTTCCCCTCTACCGCCCCATCTGATCTCTTTAAGTATGGAATCCCCCACCACTAATACACCCTCTTCCTTCGTTGAACCACTTAAGCCCACTTCCCCCTGCCCGTGTACTCATTTCTGGCTTCCTTTTCACTAGGATCACTACTCCTGCTTCCATTGCTCCCCCCCATCTTTCCATCCCCTTCCCCTCTTACTTGCTGTCCTTCCATCTCCACCCATCCCCCCGCACCCCAGCCCTGCTGCCCTATCCTCCTGGCTGTTACCCACTTCGTCAGTCCTATGGCCTCCCATCCCCTTCCACCTTGTATGCACTCCGCCTCCCCTGCATCTCTTCCTCCTCTCCTCCCCATACCTCTTCTCCCTGTATCTCTTCCTCCCTCTCCTCCCCCTGTATCTCTTCCTCCCTCTTCTCCCCATCCAGGGTCAACAGTGTTTCAAATCTGTCCCCCCCACTTTCATTTTGGTCTGCAAACTCTCTGCTCTCCTATCCTGTGACACTCCCCTCCTGGTAGACCCAACCTTAGTCCATCCTTCATTGCTGGACGGTCTGTCCCCATTGATGTCCGCCACCCCTCCCTCCTTCTCTTGACCCATGTGAGGAAGTACTACTTCACTGAAAGGGTGATAGACACCTGGAACAGACTGCCAGTAGAAGTGGTGGAGGCAGGAACAGTAGGGGTCTTCAAGCATGCATGGGATAGCATAGGGGAATATTAGGAAATAGGCAGGGAGGAGGAGGGAGGGTCTCCAGAGACCAGTTAGGGTCTACAGAGACAGACTAGGCAAGGATCATCCGGGCAGGGTGGGTGGGTGAAGCTGTCCTTTTCTGGGGACAAATTCTGTGTTTCTAGTTTTAATCTGGTTAGCCACTCTGTTTTGATGCATTGGTTTGTGCAGGAAACTGCATTTTCACTTTCCCAGTTACAGGCAGTCTGTGTTTCTGCCCTTTGTCTCCAGTACTGGATTATACAATGGTATCCAGATTCAACTGCCCATGTGTATAGAGAACGCTTAAAGAGTATTTGGCCTTGGCAGACCTGTCAGTGCAGTGGTAGTGCCACCGCTCAACCGTGACCCAGGTTCAGAAATGAGACAGAGTCGTTGGAGGGGGGTGCGTTCGGGTCTGGGGGGAAAAGAACTGAGTGTCCCACAGGAAGCTCTCCTCTTCTAGGGTGGGAGGGTTGCAAGCTCTGCTGTATGACCCCCAATGCAGCAATCACAGATGGAAGTACAAGCCGGAGCCACAGTGGGCAGGTGGGCACCTCCTGATGGCAACATGGGCACACTTGCATGCTTGTGTCACTTGTTCTCCTGGCCCACGAGGCACTCAGGAGTTTGGGGAACAATGCAAAAAGTGCCTATGTGCTGAGCTTGATGATTTGGCAAACCTCTGCAGACCCCACACCACCGACTGGGCATCCTACTTCCACCTGGGCTGAACACCCAAGGGGCTTGAGAAACTCTGAAGGCTGCAACACAGGGGGTCAACTGTGGGGCACTAGAGGTAGGTGGCGAACTGCCAGAGACAGTGATTGATGGTGCACCAGTGATGAGGGCCAGCATTGCTGACCAACAAAAACAAAAACACTGACAAAAATCAATTTCTTGCCTCAACCAGAGAAGCTGTTGGCACTTGGTCCTGTTGTTTGCTGATTCCTGATTTTAACTCAGTACACAAACATACCAGGGATGTTATGTCCTGTTTGAACCTGTTTTCTTCTGTTTTCCTTCAGGTGATCTATGTTGCCAGGAACGACAAAGACACCGCTGTGTCATATTACTTCTTCGACAAGATGAACCTGGTTCAGCCAGAACCAGGGACCTGGGAGGAATATCTGCCAAAATTCATGCAGGGAAACGGTACTGATCAAAGGTTTAAAGGGGCAGTCTTAATGTTTGGGTACTGGAGCACTGTCACTCTCTGGGTACTGACCAAGGATTTAAAGGGGACACTGCCACTTTCTGGGTACTGACCAAGGATTTAAAGGGGGATGGGGAAGCTACACACTATGGGTGCTAGCTGCACACTTGAGCAGACTTAGATAGACCAGGTGGTCTGTTTCTGCTGGCAAATCTTTATTTTCGTAAAAGGGCTATGTCACTCTCTGAGTAATGACCAAGGATTTAAAGTTGCACCGTGACTTTCTGGGTACTGATCAAGGATTTAAAGGGGCAGTATCATTTTCTGGGTACTGACCAAGGATTTAAAGGAGGGTTTTAAAGGAGGGTAATAGTAAATAGAGTCCACTCTGAAGAAAGGGGGGTTACTAGTGGGTTACCGCAGGGTTCAATACTGGGACCGGTCCTCTTTAATGTCTTTATAAGTGACACGGCAGAGGGACTGGAATGAAAAGTGTGTCTCTTTGCAGACGACACACAGATCTGCAACAGGGTCAATACAGAAGTTGGGGTGGAAAGGATGAGAAGGGGCTTGGCAAGGTTGGAGTAATGGTCAAATGTATGGCAGCTTAGATTCAACACAAAGAAGTGTAAAGTAATGCGTCTTGGAAACAAAAACCCAGGGGAAGAGTACACAATGCGAGGTGAGATACTAACATCAACAAAAATGGAAAGGGACCTGGGAGTTGTCAAATCAGATGACCTAAAGGTGGGCAAGCAATATGAGAATGAAGTAAAGAGGGCTGGTGAGATACTGGGATGCACAGGGAGAGGCATCACTAATAGAAAACAGGAAGTTGTTATCCCTCTGTACAGACAGTTGGTGAGACCCCAGCTGGAGTACTGCATGCATTTCTGGAGACCCCATCTCCACAAGGACATAGACAGAATGGAAGCTGTTAAGAGGAGGGCAACTAAAATGGTGCAGGATCTGCACTACAAGACATACGAAGAGAGATTAAAGGAGCTTAATATGTATACCCTTGAGGAGAGGAGGTGGGGGGTTATGATAGAAACTTTCAAATACCTCAAGAGACTCAACAAAGTCCAAGAGGGTAGCATCTTTCAGAAAAAGAGATGTGCAAGAACAAGGGGGCACAATTTGAAGATAGAGGGGGGACAGTTCAGAGGTACTGCAAGGAAGTCTTTTTTCACAGAGAGGGTTGTGGATACATGGAACAGCCTTCCTGAGGTGGTAGTGGACTCAAAAACAGTGGGGGAATTCAAGAATGCATGGGACAGACATAAGGCAATTCTAGTGTGGGGTAGGAGGAAGTAGGCTGTTGGTTAACTAGGATCTGCAGCTTATCTGTTAGGTATGGAAATGGGCAGATTAGGTGGGCCAAGTGGTCCTTATCTGCCATCAAAGTCTATGTTTCAATGTTTCTTATGTTAAAGGGGCACTGTCACTCTCTGGGTATTGACCAAGGATTTCATGGGGGCTGCGACTGTCTGTGTACTGACCAAGGATTTAAAGGGGGCTGTTACTTCCTGGGTCCTGACCAAGAATTTAAAGTGGGGTTGTAACTCTCTGGTCCTTGACCGTATTGAACAAGGATTTAAAGGAGGCACCGTTACATTCACAAAGGATTAAATGGGGGCCATACCTGGTCGGCAGGAGCATTTTAACCTATGCCTTTCTTTTTTTAGACATTGTTATTCAAAACTTCATCTACATTCTGCAATACAGATAGCATAAACTGACTTAAAATGAAGAAGTCCAGTCCCTCTGACACCTTATTTCATTACTATCACCATTTCTAAATGTTTTCTAAGCAGGCTTACTTTTGCCAACACATTTCACCTTTTATCTTCTGCCATGCATGAGACACCTCCCCCCCCACACACACACACACACTTTCAGTCTGCTTCACTGCTTTTTTCTGCTGAAATAATAAACGGTGCACTCCTTCTAATATGGCTCAGTTGAGGTTTTCATCAGCATTCTCTGTTGTTTTTGAACACTAAGGCCTGGATATTCAGAAATGCGCCATTCCCTGGTGCAAGACCGGTGCAGCACAAGTAAACTGCTTATGCAAGGCGCACCCAAACCATATTCAGAGATCATGCGCCTGAACAGCCATGTGCAAGATGGCTGAATATGGCTAAGATGCACCATGGCACAACTAAAGATGCGCCAGCGCAACCAGGGAGGCGCAGAGCAGATCTGAGCACAACACCAGTTAGCAGGGCAGGAGCAACAGGTAGTAGGAAAGACACAGAACTAAGGCAGCACAGAGGAAGGGGCCCAGGAGACCCCGCAGAGCACACCCCAGACACAGTGGCCACCAGCCCCCTGGCACAATGATACCCATGGCCCCCCCCACACTGGTGCCGCACTACCCCTGCATGATGCCACAGCCCACATCCCCTGTGCAGAACAGCCATGGAAGGTGGAAGTCCAAAAATCCCAGGAGGTCAAGTCACCAAGGGGACCCGCACCCCAATCATGGCACCCCTACCGCCATGGCAGTGAACAGCACCCCAATGGCCCCATGGGCCAGCATGCCCTACCCAAGCACCCCCAGGTACACACACCAGGCCATGGGACACAGCGGTACACCCAGCACAGACCCCACAGCCTCCATGGTGCCACCAGTGACCCGCCCCACACCCACGGTGACCCCAGGAACAGGGAACAAACAGCTTCAGCATGGCTCCCCATGCCACCTGCAAATCAGACACAGACACAGAAATGTACCACAAAAGCATTTATATAATACAAAAGAGGAAGTACAAAAAGCATACATAGGGACAAGCGAGGGGGTGAGGGAGAGGGGTCTGCACAGTTGGAGGAGGAAATGCTGGGGAAGAGAAATAGGAGGGGAAGGGGTAATGATGGCTGGACCCCTCAACGACAGGCCAGGGACCTCTCCAGGGCTCACAGTGCAATCTGGATCCCCACAGCCACACGTAGGATCCTCCACTGTAGTGTGATCACCATTGCCAGGTCCTGTGGTTGCAGTAGGGCTGCCCTCCTGGCAACAGGCTGACATGCACCTAAGGGAAGGGACAAGAGAGGCAATCGGTGCACTGCACAAATGACACCCACCCACCCATGGCACTGCGGACAGTGGTGGAAAGCACTACAGGGGTACACAATGTACCCGTGCCATGTTGTCAACCCCAGCAATCCAACCGGTACACCCAATGGTGCAGACAGGTAGACAGTGTAGCCCGCTGGCACCATGCGCACATGGACATGGGCACATGGCACAGGGTGGCAGCATTGATGCAGCACACAAGGCACTGGCCAGGTGCACAGCCCCCAATGGCTGGCCACACGCCGCCAACAGACATGCCACAGTGGAATGACAGATGGACCATGTGCCACACACAGCCAACCTGGCACAAGGCTGGTCCCACCATGGCCATACCCTGCACCCTCTGCCCACTCACAGTGACAGGCACCACCACAGTGACCACCCTTACCTGCACCCCTCCGACCCTTGCGAGCACTGTCCTGTGGCCTATCCCAGGCCCTCACGCTGTCCGTGGCCTCCCTTGCCCATCTGCGGTCCTCCGGCCCTGTGGACAACATGTAGAAAGGAGGACATAAGTATACACGCATGAAAGGTTCCCCGCCACCCCATGGCCCACATTGCACATGGCTGACACCCAGCACAGCCCCCCTCCAACACACCAGCATATGCGCCACACATGCCATGGACATGCATGATGACTGTGGATGCAGGGACAGTCCTACCCCAGCAGTGAAGCACGCTGCCCAAGCCTGTGAAAACTATGGTTGGGCACATGGGCATGCATGCCAGCAGCACACACCTACCTGGCTGAGGTACAGCCCCACAATGCACCCTCTACTGCAGCCATCACAGCACATCAGGGCTCCTGCACCGGAAGTCCCTGTACTGGTGGCGATACTGCTCAGCCGACAGCACCACACCCGTGTGCCTTTCGAGGGCCCGCGACACGGTCTGCCACACCTGCCCCCGTGCCTGTTGGAGTGGCACCTGGCCATAGAGCTGGACCACAAACAGCTGGACCACTGCCACCTTGTTCACGAGCTCGATGTCCGACCAGTTGTGCACCCGACAGTCATGTCTGCTTGTCATTGTCAATTGCAATGCAGTTCTGGGCCTCCGCAGTGGAAAACACACATGGTGACAGCACGTGTGCAGTGTGTGATAGGGTGCAACAGCATGCAATCACACATCGTGAAGATGCGTGATGTGGATGCACAATGCAGGTCAACAGTGTGTGTGTCCGGGCATGCACACCACATGCATGACCCACCCCTGTGCGGTGTCATGACCCCGAGCCAGAGGTGACAGGTCTGACCCGTGCAGTGTCGTCGCGTAGTGGGTTGCGCTGGTACATCAGGCGACGCAGTGCATGATAGGCCCATGTGGGGGCAATACATGCACACAGCGGGTGGTACACCACGAGCATGTGCAGGACATGCACCATGGAGTTGCTCCGGCACAACACTGCTGAGCACGGTGCAAATTTGTGATATTCAGTCGCCTTATGCAAATGACATTATCAGCCAATGTGCAGCACAGTTGGGTGCATTAGCATATAATTTATCATTGCGCAAAAGCAAATTTGCATGCGATGTGCCTTATAAGCGCCAGGGAACAGCACAGGCCACGGACCGGTATTACAACTTTGGCAGGTAAGTGGAGTCTGTTGCAGCAACACACAGGGATGTTGCAGCGGTGCTAGGTGGGACTGCCCAGGGCCATGTTGGCACTGATGCACTGTGCTGTCCATGTTCACAGATGGCAACATGTCGGGACAAGAGGAGGGTGAGAAGCGTGGGCCTGCTTGCAAGCGCAGACCCAGCTTTACTAGGGGGGAGACTGATGCCCTGTTTGAGGCATACCTGGACAGGATGACCCTGTTGAACGGTGCCTTGGGCACACCGCACAACAGGGCCATCGGATGGGGTGAGGTGGCGGCCTATGTGAACCAGCACAGCAGCCACCAGTGGTTGGCACAGGAGTGCCGCAGGAAGGTCGGGACAGACAGGCGGCACATAAAGGAGAAGGTGGCAGCCATAAGAGTGTGCTGTAGTGCCACTGGTGGAGGGCCAGTGAACGCACCCACACTGACGCCAACGGAGGAGTTAGTGTCGGCCACCGTCTGCTGCACCTCAGTAGTGGGTGTGCCCGGAAGGGGCTTCCAGATGGGTGGCAGTCCATCACTGCATGGTATGTATGTTACTCATGCACATGTACTGGCCCGGACGGTGTGTACAGGGGCATGCCAGTGTGCATGCCACTGTCCTACATGCCACAGGTGCATGTGCGCACCCCATGCATGGCACACTGCTGACCACATACACTAGCAGTGTACATGGGGGGGGGCACATGGGGGCTATACACCACTGGCATTCCTTTCCTCTTCTGCAGTACCAGTATTACTCCGTGCAGTGAATGGGGTGCCGGCAGTGTCCACGGCCCCTGTGGATGGACCATCAATGTCCACTGGCATCCATGGCCCCGACAGGCCACAGATGAGTACCACGGTGCATGTGGACTTCCTTGGCCTGGGGTCGGACAAGGCCCTGGAAGTGTTTCTGCAGGATGCCTGCCTTGGTGTGTTGTGTGCAGAGACACAGGTTGGGGCGGGTTCCGACTCTGACAGCACACTGATCCTGGAATGCGTGTGCGATATTGTGGAGGAGTCACCCCTGCTTGCATTACAGGCGGTATCAAGCCCCAGCACCGTGCCCGCAGCTGCACAGCTGCCTGCCAGCACTGCAGGTGCAGCATTGTGTGGAATCACTGCCATTCCCTGTGTGGGTGGTGGCACTGCCACAGTTGCACAGGCGCAGGGAGACATACAGCAGACGGACGGGCGGCAGCAGCAGGCTGCGGGTGCCACTGGGCAGCCGGACATGGGTCCCACTGCTGGTGTGCCTGCCGTGCCCCTTCCCACTGTAGGCCCCACAATGCAGCATCCACTGGAGAGGGAAGCTGTATGGCGTGGCAGGTCACCCACAGCCGATCGGGGTCCTGGCCAGGAGGCGCAGAATGTAGACCGGCTGGCTAAGCACACCCAGCTGCTGCGGGCATTCATTAAGCAACAGGTGCTGCTCATCACTGGGGTGCGTGCACTGTGGGCAGAGGTGTACCAGCTAGCCGAGCAGCAGGACGGGGGCACTGCGCAGATCCTGGAGGGGCTTCAGCGCATGCAGGAGGCCATGACTGTGGCCCTGGACCGCATTGCCAGTGCCATTGTGGATGACTTTGCGTTGCTGGCTACCACTGGGAGCGGCCATGCACAGGAGACCCCCTGCAGCATGCTGTCCACCCCATGGGCCCTGTTGGGTGACCCCATCACAGCGGACCCTGGGCTCGGATGTAGGCATCCCTGGCATGCCCGAGGCTGGCCTGTTCATCCGCCTACATACCCCCGTGAGGACTCGGTCACGGTCCCATACATCTACTCCTGGGGGGGGGCATCAGACACCCCCCCATGGCCGATGCATAGCCTGCAGCTGCTGATAGGCCCTGGTGTGGCTGCCCACGTGGCCGTGGCAGTTGTGGAACCATACAGCTCACCTGAGGTGTGGTCTGCCCTGTCTGCTGCTGCTGCTGCCCAGTGCACACACAGGCGGTGTGTCTGCATCATACATGTGGTGGCACGCATGCGTAGTGTGCCGCATGCTGCCTGTGTATGCATGCCAGGCTTCTGGGACATGTGGCATGGGCATGATGAGGGCAGCTTAGCGCTGGTTACGCCTCTGCACCAGTGACATGCTTCTGATCCACACCACGTTCCACTGCCTCTCTGTGTGTGTGTGTGTGTGTGTGTGTGTGTGTGTTGCTGTGTGTTGCTGTGTGTAGGTGAGTGACACTGCCTCCCCATCCCTGCTTAGTGCCACATTCTGTGCATGCCACTCACCGTGCATGTCCCTGCAACTGGGCTTTAATGCCAAAAAGTGCAAGGTGCTGCATTTTGGGATGAAGAACCCAAGGAGGAGTTACCAGCTAGGGGGAGTGCAGCTAGCCCAGACAGAGGAGGAGAAGGATCTGGGTGTGCTCATTACAGGGTCAATGAACAACTCGGCACTATGTAGGAAGGCAGCTGCAAAGGCCAACAAAATGCTGGGTTGTATTGCAAGGGGTATATCCTCAAGGAGGAGGTGGTGATTCTGCCACTGTATGAGGTCATTTAGACCACACCTGGAGTACTGCGTGCAGTACTGGCGTCGTATCTGAAGAGGACATTAAGTTACTGGAGGGTGCAGCACAGTGCGACAAAAGATGATCAAGGGCTGGGGGACTTCTCATACGAGAGGAGGTTGAAGGAGTTGAACATGTACTCACTGGAGGAGAGGAGAGACAGGGGTGACATGATTGAAACCTTTAAATACATGAAGAAATAAACAAGACGGTACAGGGGCTGTTCAAAGTAAGGGAGGGAGGGACACCAGGGGCCATGATATGAGACTGGAGCGAGGAAGGTTCAGGAGGAGATGAGGAGACACTTTTTACAGAGGGTGGTGGCTGGGTGGAATGCGTTACCTGCTGAAGTGGTATGCAGTAGAACAGTGGACTGCTTCAAACGAGGATGGGACAGGACAAGGGGGAGGGTTAATGAAGGGGAAGGGTGGAAGGGAGGGGCAGCTGCAGAATAAGGGGTGCTAGCTGCACATTCAAGCAGACTTGATAGACCTCTAGGCCTTTATCTGCTGGTAAATTTCGTATGTTCGTATGTGTGTGGTATGCTGGTTTGTGTGGCCCATGCATGTGTGCCACACCACCTACCTGCGTACGCCACAGTGTTCCTGTGCAATCGTGTCATGGTGACGTCAGGCCTACTATATGAGCCAGGATCCCTCCACCTGGGGGGGCTGCACACCCCCCCTCAGTCCATTGTCACCATCATATCCGCTACTGTCGCCCTCCTCAGCCTCAACAGCTGTCCCATGGTCAACGGCCATGTTCTGCAGTATGCAGCAGGCCAGGAATAGGCCGCAGACTTTCAAGGGGCTGTACTGTAGGGCACCACCTGACCTGTCTAGGCACCAGAATTGCGCCTTCAGCATGCCAAATACACACTTGATGATGTTGTGCGTGCCAGCGTGTGCCTTGTTGTAACGTTCCTCTGCAGGGGACGACGGTCACTGGTAGGAGGTGAGCAGCCAGGGCCTTAGCGGGTATGCGCTGTCACCTGTGTGAAGATTGACATGGTTAGCCCTATGCTATGCTGTTCTGCACCCCTTGCCCTGTCCATGGCACCCACACCACCACACACATCTTGCCTCCCCCATCCCCAGGCCTGCCACGCCACTCACCCCTGCCCCGTGCCATACTCACCCACAAGGTGGCCCATGGGGATGTCCCCACATTTGAACCTGTGGCACAGCGCAGAGCTGTGCCAGATGAACGCGTTGTGTGCACTCCCAGGGTGTGTGGCACAGACACTGATTATGCACCCCATGGCATCGTACACCACCTGGCAGCTGATGCTCAGGCTCCCCTTCCTGTTGATGTACGCCATGCCTTCAGGGCCAGGTGGCATGCAGATGCCCACATGGGTGCGATCAGTAGCCCCAATCATGCCAGGGATGAGTGCAACCCTGTGAAAGTCCTGCATGTTTGCTGTATGCTCCACCTATGTGCTGGGGAACCGTATGAACTCTGAAGCACATGGCAGCAGGGCGTTGAGGAACTGTGTGAGAAGGTGGGACATGGCTGACTGGGTGATACCCATGGTGTCCCCTATTTGTCATTGGAAGGTGCCTGTGGTGAGCAAGCACATGACGGCGGTCACCTTGGTCTCCACGTACATGGCATGACTGCGTCTGGTGGGTGCCTGCATCTCCTCACTGCACAGCTCGCAGAGCTGCCTCAGAATGGCCCTGTTTAGGTGGTACCAGCCCTCGCTCTTGGTGTCACTATAGTTCTCGAATGTGATGTGGGTACGTACCACCTGTGTCGGGCATACTGCTGCCAGGCCCTTTGTCAGCCACGTAGCTGTTTCCCCTGCCTCCTCACACCCCTCATTACTGCCTCCATCAGAAAAGGCACATTCTCTCTATCCCTCCTTCTCTTTGTGTGTTCTCCTGGGCGGATGGATGCCTGTCTGTCTGCCTCCCTGGTGTGCTATTTGTGTGTGTGTGTGTGTTTGTATTTTTCTTTCTCTCTCCCCCCCCCTTCCTTTCTCACTCCACCTCTCTGTCTCGCTCTCTCTCTGTTTCTCGGCGCAGGGTTGCGCATCTGCTGTTTGTGTGTTTGCACCCTGTTTTTATGGGAAGAAGTCTGGGCGGCGCATCTTGGGTTTGCTCCGGACTTGCGCCATGGTATCACGGTTGAATGTCCCATTGTGCTGCATATTCATGGGAACTCCCCCTGCACTTGCATGGCATATATTTTAGTTGCGCACTGGCACACTGGGATTTGCACTGTGCCGTAGCTCTTGTTGAATATCGCTTGGTGGTGCATCTTCATACTTGCACCGGCGCAACTCAGTTGTGCCATATACACGTGCTCTGAATATCCGGGCCAAATTGTTTAAAATCAATTTTCTTGCAACTAAAATGAACTAACATGCAGCGGCACTGCTCTTTGACCTTAAAAAGCTGTATAAAAACAGCAGAGAATACTGATGAAAACCTGGCATGAGCCATGCTAAAAGGAACACTCCTTTTATTATTTCAAATGTAAAAGAAAGTAGTAAAGCAGACTCAAAATGGGGAAAGACAGGTATCATACAAGTCAGAGGATCCTCTGTATATGCACAAACTGTTGCCATGGAGATGACTATAAAGTCACAGAGGATGCTAATTTCTGGAGCAGACAAGTAACTGGAGCAAACTCATTTGTACCTCCCTAGCCGCAGGTCACATGACTAGCCAGACTATATGAGAGACCTATTTTGCCACCGTTACACGTGAAGTGCCTTGAGATACACGTGCCCATGTGTCTGTGGTTTGCGATCCATCTCTCAGGTTACTATCGCATGGTTTTCCTTTTTTAGTGGGCTGGGGATCCTGGTACGATCATGTCAAAGGATTCTGGGAGAAGAAGGACCAGCACCGGATCCTCTATATCTTTTATGAAGACATGAAAGAGGTGAGTGATGCACAGACAGACATTGTAGACCGATAACAGATAGACAAGTAACCTGAGATGAGCATATATAGTAATGACAAGAAAATTAATGGATGAACTGCGACTCATACCCAGGAACCCTAAATGCCTTACAGTAGCTTTAATGGCTGATCTATTAAGCAATCTTGTCAGCTAGTTTCCAGGAGCCACATTTGCTGACTGTTTCTGACTGATTTGTCCCTATTCCAAGTTTGGGCTAAAAGTTGATAATTAGACTACATCTAGGTACATTCAAGAACACAGTTCCCCCTACACACCATGCTAGGGTGTTGGCAGATGGAGTGTGTCCAGGTACCTCCAACAGCACAGCATCCCCTACACACCATGCTGGGGTGTTGGTAGATGGGGTGTGTCCAGGTACCTCCAACATCACAGCACCTCTACACACTATGCTGGGGTGTTGGTAGATAGAGTGTGTCCACATACCCCAAAAGCACAGCTCCCCCTACAAACCATGCTGGGGTGTTGGTAAATGGAGTGTGTCCAGGTACCTCCAACTCCACAGTACCCCTACACACCATGCTAGGAAGTTGGTAGATGGAGTATGTCCAGGTACCTCCAACTGCACAGTACCTCCTACACACCATGCAGGGGTGTTGGTGGGTGGAGTGTCAGGTACCTCCAACAGCAGCATCCCCTACACTCCATGCTTGGGTGTTGGTAGATGGAGTGTGTCCTGGTACCTCCAACAGCACAGCACCCGCACACCATGCTGAGGTGTTGGTAGCATGAGTGTGTCCAGGAACCTCCAAAAGCACAGCACCCCCTACACACATATTATGCTGGGGTGTTAGTAGATGGAATGTTCCGGGTACCTCCAACAGCACAGCAACCCCTACACACTATGCTGAGGTGTCAGTAGATGGAGTGTGTCCAGGTACCTCCAACAGCACAGCACTCCCTACACACCATGCTGGGGTGTTGGTAGATGGAGTGTGTCCAGGTACCTCCAACAGAACATCACTCCCTACACACCATGCTGCGGTGTTGGTAGATGGAGTGTGTCCAGGTATCTCCAACAGCACAGCACTCCCTACACACCATGCTGGGGTGTTGGTAGATGGAGAGTGTCGAGGTACCTCCCACGGAATATCACCCCTACACACCATGCTAAGGTGTTAGTAGATGGAGTGTGTCCAGGTACATCCAACAGAACAGCACCCCCTACACACCATGCTGGGATGTTGGTAGATGGAGTGTGTCCAGGTACCTCCAACAGCACAGCTCCCCCTACACACCATGCTGGGGTGTTGGTAGATGGAGTGTGTCCAGGTACCTCCAACAGCACAGCATCCCCTATACACCATGTTGGGGTATTGGTAGATGGAGTGTGTCCAGGTACCTCCAACATCACAGCACCCCTACACACTATGCTGGGGTGTTGGTAGATGGAGTGTGTCCACATACCCCAAAAGCACAGCTCCCCCTACAAACCATGCTGGGGTGTTGGTAAATGGAGTGTGTCCAGGTACCTCCAACTCCACAGTACCCCTACACACCATGCTAGGAAGTTGGTAGATGGAGTATGTCCAGGTACCTCCAACTGCACAGTACCTCCTACACACCATGCAGGGGTGTTGGTAGGTGGAGTGTGTCCAGGTACCTCCAACAGCACAGCATCCCCTACACTCCATGCTTGGGTGTTGGTAGATGGAGTGTGTCCTGGCACCTCCAACAGCACAGCACCCCTGCACACCATGCTGGGGTGCTGGTAGACGGAGTGTGTCCACATACCCCAAAAGCACAGCTCCCCCTACAAACCATGCTGGGGTGTTGGTAAATGGAGTGTGTCCAGGTACCTCCAACTCCACAGTACCCCTACACACCATGCTGGGGTGTTGGTAGATGGAGAGTGTCGAGGTACCTCCCACGGAATATCACCCCTACACACCATGCTAAGGTGTTAGTAGATGGAGTGTGTCCAGGTACATCCAACAGAACAGCACCCCCTACACACCATGCTGGGATGTTGGTAGATGGAGTGTGTCCAGGTACCTCCAACAGCACAGCTCCCCCTACACACCATGCTGGGGTGTTGGTAGATGGAGTGTGTCCAGGTACCTCCAACAGCACAGCATCCCCTACACACCATGTTGGGGTATTGGTAGATGGAGTGTGTCCAGGTACCTCCAACATCACAGCACCCCTACACACTATGCTGGGGTGTTGGTAGATGGAGTGTGTCCACATACCCCAAAAGCACAGCTCCCCCTACAAACCATGCTGGGGTGTTGGTAAATGGAGTGTGTCCAGGTACCTCCAACTCCACAGTACCCCTACACACCATGCTAGGAAGTTGGTAGATGGAGTATGTCCAGGTACCTCCAACTGCACAGTACCTCCTCACACACCATGCAGGGGTGTTGGTAGGTGGAGTGTGTCCAGGTACCTCCAACAGCACAGCATCCCCTACACTCCATGCTTGGGTGTTGGTAGATGGAGTGTGTCCTAGCACCTCCAACAGCACAACACCCTGCACACCATGCTGGGGTGCTGGTAGACGAGGTGTCCACATACCCCAAAAGCACAGCCCCCTACAAACCATGCTGGTGTTGGTAAATGGAGTGTGTCCAGGTACCTCCAACTCCACAGTACCCCTACACACCATGCTAGGAAGTTGGTAGATGGGGTATGTCAGGTACCTCCAACTGCAGTACCTCCTACACACACCATGCAGGGGTGTTGGTAGTGGAGTGTGTCCAGGTACCTCCAACAGCACAGCATCCCTACACTCCATGCTTGGGTGTTGGTAGATGGAGTGTGTCCTGGTACCTCCAACAGCACAGCACCCCTGCACACCATGCTGAGGTGTTGGTAGACGGAGTGTGTCCAGGAACCTCCAAAAGCACAGCACCCCCTACACACATATTATGCTGGGGTGTTAGTAGATGGAATGTTCCGGGTACCTCCAACAGCACAGCAACACTTACACACTATGCTGGGGTGTCAGTAGATGGAGTGTGTCCAGGTACCTCCAACAGCACAGCACTCCCTACACACCATGCTGGGGTGTTGGTAGATGGAGTGTGTCCAGGTACCTCCAACAGAACATCACTCCCTACACACCATGCTGCCGGTGTTGGTAGATGGAGTGTGTCCAGTATCTCCAACAGCACAGCCTCCTACACACCATGCTGGGGTGTTGGTAGATGGAGAGTGTCGAGGTACCTCCCACGGAATATCACCCCTACACACCATGCTAAGGTGTTAGTAGATGGAGTGTGTCCAGGTACATCCAACAGAACAGCACCCCCTACACACCATGCTGGGATGTTAGTAGATGGAGTGTGTCCAGGTACCTCCAACAGCACAGCTCCCCCTACACACCATGCTGGGGTGTTGGTAGATGGAGTGTGTCCAGGTACCTCCAACAGCACAGCTCCCCCTACACACCATGCTGAGGTGCTGCTAGATGGATTGTGTCCAGGTACCTCCAACAGCACAGCTCCCCCTACACACCATGCTGGGGTGTTGGTAGATGGAGTGTGTCCAGGTACCTCCAACAGCACAGCACCCCCTACACACCATGCTGGGATGTTGGTAGATGGAGTGTGTCCAGGTACCTCCAACAGCACAGTACCGCCTGCACACCATGCTGGGATGTTGGTAGATGGAGTGTGTCCAGGTACCTCCAACAGCACAGCTCCCCCTACACACCATGCTGGGGTGTTGGTAGATGGAGTGTGTACAGGTACCTCCAACAGCACAGCACCCCCTACACACCATGCTGGGATGTTGGTAGATGGAGTGTGTCCAGGTACCTCCAACAGCACAGCATCCCCTACACACCATGCTGGGGTGTTGGTAGATGGGGTGTGTCCAGGTACCTCCAACATCACAGCACCCCTACACACTATGCTGGGGTGTTGGTAGATGGAGTGTGTCCACATACCCCAAAAGCACAGCTCCCCCTACAAACCATGCTGGGGTGTTGGTAAATGGAGTGTGTCCAGGTACCTCCAACTCCACAGTACCCCTACACACCATGCTAGGAAGTTGGTAGATGGAGTATGTCCAGGTACCTCCAACTGCACAGTACCTCCTACACACCATGCAGGGGTGTTGGTAGGTGGAGTGTGTCCAGGTACCTCCAACAGCACAGCATCCCCTACACTCCATGCTTGGGTGTTGGTAGATGGAGTGTGTCCTGGCACCTCCAACAGCACAGCACCCCTGCACACCATGCTGGGGTGCTGGTAGACGGAGAGTGTCCACATACCCCAAAAGCACAGCTCCCCCTACAAACCATGCTGGGGTGTTGGTAAATGGAGTGTGTCCAGGTACCTCCAACTCCACAGTACCCCTACACACCATGCTAGGAAGTTGGTAGATGGGGTATGTCCAGGTACCTCCAACTGCACAGTACCTCCTACACACCATGCAGGGGTGTTGGTAGGTGGAGTGTGTCCAGGTACCTCCAACAGCACAGCATCCCCTACACTCCATGCTTGGGTGTTGGTAGATGGAGTGTGTCCTGGTACCTCCAACAGCACAGCACCCCTGCACACCATGCTGAGGTGTTGGTAGACGGAGTGTGTCCAGGAACCTCCAAAAGCACAGCACCCCCTACACACATATTATGCTGGGGTGTTAGTAGATGGAATGTTCCGGGTACCTCCAACAGCACAGCAACCCCTACACACTATGCTGGGGTGTCAGTAGATGGAGTGTGTCCAGGTACCTCCAACAGCACAGCACTCCCTACACACCATGCTGGGGTGTTGGTAGATGGAGTGTGTCCAGGTACCTCCAACAGAACATCACTCCCTACACACCATGCTGCGGTGTTGGTAGATGGAGTGTGTCCCGTATCTCAACAGCACAGCACTCCCTACACACCATGCTGGGGTGTTGGTAGATGGAAGTGTCCAGGTACCTCCCACGGAATATCACCCCTACACACCATGCTAAGGTGTTAGTAGATGGAGTGTGTCCAGGTACATCCAACAGAACAGCACCCCCTACACACCATGCTGGGATGTTAGTAGATGGAGTGTGTCCAGGTACCTCCAACAGCAAAGCTCCCCCTACACACCATGCTGGGGTGTTGGTAGATGGAGTGTGTCCAGGTACCTCCAACAGCACAGCTCCCCCTACACACCATGCTGAGGTGCTGCTAGATGGATTGTGTCCAGGTACCTCCAACAGCACAGCTCCCCCTACACACCATGCTGGGGTGTTGGTAGATGGAGTGTGTCCAGGTACCTCCAACAGCACAGCTCCCCCTACACACCATGCTGGGGTGTTGGTAGATGGAGTGTGTACAGGTACCTCCAACAGCACAGCACCCCCTACACACTATGCTGGGATGTCGGTAGATGGAGTGTGTCCAGGTACCTCCAACAGCACAGTACCCCCTACACATCATGCTGGGATGTTGGTAGATGGAGTGTGTCTAGGTCCTCCAACAGCACAGCACCCCTCACACACTATGCTGGGGTGTTGGTAGAGGGAGTGTGTCCAGGTACCTCCAACAGCACAGTACCCCCTACACACCATGCTGGGGTGTTGGTAGATGGAGTGTGTCTAAGTACCTCCAACAGCACAGCACCCCTCACACACCATGCTGGGATGTTGGTAGATGGAGTGTGTCCAAGTACCTCCAACAGCACAGTACCCCCTACACACCATGCTGGGATGTTGGTAGATGGAGTGTGTCCAGGTCCTCCAACAGCACAGCATCCCTCACACACTATGCAGAGGTGTTGGTAGATGGAGTGCATCCAGGTACCTCCAACTGCACAGTGCCCCCTACACACCATGCTGGGTTGTTGGTGGATAGAGTGCGTTTAGATACATCCAATGGCACAGCACCCTCTACACACCATGCTGCGGTGTTGGTAGATAGTATGTCAAGATATTATCGCCAGCAGTACAGCACCCCCTCACCTACCATGAAGTAATGTTGGTAGATGAAGTTTGCTAGAACAGCAGCCTGTAACCTTTTGACTTGGATACGGAAATATTACTTTCAGTAAACTCTTACATGAAGTCCTAAGACAGCAGATGCACATGCAGCAGCAGCCAGTGGCAGGGACTGAGTGCCTAGTAGGTACAAGGTCATTAATTGATGGTTCCTCACCAAAGACTTTGTCTTGCAGAACCCAGAGCGGGAGATCCGGAAGGTGATGGAGTTTCTAGAGAAAGATTTACCAGATAACATTGTTAACAAGATCGTTCACCACACCTCCTTCACAGCGATGAAAGAGAACCCTATGACCAACTATAGCACACTGCCAGACAGCATCTTCGACCACAGGCTCTCTTTCATGAGAAAAGGTAGGTGCTCAGGTCTCAAGCCCTGACATAATACTCCGCTACATGCAGATCAGAACTGTGGGGGCACGTTTCAGCTTGGGCCCTGACATAATATTCCACGACATGCAGAGGTATAATGACACGTGGCTCTTGGGCCCTGGTAAAACATTTCACATGTAGAGGTATAGTGACTCGTGGCTCTTGGGCCCTGGTAAAACATTTCACATGTAGCAGTATAGTGACTTGTGGCTCTTGGGCCCTGGTAAAACATTTCACATGTAGAGGTATGATGGCACGTGTCTCTTGGGCCACGCAGAGGTATAGTGACATGTGGCTCTTGGGCCCTGGCAAAACATTCCACAAGCAAAGGTGTGGTGGCACGAAGAAGCCTGGATACTCAGAAAATGAGGTTTATTTGAGAATTCCCAGAGTTCCCCAGATCTGCTACATGATATCATGTTGAACCTGCAGCTTGCTTGGCTTTCACATATATCAAATTTTAACAAGGTCTTGTAGTGACAGTCCAGCACAAGCGGTAGTCATACAGTACAGAAATAGCATATTACAGAAACTGCTGGATGTGGTAACCGCCACACTGAAATTGGTGAGCCTGCTCCCCTGTTTTGCCAGCAATTTGTCAAGTTGGAATGGAAGATACTGCTATCATGTGGGTGCCTGCCACCCCTTACATCCATCCCATCTCCAGACACGGGGAGATTGGCTTGTCTCATCTCTCAATCAAATGGTTTTCATCATATTTGATGGGACATAGTCGGTATGTGAAGGTAGCCTCCTTTAAATCTGGGATTTTGGAATTGAGGAGTGGAGTCCCCCAGAGATCAATTCTGGGGCCTCTGCTCTTCAATATCTATGTGAATGAATTTAGGCCCCAATCCCCAGATATTCAGCATCATCTGTACGCAGATGATACCATATTGTATGTTGAAGGAGTTTCTCAGGATGTAATGGGGTTAAGGTTGCAACAAGCTTTTGACGAGGCCCAGGAATTTTTTAGGAGGCATTATCTGATTTTGAATGCAAATAAAACACTGGTACTTCTGTTTAGGAGTAAGTATAATAAAACTTGTGACCTAAAATTGGAAATTGTTACATCTGGGGGCTCAGTTATAAAACAGGTTGATCATTATAAATATCTGGGAATGTGGCTTGATTCCCATTTAAGTTGGGATTTACATATAGATTCCTTAATTGGAAGTATGAATAAAAAACTAGGAGCCCTTTACAGATATAAAAGGTTTATGTCTAGGGAGGTCCGTCAGAATGTGGTTGCAACCTTATTACTCCCAGCAATTGATTATGGAGATATATTTTATGGAGGGGCTTCTGGGGTATTGTTAAACAAGGTGGGCCAGCTGTTTCATAGGTTGGCTCGTTTTATATTGGAGGTCCCGTTTAGAACTCACAGGTGTTACTTATTTAATGAACTACATTGGAATAGACCACCTGTGAGAAGGAATATACATTCAATGCATTTCATGATTAGGGTCTGGAACCATAAGGTTCTGGATTATAATGTTGGGCTGTTTAAGTTTAGGAAAACTGGAAGGGACCTGAGATCGACACAAGGTGCCCAATTTTGTATCCCCAGCTGTAAGCTGAATATTGGAAGATCTTCTATCCCATTTAGAGGAGTTTCCCTCTGGAATGATTCACCTCAATATTTAAGAAGTGCAGGGGTTAAAATCAATGCTCCTAAATGTGTTCAATGGTGTACCGCTTGGACAAAGACTGCTTATATTTGCAAACAATGTAATGTATTTTAAAGTTTGATCTATTGACCATATAAGTAGATGTTGGTTATGTTCTTCTCTGTTGCTTATTTATTATGTTAAGTGTATGTAAGTGTTGTCTAATTTACATGGAACTTTGCACTTTATTGGACCTGGAACGTCACTGAAAATGAGCTTTGCTCAATGGAATGTCTCCAGCATTATTTATTTATTTATTTGTTTTTGTTAACCAGGTAAGCACACTAGACAACAAGTGCCTATTTTCAGGTGCGACCCGGGAGAATTACAATACAGAAACATAGTACATTGTCATGGTAACATACAGGCCCACATACAGGTGGAACTAGAGTACAAATAGAAACATGATACAGAGTCAAAAATAGAAACATGATACAGAGTCAGGGTAACCATACTGGCCCACATACGAGTGGGTGGGACAGTGCACAGTATACCTTGTATTATACAGTAAAGAAGACAGTACATGTACAGGGTATCATTAGCAGCATGGGGAGGCAGACGATCATCAGGTAACAACAAGGGGGAGTGTAGGCAGTACGCCAGCATGGTACTTAACAAATATAGAGAGGGAGAGAACAGCAGGAGGACCACCATGACGGAGTCATCCTCCAACTGAAGGAGGAGTACTGCCATACAGTTGCATGCCCTGAGGGCAGGGCATGATAAAGTGGGGTTGTCTAAGTGCTACTAGGAAGGGAGCTAATGAGTAAGGGGGCGCCTCTCCAGAGGATGGGCGGGAAGTGCTAAAGCAGGAGTGTCAACAGAGAGTGTCAACAGACATTTGAATAAAAATGATTTACTACTACTACTACTACTTACACATAGTGGGTCCCCCACCCTGCTTATTCCCTGTGGGGAATGGGTCAGAATTCATGCTATTACCTTTAGCCTATAATGTTGGGCAGATATTGCTTAAATAGAAGAGTAATAATGTCCCCACCACCAAGCAGGAACAAAAGGGGGCGGTCATAGCCATATTTCATACCAACACCTGTCAACCATAGTGTATTACTGGAATGAAGACACCACCACATTTCTGCATTCTGAAAATCATTATTCTGTAATGCAGTGGAATGTTATTTACCAAAAAAAAAAAAATTTGTTTATACTTATAGCCCCCCTCCTCCTTGGCAACACTTCACGCCTTGCAGTCCCTCCTCTTGCCCATCGCACTCCAGAAGCTCTGCGACGTATTCCCTCCCACAGCAGAAGTCCAGATGACAGTCTGCATCTCATGGCAGAGGGCTGAGAAGGGTCTGCACCATCGTCTTCAGATGCACATGGCATTTTTTCTCCTGTTTTCTCCCTTTACTGCTAACTGGTGCAACCACACTGGCAGAGTACACGCACACATAATGGAGTGAGCACATGCCAGACCTGGCTCCACCACCCACAAAGAGGTGGAGAGCATGCTGTCTGACTCTTACTCCATCCACTGTTGGGCCGCAATGGCATTTGAGACTCACACCTAGACTGCACATATGGCACTCTCCAGTCACTGGCAGTATGGGTATCCTCGGCTTGGATCCCTGTGGTGGGTCCCTACAGCAGCGTGCCCACACACACACAAGTGCAACCTGCGGTAAATTACGGCATTTCTTTTGGTGCTGGAGTTAAGTTGGGACCCGTCCCATTTTATTTCTCACTCAGAACCCCTTCCAAGCCCTGGTTCTTCACATTTTTGAAAAGTCCTAAGAAGAAATGGATACTTCTACAAATCCTGCAAGTGGTGGCCGTTAACTGCATGACACTGGAGTGGGCAACTCTCCTCCCTCAGACAATAACCCTTTGGATGACCAAGACAGCAGAACTAGAATCTATGGTGCGAATCACAGCCACTCTGCAGCTCCAACTTCTGCAATACCTTGAGCTTTGGCAGTCCTGGCACCTTTTCCAGGTACAGTGTAAGGCATAAAATAAGCAGGTTTGCATCGCAATTTGCAAACCAAAAATTGGCAATTGTGAATTAGTTTCATTTTTGATTTGCAGTAGGTGCTAATCAAATTTTTCCAGGGCCACAGGGATTGAAATGCATGAATGGCACTATTTTTCAGTATTTTTAGCCATCTCCCCCACATTCTTGACCTCCCACTGCTAATCAGCTTCGACCAGCTGCTAATCATGTTTCATTTAGATTAGCAAAGGCCACTAATCAAGTCTCCAACACTAATTTATGCCTTGCAGTGGCTGGGGCGGAAGAAGAAACACAGCCTTGCTTACCCCCTCAACGTGATCTAATGTTCCTGGCAGGGCTTTTTCTTTTCTTCCCTCCTCCACTCCCCCCCCCCGGACTCTCTGGATGCCCAGAGATACATATAATATGAATAGAGTTAGAGTTTGGGGACCTACAGCTATTTTATTGGGCATGCCGTTCTGAGGGCACTGGAAGTGCGGCACTCTCATCAGAGTGCCATCATCGCAGTGTGCACTATATCGGTGTACCAGAGTCAAGACTGTCTGGAACTGTCAGCGCTGGGGCCATAGCTCTTTGCCTCAGCCACTAACTTGTGCGACTGAGGGTGTTTATATTAGTTTGAAGGGTGGTGCAGGGGACAAAGTGCACCCTCCACAGAAAATACTGCAGACACTGTTTGCAGTCTGGCTGGGGGAGGTCAACCTCAGTCCAGCCGCTCAACTTTGGTGTCACTCTTTTGCCTGCACTCTCATTTACTGAGTGCTCTTTGTGCAGCGGCAGGGGTGAACCATTTTACTGAGAGATGTACTAATGGATGTGAATGTAATTTCTTAGTGGATTTACATGCCTCCTTTGCAGGCTGATGAAGCATGGACATTTTCTTTACACCTTCCAAGTCTTGGACTTCACAGCTCACGAGGACTGCCTAAAAGTTGAAAGTTCTTTATTCTTCCTCAGCAGAAGACATGCTGTCCTCCTGCGAGATAATGAGTTTGATATAAGAATAAGTTGTTTATGTGTAAATTTTCCATTAGACATTGAAAGACATTCACCAGAATGAAAATGTTCTTATTGATAACATTGTTTTTTATGTCTCCGTCTTTGGTGCAAGTAACTGAGCAAAACTTATGTTTAAAAAAAAAAAAAAGAAGGTACTCAGATCCACCGCAGTAGTCAACCTAAAAGTGAGCTTTGCCGTGTCATGGAGCAGTATCTGGTGGCATTTGTCTAGCGGTGTGAACAGTGCGGTACTATTCCCCTCATGGTGTATTTTATGTCTCTTTCTTTTCTTCTTTGCAACAGGGGAAGTCGGGGATTGGAAAAACTTCTTCACGGTGGCCCAGAATGAACTCTTTGATGAAGAATACAGGAGGAAGATGGCGGGAACTTCGTTGACATTCCGCATGGAGCTCTGATCAGAGAAGTGACACCCCGTCCAGAGTCACCTCCAGAACAGGAAGAAATTTGGACTGACATTTGGATAATAAAAATGAAATAGAAATGGATATTGTTTTTGAATTTTTATGTTTATGAGATATGTTATTGTAATTAACCAAGAGTCAAAGGAGTAAGTATGGGAGGTAAGTACTCCAAATATGGTATGCGCCATGTACGGTGACACCAACACAGCGAACTGTAGTAGTAGTATATTTTATTCATCATACATGAAGTTGGATAGATGTTATAACTCCATTGAGCAAAAGCTAATTTCAAAGGCGGTCCACAGTTACACATATATATTACATTTACATACAAATACAGTACAACATTCCAATTTCATAAAACAATAACAATGACAAATACATCCAATACCTACGCAACAAATTTCATCTCACTATAAACACAGACATACATACACATAATCTCCTGTTTAAGACATATGTAGTTTATATTTATGTAAACGACAATATTAACTTGGTTATCACTTAGAACTTCTGATACAACAAACAGATAACGCATCCGACTTACTTTTATTCCATTGTTTGATAGTACCCACCCTAACTGGCAGATTAAAAGTGCGCAAGGTGACAGGTAACAAATTCCACACTAAAGGCCCCCTTTGCCAGACAGCAAATTGCCCCATTTTTGAACTGCATCTAGGAACAGCATATTCCAAACCAGATGCTGTTCGTAAATTAGCTCTTATTTCCCTAACAGAAAATAATTCTAATAGATACTGTGGCAATTTTTGTCTATAAACTTTGTACATGAGATTAAGAAGATGCAAATCTCTCCTATCATTCAATTTTAACCACTGTATTGATATAGAGCAGACAGTGTTCGGTTTCTCTAGGTAAGTCAATTATAAAACACACCATCCTGTTGTAAATAACATCTAAATTGGCAAGAATGCCCCTTGTTGCCCCTATATAAAAGATATCCCCATAATCCAGAACTGGGAGCAACATACAATTAACCACCCTTAATCTAATCTCTTGTGATAAATACCACCTAAATTTGTATAAATCTAATCTAGTGCCTACATTTTTTATCAATGTCTCAATGTGTAATTTCCAATTTAATTTTTCATCCAACATTAACCCTAAATATTTGTACCTGTCAACTTGCTGGATCGTAACACCACTAAGAGATTTTATTTCAAAACTACTTAACTGATTTATAATTCTTGTAAAGCAACTCCAATTTGTCTTTTTTACATTTAAACATATTTTATGTTCTAAAAGAAAAGCCTGCAAATCATTAAAGACTAATTGAAGTTTCATCTGGATAATTTCAGGATCTTTCCCTTCAACATATGTAACTGTGTCATCTGCATACATATGGTACTGTACACCTCGATCAATAAATTCTAAGTTGTCAATATAAATGTTGAAGAGTAGAGGGTCCAATATTGACCCTTGAGGGACACCTGTTTTAATTTTTACCTGTTCTGATCTAAAGGGGCCAGCTTCTACCAATTCCTTCCTATCTAACAAATATGGTTTACACCAAATCAACTCATTTTCCCACACTCCAATATCCTGGAGTCTGGACAGGAGAGTGTCGTGGTGCAAAGTATCGAACGCCTTAGACAGATCTACAAATATTGCTCCCACCGACATTCTCCTGTCCAGACTACCCTGGATATCGCCCACCACTCTTGGGGCTGTCTATGTACTGCGAAAAGACCGAAAACCTGATTGATAGGGATTTATAATCTTGTTTTCCACCAAAAGATATTTTAACTGAGTGGCTACTAGACTCTCAAAGACCTTAGAAATTAAAGGCAATAGAGAAATGGGACGGTAGTTATTAATAACTTGCTGTGAGCCACCTTTGTAGATGGGTATTATTTTAGCTGTTTTCCAAGCCAAAGGAAATTCACCACTGATTAGACAAACATTAAACAAATAAGTTAGGGGGTAAATAATGAAAGGGGCAGCATACTTCCGTAATCTGGTATCTATTTCATCTAAACCAATAGCCTTCTTTACATCTAGGTTTAAGAGAGCTTTCCTCGTTTCATGTAACACAATACTTTTCCATTTAAAAACATGTACTTCAGGCTTTTTGGAGTGATTGTTCGTTTCTGATATTTGGACAGTAATTCAGGGTCAGCCAGATCACTGTCTAAAATCTTTACTCCTAGCTCAGAAAAGGAAGTGTTACATTCATTTACGACCAGGTTACTTACTGGAACCAAATCACCCTTTAGAATTATTTTAGCAATTGTCTCCTTACTTGTTTTGCTCATTAATTTAGACATCGTATCCCCAAAAAAGTCTGTGATTCTGATTTTGTTTTTGGTCTAAAAAAGATCCATAACATGTTTTCTTGGTTTCACTAACTGACTTGAGATATTTATTTATCATGTGCCTATATATGTCCTAATCAGATTTAACTCCAGAAGCCTTAGCTTTATGTCAACTAGCATTTCTCTCTTTCTTTAACTTATATAAGGTAGCATTATACCACCTACAATGACTAGTTTTTACTTGCTTTGTTTGTAATGGAGCATGTTCATTACATATTTTTGTAAATTTCTCATGGAAATATCCCCATGTGTCTGAAATTGTTGGTATGAACTCCAGTGTGTCCCACTCCACTGTCTCGATAGCCATCGTAAAATGCACATAATTACATTTCTTCGAGTTTCTCCATTGTACTTTCTGGGCTTGCCGAACTATTTTTAAATGTTTGCGTAAAGCAAAAGTAACCTGATGATCTGAAAAGGCATCGGGCAGGATACCACTATGTGAGTACTCAAGTGGCCGGTTTGTAAAAATAAGATCTGAGAGAGAGGAAGTTTGTATGATTTTATTATTGATTCTAGAATGATCTGAAAGCAACTGGGATAGATGAAGGCATTCTTGAAATTCAATGACACTATTAGTAGATTCCATCTGAAGCCAATTGACATTAAAGTAGCTTGCAATAAATAACTCATGAGTGTGTTTAACTTTCCCCCAAAAATCCTGTAAGCTTAAAAATGTACTGTTCTCCAATTTAGGGGGTTTATATACCCCGGTATTTAATAAAGGCTACATCCCTGTCAGCAGAATCGACACTTTGCCAACAGGTCACTGTGTTGGTGTGCCCGAAACAGGGACACACTGTCTCAGGTCCTGCACCCCCACCGAATCAACTCCGACTGGGTTGAAGTCTAAAGATGGAAACAGGGCAGGGCAAACCCCTGCATGGGGGTTTCAGGGGCAGCCCGATAAAAAAAAAAAGGACCGGAGACACATAGGAATTATGTAAACAGTAACTTGCAGTCAACATGATTCCTGTTGGAAAGATGCCAGTTGACGAAAGGGTTGTCGAACTGGCATCATAACACCTTCAAATATAACAGAACTCCATATATAAGGAAGGAAGGCCTTTCTGTCTCATTTGTTTATTTATTATTTGGATTTTGTTAACCAGATGGGCTCATTGAGGCTAAAAGTCTCTTATCATAGGATCAGCATGGAGGTGAGGTACAGCAGGAAGGTAGTCAGCTGTAGGGACCATGGGGTGCCATTCTCCAGGGTAACACTTGTTCTGGGGGGCACTGTCCCATCTGCAGGACCTTTATGGAACTCCCTGCTCAGCTGGCAGCAGCATGAGATGAGATATCTCAGCTGTGGCATTGGCTCAGCCTGGGTCCACCCACAACCCCCAACTCTGCTAGAGGCCACTGGACAAGGGGGCTGGAGGGTGGTAGGGAAAGGCAGGAGGAAGGGTGGTAGGGGCAGCCACAAGGGGTTCAACCAGTCTCACACCATTCAGACAGCAAATCGCTTTGTACCCTAGGAGGAGGTTGACATACCTGACTCCATCTAAGCCTGTTGAGAGAAAAGGGCAGGACTAGGCCACTGAGAGGGTGAGCAGGAGGCAGGACTAGGCACCTGAGAGGCTGAGCAGGAGGCAGAACTGGCACCTGAGAGAGTGAGCAGGAGGAAAGACTAGGCACCTGAGAGGGTGAGCAGGAGAATGGACTAGGCACTTGAGAGGGTGAGCAGGAAGAAAGACTAGGCACCTGAGAGGGTGAGCAGGAGGAAGAACTAGGCACCGTGAGCAAGAAGCAGGACTAGGAACCTGAGAGGGTGACCAGGAGGAAGTACTAGACACTAGAGAGGGTGAGCAGGAGGCAGGACTAGGCACCTGAGAGAGTGAACAGGAAGAAGTCATCAAGGAGCGTCTTAATGACTGGGGACTCGTTGATTAGAGGAGTAGAGAGAGAGTTATAGGCAGAGGTGGGGAGGTGAGTGAAATGGTCAAATGTCTTCCTGGTGAATAAGCCATCAGGGATATTGATAGGATAGGGAGGATAGTGGGAAATGGGGTCAGGGGGTGCTGGTACACTTTTGTACCAGCGATCTGACGAACCAGCCTGTGGCAGCAGTGAAGCAGCACATTAAGAGGTTGAGGGACAGACCGAAGATGCACTAAGCTTCCCTGGCCTTTTCCAAGGTCCTCCCTTTGTGGAGTAAGGTGAATGAGTATGAGACAGTAGGGAAGGAAGAGATTAAGGACTTTAATGAGAGGTTGAAGAGATTGTATCAGGAGAAGGGGTACCACTCTATGGGGGACTTGTGGGGGGGGGCTTCTGGGACAGGAGACTGTTCAAGAGTGATGGCCTTAATCTGATGAGAGAGAGAGAGAGAGACAGTGCTCTGAGGAAGAAGTTTGATGTTTACATTGGACAGTGAAACTGACTGCTGGGAGATGGAGGCTAGGGAACCATATTGAGAAGGAAGGGCAGCTGGGGAACCCCTGCACAAGGGACTAGTAGCAGCAAGGTAAGTAACGGTAAGGTTGAAGTTCAGATTAGGTTAGGGGAAGATGTTAATGAGTGAGGGCTGACAATGTCTACATTCATCATGAAAAATAAGAAATTAGGGAGACCAGGAAAGAATAAAACAGAAAGAAGTAGGAAAAAGCAAGTGGAGATTAGGAGAAAGATGGAAAGGATTCCCTTTAATGCCAGGAATCTAGGAACTAAAATTAGTGAGCTCCAACCAATCATGGGAGACACTGAAACATAGAAACACTGAAGTTAATGGCAGATAAGGACCACAAGGCCCATCCAGTCTGCCCATTTCTTTTTCTACCTTATGAATGTGCCATCAGCCTTTGCTCTGTCAATGGCCTGTCTAGTCATACTTATCTGTATTGCTCCCTTATGCCTGTTTGAAGCCCTGCACTGTATTCATATCCACCACTTCCTGAGGTAGGCCATTCCATGCCTCCACCACCCTTTCTGTGAAAAAGAACTTCCTCACATTACTCCTTAATCGGCCTCCCTCTAATCTCATGCTGTGTCCTCTTGTCCTGCTATTTTTCTTATACTGAAACATGTTAGACTCTTTCACCTTGTTAATGCCCTTAAGGTGTTTGAATGTTTTGATCATATCGCCTCTCTCCCTCCTTTGCTCTTGGGAATACATATTGAGCTTCATTAATAAGTCCTCTTATGTTTTCTGATGCAGTCCCTACATCGTTTTGGTTGCCCTTCTCTGGACTGCCTCAATTTGGTTAATGTTCTTGTGAAGGTGTGGCCTCCACTACTGCACGCAGTGCTCCAGACAGGGCCTAACCAGTGTCTTGTAAAGAGGGATTATTACCTCCCTCTTACAACTTGTGATACCCCTACTAATACACCCCAACATTCCCCTTGCCTTATCTACTGATTTAGTGGTCTGCTTGGATGATTTTATGTCATCTGTGATGATGATGCCCAAGTCTCTTTCTTCCCTTGTGACTGCCAGCAACTCCCCTTCCGGCCTATAGGTGGCATCAGGGTTTCACTTCCCTATGCGCATGATTTTGCACTTATTTGCACTGAATCCAAGTTGCCACTCTTCCAACCATTTTGCCAGTTTATCCAGATCTCTTTTCATTCAGCCCACCCCATCTGGATCATCTACTCTGTTGCAGATCTTGTTGTCATCTGCGAACAGACAAACCTTACCCTCCAGTCCATCTGCAATGTCACTGATGAAGACATTGAAGAGGACTGACCCCAGGATTGATCCCTGAGGTACCCCACTTCTGACTTGCATCTCTTCCAACTGTATACCATTTACCACTACAGGGTTTTAAATAATTGATTAGCAGTTTTTTTCTTGGGACAATACTAACAGTACACAAAGCATTAATATAGGTTTTCTAGAAATGTTATGTTTGTTAAACACAGTGAGGCAAGTGCTATGTATTTTCACAATGTTTTAGAACTTTAATGAGCAAAACGCTAATCAATTTTTAGAGTTAAATAAATCCCTGCACTACTCTCTGTTTTCTGCCCGTTAACCAGTTTGCCACCCAGCTGATCAACTTCTGACCCACCCTGAGCCTACCCAGCTTATTAACCAATCTTCTGTGTGGAACAGTATCGAAAGCTTTGCTGAAGTCAAGGTAGGTGACATCGACTGTTCCCCCTTGGTCCACCACTCTGGTTACACAGTCAAAGAAATCTATAGATTAGTTTGACAGGACCTTTCTGTTGTAAACCCATGCTGTCTTGGATCCTGTGCACCTATAGATTCTAGGTGTTGCACTATACTTTCCTTAAGGAGCGGCTCTATAATCTTGCCCACTACTGAGGTAAGACTAACTGTTCTGTAGTTTCCTGCCTCCTCCCTGCTGTCACTCTTGGGGAGTGGGATCACATGAGCCCTTCTCCAGTCTTCTGGGACCTCTCCTGTGCTCAGAGACTCACTAAACAGTTCTGATAATGGCTCTGCTAGTTCCACCCTTAGCTCCTTTAGTACCCTGGGATGTATGCCATCAGGTCTCATTGCCTTGTCCACTCTGAGCTTATCGAGTTCTTGTAGGACCCTCTCTTTTGTGAAGGGACTAGTGCACACCTCCCTCCCCCCTGTGTTCACGGTGCTGAGCTGTGGGCCCTGCCCTACCTTCTCCTCAGTAAATACTGAGCAGAAGTATCTATTTAGGACAGATGCTTTTATAGTCCTCCTCCTCACACACCCCTTTATCCACTTTGATTTTAGCAATACCCCCTCTGGCTTTCTCCTTTCACTAATGTATCTATAGAAAGTCTTGTCACCTTCTTATACTGTTCGTGATAGTGTTTCCTCAGTTTGGGCCTTTGACATAACTGCATTCTCTGCTTCCCTCAGGGCAGTTTGGTATGCCTCCCTATCTTCATCTCGCTGCATTCCCTTATATTTCCTGAAGGTCAGCCTTTTGGCTCTGACCTTGTCTGCTACTGATTTTGAGAACCAAAGTGATTTTCTTCTTCTTCTGCACTTCCTTTTCTCTCTAACACAATGGGATGTTGCTTCAAGTATTGCATCCTTAATGCTTGCCCACTTTGCCTGTATCCCCCCACCTGTGTTTCTTTTTGCCAGGGCTAGCTTAACTCTGTTGGCCATCTTATCAAAGTTAGCTCCTCTGAAGTCCCATATTTTTGCCTTGGAATGGGATGATTTAGTTCTAGTAGCCAAATTGAACCATACCATGTGATGGTCACTGACCCCCAGGTGACCTTCTACCTGGAGATCTGTGATCCTTTCCCTGTTAGTCAGTACTAGATCTAGGATAGCCCTGTCTCTTGTGGGTTGTTGTGTCAATTGTTTGAGGCCCTCCCCCTGCAAGGAATCCACCATGTGTCTAGTTCTGGCAGATGTCCCTGCTGGTATTGGCCAATCGGTATCTGGCATGTTGAAGTCTCCTGTTATCAGAACCTCCCCTTTAGCTGCCATGTTTTGTATATCTTCTCACAGTAATGTGTCTATGTCCTCCCCCTGGTCTGGGGGCCTGTAGACAACCCCAGTTCTTATGGCTGTCCCATTTGCTGTTTCCAGGGTGACCCACAGTTCTTTTGGCTCCTTATGTGTATTCTGAATTTCTGTAGCTTTGATATTTTCATTGACATACAGGGCCACTCCACCCCCCCCCCCCCTTTTTGTACCTCATTCTCTTCTGAATAGTGCGTAGCCAGATACTGAAGTCTCACAAGTGTGGTTACTGGTAAACCATGTCTTGCTACTATGTCCAGTTTAGCCTCTGTAATTATTTCCTGCAGGTCTGGGATCTTGTTTCCCAGAGATGGATCTAGCAGCCATCACAGAAACTTGAGCCACAGAGAATAATGATTGAGACTTGACAGTCCCAGGCTACATCATGTTTAGATGGTACAGAGGTAAACATAAAGGAGGAAGTATGCCCTAAATGTCAGAGAGGGTACAGTGGCAGTGTAGGATGGAAAAATCAAGAGAGGAAATGGGGAAACAGAATCATTGTGGGTTCAGCTCACAGCATCCTTAGGCAAGAAACTATGAATCTGGGTGATCTGCAGACAGGGTGAAGAGAGATCAGGAGCTAGGGCAGAACTAGAAGGGGGGGCAAAGGGGGGAGGTAGTGCTAGTTGTGGGAGATCTAAACCTGCCAGATAGTGACTGGGTCATTCCAGCAGCCAGGAGCTTCAGAAATCAGGCCTTGCTGAATACTTTGTAGGACTGCCTGCTGGTGCAGCTGGTTACTAAACCAACTACATTCTCAATGTAGTGCTCACCAACTCAAAAGTAGTAAGAGGAGTGAGGGTAGGGGAGCCACTAGGTTCCAGCAACCCTAACTCTGTATGGTTCAACCTGGCCCTTGAGAGAATTCAGCCCTCATCAGAGGCAGAAGTCCTAGATTTCAGAAGGGCAGAATTCAGCCGGATGAGGGAGCTGGTCCGGGACAAGTGGGTCTGAGTGGACAACATCAGGGATGTGGAGGAGAGACAGCGGTATTCTAAAGGCAGCAAAACCTTGCATGAGAACAGTAATTAAACAAGCATTTGTCAATGCCAAGTGTTGCTTGCTTGTATTAGCAATGGAAGTGCAGGAGTTAGAAAGATGCAGTATAGGAATGGCAGTGAAGTATTGAACTGATGACAACTCCACCCCCACCCTGCGAAGATGGACAGGTATTGGTATGCTTTTGGGTCATCACCCATGATGGTAATAATGTTTCACTTCATCCTAGCCTGCAGACACAAGTGTCGAGGTGTGCTTTGGTGTGTTTAGGCTTTACGATCGCCTCATTCCATAAGGAAATACTCTGAAATGGGCGCAGTATAGGAGAATGGGGTGAACTCTGGGGCCAAAAGGTCCAAGGTGCACCTCGATGCCTGTCAGTGGCTGGAGGTGGGGGTGGAATGGCATGAGCATTACTGTTGGCAATCCCAAATCACACCCCTGAGGCCTGTCAGTCCCTACAAGGTAGGGTATTATGGTTGAAAAACACAAATGCCCTGGGCATTTCTTGGTATTATTCTCCAAGTTTTCAACATGGACTGTTTGTGACACCACTGCATGAAGAGTGACACTATCAGTTTGTTAGCTGAAAGGTGATTTTGCACAGTGACTGTGTCATTTGGTGCCACAGGTGCGAAAACACATTTTTAATAGGATCTGAAAAATGACAGCTGTACTGTTCATGAGGAGGTGTAAAAAATGTCAGCGTTGAATATCTGCAATGAAAATATGAAAAAACTGGTGAAGTCATGAGAGTGCATAGAAACTGCGCAGCGCATGCCCTTAATGTAGTTAGTTTGGGTATTTTTTAAAGCAGATTTTCAATGTAGGCACTTTGGGACCTTCGCTTATGAACAGTGTCACTGTGATTTTCTTAAT
This sequence comes from Neoceratodus forsteri, assembly GCA_016271365.2. Classification (NCBI taxonomy): domain Eukaryota; kingdom Metazoa; phylum Chordata; order Ceratodontiformes; family Ceratodontidae; genus Neoceratodus; species Neoceratodus forsteri. The sequence goes on from JADMNL010000026.1 coordinate 291,913,212, forward strand.
CTGTCTCGAACACTGATTTCCCACAGTGGCCACGCTATTCTGCACTGGAAATGCAAAAATGCATTTTGGCCAGGGTGTGAAAAATGACAGCTGTACTGTTCATAAGGAAGTGTGGAAAAATGCAAATGTTGAAACCCTGGACTGAAAATATAACGAATTCTTGAACTTATGAGGGTGCATGGAAATTGCACAATGCACACTAGTAATACAGTCATTTTATGGACTTTTGTCACCAAATTTTCAACATAGCCAGTTTAAGACATCTGCTCATGAACAGTGTCACTGTGATTTTCTTAATCTGTCCTGAACATTTATTTTGCATACCAACCATGCCATTGTGTGCTACAAGTGCGAAAACAAATTTCACGTGAGATGTGAAAAATGACAGCTGTACTATTGATAAAGAGTTGTGGTAAAATGGCAATGTTGAAAATCTGTAGTAAAAATATTGCAAATACTCAAAGTTACGAGCATGTGTAGGAACTAATAATAATAATATATATAATAATATCATAATAAAATTTATTTAATTAAGTGCCTTTCAGATTTTCAAGGTGCTGTACAAAAAGCATAAAACACCAGCATCAATGAATACAATAAAACAGAACAACAAATATAACAGATAACTGTGCAACGTATGCTTGTAAAACAGTTATTTTGGGGAATTTTTTCAGCAATTTTCAACATAGGGTTTTTGGGAGCCTACTTCATGAACTGTGACACTGTCGTTTCATTAATCGGTCCTAAAAAGTGGTTCTGAGAGTGACCACAAAATCGCCTTTTGGGACTGAATAACAAAATGCCAGTGACTGAGTTCATGAGGTGGGGTCCCAAGAACCCCTTGTTGAAAATTTAGTGAAAAAACTCCCAAAAATGGCTGAGATATGCATCAAAGTTGAAAAAAAAAGCATTTATGCCATTACACAGCTTACCGGCATTTCTTCAGTTCGCAGTCAGCTTTGAAGAGTGCAGACATGTTCCCGATCCACCGAAGATCATTGTGCTGTCCTCTGGAGGTAAGTATGGGGTGAGGCAGGGGTGTGGGAGGTGGGTATGCAGAGGGTGGGCGCAGGCTGGGAAGGGCAAGAGAATAAAGGACCATTTTTTTCTAGGTTTTTTTTTTTATAAAGACGAAGGGGAACTTTTGCCATGCTGGGGTGGGCTCCCAGCATGGCACCAAGGAGTCTGTTTGTGGGGAGCAGGGTTACCATTACCCCTAGGTCCTTCTCCTCCTCAATGATCCCCAGCTTATCCCATCCCAGCCAGTATTCTCTCCTGCACTGGGCAGTGTTATTCATGGTCCCTGTTAACAGTACCCCTAGGTCCTTCTCCTCCTCAGTGATCCCCAGCTTATCCCCTCCCAGACAATATTCTCTCCTGCACTGGGCAGTGTTATTCATGGTCCCTGTTAACAGTACCCCTAGGTCCTTCTCCTCCTCAGTGACACTCAGCTTCACCCCTCCCAACCAGTATTCTCTCCTACACTGGGCAGTGTTCTTCATGGTCCCTGTTACCATTACCCATAGGTCCTTCTCCTCCTCAGTGACACTCAGCTTAACCCCTCCCAACCAGTATTCTCTCCTGCACTGAGCAGTGTTATTCTTGGTTCTTCTTACCATTACACCAAGGTCCTTCTCCTCCTCAATGATCCCCAGTTTAACCCCTCCCAGCCAGTATTCTCTCCTGCACTGGGCAGTGTTATTCATGGTTCCTGTTACCATTACCCCTAGGTCCTTCTCCTGCTCAATGATCCCCACCTTAACCCCCTCCCATCCAGTATTCTCTCCTGCACTGGAGCAGTGTTATTCATGGTCCCTGTTACCATTACACCTAGGTCCTTCTCCTCCTCAATGATCCTCAGCTTAACCCCCCCCGCCAGTATTCTCTCCTGCACTGGGCAGTGTTATTCTTGGTTCCTCTTACCATTACACCAAGGTCCTTCTCAATGATCCCCAGCTTAACCCCTCCCAGCCAGTATTCTCTCTTGCACTGGGCAGTGTTATTCTTGGTTCCTCTTACCATCACACCAAGGTCCTTCTCCTCCTCAATGTTCCCCAGCTTAACCCCCCCCCAGCCAGTATTCTCTCCTGCACTGGGCAGTGTTATTCATGGTCCCTGTTACTATTACCCCTAGGTCCTTCTCCTCCTCAATGATCCCCAGCTTAACCCCTCCCAGCCAGTATTCTCTCCTGTATTGGGCAGTGTTATTCATGGTCCCTGTTACCATTACACCTAGGTCCTTCTCCTCTTGAATGATCCCCAGCTTAACCCCTCCCAGCCAGTATTCTCTCTCTTGCACTAGGCAGTGTTATTAATGGTCCCTGTTATCATTACCCCTAGGTCCTTCTCCTCCTCAGTGATCCCCAGCTTAACCCCTCCCAGCCAGTATTCTCTCTCTTGCACTGGGCAGTGTTATTCATGGTTACCATTACCCCTAGGTCCTTCTCCTCCTCAATGATCCCCAGCTTAACCCCTCCCAGCCAGTATTCTCTCCTGTACTGGGCAGTGTTATTCATGATCCCTGTTACCATTGCCCCTACGTTCTTCTCCTCCTCCTCAGTGATCCCCAGTTTAAACAGTCCCAGCAAGTATTCTCTCCTTGGGTTCTGCACCCCAAAGTGCATAACCTTACACTTCTTTGCATTGAACCCCAGCTGCCACCTCTCTGATCACTCCTCTAGCTTACTTAGGTTCCCCTGCTGCTGCTTCCATCCCTCCCATCCCCTCCATCCTCCACTGCTCCGATTTTGGTGTCGTCAGTGAACAGACATACCTTGCTCACCACCTCATGTGCAATGTCTAATACGAAGAGCCCAAATCATACTGGCCCCAGCACAAAGCCCTGTGGCACCACGCTTGTCACTGGCCTTGGAGTTGAGAGCTCCCCTCTCACCACCACCCTTTGCAGCCTCCCAATCAGCCAGCTTGTAATTCAGTTTGTCATTTTTGCCCCACCCCTACACCAGTTATCTTCCCCCATGCCGCCCATGAGGTACTGAATCAAAGGCCTTGCTGAAGTCCAAGTAAAGAACATCCACTGCATGACCCTTATCCAGCTCACCTGTCACCCAGTCATAATATTGTATCAGGTTGGTTTGACAAGACTTCCCTGAAACGAACTCATGCTGCCTCACATCCTGGAGACCACTGTCCTCCAAGTACAACACCAGTCTTTCCTTTAGTATAGTTTCCATGAGTTTGCACACTATGGAGGTGAGACTTACCGGACAATAATGACCTAGTTCATCCCTTGGTCCGCTCTTGTATTATAGTACTACTTGTGCCATCCTCCAGTCCAGTGGCACACATCCCGACTCCAGTGAAGTGCTGTACAGATCCGCCAGTGGCTCTGCCAGCACCTCTGCCATCTCCCTCAGCACCCTGGGGTGGATACCACCCAGCCCTGGTGCCTTGTCTACCCTCAGTGCCCTCAGTCCCTCAAGGACTCTGCTTGCTTCAGTTCTTCCATCTGTCACCTCCTCTCCCACCCGTCCTCACCTTCCCAGCCCATGGCGGTAGCAGCCCACCCTTTTCTTCTGTGAACACTGAACAAAAGTATTCATTCAGTACTTCCTCCTGTTCCTCCCACTTTTCCGTCCACTTCCCATCTATTTTTTTATCCTCACTATTGTCTCCTTGCACTTTCTTTTCTCCCTGATGTGTCTGAAAAAGTCTTTCTCTCCCCCGTTAATTCTGTGCGCTAATCTCAGCTCCCTCTGGGCCTTGGCTTCTCTCACTTTTCTGGTCCCCTCCCTGGACCATCCTGCAAACTCCTCCCTGTCCACTTCCTTCACCGTCCTCTTGTACCTCTGGTGCACCTCCCGTTTTGCTCTCATCACCTCCACTACCTCACTGTTCAACCAGCATAGTTTTCTTGCTCTGCTCCTCTTACTCTATGTCTTGGTGCAGGCTTCTGTTGCCTCTGCAATCCCCCATTTAATAAAATCCCATTTCTGCTCCACATCCACCTCCTGCCTTATGCCCTCCAACTTCCCTTTCAGTACTTCCTGCATCCTCCCAAAGTCTGCCCCCCTGAAGTTTACCACCCAAGTAACTGATTTCTCTGGCTCCCCGCACATCATGATATTGAATCACACTGTTTGGTGATCGCTGTTGGCTAGTGGGTCCTCTACCTTTATTTCCCTTGCTGCCTCCCCATTTGACAATACCAGATCTAAAGTGTTCGTTAGCCTAGTAAGGACCACTTAGTAAGGATTAGGAAGGAGGGGGGTTGGGTGGAAGCAGGGTACGATAAGGCGGAAGCACTGAATGAATACGTCTGCTCAGTATTTACTAAAGAGAAGAGGGGGTGACACCCAAGGTGGGAGAAATGGCAGAAGCAGGGGGAGCAAGTGGTGACAGATGGAGAAATCATGGAGGGCAGAGTTCGAGAGGGCTTGAAGGCACTGAGGGTGGACAAGGTGCCAGGCCCAGATGGCATCCACCCCAGGGTACTGAAGGAGCTGGCAGAGGTCCTTGCAGAACCTTTGGCAGACCTATTTAATGCCTCATTACATTCGGGGTGTGTATTTCAGGACTGGAGGATGACTCATGTGGTGTCCCTCCACAAGAGTAGCCCCAAGGATGAACCGGGAAAGTACAGACCAGTGAGCCTCACATCCATCGTGGGTAAGCTAATGGAGACTATCCTGAAGGAGAGACTGGTGGCCCTCCTAGAGGCCAAAGGACTACAGGACAGCAGACAGCATGGCTTCATATGTGGCAGATCCTGCCAAACCAACCTGGTTGAGTTCTATGACTGGGTAACTAGGCAACTGGACAGGGGCCATGCAGTGGATGTCCTGTATCTGGACTTCAGTAAGGCATTCGACTTGGTGCCACATGGAAGGCTGGGAAGGAAGTTAGTAGGCACAGGGGTAGGTGCAAAGCTGGTGAGATGCGTAGGAAACTGGCTGCAGGGAAGGCAACAGAGGGTGGTGGTGGTGGGCGCCTCACACCCAAGGACAGTGACGAGTGGTGTCCCACAGGGCTCGTGTTGGGACCAGTGTTGTTTGGGATATTCACTGCAGACATATCATGGGACATCAAGAGCAAGATCAGTCTGTTTGCTGATGATACCAAGGTTGGTGCGTGGTGGATGACCTAGGGGATGGCAGGGGTTGCAGGATGATCTGGCAAAGCTTGAAACCTGGTCAGACACCTGACAACTGGGGTTTAATGCCAAAAGTGCAAGGTGCTGCATTTTGGGATGAAGAACCCAAGGAGGAGTTACTAGCTAGGGGAGTGCAGCTAGCCCAGACAGAGGAGAAGGATCTGGGTGTGCTCATTACAGAGTCAATGAACAACTCAGCACAATGTAGGAAGGCAGCTGCAAAGGCCAACAAAATGCTGGGTTGTACTGCAAGCTTGTATATCCTTGAGGAGGGAGGAGGTGATTCTGCCACTGTATAGGCTATTAGTTAGACCACACACCTGAGTACTGTGTGCAGTACTGGCGCCGTATCTGAAGAGGGACATTCAGTTACTGGAGGGGGTGCAGCGAAGGGCGACAAAGATGATCAAGGGGTTGGGGGACTTATCATATGAGAGGAGGTTGAAGGAGTTGAACATGTACTCACTGGAGGAGAGGAGAGACGGGGTGACATGATTGAAACCTTTAAATACATGAAAGGAATAAACAAGATGGGTACAGAGGGGTTGTTCAAAGTAAGGGAGGGGAGGGCCACCAGGGGCCATGGTATGAGACTGGAGCAAGGAAGGTTCAGGAGGGAGATGAGGAGACACTTTTTTACAGAGAGGGTGGTGGCTGGGTGGAATGCGTTACCTCCTGAAGTGGTATGCAGTAGAACAGTGGACTGCTTCAAACGAGGATGGGACAAGACAAGGGGGAGGGTTAATGAAGGGGAAGGGTGGAAGGGAGGGGCAGCTGCAGAATAAGGGGTGCTAGCTGCACAATCGAGCAGACTTGATAGACCTCTAGGCCTTTATCTGCTGCCAAATTTCGTATGTTCGTAGTAGGTACACTAACCAACTGTGTCAGGAGACCCTCCTGGATTGTGTCCAGAAGCACTTGCTCTCTAGTGCTGGAGGTGATCAGAATGCTCCACTCAACTCCCAGCAAGCTGAAATCCCTCCACGATGACCACCTTCTCTTTTCTACATACCTTTCTAACTTATCCTGCTAATTCCCTGTCAAGCTGCTCAGATTGGGACGGTGGCCTGTATACCACCCCAAACCTCAGTTTCCTACCCCTTGAGTCTAGGAATACTCAAAGCCTATTTTTCCTCTGAGACCTTGGATCTTCTCCAGCTTCCACCCCCTTGGATCTTCTCCAGCCTCCAGAGTTCCCCATAGAACCACAGGGATCTTTGGTGCAAAACTAGAAGATGTACAAGAATGGGTGTGATGGTATTCGAGAGCCCTAGAGATTGCCCTGTTGACCTCCACTGCATCTTCTAATCCCATCCCACATTTGCTATCATACTTGAAATGTTCAATGCAGCCTGGAGTTCCCCAAGTCATAGCCCCTCTGAAGGGTTGTATCGAACCATTTCCACAGGTGGTTGACTACAAGAGGCCTAGGATTACAAATGAGAGAACAGAATACAGAATATACAGGTGGGGGGATCCAGTTACTACTCTTCTCCACTGCTGCTTCTTGATTCTGAGTCTCTCCTAAAGCTGTCTCCCTCTCCCTCCAAAGTCTGTCGTGTACGCCCACTGAGACCATGGTGGCAGAAGGCATAGTGAATACCAAATACTGTCAGTTGCTTCTGACATCAGGATACTTAGAAAGCAAATTCTTTCACAAGGGTGTGGTAGGGGCTCCCAGTAGCCCAGAGTGTTGGCAACCCAGGTTCAGCATGGGTCTGGAGGCACTCAGTAACCTAGAGTGTTGGCAACCCAGGTTCAGCATTGGTGTGGGGGCACCCACTGGATAGGGTGTTGGCAACTCAGGTTCAGGTACAGGGGTATGTGCACACAGTAGACTAGAGTGTTGGCTACCTAGGTTCAGTGGGGAGGGAGCACCCAGTGGCATAGGGTATTGGCAACCCAAGTTCAGGTATGGGGGTGGGGTAAGGTCATCCACTTGCCCAGGGTGTTGGTGACCAGGTTCAAGCAAGAGGGTGGGATGGGGCACCCAGTGGCTGAGGGTGTTGGTGACCCATGTCCAGGAACAGGGGTGGGGGCACCCAATGGCCCTGGGTGTTGGTAACCTGGGTTTAGGCATGGGGTGGGGGCATCCAGTAGTCCAAGTTGTTAGTGACCCAGGTTCAGGCATGGCATGGGAGTCCCAGTGGTCCAAGGTGTTAGTGACCCATGTTCAGGAATGGTGTGGGGGTCCCAGTGGCCTAGGGTATTGGCAACCCATGATCAGGCATGGGGATGGGGTGGAGGCCCCAGTGGTCTAAGATGCTGGTGACCCAAGTTCAGGCACAGGGATGGGGTGGGGGCTCTAGTGGCCCAGGGTGTTGGCAGTCCAGGTTCAGGCACGGGATTGGTCAGAGGCCTCAGTGACCTAAGGTGCTGGCAACCCATGTTCAGGAAGGGAGGAGTGGTGGGATCGGAGCATTCAGTGCCCCAGGGTGTTGGTGACCCAAGTTTAGGCATAGGGTGGGTTGGGGGCCCCAATGACCTAGATTCAGGAGCGGACTTGGGAGCGGAACAGGTGACCTAGAAATCCAGGAGGTGCTATTGCACTGGAATTGTACCAGCCATGAAGGTCTAACGCCAGGTTCTGGTTCTACACTTAGTTAGTGCCCCTTAACCAGTTTCCTACCCACATGGCTAATCCCTTCCGCACTCCCAAGTCCTCCAGCTTTTTAAGCAGTCTCCTGTATGGCGCTGAATCAGAGTCTTTGCTGAAGTCATAGTAGAGCAAAAACTGGGTCCAGATTCTGTTCCCACATCAACTTCTGAAGAGGGCTGGGTGGCTACCTCTGATACAGGAAGTAATCTTTAAAAGTGCCCCAATTCCCATTATAAATCATTAGCAGTAATGTGAGAGGAACAGCACTTCACTTTCAAGGTACTAAGGATAAGCTGTGGCAGCCCCATCCCACTTGCTTTGTACTGCCAGCATTTGAAGTAGGATGTCCCTCACAAATCAGATGCTACACCTCGGCTGTTGTAGGTAAAGAAATTAATCAGTCTGTGTTTGTAGTGCTCTGTATTTGCTTAGCTCACTCCTCCCATGTCATATGCATTATGTGTCATGGTATTTCCAGTCAGAAACTCAGATTTAAGGAGCATTTGAAATGTAAAACAATATACAAATAAATGATCTAGCTCTCCACTTTCAGGCTGCTGAAAGGGGATGTATATAAGTTAGTCTTGTGTGATCCTTTGGCAAACTGCCCAGGCTCACCTTGTAATGAATCTTCTCAAGACTGTTCACCTGGTTCACTACAGAGTGACTGACTGCTCAATTGATTGATTGGTTGGTTGATGCACCGATTCAGTCTACTGCTTTCCACAACATGTTACAACTGTCTCACAGAGAGAAATGAGCAGTACAAAGAAACATATTTTGCTTCCTGTGAATGAAATACTATTAGATGTATTATTTGCTCTACACATACTGTATTAAGGATACAGGTACTACTCCCTGTGTGAGTTGCATGACAGAACTGCCTTAAGCCACTGTAAATTTAAACTAGACAGCACTGATACCCTTATGTTTTCTTCAGCACTGTTGCTGCAGTGACATCAAGGAATGGGAGGGGCTGTATTAGAAGTGACTCATTTACATGTAAATGGACCTTGCTTGACACTTTACCAGGCTGTGTCAGAGCTTCACTCTAGATATGTCTTGCAACAGAAGAAATGACTGATCTCTTATTGACATATGTACAGTACTTGATGTGACATATAATAAATACATCAGACATATCCAAATCAGAAATATACAGGAGTCTTCTCCTTTAACTCAGCAGGCTATGATGACTCTAGCCCACCCCCATCGACACAACTTAGATCTTCACTTTACAAAATTCTGATTACGCTCTGCAAGCCACAGAGGAAGAGACTAGTAAGTAATCTGGTTTATTGCTCATGCATAGTCCTCCCTAGGTATACATTGCCATGACTGCAAACACTGATAAGACCGGGCCCTGCCACTTATGAAAGTGGTAGAACCAGTGCCCCCCCCCCCCCGTTCTAGCACTTATGGTACTCCTCCCCAAGTTGTAGGAAACCCATGTGGCTCCCTAATTCCCAAGCATAGGAAGAGGAAAGGAGGAAGTGTTCTGCTATAAAATAAACAAGTGTTTTCCCCTGACCCCCCAGTAGAGGGTTATCTAGCATCTAGGAGGTGAAGGAGGATGGGGCATGAGGGGTGTTGATGGATTTTCTGCTATGAAAAAAGTTTTAACTCTTCCCCCCCCGGAGGAGTGTATCAGCATCTGGGAACTCAAAATGGGTGTGTTTATCCTGCGAGGTGGAGGTACTGCTGATGAGTTCTCAGATGTAAAATAACAGCCCCCCCCTTCTTTGTGTTACATCAACCCACACCCACACTGGTGTCGGAAGGCTGTTGAGTGACTGCTGCTGGTACAACATATAGCATTTCTCTTGGGCAAAGGTTCAATCAGCAGGGCTTGCAGAATCCCTCCCTCCTTTATTCAGTCGCGTGAGAAACCCTTGCAGGAGGTTCCCAGTCAGACGTCTACCAGGCATGCAACCTGAAACTGAGAGCTCTCACAAAATAAAATCCCAGGATAAATGAAAAAAAACTCAGAACAAAGAGAGGAAAGAAAAGTGAGACATCCAAAGCTTCTCTACAGTCCTCAGCCGCACAAGCACTCTTGTCTGCAGTCTTCTGCTGTGAGCCTCTGTAAGTAGAAAACTTTCTTTAAACATATTATCTTTGGGGGAGAGAAAAACATTACTTTCTGTAGAATATGAATATTAGAGTGAGAAGTGTGGGGGTCTATATTTTAGTCCCCCCCCCATCTGTTATCTCTGGCAAAATAGAACAAGCATGTGTCAACGCCAAACATTCACTTGCAGGTATTTATGCAGCTCCCCCCCCTCCCCAGCTGTATCCATGTCCCTTCAGCATCCATATCCCAACAGAGTGCCTCTCTGCAACTCCTCTTGCATCTGATTAACATTTCACCCTCATACTTCTTAAGTGTCTGTCTTAGGAACCCCAACACCCTGGTTGTGCTCAAGGGTACAAGCCTGTGTGGAAACTGCGCAACACGTGTTTGTAACACAGTCATTCAGTGGAATTATTTAATCAAATTTTTTTTGTTTAACCAGGACTAGCACACTAAGCTGAAAGTTTTTTTATAGGAGCGACCTGGAAGCACAAGGAAGTTAAGTGACTTGCTCAAGGTCACACAGTATGCAAGTGGAAACTGTGGGATTCAAACCCAGGTCTAGTTTGCTGGATGTCACCAAATTTGCAGCTCAGAGCCTTAGACCACTGCGCTATACTGCCTCATAGACATTTTATCACATCAGGTCATGAACACTGTCACTATGATTTTTTTACTGTGCAAACACTGATTTCCCCCAGCAACCGTGCTATTGTACGCCAGAAGTGCGAAAACACATTTTGGCCAGGATGTGAAAAATGACAGCTGTACTGGTCATAAGGAGATGTGGGAAAATGCCAATGTTGAAAATCCGAAGTGGAAATATTACAAATTCACGAACCTACGATTGTGCGTATAAACTGCGCAACGCACACTCGTAACAGCCATTTTATGGACTTTTGTCACCACATTTTCAACATAGGCATTTTAGGACCTCTGCTCATGAACAGTGTCACTGTGATTGTCTGTAGCGAACACTGACTTTCAACAGCAACTGCGCTATTTTGTGCCGGAAGCTCAAACACATTTCATCCAGGATGTGAAAAATGACAGCTGCACTGTTCATAAGGAGATATGGGAATATGCCTGTGTTGAAAATCTGGAGTGAAAATATTACAAATTCACAAACTTATGCTTGTGCGTGGAAACTGTGCAATGCACACTCATAAAACAGTCATTTTGGGGAATTTTTTCACCATATTTGCAACATAGGTTTTTTGAGAGCCCACCTCATGAACACTGACACTGTCATTTCGTTAATCTGTCCCAAAAGGTGATTCCGCACAATGACAATAAAATCGCCTTTCTGGACTGAATAATGCCATGACAGTGACTGAATTCATGAGAAGAGGTATCAAGAACCCCATGTTGAAAATTTGGTTCCAAAACTAAAAAAAATGGCTGAGATATCCACCTAAGTTGTATAAACCCTATTTATGCCATTATACAGCTTACTGGCATTTCCTCAGTTCGCGGTCGGCTTTGAAGAGTGCAGCCATGTTCCCGGTCCACCGAAGATCATTGCGATGGGCTCCAGAGGTAAGTATGGGGTGAGGAGGGGCGTGGGGAGGTGGGTGCGCAGAGGGTGGGCGCGGGTTGGAGAGAGGGCAGAGAGTCACCAAGGGACCACTTGCTTCTTTCACAGGAATTAAAAAAAAAAAAAAAAGACGCTTTTGGTACACGGGTGGGCTCCCAGCATGCCACCTACATGTTTATTGGGAGGGGGACTGGAGCCGGAGGGGATTGGGCACCCCGGCTGGCCATACAGTGTGCATGGGGGGGAAGGCATGAGCATGCTGGGGTGGGCTCCCAGCGTGCCAACTGGTTGTTTGAGGGGGTGGGCTACAGCCGACGGGGGAATTGGCACCCCCTTCAGCACACAATGTGGGGGCCGGGGAGAGCACTAACGAGGGAGGGTTAGGACATTAACAGAGGGAGGAAGTGGGAGGGTTTTAATGCCGAGCTGTGCATGACAGCAGTTCAGCTGATGTCAGTATGTAAATTGTGTACATGCTACCACCGCTGATTGCTGTGGACTTTTTCTTAGAAGTGAAGACCAACACAGCCAAACTGCTGTCATACACAGCTCAGCATGTATTGGTCTGGTAGGGTTGCGAGGAGGGTCATGCACCTCCAAAAGTCGTACTGTTGCAAGACATCCTTGCACATGCACGCAAGCGAGCTTAAAAATGATCAAGCCGTACCTCGCAGCACACCCTGATCCACAAATTGGGAACAGCTTCCTTTTGTGGGTACAAGTCCAAAAATGTCTGTGAGTCCCCAGATTAAATTGTATGTGAACATACAGAGCCTCGTTGTACACCATCTCCAGCACTATTTATTTTATTTGGCATTTGCTGTCCGGGTTAAGTGCACTAATCGTACACTTTGCCTATATTCAGGCACGACCTGGGAAGATACAGAACAACTGCACAACAGTAGAGTAGGCACACATTCGTATCCACAGTATAGTAAAGCACAATTCCGTGCAATGCACTTACAGAAAGATCACATAGTGAGCAAAGTCAGAATAAAAGATTACAAAAATAATACAGTACAGGAGAAAACAATAGCTAATTACATAACTGGGATATCAGAGGGGGGAAACATTTGCCAAAAGTGCTTCAGAAGTGATTGTTTGTCTGTTTGAAATGGAAGTGATACTGTGCAGCTCGGAGGTGGGAAGGCAGGGCATTCCAGACTTTAGGGGCAAAAGTAGCAAAGGCCTGCTCACCCATTTTTGGGAAGACCCGAGGGACATTCATAAGAGATTGGTCACAGGAGCACAGGGGGTACGAATTTACTTGGGGGATAACAGTGCTGTGAGGGCAACAGGCTTAGAGGACCTGACAGTGTTATCGATAATAAATTCGACAGCAAGCAGCTGATGGGAGGGAGGGGATAGGCAACCCTAGCTTGGCATACAGTAAGTAGTGGCGGGTCAGTCTGGGAGTGGACAGGGCAAACCCACAAATGTTATTGTGGGTGATGTTCCATTTGTCCAGGTTGGCAGCGCTAGTTGGGTAGTGGGGGTGAGGCCCTATAAGAGACTGGGAAGTCTGATACCCCCTGCTATGGCCAGCCTGGCAACAGGAATTAGAGAATGTTTAATTTCGTATGCCAATCTGAGTGTGGAGTTTACAGTTCTGCAGACGCTGGAGATGGCCAAGCTGAAATCGAGGGCAGGTCCAGAGTAACTCCCTGGTATCTGAAATAGTTTACGGAGGATAGGAGAGCTCCAGCAGAGCAATGGATGGTAAGTCCAGTAGGGCAGGACCTGAGCTTAGGCTGGGACCCAAAAGGGTCTTGCTGGCATTTACAATAAGGCTGTTATTAGTTGACCAGGTCTGAAGTCTTTCAAAATCGATATTCCGTTTTTGAGTTCATTTCAGCTACATCCTTGGAGCTGGTGTAAAGAACCAGATCATTGGCATAGAGGAGGGAGTTGCAGTGTAGTGGAGTTTTGGGAGATTTATTTATAAACATGGAGAAAAGCAGCAGACCCAGGACTGAGCCTTGGGACACTCCTGTGTTGATAGTGGTGAGTGTAGATAATTCCTGGTTAACTTTTTTTTTTTTTTAGTTGTTTAACCAGGAGTAGCACACTAAGCTGAAAGCTTTTTTACAGGTGCATCCTGGGAGCACGGGGAAGTTAAATGACTTGCTCAGGGTCACACAGTATGTAAGTGGACGCTGTGGGATTCAAACCCAGGTCTGCTGGATGTCACCAAATTTACAGCTCAGAGCCTTAAACCACTGCACTATACTGCCTCCCTAACTTTGACATATTATTCCCTGTCAAGAGGTAGCTGGAGAACCAGTTGAGAGATGTATGATGCATGACTAGTGCCGAGCTTGGATTCCAGCACTGGGTGATTGACGAGATCAAAAGCTTTGGTTAAGTCAAGGGAAATAGAGTCTGTGAGTTTACCATTATCCATCCCCAGCTTAATATCGTTGGTAAGTAGGCTAAGCACTGTAGTGGTGCAGTAGGCAGACCTGAATTCTTGTTGGGCAGCAGATAATAGGTCGGTGACCTGGAGGGCGATCATTTTCAAAGGTAGTTTGCTTGAGAATGGGCAGTATGGCAATACCACAATAATTTGTGAGACTCTTAGGGTCATCTTTTTTAAAGGCAGGGACAATTTTGGCAGTCTTCCAGATCAGAAGGAGAGAACCAGAGGTTAGTGACAAATTGAATACTCTGGTTACTGGTGATGTTATAAGTGGAGCCGTGATCTTCAGTAGTCTGGGTTCGATCTCATCAGAAACAATACTTCCACTGGTAGAGAAGGAGTGTAATAGTTGTAAGATATCCCTTTGTGAAATGGCACGGAGCTAGAAAGGGGGGGTGGGAGGACAGGATTGCGTCCGGTTATGTTCTGGAGCTGGTGAGGAGTTTTCCAGGGCATGTCTGTAACATGTTCACTTGTACTCAGAAGTTTTGCTTGTGGAGTGGTTATGGGATGACAGATGGATCAGACACTGAATTTCAAGTTCAACACACAATCTCTGTGTGATGTTTATTTAAAATGCAGGTGAGAACCTTAAGCAATGGCATATCCCTTTTTCAGTACATCCGTTTGAAGCAACAGACTATGCAAGTCTTTCCTCTACACTTAGCCAGCACCTACTGACTCACTGATCTCTGATCTAACCTAGCAGTTGAGACTCAGCCTCCACCCCTATTCGGGCCTTGCTTGCTTGGGTGGTGAGGGCTCAAATAAAAAAACCAAAAACAAGCTAAAGACAAAGAACCTCAGTGCAGAAGCACTGAAACAAGGGTTACCCCCCCAAAGGGCATTGGCAATAAGTCAAGTTTCAAAGAAACACGACATCACACATACTTCCCTAATGCAACGCATCATGGGATATGTGTAAAGCACCATGACATTTCAGACTTGTTCAACTTACAGCAATTTACATGCATTTTAAATAGCACAACTAACAATTTTTACAATATACAGTCATCTAGTACTTTTTATCTATATCTGAAACACCTAGTGCCATGGTATTTTCAACATTTACATGTTTTATTCACATATGGTATATACATTAAAGTATTTTATGACATAATGCCATTGCATACTAAATCCGACAATGAGGAACACAGCCTGTTTTATATCAGCTTGGGGGTCACCACAATAACCTCCCTGTACAAGGACCTGAGAGGGAAAAGGAAAATTAAAGAGGACACTATAGCACAGTCAAGAAAGGGGAGGGGGGTGCCCATAGGTGGCCAACCTTATGGACTAGAAATTGTAAAGGATAGATTAGGGTAAGAAACAGAAGAACTGTTGCAAAAGATTTAAGAAAAGGTTGGTCCTCAAGAGTGGCAGGAGCCCCGGGTCACAATGCCTTAAAGGGGCACTGTCAACCCATTTTGCATCATAACATTTCTGGGTGAAAGTCCACATTATCTGATTGCTCACCTTCTCTAAAATTCATTGATGTTGCTGTTTGTGTTCTTTGCTTTCTTTCTGAGTAGAACTGAAATGCATGGTAATTGTGTAATATGCCCAACTTTGTTTTGAATCCTTGATTGACTTTTACTGCATCCTTTCTGAGCATTATGAACACCCCCAAACAGTGCAGCCACTCATGATACCACGTCTCCTCTCCTGCCACTGCATCATGATTCAGTAGAGCTGGGAGAGTTGTACTGAGTGGAGGTACAGCTGGGAAAGCACAGAAGATAATGAAATTTACCGTTTGTATTTCATTTTCACTCTGTGGCAGCATTGTTAAGGGAGGACATTGCTGGAGCTCAGGAGAGCAAGAATTTTCTTTGATTTTTTTTATTTTCTTGATTTGGATTATTTTAGATATTATTCTGAAGCCAAGAATACATCTGTTTAAGATCCCCGGCTAGTCTGACTAAATATCTTCCGATGGAATTCGGTGTACGCTGGAGGGGGTGTGGCGCCGACATAGTAGATTTAGCACATATTCTGTGGCATTGTCCATATCTAATGCCTTTCTGGCTAAATATACAGAAAGAAATTGACGAGGGCCTTGGAGGAATGTGTCGAGCTCACAGCTGAAATGGTGCTCATGGCAGTGTACCCGGATTGCTCCCCCCCGGACAAAAACTCTACTTCCTGTTTTACTGTTGGTGGCAAAAAAATCTTTAACAAAGAAATGGATGACCAAAACAATACTGAACATTCATGAATGGAGACGAATTGTGTACTCTATATATCAGATGGAAGACATCACTGCAAAATTAAACAATCAAGTGGATAGATTTGCCTCCCTCTGGCAGAGATGGTCTCTTTACCAAGCTGGAGTTGATCCTGAATTTTGCCCATAGTGGACAGGAACTGAGTCAGATATAAAACAAGAACAGATTGATATAATGGGTCTATTTATCTTTTAAAAATAACCTCTATCAAGTAAAAAAGAAATTAATGCAAAGTAAACCTGTACCATAATAACTCTGATGTAACCAAAGAAAATGATGTGATTCTATAATGTCTCCTGGACTGCAAAAAAAAAAAAACCTTAATAAAAATATATAAAAAAAAAAAAAAGAATACATCTGTTTATTTTGAAAATAAATATCACACAGAAGAAAAGTGTGTTTTACACTCTTATCATTGTGTCTAGTGTTGTCTATTCCCACACCCTCCTACAGTGTGGGGGTGTTCCCAAGTCCAGGAAAGGTGCAGTGGAATTTGATCAAGGAATGTAAACAAACATATTTTGGTGTGGTAACATCAGTATGACAGGCAGTCTGTTTTTCACTTTTAGAAAGAAAAATGAAATTGGAATCAAACAATCAGCTACATCAGCAGTATTTACAGAATGTGAGCAATCATAAACTGCGTTTTTTAAATTAGGCACACTTTGAGGCCAAAGGGGGTCAACCTTATCCATTTAACAGGAAGGACACAGCTGTAACCGACCTCTGCTCAAATATTTTTTTTATCCTGAACAACACTGAATTAAATTGAATACAATTTTTTTTAACTGAACTGAAATCAAGCTGAAAATCTCCAAATCTGGATGTCATGCCAGCCCGGTGGCACTGAGGGTTGAGGTGCTGGATGCCACACCTCGCACCACGCTGGCGATCCGGGTTCAGGAACGAGCCTGGGTCGTCAGGGGTCAGCAGGGGAGGAGAAGGATGGAGCGTCCGTAGGACTGCTCTCCTTCTCCGGGGAGGGTTGCCATCAGTGCTCTGGTGGCCTCTGGCGGTGGCTGGGAGTGGCTACAGAGCACTGGCAGGATATGGAGGGAATGTGCTGGGGCAGCTACTTGGCTCAGTGCGTGTGGACACACGCGCACACGGGGCTGTAGATGTCATTGCACGCCACAGCTGTAAGGGGAGAAAAGTGGAAAAATAAGGGCACTAGTCGCGGTGGCATGATGGCCGTCTCCAGAGGGGACTTGTTCAGCACTGAGGGTGCGCGGCAATACTGGATCCTGACCTGGGGGGTTGAGCTATGGGGAGAGCTCCCCACCACCACCCCACTGCAGGGGGGCAAGCCGCGGGGGTAGCTGCGGGACCCATATATGGAGACGAAGAGAAGTCCAGGAGGTGGCGGCATGAGTACCCTGGAGGATGCCTGATGTGTAGAGGTAAGGCAGACTGCTGGCCCCAGAGGGGAAAAGTATAAGGAAAAAAAAAACAAATCTGGATGTCATTCCAAGTTTTCCAGTCATCAAAATACAGTACATCCCAGATCCAAACTTCTGGAAGTCAGTATTCTAAATAAGGCCAGTTATTGGAAGTTAATATAAAACGCTGCTGATAAAAAAAAAACTTTCTTTACTTTTTGTTATTAGTTTTTGCGTGTTTTCCCCCATTTTCTCCCTGAGATCCCAGGACCCCAGCAGACAAGAATGTGCGTGTGTGGGGGTGTACATGCATGCTGGGTACCGGCTCGGCCCCTTCTCCATCACCCCTAGCTGTCGCTGGGCTCCCCTTTGTCCTAACTGCCACCCGTCCTCTACCAGGTGGCAGCCAAGGGCCAGGGAAACCCCTCATCCCTCCCTGGGAGAGGAGAGCTACCTCGTGGCAGTTCAGTACTGCTCCTCGCCCCCCCCACTGACCCCCAACATCCCAAGCGTGTTCCTGAACCCCGGTCACCAGCGTGGTACGAGATGTGGGGTCCAGAACCTCAACCCTCAGCACCACCAGGCTGGCTGATAAAAACCTTTCTTACAGAATTTATAAAATTCATAGGAAGAGCCAAAGGGGAGGGGTGTCACTCTATATGAGGGATGGGATCAGATGCACAAGAAACGGGGGGGGGGGGGGAACTGAGGCGCTATGGATGCAGCTCCTGGACTCCAAGGGTAGAAAGCTGAGGCTGGGGTGGTGTACAGATCAGCAGCCCAGTCTGAGGAGCTAGACAGGGAGTTAATGGAATAGATTTGGAGGGTATGTCAGAAGGGGAGTGTGGGGGACTTCAATCTGACAGGGGTGGATTGCGCAGGTGTTCCTGGACGCCATCCAAGATGGTCTCCTGACACCGCTGGTCAGCGGGCCAGCTTGGCTAGGTAACATACTGGATCCGGTACTCTTGAATGGGGAGGCAGTGAGGGATATAAGGGGGGAAGACCCACTAGCTGGAAGAGACCACCAAGTGGTGTGGTTCACTCTCAAGTTGAGTAGGGAGACTGGAGGCTCAAAAACAAGGGTGGTGAACTTCAGGAGGGCTCACTTTGGGAGGATAAGGGAAGTACTGCAGAGTCGACTACAGGTGATCAGAACAGAGATGGATACACAGCAACAGTAGGATATTATTAAACTTGGGCTAGCTGAGGCTACGAAGGCTTGTGCCAGGACCCAGAGCAAGAAGAGCAGAGCAAAGAAGTCATGCCAGCTAAACAGCAAAGTGATGGAGGGGGTGAGGGAAAAGAGGGCTGCATTCCAGACGTTGAAGAGGACAGGGAGGCATATGTATGTTGGTCCAAGGAGGTTACCAAGCAGGTGAGGGCAGCCAAAACCTCCAGAGTTCTAAGGTTAGCTCAGGGCATTAAGGGAGGGGAGAAGGACTTTTTTAGATACATCATGGAAAACAGGAAGTACAGGGACCACACTGTGTGGATAAAAAGAGATAGGGAGTGGGTGGAAAAGGGGGCTGAGCAAGCAGAAGCACTGAATGAATACTTCTGCTCCATGTTCATGCAGGGAAGGGTAGGCCGCTACCTCCGTGGACTGGGAAAGTGGGATCGGGGGACGGGAGGACAGACTGAATGATCGAGGAGGGTAATGTACTAGAGGGACTGAAGACACTAAGGATGGACAGGGCACCAGGTCCTGATGGCATTCATCCCAGAGTGCTGAGAGAGATGGCAGAGGTGTTGGCCAGGCCACTGGCAAACCTGTTCAGCACTTCCCTGGACATGGGATGTGTGACTCAGGACTGGAGGGTGGCCCATGTGGTGCCGATTCACAACAGCGGCCCACGGGATGAGCCAGACAACTACCATTCTGTCAGTTTCACTTCCATAGTGGGGAAACATATGGAGGCAATGCCAGCAGGTTAAAGGGCGAAGGTTAACCCTTCGCTCTCCGGTTTTATAGGATCAAGCATCTTCTTACAAGAGATGCCAAGAAAAGACTGGTCCAAACCACCTTCCTCGACCCTCCTCTCCCTCCTGGATTACACAGAATTTCTGTACAGCCAGGGCCCAGCTGCTGCGCTCTCGACCCTGGACATGCTCTATCATAGAGCCCTAAGGTTGATCACTGAGCTTCCATACAATACACACCACTGCTCGCTACACAATGCCGTGGGATGGACATCTCTCACTTACAGAAGACAGAGAAATGCCTCCCTCTGGACCTTCAGAGCTATTGCCAAGAAGCTGCCTCAATATATTTTGGATTGTTTACCCATAAGCGTGATAGGTACGTATACGTTGAGAAGTGCCGCCTATATCTACCTAGCAGTGTCAAAGGTCAAATCGCGCTTTGGTAGGGCTTCCATGAGCCATATGTTACCTGTGTGCTGGAACACACTGCAAAAAAACTTGAAACTGGCCCACAGCATCAGCATATCTGTCCTGCACAGCACACATCTCCCCCCCCCCACTTCCTCCCCTGCCTGGTGTGACCCCACTGAGCACTGACCCCTATGTCCCCTCTACCCCCGCTTTCTTGCTTTCTTTTCACAAATATTAATCCCCCAATATTCACCCCTTCCCCGATTTCCCTCACCTCACCCCCACTCTAAAACCCTTTCCCTTATCCCTCTGTCCCCCCCATCACCCAGCCCTGCCCTATCACCTACTTATGTAACCCTGGGTAGATTCCTATCCAATCCCACCCTCTGACTACTCAACCCCTTATTCTGTCACCCTTTGTCTCTGCCCCACCCTCCCCTGCTCTCATCTATTCTGTCCTCCTCCTTTGGTCACCACCACTTCTGACCCTTCATAAATCTACCTGCCTGCTGTAAAGCTCAGCTACCGCTATAAACTGCTTGTCCACCGTAGGTATGCTCTTGGTACTGTTGCAATAAAGTTGACTGCTCCTACCTGATGTATTTTAACCGTACTCACTTGAATCTGTATCTGTATGTACCATAATGTACTTGCCTGCTGTATATACCCCTACCTGTTTTGTAATGCCTATGTACCTTGTCTGTTGCCTTACGACGTGGAACCTTTGTAAACGAGCTTTTAGCTCAAAGGTGTTATCCGAGATTCCAATAAACAAACAAAAATATCAGCATTTAAAACTCCCTATGCTCATTTGTTTAAGGAAACCTGCAATTGTTTCTCCTGATCTCCCCCTCCCCCTCCCTGCCGCAGTGACCTGCTGGTCACCTCGTCTGGTGAAGTATTACATTTACTACCCACTGCCAACAACTGATTTAAAAAAAAAAAAAAACATATTTCTAGCCATTATTTTTAAAATCTAACGACAGGATCGTGTTCCTCGGGCCCAGATTAGGTAAACACAACTGTTGGTGTTTATCAAGGGGCAGTATTTTTTTGAAATATATTGTTTTTCCACGTCGCTAACTGAAAACAAAATGGCAGAAGCAGGACACTACTTTCTCATTTGCAAAAGCAAAAAGTGTTTTCGTGAAAGCAAAAACTGCCGTTCATAGGCTATAATGGGAAACTTAAAACTTTAATAACTTTTGAATGGATTAATATTTTTCACCAAACCTTCAAAGGCACATCAGTGACCCAAGACCCCATACACCCTAACAATTTCAGACCAGACCCCCAAACTGTTCCAAACCTATGGGTGAGCTAAGAATTTGCACCCAAATGGTAATTTTCACATTTTTTGACATTATGCATCTCCACAACCGCACATCTGACCAGAACAAAACTTTCCAGATCCAGAGATCTATGGTACCAGATGGCACATGAAAACTTTGGGGCACATCGGTCATATGGTTGCAAAGTTATTAAAGTGCAATATTTTGGGTTTAACATAGAAGTGACTAAGCACCATATATATATATATACACACATATATGTGTGTGTGTGTGTGTGTATGTATGTATATATATATATATATATGAGAGAAACATATCTATAAATATATTTACATGTATGTGTGTGTGTGTGTGTATATATGTATGTATGTATACATATATGTGTGTGTGTGTGTGTATATGTATATAATTTATTTATTTAGTTTTTGTTGACCAGATAAGTGCACTACACAAATTATTGCCTATTTTCAGGCACAACCTAGGGGGAATGGGATACAGATGAATGTCTACTGACCTTGAACCAGATTAAGCTGTTGGTGGTATTTTTTTAGTGAATGGAGGGGGGGGTTTGGCCAGGGCACTGGGGAAACTCCCCTACTCTGTGTGAGGGGGCGCTACGACTGGTGCTGCAATGGCCAGTCTCCCGCTGCTGGAGAAGAGGACGGATGTTAGCAGGGCCGAGGAGCTGGTCTCCTCCTCAGTCCATTTGCCTACTGAGACTGAACCTATACAAGCTGAAAACATGGAAGTACCCTTACCGACAGGAAATGTCATTACTGGTTGTACTGGCGAAACGATGGATGAGCAGCCTGCCCTGAAGCAAACTGTAGGTGGATTTTCAGCAGAGGGTCTCTGTGAACAACTGCTTGTGCAGGAATTGAAATTCGCTGAAAGACGGAACCAATTGCAAGCCGAATTGCAGAAACAGGAATTACTGAGAGTGAAGGACCAGGAGGTCCAGGTACAATTTGAAACCGACACGAAGCAGCACCAGACACTGGAATCACGGCCTGTGAGCACTGTCTCTACAGCTACCAATATGCAAGTTTTGGATCCTAACCCTCTGACTCCCCAGTTAACTCCCTCTTTTGTTGAAATGTCTGATGGGAACAAGATTTCTTTTCCGAGGACCGATAATGGTAATGTGGCTCAAAATATGGTTATTGACAATACTGATTTATCTAAAGATGTTGCAGGGGCGCTGTCTATTCCCTTATGACCGATATCTTTCTCTATAGGGGTGTCTTCAGAGGCACCAGGCCATAATTCTACTCGCTCTAAAGTGGGTAAGAAAGAGAAAGGGAAAAAGGGATGTGGAGTACGTGCCAAAACGATGGATGATGTTCTGGCGGATAGATCTGATGGCTCTGACTCTGTCTGGGTGAATAAAGCTATTCAGGGAGCTGGATGGGTGCACAGCCCTGGCAAAAACGGATGGGATGCCAATCTACCAGTTGTAATGGATGCTAGTCCTCCTTTAAAGGAGATCTCGGAAGGTATTTTAAGTGTTACCCCAACTGGGTCGGATAATATCACACCTGGGCAGGCTGCAGGGACTTCTGGAGTGGATAATGAAACACAGAATGCGTCTTCTGATATTTTGGCTGATATAAAATTACTGGAAGGAGATTCCAATACACAGGCCTCTAAACTAGAGGACCCCCCACTTCCGTCACTGAGTCTAATTCAACAAATGTACCCCCAGCACCTCAGCTTAATTCTCAGACCTGTGCAAATGTATGGCATTCCAATGTTGCTCAACATCTATTTCCAGAAAATCTGAGAAGTTTATCTGAGCCTGCTGTGAGACGAAATGCTGTTGTCTCAGATTTCGGGGAGACATGAATGACATCCCTGACAAAATTTTTGTAGGCCATGCGCTTCTGAAGAATAGTATGAAATATTATGCATATGAGATTTATACCTTAATTCATATTCCGGGAGACATCATTTTTGATATCAGTTTTAAACACCCTGCTGGATTAGACAGATTCTGGCAACAATATCAACTCTTAAAATCCACTCCCTTATGGAAACCCTTTTTGGCTATACCCCTGACAAAACCCAGTTTTAAGATAATTGTTCTTTTTCGCAATGAAGGGGTGAACGTTGCTGATATCACTTACTGGCTCAAGCAATGTTGTACAGTAAAGGGTTATCCTGAACCCATGCTTGATGAAGAACATTTGTGAACTGGTGGATGGAAGTATAAGATTATGTTACACCAAGTTAATGGAGTTCATAAACATTTGCCCAGCTGTTTCTTTCTGGGTAGAGACAGAGGAGTGTTGTTTTATCAAGGCCAGCCTAGGGCATGCTATAAATGTGGGGATGTGGGGCACATTAGCAGTGCCTGTGAAAAACAGTGTTGTGGGTTAAGTGGGGAACTGGGACATGTTGGAGCCCATTGTTGACAACCCCCGAAATGCAATTTATGTGATGAGATAGGCCATACCTTTCGTAACACTGTATGGGCCTCTCATAACAGTATACATCAAACTGTAAGCGTTGAACAGGACGTGTATGTGGCTAACGCACAAAAAGAAAAAGCAAGATTACAGGAAATCATGGCCCCTACTGTTCCTCCGGTGCTTCTAGCTAGAGAGGAAGCTAGACTTGAGGAACATACTGAGGGTCGTGCTGCACAGTATGCAGCTCCAGACAAGCTACGTGAGGCTCCTCCTCCTGATCTTCAGGACACAGTATTGGCTACTACGCCTGCTGTACAACAAAACCCCATACTCAATCCACCTGATTTGGAGCAACCAATTGTACAGGATTTGAGTGAAGGAAATACTACTAGGAACATTTCAGTGGATGAACAAAATTTATGTTGACATCAGTGCAAGTCAGATGCGGCCTCCTGACTCCACGGACCCTCCTTATGTGAGAGTCACGAGATCTAAGTCTCAGACGAAACATTTATTGGAGTCAGGGAATACTACTTGCCTGTCCACTACCTCTGTACAGAATTCCTGTGCTGTCCTGATGGATCTGGATGATGTGCAGGATGACAAAGATTCAGATGTCTCTTCAACAGCATCTTCTCAACCTGAAGTAGCATGTGAAGTGCTGGTTAAAGAAGGCGTAAAACGGAAAAAAGCATAAGTGACACTTTCTGTTTGATACTTTTGAAATCTTTTCTCCCCCTTTTCTTATTACCTAATGGATCAGTTAATATTTACTACATCTAATGTGAATAGCATTAAATCACAAGAAAAATTACATCACGTTTAGTAGTTTACAGGAGGGGGTGGTAATGTTTATTTTCTGCAAGATACCCGATTACGTGATCTTTCTGAAATAAAGCAAGCCCAAAAAGACTGGAGATGGGGTCCATCCTTATGGTTCATAGTGGACCTTATGTGTTATGGGGTTGGAATTCTGTTTCAGCATATAGCTGTTAAAATCTCTAAAGCATTGGATGTCTATCCTGGGCACGCATTGTTAATTGATGTTCAGATCAATGCTATTACGTATAGATGTATCAATATGTATGCACCACAATCCAAGGCTCTCTGGGCTGAACTATTTAGACTAATAGAACCGTTTTTGCATACATCGAAATTGATTTTGTGGGGTGGTGATTTTAATTGTGGGCTTAGTTCTAAAGACTGGGGACATAAAAATGAAAAACTGCATTGTGATACTAATGCTTTGTTATCTATTCTTCATAAGCATTCTTGAAAGGATGTTTATGATGTGCTGAAAACAGACTCATGTCATACATTTTATAAGGGTCCTCTTAGTGCAAGGACTGACTTTTGGTTTGCGACTGAAAGAGTGACATGTAAGGATGTTAAGGTTATCCCTTTAGAGACTTCAGATCAACTTGCCTTACAGCTGACTGTAGGTTCCTCTAATAAGATTACTGTAGGTAGAGGTTATTGGAAGATGAATTCTTCCAAACTTCAAGATGAAATATACAAAATTAAAACACAGGATTTATTTACACTACGTTTGAGTCTTGATTTCCTTTACAACAGCCCGCCTGATTGGTGGGAAGATACCAAAAGAGACATTAAGGAATTAATGATTGTGTTAACTAGCAGGGAAGCACGACATAACTATATTTCGTATTTAAGTTCAAGGGTGAAATATTTAAAGCTTTGGACACAACCTAATGGGACAACAAGAGACCACATTGCTACCTTATCTCAATTAAAAGAAGATATGACAGCTTATATAAAAAAAATAAATTATCAAACAGGTTTACAACAGACGTTTTTAACCAAGGGCAGGAGTGAGTTGGTAAATCCTTATGATGATGGTATTACTGGTAAAGCACATACACTATTTACAACATTACTGGCTAATAATGGGAAAATAGTGGATGAACAAAGTACTATTCAACATGAAATACAACATTATGTTCATACCACTTTTTCAGTGCTCCATGACCAACAGAAAGAGTCTTTTGAGTTATGGAACACAGATGTTCCTGATATTGATAAAGAATCTTTACTACAGCCTATATCTAGTGAAGAAATTAGGCTGGCAATCCATGGATTGTCAACTGGTACTGCCCCAGGTTTGAATGGCATACCTAATCAGTTGTATAAAATCTTTATTGATGATTTAGTGCCTATATTACAAAAGTTATATGAATCTATACAGAGAGAGAATAGACTCAGTCATAGTATGACTGAGGGTATTATGATCTTTTTATATAAAAAAGGGGACGCACAAAATATCTGTAATTGGAGGCCACTGACTCTGCTTAATTCTGATTATAAAATCTTGACAGTAAGACTGACTAAAATAGCACAACATGTTATCCTTCCAATGCAAACTTGTGCAATTCCTGGCCGTACAATTCATCAAAATTTGCAATATGTCCGAGAGATCATAGAACAAGGCCTGACTTCTACTACTAATGGGTATTTATTATCCATTGATCAAGAAAAGGCTTTTGACGCCATTGATCATAGATATTTATGGACGGTACGACGGGCACATGGTATACCATCACAACTGGTAGACTTTATTCAACTTCTTTATGGTTCAGCTCAAGTGCAGCCTTTGGTTAACGGACACCTGGGAATTTCCATTTCTGTTAACAAAGGAGTCAGAGAGGATTGTCCTTTAAGCCCTCTTTTATGTATGTTTGGTCTGGATCCAATATTACGATTGATTGAAAGCTCTGGGGATATAGCTCCGATGGTCAGTGGTTCTGGCCTGAGATATAAAAAGGTTGTGGCTTATGCAGATGATTGTGTTCTGATGGTAGCGTCTGTGGAGGATAGGAAAAGAGCATTGCAACTTTTTGATGACAAGCATTTACATACTGGAATACAGTTGAATTTTAACAAAAGCTCAATAATGCCTGTAGGGAAAGTACCTTTGGAGTTTGCTTTTCCGATACCTATGGCAGCTGAATCGATAAAGATTCTGGGACTATGGTTTGGTAATTCTAACACTGGACAACTGAATTGGGACATAGCTTATGATTTAGCTTTTCAAAAAGTTCAGGCTTGGGAGTCTTGGAAACTGACACGTAAGAAACGAGTTTTTCTTTTAAAAACATACATTGCACCACTCTTTCTCTATGTGTCTCATATTTATCCATTGCCATATGGAATGCATACAAGAATACAAAGTTTGTTCTTTTCCTTATTGTGGGGCAGCAAACGCAACCCAGTAAAGAGGGCACATACATATCACTCATGAAAAGATGGGGGTTTGGATATGTTGCAACCACTAGTATTTTTCTTTACTAATTTTTTTTACACTAATGTGAGACCATTGATTTGGGGTACTAGGTCTCTGGGGACGGATCTAAAGCAGGAATGGAGTGCAGGTTTTCTGACAGCTTGGGAAAGGGGAAAACGTCATCCCTAGGATAAATGATTACCTTTGTATGTACAAATTGCTTTGGAATATATCAGAAATTGGGAAACTGAGTTACTTTGGTTTTTAACTGAGTCGAGGAAAAAGGTTTTATTTTACTTTGGTTGAAAAATGCTATTTTGAAACTTCGGTTTTTGTCCTTAATGATGGGGTAAGTTGCAGTCAACTCTTGGAATGCATTACTGAACCTAGAATTCCTACTAAGATGCAGGATATAGTATGGTTGTGGGGGCACGGAAAACTAAATGTAAAAGGAAACCAAAAACATAAATGTATGGAAGAAAGAAACTGTTCAGAAAAGGGTTGTGAGGGTAATGTAGAAACTATGCAGCACCTGTATTTTGAATGTGCTAGGATACAAGGCTTCTGGTCTGCTTTGGTGTCCTTTTGGTGTGCACTGCCATTTGCCAATATGACTTATGAAGTATTGGTACAACGTACAAGGACAATTAACTGAACATTGGTCTACTTGGAATAAACACTCCTTTTATAGGGTACCACAGTTGTGACATTTCCTGTGGCAAAGCAGGAAGGGGCGGATCAGTGGGGCATCCACAAGGTGAGCTCATTAACAGGGGCACTAGTAATTTAACTTGTTATAACAAGTTATACAAAAACAAAACACAAAATCAAACCATTACTTGCATTTTCTTCCTTTTAATTACTCTAACCAGGTTATAAACCCAGTAACTTATCTAGAATGGATATCATTAACTGCAGGTACTGCGGAACACTTTTCAGAAGGACAGTCTTACAGAATTTAGGACACTGTCCTACATGTTGGGCCACTGGAGATCTTAGGGCTCAGCTCCAGGCAGCATGGGCAGAGATTACGCACCTTAAATTTCATATTCAAGAGGAAATACATTATAAGAACCACCCGCCATTTCCCCAACATCCAACAGAAGAACCTCGACTGCAGAGTGTAGTTGGTCCAGGAGATTGGCAGGTGGTTAGGAGGGGCAAATGGGGTGCCCCATCACTCGGTGCTCTCCAACATATTACCTCCAAAAACCATATAAACACTACAAACAGGTATCTGCCTCTATTTCTGAAATCAAACAAAGAGGCAGAAGACACTGCAGAGCAGGACACTGCAGCACAGGAGCTAGCACAACAAAACTCGCCCAAATCAGGAACCAAAACAAAAAAAGCAAAAAGGAAATCCAAAAAAACTTCTGATCATAGGAGACTCCATGATTCGGGGAGTTAATACCTATTTCCAGCCGGGGTAATGGTCAGATGTCTCCCAGGTATGTCAGTGTGGAGAGACACTGACCACATTGCTAAAATTGTTCGGGAAGTAGGAGAAAACATTGACATCCTGGTACACATAGGGACTAATGATCTCGCCAGCCAGTCAGTTGTGGAGACCACGGAACACCTGACCAGGCAGGGTGACAAACTATCATCCATTTCATCTGGCATCTCCTTCTCTGAGATCCTGCCAGTCTGGGAGAGGGGGGGTCAGATGGATGGAAGGTCAGAGAAGGGGAGATATGGGAGCTAAACATGTGGCTCAAGGGCTGGTGCCAGGAAAAAGGACACAGATTTGTAGGGAACTGGCAACAGTTCTGGGAGCGAAAGTTCTTTAAATTTGATGGACTGCATCTGACTAAGGAAGGAGTCAGTGCATTGGGGCAGAAGTTTGACATCTTTGCAGAATATTTTAACTAGCAAATGGGGAGAGGGGTGCAGCGCCCCATACGTCAAATGAGAAGAACACCCCTCCCCCCTCAGCCAGTGTTCAAATAGGGATTGTGCATGATTGCAGTTCATTTGCATCACCAGGTAAGAAAGCAAGTTCACCTCCCCATACGACGCACAGGGGAAATGCCAGGCCGCACCCAACAACTAACACACCAAAATCTGGCCAATGGAAAATCATGTACACAAATGCATACAGCCTGGGAAAAAAGATCCCAGACCTACAGACAATAATGTCAGAGGCTAAACTGGACATAGTAGCAATTAGTGAGACATGGTTCACCAGTAACCACACTTGGGAGACTTCAGTACCTGGCTGTGTACTGTTCAGAAGAGACAGAGGTGCAAAAGGGGGGTGGCCCTGTATGTCAATGAAAATATTAAAGATACAGAAATTCAGAATACACATAAGGAGCCAGAAGAACTGTGGATCACCTGGAAACAGGAAATGGGACAGCCATAAGAACTGGGGTTGTCTACAGGCCCCCAGACCAGGGGAAGGACATAGACACATTACTGTTAGAAGATATACAAAACATGACAGCTAAAGGGGAGGTTCTGATAATGGGAGACTTCAACATGCCGGATACAGATTGGTCAATACCAGCAGGAACACCTGCCAGAACTAGACACATGGTGGGTTCCCTGCAGGGGGAGGGCCTCAAACAACTGGTACAATAACCCACAAGAGACAGGGCTATCCTAGATCTAGTACTTACTAACAGGGAAGGGATCACATATATTCAGGTAGAAGGTTACCTGGGGGCCAGTGACCATCACATGGTATGATTCACTTTGGCCACTACAACTAAATCATCCTATTCCAAGGCAAAACTATGGGACTTCAGAGGAGCTGACTTTGGTAAGATGGCCAACAGAGTTAAGCTAGCCCTGGCAAAAAGAAACACAGGTGAGGGGGTACAGGCAAAGTGGGCAAGAATTAAGGATGCAATACTTGAAGCAACATCCCATTGTGTTAGACAGAAAAGGAAGTCCAAAAGAAGAAGGAAACCACTTTGCTTCTCAAATACAGTAGCAGAAAAGGCCAGAGCCAAAGGCTGGCCTTCAGGAAATATAAGGAAAACAGCAGGATGAAGATAGGGAGGCATACCAAACTGCCCTAAGGGAAGCAGGAAAGGCAGTAAGGCAGGCAAAGTCCCAAACTGAGGAAACACTAGCACGAACAGTAAAAGAAGGTGACAAGATTTTCTATAGATACATTAGTGAAAGGAGACAGTCCAGAGGGGGTATTGCTAAGCTCAAAGGAGAAAAGGGGGAGTGTGAGGAGGAGGAGGACCCTGTAAAAGCATCTATCTTAAATGGATACTTTTGCTCAGAATTTACTGAAGAGAAGGTAGAGCAGGGCCTACAGCTCAGCACCATGGACACAGGGGGGAGGGAGATGAGCACTACTCCCTTCACAAACGAAAGGGTCCTACAAGAGCGCGCTAAGCTTAGGGTGGACAAGGCAATGGGACCTGATGGCATACATCCCAGGGTACTTAAGGAGCTAAGGGTGGAACTAGCAGAGCCATTAGCAGAACTGTTTTAGTGAGTCTCTTAGCACAGGAGAGGTCCCAGAAGACTGGAGAAGGGCTCATGTGATCCCACTCCACAAGAGTGGTAGCAGGGAGGAGGCAGGGAACTACAGACCAGTCAGTCTTACCTCAGTAGTGGGCAAGATTATGGAGGCACTCCTTAAGGAAAGGATAGTGCAACACCTGGAATCCATAGGGGCACAGGATCCAAGACAGCATGGGTTTACAAAAGGAAGGTCCTGTCAAACTAATCTCATAGATTTCTTTGACTGGGTAACCAGAGTGGTGGACCAAGGGGACCAGTTGATGTCGCCTGCCTTGACTTCAGCAAAGCATTCGACACTGTTCCACACAGAAGATTGATAAATAAGCTGGGTAGGATTGGGGTGGGTCAGACGGTCAACTGGGTGGCAAACTGGCTGACGGGCAGAAAACAGAGAGTGGTGGTAAATGGTATACAGTCAGAAGAGATGCAAGTCACAAGTGGGGTACCTCAGGGATCAGACCTGGGGCCAGTCCTCTTCAATATCTTCATTAGTGACATTGCAGATGGACTAGAGGGTAAGGCTTTGTCTGTTTGCAGATGACACCAAGATCTGCAACAGAGTAGATGATCCAGATGGGGTGGGCAGAATGAGAAGAGATATGGAAAAACTAGCAAAATGGTCGCAAGAGTGGCAACTGGGATTTAATGCAAAGAAGTGCAAGATCATGCACATAGGGAAGAGAAACCCTGAAGCCACCTATAGGCTGGGAGAGGAGTTGCTGGCAGTCACAAAGGAAGAAGGAGACTTGGGCATCATCATCACCGATGACCTGAAATCATCCAAGCACAAAAGGAGCAGCCACAGGCTCAGCAGGTAGCCAGCCCCTGTCCACTAGCACCAGATCAGTGGATGCATGAAACATGCGGCACCAATGGCCAAGGGTGGGCTGCCCCCGGCCACCCCCTGCTGGATGGCATGCCCCCACCCACCCGGTTCACAGCCAGCCACACCCTAGCACACTGCACCCAACACACATGCCACACAGCCCGAACAGCCGGCCCATGGCCACCCCAAGGCACAGCCACTGACTGATGGGCAAACCCCACCATGCACAGCCCACAGAACAACACAGGTGCACCACACAGCCACCCACCACAGCACTGCAGCATGGCTCCACTCGCCAGCCGCAAAGCAGACACTGACACAGACGTGTAAGCAAACCAAACTGTATAAAAGAACAATGAACAATACAAAACAGTGAACAAGGCAGGGGAACTATATATAAAGCAGGGATGGAGTAGGTGAGGGAGAAATGGGGACAGGATACAGGACTATACAATAGGACTGGGGAAGGCAGGGGAAGAGTGGTCAAGGGAGGGTAAGGTATTGTCGGCCCCCATGGGCGGCCATGCCCTGCCGCCTGGTGCTGTCCTCTGTGCTGCACCCACAGTAGGAGCCTCCTCATCTGCCTCACAATCCCCAGGGTGGCAGTGGTGATGGCAATGATGCGCCGCAGGAGGCGACAGTAGAGTGGCTGGTGACCACCCCATTGGACACCTATGGCAAAGGAAGGAACAGGAGATCAGTGCATGTCCAGGGCACCCTAGCCCTTCCACTGTGCACAGCGGACAGTGGGGACACACGCCCCTTGGGTGGCACCCTGGCCACCTGCAGTGGGTGGGCCTACAACTGCTGCTGACCCGGCATGCCATGGCTGTGCACAGTGTTGGACACCGCCGCCCAAGGGCCATCCACCAGCACAGTGGCAGGCAGGTGGCATAGTGCAGCAGTGGAACCATAGTGGCACTGGTGGCAGCCAGACGCACCCACAGGCCACTAACAGCTGTTACACACGTGTACTGACTGCCCCATGGTGCCACGCACACCACAGCCTCAACACAGCTACCATGGCCCAGCGCACAGGGGGTTGAGGCCATACCCACAACCCTGCCGACCGCCCTGCACAACGTTTGAATGCACAGTGCCTACCTGCCCGCCATGGTGATGCACGCATGCTGGTCCAGCTGCTCTTCCCCTCGGTCCTGCAACACCTGCAGAAGGGACCACAGCAGCCTGCCAGGCTCCCCCACCACTCTGGCTCTCCTCCAGTCTTCCCGGCCTATTACAGGAACACAAACAGGCACACATCAGAACACAGTCACCACATTAGCCCACTGCCCCCACCCCCCAAGCACAGTGTGCGCCCCAGCCTGGCAAGGCCACGGGGCAGTGGTGCAGTGCACTCAGTGACTGGCAATGCCAGGCCATGGTGCATGCAGTGACAGTGCCTCCCCTGGCATGGTATGCAGCCCTGCCTGCCCCATGGAACACTGGACGTGCACAGAAGCAGTCAGAGCACACTTACCTGGACGTGGCACAGCCCCCCGCCAGACGTGTGTCTGCAGTGACCTGAATCTCTCAGGGTCCCTCCTCAACAGGTCCCCATACCGGTGGCAACACTGCTCCCTTGTGCGCCCCACACCGGTTGCCTGGAAAAGGCCATCTGCCACTTCTTGCCACATCTCAGTCCTGGGCCTGTTGAGGGGCTGCTGTTCAAACAGGTTGGCAGCGTGGGGCTCCACCTGGGCCACCAGATTCATCAGTTCAACCTGGCTCCAGTTTTGTGAATGGGGCACTGTGCACTATGGCATGCCTGTTCTGCGATGAAGCAGTCCAAAATGGCTCGCTGTAGTGCACGTACACAATGTGCTCGGGATGCGCAGCCTGCACGGAGATGCACTGCCCGTGTCAATGGCACATCCCTGTAGATGCGCAGCATGGGCATAGCCACACTGGCATGTGGGGCAGAGGTCTTGGGGAATAGGGCAGGGGTGGGGTCAGGGGTCAGCATGCGCAGATGCGGGGCGCTATTGGGCCATGACCGCGTTGCGCCAATAGGGCCCTGCAGTCACCACACCCATAGGTCCTATAACGCCCGCGGCCCATAGGCCCTATAGCCGTCGGTCATGTCGTCCCCACTGCTGTTCCCCTCTTCGACCTTGACAGCTATCCCACGGTCAGTGGCCATGTTGTGCAGCATGCAGCAGGCCAGGAATAGGCCACAGGCCTTCGAGGGGCTGTAATGTAGGCCACTGCCAGACCTGTGCAGGCAACAGAACCGTGCCTTCAGCAGACCAAAGACACACTCAATGATGTTCCACGTGCTGGCATGTGCCTCACTGTACTGCTCCTCTGCTGGGGACGACGGGTGCCGGTAGGGGGTGAGCAGCCAGGGCTGGAGTAAGCAGCCACTGTCACCTGTGTGGATGGAGATATGGTTAGCCTGATGT
The DNA here is from genome assembly GCA_016271365.2 of Neoceratodus forsteri. Classification (NCBI taxonomy): domain Eukaryota; kingdom Metazoa; phylum Chordata; order Ceratodontiformes; family Ceratodontidae; genus Neoceratodus; species Neoceratodus forsteri. The sequence continues at coordinate 291,946,562 of JADMNL010000026.1, forward strand.
CCTCTGTTGCTGTGCCCCGTGTCCTTCCCAGCCACACTCTGCGGTGCCCCCTTACCCTGGCCGCCACGCTCCCATGCCCTGGTGTACCCAGTTACCTGTGGTCTCAACATACTCCCCCACTAGATGACCGGCGGGGATGTCCCCACTCTCGAACCTGTGGCACAGTGCTGAGCTGTGCCAGATGAAGGTGTCATGTGCTCCCCCAGGGTGTGGCACAGACATTGGTTATGCACCCCTTGGCATCGCACACCACCTGGCAGTTGATACTGGGGTAGCCCTTTCTGTTGATGCAGGCTACCCCCTCTGGGCCAGGTGGCATGCGGATGCCCACATGGGTGCAGTCGATGGCTCCTAGCACACCAGGCATACGTGCTACCCTGTGGAACTCCTGCATGTTCGCTGTACACTCTGTCTGTGTGCTGGGGAAGTGGATGTATTCCACAGCATGTGGCAGCAGGGCATTGAGGAACTGCGTGAGAACCCGTGACGTGGCTGACTGGGTTATGCCTGTGGTGTTCCCGGTTGGTCTCTGGATGCCCGTGGAGAGCAGGCACATGACAGCTGTTACCTTTGTCTCTACTGTCAGGGTGTTGCTCCATCTAATGGGTGCCTACATCTCCTCACTGCTCAGCTCACAGAGCTGCCTCAGAATCACCTGGTTCAGGCAATACCGGCCCATGATCTCTGTGTCAGCCTAGGTCTCATAACTGATGCGGGGTCGCTACCGACTGTTCCGTGTTTACTGCCGATGGCCCCGTACACGGCCATAGCGCTCTGCTTCCTGCCTCCCCACACCCCTCATTAAGGCCTCCATCTGGAATATCACACTGGCCATGGCCCCTGTTTTCCTTGAACCCCCTGGGCTTCTGGCTCCACTGGCTCACCCAGCTGTGTGTGTCGCTCAGCAGGGCCCCCTCCTGTTTACCCTGCCCCCGGTTGGCTGGCTGTTGCCTGTGGCCTCTGTCTCCCAACCTTGTGGAGGCCTGTGTCACTCCACTTGGGCCTGGTGACTCTGTGTCATGCCCACTTACACACACCCATTACCTCCCTGTCAGTCACACTCTCACTCACACTCCCTCTTGCACTGTCTCTCCTTCTCTGTCCGTCACTGTCCTGGTCTCCTCCTTCTTCGTCGGCAGACGTCCTGTCTGTCTCCCTCTGTCCTGTTCCCCTCTGACACAAGTGCCCTACTCCTACTTGCTCCCTGTTTTTATAGGCTCAAGTCTGCCCCGTGTAACTGACAGTTGCTCCTCACGCCATTGGTCGGGGGTTGAATATTGCACTGTGCCACATATTCATGGGTATACCCCGTGCCCTTGTGCATGCATACATTCCCATTGCGCACTGCTACTTGCACTGCACAGTTTCTGCCGCTGAATATCGCTCTCTGGTGCATTTTCACATTTGCGCATGCACACTGCTTTGAATATCCCACCCACAGAGTTTAAACTGATACTTGTGTCTGAAATGTTGATATATCATTTTGGGACTCTAGAGAGACACAGGTCTCTGATCTAACTTTAAAATGCACTTCCAGAGGTAATACCTTAGATAGCAAAGGTCTAAATATATTGTGGTAGGAGTTTTGCTTTGTAGTTTTCCCTTGTTCTTTTATGTGATTGTGAGCTATTTGATATATTGCTCTGTGTTTACATTTTTCATATTTTTATTATCTTTTAGTAAAGTACATTTTTTTTCCAAGATACTGCCTGGATGTGTCTTCCAAGTTCTTTTTGCATGTGATATATGTGGTTAAGTCTGACAGCTGTTTTGAAAGGCTTGATGGTGTTACTAGACTAGGAAAAGGTAAGAATATACCTAAGGTCTCTCTTAAGAATTCATTTTGGAAGCCTGGCTTGGTGACCCTGGCAAAAGATTATACCACAATCCCCGGAGAGGGTACATATCTGAGCCTATACATTGGGTATGCTAGCATAAGGTTCACAGTTTGAATCCCCCCAGAACTTGAGACTAAAGGTACTTCGGAACCAAAAGTAGACAGGAGGGTTACCCTGTCTATTACCTGTTCACACTATTGCGCTCTGAGGTTGGCACTGTGGGAGCAGAGGGCTTGATCTGCTGAGTGCGTTTGTGACAAGGAACACTTCCCACTGGCCATTCCTGACTTCTCACCCTTCTTGTACTCCCTAAGAAACGCCTCCCACTGGTCATTCTTGACCCTTCTACAGTTACTCCATAAGGCACACTTCCCATTGGTCATTCCTGACCCTAAAAGTAGCAAATACATTGGCACAAGTAGACTTTTCCTGTTGGATCCAAAACCTGTAGATCCATATGTTTGTATCAGGTCAGAGATCCTCCACCTTCTCTCTGAGCTGTGGAGCCTGCATTGCAGCTGTTCCAAATTTCACAACACCTGAAACTGCTGAAGCTTGCTGACCTTTTAACATACCATCTGGTATTTATTACGGTTTACAGCACTGCCTTGCTGGATTGTAAACATCGTCTCTATTTATGACATGTCACGTGTCACACTGTTACAATACCCTGTTGCAATCTGTTCTTTTCATGGTTTTGTTTCTGCTCCCCCCTCCCAGCCCATATTCCCCCAGATGTGCCTGCAAATGTGTGGTCCACAGCTTAGTGTAGTGTTCTTGGCCACGAGTCACAACTCAAGAAGTATAGAAATAAACCGAGGACTGTAGGACTGTGTGACTGGAGAGTGACATGGTTATACCAGAAACAAGGAGGAGAGAGAGCTGTGAACCCTCCCCCAAGAACAGGTCCCCAAAAGAAGTGCCCAATTACAAAAAACTCTGCATTACTACTTGGCACTAAGTAGAGATGGACAGAGTGTGAGAAAGAACACTGTAAAAGGCCCCTCCCCCAGAGTGAGTCCCAAGGGGACCAGAGCCCTAATCAAAAAACATTACGTCTACAGCAGCCACCCATCGTCATCATCCTTCATTTAATGAGCGCACGTTCTCAACTGAAACTTGAGGGGCTTTACAGGAATAAAATCGTAAAATGTGTCATACAGTAATATCAGTTACTGAAAACAGGTCAACTAACTAGTCAGATAAACAGGCCTGACTAAATAGAAGAGTTTTTAATTCTCATTTGAAAATGTTCAAAGACTGAGATCCTTTCATAATGAGGAAGGGAGTTCCACAGGAGTGGGACAACAAAAGAAAAAGCCAGAGCACCCGCTGTCTTGAGGCGAACCCTGGGAACCTCTAGAAAACCTTCCTCAGTGGAGCGGAGTGAATGGACAGAGCAGCAGGGACACAGGAGATCTTGTAGGTCACCAGGCCCCTGACCATGCAGGGCTTTATAAGTCAGCAAACTGACCTTGAAGGTGATCCACCACCTAATTGGTAGCCCGTGCAGAGCGTGCAGCACAGGTGTAATATGACATGATCTGGAGTGACCGGTCGATAACCTGGCCGCCGCATACTGCACTAGCTGTAGGTGGTGAGGATCAACCCCTAGTAGCCCCAGGTAGCGAACATTACAGTAATCTAGCTGCAAAGTGAAAGACCGCGCATGTGCTGTGAAGGGCCCCCACTTCCTGAGTGGGCTTCTAAGGAATGATGCTGGCTTCATTCTCTGTTTTGGTCTCAGTATGTGACAGGGACAAAAACTACAAGAAGATGTCTATTCTCATGGATGGGTTCCAGGAATTGAAGATAGACACCTTTGAGAGGAGCAAACTGCGCAACGTGGAGGGGATCCCCCTCATTGAGGCAACCGCAGACATCTGGGACCGGGTGTACAACTTCCAGGCCAAACCAGATGACCTGCTGATCGCCACCTATCCAAAAGCAGGTAAGAAGCAGAGTCTGTGATAGCAAGGTGGCATGAACCCTGTTCAGGGCAGTTGTGGGTGGCATCGACCCAGTTTGGGACATTGCTGGGTGGTACCGATCCGGGAGTATTTTGAAAGACTGAAACTTGAGTGCCTGACACTTGAAATCCCAACGCCGAAAATCCCAACAGTGGGATTCTGCCTATGGCGGAGTTTGTTATAATAATTAAGGGGGGGTGGTGCAGTGGGCAAAGCCCCCCCCCCCAAAACATGAAAAAAAGCAAAATCCCACTGTTGAGATTTTGGGTGCTGGGCTTGTGGTGTCTGGATGATGACTATCTGGCAACTGCCTGTCAGTCTTTCATAGTAGTTCCACTGATCCACTTTAGGGGGAATTCTGGTTGGAACTGATCATTCTGGGTGGGGTCTAATTCCTTAATGGGGATGAGTCAGTGTTGGACATATGTTGGGAGGGGATTCTGAGTGGGACTGATACCTTCTCTGCGCAGTATTGTGAGTAATTTGGGGTGGAACTAAGGTAGCACCCATGTAGAGCGCTGCTTATTGAGCGACTCAATAATAGCACTCTACAAGAGAGCGAGTGGTGCAATACGGCGCTATATCCTATATAGTGAGTACAACAAGGAGTTGTACTCACTATTGCAGGACATAGTATCCTTTGAGGCCAATTCCCACCAAGCTGCTTGCATAGCGTAGTGGTGTACATCACCGCTTGCAATGCAAGCAGCCCTGGGTTCAGGTCAGGCTAGAGGCAGAATAATTTTTTTTTATTTTTAAATCCAATAACTTGCCCCCTTGGAGTTATTTAAGTTTGGGGGAGCTTGCCCCTCCCGGAAGGGGGGCACAGCCCCCAGCAGAAAAAAAAGATTTCTTTGTGCTTTAGTTAGTATTGTAGCGATCGTACGCTATTTGCCACGTGTCAAATAATATCCGCTGCCTTGACCGGGTTTGTTTGTTTGCTCTATGTGATAGGTGGTCTTTCAGACTCCCCTTTATCACATAGAACCTGGAACTAATACCAGTTTGTGGATTTTGGGTGGGCTTAGTCCCCCTTTTGGGGTAAATTTAGATAGGACTCATTCCTTTTGGGGGCATCCTACCAATTGCTGTACATACGGGCAGTTATGTACTGGGTGTAATTCTGGTAGACATTACCTTTTCTTCATGTTATGAATGGGGCTTCCATCCTTGTTTAATGTGTTCCTCATCTTCCTCTCCTGCCAGCCAGGCTAATGCCATCCTGTGCCCTTCAAGAGACTCCCCAACTCCACTCCCCTCTGTTCCACTGCACCACCACAACTCCCCCCCCCCCGGGTGGGGAGTGGAGTTGTGGGGACAGTTGGAAGAAGGTCAGTAGTCATGTGGCAGAGGGGGTGGGGACCACAGGGTCCAAGAGCCTCTTCTTGGGTCCGTCGGCCTAACCTGTTGCTGGAGTTTTCCTCTCTTCTTGAGCAACCTTCACTCTAGGACATTGGCTTGGTGGGACTCCTAAGGCACATGCATGCACTAGCGTACAAGTCCAACCAATGTTGTCTGCCTACTAGGCAGGCTACGAGCATTACTGGTGCCTGTACGCACCCAGGAGGCAATAACACAGAGGGAGCCTGACAGCCTCCCCCCGCCCTGAAAAGGAGGTGGAGGAGGAGGATATCCACTGGGACACTCGATCCACACCTCCTGATGGTCCTCCAACAGCCCAGGCTTGTTCTTGAACCCAGGGCTGCAGCCCTGATGTGCTGGCCCATGGGACTTCCATCTTATTGTACCATTATGTTGGCCAGCAGCATGTCCTCTGCTAAATATAGTGAGGGGATCTACCCATTTGCTGTTAAATGAGGGGGTCCTGCCCTTCCCTGCTGACTGAGGGATGCCTCCCCCTCCCTGCTGATTGAGGAAGGCTCACCTAACTGGGGGTGGTGCTGCTCCCCTTTACTTTGTCTTTTATATTGTCCATTTGAAATGCCTTTCGCCAGCTGGTCCCCTTCTTCCACCTATCCTTCTCCCAAGCCTCATCTCTGCCTTTTCTGGGACTTACCCTACTCCATGATATGCCCCCCCCCATAGCTTACCCCCCGGCAGGGCTCTGTCATCAGGGTCCTGGGAGGGCTACAGACCTCTTGAGTCATTTTAAGCTAGTGTTAGTGGAAGGGAGCTGCAGTCAGTGGTGCAAGGCCTGCAAGAGTAGCAGGGATTCATCCCCCTCAGCTTGAGGCATTTTTCTTGTGCTAGGGGAGCCGAGGAGTGTGTGCATGCAAACTGCGCTTTCTGTGCCCGCTCCCAGGGAAGCCTTACAGGGCACTGTCCAGCTTCAGTAGGAGGTAGGCAGGATTTGAGAGGGGGGTGCCTGGCAGGGCACTGCCCAGCATCAGTAGGAGGTGGGCAGGATTTGAGGGGGCCTATCGGGCATTGCCCAGCTTCAGTAGGAGGTGGGCAGGATTTGAGGGGGCCTTCAGGGCACTGCCCAGCTTCAGTAGGAGGTGGGCAGGATTTGAGGGGGCCTGTCAGGGCACTGCCCAGCTTCAGTAGGAGGTGAGCAGGATTTGAGGCAGGCCTGCCAGGGCACTGCCAAGTGTCAGAAGGTGGGCAGGATTTGAGCGGGGGCCTGTTGGGGAACTGCACAACTTCAGTAGGAGGTGGGCAGGATTTGAGGGGGCCTGTTGGGGAACTGCACAACTTCAGTAGGAGGTGGGCAGGATTTGAGGGGGCCTGTCAGGGCACTGCCCAGCTTCAGTAGGAGGTGGGCAGGATTTGAGGGGGCCTGTCAGGGCACTGCCCAGCTTCAGTAGGAGGTGAGCAGGATTTGAGGCAGGCCTGCCAGGGCACTGCCAAGTGTCAGAAGGTGGGCAGGATTTGAGCGGGGCCTGTTGGGAACTGCACAACTTCAGTAGGAGGTGGGCAGGATTTGAGGGGGCCTGTTGGGGAACTGCACAACTTCAGTAGGAGGTGGGCAGGATTTGGGGGGGGGGCCAAAAAACCCAACAAATTTCATGTTTCCTGGTCTCCTATATGACATCTGCTAGTACTCGCAGGGTCCCATCTGCATTGATCACTACTGGTCTGACAGTAGTGGGGGGAGGGGAATGACTGACAAATGTGATGGAAGACAGGCAATCGATTCTTGCTGTTACAGCTTGTATTCTTTGCTTTGTTTCTGACAGGCACAACCTGGATGCAGGAAATCGTCGACATGATCAGCAATAACGGGGACACAGAGAAGTGCAAACGTGCCCCTACCTATGTCAGGATCCCCTTCATAGAGATCGTCCCACCGCCGCCTATCCCATCTGGTATGTATACGAGCCCCTATCTATGTCAGGGTCCCCTTCATAGAGATCGTCCCACCGCCACCTATCCCATCTGGTATGTATACGAGCCCCTATCTATGTCAGGGTCCCCTTCATAGAGATCGTCCCACCGCCACCTATCCCATTTGATACGCATGACTAATTTTAATACAGATTAAAGAGCAGTGGTTCTCTCTGGAGAAACCTTAAAGAACATACAATGGTGTCACGGCTCTGTGTCACTCCACACACTTTCTGTATCCCTCCATAATTACAGAGGATATTTGCATGAAAATAGGATCTTTGCCCCTTGCAGTTCAGTTGCACTCATGGCTTATTCCTGGCACTGGATCAGGTAAGCACATACAATAATAGCACCACCAGCAATAGCATGGGAATTTAGGCACCGATTCTTTTTTTGTGGGGGGCTCTGCCCCCCCACCCCAGTCATTAGGATTCTCACTCCAAGGGGGAGCAGATCCCAGGGAAAGTTAAAGATTTCGGGGCCACTATGGCCCCATATAAAAAAGAAATCAAAATCCCGTGGTGTGCTAAAATGGTCGGAGACCAGGATCAGAACCCTGGTCTCCACTGCTGCTAGCCAAGCTGCTTGATGCCCCAGCTCTCCGCACCACGTTAGCAGTTCAGACAGCCTCCTGGTGCATTTGTCCTTTCTACAGGACCACGGACAATGACCAGGGGAGTGCTTACAGCATGCACTGTAAATCCCTAGTCACTGTCCATGTGAGCGCTTACCAGACTGGCGTCGTATAGTGTGGTGCTTTCTGGTAGTGCTCAAATGATGGGGTACCCTTATTCCTCACCCAGGAGAAAGTCCTCTGCTTGTGACATCACTATCCCTTACTGTGAAAATGACAGCGATGTCACAAGTTAAGGATTATTACATCAGGAGTGGGGACTAAGCAACTGAGTTGATCAGCTGTAGGGCAAGGGTCTGGTTGTCACACAGATTGTCTCAAAACCCAGGATGGGGGGAGGCAATGCACTTTGTTGGTTGTTACAACTTTTTTAACAGGGTACTTCTAAACCTCGTTGTATTTTTCCTTTGTGCAATGGACCAAAGCTCTCTACAGTTAGAACTGTTTTATATAACATTAATAATTGCAGACAATAATTGTTACATTGCACCAGAGTATTTAACTGTAAAATGTTTTCCTTTTGGCATTGTTTTTTTTTCTACATTTCTTCTTTTTTTCCATAATAAGTTTTCATTAAACATTATTTCAGAATACAGAAATCGGCATGAGAACTATTATTCCCACTAAGCAATATGAACTATAAATGTACAATCTATAGAAAAGAAAATTAAAGATAGATCTCATGTAACTATAAATTCCAACAACATGCTCATTCTTACAGTACTGAGGGATGTACCAATACTTAATAATGAACATAATCATCAAAAAGGTTTAACACTGTATACTTACGCATTCGACTTAACCAATACCAACAGTGTTTCCTTAAACTGACTACAAAGTGATATCTGATACATTAATACTCCTATAATTTGTCTTGTACGTTGTTTAGTACAGCGTAGCTTAATATTCCATTACTGAATTTCCATAAAGAGAACCCACATTTTTTTGAAATGCATCATATTTATCAATGATGTCGTAGCTGAGCCTCTCATTATTAGCTTGTAAGGTCATTTGCCAGTCATTCAGTGAAGGGGTACGACGTGACTGCCAGTTTCTCAACAGGATTCTCTTGAAACAAAGAGAAGCCAGGCATGTCCAGACATTACACCCAGAAGATAGATGGCAGGATCAAAGGGAATGTTTATCTTGGTACCTTTACATCAAATCGCATGGATTTCTTTCCACCCTGTTTGTATAGGCGGGCAGTCCCACATAATATGAGTTTAGTCTGCAGCCAGATGATTACATCGCCAACATTTAGAATCATGTCTGTACTCCACGGCAAATAGTTTCTTGGGTGACATATAAACGCTATGTAGGATTTTGATTTGCAGCAGCCTACCTTGGGTCTCTTTGAAGCTGTAGCACGCTTGTCTCCATCGGCACTGGGTTCAAACAGTGCCTAGGAGTGTGTGGGGGGGAAAAGGCACCAATTTTTCTTTTGCATGGGACTGTGCCCCTTCCCCACACTAAAGGATTCTAAACTCCAGGGGGAGCAGATATTGGGGAAACTTAAAAATTGTGGAGCCGTGGAATAGTGTTTCCATGGCCCCACGTTAAATATTCTAAGTCCTGAATGTATGAAAAAGGTTGGAAGACCAGGATTAGAATCCTGGACTCCACTACTGCAGGCCAAGCTGCTCTATGCACCAGCCTTCCACACCACAGGAGCAGCTCAGCCAGCCTCCTGAATCCTGGTGCCCTTGTCTCTGTCCAGCACCACGGACAGCAACCAGGGGATCGCTTACAGCAAGCGCTGTAAAATCCCACTTGCTGTTCGTGTGAGCGCTTACCAGACTAGCGCTGTAAACTGCAGCACTATTCTGGTAGCACTCACTTGACTGGGTACTGTTTCCAAGCAGCTTCCCAATCCTGTGTCGAAATGGCAATGCAAAGCTCCATCTCCCAGTGTGCTTTGGCTCTAACAGTCCATTAATTGTTTGTTTGTTTATTTTTATTCTGTATAATCAGTGAGCAAAATGCCCATTTTCACTGATGCCCAGTCACAACATAAAACATACATAAACAATAAACAGAACATACAAATAAAATACATTATTTAAAACAACACTTTGATTCAGCAACCAAAAATTTTTTTAAAACCCTCTTAAATGACAAAATTGTAACACATTGCATAATATAAGAGGGTAATTCGTTATATAATTTCACTGCGTAAAATTGTAGGGAATTCTGAGCAAACACACTTTTATAATAGTGAATCCGAAAATTAAAGTTAAAGTTAGCCTGCGACCTGGTTCTTACACCATTAATCAATTTAGGAAACATATCACAAATAACACCAATAGTCAGTGCTCTACGTGAAATAGAGTCTGTTAATAGTTTATAAAAAAAAACAAAAAAAAAAAAAACTGCTTTGCTGCCTAGCATCTGTAGCTTGGTCATTTGAGCCCACTGTGGACTTTTAATCAGATGGTAATCAGAGGACAAAACCTGTTTGGTAAGCTGTTCCCTTAGATACATATAAAAGTGAAATTTATGCCGTAGGAATTTCTGCTGGAGTTCGGTAAATGACAAAAGGGTATTTGTTCGAGAATCAATCACATCTTTAATTGTTGTTATTCCTGCCTTGATCCAAGAAGGATTGTTCAGAGTTTTCCCATTGTATGCTAGTAGGGGGTTGGACCATACCGGCATGGAATCGGGGAAATGTCTGTCCGGAATGGTGATGGAATTAGTTTTTGCCTATTGGCATCCATTAGAACTCTCAGAAGAGTATCCTTCCTATGATGGTGACTCTTTACGAACAGGCAGTAAATTTTTGTGGCCTAGTGATCTCTTCTGTTTCCAGCCATAAGGGTGTATGAACTGAGCTAAGCTCTATTCCCGACAGGTGGTTCAGAGTCTGTTTGAGAATAAAAGCTTAGTAGTATCTCTCCCACCAGGGGAGCGTAAACCCACCCACTGCTTTTGGCGCTCTTAGCTTCCTAAAACTGAGGTGTGGTTTTTTATTGTCCCATAAAAATTTCTTATAGTACTGTCTAGCTTTTTAAAGAATCCAGGTTCTATTGTTACAGGTATGTTTTGGAAAAGATAGAACATTGTCGGGGCCTCAATCGTTTTTGATTGTATTCGTTTTACCCCATAAGGAGACATTTAATTTAGACCAGCGTTTAAAGTCGGATTCCCAATTGTTAAGTAAAGGAGGTAGTTACTCTGGAATATAGTTTGGATGTTTAGTGAAATTCTAATCCCCAGATAGGTAACAGAATTCTTGACCCATGACCTGTCCATAACTATGTCCAGTTCTTGCGGAGTATTTGGGGCAAGGTATCCATTGAACATCTGTGTTTTCCCCCCGTTAATAACTAGGCCTGATATACATGCAAATCTGTTCAAAAGAACTTGTAAGTGCTTGTATGAATCCACTGGATTTGTAATGGTTAACAGCAGGTCATCAGCAAAAGCGAACACTTAATGATGTTGTTTACATATATATATATATATATATATATATATATATTTTTTTTTTACTTTCTTTGTACACTGAACCACCGGGCATCCTTCAGGAGTGCCCACACGAATGTGCCTCTACTTCCTGCCTGAACCCCTGCTTACCCCAGGCTCTCCCCAAAACAACTCGGCATGTCCAACCCCCGGATCACCTCTGTGGCTGGGCCCACCCTCCGTCAGTGGCTCTTTGTACCTATTTATGAAGGATCTACCTCATTGCTGGGCCAGGGATGGAAATACCTTGGGCGTGCTGAACCGGCACTGGGATGTGGGTGCTCTGTCATCTCACCGGTTGGCCAGAGGTTTTTCTTGTGTGTCCCTATATTTTCCCTCCTTCCCCTGCGGAGCGCATCCAGTGAGACAATGTTGTGATGCAGCTCTGCTTCCAGGCATATGCCATTGCCATGTTGAGCTCCCCTGGCAACCACCAGAGGTCGCTGCACAAGCGGATGCTTCCCAAACCCACCCGGGAAGAGACAGCAATCCTCCTGATGCTCGATCTCTTTCCTTTCCTGCTGACCCCCGATGGTCCGGGCTTGTTCCTGAACCTGGGTTGCCAGCATGGCATGAGGTGTGTCGTCCAGTGCCTCAACCCTCAGCGCCACCGAGCTGTTTACATATCTTGATCCCTAGTGTCTCGGGATGGCTATTTATTGCCTGTATTAAAGGTTCAAACGCTAATTTAAATAAACTAGGTAATAAAGGGCATCCTTGTTTGGTGCCACAGCATAACCGGAAGTGAGGGGACAACAGGCCATTTGTTGTTATCTGTGTAGCTGGTTTATCCTAAATCAGTGAGATCCATGACAGGAACCCTTCTCCAAACCCAAATTGCCAAAGTGCTCTAAATAGAGGGCTGAAGAGTCCTGGTCATTTAGTGTTGGTAGCTTGGCCTCCCTCAATAAAATATTTGTTTTTTGCAGTGAATTCTCATCCACCTCTTCATATATTTGTTTATAGAAGGATAGAAATTCTTTTTATTAACGTCTTTGTTACAAGCAACTCCCTTTTCTCGTAACGCCTGGAATGATATTTTGTTGCTGGATGTTATTGAGTCTATGGACCAGACGCTTGCCCCATTTTTACCCTGCTTCCCAGTATTTCTGCTTAGTTCTAAAGAGGGCATATTCTGCCCGTGTTGTTCGAATTTGATTTCATATTTTATCTGGAAGATATTCTTTAACAGATCTCTTGAAGGGTTTTCTCTAGACTTAGATAAACACAGAATTTGACAGCAGATAAGGACTGCTTGGCCCACCTAGTCTGCCCAGTTCCCTACCTAACAGATAAGCTACAGATTCTAGTTAACCAACAGCTTGCTTCCTCCTGCCCGCCACTAGAATTGCCTTATGCCTGTCCCATGCATTCTTGAATTCTCCCACTGTTCCTGACTCCACAACCTCCTCAGGAAGGCTGTTCCATGCATCCACAACCCTCTCTGTGAAAAAATACTTTCTAACATTACCTCTGAGCAGTCCCCCCTCTAAGCCCTCAAGAGTCCTAAGTTCCGGACTTCTGGTGACATCATGCCTGCAGAAGCAGCTTGAGCTCTCAGTTCTGTCTTTACCAAGGCTTAAAAGTACTGAATTTCAACTGATCAAAACCTAATTTGGGGTTAATCCGACACCGGGCACCGCAAAGATGCCCCAACAAAAAACAGATTTTCAAAATCGCCGACAGACCCTCTTGATCCCGACGGATTATACCTCGACAGTGACAGCTCGCAGGCCACAGTGATCCCTCAAAAGTCAACCTCGCTGGTGCCCCCGACATTGCCAGACAGATAGATGACGTCCTGCAGGAACTTCAGGAAAGAGACCTGATCCACTTTTGCTGCTCTGCAGACAGATGTGGGGAAAATAGAAAGGAGGCTCAATAGCCTAGAGGAGCAGGCCACAAGCACCGACTCCCGCGTGGACTGTGCAGAACGCCCCACAATCCAATTGCACCAGGCACTGCAAGGCTTACAGGAGAGGGCTGATGATGCAGAGGCATGGAGCTGGAGGAATAACTTTTTTTTTTTGCTTTTTACTCCCGAGCTGCCTTGCCACCGTATTTTTCAGCCCGGTCATGGGCCGCCTGCCTCTGACCCCCAGATCGGCCACTGTCCCCCGATACCCCGTGGTTTCCCCCACAGTGGGGCCTGTGGCATACCCCCGTATATGCCGCAGGCACTGGGACTAGGTCGGGGGCCCGGCCTGGGGAGCACATCGAGGCCATGATGGCGGGCTTCACTCTCAGCGGTGGGCAGGCTCATCCATTTTCTGCTTTTTTCAGGGAGGCGGGGTCGTGCCATGATGTCACCATCCGCCCCACCTCCAATGGGTTGACAAGCCGCGGTCTGCGTGGGAACTCCTGGCCTCCATGAGAGTCCCCATGCACCACCATATCCACCCTCCCCGGAGAAGGATGGCTGTCCCGTGGGCGCACTCAATCCCTACTCCCCGGCGGCCCTCCGGCGACCCGAGTCCGTTCGAACCCGGGTCGCCGGCGTCGCAAGTGGAAATCCAACCGCTGCGCTGGCGGGCCGGCCATCTGGAGGAATAACTTGAGGGTCTTACGCTTCCCGGAGGGCTCTGAGGGCAACAGCCCCATTCAATTTATGCAGTATTTCTTTAAAACCAAACTAGACCTACCAGAGAACTGCTCCCTCGAGACGGATCGTGTCCACTGTACGTTGGGCCCCCAGACACCCAACCGCTCATGTGCTCTCCTGATGTGGTTTCTGCAATACCATGAGAAGGAAATGGTTCTCCATATGTCTTGGCAGCAGGGGGATTTAACCTTCCAGCAGCATCGTATATACGTGGCTAATGACTACCCATCTGCAATTGCGATGAGATGCACAGCATATGCTTCCATCCTGAAGAAACTAAAGGAAGCCAAAATACAGTTCAGAACCCCCTACCCTTTGAAGCTTGTGGTACAACTCGTGGAGGGCCCCAAAACCTTTGAAAGCACAGAAGAAGCTGCTCAGGAACTATCTAAGCTTGGTATCAAAGTTGCATTGGGCCAGAAGACTACCAGTATCTCTTTGGTGACCAAACTGGTGCAGAAGGCCTGGAACAGAATGCCACAGAGGGAACTACGCCATAGGGAGGGCGCTCCGGCAATCCAGCAGATTGTGGCAGGACTGAGGAAACAAACCGCAGCAGTGCTTAAGACTGAGTCACCCATTCAAGCTGTGAAATGAAAGGACTCATGGACTTACTGACCATTTTCTCTTTTACAGGTAGGCCGGCTAAGTTTTCCCCCATATATTTAGGTCTCCTTTGTGACTTCCAGGCTTTCTGCCTTTCCCGAGTACCCCCTCTTCTAATCCGCACCCGTACCATGGAGATACTCGCAAGGGGCTTCTCTTTTTCCAAAAAGCTAGAGACTTCATAGCTCTCCTTTGTGGGTCTGCCTGGGTTGGCTCCTCACTGCGTAGGTGCTGTGACCTTCTATCAGACCCCTTTCTAGGGTACAGTAAATCTTGGGTGGGATATTTACTATGGGGCGGGAGAAAAGGGTAGGGGACAGAGACCTGGATGGTTGCAAGGGAGGGAAAGAGTGGGCTGGCTGCTCTTCTGGCCTCCTTGTGGCCGTGGAAATATTGAGGGCATGAGTCAAGTCGGTGGAACCTACCGCGCGCATTACTTATGCTACATGTAACTCCCCCCTTTTTTCTTTGTATGATTTTCCTCTCGGTGCAGGCCAACCACTGCCTCATTCGCCATGTGGACCTTGAGGGGACAATGGTTTTCTGGAGCATGGGGCTGGCCTGAGGATGTGCAAGGCCATGCTGTGGGGTCCCCCTCCCCGGACAATATGGGTGGTTGGGGAATGGGGGTGGGGTGCCGTCCTCCTTAATGACTTCATTCCTAGCAGGGAGTTTTGGTTTGCCCCCCCCACTGCTGTCTCGGGGGGAGCAGGAGGGGTAGGGGCAAACTGATCCCTCATCATTGCTTCCTCTTCCTCCCACTGGCTGGGCGAGGCTGTTCATAAGTTGCACCTCAGATTAACATAGCCTACCTGATTAGCCTCGTAAGTGATGTTGCCTTACAGCCAACAGTTGAATTAAAATTTGGGATAAACTATTTTCACTTGTAGCCTTGGGGAGCCATGGCATGACTATACCCCCTTCCCATCACATAGACGTTTACGTCTGGTCCCCCCTTAGGTAGGATTAAGCCAAATTTGACACACTTTGGGTTCTGGTTGCTGTCTAGCTTCCAGCCTCATGGAAGCCTTCTGTACTTTAACAGTGCCAGCCCAGTTGGCAGGACCCTGCTTCAGGTTATCCCAGTTTGCCCACTTAGTTCTATATCCCTACTGTTTGATATTTGAGGATGGCTTTTCTCCCTCATACCCCCAGAGGCAGTCACATTTTCGCACTGCAGGCTTTAGATTGGGCAGAGTTATTGGATTGAGGACCAGTTGTGGGACCCAGCAGCACTCCACTGTGTCATCAGAGCTTTAAATGGCTAACAAACCACTTCAGACTTTTTCCTTAAATGTGAACGGATCGGGCAACCCTGTTAAAAGATCGAGAATGATTTCTCTGTTTAAGAAAAGTCAGGTGGGGATTGTATATGTGCAGGAAGGGCATATGAATACTAATGAACACAAAAAACTTGCCAGTAGGGGATTCATTCAGGTGTTTTCCTCCTCCTTCGCTGGGGGAAGGGGGGGTCACTAGACAATCTCTGGTCACCCCCCAGGGTCAAACATGCAGACAATTTGATACCTCCTGAATAAAGTATTAGAGATGACCAGGGGGGCCCTAATTCTTGCGGGGGACTTTAAGATTGCCCCAAGCCCCAATCTGGACTCCACTGGCATTGCTAGGGTCAGGCAACCTGCCTCACATAATTTTTTTTTACAAGTTTTGTCCAGGAAGTGGGCTGGCTGGATGTGTGGCATACCCTTCACCCCAGGGATAGAAGATACTCATTTTACTCAGCTGTTCATGGTTCATATACCAGGATAGATAACTGTTATACACAAAAGGAATGTCTGGGTGTTCTTAGAGAGGCTGCCATGGGGGATATCGCCCACTCTGACCATGCCCCTGTGACTACTTTCTGGGACCTGGGGCTTGAGAGATGAAATACCATCTGGAGATTTCACCCAATCCATCTTAAAAGTGAACCCTTTCGGGAGTTCCTGGGTGATAAAATATGGGAGATTTTGGAGGGACAACTCTGCCCCCAAGATTGCCTCGTACATCAGGTGGGACACTTTGAAGGCGGTCCTTCGGGGCCACGTAATACCGCACACTGCAGCTCTGGTGAAGCAGCGCAGGGAAAGACAATCATATCTGGAACAAACCCCTTAATTTTCTCCAGGATGCCCACCAGCAGGGTGATCAGTCAGTCACAGCCCAACTCAAACAGACTAAGCTGGAGCTGGATGCGCTGTGCATGCAGTGCACAGAGACTGCCCTTGCTTTCTTAAGGCAGACGTATAGAGAGATTGGCCCATGGGCCTTTTATCGCCTAGGCTTTAGTCTGCGCAAACAGCGTCAGCTTTCAACCAGAGCAGCCATTAGGGATCCTAGCACTGGCACCTTACATACGAGAGGGGAGGCAGTATAGCGCAGTGGTTTAAGGCTCTGAGCTGCAAATCTGGAGACCTGGGTTTGAATCCCACAACCCCCACTTGCATACTGTGTGACCCTGAGCAAGTCACTTAACTTCCCTGTGCTCCCAGGTTGTACCTGTAAACAAGCTTTCAGCGTAGTGTTTTAGCAGTGTCAGTGGCTCAGCAGGTAGCACACTCGCCTCTGAGGCCGGGAGATCAGAGGGCTGTGGGTTCAGTTCCCACATCTGGCACTTGGGTTAATATCCCAGTACTGACACTGCAGTGCAGCATGAGAGGGGTGCTGCACTTCTGAGGTGCCGTCTTTTGGATGAGACGTTAAACCGAGGTCTCATCTGCCTGGATCGGTGGTAGTTCAGGTGGATGTTAAAGATCCCATGGCACTTATTGAAAAAGAGTAGGGGAATTTCCCCGGTGTCCTGGACAAATTTCCCTCATTCACTAAAAATACCACCAACAGCTTAATCTGGTTCAAGGTCAGTTGGCATTCATCTGTATCCCCCTCCCCCGGGTCGTGCCTGAAAATAGGCAGGATTTGTCTAGTGCACTTACCCGGTCAACAAAAGCTAAATAAATAAATAAAATAAATAAAAAAGTAGTGTCTCTCACCTGGTTAAACAATTGGAAAGAAAAAGAAGAAAGAGACTGGGATGCATCTCCCAGGCTTTCTGTGACTAATTTAATAACCTATACACCTCAGACACCAGTGCCATTAATACCTTTCTCTCTCCACTGGAACCTCCTAAGCTTAACAGGGACCAGCAGACCAGTCTGATCTCCCCCATATCGAGCTACTGTCATCTCTCAATCAAAAAACATGAAAAGCCCACTTCCAGTTCTGGTATGGAGTAACAAACAGCTTGAAACAACAGCGCCTCCATAATCTAAATTAATTGGCCTCTAAAATTATAACTCAACAATTTATATGCAGAGAATCTCAAACAGTAACACGAGAAGAGGCACTTCCAAGCTGAATTCCCACAATTTTATGGCAAAATTGCACTGGAAAAAATACCAGCTCCTCTCTAACTGGAAGGACGTGGCTGATCAAAATCCTGCCAACTCGGAGCAGACCTTCACTACATCCACTGACACTAGCATGGCACACAACACTGAGATGGGGAAAAAACTCAAGTGAATAAAAACCTGGCAAAAAAGATAAAAATACTCAACCCCTGAGGACAACATCCTTCGTGCCATTGCGGAGGAGTTTAAAGGGCAAACGCGAGACTCGATCAAGGAGCTCCGAGCTGACCTAAGCTTGCTACAACACCGAATGGAAGAGGTGGACACACAAATAACAGTAAACTGCATCAGATTAGATCAAACTTAGAACCCCATACCCAGCTCAGCTCACAGTTCTGCTACCGATGGGCCAGACTACCTATAACATGGCAGCTGAAGCAGCAGAGGACTTAACCAAACAAGGAATCATACGAGAGGGAAGTTGGGGCCAGAACAATTTGAAAAGCGCCAGATTGAGGGGGCCTGGAAGAGAGGACTCACATCTGCAGCCAGGGCTTACGCTTGAGGACATGCTACTAAAAATAAATCAACCAAGGAACCCAACACTGTCTTCCTAAGTACAGTAAGCAGTCTTTCATTTTGATTGTCACTTTACTATTCCCTGCTTGGCTGGTTGAGGGGGAGGTGGTGATGTGGGCAGGGGGGTCTGCCGGGACCTGAGATGGGGAGAAAATTATACACCCAAGTGACATGGCTGGATTTCGGTGGCCAAATAGAATTTAAATACCACTGTGAAGCTATGCTGCTATCTTGGGTGCTCTCGTGGCACAAGAGACCTCTCAATGGTGGACTGATGGTCTGGCTGGGAGGCCATGATGTTGCAATCTCCCTGCCTGATAGCTTTGGTGTTATGGGCCCTCTCCCTGCGTTCTTCTCTCTCTCTCTCCCTCCCCCCTGCTTAATCTAGCGCCTCATCCTAGTTGATGGATGTGCTGAGTTCCTGACTGGGCTGAGCAGGGTATGAGGGGTGATGAAGAGCTGAAGGAGTAACTGAAGAAATATTACATTAATTGGGACACTGGTACCTTGGGTTTTCTCACAAACTAAAATTATTAAAGATCCCAGGGCACAGTGTCTCATACTGCTGATAAACTAGTGAGTTTCACTGGAGATGGACCAAATGACAAGAAGAGGAGAGACTATTTAACCTGGCTGGGGCGGACAGGATAATTCATGGGGGAGGCAGATGGCTGTGAGGAACTGATTAACCCCTCACATGAGGGGTTGAGACTGTACTTAACCATGAAGCCCACCAGAGAAGACCTATACCACAAATGGACTACATTAAACAAAGAGTGTTTCCTTAGAGCCTTTGTCTGGTAACACAGACTGATGTATCTGCCTGGGAGGGATGGAAGGGGAGGTCTAAGGTTTTATTTGAACTCAAAGCATGATGATGCTGAGACTAAGGGCCTGGTTGGTGCCCCCCCCCCCAATCTAGTTATGGAAATCACTTTGGAGCTACTAGAAAAACAGGGAAACAAGGGAATGTTATTATTACGATACAATATGGAGGGATTTATGGGAAAGGGTGAGCTTTTGGAACTTCATGCCAGACCAAGCACAGACCAGATCCCCTTTTGGACTCAGAGTCCTTTTGGGGTTACTCCTACTTCTGGGTGGTTCTTCTAACCATCGGAGAACTAGGGAAACCCTTGATCCCATCCCACCCTTGTTAGGGAGTTGGGATGAGAGCCTACAGAGGTGGCCGATTTATGCTGCCTCACCTTTAGAAGTTAAAGGACATAAAGGCGATAGTTTACTTAGGGCTTTTTTGTACTCTGTCATGTATATAGTTCATTTCAACCTGAGTTGTCAAATGTGATTGAAAATTATATCAGTAAGAAAATTGTCTATTTGATCAAGTTACAAAGACATGGGAGACAGGACACATGGTTCAGAGTTGTGATTTTATTAAAGTGGGAGCGTGTAAGTTGGAGGACCCATTGGTCGTTGGGTCATGGGCCTCAGTTTGGCATGCTCCAGCAGGGTCCACGAAGCTGCTTGCAGATGGTGAACGGGTGCTGTGATGGAGATGCAGAAGGGTTTTGCCATGGTCTGGGGGATGGAGTCCAAGGGCCACTGGATTCGCCTAACCTGCAAAACCAAAGAAAAGGGAAAGCATTACCCTTGCAGACCATCACAGCTATGAGTGGTACTAAAGTTAATAAACGATAACCCAGCCAGTTACAATATACTCGCAAAACATAAATGGACTCCATAGTCCTATTAAATGTGCCCGCCTGATGCAGCACTTATGACCTGGAACACCAAAAACGCAACTGGGGCGGCAGATACGCGGTTTATGCCTCCTCACACCCTAGAGGATGGAAAAGAGGGGTAGCTATTTTAATATCATTGACCACCCAGATGGTAGTAAGGGAAGCGCATAAGGATGGACAGGGATGCTATGTGATAACTCAGGGTAGATTATATTCTAGAGAAGTGACCCTGGTGAATGTCTACCTCCCACCCCAAACAAAACTGCCTGTCCTTAGGCACGTTGTAACTGAAATCTTGGAGCACCTCCAAGGTCAGTTAATACTGGGGGGGGAGGGGGGGGGGGCGCGACCTTAATATCATAATGCAGCCTAATTTGGACTCATCTAACTTGAGGATTCAACGCCAATCCAGCATAGCCAAATATCTTAAGGTTCAACTGGAACACTTAGGCTTTACAGATATATGGCAGAAATTATTTCCGTCCTCTTCTGGATACACATATCAATCTAGCAGGTTCCACACCTATTCAAGGCTGGACTATTTTATTACAACATGTGAGTACTTTACTACAGTGAATGATATATTTATCCTCCCAAAAATACTGTCGGACCATCCCCCCATTACAGCTTGACCTAGGTAAAGAAAAAAAAAAAAAACATTTTGGAGATTGAACCCCCTTATTCTTAAAGACCAAAAAAATGTAGAAAGGTTGAAAGATAGGCTCACACAGTTTTTCGGGGAGAAAGCCTCTCCTGGGGTATCAGAGGCTATCCAATGGGATGCCATGAAGGCAACCATTAGAGGGGAAATTATCTCGTATACATCACACAGGAAAAAAAAAAACCAAGAAGGAGGATATCGGGGAATTAATGACTCTCCTGCAAAACTGTTAACGACTTTATAGGGAAGGAGACAGAGACCTTCAAATAAAAATACGGGACACCAAAGCAGCGATTCAGAAATTGCTAGACACCAAGATTCGCTGATCTATTTAAAATTAGAAGAATACGAGGGAGGGGTGAGGGGTTTGTGTGGGCTGACACGTAAATTACGAGCTCACAAAAAAATGGCTACCATACTTAAAATTAGGAACCCTCAAATGGGCCAGAATACCTATAGGGAGGAAGAATTATGCCAGATATTTGCTAATTACTATCAAAATTTTTATAAGACAGAACGCCAGGCTACTCCTGTGAACAGAGGCAAAGTTTTGTAGGGCAATTGAAACTCCCAACTTTATCGGAAACACATGTTCAGAAGTTAATAGCCCCTATTAAAATAGAGGAATGTACTAGCAAATGGGCAGGAAGGAGGGGTGGAAGAACAATGGGGGATAATCAAAACTGCCATCACAGAGGCAACAAGCCTTTGTGTGAAGCAAATAAAACAAAACGATGTAAGAAACCACTATGGTTCTCAAAGAAGGTGGCAGGGAAGGTTAGGGAGAAAAAGAAAGCATTCAGGAAGTACAAGGAATCACAGAAGGAGCAGGACAGAGAATTGTATCAGTTAAAGCAAAAGGAAGCAGGAAAGGCAATCAGAACAGCAAAGGCCCAAACCGAGGAAACGATAGCCAACTCAGTTAAGAAGGGGGTTAAACCTTTAATAGGTACATCAGGGAGTGAGGGAAGACCAAGAGAGGGATAGTGAGGCTTAATAAAGGGGAGGAGGGTGGGCAGAGGGTGACTGTGAAAAGGCAGAGATACTAAACAAATATTTTTGCTCAGTATTCACAAATGAAGAGGGGGAGGTACCTAAACTAAATAACAGAAACACGCTGGATATGGGGGTTGATACCAGCCCATTCACAGAAGAAAGGGTTCTGAGAGAACTCTTAAAACTGAAGGTGGACAAAGCAATGGGGCCTGATGGGATTCATCCCAGAATTTTAAAAGAACTAAGGGTAGAACTAGTGACACCACTGACTACCTTCTTTAATAAATCATATGAGGATGGGGTGGTACCTGAGGACTAGATGTCATTCCACTTCACAAAATTAGGAGCAGGGCAGAAGCAGGAAACTACAGACCTGTTAGTTTAACCTCAGTGGTTGGGAAAATGATGGAATCACTTCTGAAGGAAAGAACTGTTAAGTACCTAGAGGCCAGAGAGGCACAGGACCCAAGGCAGCATGAATTCACAGTGGGAAGGTCATGCCAGATGAATCTAATAGATTTCTTTGACTGGGTGACCAAAGTAGTAGATCAGAGAGGGGCTGTGGACATGGCCTACCTAAACTTTAGCAAGGCATTTGACACAGTCCCACACAAAAGATGACTATACAAGTTGGCCAGCCTGGGAGTGGGTCCCAAGATGGTAGCCTGGGTAAAGAATTGGCTGGAGAACAGGACACAGGGAGTAATAGTAAACGGAGTCCACTCTGAAGAAAGGGGGGTTACTAGTGGGGTACCGCAGGGTTCAGTACTAGGACTGGTCCTCTTTAATGTCTTTATAGGCGACATTGCAGAGGGACTGGAAGGAAAAGTATGTCTCTTTGCAGATGACACAAAGATCTGCAAGAGTTGATGCACAAGGTGGGGTGGAAAGGATGAGAAGAGACTTGGCAAAGTTGGATGAATGGTCAAATGTATGGCAGCTTAGACTAAATGCTAAGAAGTGCAAAGTAATGCACCTGGGAAACAAAAACCCTGGGGAAGAGTACACAATGGGGGGTGAGATACTAACAACAACAAAAATGGAAAGGGACCCGGGGGTAATCGTACCAGATAATCTAAAGGTGAACAAGCAATGTGAGAGGGCAGTAAGGAGGGCTGGGGGGATACTGGGATGCATAGGGAGAGGCATCAACAGTAGAAACAGGAAGTTGTTATCCCACTGTACAGACAGCTGGTGAAACCCCCATCTGAAGTACTGTGTGCAGTTCTGGAGACCCAGTCTCTGCAAAGACATAGACAGGATGGAGGTAGTCCAGAGAAGGGCAACTAAAATGGTGCAGGGTCTGCACCAGAAGACATACAGTGCCTTCAAAAAGTATTCACCCTCCTTGGATTTTGTCACATTTTGTTGTGTTACTACCAGAATTTTTAATGCATTGAAATGATTTGTTTCCCCCTTGATTCACACAGCATACTCAACAATTGAAAGGGGCAAAAATAATTGTATTGTGTAATAAAAATGTATGAAACATTAAAAACTGAAATATCTTGTTTACTTAAGTATTCGCCCCCCCTGAGTCAATACTTTGTAGAAGCACCTTTAGCAGCAATTACAGCTTTGAGTCTTCTTGGGTATGTCTGTATCGGCTTTGTACATCTGGATTTGGGGATTTTCGACCATTCTTCCTTGCAGATTTGCTCAAGCTCTGTCAAGTTGGATGGGGAGCGTCGGTGAACTGCAATCTTTAAGTCTTTCCACAGATTCCCAATGGGATTCAAGTCTGGGCTTTGGCTGGGCCACTCAAGGACATTCACCTTCTTGTTCTGAAGCCACTCCAGTGTTGCTTTGGCAGTATGCTTGGGGTAGTTGTCCTGCTGGAACGTAAATCTTCGCCCCAGTCCAAGGTCTATTGCAGTCTGATGCAGGTTCTCCTAAAGGATGTGCCTGTATTTGGCTCCATTCATTGTTCCCTCTATCCTGACAAGTGCCCCAGTCCCTGCCACTGAAAAGCATCCCCATAACATGATGCTGCCATCACCATGCTTCATGGTAGGGATGGTGTTACACAGGTGCTGAGCTGTGTTCAGTTTGCGCCAGTCATAGCGCTTTGCATTCAGGCCAAAGAGTTACATTTTTGTTTCATCAGACCACAGAATATTTTGCCACATGGTCTCTGAGTCTGCCATGTGCCTTCTTGCAAACTCCAGGCATGCTATTATGTGGCCTTTTCTCAGGCGTGGCTTCCGTCTAGCCACTCTCCCATACAGGCTACATCTGTTATGTGCTGCAGAGATTGTTGTCCTCTGGACAGGTTCTCCCATCTCAGCCATGGAACTCTGTAGTTCTGTCAGGGTGGTCATTGGGTTCTTGGTCACTTCCCTGACCAAGGTCCTTCTTGCCCGGTTTCTCAGTTTGGGAGGACGGCCTGCTCTAGGAAGAGTCTGGGTGGTTCTGTAATCTTTCCATTTCCTAATGATGGACTTGACTGTGCTCCTGGGAACTTTCAACACCCTAGAAATGTTTTTATACCCCTCCCCAGATCTATGCCTCCTCACAATTCTATCACGGAGTTCTACGGACAGCTCCTTGGTCTTCATGGTAGAGTTCCGTCTCTGACATGCCCTGTCAACAGTGGAACCTTATATAGACAGGTGTATTTCCTCTGAAATCATGTCAACCATTTGAACTGACCACAGGTGGACTCCATTCAAGTTTTAGAGTGATCTCACAAGGAAATTGGATGCACCTGAGCTCAATTTGGAGTGTCATAGCAAAGGGGGTGAATACTTTTCAAATCAATACATTTCAGGTTTTTATTTTAAATTACATGTACAAAAAATTCCAGAAGTTTCATTCCACTTTGACATTATAGAGTAATTTGTGTAGATACGTGACAAAAAAATCCCATATAAATGTATTTTAATTTGAGTTTGCAACATCACAAAATGTGACAAAATCCAAGGGGGGGTGAATACTTTCTGAAGGCACTGCATCACGAGAGACTTAAAGAGCTTGATATGTATAGCCTCAAGGAAAGGCATGATAGAAACTTTCAAGTACCTCAAGGGAATCAACAAAGTCCAAGAGGGTAGCATCTTTCAGAAAAAGAGGTGTGCAAGAACAAGGGGGCACAATTTGAAGCTAGAGGGGGGATGGCTCAGAGGTAATGTGAGGAAGTATTTTTTCATGGAGAGGGTTGTGGATGCATGGAACAGCCTTCCTGAGGAGGTTGTGGAGTCAAAAACAGTGGTGGAATTCAAGAATGCACGGGACAGTCATAAGGCAATTCTAGGGGGTGGGGTGGGAAGAAGTAGGCTGTTGGATCTGCAGCTTACCCATTAGGTAGGGAAATGGGCAGACTAGGTGGGCCAAGCGTTCCTTATCTGCCGTCAAATTCTATGTTTCTACGATGAGGCTGACTTCAGTGAGTAGTTCTCTAACTTACAGTAACAGGTTCAATAGCCTGGAATAAATAATAATGAATTAATTAGTAACAATGACAAGACAATAATCTAGTTGGTAATATAACATCAAAAAATACTATTTGTTCTATCAAACTATATTTTAACTATTGGTTTTTATATTTGAATTAGTAATCGAGCTTCAATAAGTAGAAGACACCTTAATGTTTTAACACAGCAAAAACACACATACAAAAAGTTAAGTAGGTTGTTGGTTACTTAAAAACCTAGTTACTGCTGAATCTAAGATTCAAGGCAGCAAGGTCACAAACTGACAGAGCTGTCAAATCGAGGCTTACTAAATTCAGTCCTGTTTCAGAGCAATGGAGTTACCTATAAAAGAGAAAAAGGGATAAATATTTAACATAAAGGGATTTTTAATGACAGAACCATAAATCCATATTCTAAGCATAACATAGCATATGTGTAAAACTGCCTAGATCATCTCTCAGACAAGTTCAATGTCTGGTAGCTATAAGGAGGAACAATATGGGGAGGGGGGACACTGAGTACTCCCTGTAAAACTATATCTTAAGTGAATTGTTTGGAGAGTGTGCAAACTGCAGAACTTTTAGTGCCTGCCTGCACATGCTACAACAGCCTGTGCATCAGTGGGATTGAGTTGCAGCTGGAGAGAGTAACAAAAGCAGTATGCAGCGAGCCCTTATTGTTCTGTCAGAGACCAACATAAACGCAAGACCGCCCGGTTAATTCCTTATCGGATAAAAGAGCATTCCAGCAGCAAAGAGCACTGGGACCTGCCAAAGACATACGAGCTGCCAGATATCCCGACACTTCCCATAAGTAATTCCTATTTACACGCTGATGACACCGCATTTATTGTAGAGAAGTGACCTTTAAGGGAATGAGAGTACTGTCAGTAGCATGTAGCTCCCCAGGTGCTCTTAACGCACAACTCTTTCTCATTAAATTCCAGGCTTCTTTGTAAAGAGAGGAACTAACTTACCCAGGGCAAGGGCAGTGCAAGGCTTATGAACTATCTTATAATGCATCAAATCAAACCACATATTGCACAGTGATTATCAGGCAGGCTGTGCACACTAACCCACTTGTCAGCTCTCTCACCCAGACAAAATGGGTAAAAGTTATTGGACTTTAAAAAAAAAAAAAAAAGCACCCAGTACATTCCTTCCCCATGTTTTCCCACATTATCTCTAGTGGATCAGGTTAGATCCATGGTTATGCCTTTCAGATTAGCAAGCTCCATGAACATGGGAAAATGCTGGTGCTCCACAGGACCCGTGATGGCCTGATCGCATGGACAAGCCTGCAGTCACTCCCAGCCAGTGCGAGGGAATCTGCAGCCACTCCAGTCCCAGTCTCTCCCGGCCAGTGCGAGGGAATCTGCAGCCACTCCAGTCCCAGTCACTCCCGGCCAGTGCGAGGGAATCTGCAGCCACTCCAGTCCCAGTCTCTCCCGGCCAGTGCGAGGGAATCTGCAGCCACTCCAGTCCCAGTCTCTCCCGCCCAGTGCGAGGGAATCTGCAGTCACTCCAGTCCCAGTCTCTCCCAGCCAGTGCGAGGGAATCTGCAGCCACTCCAGTCCCAGTCTCTCCCGGCCAGTGCGAAGGAATCTGCAGCCACTCCAGTCCCAGTCTCTCCCGGCCAGTGCGAGGGAATCTGCAGTCACTCCAGTCCCAGTCTCTCCCAGCCAGTGCGAGGGAATCTGCAGCCACTCCAGTCCCAGTCACTCCCAGCCAGTTGAGGGGAATCTGCAGCCACTCCAGTCCCAGTCTCTCCCGGCCAGTCTGAGATCTGCAGCCACTCAGTCCCAGTCTCTCCCGGCCAGTCGGAGGGAATCTGCAGCCACTCCAGTCCCAGTCACTCCCGGCCAGTGCGGGGAATCTGCAGCCCTCCAGTCCCAGTCTCTCCGCCAGTGCGAGGGAATCTGCAGCCACTCCAGTCCCAGTCTCTCCCGGCCAGTACGAGGGAATCTGCAGTCACTCCAGTCCCAGTCACTCCCGGCCAGTGCGAGGGAATCTGCAGCCACTCCAGTCCCAGTCTCTCCCGGCCAGTGCGAGGGAATCTGCAGCCACTCCAGTCCCAGTCTCTCCCGGCCAGTACGAGGGAATCTGCAGTCACTCCAGTCCCAGTCTCTCCCGGCCAGTACGAGGGAATCTGCAGCCACTCCAGTCCCAGTCTCTCCCAGCCAGTGCGAAGGAATCTGCAGCCACTCCAGTCCCAGTCTCTCCCAGCCAGTGCGAGGGAATCTGCAGCCACTCCAGTCCCAGTCTCTCCCAGCCAGTGCGAAGGAATCTGCAGCCACTCCAGTCCCAGTCTCTCCCAGCCAGTGCGAGGGAATCTGCAGTCTCTCCAGTCCCCGTCTCTCCCAGCCAGTGCGAGGGAATCTGCAGTCACTCCAGTCCCAGTCTCTCCCAGCCAGTGCAAGGGAATCTGCAGTCACTCCAGTCCGTCTCTCTCAGCAGCTGTGAAAGTCTGCAGTCACTCGTCTCTCTGCATTTCCCAACAGTTGTCCAGGACTGTGCTGACGCTCCAGTCCCAGCCTTTTCCAGTTGTGGTGAAGACTTCTGGGCTTTCTCCAGCCCCAACCATTACTAAGAGCTGTGGGGGGAGTTTCAAGAGACTGCAATCCTAGCCTTTCATGAGGATGTCCCCTGACAGCAGTGAAGAGATGAATCGTTTCTAGTAAATCCTGTCACAAAGTCTCTATTTTGCAGGACTGGAGCAGGCAGAATCAATGCCATCTCCTCGGACAATCAAGACTCACCTGCCTTTCCAGCTTGTCCCAAAGTCATTCCGGGAACAGAAATGCAAGGTAACTCTCCCTACCTTTCTCCCTCCTTATCGCCCCAACCCCCAACTCTCTCTAGAGCTAGGATTCTTGCGCCTTGACTGTCCCTCCTAGATCCTCCACTGCTGGACAGTTTGTTTTTTCTCGTTCCCCTAAACTGTGGAACTCCCTCCCACTGGCAGTCTGTCATGCCAGCTGCCCTCTCCTCCTCCCTCCTAGGTGACTTTCTCTGCAATACTTGTAACTGCCTCTAACTGTCCTCCCTCCTCTCACTATTTTGGCAGCTCCACATGTTGCACTTTCATTAAATTGTTGCCTATGTGCTCAGTTTTTGCATACATTGTAATGTTTGTATACACTGTAATATCTGTACACACTGTAATATTTGTATACATTGTAATGTCTATATGCTGTAATGTCTGTAAACATTATACAGTATTTGTATACATTGTACTATTTGTATACACTGTAATATCTGTATACATTATAATATTTGTATACACTGTAATATCTGTATACATTATAATATTTGTATACACTATAATATTTGTTCTCATCAGTAGCTGCTCTGTTTTAACTGCTTGCCACCTCATTCTACTTGAAACTAATCCGATTCTTCTGTGGTGTTCTTTGCTTTCCTTTCCTTTAATTCTCTGTATTATTTCCTAATTCCACTCTCTTTTTGTACTGTATTATTGCTGTAACCCCATTCCCCCTTCCCCAGGACACACCTGGAAATGAGTGATGTTTGCTCAGTTCGCCTTCATGGTGAAACTGTTAAATAAATAAGTTATAAGTTAAGAGGTATGGCCACTGTCTCAGAGTAAACCTAAATTTGGCATTTCTATCACCGAGGACTGCAGATCCGAATAATAGTAGTGTCTAACATTAGTGCTCTCTCTGGTTCTCATTAAGAAAATGTTATTTACACTATGAGGCATATTGTACACAGCATCTTCAGCTAGTATTACTGTTTTTTTAGATGTGTCCCTGATTTTGGTAATGTGTTCCTGATTTGTGAGCCAGGTAGGGGAGTATGAATGGGTGTGTATCAGGGAAAAAGGTGTGCAGGGAACAGGGGTGTACTAACGTCCTCTGTTTTTCACCCTTTCACAGATGATCTATGTGGCTCGAAATGCCAAAGACAACGCACTATCCTACTATCACTTCCACCGGATGAACCGAGGCTTGCCCCATGCAGGCACCTGGGAAGATTTCCTGGAAAAATTCCAGGCAGGAACATGTGAGTTAACAAAACAAATGAACATACTTGAAACACATCTTCAGGGCGTGTTGGTGTGAGGCTGGAATCTGTGATCTTTTGCATATGCTCAGTCAAAACTCACACAGTAGGAGGTAAAGTGGAGTCACAGCAGATGGGACTCTACTTTGTTATTGCTTCTCAGCCACTACCTGCTGAGAGCACCCCCTGCTGGTACTAGGGAAACTTTTTTTTTTTTTTAATTATTCTTTGGCAACCAGGTAAGACCCACTGGGTACAAGGGCCTGTTTTCAGAGGCAACCCTGGAGCACTGACGAAGAGAAGTAAGTTGGTTAGGGTCACACAATGTGGAAATCAAACCCAGGCCTATCTGCTGGATGTACCAAATTCATTACCTATAGATAACACTGACAACCATTTTCTTTTCTCAATATAATGTTTTAATTAAAGTTTATAAAATTACAATTCAAAACAATCTCTTGAATAAGACTATATAAAACAATATAAACAGCTGTACAGCACAGAAGCGAGCTAGCAATATTTATAATATTAATATAATTCTTACCATGGTATTAAGAAAAATATATATCCCAAGTATTATTTTTAGCATTCTGAAAACAATATGTAGCCCCAGTGGTCAAATGGAGATAATTCTAACATAATAATTGCCAGCTGATTAGGCCTTATGGTCTATCAAGTCTGATCAAACCTCATATCCATTGTTGGGAACCAAGGCCCTCCCTCTCCCTTGTGCTCTGATACATCCCCTTTCTGTATCTATCCCACCCTCTCTTGAAGCCCCCCACTGTGGAAAACTGGACCAGCTTGCCAGACAGTGCATTCCAAGGATCCACCACCCTCTCGGTGAAAAACCTCCTCCTCTTCCCCCCCATCCTTCCACCTTCAAACCATGCCCTCTAGTGGCACCTCCCTCCTTTAAAGATCCCCTCCGTGTTTACCCTATTTATTCCCTTGAAGTACTTGAAGACCTCGATCACGTCCCCTCTGTCTCTTCTCTCCTCCAATGAAAACAGGCTGAGCTCCTCAAGTCTGTCCTCATATGTCAACTCCTGCAGTCCTCGAATCATCCTTGTAGCCCTCCTCTGTACCCTCTCCAGGAGCTGTATGTCCCTCTTCAAGTGCGGTCTCCAGTACTGTACACAGTACTCGTATTCTATAAGAATGGCTTCCAGATGGATAAATAAAGTTCAAGTTGGTTAATTAGAGAATAATCAATCCTTTCATTAAAAGCATGGCTTTTCATGTAGTCAAGGAGAGATTTCCATTATCCACACTCAGTACTGGGGGCTCCTCTCCCACTGGGCTGTCAGTGCACCCCACCCTCACCCAGGTGACAGCACCCCTTGATGCTACATGTGAGACATTTCCATTCTCCACGCTCAGTCCAGGAGACCCATCCCCACTGCAGAATCAGTGCACCCCAACCTGGTGTCACCCCCCCCACCTGGTACCAGCGAGACATTTCCACTCTGCACATTCTCAGTCCTGGAAACTTGTCTCTGAAATCCTATGTTGAGCTGTAACACATGGTGAAGTCGCCCCAACATGCACAAAGACACTGCTGTGTCCAGAGATCCGATGTGTTCAGCCCAAGTCTGCTCATTCAAACATTCTACCGGCAGTGAAAAGGAATACTATGGAACTGTGGCAAATGTTGACTGTGGTGCCTCTCCTGGCTCTTGTTGCAGTGTGCTGGGGCTCCTGGTATGACCACGTCCAGGGATGGTGGGAAGCAAAAGAACAGTATCGTATTCTCTACGTTTTCTATGAAGATATTAAAGAGGTACGTTTGGCTTGGTTTGCACATTGCTTTTCTTTTACTTTATTCTTTATTTAATCCCCAAAAAAAATCCTTTACCTCTAAATTTCTTTTGGACCTTCCAGGGCTGCCATCTACCACAGGGTAATGTTCCTACCCCCCAGCTACTGAACCAGACAGATCTTGGTTTCACATAGACAATGCCGGCAGAAAAAGGCCGCAGGTCCATCCAGTCAGCCCTGTTTTACCCTACTCTGCCCTTTGACCTATTGCCCAGATGGGTTTTTTGCACACACACCCACCGCTCCCTGCCTTACTGCTACCCCCCCTCGAGTAACTAGTAAGACCGTTACTCTTTCACAGCCATGTTGGAACCCATTAATGGGCTGGTAGTATAACCTAGAGGTTAGAGCAGCAAGTTGTGAATGAGCTTGGTAAATCTAGCAGGCATGGGTTTGATTCCCATGGACTTTTTGCATCGTGTGTGACCCCAAGTAAGTCACTTAACCTCCCCAGTGTTCCAAGATCACCCTTGTAAATGGGACTTCTGCGCAATGGGCCTTACCTGGTTATGCAAGAATTATACAAAAAAAAAAAATAATTTTGCACCCACCTCCTCTGCTGGTTTAACTGTTCCCCAGCTCAACCACTCTCAGGACCAAAGACACCCTACCCACCCTGTGTGACAATTTCTTGTTTACAAGATCTGAGACACCATACCCGGCTTTTGTGACAAGTCCCTGTTTACAGGGCCCGAGATGTCCTACCCCAACCTGTGTGACATGTCCTTGTTTACAATGCCTGCAACACCCTACCCCAGCCTGTGTGACATGTCCTTGTTTACAGGACCTGCAACACCCTACCTCAACCTGTGTGACAGGTCCTTGTTTAGAGGGCCTGCAACACCCTACCTCAGCCTGTGTGACAGGTCCTTGTTTACAGGGCCTGAAACACCCTACCTCAACCTGCATGACAGGTCCTTGTTTGCAAGATCTGAGACACCCTACCTGGCTTGTGTGACAAGTCCGTTTACAGGACCTGAGATGCCCTATCCAAGCATGTGTGACATGTCCTTGTTTACAGGACATGAGACACTCTACCCCACCCTATCCAACAAGTTCTTGTTTACAGGACAGAGAAATCCTACCCTAGCCAGTATGACAAGTCCTTGTTTACAGGGTCTGCAACACCCTACCCCAGCTTGTGTCACAGGTCCCTGTTTACAGAACTTTGAACACCCTACCGCAGCCTGTGTGACATATCCTTGTTTACAGGACCTGAGACACCCTGCCCCAGCCTGTGTGACATATCCTTGTTTACAGGACCTGAGACACCCTACCCCAACCTGTGTGCCAGTTCCATGTTTACAGGACCCAAGACACCCTACCTCAGTCTGTCTGACAAGTCTTTGTTTACAGAACCTGAACCACCCTACCCCACCATCTGTGACAAGGCCCTGTTTACAGGACTCAAGATGCCCTACCCCAGCCTGTGTGACAAGTCTTTGTTTAAGGAACACCCTACCCCAGCCTGAGTCCTTGTTTACAGGACCAGAGACACTCTACCCCAGCGTGTGTAACAATTCCTTGTTTGTAGGACATGAGACACCCTACCCCAGCTTGTGCCACAACTTCTTGTTTACAGAACCTAAAACGCCCTACCCCAGCCTGTGTGAAAAGTCCTTGTTTACAGGACCTCAGACACCCTATCTCAGCCTGTTTGACAATTTCCAGGACCTGAGGCACACTACCTCTGCCTGTCTGACAAGTCATTATTTCCAGAACCTGGAACACCCTACCCCAGGCTGGATGACAAGTCCTTGTTTACAGGACCAGAAGTACCCTACCCCCGCCTGTGTGACAATTCCTTATTTCCAAGACCCAAGACACCCTACCCCAGCCTATCTGACAGTTCCATGTTTACGGGACCAGAGAGGCCCTACCCCCAGCCTGTGTGACATGTCCTTGGTTACAGGCCCTGATACACACTACCCCAACCTGTGTGACATTGTTTACAGAACCTGGAACACCCTACCCCAGCCTGTGTGACAGTTCCTTATTTATGGGACCTGAGACGAGTGCTACCCCAGCCAGTGTGACAGTTTCATGTTTACAGGGCCCAAGACACCCTACCCCAGTGTGTGACAGGTCCGTGTTTACAGGACCCAAGACACCCTATCCCAACCGGTGTGACACGTCCTTGTTTACAAAATCTGGAAACCCTACCCCAGCTTGTGTGGCAAGTCCCTGTTTACAGGACTGAGATGCCCTACAGTAGCCTGTGTGACACGTCCTTGTTTACAAAAGCTGGAACACCCTACACCAGCTTGTGTGACAAGTCCTTGTTTGCAGAGCTGGAACACCCTACCCCAGCTTGTGTGACAACTCCCTGTTTACAGAACCTGAGACACTACCTCATTCCTGTCTGAGTCCCTGTTTATAGAACCTGAGATGCTGTACCGTAGCCTGTGTGAAAAGTCCTTGTCTACAGAACTTGGAACACCCTAACCCACCTTGTGTGACAAGTCCCTGTTTACAGGACCGGAGACCCTCTACCTCAGCCTGTGTGGCAGGTACTGGTTTACAGGACCCAAGACATCCTACCTCAGCCTGTCTGACAAGTCCTTGGTTAGAGGACCTGAGACACCCTACCCCAGCCTGTGTGATACATCCCTGTTTACAGAACCTGAGACACCTCACCCCAGCCTGTGTGACAATTACCTGTTTACAGGTCCCGAGATGCCCTACCCCAGACTGTGTGACAAGTCATCGTTTACAGGACCTGAGATACCCTACCCCAGCCTGTGTGACAGGTCCTAGTTTACAGGACATGAGACACCCTACCTCAGCCTGACAAGTCATTGTTTACAGGACCCGAGACACCCTACCACAGCCTGTGTGGCAAGTCCCTGTTTACAGGACCCGAGATGCCCTGCCCCAGTCTGTGTGACAATTCCTTTTGTACAGGACCAGCGACATCCTACCCCAGCCTGAATGACAGTTCCTTGTTTACAGGACCTGAGACACCCTACCCCAGCCGGTTTGACAGCTTCATGTTAACAGGACCCATGATGTCCTATACCAGCCTGTGTGACAGTTTAATGTTTACAGGATTCAAAATATCCTACCCCCAGCCAGTGTGACAAATCCTTGGTTACAGAACCTGAAACACTGTACCCCAGCTTGTGCAGCAAGTCCTTGTTTACAGGACCTAAGATGCCCTACCCAAGCATGTGTGACAGTTCCTTGTTTACTGGATCTGAGACACCCTACCCCAGCCTGTTTGACAATTCCATGTTTACAGGTCCCGAGAGGCCCTACCCCAGCCTATGTGACAAGTCCTTCTTTACAGAACTGGAACACCCTATTTCAGCTTATGTGACAAGTCCCTGTTTACAGAACCTTGAACACCCTACCCCAGCGTGTGTGACATATCTTTGGTTACAGGACCTTAGATGCCCTACCACAGCCTGTTGCACAAGTCCTTGTTTACAGGACCTGAGACACCCCACCCAGCGTATGTGACAAGCCCTTGTTTACAGAACCTGGGACACCATATCCCAGCCTGTGTGACAAGTCCCTGTTTACATGACCTGAAATGCCCTATCCCAGTTTGTGTGACAGTTCCTTGTTTCCAGGACCCAAGACACCCTACTCCAGCCTGTTTGACAGTTCCATGTTTATGGGACCCAAGAGGTCCTACCCCAGCCTGTGTGACATATCCTCATTTACAGAACTGGAACACCCTACCCCAGCTTGTATGACAACTCCCTGTTTACAGAACCCGAGATACCCTGCCTCATTTCTGAGTGACACAGTCATTGTTTACAGGACCTGAGACACCCTACCTCAGTCTGTCTGCCATGTCCTTGGTTAGAGGACCTGAGACACCCTACCCCAGCCTGTGTGACAATTCATTGTTCATAGGACCTGAGACACCTCACCCAGCCTGTGTGACAGGTTCTTATTTACAGGACCCGAGACACCCTGCCCTACCCTAGCCTGTGTGACAAGTCCCTGTTTACGGGCCCGAGATGCCCTACCCAAGCATGTATGACAGGACTTGAGACACCTCACCCCAGCCTGTGTGACAATTCCTTGTTTACAGGACTAGAGACACCTCACCCCAACCTGTGTGACAATTCCTTGTTTACAGGACCTGAGGCACCTCACCCCAGCCTGAGAGACAATTCCTTGTTTACAGGACCTGAGGCACCTCACCCCAGCCTGAGAGACAATTCCTTGTTTACAGGACCTGAGACACCTCACCCCAGCCTGAGAGACAATTCCTTGTTTACAGGATCTGAGACACCTCACCCCAGCCTGTGTGACAATTCCTTGTTTACAGGACCTGAGACACCTCACCCCAGCCTGTGTGACAATTCCTTGTTTACAGGACCTGAGGCACCTCACCCCAGCCTGAGAGACAATTCCTTGTTTACAGGACCTGAGGCACCTCACCCCAGCCTGAGAGACAATTCCTTGTTTACAGGACCTGAGACACCTCACCCCAGCCTGAGAGACAATTCCTTGTTTACAGGACCTGAGGCACCTCATCCCTGCCTGACAGACAATTCCTTGTTTACAGGATCTGAGACACCTCACCACAGTCTGTGTGACAATTCCTTGTTTACAGGACCTGAGACACCTCACCCCAGTCTCTGTGACAATTCCTTGTTTACAGGACCTGAGGCATGGCACCCCACCCTGAGAGACAATTTCTTGTTTACAGAACCTGAGACACCTTACCCCAGCCTGTGACAATTCCTTGTTTACAGGACCCGAGATGCCCTACCCAAGCATGTGTAACAGGTCTTGTTTACAGGACTTGAGACACCCTACCCCAGCCTGCTTGACAATTCCATGTTTACAGGACCCAAGAGGCCCTACCCCAGCCTGTGTGACAAGTCATCATTTACAGAACTGGAACACCCTACCCCAACTTGTATGACAGCTCCCTGTTTACAGAACCTGAGACATCCTACCTCAAGCCTGTCTGTCAAGTCACTGTTTACAGGACCCGAAACACCCTTCCTGAGCCTGTGTGACAGGACCCGAGATGCCCTACTGCAGCCTGTGACAAGTCCTTGTTTACAGAACCTAGAATAGCTTACCCCATCTTGTGTGAGAAGTTCCTGTTTACAGGACCCGAGATGCCCTACCCCAGCCTGTGTGACACATCCCTTTTTACAGGACCCAAGATGCCCTACCCCAGCCTGTGTGACATTTCCATGTTTACAGGACCTAAGACAACATACGCCAGCCTGTGTGACAGGTCCTTGTTTACAGAAGCTGGAACACCCTACCCCAGCCTGTACTGCAAGTCCCTGTTTACGGAATCCAAGATGCCCTGAACCAGTCTGTGTGACAAGTCCTTTTGTACAGGGCCAATGACACCCTGCCCCAACCTGTATGACAGTTTCTTGTTTACAGGACCTGACACACCCTACCCCAGTCTGTTTGACAGTTTCTTGTTTACAGGACCCGAGACACCCTGCCCCAGCCTGTGTGACAGATCCATGTTTATAGAACCTGAGATGCCCTATACTAACCTGTGTGACACTTCCATGTTTATAGAACCTGAGATGCCCTATACTAGCCTGTGTGACAAGTCCTTGGTTACAAAACCTGAAACACCCTACCCCAGCTTGTGTGACAAGTCCCTGTTTACAGGACCTTAGACACCCTACCACAGCTTGTGTGACAAGTCCTTGTTTACAGGACCTGAGACACCTCACTCCAGCCTGTGTGACAATTCCTTGTTTACAGGACCTGAGACACCTCACCCCAGCCTGTCAGACAATGTCTTGTTTACAGGACCTGAGCCACCTCACCCCAGCCTGACAGACAATGTCTTGTTTACAGGACCTGAGGCACCTCACCCCAGCCTGAGAGACAATTCCTTGTTTACAGGACCCGAGACACCTCACCCCAACCTGTGTGACAATTCCTTGTTTACAGGACTCGAGACACCTCACCCCAACCTGTGTGACAATTCCTTGTTTACACGACCTGAGACACCTCACCCCAGCCTGAGTTACAATTTCTTGTTTACAG
This sequence comes from Neoceratodus forsteri, assembly GCA_016271365.2. Taxonomy (NCBI): domain Eukaryota; kingdom Metazoa; phylum Chordata; order Ceratodontiformes; family Ceratodontidae; genus Neoceratodus; species Neoceratodus forsteri. The sequence goes on from JADMNL010000026.1 coordinate 291,983,507, forward strand.
GACCTGAGGCACCTCACCCCAGCCTGAGAGACAATTCCTTGTTTACAGGACCTGAGGCACCTCACCCCAGCCTGAGAGACAATTCCTTGTTTACAGGACCTGAGACACCTCACCCCAGCCTGAGAGACAATTCCTTGTTTACAGGACCTGAGGCACCTCATCCCTGCCTGACAGACAATTCCTTGTTTACAGGATCTGAGACACCTCACCACAGTCTGTGTGACAATTCCTTGTTTACAGGACCTGAGACACCTCACCCCAGTCTCTGTGACAATTCCTTGTTTACAGGACCTGAGGCATGGCACCCCACCCTGAGAGACAATTTCTTGTTTACAGAACCTGAGACACCTTACCCCAGCCTGTGTGACAATTCCTTGTTTACAGGACCAGAGATGCCCTACCCAAGCATGTGTAACAGGTCTTGTTTACAGGACTTGAGACACCCTACCCCAGCCTGCTTGACAATTCCATGTTTACAGGACCCAAGAGGCCCTACCCCAGCCTGTGTGACAAGTCATCATTTACAGAACTGGAACACCCTACCCCAACTTGTATGACAGCTCCATGTTTACAGAACCTGAGACATCCTACCTCAAGCCTGTCTGTCAAGTCACTGTTTACAGGACCCGAAACACCCTTCCTGAGCCTGTGTGACAGGACCCGAGATGCCCTACTGCAGCCTGTGACAAGTCCTTGTTTACAGAACCTAGAATAGCTTACCCCATCTTGTGTGAGAAGTTCCTGTTTACAGGACCCGAGATGCCCTACCCCAGCCTGTGTGACACATCCCTTTTTACAGGACCCAAGATGCCCTACCCCAGCCTGTGTGACATTTCCATGTTTACGGACCTAAGACAACATACGCCAGCCTGTGTGACAGGTCCTTGTTTACAGAAGCTGGAACACCCTACCCCAGCCTGTATTGCAAGTCCCTGTTTACAGAATCCAAGATGCCCTGAACCAGTCTGTGTGACAAGTCCTTTTGTACAGGGCCAGTGACACCCTGCCCCAACCTGTATGACAGTTTCTTGTTTACGGGACCTGACACACCCTACCCCAGTCTGTTTGACAGTTTCTTGTTTACAGGACCCGAGACACCCTGCCCCAGCCTGTGTGACAGATCCATGTTTATAGAACCTGAGATGCCCTATACTAACCTGTGTGACACTTCCATGTTTATAGAACCTGAGATGCCCTATACTAGCCTGTGTGACAAGTCCTTGGTTACAAAACCTGAAACACCCTACCCCAGCTTGTGTGACAAGTCCCTTTTTATAGGACCCAAGACACCCTACCACAGCTTGTGTGACAAGTCCTTGTTTACAGGACCTGAGACACCTCACTCCAGCCTGTGTGACAATTCCTTGTTTACAGGACCTGAGACACCTCATCCCAGCCTGAGAGACAATGTCTTATTTACAGGACCTGAGCCACCTCACCCCAGCCTGTGTGACAAGTCCTTGTTTACAGGACCTGAGACACCTCACTCCAGCCTGTGTGACAATTCCTTGTTTACAGGACCCGAGACACCTCACCCAACCTGAGAGACAATTTCTTGTTTACAGGACCTGAGACACCTCATCCCAACCTGTGTGACAATTCCTTGTTTACAGGACCTGAGGCACCTCACCCCAGCCTGAGTGACAATTTCTTGTTTACGGGACCTGAGACACCTCATCCCAGCCTCAGAGACAATTCCTTGTTTACAGGATCTGAGACACCTCACCCCAGCCTGTGTGACAATTCCTTGTTTACAGGACCTGAGACACCTCACCCCAGCCTGTGAGACAATTCCTTGTTTACAGGACCTGAGGCATGGCACCCCAGCCTAAGAGACAATTTCTTGTTTACAGAACCTGAGACACCTTACCCCAGCCTGTGTGACAATTCCTTGTTTACAGGCCCTGAGACACCTCACCCCAGTACGTGTGACAATTCCTTTTTTACAGGACCCAAGGCGGGAAATCCTGAGAGTGCTGAGGTTCCTGAAGGTGGATCTGCAGGGGGAAATTTTGGAGAAGATTATCCAACACACTTCTTTCGAGGCCATGAAGGAGAACCCCATGACGAATTACAGCACATTGCCCCCTGCCATTTTTGACCACACTGTCTCTCCTTTCATGAGAAAAGGTAGGTTCCATTTTTTTTTATTGTTGTTTAAATTCGTAGTTTCTTACAACACCTACCCGGACCATGTCTGCTTAGCTCGATCTTGCCTCTTCACTATTCCTGTCCAGCCACCAACTCCAAAACCTGCCAATCCGGAACCCCAGCTACCAGTGTATCCTGGAGATTGCCCCCTTCAGTGGGGCCCAGGCCATGTTGGTGGGAAACAATTGTCTTCTTTCTGCTGGTACTAGGAGAAGGGTGGGGGCCAGCTTTCATGGACGATCTGGTTGGCAGTGTTATCCCTCGTCTTTACACACACACCTCTTTGCATGCTGGTGACCCATGTTCACGCCCCAAGTCAGGGATGCCAGGAGCCGTGACCAGCAGGGAGGGTTCCATGTATCCTCTGGATGCTCTCCCCTAGGTATGGATGGACGATACTGCATCGCTCTGTTGTTACTAATGGTGGCCTCTTTGGTGATTTGCCCTACACAGTATGCACACCCTTGGGAGGTGGGCAGGGAGAAAACCATGAAAATGTCTCCTCCTACCCCGCCTGCTCTCATATGCCCAGGCTCTGCTCCCATTGGGTGCCATGATCTACCAAAACCAGACATCACTTCTCCCTAGCTCAGCAGGAAGTCCCTCAGCCAGGTTACAATGGACTTCATGGACGAGCGACTGAAGACCCGAGTAGCAGAACTCGGCAGGTGAGTTAAGCGGACAGCAGGATAGAGCCAACAGCATGCCTGAAGGAGTGGGGTGCTGATTGTGTGAGTAGGAGAAAAAAATATATATAACAAAAACATAAAACAGCCAAAAGCTGCAGCATATTTTACACAAAACAGTGATATAAGCTGCAGGGGATTTGGGGATTTCTGGTTACAGCTAATGTCAGGAAGGGTGTTAGCAGGCTCTACAATATATGACCTACCGTAGTGCATTAAACCGTAAGTAAAACATGTTTTTTACTCACAAAATGCAAATTGGAACCAGCTCCACACTTGGAGTGGGGCTGTTCGTGTTGACCTTTCCCCTTTAAGAACTATAACAATAAGTCATGCTACCGTTGTGTATTAGAGCTCTAGATTTTTTACATCACTGACTCTTTCCCCAATGTAAAGCATTTTGGGGACTGTTTGTGTGAAAGATGCAGTCTAAAATAAAATGGTATTATTCTGTGTTTTTGTTGGGGGGGGGGGGGCACACGTAGGGACAGTGCCAGGGCTTGGTAGCTCCTTTCCAGGCACTCCACACATTTCTGTTTACCAGAACCGCTCTATCCCCCTCCCTCTAATCATGGCATCTTTCTCTCATGCACCCTCTTACTTCTCTGATCTACTTTCACCCTATACTGCCTTTGTTTATTCGCTCCACTGTTCAGATGTACTCCTTTAGCATTCCTTGCTGTAACTGAACTAATGTTTGATTCGCCTGCTCGGTGCAATTACCCTTCCTCTGACAATGCTTTGGAGCTGTCGACACCCCAGCCAGCTCCTGCCTCCAAGCCTTGACTATCCTCCATGGGATACTACAACTCTGGTTTCCTCTGATTTTCTATGACAATTTGCAGTTTGTTGAGCCCCTAATCCTCGATTCTTCGTTACTGCTTCTGTTGTTTACTGCTACTTTGTCATTTTTTATTCCCTCACTCCTCATATGCAATTGCAACCTTGCTGCTGTTGAGTTAGCAGTCAGTCAAGAATGTTAAACTTTTACATCGCACTAAATAGATTCAGTTTCTCAGTTTTGCACGGTTTTATTCCTGCACCCCTTCAGGTTTACTTCCACTGTATTTGCACAGTGCTGCAGCCTGCAGGGATTTGTGCCTGCCTCTATAATGCTCTTTGTACCCTTCCCTCAGGTCGCACCTAGAAGCAACCCCCAGCTCAGTATGCCTTTCCCAGTACCCGATTTCTAAATAAAATATTTAAAAAAATCACTAGGTGAGTTCTTAGCCTCTGTTTGTATTATGTGTGCTTTCAGGGACAGTTGGAGACTGGAGGAATGTCTTCACCATAGCCCAGAACGAGGCCTTTGACAAAGACTACAAGAAGAAGATGGCAGGAACTTCACTGACCTTCCGCTGGGAGCTCTGAAATACTCAAACACACCATCCTCTTCAATTTTGTTACTCTGCACAGGCTCTCTATCTCTTCTGGGGTGTAAAAGCAAGAACTTTTGGGTGTTCTCTGGGCCACCTGGTGATCACTAAAGTAGTGTTTTACACTGTCAAATGGCCACTGAAATTGAGGCCACTCATGCTATTGTGAGACAGAAATAACGTGGCCATAGTGGAACTTGAACCCTGGGGTCCCTCAGTCACCCTGAAATACCAAGTCCTGTGTCCATTAGGGATGTCGTGGTATGATATTTTGAAGGTACAGTATGACAATCATCACATATAATTCCAGGGTATTGCAGAAGAACTCATTTTTGTACAAAAAAAAAAAGTTGCATCAAACTAGAATGGCTTGTCATCCCTAAAAAACATTAGTTGAAAGGTCTAAAAATGGTGAACCAGTTACATGGTATCAGAAATTACCAATGTGTATGAATATCATGATTTCTGATACCACAGCATATCGTGAAACCATGATGTCCCTACTCTCTATTCATTGCTGCTTGTAGCTGTACTTGAGACATCCAGTATATTGCTTTTAGATCATCAATTCTGAGCTGAACTGTCTTTCCGGGACTTTTCAGCCCTGTGTATTTCTCAGTATCATAGTATAGTAATCCTTTGTTCTGCCATGTGACCCCAGCAAGCAGCAGAATTTGACTGGAATCGTCACAGGTTCCTTGCCAATCTTGACCAACTGCTGGCTCCAGTTTCATATCCACTGGAAGTGTGTGGCTTTCCCTTCGGGCTCAGATTCCCAGCCAAAGGCACGCCTTGCTGGATATGAAGCTGCGATTCACAGCTACGGAAGCACAGAGGCAATGTTTATTAATGACAATACTGCCCTATGAGCACATCACAACCAGTGTCATGACAGAAATCCTAAATGTTTAAAATCTGTGGCATTGGAGTGTGTGACAAAATGAGAAGGGGGAGGCGGCTGAACAAGAGAAGTGTGGTAGATTTTCCATCTTTAATGCCTGTTCCCCATCAGGGTTCAATTAACATATTGATTGTATGCCATATTTATGATGCCTTTGGTTATTAATTTGACATTTTTATTTCAGGATTGTGACTCGGAACTCATCTGAATACACTACATCAAGATTTATTAGCCCTGTTTTAATCACTTTTGCATGCATTGTTCAGGATATTTGCATGCTTTTCAAATCTCTGTTTCTCTGCACCATATCAAGCCTTTCGCAGAACTTCATTTAAGCATAATATAACTTAGTTGCTCAACCCATTAGCCTTTTTCCAGGACCCAGGGCCTGTGTTTTTAAATTGTTATTGTATGCATACAGGTAATAGCACTTCCCTGCACATTATTTGGGTAGTGGGTCACTGAATTGTTGGAGCTTCTGTGTTTGGCTGTGGAATTTTAAATAAACTTGCAGCTTGCTACTGTCTGTTTTATATAAATCTGCAGCTTGCTATAATCTGTTTTTGATAGTGGCTCTTCAAGGGAGCAATGAAATTGGATTGTTGCATATTAATGAAATTGTATGAATATTCATATGTATGCTGATTGTTCCCCTATTTAATCTGACCACTGCTGAACAGACTCCACCACCTGCAGAAGGAGCCAGAACACTGCGAATCTGCAGGGGCTTCAGTGTGGCTGGTAGACAGTTACGCACTCTGCACTCGTCGTGCAGCTTAAAATAAACGTCCGTATTTGCTACTCCTGTCTGCAGGTTTCTTTTTTTCTGTTTGGAGTAATTATCAAAGTTGTACACCTTCGGGGGCTCTCTGCTGGGCTTTGTCTGTTTCTTCTATAGGAGACTAGTGACTTTAAGAATGCCAACCTGTAAGCTGCTACTGCTTGCGACACCGATGACATGGGTTTGGGAACAAGACCGAGTCACTGGAGGGCCAGCTGGGGGAGGCAAGCTGAGCATCCCGGAGGATGCCATCCACCTTGGGAAGGGGGGAAATGTCCTATTCCACTGTGCTACTATCCCCTGGGTGACCACAAGTAGCAGAGCAAGCACAGCTGCCAAACTGGGGAAGGACTGTGGTAGGCTGTGACATACATCACATGTGCATGCATGGGTGCACTGTGAGAATTCTTCTCAGGGTCCTCTGGGGATGAAAAACAGAAAAACAGCACCCGCCACCACAGGAGGATGGCCGCCCCTCATTGCAGGCCCCATGCCATGGACCGAGGCACTCTCCCTCATGCACCTACCCAGTCTCCATTGGGGGGGGGTAGCTGCCTCCTCCCAATGGCCCCACCCTGCAAGGTAAGCCAGGCTGTAAGTGAGAGAGGTAAGTCCTGGGGAAGGTGGGTGATGAGGCTGAACCAGTGGAAAGGACCGCTAGAGGCCGGCTGGCAGATGGGGGGGGGGGGGAGTACACCAAACTACAAATAAAGAATGCTGACCTGTAACAGTTTTATTTTTAAATTTCTCTTGCTAAGGAAGGGGTGGGCAAACAAAAAACCGAGGCTCCAAGGGGTCAGGTGTAACCCCACTGTGGTTCCAGAAAACACTTTGCATTCATTTTTGTAACTGCGAGGGCATAAACCTGACGGCCTTATTTACATGCTGACGGCAACAATGTTGTACCTACTCTACTGCCTTTTAAAAAGGAACCACACAGGCACACATATTCAACAGGTGGAACTTCTGTGTCCCAAGTGTTCTTTAACTACTATGAATTCTGGAGCCTGACATTGGGAAATAAATAAAAAAATAAAGATTCCCAGCCGCTGCGATGACCCAGCGGTCATGCACCATGCTGCCGTACAGATGCCAGAGTTCAGGAACCAACGCAAGGCATCTATCAGGAGGCAGGCCAGGCTGAGGCAGATGCCAGTAGGAGAAAAAAAACCGTGGGGTTCGCCATCACAGCGACCCCGGCAACTGGGCAAGGGAACTTGCTTCCGTTGCAGGGAAAGGTGTGTGTGTGAAGGCGGGGGCCCCCCTCGGCCTGATAAGGGTATATCCCTGAAAGGATTGCTGCTGGCTGGGTGAAAAAAATGGATGGCTAAATAGATAGACAGACAGACCTATAGACAGATACTGTCTGCAGATAGAGAGATAAAATAGATACTGTCTGTAGATAGACAAATTGATAGATAGAAACTGTCTGTAGATAGATACAGACAGATAGATACTGTCTGTAGATAGATAGATACTGTCTGTAGATAGATACTGTCGATAAATAGATACTGGCTGTAGATAGACAGATAATAGATAATGTCTGTAAACAGATAGATACTGTCTGTAGATAGATAGACCGATGATAGAGAGATAGAGAAATAGATAGGCAGATGATGGATAGATACTGTCTGTAGATATACAGTAGTTAGATACAGTCAATATACAGATAAATAGACAGACAGATACTGTCTGTAGATACATACTATCTGTAGATAGATAGATACAGTTAACAGACAGATAGATATTGTCTGTAGATAGATCGGCGCAGAGGCAGGGCATACATCTGTGACACTGACGACTGTGACTGGGTTCGGAAACAGACTTGGGATGTCGGAGGGCCAGTCGGGGGGAGAAGGACTGAGCGTCCTAGAGACTGCTCTCCTTTTCTGTGGGGAGGAGGGGTAGAGTGTCTGGTACACCACAGAACTCTGGTGGAGGTTGGGGGGATCCATTGTGCCTGTGCCATCACCTGGGGGGGCAGGGAGAATGCAGGTCATCACTGAATGTTCCCACCCACAGGTACTGCCGCACTCACAAAATTTCGGCCCCTAAGCATGATGCCCTGTTCTGCCACCACCCTCATTGCCAACAGTGTCCACCGGGGGGGCGCGGCCTGCTCCCGTGGCCCCACTCTGAGGGGTAAGAGCCAGGGCATGCTATGACAGACACTGGGGAGGAGGCGCCACCCAGCAGTCCTGCCCAGGGGGGTAAGCCTGGTCATGGGGGGTGGTAAGCGCCAGCAGGGCTAAGCTCCCTTCAGGGAGGAGGGGCGGACTACAAAAATGAAAATAAGAAAAAAAATGATACGTAGGTAGATAAATGATAGCTAGATGGATGGATAGATACTGTCAATAGTTACGACAGATAATGGTGATAGATACTGTCAATAGATGGATGAATAATGGATGGATGGTTGGACAGACAGCTAGATGAATGGATGGATGGATAGACAGATAGAGAGGGACAGCTGAATGGATGGATAGATATCTTGTGACAGACAGGTAAATGATTGCTACAGTAGACAGATACTGGCGGTAGGCAGACAGCCAGCCAGACAGGTAGATAAATGACAGCTGTATAGATAGTGCCAGTGCTTCTCTAACAGCTATCTACCTGCTCGGGACTTTAAAAATCGGTTTCCCTATCTGGAACAGCTGTGAGACGGCTGTTCAGTGAGCGGCTGATGCTGGAGGAGGAGGGGCAGGTCAGCATATAAAACACTCACATTCTCACGAGCCCCACTCGGTAGAAAAATGTCTGATCTGGACTTCCCGGGTTTATTAATGCAAGTAGAAGAGAGATAGTTTTATTTTTGGTACAGTGATTTACAATTGTAAAAATTTTAATTTCGGGTGGATTATTTGGATTTTGAAGTTAGAAGCCAACTTGCAGCATTTGGGAGAATAATTGATTCTTCATTCTGTTTCAAGAGGGCAATTTAATGGGTATTAAAATGGGTACTACTCTGAAATTAGTTATTTTTGTATGGTTAGTTTATGTAGTGGGTGATGTAAAGTTTTCCTGTACTAAATGTTTTGATTATAGAAATAATGTCACGTATTTTCAAAGTAATTTGACAAAGGGCTCTATTACCTCACACTGTATGAATAATTTTAGTGGGGGGAATTTCAGGTTTGAGGATAATGTTCGAGAATTGTTTGCTATCTCAAAAAAATGATTTCACTGATGCTTTGTTTCCAATGTAATTATGAGACCTTTTTGTCTGCTCACACAACTATGGTTTGTAATAGGTCATTTAGGGCTTACAAGAAGGGATTGATGTTTTCTAATAGAGTAAGGAGATTAATATTGCTATTGTTGCTGTTATCAGGTACAGTACACCCTAATCCGGGTCCTCAGGGGGATGAACCCGGTGCAGACAAGAATTTATTAAAGCCTTCTCTGGACATGGTTCATCTAAATGTAGCCAGTCTAATAGCAAAAAAAAAAAAACGATTTTGGAACACTGGATTTTGAACAATCAGTTTGATGTAGTTGCTCTGACTGAAACTTGGTTGTCTGATAATATTACTAACTCTGAGATTTTGCTACCGGGATATTTGATTTTTAGGAAGAATAGGGTTGGTGAGCGGGGGATGTCTATTTTATGTAGCTGATCACTTATTAGTACTGGAATTAGATATTATGTCTGAAAGTCATATGTTTGAAAAGTACAGTTACGTAAGAACTTACCGTAACAGTAGATCTTGAGAACAGCTCTTGCAGCAGGTAACACCATTAGGACTGAAGCCGACAGGCGTCAGGACTAAATCTTCTAGCTAGCAGTCTTCAGCGGGGACCACCTCCGACATTGGTCCCGCCCCCGACGTCAGACGTAGTACATAAGGAGGTGGTCCCGCCAGATTCCCCAGTTCTCCCGTCGGAGACTCCCGGCCGCAGGATGACATCAGAAGGGGAGACCGAGGATCCGTCGTCAGAAGAAAAAGAGCTAAAGCTCCTGCCAAGGCCTGGTAGGCCGTACCTCCTCCAAGGGGGAATGGTGGGCGGGAAGGTACCTGCTGCAAGAGCTGTTCTCGAAGATCTACTGTTACGGTAAGTTCTTATGTAACTGTGCTATCTTACTTCGAGATACAGCTCTTGCAGCAGGTAACACCATTAGGACTGATTCCCAAGCAATAGCGCCTGAAAGCATTCTGGGAGGAGGAAATTAGGAGAGATCATAGAACAAGTCCTGACTCTAGGACAGGAGACCCTGTACAGCAGCCAGGCAGGCAATCTCCGCCTCCGTGATGTAATATCCAGGCTATAGTGCCTAATAAATGTGCACTGAGCTCCAAGTAGCTGCAGCACAAATGGCCGAGGTGGAGACGTTGCGCAGTGCTGCAAAGGAGGTAGCCACCCCCCTTGTCGAGTGGCCCCGGACTGTACCCGGGAGGGGCTTATGTCTGTTGTAGCAAAATGAAATACACTGGACAAGCCAGCGAGAAAGGGTCTGCTTTGAGACTGGTTGGCCCAGCATCCTCTCAGCGAAGGAAACGAACAGTTGCTCCGACTTGCGAAGCTGTTTAGTTCTATTCAGGTAGAACCTTAAGGAGCAGTGAACATCCAAGGTGTAAAGCAACGCGTCTCCTCTATTAGAGTACTTGGGAAAATACACAGGCAAATCGATGTCCTGGTTGAGAGCGAGGGCAGAGACCACCTTAGGCAGGAATTTAGGATTCGTCCTCAGAGACACTCTGACCTGGTGAAATATTAAATAAGGCTCCTTGCACATGAGAGCGTGAAGCTCGGAAACTCTCCTTGCTGACGTGACAGCAACTAAAAATAATGTTTTCCACAACAGAAAACGCAGCTCGCAATCCGCGGCAGGTTCAAGGGGGAAGCGTGAGTTGTTCCAGGACAAAGAGTAAGTCCCAAGGAGGAACGGGATCCTTGATGGGTGGCCTAAGGTGTAACACCCCTCTCAGGAAGTCTCGAGAGGCATCAAGCTGTGCCACTGTCGCTGTCCCACCGGAAGTGGTATGCAGAGATCAGCAAGAGGTGCACTTTAATGGAGGAGTAGGCGAGACCCGAATGGAATAGGGAAAGAAGGTATTCCAGCACCCCTTTCACCGGGCATTCTAAAGCGGAAAGGCCGTGTGCCTGCGACCATAAGCAAAAACGGCGCCACTTCATGGCGTACGTCGCATATGTTGCCGGCTTTCTGGCCGTGGAAAGGACTTCCGCCACCTCTTGCGAGATCCCGTATCGCATAATGGCTATGTCTCTAGGAGCCATGCATGCAGGTTCAGTGAGCGTAAGTCCAGGTGGACTAGTGAACCCTCCTCCTGAAACAACAGGTGGGAGCTGAAAGGCAATGGAACTGGAGGTTCCCGGGACAACTGTGTCAGCATGGGGAACCAGATCTGCCTGGGCCAGAAAGGCGCTACCAGGATCATTGTTGCATGCTCCCTGCGCAGTTTGAGAAGAACTCTCTGGATCAACGGGAAGGGAAGGAAAGCATAGAGGAATCTGTCCGCCCAGGAGAGGGACGAGTCTCGCCAGAAAACACCAGGCCCTGGATCTAGCGAGCAAAAATTGGGCAGTTTTGAGTTGGATGGGGAAGCGAAAAAGTCCAACTCTGGAGTGCCCCATCGAAGGAACAGATCCTCTGCTACCTCCTGAAGAAGTTCCCACTCGTGGACTCTGGCCTGGGAACGACTCAGGCCGTCTGCGATTGTGTTGTCCACTCCAGGAACGTGAACTGCAATCAGGCTCGCGCCGTGTCAGATTACCCAATCCCACACCCTCAACGATTCCCTGCAGAGGGGGTAAGAGTGTGCGCCTCCTTGTTTGTTGAGGTAATACATCACCGCCGTGTTGTCTGTCTGAAGCAGAAGGGTACTTGACGGTATTTCTGACTGAAAGGCCTGCAGGGCGTAAAGGACCGCCCTCATCTCCAGCACGTTGATGTGGAGGTGAGCTTCCTGAGGGGTCCATGTTCCTGGGACCTCACCCGCTCAGGTGCGCCCCATCCCAGCCCTGAGGCGCCTGTGGAGAGGATTGCCTTCGGGACGGCGGCAAACGGACACCCGCAGAAAGTGTCCCTGGGTCTAGCCACCATTGTCAGTCTCGAATCACGGCGTTCGAGATTCTGACCGGATGCTGCATGTGGTCTTGCCTTTGGTCCCACTGCACCTTGAACATCCACCGAGTTACCCGCATGTGGAGCCTTGCCAAAGGGACGGTTGGAATGGCCGCAGCCATGTGTCCGAGCAAGCGAAGGACCAACCTGGCGGGGACAGTCTTTTCCGCTGAAAGATCCCTGATGAAGGATCTGATGTGTTCCGCTCTTTCGTCGGAAAGAAAGGCTTTCCCTTGGACGGTGTCCAGAACTGCAGCTTCTGGGACGGTACTAGGAGAAACTTCTCATAGTTGATAAGAATGCCCAGAGACTGGAACAGGTCCTGGGTGCTCTGAATAGCCATCAACAGTGCCTCTTTGGAGGCGGCCATGAGAAGCCAGTCATCCAGGTATGGGAACACGTAGTGGCCCTGTCTCCTCAGAGACGCTGCCATGACTGCCATACACTTGGTAAAGACCCTGGGGGCCGAAGACAGTCCGAACGGAAGGGCCCGGAACTGAAAGTGGTGGCCGAGAAACTCGAGGCGCAGGAACCTCCTGTGCGCTTGAGCTACTGGGATGTGCAGGTAGGCATCCTGCATGTCCAGGGACGCTAAGAAGGCATCCTTTTTCAGCATGGGAATGAGTCCTTGGAGCGTCACCATGCGAAAATGTTTGTAGGCAACCGACATGTTGAGGTCGCTGAGGTCCAGGATTGGACGGAGGTCCCCTGTTTTTTTCAGAACCAGAAAGAAGTGGGAATAGTATCCAGATCCTATCTGGCTCTCTGGGACATACTCCACTGCTCCCTTTTGCAGGAGCGCGAGTACCTCTTGCCTGATGAGTGATCTGTGCTGACCCGAGTAACGGGAGAGCAGAGGAGGCCTTGTGGGTGGCTTGTCCACGAATTCTATAAAGTGGCCTCTTTCGACCAACTGAAGGACTCACCTGTTGGTGGTTATGGACTGCCACCCTGGCAGGTGGTCCGCAATGCGGCCCCCGACCTTGGTGTCCCATTGATCCTGAGGGCCGGGAAGGAGTCATGCTGTGGTGGCTGAGGGTCCAGCAGGCTGGGCCGACTTAGCTGGTCGTTGACTTCGGCCCACTGACGACTTCCCCTGGGCTCTGCGGGAGAAGGAGCCCCTCTGTTGAGGACCGGCGCGGGACTGCTGTCTCTGCATCCGGCCTCGAAAACGGCTTTGGTTCCTACTAAAGGAACTAAGCTTGGGTCTGTACATGGCCTGGACAGACCGTACAGCCTTCCCGGCCTCTTGAAGTTTGGTGAGGACCTTCTCCAAGGACTCACCAAAAAGAACTTCTCCATGAAACGAGGCGTCCAGGATGTTCTTCTGGACGTCCGGGGTGAATCCGGAAACACGGAGCCATGAGTGTCTCTGGAGGCATACGCCTGAAGCTGCCGCTCTGGCCGAGGAGTCCGCGGAATCATACGCAGCTCGCAGCACCTGGGTTCCCACGTCCGAACCCGTACGAGGGAGCTGTAGCAACTCCTCCTTCTGCTCACCTTCTGGCATCTTTTCCGCCAGATCCAGTCCCTGTTCCCACAAGGCGTTTTGAAACTGTACCATGTGGGTCAAGTAGTTGAGAGATCTGATGGCACAGGTAGCGGATGCATACGTGCTCCTGCCCATAGCGTCCAGCTGTTTGGACTCTGGGTCCGGTGGCAGGGTGCTCAAATGTTGCAGCCTCTGGGACCGGACATGAGAGGCTGTAATGACCAGAGAATCGGCCAGAGGATGTAATGCCAAGTACTGGTCCTCCCTAGGGGCCTTGTACAGGCGGTCAGCTTTCTTCGGCATCGCCGGAAAGGAGTGTGGACATTTCCACGCTGTCTTGGTGACATCCACGAATGTGTCCACCAAGGGTGGCACCACCACAGGCTTTGGATCTTTTTGCCGAAGGTATCTGGCAAGGTGTAATCTCTCGGGGTCTAATTCTTCTGCGTCCCAGCCCATGTTCTCTTGGATATGCCTCATAATCTCTGAGAACGATGGGTCATCCGGAGGAGATCTTGGAAGCTCACGTGGGTCCGGAGAAGGGACGTTGATCAGAGAGGGGGATCTGGATCCGTTGGAGAAGTCCGATCCCGTGTCCTCCGTCGAAGGCGAACGGCAGCGTCTTCTGGGTCTCTTGGGGCTGGGTGACCCTGAAGAAGATCTGGACAGAGGTCTCCTATTTCGTGATCTACCCCTAGGAGGGTCCGTAGGCTCCTGGGGGGAGGGTACTCGGCCCGCATCCCTGGGTGAAGTAGGGGGCGCGGGGGCCCGCGGAGTAGCAGGAGGAGGAGGTGGTGGTGTGGGAACCACATCCCTTTTTATGGTGTCCCACCAGTAAGTAAACAACTCTTTGACCTCGGATATGCTGAGACAGCGACCGGACGGGCGCGATGGCGATCGTCGGGTTCCGGCGTCGACTCCCCAGGGCCTCAGGTTCCCTGGGGAGTGCGACAGGACAGGGTTAGCCCGTCTGGTCCTCGGGCTGGTCAGCTCCTCCTCCGTGATCGCCTCTTGACCGACGTCGGTGGGAGGCGAGGGGTCCTCTTCTTGGTAGGTGTGGACGCCGGTCCCCGGCTGGCATCTGTGGAGGCGAAGGCCTGACCGGCGATGGGCGTCTGGCGGTCGTCGGTGCTCGGGACCGATGGTGTTTGGCCGACGTCGGATGGGCCGGCGTCGGGTCCGACAATCTCTTGAGAAGTTAGTTCTTTGGTCTTCCGCTGGGGAGGAGGAGGCAAAGAGACTGACCTGGCGTCGGGTTCCGAATGGCGGGAACCGGACTTGTGATGGTGGTGACGGTCCCCTGACCTAGACAGGGCCTTGGTGGTTGAAGACGAAGAAGGTCTGGAGGTCTTGGCCTGAGAAAGAGAGGAGGAACCCGAGGAGGTCTTCACCGCTGCAGGGGGAGGCTGAGAGTGGGCCCGGGAAGGGGAGCGGTCGGACCGGGAGCCGGAGCTACCGGAGTCAGAGGCCCTAGACGGGGACCTGGATCTCACTCTCTCCCTATGCTTCTCGAGGTGTCTCCGGGCCTTGTCGGAAGATTCCCCCTTGGAGGCTGCGTCCATGGCTTTAATCTTCTCCTCGAGCAGGAAAGGCTGAAGGGCCTTCTGGCGATGGATCCGGGTCTGGCTGTTGAACCCCTGGCAGAAGGAACAGGCCCGGGTGTCGTGGTCTGGGCCTAGGCACCGGACGCAGGCCGAATGCGGGTCTTTGAACGGGATTTGCTTCCCATAGGCGCACTTTGAAGGATGGCCTTCAACGGAGGTTGGAGAGGACATCAGATAGAAACTGAGCAGAAAAAACGAACTTTTTCCCGAAGGAAGAACTTAACCAGGCGTCGCGCGCTAGAAATTAACCAAAGGGTCAAGACATGCAAGTCGACGACGGGAAAGAACTGGGGAATCTGGCGGGACCGCCTCCTTATGTACTACGTCTGACGTCGGGGGCGGGACCAACGTCGGAGGCGGTCCCCGCTGAAGACTGCTAGCTAGAAGATTTCCGTGGGGTCCTGACGCCTGCCGGCTTCAGTCCTAATGGTGTTACCTGCTGCAAGAGCTGTATCTCGAAGTAAGATCAATTGGTATTGCCATTTTGATTGGCAATAATAAAGTTCTGACTATTATGTTTACGTACCACCTGATATAAAAAAAAAAAAAAAAACAGGAACCCCCTCCTTTGATTTAATTGTATTCAAAAATTAACATTAAGAGAAACTATTTTGGTTGGTGATTTTAATTTGAATTGGTTGTCCCCAACAAAACATGAAATCAGAACGACAGTCATTGATTTAGGGTTTCAACAATTGATAGAAGGTCCTACTATAGTAAATTATAAGACAGGGTATTCTTCAACCCTTGATTGGGTAATTACGAATAGTCCATCACATACAGTTAACTGTGGGATTCTCCCTGATGGGATAAGTGATCATAGTCCTGTATTTTTCGATTGGTCGGCTAAAATACTTAAAAAAGAAGCTAGGATCATAAAGTATAGAAGGCTTAAGAATTTAGATGAGTGGAGTTTTTTTGAACAAACAATTATTAGATTGGTCATTTCTGGATAATATAACTGATATAAATGAAGCATACTTGAAATTTTGTAATTATTTCATTTTTATTTGTGGTAAATTGATACCCATTAGGTCTGTTAGGATTAAGGGAAATAATAATGTTTGTTTTTCCCCTGGTTTATTAACATTAATTAGAGAAAGAAATTTAGCGTGGAAAGTTTTTAGAAGGACTAAACAATTAGACCATCAATTAGTTTACAAAAAGCTTAGGAATAAATGTCAAAGTAGCAATTCGCTTAGCAAAGAAGGATTATTATGTGAAAAAATTTACAGAAGTTAGGGTGAATCCAAGTGCAACTTTGAATACAATTAATCAGTTATTAGGTAAAATTAAGATTTAGTTTAGTTTATTAGTCTAGGAATTAATACTTTTGAGCCAGGGCTCTTTTACAAAGGTTCCACATCACAAAGAACATTTAACAAAGCACGATACACATTACACATTACAGGTAAAACCAGACAGGAAAGTTACATCATAAATTTGCTATTAAGGTGAAGGTGAGGGTATTAAGGTGAATGAAGGCTGTGTATTAGAGATGGAGGGTAATACTATTTTGAACCCTAAATCTGTGGCTGGAATGTTTAATTTGCATTTCACTAATTTGGATAGGTACAGTTCCAATGTGGGAAGTATGGGTAATTCCTGGAGCCATTTGGAAGCAGTTGTGCTTTCTAATGACAATGGAATAGATGGGGGTAGTAATATTCCTAGATTTTATTTTCGATCATTACAAATTGGTGATGTGACTGAGTGTGTGATCAAAATGAATCCTAGGCCATACAGGAGATCAGATGATACTGATTTCAGGGCATTAAAGAGAGTTATTAGTGCTGTTGCAGGACAGTTGACAAAATTGTTTACTCTTTATGTAATGGAGTTTTGCCTGAAGTGTGGAAGAGTGCAGTGGTAATGCCTATTTATAAATCTGGTTCGAGACTTGACCCAAATAATTATCATCCAATTTCAATGCTTGTTCCCTCTTTCTAAAATACTGGAGAAAATAATTTCAGTTCAGTTAATTGAATATCTAACTAAATATAAACTTTGGTCAGATTCACAACATGGTTTTAGGTCTAATCACAACACAGAGACAGCCTTGGTGAGGTTCACTAGTCGAGTTAATAGGGCTATTGATAGTGGGGACACTGTCGTACTGTCGTGGCAGCCTTTGTGGACCTCACCAAGGCTTTTGATCTAATAAATCATGAGGTGCTTCTGAAACAGTTGTTTAATTTAAATTTGTCTGAAGGGGTTATAGCATGGTTTAGGGATTATTTGGTTAATAGGAATCAAAAGACTTTAATGGTATTTTATCTGATTCATCTTTGCTGAAATGTGGAGTCCCTCAAGGCTCTATTTTAGGACCTCTGCTTTTTTCTTTATTTTTAAATTCGCTAGCTTTTAATTTTAAAAAGACTGAGTTGTTGTTATATGCGGATGATGCAGTTTTGTTTTGTTCTGGTTCAGATTTTCAGTTACTTCAGAAAACATTACAGTATGATTTTAGCTTGCTTCATTATTGGTTTGATAAACATAAATTGGTGTTAAATTCAATGAAAACTAAGACAATTTTTTTTTCTCATCCAAGAAGACTGCAGGGTCAGAAATTAAAAATTATTGATAATTTGGGTACATAAATTGAACAAGTTATGCAGTTTAAATATTTGGGGGTACTTATTGACCGTTATTTAGCATTTGATTGTCATGTAACAGACTTAATTAGTAGGGTACATAAAAGGTTAGGTTTTCTGTATCAAATTAAGGATAATCTGACCTATGAGGTTAGATTACTGCTTACACATAGTCTATTAACTATGATGGATTATGGGTCTATAGTATATTCATTTACTTCTGAAAAAGTCTTTGCCAGGCTTCAAGTTACATATCATTCTGTTCTGCGTTTTGCTCTGGACAAACAAGGCTCACTCATCACTGTTTATTATATAAACAAATGGGTTGTTTATCGTTAAAGGGGAGATTTAATTTTAGGGCTTTGGTGTTTCTGCATAAGGTTATTTTAGGTATTTCTCCACCTAGTATTTTTAATTTGTTCCTAAGGAATATTCCTGGTAGTACTAGATCTCAGAGTAAGGATGGGTTTCAGGTTCCTTTTCTTCAAACAGCTTTTGGTTAAAATTCACTGGATTTTACAAATGTCAAGATGTATAATCAACTTCCTAAAAATGTATTAAAACAACCGAAATTGTCTACTTTTACGTATGAACTTAGGCAAACTTTGTTAGAAAAGTCAGACTGTAAATGTTTTGTGTAATGTGTATTTATGATGTGGTACTGTTTTAATTTTTGTATGTTTGTTTAAACTGGTCGTTTGTGAAAATGGGCTTGTCCCACAGATTTACCAGTATAAAAATAAATGAAAGACAGATGGATATATAATGCTGATAGACAGATACTGTTGATAGATGGCTAGACAGACAGCTAGAGAGACAGATGTCGATAGACGGATACTGTCGATAGATACAGTCTGTAAACAGATACTGTCTGTAGATAGATAATGTCTGTAGACAGACACTGTCTCTCACTAGATAGATATTGTCTGTAAGTAGTAGATAGTCTGTAGATAGATTGATAGGTAGATAGATACTGTATGTAGCTAGATAGATACTATCTGTAGATAGATTCATAGATACTGTCTGTAGACAGACTGATAGATGCTGTCTGTAGATAGATACTCTCTGTAGATACAGTCTGTAGACAGATTCATAGATACTCTCTGTAGACAGACCGACAGATAGTCTGTAGACAGATTGATAGATACTATCTGTAGATAGTCTGTAGAAAGATTGATATTCTCTGTAGATACTCTCTGTAGCTAGCTAGATACTGTCTGTAGACAGATTGATACGCTCTGTAGATAGTCTGTAGATAGATTGTAACTGTAGATAGATATACAGTCTGTAGACAGATTCATAGATACTCTGTAGACAGACAGTCTGTAGACAGACTGATACTCTGTAGATAGTCTGTAGACAGATTGATAGATATTCTCTGTAGATACTCTCTGTAGCTAGATAGATACTGTCTGTAGACAGATTGATACTGTCTGTAGATAGATACAGTCTGTAGACAGATTCATAGATACTGTCTGTAGATATAGTCTGTAGACAGATTTATATATACTCTCTGTAGATACAGTCTGTAGACATATTGATAGACACTCTCTGTAGATAGATATTATCTGTAGACAGATTGATATATACTCTCTGTAGATAGAGTGATGGACAGAGACAGAATAGAGCTACAGCAAGCAAGAGTAAGTAATAAGCTAGATATTCCCAACAGAATCTGGTCCCCTTTCCTTTTACTTCTGAGAAACATACTTTTAGCCAAGTAATCAGCTGAACTATCAAAACTTAATGTCATTCAAAGTACTGAATACCAATAATAAAGTCATATTATAGTATCCATAGCAAAGTTCTCTAAAGGTTTTATCATACTGACTGGCATAACTTTGCCTTTTTATAGTCAAATATACATATTGGAATGTTGTTGTTCTAGTGAGTTAATATAACTCTAATCCTGTTTAGATGTCGATCTGTTGAAGTTACTTGTAGTACGCTGTATCGCTATTGTATGTCTTATTCTTTTTATTTTATGCTTTTCTAAAAATAAAAACTTGTGATTACAAAAAAGAGATCTAGCACACAACAATACCCTCCACGGTGGGTGGTACTGGGCAATAACTGACTGCCCAGGGGCATAATGAGGCCAAATTTTGCAGGCGGAGGGCCTTATAGCCCCTGGAGGGTTCGGTATTGCCCACACCGCTCACCCTGGAAGGCATTACTGTGCTTAGAAGATGGGCATCTCTGTAAATTTTAAGTAATAAAATAAGAAAGGAAATTAGTTTCTAAATAAATATAAAGAACAGAAAAAATATATTTTTTGATGAAACTGTCCCTCCCTTTTTGTGCTGTTCCATATACTGTTGCCCCTCCCAAAACAGCCATTCCCTTCTACATATCAGCCCCCCCCCCCCCAACTACCACCTCAAATGATGGGAGTTTCTTGTAAACATTAAAGTTTTGTTAAAGTTGGCATGGGTTTTTGTGCTTAGTTTGAAAAACAGTACTCTTCCTTTCCTGCAAGCCATTTTTTCCCCCCCGATCAGAAGATGTGGTTGTTCAGCACGTGACCTTGTGTGACCCTGTTTCAGAAAACCAGGAAGTGGAGACCTGCAAGTTCGATGGAGGACTGCAGCTGTGTAAATTATTATTTTTCAAGTTTAAACAACATCGTTTTTCATCTGGTTGTTTAAACGCGGCAGATTGGGGGGTGATTTTCACATTCACGATTGCACAGAAAATATGAGAACAGAGTAAAGCAGGCTGTACTGTATATGGCTGGCTGCTGGAGAGCAGCATAGTCAGGTATCGGCAGGTCAGGGAATTGATTAATCTTTTGAAATAAAAAAACAGTATTATATGTTTCTGTCATTTCTGTGTGTTGGGCAAGCAGGTGTGAAGTGAACTTAAGCCGGGCCGTGTTAGAGTAACGCTGAACATGCAACGTATTGGCTCTACTACTTTCTGTTACAAAACTTGTTTTTTTTTTCCTTTTAAAAGTGAAAAGACCGATAAAAGTTGTTCACTTGCTGTAACTCTCGGCCGACAGTGCTGAGTGGGGCTGGGGGGTGCTCGCCCGCCGCTAGCGAAGGGCAGAAATGACAGCTGCTTACTTTAAAAATTCGGGTGCTCCTGGATACGCTCAATAATGGGGTACTGCAAATTGATGCTTGTTTTCAAGTGGGTGACTATGGAAAGTTAATGTACCCCTGTAGTGGCTCTGTGTGTGTGTGTGTGTGTGTGTGTGTGTGTGTGTGTGTGTGTGTGTGTGTGTGTGTATATATACATATATGTTTTGTTTTTTTTTTTTAATTTAGGTCTAGGATTACAAGTACCTTTGAGCCAAGGCTCTTTTACAAAGATTCCCTGTCAGAATGAGCACAGCACGACGATGTTACAATAGTAAAAGGTACAACAGAAGTTATGGACAGAAAAAACAGGTTATTCAAGTTCACAAGCAGTTACTCGGGGTGGATGTTAACAATTATGGCAAAAACATGGACAGCGATTAATGGTAGGTTTGCCGGTTTAACAAGTTTGCAATCAATTACCAGAGATGATGCATACATTTTTGGCAGAGCAACAGTATTACGAGACATAGATAGGACACAGGGAGGGTATCAGCTGCCGAAGACATTGTCAACACATAGAGAAGTGCAGTCAGAGGGTATTGGGGGCAGAGAATGGGTGGAGGAGGGGGGAGGGGAAAAGTGCTTGCTGTGATGCTGGAGCAGAAAAGAGGCGTCAGTTGGGGTAGCTGGCTAGGTGAGGCAGTCACAGGTACTGGAGGCAGAGAGAGAGAGAGAGAGAGGTGTAGCCTAGTTTTGAAGGTGCCAAGCATGGGGGTGGAGGAGATTTCCCTGTTGAGATTATTTAACCAGTTTGCCGCCCTGTAGGCAAACGATCGCTGTCCCATCGAGGTACAGCATCGGGGAATCAGCAGCAGTTGAGAGTCCGATCCTCTGGTAGGGCGGTGGTTTCGACTTGGGCTGAGGAGGGCTTGGACACCAGGGGGGAGCAAGTCCCAGGGTATATAGCCCATTTTCTAAGACAAAGAGAGAGAGTGCAAGATAGATACTGTTGATAGCTAAATATTGTCTGTAAATAGATAAGATACTGTCTGTGGATAGATAGATAGATATTGTCTGTGGATGGATTGATGAATGCATACAGTCTGTGAATGGACAGATACTGTCTGTGGATGGATTGATGAATGCATACTGTCTGTGAATGGATAGATACTGTTGATAGACAGAGATACTGGCCCAGATATTCAAAAGGGTTGCGCATGGCGCAACGGTGTCGCGCCACGCACAACCCACTGATGCGCCCCGGTGTGATATTTAAAAGGAAAAGTGCACCACAATCCCGATGCGGCGCATCAGTATGTATGCAGGCACAGGTGGGGGGGTGCCCATGCATAAACTGCATAGCCCAATATTCAGCTCGCCGCAGAGTTATGCAGGCACAACCCCTACCTGCGCCTGCAGTCGCCTAAAAAAAAAAAAAAAAAGGAACAAGTCGGGCCTACCCACAGGTGAGCTGCCGCATTGCAGGGTGCAACACAGCAGCTGCCACCTGTGGGTGGCCATCTACCAGTTCCCCACAGACATGCCCCGATCGGATAGGTATCCCCCCAGTCCAATATCCCTGGTGGCTCAGTGGATCGCGATTAGCCCAATCGTGGCATAACTGTATTCCCCGATCGCCCAATTGCAGGCATAACTGTAGTTTCCAAGTAGCCAGATTGTGGGCATAACTGTAGCCCCGAGTAGCCCGATCACAGGCATAACTGTAGTTTCCCCGTGAGCCTGATCGCAGGCATAACTGTAGTCCCCAGTAGCCCACTGCGGCATATCAGTATTCCCGATCAGCCCAATCGGGCATGGTATCCCCCAAAGTCCAATATCCCTGGTGGTCCAGTGGACGCCTGCGAAGCTTCGATCGCGGTGGCATTCTTCACCCCAAGTCGAAATCCTGATCTGGTGGACCCCACCCCACCGGGCCCAACCACCCGCTTCCTCCCCATCAGCACCCCTCCGCCTGCCGCCCCTGACAGCTCTCAGAGGGCTGCACGCCCACTGGCTCATGCTGGAGCCAATGGGCGGCAGCCATACCGAGCCATCAGCCGGCAGGCAGGTGGGTGCTGCTGCCCGCCAGCTGACGGGGCAGGGGTGGTGGGCTCTGCAGGTAGGGGTCCAGATCACCAGGGATTTGACTTTGGGGGTGAGAAATGTCACCCACGATTGGCCTCTGTGCAGTCCACTGGACCACCAGGGATACTGGACTTTGGGGGACACGGATGCCTCGCGATTGGGCTGATGGCGGGGGACTAGTTATGCCCGCGATCAGGCTACCGTGGGGAGAATACAGTTATGCCCGCGATCGGGCTACTCGGGGATACAGTTATGCCTGCGATCGGGCTACTGGGGGGGTCAATTATGCCCGCGATCGGGCTAATCGCGGTCCACTGGATCACCAGGGATAGGAGACATTCATTGTCCCTTACGGGACATCCCGCGATCGGGCTGCAGGGGGTGTCGGTCCCCGACGGCTGCTGCCTGGCAGGGCGCCAGGCGCAAGTCGTCAGGGATTGGTGGACCTGCATGCTAATGGCATGCAAATGGGGCCGTAGTCGGATGCAAATGCCCCCCCGTGCACCTTGCATAAATTATGGCCCCATTTGCATGTCACCCTCTGAATATCGTAGGTGCTGTGCATGGCGCAATGGAACTTGCGCCATAGCATCTCAATGCTCCACTCTGACCACTTGCGTTGGCACAGTTCCACTGCGCCATGCACAGTGGGGGTGGCCAGTGGGCGATAATATTCAAAGCAGTTGCGCCATAGCACAACTCCACTGAATATCGCCCTGGCCACACCCCTGCACACCTATATTGAGCGGCACACAGGCTTGCGCCACAAACAGGCGCAGTTTGAATATCTGGGCCACAGTCTGTAGATAGAAATAGGTATAGAGATAGATAGGTACTGTCGCTAGACAGATAGATATTATCAGTAGATAGAGAGAGATAGATACTGTCTACAGGTAGACAAAAAAGCTGGGTAGCAAACCTAGGACCCTCCATTCACAACTAAGAGCAAGCCTTCTGCTCTCAATCTGGTATTTCTCTTTCACCATGTGTTCTTCATATAGATGTTTCTGTGACGGTCTTGTAGCTTTCTCTGTTGCTGGTAATATGCGTACCCTACATACTGATGAAGCAGTACTCTAAGCCACATTACTGTCCTAAAAAGGTTTTACTGCTTCAAAGGAAAGAAAGATATTTTTATATGTAGTGTACTTATCTGTTTGCCATAGAGCTTTCTGACTGCCACTTTTTCCTGACGTTCTTGCTTCTAGTGTCCTCCCAATCCCGCCAGCCCCCTCCTCCCACCGTCTGACCAATGGCGATCCACACAGTGTGGTGCCTGAGAGTGCCAGTGAACTCACAGCTGCATCAGTCCCTCGGGATCCACATGGAGCTGAGCCCAAGTGAACCAGAGTCACTGAAGATCCACATGGAGTGGGGACCAAGTGAACCAGAGTCACTGAAGATCCACAAAGTGTCAGGCTCCACCAGTCATGGTGAAAATCATGTACACGAGTCTGACCAGGGTGATTATCATGGGGAGCCCGACGGCACCCAGACCAATCCCCACTTAGCATCCGCCCATTCCACCTACTGTCGGACCAGTGAAGATCCACACAAAGTGGGACCTGGGCATACCAATGATTTCCCAGACCCATCAGCCCATTCCACCCACTGTCGGACCAGTAAGGATCCACACAGAATGGGCATGAGAGTACCAGCAACCTCCCAGCTCTGTCAGTCCCTACCCCTACTGTCAGACCACTGGGAATCCACAAAGAGCGGATCTTTACAGTACCAGCAGCCTCACAACCCCATCAGTCTCTCTGCCAACTGTTGGACCACTGGGGATCCACAGAGAGCAAGGCCCAAAAGTACTGGAACCCTTCCAGACACATCAACCCCCCCTCACTATTGGACCACTGGGAGATCCACACCGAACAGGACCCAAGAGTACAGGCACCCTCCCAACCCCGTCAGCCCCTCCCCTCACTGTTGAACTGGTATTTAATGTATGGTCAGGTGCTATGTTTCAATCAATAAGATTACTCTCTTTGCCGGCCTGTGGCGTTGAGGGTTGAGACGCTGGACGCCACACCTCACGCTACGCCAGCGACCCGGCTTGAGAATGGACTCAGGGTTGTCGGGGGCTGGTGGGGGGGGGTAGAGGATCAAGCGTCCCAATGGATGCTCTCCTCTGCCGGGGTGGGTTACCAGAGGTGCCTTGCACATCCGACACTCCCTGGGGCCAGTGGAAGCACAGGCTTACCGGGGGGCAATGGCGGCTCTTTAGGAGCCAGGGGAGGGGAGGACGCTCTGGGTGCTTGGCAACAGCGTGTGTCCATCGCGCCGCTGTCCTCAGAGACTAAGGGAAGAAAAACAGGAGAAAATTACATACAACCCCGGCCCCCTGAGCACAATGAAGCCAGGGTTTGGGTGGCCTTGAATAGCCCAGGGGGACAGAGTAGGAGGAGGTACGAGGCCTCCTCTGAAAAGCCGTGGGAGCCAGGCAAGTGCAAAAAAAAAAAAAAAAGTTACTGTCTTTGTTTTTACTTATGAATAACATGTTAATTCTTGGTCAGGTGAACAAAGGGCATTAAACCGGGGCATTAACTAAGACAGGAAGTTTGGAGATGCAACATTAAGAGGCAGCAGAGAAAAATGACATCGCCGTAATCCAGTGTAGGAAAACACAGAAGATCATCAATATGCTTTCTGGTACTGAAGGGGTGACAACTGTACACCTTACGTGAGCACCTAGTTTAGTGAAGTACCTGGAAACCAGACCATTAAAATGAACGCAGCAATCCAGTTACTGACCAAGCAGTTGGGCAAGATATTTGTAACATGTTAAACCGTCAAGGCAGTCACCTAATAAGGAGTGGATGCCAAAAGGGAGAGATTCCACTAACCATTATTTTGATTTACACAAAATAGCACTGAGACTGTTTTCTTTTGGTTTATGACTAGCTGATTGGTATGGAACCAGTTTGGGGCACTGTAGTCCAGCCATGGGTTTTCTGTCATTGTACTCAGTAGCTCCATTTGATGTCCGAAACATCCATTACTTAACCTGACACAAAAGGGCCACCCAGGGTACAATGAGTTAATAACGGAGGATCCTAAGGAATAGACGATGATAACATCGGCGTACATGTGGACACTGCGGGAGGTCAGGGCTCTGGGGAGATCATGTATGAAAACTGCAAGTAACAGATAAACCGGAAACATCTGGTAAATGTGCAGTAACATGTGAAAACTGCAAGTAACAGATACACCAGGAACATTGGGTAAGTGTGCAGTAACGTGTGAAAACTGCAAGTAACAGATACACCAGGAACATTTGGTAAATGTGCAGTAACACGTGAAAACTGCAAGTAACAGATACACCGGAAACATTTGGTAAATGTGCAGTAACGTGTGAAAACTGCAAGTAACAGATACACCAGGAACATTGGGTAAGTGTGCAGTAACGTGTGAAAACTGCAAGTAACAGATACACCAGGAACATTGGGTAAGTGTGCAGTAACGTGTGAAAACTGCAAGTAACAGATACACCAGGAACATTGGGTAAGTGTGCAGTAACGTGTGAAAACTGCAAGTAACAGATACACCGGGAACATTTGGTAAGTGTGCAGTAACGCGTGAAAACTGCAAGTAACAGATACACCGGAAACATTTGGTAAGTGTGCAGTAACGTCTGAAAACTGCAAGTAACAGATACACGGAAACATTGGGTAAGTGTGCAGTAACGTGTGAAAACTGCAAGTAACAGATACACCAGGAACATTGGGTAAGTGTGCAGTAACGTGTGAAAACTGCAAGTAACAGATACACCAGGAACATTGGGTAAGTGTGCAGTAACGTGTGAAAACTGCAAGCAACAGATACACTGGGAACATTGGGTAAGTGTACAGTAACGTGTGAAAACTGCAAGTAACAGATACACCAGGAACATTTGGTAAGTGTGCAGTACCATGCAGGAAGTAAAATGACGAAAGCTGATGTGGGCATTTACAAAGTCTGAGAGTACAGTAAGAAACCCGAGTTCTAGGGTGTTGAGGGTAGCTGGTTTCCGATGGTTTGCAGTGGTCCGCGTTAAGGTCAGCACGAGTGGAAACTGACAGGAGGGAGGCTTGGAAGGGACAAGAGGAATTATTATTTTACGGAAAGGGTGGTGGAGTCGTGGAACAGTCTGCCTGCTGAAGTAGCAGGTGCTAAAACTGGTTGTAGGTTCAAGTACAGCTGGATAGCATGACGGGTACTGTGGTTGCTCAGGGCAACAAAAGCTGGGAGGGGAATGGGAAGGGCTAACACCCTGAAGGGAAAGAAGGTCCCAGGCCTAAATGGGGAACTTGCACAGGCTGGATGACCACTGGTCTTTCTGTACCATCATTATTCTATGTTATGTTTCTATGGCTCTTCCAGTAAGGTGATGCTGTCAGATTTTTTTTGCCCATTTTATAATGTCTTTTTTTATAGGACATAATGTTTGAAACCATCATGGTCCTTGGAAAACTGGTTTGTTATTTGTTACCTAATAACGGGACCGTGTAGCCCCAACAGCTTGTGTACTGTACTCATATGTTGGTCCGATAAAAGGTGTCAAACTTTCTGACTGCTCTAATTTCATTTTATAAACATGAATGTGACAAACGTCCACTTTCTGAGTGGTCAGGGTAGGCTAATGTAGCATATCCCTTCAACACAGAGAAAACAAAATGATGAAGCTCAATTTTTTTTTTTGTTTTATCTCTTTATACTCCCTCCTTGCCCCCGATGTCCCCCTCCTTCCGACTGCACAATCCCCCGACGCCCCCATCGGGATCTGCCCCTAGAGTGCTCTCTTACCTCTCCTTTTCTCCTCCATAGCACAGCGGGGTCTGTCCTTAGGTGGGCTCGAGATGGGGCAGTCTTCATCTAGGGACACCGAGGACGGCCGTTTTTCCGCTGTTCTCCCACTCCCCACCCCCCTGGGGCGCCGCACACAAGGACGACGTCTCTAGAGGGACCCGTGTTTACCGCACGCCTCCCCCAAGCACCTATCAACGCCCCTCCCGGACTCCTGGTTACAGACCACGACCCCCAGCGCGGTGCTCCCACTGACATTCTCGGGGTTGATCCCCCTACTGAGGGAGGAGAGCATCCGTTGGGCGCTCAATCCTCCCTCCCCGGCCAACCCACGGCGACCGAGTCCGTTCCCAAACCTGGGTCGCCGGCGTGGCGAGAGGTGTGGCGTCCAGCGCCTCGACCCTCACTGCCACCGGGCCGGCCAATTCTTTTTGGTTTTAAACAAAATGAAAACTATTTTCTAAGTACGAAAAACACACTCCAGAGTTTATGCATTGAAGTACATTTGCAGCCCCTTGCCCACAAGAGTGGGGGGCATCCTATAAGGGGGATGTTAACCTCTAACTCATTTCATGCCTGGTTTAAACTCCCTGAGGTAAACACAGCCTTTATTTATTTTTTTATTGACCGGGTAAGTGCACTACACAAATTATTGCCTATTTTCAGGCATGACCTGGGGAGGGGGATACAGACAAATGCCAACTGACCTTGAACCGGATTAAGCTGTTGGTGGTATTTTCAGTAAATGGTGGGAAATTTGGCCAGGGCACTGAGGAAATTCCCCTAATCTTTTCCAGAAATGCCATGGGATCTTTGACATCCACCTGAACTACCACCAGAACAGGCAGATGGCTGGGACCTCGGTTTAACGTCTTATCCGAAAGGCGGCACCTCAGGAGTGCAGCACCCCCCTCATGCTGCACTGCACTGCAGTGTCAGTACTGGAATATTAAGCCAAGTGCCTGGTGTGTTACCCACACTGCATCCTGTGTTAACCCCTATTCATTTTATGCCCATTACAAACTCCCTTAGGTAAACACCAGCTTTACAGGAGTGAATGGAAAGGTGGGGGTTGGGTGGGGGCAGCAGCACAACAACACACAATCGCACAAAGTGAGGACCTGCCTGAACGACTCAGAAGCCATAATGACCCAGAGCTGTGGCTCAAAGGACTTGAGTCTTGCTGCATGAGAGTGACTGTACCCCAGTTTGGAGTTCCTGACACCCTTCCAAGTGTAACTGCCAAAATATTACTCTACTCATGGTGTGTGTGTGAGACCCTCAGTGCTCGTCTCCTTTAGGAATCTGTTCAATTAGGGTCTGAAAATCTAAGCAATTTAATACGCACTTTTGTGAGCAAACAATTTGTTTGGAACCTGACTGAAGAATGTGTTGAAGACTTTTTGTTCCAACTTTCTTTATCTTCTTGCGCTCTGGCCACTTTGACCTCTCTCTGGTGAGGTCTCTTGGAGCTGCCACGTCCCACTATACCCGAGGTCCTCCCAAGACTGGTCTCTGCTTCTCAGGAACTCCCCTCCAACTCCTCCGACTAGCCCGCCCCCCAAGGTGGGACAACCATACTCCTCTGGAGCTCTATCTATAACCTAGAAGGGCAGCCAGAGAGCGGAGGAGAGAGACAGACACCAGCCAGGATGGACCCTGCAGAGGGCGTGGGAGCAGTCCACTAAGCTCACCTTCGCCTGTCCGTGTGCCAGGGTTTTTTCCATGTTTCGGTTGTCCCCAGGGGTCCAGACGTGCAATGAGCAGGCTCCTGCACCTGTGCATAAGGGGTCTGCCGACACCCCATCCCCAGAAGAGCATGCTAAAAGTTGTGCTGCCTCCAGTCTCCACTGGGAGCCACTGATACTGCAGCAAGTGCATGCACCCCCAGGAGAGGTGAGCAGTCCTCCGGACACTCAATTCTCTCCTGCCCCTGCCGACTCCCAATGGCCTGAGCTTGTTCCCAAACCTGGGTCGCCAGTGTGGCACGAGGTGTGGAGTCCAGTGCTTCAACCCTCAGCGCCACCAGGCCAGCCTCTGTTGAAGACTTGACAGAGTTTGGTAGACTATTCACAGTTTTGGGTGCCAAGCAGGAAAAAGCTTTTTTATAACTAGCACTGATAGCTCTCTGTCTTTTATAGAACAGTGCTCTCTTGAGATCTAAAACTAATGGACATCCGATCAAGCATTTGTGAAGCACATGGGCACAGTACCAGAGGTTCTCCCAGAGATGGCACTGTGCATAACACTGCCCCATGCAACTGATGTCCTCAAGCTAGGTTCAGCCAGTTCAAGCTATTTAGTGTCACATAGTCATGCTTTCTGATATCTGAATCAAGTGCAAATCAAAAGACGGAGTAAGGATGACATCCAACCCCATACTAGTACCTTGTCATTCGCACGCTGAGCTGCCATGTGGAAGGTTCAGGCTGGACTCCCTGTGATTTCTGTTGACAAACAATGGCCGTATTCAAACACTCTGATAAAAAGTACAGGAGTGTACAATGTGGGACAATTGCGAGGAATCCCAGTGTACGCTGTGGGGCTCCACCTTCTCCATGTTGCAAAGACAGAAGGGTTCTCGGGGTAACATGAGTGATACGTATCATACATGCCTCCTAATGCAAGACATCAAAGTGGCTGTCAGGAGCATTCTTGAAATGAGGCAGCCAGTGTTTGCCACAGAAAGGACCCTGAAGACGCTGGAAAACCAAAAGGTAGATAACGCCCCAGAGCCAGATACGCCCAGGGGTGCTCAAGGAACTGTCTGCTGAACTGGCTGAACCCCTAGTAGGGTTATTCAATAGCTTAGTTCAGACCAGGATAGTTCCGAAATACCTAAGGGTAGCAGACACAGTCCTGCTACACAAGGGGGGAGACAAAGAACGACCATGGAATTACAGACCTGTCAGCCTTACCTCTGTAGTGGGTATGGAGTCACTGATCATAGAGGACACTGTGGACCACTTAGAGAGCAACGGTCTACAGGACAGTAAACAACATGTGTTTGTTGTAGAGAGATCTGATCAGGCCAAGCTAATCATTTTGCTTGACTAGGTAATAAAGACAGTGGATAAGGGCCATGCTGAGAATTTATTATAATAATCTCGAACAACCCCTAGTCAGCTGAGCGGAGAGGTTGACCAGGTTAGTAAGGATTCAGGATCTCTTGCAGATAGCTCAGACCCAGTGCATGCAGGGCCTTAAAGGTCAGAAGTCCAACCCTGAAGGTGATCCGCCACTGAATAGGCAGCCAGTGCAGTTTGCGCAGCACTGGCGTGATGTGACTCGAACGAGGAGTCCCCATCAACAACCGCGCCGCAGCATTCTGCACTAGCTACAAGCTGCAGCTATCGACCCCTGGCAGCCCTCAAGGACTTGATGACTGCTGACACCTGCAAACACAGTGTCAACCCGTCGTCAAAAAACACTCCCCATGTTTCATACCCATTTGGGGGAAAGCAGCCGGACACCTCTGAGCTAAAGTCCAGAAGGCTGTATGGCCACCAACCCCTCTGTCCAGCGACCTAGCTCCACCACCACCTCAGTCTTCCCAGAGTTCAATTTCAACCAGCTGGATTTCTGCAAGGCAGCTATTAAAGACTGAGCACTCACTATCCTGGTCAGGTGCAAAAGACAGGTAGAGCTGGGTATCATCAGCATAGCAGTGAAACCTCAGCCCATACCATCTTAAAGAAGTAACTGGGAAGCAGCCAAAAAACTCACCTACTGTGTTGGTCATTGATGGTGGCATAACTCTCGACCCTACCACAATTGCAAATACTTTCAATATTGCGTTCTTTGACCTCAGTAGTGTTCTCCCTTCTGACTTCTTCAATGATGACCACCCTCCTTCTACCCCCAGCCCCCTCCCTCCAACCACCCACCCACCATTCTACTTTAAGAAAGTCAGGGTGCAGGAGGTCCGTAAATACGTCTCTAAAGAAATCGTGAAATCTAGAACTAGTGGGGACTCAGTTGACCTCAAGCTGGTGTCGCTCACCCTTGATGAAGTGCTACTTCCACTAACAAAAATTTTTAACCTCTCCCTTGCCCTCAGCCAGTTCCCTGACAGATGGAAATCAGTCACAGTAACCCAGGTCCACAAAAGTGGGGACAAGGACCTGCATGTGAACTACTGGCCTATCTCCATACCCCCCCCAAGGCCATTGAACGTATGGTATCTGACCAGCTAAAGGAACACCTGGATAAACACAACATCCTCTGCCCCCAACAACATAGTTTCCATACAGGTCACAGTACTACATCGGCCCTCCTTGAATTCACCAGTGCTATCCACAGCTCGTTGGACAACAGCCTCCTAACCGGGCTGGTCTTCATAGACCTGACCAAGGCTTTTGACACTGTACATCATAAACTATTAATCACACAGCTACGTTCTGCTGGGCTCTCACCTGAGTCCACTACCTGGTTCAAGAGCTACTTGGAGAACTGCTCCCAAATAGTGAAAATAGCTGATGTTCTCTCAGATGCACGTCCTGTTCACTCAGGAGTTCCTCAAGGCTCCATTCTTGGGCCACTTCTTTTTAGCCTCTTTCTGAATGATCTTCAGGATTTTATTTAACTGTAAAAATTGATTAGCATTTTGCTCATAAAAGTGCTAAAACATTGTAAAAATGCATAGTACCTAATTGTGTTTAACAAACATAACACTTCTAGAAAACCTACATAAACACTTTCTGTGCAATTGGTATTGTCCCAGGAAAAAAACTGCTAATCAATTATTTAAAACCCTGATCTTCCACAATTGTGCCCAGCACAAATCCTCCTCTATGCTGACGACGCCGTCATCCTCTCCACTCACAAGGATCCGGGCACCTTCAAACGAATCTACAGCTTACCGTCACTTCAACTGAAACTTGATTTAGTACACATAAAAAAAATCCAAGCTTTTCTGCAGCCCGCACAACAAACACAGACTCAATGCCATCACGATCAAAAACTGCCTTGGTGCAACCCTCGAACAGGTTCAATCCTTTAACTATCTAAAAATTACCATCTATTGTAACCTATCATATGCTATGCACGTTGACAACATTGCCAATGCTGCCAACACTCGCACTGGCCTACTCTTCAGGCACAGGCAATGCCTTACCTCAGATGCCTTAAGGATTGCAGTACAGAGCTCCGTAATCTCAATAATCAACTACAGCCTGATCATCTATGGCTCTGCCTCTGCCACTGCCCTCAGGTGCATATCCACTGCACTAAACAAAGCTTTCCATCTCATAACCTGAAGCACTCCACGCAGTATAAGAAAGCAGCAGCAAAGGTAAACAAGATGCTGGGATGCATAACTAGAGGGATCAGTAGTAGGAGAGAGGAGGTTATACTGCCCTTGTACAGGTCACTGGTAAGGCCGCATCTAGAGTATGGAGTTCAGTACTGGAGCCCACACCTTAAAAAGGACATTAACCTGCTCATTACAACAAAAACAATTAATCAAATAAATACAATCAGACTCTAAATACTTGGGTCCGCGGATATGTTTTAGGGCCTTTTTAAACTCCTCCATGGTCGTGCATTCCCTTATCTCCAGAAGGGGTTCAAAAAATGAAGAGGGACCTGGAGAAACTTGAAAGAATGTCAGAGACATGGCAACTGAGGTTCAATGCTAAGAAATGCAAAATAATGCACCTGGGTAGGGTGGGGAGGAGCCGACTGTCACAAAGAAGAAAGGGACCTAGAGGTTATCATCTCTGATGACCACAAGGTATCAAGGAGTGCGCAAAGGCTGCGGGGAGGGCCAGTAGCATGCTGGGGTGCACAGGTAGGGGTATCACTAGCAGGAGGAGGGAGGTGGTGATGCCATTTTATAAAACATTGGTAAGGCCTCACCTGGAGTGCTGTGTGCAGTTCTGGAGGCCACACCTGCAGAAGAATATAAACAAGGTGAAGGCTATCCAGAGAAGGGCAACAAAGATGGTGCAGGGCTTGCAACACAAAACATGTGAGGAAAGACTAAGGAATCTCAATATGTACTCACTGGAAAAGAGGAGAGTGCTAGGTGACATGACAGAAACTTTGAAATACCCCAAGGGCATAAACAAGGTGCAGGTTGGGGACCTTTTCCAAGGAAGTACTAGAACAAGGGGGCATAATATGAAATTGAAGGGGGTAGACTAGGGGGTGATGTGCAGAGGTTTTTCTACACAGAGGGGGTAGCTGACGCTTGGAACAGCCTGCCGCGTATGACTTCTCCAGACCATGGTTCCCCCTCACCCCCAGCCCCAGGGTATGGCTTCCCATGGTCCTGCTTGGCTACTCATACAATGGACTGCTGCAAGTAGCCCCTTGCAACTGTTGCCCTTTTATCAATTTTGGTTACCTACCCATCATTTTCTGAGTATCTTTCCTCTACTGTGTACTCATTCTGCCCATCCCTTTACGTTGTAAATATTGTGTAAACTGAATGTATCCGATTTCCTGGTGAAACGTTTGAATGTATGGCTAACTACAGTTTCCAGAATACAAAGCACCTCCACCTCCACCCCTACTTATTCTTTGTTGGTGACGTCATGTCAATACTACATTTCCCACGATGCATGGTGTGCTCCCCAACCCTTTACTTGTGTGCTTATTTCAACAGTTTCTCCTGGAAAGGCATACTGAGCTGGCAGCAGTTCCTTTCCATGTGGGTCCTGGGGGAAGGAGAAGAGGAGAGAAGAAAACATATACAAAGTGTAGTGATGGTGGAGAACATCGGACCACCGTCCATAAAAATTTCCGAGAATACCAAGTGTGTGACATATTTGCGTAGCATACTGTGTGCATGACATATTTGCGAGTCATCATGCGTAGGTGCCTAGCTTGCCGCTAGGTTGGGCTGAGTGCACAGCAGAGAGGGTAGTGCACAAAGAGGTAAAGAATGAGACTAGTCATAATTAATCGGTGATAGTGAAGAAATGAAAATGACGTATCTACCGTAATTATGATCATTCTGTGTAGCTTCACCATTCATCACCTTTGGGTACTTGGCTGGAAGGCATGACCCCACGAGGGCTTTTTTTTTTTTTTAGGTAGGTGGAGCCGACGCACCATCGGCGCAGCCCTCGAGGCCGACGCATTGCGTGGCGCTCACGGGTTGGCCGTTAGGCGCTGTCAACTCCCAGTTGTGAGTCACTGGAGAGGTAACAGGAAGGGAGTGGAGGGTGGGACAAGGAAGTCCAAGGGACAGGAAAAACGAAAAGATATAAAACTAAAAGGAGAAATAACGACTGAGAGGACAGAAAGAAAGTCGTCGGAAACTAAAGGGATTGGGAGGGGCCCCAATCTCTGGAAATAGAGGAG
Organism: Neoceratodus forsteri; assembly: GCA_016271365.2. Taxonomy (NCBI): domain Eukaryota; kingdom Metazoa; phylum Chordata; order Ceratodontiformes; family Ceratodontidae; genus Neoceratodus; species Neoceratodus forsteri. The sequence goes on from JADMNL010000026.1 coordinate 292,018,390, forward strand.
GGAGGGAGGTAGGGTGGGACAAAGAATTTAGAAGGTAGGAAGAGAGGAGAGAAGGTGAGAAGGTAAACACCTCCCAGACCCTGGTCCGTCTCCAGACTGCATAGGAACTGCAAGGAGTAGCCAAAGGCTTCTTGCCAGAATTCAAGGCACAGAATGGCTGGCAAAAACTCCATCTGAGCAGAATCGGCTATTCTGGAAGAAGGACAGGGCACAGAGAATTAACACCCTCTCAAGGAAAGATTTTGGTGAAAAGGAGGTTTTTTTTTTGTGTGTGTGTGTAATTTATTTAGCTTTTGGTTACCGAGTAAGTACACTAGACAAGTAATATGCTTATTTTCAGGAACGTCCCGGGAGAGCACAACATGGTGATTACATAGTGGTACAGGGTTATACAGGAAACATCATAGCAGAAAGATTGACTAGAAAGGAACAGTTCAAGGTGACATTAACAAGGTATCAACAGTGGTAAAGCATTTAGGTTAACATCCAATTTCAGACAGCGTGAGGTAAAACAGAGTCACTGGCGATTTTGCGAACTTGACAAATTATAAATTATAAAATGGACAAATTATAACTCTGTCAAGTGCCAGGTGTGAACGAGCAGTATCACAATCAAGTGCCAAGAGACGATTGGTTCGTCAAGGGCTGGCCGTGTGCATGTTGCAAAGCACAAAGGTCTTGCTGAGAGAGGACATTGCTCTTTGGGGGTTTGGGACAAACACACGCAGAGGCCAGCTTTAGGAATCCCCACAGGTGTCTATGGAAACTATAGTAGGAGGGGGCCGATCAAACCTGCTCAGGAAAGGAGTTCCAGAGTCTAGGTGCGCTTGCAGCAAAGTTCCTGTCCCCCATGAGGGTGCGGGTGGGAGGAACTCTTAGCAACCTGGGGACCTGTGATCTGAGTAAGTAGGAGGAGCAGTCCACCGGCAGAAGTAGCTGTGCCAACCCCAGTGGGGTGACTGTTCTAGTCACTTTGCCCACGAGACATCCAAGCCCAAAATCCAGGTAGCTAGATGGTGAGAGCCAGCCGAGATTTTCAGAAAGGTTACAATGGTGGGTAAGCCGGGGGGCAGCCAGGGCAAAACGACAGATGTTATTGTAAGTCGTGAACCACCAGGTGAGGTGGGATTTGGCGGAGCTGGCAAATAGATGCAGGCCGTAGGAAAGGGAGAGAAGCAGGATACCTCTCGCGAGAGCCAGACGAGCCGCAGGTGTGAGGTTATTTGGCTCTGCAGGCCATGCCCAATTTGCAGTTCACCATTCTGCAGACATTCAGTATGTGACTCCCCATGTCGAGTTGGGGGGGCGAGCGTTACTCCAAGGTATCTGACAGAATTCACAGTTGGGAGGAGGGTACCGTCCTGGCATTTGATGCCCAGAGGAGCTGGCACGGCTTTGATTTTGGGTGCTGAACCAAATAGCATAGCCTGTGTTTTTTTCAGGTTGAGAACCAGTTTATTTTTGGTTACCCAAGCCTGGATATTGTTGAAGTCATCAGACAGGCGCTGATTTAGAGACTCAATGTCCCTTAAGTGGGCCATGATAACCAGGTCATCAGCACAGAGAGTGGCACTGCAGTTTGTAACTGCTGCCGGTAAGTGATTGACAAAGAGGGAGAAGAGGAGGGCCCCCAGGACCGACCCCTGGAGGACGCCTGAGGTCACCGGTAGTGGATCAGAGAGGACTTTATTAAATCTAGTCATCTGCATTCGACCATGTAGATAGCCAGTGAACCAGTTCATTGCAAAAGAGGACAGACCCAGAGACCACAGCTGGGTGCAGAGCAACTCATGATCAACAAAGTCAAAGGCTTTGGACAGGTCAACAAATATGGCTCCAGAGAGTTTACCCTGATCCATGGCTCCTCTGATGCTGTAAGAGACAGAGACCAGGGCTGTGGTCGTGCTATGACCCTTCCGAAAGCCGTGCTGGGCCGGGGATAGCAGATCGTGAGCCATTATGTGAGTGGTGAGTTGTTCAGCCACAACTTTTTCCAGGAGCTTGCTAAGGGAGGACAGAATGGCTATTGAAGGGGCCGGCCCGCCAGCGCAGCGGTTGGATTTCTGCTTGCGACACCAGTGACCCGGGTTTGGGAACGAGCCCGGGAAGCTGGAGGGCCAGCCAGGGGGAGAGGACTTGAGTGTCCTAGGGACTGCTCATCCTCCGAGGAGGGGGAACCAAGCTGGCTCTTGTCTGGCCCCGGTGGAGACCAGAGGTACAGCAAGCCTGATGCTAGCAGGGTGACGTGTTGTGACGTCGGCGCTCAGCGCCTTGACGCTCCAGGAAATGGCACGAGAGAACATGGGAAAGAACCTCGCAGCCTCCCAGTAGACGGTAAGCACCAGGCCTCGACTTCAATGCCCTACTGGCCCGGGACAGCATCCTGACGAAATATAGATGCATCGGGGTGTAAGGGCCCCCAACCCGTACCCGCCTCAGGGGTATAACCACAGCTCCATGGTTGATGGACTGCACCGGTCACCAGGTAGGTGAGCGAGGGCTGAAAAGGCCGTAGGTGTCTCCCGGAGAGGGGAGAGCTGCGAGGAGAGGGGAGTTAAAAAAAAAAAAAAAGGCGATCGAACAATAATTGTCTGGGACCTTAGGACTGCCCTGCTTCGGTATATGTACTATCCTGGCCACCTTCCAAATGTCAGGAATAACCACCATCGCAAGTGATAGGTTAAAGATATGGGCTACTGGGGAGGCAATGTGGTGGGTGCCAAGCTTTAGGAGTTTGGGCTCCAGATTGTCAGGCCCTGGGCTTGAGTACTGGGAGAGGCCAGAGAGAAGGTTAAGCATGTCTGTGACTGAAACAGCCCTGAGACAGAAAAGCGGTCGGGGGAGAGGGATGCCTCCAGCCCTGGTGCGGAAGGGGCACCAGTGTAAATCCCTGTAGACGGGAAGAGTGCGGCAAAAGCCGACTGGTCAGTGAAGTGAGAATTTAAGGCACTGGCAATCGTGTGGGTATTGTAGCAGGAGACCTCACCAATAACCATGTCAGTGGCCCCACCAGTGCTGGGGTATCTGACAAGCATTTTGATGTTTCTCCAGAACCGTCTGGGATCACTGGCTGAGCTGAGTAGGGCAGACTTACAGAAGGGGTGCTAGCTGCACATTCGAGCAGACTTGATAGACCTCTAGGCCTTTATCTGCTGGCAAATTTTGTATGTTCGTAAGTCACTTTTTGCGGCCCTGATTGCCTTTTTGCACTTATTCCTAAGATTTCTGTAACGTTGGAAATTTGTCTGATCAAGGGAGCTTTTGTAGTGGGCCCAGCACTTGTCTCTGGCCCTCATGAGGACTAGGAGACTCCCGTGCAACCATGGGGTGACAAACCCCCTGACCCTCCTTGTGACAATGGGAGCATTTTGTCCTACAAGGCCACGAAGGTAGAGAGAAAGCGGGTGGCAGCTGCAAAAAGGGATCAGATGCTCCAAGCACCTCAGACCAGTCAGTGAGCCTTAGGTCCTCCCTGAACACTTCAGGTTCAAACCTGGCATAGTTCCTTATATGGATGATTTTATGAGGGACTTTTGGGGTAGGTATTCTCCACACACCGTAGACTGGGGAATGGTCGGAGATAGAGTCTGGGAGGATCCCTACAGAGGAAATCCTTTCTGGTCGGTTAAACAGGATCCAGTCCAGGAGGGAGCTGGAGGATCCATTAGCCGATCGTCTGGTTGGCTCCTGGACAAGTTGTGTGAGGGAGTGATTAGCAAGTACTCATACTGTTTCATATTACCACCAACCCAGTTTAGGTTTACGTCACCCAAGATAACTAGTTCATTGTCTCAAGTACTGGGCCCTACTGTGTCCAGGAGGTGGGTCAGGCCTGGAAGCCCTCCTTTTGGGGGGTTGTAGGCACAGGCCACATGCAGTTTTTTGGTATTCCCAAGTAGGAGCAGGGCATGAAGTAGCTCACAGGGGGATGGGGTGGATAGCTGGTGAGCCACCTCAGTAACCTTCAGGTGGTTCTTGTAATAGATCAAGATACCACCTCCCCGTTTGTTCCTAGGTCTATCCTGTCTTATGATTTCATAACCGGGGAGTGCACATGCCGCTTCTGGAATGGAGAATTTCAGCCAGGTCTCGGTCACTCCTAAGGACAAAGAAAAATAAGACGGACAGGGCAAGGAGAAGAGAATGGAGGGCAACTACCTACTCCCACCCCACAGGAACAGCGCCAAGGGCAGGAGGCGCTGACGTAGGGTGTCGACAGCGGAACCGAAGCCCCCACGGCTCCGAGTCCGACACGGCACCAAGCTCAACCTCGGTGCCGCTGAAGTGAGAAGAAGACAAAGATGGCGCCATAGAAACTCCCACGGTGCTGCTAGCAGTATTGCCGCCGCAAATGACGCCGACAGCAGCCATGGTGCCGAGCGACAAACCGGCGCCGACGGCCCCGTCAGGACCCATGGCGCCGACCGATGGCGTTAAGGACGGCAGCGACCCGGGCCTTGCGAACTGCAGGTTCGACACCGAGGGAGCCTTCACCCCTGAAGGGGCGATTACCTTGGCGGCGCATCCCGCCCACCCATCGAAAGGAGTGGGACGGGCCTCCTGCACCGCCGAAGGAGCCTCGGCAACGGCCAGGCTACTAGTAGCCAAGGCTCCCTCCTCCTGGGTCCATGGAGAACCTGGAGGGGAACCAGAGGAAAGGCAGAGAATACGTGGCTTGGCCCGATGAGTGCGCACCTGACCCCCCGAAAGTCGGCAGAGCTCACCCCACTTTCCACTTGCATTGTTAGATGACCCGGCGGTCCATGGAGAAACAGGCGTTGCACAAATCCATGTCGTGAAGTGGGCCAAGACATGTAAGGCAACGGTCGTGCTGGTTGGTGACGGAAAATTTATGTCCACAAGGGCACCATCGCATGGGGGCTGTCCCGTCTTCAGAGTGTTCTTGCCCGCCGACCCAGACATGACCTACAAGGAAAAAAAAGACCAAAAACAGACTCAATGTCACCAAGAATAAAAATAAATGGAAAGATCTTACCAAGCGACGTCGAGTAAGGCAACTAGAACCAGCAGGAAAGGAGCTGACGGACTGCGGCACGGAGGTAAATGGCTGAGACGAAACTGCGTAGGCGGTAGGCCTCAAGTTGGTTCTGCTGTAACTTCCCATGAGGTGACCTCGATGGCGTGAGATGAAGAATTGCAGACAGGTGGAGACGATAGCCTAACGGCCAACCTCGCGAAGCACCACGCACAAGGCCGGCCCTCGAGGGCGCGCCATGGTGCGTCGGCCCACCTACCTAAAAAAAAAAAAAAAGATCCCGCTGGGTCATGACCTCCAGCCCAGTACCCAAAGGTGATGAATGGTGAAGACTGACACAGATAAGATCACTGGACCACCATAGGTCTTTTGGGGAGAATACTAATCCTGCGATGTAGTTGGGTACCGTGGTGGCGTAGAGGCGTACTTGCAGCTAGCATTCGCTACTCTCTCAGGACTACATTGCTGTTAATTTTAGAGTTCGTTATTTGAGGCTGGGGTTTTGCCCCACACCCCCTTTAAAAAAAGAAAGGGGTGTGTGTAGGGGCGAAGCCCACCCAACTCAAATAAACTAATAATACAACATTTCACCAAACTCTAAGAATACAAGTGTTCAATCGTGAGAACTAGCGCAGAGTTTGATTCAGGCACCAATGTCTCACACACATCACCTGTTCAGCTTACGCATTTTATTGCGCAAGCAGCGGTGGTCCGATGTTCTCCACTATCACCCAAAGGGCAATGTATAAAGTAAGCCAATAACACTGAAATAAATCAAATTATACAATTTAAAAACATAAAGAAACGGCAATGGTGGAAAGTGTCACACCACCCAATCCTGCGTAACTTAAATGCGAACTGAATTGCACGTGCGCAACATGTAAGCGTTAAGCTACACAATTTGTGAGGTGAAGAGAACTTGTCAAGTGAGCCAACGGTGGCAAGAGGCATGCGCCAACATTTTCTGTAAATGGCCCCCTTTCCTTTATAGAAAACATGTTTTCTGTTTTTTTCTTTTCAATTGTTTAACCAGGAGTGGCACACTAAGCTGAAAGCTTGTTTACAGGTGCAACCTAGGAGCACAGGGAAGTGACTTGCTCAAGGGCACACAGTATATACAAGAGGGGGCTGTGGGATTCAAACCCAGGTCTCCAGGTTTGCAGCTCAGAGTCTTAAACCACTGCGCTATACTGCCTTAGATGATTTATGGCCTCATGAGACTGGAACCCTGAACTCCTTGGAGTAGAAGTTAGGATGTGAATTCCACCGAGTCACTGGCATTTTCTTGCAACATACCTAAAATAGTTAAAAAAAAAAAAAACACATTACTAACAAACATTATACAATGGCAAGAAAGAATCCTGGTTTCTGATTGGTCAGTTGGCTGTCACAGCAGGGATGTTATCCTGGCATAACCCCCTACTGATTGTATGACATGGAGCACTTTTTTTTCCTCTCTGAAGAAACAAAAATATTTTTACACAATAACAAAAACATTCTTTAAAATAATTTTTTTAACTATAAAACAATAAGCCATTGTATAATAGGAATAATGCCTCCAGGGTAGGTTATGCTGGGATATCTTCTCGGTGTTGACGCCTCGGCCGGTGGCCTCAGGCCCAACCACCCGAGGTGGGATGTTATCCCAGCTTAGAAAATGGGTGAAAGAAAAGCTGTGTTCCGGATTACAATGCACCCTGGCACTGGTGTTGTTATTTTTAACAATGCCGGGTATAAACAGTCCCAATTGGGGTGCCCTATTACTAAGAGTATTCCTGGGCACCCCGAATTTCGAAATCTACCAGACGCCATTTTTTGCCCTTCGCTAAGCCACACACACACACACACACACACATACACACACATTAAACTGGTGCCTGGGCTGATTTCCCCTCAAAAACCAGGCCAACATAATGAGCAGCCCTAAGGACAAATAAGATCACCCACAAAATGAGCAGCAGCAACAGTAAAAAAATAAAAAAATAAATAAATAAATAAATAATGTAATATAAGTGTGCGTTACAGACCAAGCTCTGCTACTAGTATTCAGCATAAGAGCAGCGTCATTTTCTTGTTTTTCTGTACCGCAAATGGATGTCCATCGGCAGTATGAAAAACCAAGAAAGTGCCGATCCTCTCATGCCGAGTACCGGCAATGCAGCGACTCCTATCTCTATCCTCTAAACCAGTTAATGAATTCCCGCTGCTCCGCACTACAGAGTGAGCTGTAACAGGAGGAGTTTCAGTTTAACAGTATCTCCACAAAATCTGTCCTACCAGTATGTTCCTTACTCCAACCTCCAGCAACAAGAAAGCAGCCACCACGCTACCTCTCAAACCGCGCACATCATTACACACTGCAGGCCCAGTGCTAAAAAGAATTTGCTCTGAAATAAGAAACAAAAAAATAAATACGCCACGAGGAAAAATATGTTGCACGGCGGGAGGGGGCAATTAAAAAACAATAACTGCTGTGCAGAGTTAACTGCATACAACAAGCTTTTTTGTTTCTGGTTAATTATGGAGTCTCCATTAGGACAAAACCTTTTCATTCCAGTACAGGCAGAGAACTATTTAATTACAAAAATTATTATTAATCTTTTTTTTTTTGGTATCATTTTATTTTTCCACACTGCTCATTTTCTAAGTGTAATAACACTCTCCAGGGTGGGCGTTATTGCACTATAATTAATGAGTTCCGTTGTTTTCCTATTGAAAAAGCGTGTATTAAATACCGTAACACCTGAGTAGGTGTTACGGCATTCACGCGCCTTTTTCAATTGGAAAATGCTTGAGACGCAATGCAGCTCGAGACTGTCACAAACAGTGTCCCTCATAAATTCAGTCAGCCAAACACTCACCTCCTGAGCCGCTGTGAAAGGACAAGATATTTTCTTTGAGTCTTTTCCTACTACCTCAAAAAAAATTAAAACGGAGCTTTCTCGCAACTTTTTATCACCGTTTCCTCCCTCTGCAGGTTACTAGACTCACTGCTAAGCAACTACCTAGCAACGCCCATAGCAACTCTTAAAAAAAGCAACCGAGATTGAATCGGACTTTTTTGTTTCTCCTTGCTGTTAAAGTTAAATTCCACTGTAACACTCTTACAAACTCCACATTTACCAAATAAAGAAAATCCATGAGACAAGGCAAAACTGTGTGTTTCATTCATTTTCAAACCTCTCAATGGAAAAAAGCAGAACCCTTTAATTATATAAAATAAAATATGGGTGCAGTAGTATTCGACTATTACACACCTCATTGTTGGATGGTAGCATAAACCTCGGCTACCGGGTTTATGTGCCATCCAACAACTCGGGTGTGTGTTAAATTCTCTTATAAAATGGGCATGAAAATATAAGCTCACTGATTGGCTAGAAAATCAGTGTCATATGTGTATTACACACAGAAAAAAAAAGGGCAGTCAGAAATCAATACTCTGAATTAGAATGTTCAGTACTGAACATGCCAAACATAGAATGTTCACAAAGGCTCAGTTAGCCATCTTGTTATCCCATTAAGCACCCTGCATACAAACATGTCAAAGGAGTCTGTCAATTTCAATATTAGCTTAACTGAAGAGGAGCTAGAGGAAATATTTAGAAATTAAACTAACATAGAAGAAGCCAGCATTCCTTGTCAAAAAGCTGCTGAGTATAACAGCGATCCTCCAAGAACCGCAGTGAGTAGCAAGTCACAGCTGTCAGATTCAAAAGCAGTGGCGGGAAAAAGCAGGCACCAGTTTGTAAATGAAAATGCTTTAACGAAATTTGAGGACTCCCGAAAGAAATAAAGGTTGCACTTGAAAGGGAACTATTTCCCCTTGCGTATGGACACTAATCAAATAAAGCAATATTTGAATGCAAAAACTGAATTTCCTTTTTTTTTTATTTCTATTGCAATTTCTCCATTTTATAAGCGCAATAAGACCCTCCGGGTTATGAGTATAACATATATTACCGCACGGCTGTGGCTGAAGTAACTCGGCCTGTCGGCCTCGTGACTTACAACACCCCAGCCGTGCGGTAATATATGTTCTACTCATACCCCGTCGTGTCTTATTGCTTACGTAACACACTGCACCCCATACTTTATCCTATATATAATTACTGGCAGGCGCTTTTTCCCATAGGGAAACCAGGTTATAATTTGCCGTTATAGCAAACACGCGCCAGGTTTCCTCTGATCACGCACGCACCAGTCACAGTGTTCCTTTAATACGCGGCGTTCATTCTTCCGAGAAGCAATGCCGCTCGCTGTCTGCGTTTTTTTTTTTTTTCTCTTTGTATTTGAAGAAAAAAAATAAAAAAAGACGTTCTTAACCCACAAAAACCAGCAGAAAAGGAACACACAGTCTGGTTTCCTTCTCCAGACACGAGAGCTGGCGGGTCTCTCTTCATCACACCGAAGAACACCTTAGCTCCGCAACCGCTGTTTGCCGGTAAGTAAGAAATACCGGAAACAAAAAAAATATACACACAGCTACCGTTACTTTCTCCACTTGTTACCTCACATAAGCGGAGTACTAGAACTTGTCAGAACACAGAACACTTTTGACTGGTCCCTGGTTGCCTGAAAGCGGATCATTTTATTTTCTATGATTGCTGAAGCAAAAAAAGCGCATGCCAGCAAGTATAAAAAAATAAAATAAGGGGTAGTGTGTGTAAAACTCGATTTTACACACACCCTCGTTGTGGGATGCAGTTTATAAACCACTCGGGCTTCGCCCTCGGGGTTTATGTAGCATCCCACAACTCTGGTGTGTGTAAAATCCCGTTACACACACCATCCCATATATTATTCTCTATATAACGGACCTTTCTGGGGCTGTAAGGCCCAACGCCTGCGGCATCGGACCTCATTACGCCCCTGGGCGGTCCGTTGTAGCCCAATAACGCCCGCCCTGTCGGGTATTATTACTTTAATTATAACACCCTCGCCAATCACTGGGTATTAGTAACATGTGACGTAATTCTTGCGCAGCTTCGTTTACGAATTATAGCTATTTATAACAGTGGTCCGACACTCTCCACTATCTCCAAAAAAACATCAACAGAATCAGTTCCCAGACAGCGGTAGCACCCTCATTCCCCATCTTTCAAAACAGACGCCAGGCCGACAGAAGTACAAGTCCCAGAGAGCACGGTGCTCCCTCAGCCTTCGCCACAGTAAAACGCTACCATGACGCCTTCATCCCTTCCATACTGCCTTTCCTACTGACGTCACGCCGACAAGGCTACAGTTCCCAGAAAGCACAGCGGTCTCACCACATCGTATGTGACGTCACGACGATGGGACGGCAGTTCCCAGAAAGCATAGTGCTCCCTCCGCTGTCCCCTAGCTTTTGTGGCGCGGTCACGCTGGCAGGACTACAGTTCCCAGCATCCCTCAGGATTGGGTGGATCGGCCTTGTGGGGGGAGTTTGAATCCGGTTCGCGGAGGCAGGAAGGCTCGTGGCAGGCGTTGCTTTGGAGCCGGCCGGTGTGTGTGATCGGAGGCGAGCCGGCGGGGGTGACGACAGCATGTCCGGCAAGGCGATAAAGGCCCGAACGGCCGCCAACGCGGACTTGGTGGCTGGCATGGTGTCCGTGAATGAGCGCATCCTGAGGGAGTGTCACAGCCTGTACGCGGACAGCGAGAACGGTACCGGCACCGAAAGGGGGAGGGAGGCAGGGGCGGAGGAACCACAGTTCCCGTGGAAGTGCGGGGGCAGCGGGGCTAGTGCAGCATTGAGTCAGGGACAAGGGGCATTGTCATCTGTAATTGGGAGAGCAGGGGGTATTTGCATCTGTGAGGGGGCAGGGGACAATAGCATCTGTGAAGGGGCAGGGGGCATTATCATTTGTAATTGGGAGAGCAGAGGGTATTGACATTTGCAAGGGGGGCAGGGGTTTGTTTTTTTTGCAATGTAAGGGCGAATCCCAACCCAAATAAACTAACAAAAAGTAATGGACGACTGTACCAAATCGCGCAAAGTTCTGCACTAATAGCGTTGGTCCTACGTGTACCCAGTATTCTACGCTATCACTGGGGACAGTGTCCTCTGCAATTAGGGCACAGGGAGCATTGACATCTGTATAGGGGGCATTGTTATCTGTAGAGGGGGCAGGGGGCATTATCTGTAGAGGGGCAGAGGGCATTGTCATTTGTAGAGGGCATTGTTATCTGTAGAAGGGACAGGGGCATTGTCATTTGTAGGGGCATTGTTATCTATAGAGGGGCATTGTCATTTGTGGAGGGGCATCGTTATCTGTAGACAGGGCAGGGGACATTGTCATTTGTAGAGGGGCATCGTCAGTTGTAGATGGAGCACTGTTATCTGTAGAGGGGCAGGGGCATTGTCATTTGTAGTGGGGCATTGTTATCTATAGAGGGGCAGGGGACATTGTCATTTGTAGAGGGGCATTGTCATTTGTAGAGGGGCATTGTCATTTGTAGAGGGGATTGTCATTTGTAGAGGGCATTGTCATTGTAGACAGGGCAGGGGCATTGTCAGTTGTAGAGTGGGCATTGTCAGTTGTAGAGGGGCATTGTCAGTTGTAGATGGAGCATTGTTATCTGTAGAGGGGGCAGAGGGCATTGTTATCTGTAGAGGGGCAGGGGCATTGTAACTTGTAGAGGGGCACTGTTATCTGTAGAGGGGGCAGGGGGCATTATTGACTGTAGATTGGGGCAGGGGGCCTTTTTAATGCAAATCTGTATGAAACCAATCAATACAGCAGAATAACAATTAGAATTACATGATCTTAAAATTTACAAATCATTTCGTAACAAACTAAAAACTAACAAGTGGAAAAAAAAGAACTACAATAATATGTCCTTTATTGTAGTTGTAAACTTACGGAAATAGATTTGTAATTAAAGATTGAAAACATACATAAAAGCTCTTTTTATTATTTCATGCATTCTTCCCCTGGAATTAGGATATCAGAGGGAACTAAGGCGATAGGAAAGTAAAAAGAACAAAAACTTGAATATCTTTTTTCGTAACACAGTATTAAAGTAGGGAGTGTTGAGTAAATATTGCAAGGTTATCTAATTTGAGCACAATATTTTATCCCATTTCCTCATTTATTTTCTAATTTATCTCTTTGTATCTGTTGTTCCATGGGTAATTTTTTTAGTCTCAAAGTGTGTGTCATTTCTGTTTTCCTTCTAGATGTTGATGTGCCTTGTCTTCTAGCCATTTTCTAAGAATAGTAGTCTTCTCTGACATAGATATCAAGGAAACAATGCTTTTCTTTTCTCTCTCTCTGATAAGTAATTTTTTTCTATCAACATAGCATATAATGCATGAATTCAAACTCAGATTTGCATGTCTTTTAGGCCCTGTCCACACTACACCGCTCCGACCCGGTAACGGATACAAACTGTTATGACTAGTGAGCGGTACAGTGTGTCCACACTGCGGCAGTGTCCAGTACGGGACTGGTACCGCCGGTCCACACTGCGGGAGCCGGGTGACCGTTACGGCAGCACCCAATCCCACAGTGCAGCTCACACTGCGCTATGGGCACTGCAGAGGACCGCTCTCGCGTCCACACTACAGACGGTAATGGTACAGCGGTGGATCCGGTTCTATAACAGTTGTTGAAACCACCTCACGAGTGGTTTCGACAGCGGTTAAGGAAACGCCTCCTGTAACGTTATAGTTGTAAACGCAAACCATTGCAGTAACGGTTTGAACCCACTATAATGTTACAGAGGGGTGGATCTGGTGTAGTGTGGGACAGGGCCTTAGTCCCCAGCTAGAATTGTCTAATGTGGCCAAAGATTTTGGATATGCACACAGTCCCATATCTGATGGTTTATTTCTGCATCTGTATTTCCACATTTGTAACATCTAGTATAATTTTTAGACCAATTTTCTTCATGTGTACTAGAGTGTAATACAGGTTACACATAATATAGTACGGTATTCTGATTTGAGGGTTGTGGATGCATGGAATGGCCTTCCTGAAGAGGCAGTGGAGTCAAAAACTGGGGAAATTCAAGAATGCATGGGGCAGACACAAGGCAGTTCTAGTGGGGGGGTAGGAGGAAGCAGGCTGTTGGTTAACTAGGATCTGCAGCTTATCCATTAGGTAGGGAAATGGGCAGAGTAGGTGGGCCAAGCGGTCCTTATCTGCCATCAAATTCTATGATTTATGAGACAAAAGATCTTCTGTGGCAACTCCCAAATTTCTATCCAGTGCCAATTCAAGTGAGCCCATGTTCAAAATCCTGGACCAAAACCCCACTGTTTCAGTGGCTGTGTCCTTTGATACATTAGTGAACAGAGACTAGAATGCAGGAATACTAGGTTTGGTAAGCAGAATAGCAGTAAAGCTTCCAATGTGTAAGTCATGCACATTGGAGCTCAGAATCCCAGGACAGAGTACTACCTGGGTGGAGTCCAACTATCTGCATCAGAGGAAGAGAAGGGTCAGGGAGTGATGATCACTAATGACCTGAAGACACTGAGAAACATAGAAACATAGAATCTGACGGCAGATAAGGACCACTTGGCCCACCCAGTCTGCCCATTTCCCTACCTGATGGATAAGCTGCTGGTCCTAGTTAACCAGCAGCCTACTTCTTCCTACCCCCACCCCCTAGAATTGCCTTATGACTGTCCCATGCATGCTTGAATTCCACCACTGTTTTGACTCCACAACCTCCTCTGGAAGGCCGCTCCATACATCCACAACCCTCTCTGTGAAAAATACTTCCTTAAATTACCTCTGAGCCGTCCTCTTCTATCTTCAAATTGTGCCCCTTGTTCTTGCATACCTTCTTTTTGAAAGATGCTACCCTCTTGGACTTTGTTGATTCCCTTGAGGTACTTCGAAAGTTTCTATCATGTCTCCCCTCCTCCTCCTTTCTCGAGGCTATACATATTAAGCTCCTTAAGTCTCTCTTCATATGTCTTCCGGTGCAGACCCTGCACCATTTTAGTGCCCTCCCTCTGGACAGCTTCCATCCTGTCTGTGTCTTTCTGGAGCTTGGGTATCCAGAACTGCACGCGGTACTCCAGATGGGGTCTCACTAGCTGTCTGTACAGAGGGATAATAACTTCCTGTTTTCTACTGGTGATGCCTCTTCCTATGCATCCCAGTATCCCCCCAGCCCTCCTTGCTGCCCTCTCACATTGCTTGCCCACCTTTAGGTCATCTGATATGACTACCCCCAGGTCCCTTTCCATTTTTTTTTTTGTTGTTAGTATCTCACCCCCATTGTGTACTCTTCCCCTGGGTTTTTGTTTCCCAGGTGCATTACCTTGCACTTCTTAGCATTGAATCTAAGCTGCCATACATTTGACCATTCCTCTAACCTTGCCAAGTCCCTTCTCGTCCTTTCCACTCCACCTTGTGCATCAACTCTGTTGCAGATCTTTGTGTCATCTGCAAAGAGACATACTTTTCCTTCCAGTCCCTCTGCAATGTCGCTTATAAAGACATTGAAGAGGACCGGTCCAATACTGAACCCTGCGGTACCCTCACTACTAACCCCCTTTTTCAGAGTGGACTCATTTACTATTACTCTCTGTGTCCTATTCTCCAGCCAATTTTACCCAGGCTGTCATCTTGGGACCCACTCCCAGGCTGGCTAACTTGTATATTAATCTTTGTGTGGGACTGTGTCAAATGCCTTGCTAAAGTCTAGGTAGGCCATGTCCACAGCCCCTCCCTGATCAACTACTTTGGTCACCCAGTCAAAGAAATCTATCAGATTTGTCTGGCGTGACCTTCCGCTAGTGAATCCATGCTGCCTTGGGTCCCTGCCCTCTGGCCTCTAGATACTCAACAATTTTTCCTTCAGAAGTGATCCATCATTTTACCTACCACTGAGGTTAAACTAACAGGTCTGTAGTTTCTGCTTCTGCCATGCTCCCACTTTTGTGAAGGGGAATCACATCTGCCCTCCTCCAGTCCTTGGGTACCACCCCATCCTCCCATGATTTGTTAAAGAGGGTAGTCAGTGGTGTCACTAGTTCTACCCTTAGTTCTTTTAGAATTCTGGGATGAATCCCATCAGGCCCCATTGCTTTGTCCACCTTCAGTTTTAAGAGAGTTCTTTTAGAACCCTTTCTTCTGTAAATGGGCTGGTATCAACTTCTGTATCCAGAGTGTTTCTACTGTTTGTTTTAGGTACCTCCCCTCTTCCTTTGTAAATACTGAGCAAAAATATTTGTTTAGTATCTCTGCCTTTTCACAGTCGCCTCTGCCCACCCTCCCTTTATTCGCCTCACTATCCCTCCTTGGTTCTGCCCGGCTCCTGATGTACCTATAAAGGTTTTATCCCCTTCTTAACTGAGTTGGCTATCTTTTCCTGTTTGGGCCTTTGCTGTTCTGACTGCCTTCCCAGCTTCCTTTTGCTTTAACTGATACAGTTCTCTGTCCTGTTCCTTCTGTGATTCCTTGTACTTCCTGAATGCTTTCTTTTCTCTTGAACCTTCACTGCCACTTCCTTTGAGAACCATAGTGGTCTCTTACCTCGTTCGTTTTGTTTATTTGCTTTACACAAAGGCTTGTTACCTCTGTGATGGCAGTTTTATTATTCCCCATTGTTCTTCCACCCTCCTTCCTGCCCATTTGCTAGTGCATTCCCTAGGCACTCACCCATTTTGACAAAGTCAGTCCTCCTAAAATCCAGTACCTTTGTCTTTGTATGGCTTGACTCTATTGCTGTGTTTATTGTAGAACCATACTGTTCGATGGTCGCTAGTTCAGATGGCTACCCACTTGAGCATCTGTGATCCTCTTCATCTCCATTTGAGAGAACCAGGTCTAAGATTGTTCCCTCTCGAGTGGGCTCCAATACTAGTTGTCTAAGGCATGCCCCTGTAGGGCATCTAGAATAACCCCACTCTTAGAAGTGGCTGCTGCAACTGCACTCCAGTTAACATCTGGCATATTCAGATCACCCATCAGCAATATCTCCCTTTTTCTGCCATACTAAGTATACTTTCTATCATTTACTTGTCCATTTCCTCCCCTGAGAAGAGGTCTTGCTCAGCCCCTGTCGGATTGTGGTGCCATTGCGGTCTCCAAATTTACCCACAGTGCTTCTTCTCCTCCTGTTTACCCTTTTGTTCTGTTGCTTTGATTCTTTCCTCATGTAAAGCACTCCTCCTCCTCTTTTACCCTCCTGTCCCTCCTGTAGATAGTGTATCCTGGTATGTTTACATCCCAGTCATGGTTTTGTTATGTACCATGCTTCTGTGACTGCCACGATATCCAGATGTTCCTCTCCATCAAGGCCACTAATTCAGGAAGCTTGTTACTCAGACTACGGGCATTGGTACTCATTGCTCCATTTTTTGATGGCTTTACCTTCTGTTGCAGCATCCCCACTGACCTTTCTACCTTGGTCTTTTCCCATTTAGTACCCTGTTTTGTAGGGAGAGCTGGGATTTTTCTGCTGCTTATCAGTGCCTCCCCTTGACTAGTTTAAAAGCTTGCCAATGAAGCATTTAAACCGATTGCTCAAAAGACTTGTTCCTTCCTGGACAGATGCAGACCATCCTGCCAGTATAGGCTGGTGACCCTCCAGGTGGAACCCCAGTCCCCAATGAAGCCAAACCCCTGTGCCCCACACCATTTTTTCAACCATTCATTAAACTGCATGGTGCAAAGTACCCTCGCTTCACTCATGCCATTGACAGGCAGCACCTCAGAGAAGGATATTGTGTGTGCTACTTGTCTTAGGCCCCTCCCCAATTCTACAGAGTTCTTCTGCACTGCTCTAATCTCATGTTGAGCCAAGTCATTTGTCCCTAGGTGGACAATAACGTCCAGCTCGGAATCCCTTGCAGCAGCTGTCGTGATCCTGAGGATGCGTTTCCTGTCCCTCCAAGTCATGGCACCAGGCAGGCACCTTACTTCAGTTTTCCCTGCTCCCCCCAGTTCTGTCCCCCTGATAATTGAGTCCCCCAACAGGAGCTGCTTCCTTTCCTTGTGGTGTCCTCTGCCTCCTTCCTGTGGGCCTCCCTTGTGACAGTTGTCCTCAGCCTCCTTAATCTCCTCTGCAGGTGCATCCATAGGGAGCTGTGCTCTCCCAGAATGGTGTATGGATTGTGGAGTGGAACAACTGACTGGGTGTGCCTCTGTTCCACCCTTCTCACCCTCCCTGAGCCCACTGTGGTCCAACTGCTGTGCTTTCTTTGCAACCTCTGAGGTAGTGGTGGTGGTGGCTCTGGTGCTCTCTGGATTGGGGGGTCCTTCCTACCATCCAGTCTGGCCTGGGGAAGGTTTCTTACTGCTGTCCAGTGTGGCCTGAAGACGGGCAACTTCCTCCCTCAGGGCAGAGAGTTGTCGCAAATAGGCAGCATCTCAGCCTCAGAAAGACTCCCGAAGACTGCTGCCCACAGCCATTACATTGCACTACTCCCCCATGACTATGTACTTTTTGGGGTTTTTTTGTGTGTGCTTGTGTGAGTGATTGGTTTGTTATATAGAAATATATATATATATATATATATTATACAATGTGTAAGCGTATATTTTCAGTGCTGTGTGCTAGAGAGGATATGACATTGATATGCACCTTGCACTCTTGAGGAAAGGATGTCAGAACCCCAGGTATAAAGGAACTATTTCCAGGGTTGGGCCTAAACTGTGCCCTCACAAAACAATCAGCTAAGAGCTCTGACCCACCGCTGCGATGAGTGCCTTCCTGTCTGCAAGATACTATACACAACAATTTGACAGAGAAAATCCCCTGCTAATCAAACAGAGAAAAATCCAGACATCCAAGTCAGGCACAGGTAAACCTCCCCAGCCCCAAAACAGCCTGGTGGTTTGTGCTCTGAAAGCAGTCAGCCCCAAAATAAGTGAGCTGTGCTTTGAATTCTTCCTGCACTGAAAATCTTAAGAATTGTAACAAGACTGTCGTTTCCTGATAATTGTAAATTCCTTATTTCACCTTTCAGTTAGAAACAGCCTCCACCTGCAGTATATCTGCTACAAAGCAGACAATTGAAAGGTTCCCCTTCCTCTGTTGTGAGCACAACTCACTTTCTTGCAAATCCTATGTTCAGTATTGCAGTTCCCAACAAGAGATAGTTTGACTAGGAAAAATATTAGAGGGTGGTGGAGCCATGGAATGCGCTGCCTAGGGGGCTGGTGGAGGCAGAGACGGTGGAGAGATTCAAGAAGGGGTGGGACAGGTACAGGGGAAGGATTCTGGACGCAAAGTCCTGTGCAGTGGGAATATCCGGGACTGGGAAGGGAGAAGCCAGAGAGGATGAGGGGGGGACAGCAAGGTCAGCTCCCAAGGTGGGGGCTGACCAAATGAGCAGACACGAAAGACCGTTAGGCCTATTCTGCTGGCATTTTAGTATATTAGTAAGAACTCCACGCAGTGCAAGAAAGCAGCAGCAAAGGCAGACAAGATGCTGGGATGCATATCTAGGGGATCAGTAGTAGGAGAAAGGAGGTTATAGTGTATGGTGCAATGTGGTTGTGTGTGGAAATCCATACACCGCATAAAGTCATTCTGCTGCAGTAGTGATGTCCTCACTAACGCAGAACAACTTTTCATTCTGCATTAGTAAGGACGTCGTAATGCGCCGGACTCCATCAACAGCTGCGATTTGTCTGTTGCTATGTGAGAGTCGCGGTGCATGTGCTGGGCTGCAGCAGTTGTCAGTCCAGCACGGTCAGCAGGGCAGGGTGGATCTCAAATGTGAAAAAGTGAGTGATTTTTTTTATTTTAGTTTACATGTTATCCGAAGACATTGGATTTGGGCCCCACCATACATTATATTGAACAGTTTTTATTTTTTGTCAATAAACTTTTATTGAATTAAAATATAATACACAAAAATAATGTTATAAGTAATCAACAGAAACAATACAGCAATAATCATTCATGCCTCACTTAAAAGATAAATAAACATTAGTAACTTAGAGACTTCTAAAACTGCACACGGTACTCGTTAAATTAACTATAAATTATAGACAGATTATCTTAGTAATAGAGGGAAGTTATCCCACTAATCCTTCGCTCTCATCAGTTGGCATTGTATCCACTCGGTGGAAGAATAGCCTTGTAATGTATGGTTACCCATATCTATCCTACATATGCCTACCCTTGCACAGGTCCCTGGTAGGGCCTCACCCAGAGTATGGGGTTCAGTACTGGTGTCCACACCTCAGAAAGGACATCAACCTACTGGAGAAGGTCCAGTGGAGGGCTACAAAGATGATAGCGGGTCAGCAGGGTAAGGCACATGAGGCGAGATTGAGGGCACTGAACATGTTATCTCTGGAAGACAGGAGAGGGAGCGAGAACATGATTGGGACTTTCAAGTACTTGAAAGGGATGAATAAGGTGGATAAAGAGAGTCTTTAAGCTGAGTGGCAATCCTAACATGAGGGGGCACTGTCTTAAACTGGAGGGTGGGAGGTTTAGGAGGGAGGTCAGGAAGCACTTCTTCACAGAGAGGGTGATGGACACTTGGAATGCGCTGCCAGAAGAGGTCATCTCATTGAAGACAGTGGGCAGCTTTAAGAGAGGCTGGGATAGGCATAGGGGGTAGGGGGGATGGGAGGAGTGGGGAGGGAGGGCACGGATAGTAGCTCAGATCGTGAACCCTGCAATATGAGCAGACTAGATAGACCAAGTGGCCTTATTCATATGTTTATATTAGATTTGTTTCTTCATTTCTCTGATCTAGCTTAGGTGCTTTTTCCTTTACCATTTCATACTGTCTTGTGTTTGAGAGGACTAGTTGGTATCTGGAAGAGTCGAGCCCCTCCTGCCAGTTTTCCTTCAGTACATATGTCTTTGACTCTCTGACTACACCCCAGGTTTCCCAGTTGTAATTTTCTATGTTTTTTTAGCAATTTTTATGTTAGGATTGCCCCATAGGTGGAGCCAGCATTTTTTAAGAGGTAACTAATTATACCTGGGAGTTTTTTCCTCCCTTTTTCAAGCGAGCTATGCTTCTGTTACTGGGCAGTCATGCCCCTATCTCTGGCCCTCTGGTGACCGCCCTTCCCCATCCAGCCCATAACCTCCCCACTCTGTCAGACTCCATGTTTTTTCTGTCCGTGGAACTTTTTTTGCAGTGGCATCCACCACTGGCAAGCTCGAGGAGGATCCCTGTGCTTTTGGTGGTGGCCTTTATAAAGCGATATCAGAGTCTATCAGCTTATGGTAGTCATTCAGATGGAGCCCAGCTGTGCTCTCCCCTGTAGTACTGCCCTTCCACCACCCGGATGGTGCATACTGTAGCCGCTGGGGGCCTCTGCAGCATACAGCTTCCTGGCACCTGCAAGGTGAACCTTACTGCAGAGGGTTGCGGATTCTTCAGTTCCATACTGCAAAGATTCTCAGATTCTCCAGTTCCTTACTGCAGAAAGCTGCGGATTCTGCAGTGCCTTACCGCAGAGGGTCGCAGATTTCTCCAGTGCCTTACTGCACAGGGTCGCAGATTTCTCCAGTGCCTTACTGCACAGGGTCGCAGATTTCTCCAGTGCCTTACTGCACAGGGTCGCAGATTTCTCCAGTGCCTTACTGCACAGGGTCGCAGATTTCTCCAGTGCCTTACTGCACAGGTGCATGAATTTCTCCAAGCGCCTTGCTGCACAGGGTCATGAATTTTCCAAGCGCCTTACTGCACAGGGTCGCAGATTTCTCCAGCGCCTTGCTGCACAGGGTCGCAGATTTCTCCAGCGCCTTGCTGCAGAGGGTCGCAGATTTCTCCAGCGCCTTGCTGCAGAGGGTCGCAGATTTCTCCAGCGCCTTGCTGCAGAGGGTCGCGGGTTCTCCAGCGCCTTGCTGCAGAGGGTCGCGGGTTCTCCAGCGCCTCGCTGCAGAGGGTCGCGGGTTCTCCAGCGCCTTGCTGCAGAGGGTCGCGGGTTCTCCAGCGCCTTGCTGCAGAGGGTCGCGGGTTCTCTAGTGCCTTGCTGGAGAGGATGCTGATTCTGAGGGAGTGACATTTGTGCATGGACATCAACAGTGGTGCAGGCACTGAACTGGTGTTTTTTGGGGGTCAGGATACATAGGGTGTGTTACAGTTTGTACACATACAGAAACAGAGCTACCAGAACTGAAACTGAAACAGCATGTAGAAGGGAGTGTCACAGTCCGTGCACAACAGCGGCAGTGGTACTGAAAACAAACTGGGCAGGGAAACTGAGGCAGTGTCAGTCTGTATACAGCAACAGTGATTTGGGGGTACTACAGTCTCTGCTTGTTGGAATTGTTTGGACAAAATGAGGGATACAGAATTAGCCTCTCACCTTTTCTTTCCCATCTAGGGCTGATCAGAGTCGCCTCAAAGCTGGACGTGTCCCTCCTGCCTCCTCGCAAGAAGATCACGGTCATGCTGATGGGGAATCACTCCGCAGGGAAGAGCTCCTTCATTAATTGGTGAGCCGGGTCCTCCCCGTGTGCTAACTCACCTCTTTCTGCTGGAGAATGGCACTCTGCCTTTGTGGATGGCAGGCAGGAAGGTGTTTAGAAGAAGTGATAATAGCAGTGAATTGATTTGTCTTTGGAATTGCTTCTAGCTAAATATGGAGCTTTGAATTGACTTCAGCATGGTTATTTAGAAACTGGGTTGCCAGGTTACATTGAACACATGTCTATAAAAACAGAACTTACACTGTCAGAGTTGCACGGAGACGGGAGGTGAGGGGGTTGTGTCAACCTCAGAACTCCACTGAAACTGGTTGTGGAAATGAAGCATTTTAGCGGCTCTGGATGAAAAATGGAACAGATTATAAAAGCTGAACCAGGAGCAGGTTGCTCAATTTTTGCCCATCTGTCCAGTTTCTGTCACTTTTTCAGGTCCTGGGTATGGGTGAAATATTTGTTGTTGCTCAAAAGTAGAGAACGAGTTTGTTGCGTCGTTTTTTTGGGGGATAAAAATTAGCTGGATTAACTTTTCTCCCTATTCAGCATATAGGGAAATGGGGCAGCAACATGTCACCATTTTGGCCACAGTGGTTTGAGGCATGTGAATGAGCCGGTGTGGATGGGGTGCCTGTACGATTTGTTTTGGATTGCTTTATTGATAAAGTAATTAGAACTGCCACCCCTCCCGTCCCGGTCGAGCAACTAAGAGCTGATAACTCAAGATAACTTCTCGGGTCTAGTGACTTGTCTCTGTAGTCATGGGAGAGCAGGCCTTTACTGTCTGTGCACCCAGGCTGTGGAACGCCCTCCCGCTGCCCGTTCGCAGTGCCACCACCCACTATCTTTTTAGAAGGTCCCTGTGGGATCACATGACATCTTAGTTGGCTTGTAATTTCTTTTAGTTTGGTATCTTTCTCCTATCTATGATTGCTGGGCTGTAGTGCTTTGCTGGTCTTCCCAAGACCATGATTGTGTGTGTCTAATAATAATAATTCTTTATTTATATGGCGCCTTTCAGCAACCAAGGCGCTTAACAAACAATCAAAATAACATTCACATTTCAAAACGTCATAAATAGTACAAACAGATGATACCACTAAAAAGATTTTATCTGTTTCAAATGTCTGAACTATTTTAATGCTGTGGTCTTTAAGTTATTGCTACTTTTACCCATATGTTGTGCTGTCTCTTTACTGTTAAAATTGTATGCCTGCAAACCTTGTAAGCTCTCGGGTCATACCTGAAAATAGGCACCTGTCTACTTTGCCTAACTAGCCAATAAAAATTAAATAAATAATAGTATGGGACTTTAAAGCCCTTTTGTAGGGAAGCAGACCGATCTGCAGCTTGCTGTAATTGGCCACTGCACTGAAGTCTGCCTCCTCTTTACGACACAGTAAAGAGAAACATGATGGGAAGCAAGTAGAAGGGCTTGAAGTTCACGTGGGGGGGAATGATGTAGAGCTCTGCTATTAATTCCGATGACATGTACAGGTGATCGGAGCCCAGCACTTAAGTTTGGACAGTACAAAGAATGTGGTCGTTAAAGAGAGCAGACATATGCTATCTCTTATGATTCCTAGTATAAATTTCACAGCCTTATACAGAACAGAATTTGTTTAAAGAAGAGACCGTAATTGAGGAGGAATTAAAAACAAAACACATTGGCTTAGTCAAAGTAGGCTGTGATAACCTAAACTGTACACTGTGCTCTGCCCCAGTACTCCGTGCATTCCAGCCACTGGCTTTTTCACCTGAACTAGGCTTTCCATAGGCAAATTTGGGGTATCCTGCAGTAAGACATTTTGAATGCAAATATCTTTCAGCTTGGTCCTTATCTGCTCTGTCTGGTGTCTGCAGGCAAAATCACAGTGCTCTCCAGTGACATTACAGCTGCTAACCATTGAGTGCTTTGATGTCACAGGCAGAGAATTATTATTGTAGACCAGTGGGTGAAGTACATTTGAGGGAGAATCCCCTTTTCACGCAGATATCCATGGGACTAAAGAATCCAGGTGAACAGGGGGAATCTCAGAATTCTAAGATCATTTTTCTAAATATTGTGTTTTGCTGTGCAGTTAGAGGCCCTGGAAAACTAGAGATACGTTCAACATTTGTATGTGTTATCGTTTGTCATCTCAGGTATGTGGAGGAACACATCCAGCGCACTGGTGTCACCATCGAAACCCAGGGCTTCACTTTTGTGACAAGTGGCCTCAAACGCGAGTCCTTAACGGTGAGTGCTTTCTTGTTTGTGATGTTCCCTGTGACTGCACTTTGTTTGGCATATAACACTGCTGAACGTGTAGGGGTGCGGTCGCATGGCACGATACTGGGTAGTGACCCATTCTAGTTTTGGTTGGCACTGTTAAGCACGGTGGAGCCCATCTGTAGTCCCAGAGCGAAGGGGTCCCATTTTGTGTTCTCTGAGCTCGTGAACATTTGCATGCCCTTACTACCAGTTGGTGGTCTCTGCACATTATCCAGAAAAAAAGGCTCCGCACCTGCGCAGAGCACCTTGTTTATTGAGACACTGTTGAGCCATATCGTATATTTAAAATGATTCCATTTTATTTATAAATTATTAAAAAATCCACTGGCATATTTGGCTATAAATATAAAAAAAAAAAAAAAACACCACACAATGCAAGACATACCTCCCTCCCTAATCTAGAGATTAACATTGTCCTGTGACTGTTCAGTAAAGGGCTGACAGTACTGAGACTGGAACAACGGTTTAACTACAGTCTGTTTTTCCCCTCTTGGCCCATTTAATGAGCACAGTAATCCATGGTATTTCTTGGCCTGGTGTAGTCTCCTCTGGGTTGGAACTTGCAGGAGGAGCTGTGAGTCAAATGTTTGTCAGTCTGTTATGTATGTCTGTGTTAAAATACAGAGCCAAAATTAGTTTTGCGACTGCTAGCCAGTCAGGGCTACTGACTGGTAAAATTCCCTGTCCCCAAAGACTTTTCCACTGGACCAACTTGTGTACTGATTGACTTGTTACCTTCTCCAGTACGAGCCCACAGGGCTAGTTTAAGAGCTAGTAGCATCAGAAATGGTGGTTGTTGTTTATTTTTTGAATATTGTTTCTTTGCTTATTAGAAGGTTAGCTACCTGATAGGATTGGGTGTGACCAAGACCTAGAAATACACTTTCCTTGGAGACTAATGTATCTAGTTTTATTTCTCCTCTTAATTCCTCATCAGTATGAGTTCATTCGCTGTGACCTCACTAGTGATCCATCTCACAGTAGGGGAGAGGCCCCTCCTACTGGTCAACTGTGATCACAGTCTGTGAGGTCACTGCACTGACGAGTGAAGATGTCTAGCACTGGATACATTGAAGTCTGCCAGTTGGTGCAGCGGTGGGGCTACCACTTGTGATGCTGGCAACCCGGGTTTGGAATTTAGTAGGGGTCATCGGAGGCCAGCCAGGGGAGGGAGTCAGGATTGACGGTCCCAGGGACAGCTCTTTTCCCTTATAGTGGGGGATCTGGGGAAGGGAGGATGGAGCATCCCAGGGACATCTGTCCTCCCTCGGAGTGGGGATTGGGGGGAGGGAGGATGGATCATCCCAGGGACAACTCTCCTCTCACAGATTGGGGATTGGGGAGGGAGGGAGGATGGAGCATCCAAGTGACAGCTGTCCTCCCTCAGGGTGGGGGATTGGGAGAAAGGATGGAGCATCCAGGGACAGCTCTCCTCCCTCGGGTTGGGGGGATCGGGGGAGGGAGGATGGAGCATCTCAGGGACAGCTCTCCACCCTTGGGATGGGGGATCGGGGGCAGGAGGATGTAGCATCCCAGGGACAGCTCTCCTCTTCTCTCCTCCCTCAGAGTGGGGAGGATGGCGCATCCCAGGGATGGCTCTCCACCCTGGGATGGGGATCAGGGACGAGGGAGGATGCAGCATCCAGGGACAGCTGTCCTCCCCGAAGTGGGGATTGGGAGGGAAGATGGAGCATCCCAGGGACAGCTCTCCTTCCTTGGGGTGGGGATCGGGGAGGATGGAGGATGGAGTATCCCAGGGACAGCTCTTCTCCTCAGGATGGGTGAGGGAGGATCCCAGAGACAGCTGTCCTCCTTGGGAGAAGGATTGAGCATCCTATGGACAGTTCTACTGCATCGGGTGGGGAATCGGGAGGGAGGATCCCAGGACAGCTCTCATCCCTCAGGGTGGGGGGTATCGGGAGGGAGGATTGAGCATCCTAGGGACAGCTCTCCTGCTTTGGGGTGGGGGGGTGGGAGGGAGGAAATACAATATCCTGGGACAGTTCTCCTACCTCAGGGTGAGGGATCTGGGGAGGGAGGATGTAGCATCCCAGGGACAGCTCTCCTCCATCGGGGTAGGGGGACCCAGCATCGTGCTGTGACACTGCCTGTGGGAAGAGGGCAGGTGGTAGCACACTCAAGCATATCAGAAGGGAAGGGCTGCAGTTAGACGCCGGTATGTATGTGAGTATGTCATTGCACACCAGCACCTGAGCAGACAAACCTGAGGAGAATGCCCTGGTCCTAGTCTGGCATCCCCTGCAGGCACTGTATGACACACGTGGCCAGACACCCCCCACCACCACGTGTGGTTCTTGGTAAGTATTGGACAGCCGGTAAGTCCATGGGAGGGTGGCTTGTGGAGGGTGCCGCTGGGGGACAGAGGAGGAGGAGAAACACATAGTAGAAAAAAGAATTAACTATGTTTATTTCCAGGAAGCGTACTGTTTTACTTCTCACACTTAGTACTTTCAGGTTAATAAAAAGTCTTGCTGGCAAAAGGAAAAATAAAAAGTATTTCAGATATAAAATAACAGTTATAAAATAACAGTTGACTACATTTAAAATTATTTTCAGGCAGTGTACTCTCCTTTTAAAGGAAATTTTTACTTCTTACCCCAGGAGTCCTTTAGCATCAGTAACTTTTTTGCACTTAGCTGGCTAGGTGCCGTTGCCCCGGAGGTGTGCCTTTAAGAGCTTTTTAATGAGCGTAGGGCCAAGCCAATCAAAAGGCAGGACGGGGGTGTGAACTGAGTGAGAGCTGTTAACTGCTTCAGAATTTTTTCTCCGCTGGACTGAGCAATATTGCCTCTGAGGTGTCTCTCAGCTTTCCTTGTCGACATCCTCCTAGTGCTTATCTGGGTAAAGTTTTCCTCATAAATCTTTTCCTTTAGTGTGCTGAGTGACAGCTTTTACTTTTTCATTAGCGCTTCACAACATTTTTTATTTTTAGTGCAACAGTGCTATTTAGACTTTATTTTTACCGCAACTATTTACTTTAAAGCCTAATTTTATCGTGGATGTTTATTTTCAATTGTTTCCTTAATTTTTGACTAATTTCTTGTGGAAACCGTCAAATTGGGGACAGTTGCCTTGTTTTTTTTACCTCTGACCTCGCGGGGTTTACCGTGAGGCACCTGCAGTAGATTTCAAACTTACAGTGCCTGGGGGTTTTCTCTCTAGATTGGCAATTACGAGGAAACCGTTTTTGTTATATTACTGGACCTTGGTATCATCTGTGTCAGGACTGTCTGTAAGGGTCCAGCAACAACCTGTGCGTAGTTGAGTATTACTGGCTTTCTGTTAAGATTGGCACTGGTATAAATCCCAGTTTTACAACCAAAAAAAAACAGGCACTGGTAATAGAGTTTATTAACTGGGGCAGGACTGGCCGGTGGCATTTTCACAGAAACCTGCACTCAGTTCATAGGTCCAGAACTGGTTTGCTTTGCTTTGCTTAAATTGGCGAACATAGCAGACAAACCTTTAATAATTATGGCTGAGGATAAATCAAAGGTTTCCAACGAGGGTCTATTCAAAAATACTGATTTATTTATTTGCTTTTGGTAACCGGGTACCAAAAGCAGAGGTGCTGAGGAACCCTCCAGATCCCAGTCAAAAAATAAAGCTTCCAAAGATGAAGTTCCTTACAAATTTAAAAATACTAAGAGTGACGAAAAAAGGAAGCTTGATCAAACTTCTGATGAAGTGGCTAAAAAGAAACTCTGTCAAGACAAATATGCTCCCGTTGCTCCTGGGAAAGCCAATAGTGAGAGAACAGGCAGCTTAAAGCATTCAGAGAGAAAAAAAAAAAGCACTTACAAACTGCGCAGGTTCTCCCGTCAGTGCAAGATATGGAAAAAGCATGGCAACTGTTTCAGACCCTTCAGAAGATGGGTCCTCTATTTACTGGGACTGGCAAGCCCTCTTCCACAGTTCTCTGTTCTGTAGACTGTGAGGGTGACCCAGATAATCAGTTCTGTGATGCCCCCGACATGGATGAAGAACCCAAAGAGTAGTTACCAGCTAGGGGGAGTGCAACTAGCCCAGACAGAGGAGGAGAAGGATCTGGGTGTGCTCATTACAGGGTCAATGAACAACTCGGCACAATGTAGGAAGGCAGCTGCAAAGGCCAACAAAATGCTGGGTTGTATTGCAAGGGGTACATCCTCGAGGAGGTGATTCTGCCACTGTATAGGTCATTAGTTAGACCACACCTGGAGTACTGCGTGCAGTACTGGCGTCCGTATCTGAAGAGGGGCATTAAGTTACTGGAGGGGGTGCAGCGCAGAGCGACAAAGATGATCAAGGGGCTGGGGACTTATCATACGAGAGGAGGTTGAAGGAGTTGAACATGTACTCACTGGAGGAGAGGAGATGGGGTGACATGATTGAAACCTTTAAATACATGAAAGGAATAAACAAGACAGGTACAGAGGGCTGTTCAAAGTAAGGGAGGGAGGGACACCAGGGACCATGATATGAGACTGGAGCGAGGAAGGTTCAGGAGAGAGATGAGGAGACACTTTTTTACACAGAGGGTGGTGGCTGGGTGGAATGCGTTACCTGCTGAAGTGGTATGCAGTAGAACAGTGGACTGCTTCAAACGAGGATGGGACAGGACAAGGGGGAGGGTTAATGAAGGGGAAGGGTGGAAGGGAGGGGCAGCTGCAGAATAAGGGGTGCTAGCTGCACATTCGAGCAGACTTGATAGACCTCTAGGCCTTTATCTGCTGGCAAATTTCGTATGTTCGTATGGATTTTGAGGGCCTTGAGCCCCAGGAGTCTTCGGACCCTTGTCTTGGGGATCCACTGAGTGACCACGAGGATCATTCCTCTTTGTTTTCATTTATACAAAATATGCTGGATACCCTGGACCTCCCTACACAGGAGCCCAACCAGAATGTTGATGAAGATTATAGGGAGATGAAGGGTCTTTCATTCTCAAAGACGCTGGTCGTCCCTATTTATAATGCATTTAGAAAAAATACCATGAAGGTGCTTTAACACCCCACTACAGTATCAGGGGTGATAAGCGGCTTGAGAGAAAATATAAATTGTCTAAAAATGGTACAGAGTTCCTGTCAGCACACCCTAGCCATGAGAGTATAGTGCAGCAGGCAGCTTGTGAGAAAGCTGGAGTCTCCTTGTCGCCCTCTCCACCTGACAAGGATTCCAAGAGGATGGGACAGGACAAGGGGGAGGGTTAATGAAGGGGAAGGGTGGAAGGGAGGGAGGGGCAGCTGCAGAATAAGGGGTGCTAGCTGCACATTCGAGCAGACTTGATAGACCTCTAGGCCTTTATCTGCTGGCAAATTTCGTATTGACTTTATAGCAAAGAAAATGTATGCCACAGCTTCCCTGCTTCTCAGGCTTTCTTCTTACATGGCATTCACAGCCAAATATCAGAAAGCCCTTTGGAAATCTTTCCAGGCTATCGCCCGCAACGGATCAGATTCTATGGTACAGGAGCTGGTGGATACATCAAAAACTGCCTTGGGAGCTACTATGTACCAATTCCGCATGGCAGATGACAATGATGCAGCTTCTAGGGCGATGGCCCATGCCATATCTCTGAGACGCTTCACCTGGCTTAGAACAACCAGTCTGACCACAGACACTCAGAACAAGGTCATGGACTTTCCTTGTGATCAAAATATGTTGTGTGATTACAGAACCATTGACTACATGAAAAAAGTCTGAGTACAAGGCCTCCTGGCAGAGCCATTCATCCAAGCCTAAACCCGCCACCCCTCAGAGATCCTGTCCCAGGGGCGGTAGGGGCAGAAGTTTTGTTCCCAGGCCTTACAGTCCCTATCTCCAATCTGACTTTAGCCAGTACAGGGGGTCTTTCAGAGGCAGGGGCAGAAGGGGCCAAAGAAGATCCACCTCTACCCAGCCACCTGCCTCTCAGTCTAAGTCCTGATGTGAGTGTCCAGGTCGCCTCCCCGTTTCCGGTTGGGAGCAGACTCTCCCACTATCTTCAGCACTGGTCCCTCATCACGTTGGACAAGTGGGTGCTGGAGATAGTGGATTAGGGTCTGTCATTACAGTTCAATCAGCTGCCAGACCTCAAGTGTACCCAGGTGTCAAGACCTCTGTCACCATCACAGATACCGCTGTTGGAAATGGAGGTACAAAACCTTCTGGCTTTATGAGCAGTGGAGAGGGTCCCCACCCACGAGAAGGGCAAGGGCCTCTACTCCAGGTATTTTCTGACACAAAAGAAAACGGGAGTGGCGACGTATCTTAGAGCTCAGATATTTAAACGAACATCTGAAAAAACCCAAATTCAAAATGGTCACTCTGTCACTGGTCATATAGTCCTTACAGCAGGGCGACTGGCTAGCCTCCCTCAACTTAAAGGACACCTACTTCCACATACCCATAAGGAGATCTCACAGGAAGTTTCTCGGGTTTAGACTTCCTTCGGGTCACTATCAGTTCACTGCAACACCCTTCGGTCTGTCCTCGGCCCCAAGACTCTTTACCAAGTGTGTCGCAGTGGTAGCAGCACATCTCAGGAGACTGGATGTCGCTGTGTACCCCTATCTGGATGACTGGCTCATAGTAGCAAAGTCTCTTTCCCAAGTCAAGGAATCTGTTTCCCTCACAGAACGCACTCTGGAGTCTCTAGGTTTCCTGGTAAATCTCAAGAAGTCTCACCTGGAACCCACCCAGCTGCTCACCTTCATAGGGGCCCAGCTGGACACTTGGAAGGAAAATGCTTTCCTCCCACAGGAAAGAATTCAGAGTTTCCTTTCAGTGGCAGATTTTTTCGCCCAAGGACAGCCAAGACCAGCCAGACATTTCCTCAAACTTCTGGGACATATGGCCTCTATGACTGCAGTAGTCTCAGGGGTCAGGTACAGGATGAGACTCCTGCAAGCCTACCTCAGAGCTTGCTGGTCTCAGAGAAGCAACAAATTTCTGAAGTTAATACCGGTGTCGGAGCAGTTCCTCCAAAATTTGCTGTGATGGAAGGACCCTGCAAATTTGCAGGCAGGGGTTCCGTTTCAAGCTCCTCTTCCCACAAAGGTGATCACCACAGATGCCTCCCTGTTGGGCTGGGGAGCTCATCTAGACTGTGCCTAAGTAAGTGGCAACTGGACTCCCGAAGGGTCACAGTTGCACATAAATCTTTTGGAACTCAGAGCAGTCTTACTAACTCTCAAAGCTTTCGCTCCCAGCATAGAAGGGCAGGTGGTTCAAATTCGAATGGACAGCACCACTGCAATGTTCTACATAAACAAGCAGGGTGGTACCAGATTAGGAATACTCTGTTTGGAAGCTCTGAAGCTCTGGTATCTAGCAATCTCCCTGGGAGTCAGCCTCTATTATTCACCTCCCAGGCAAACTCAATACTCTGGCGGATGCTCTAAGCCAATGTCAGAGCGAATGGACACTGAACAAGCAAGTACTAGCCACAGTGTTCAGGCAGTGGGGCACACCAGACGTGGATCTGTTTACCTCACCTTTCAGTTTTCAGCTTCCTTGGTACTGTTGCTGGCCCCCAGTTCCAGGAACACTTCTCTGGATGCCCTGATCCTGGACTGGTCAGGGAGTTTCCTATACGCATTTCCTCCTTTTCCCCTGATATTCAGGGTTTTGCTGAAACTCATGCAGCAGCCTGCATCCATGATTCTAGTTGCTCCGGACTGGTCCAGGCAAGCCTGGTACCCTCTCCTTCTCTGTGTCCTGCAACAGACCCATTCCCCTGCCTCCGACTCGCTCCCTGCTGACCCTTCCTCAGACGGGAGTGCAGTACCCAGATATACACTGTCTTCACCTCAAAGCCTGGTTCTTGAATAGTTAGTTTCCATCCTCACAGTACTCTAAACAGGTCCTTAAGATACTGCGGATAGCTAAAAAAATGAACACTAAGAAGACTTAGGCAGCCAAATGGAAAAGGTTTTCCCTCTAGTGCAAGAGTGAAAAGGTCGAACCCCTATCAGCTTCAGACCCTCAGCTGCTAGACTACCTGGTACACCTACAGGCATCAGGCTTGAAACCATCTTCACTCAGGCTACACCTAGCGGCAATTTCAGCCTACCTTTCGGTGGGAAAGAAGAAATAATTTTTTTCCCATGACATTTTTAAACAGTTTTTCAAAGGCCTCTTGCACCTCCAGTCTCCAACCAGGGAGCCCATTCCTCCTTGGAACCTAAACCTTTGCATAGATGGGCTCATGAATCCACCTTTTGAGCCTATGTCCACGGCCCACATCAAGTTTGTAACTTGGAAGACCATCTTCCTGGTAGACATTACGTCTGCCAGGAGGATTTCAGAGCTACAGGCCCTGTGCACTGAGCCGAATTACATCATCCCTCACAATGATAAAGTTGAGCTCAGGACAAATAGGAAATTTCTGCCAAAGGTGGTTTCAGAGTTTCACTTGAACCAGTCCATTACTCTGCTTGTCTTCTTTACTGAGCCATCCACTCCTGGCGAGCAAAAGCTCCACAGCTTGGATGTTAAAAGAGCCATCTTTCACTACCTAGAGCATACTAGACAGTCCAGAGGCTCTTCCACTCAGTTGTTCCTCACCTACAGGGATGTAGGCAGAGGAAGACCAGCTACCAAGAGAACTGTCTTTCGTTGGTTGGTCTCTTGTATTACATTCTGCTATGAGAAAGCTGGTCAACAACCTGCAGTGGGGCTCAGGGCCCACTCCACCAGGGGCACTGCAGCCTCGCTTGCAGCAGCAAGGGACATTCCCCTACTGGATGTCTGCAAAGCAGCAACCTGGAAATCTGTGAACACCTTTGTGAAACACTACAGTTTGGATGTGCAGACCAGATCTGATGCCAAATTTAGCAGGGCAGTTCTGCAGAGCCTCTTTCCTAAGTAGGTTCTCTGCCTACCTCCCACTTGATACTGTTTGGTAGTCTGCAAAAAGTTACTGATGTTAAAGGATTCCTGGGGTAAGAAGAAAAAATTACTCAGTGCAGTAATCTTCTTTCTTCCATGGGGTCCTTTTGCATCAATAAGCTCCCACCCTTCCTCCCTGGTTCATCTGTCGGAGAAGGGCTCTTGCGTTACCTTTTACCAAATTTGGCATTTTGTTATTGATGAGTTTTTACCTTGTGTTGCTGTTTCTATTTCCACCTTTGGACATTTGCATGTTTTTTGAATCCTTTTGATTCTTTTTCGGCTCGTTTTTCCTTGAAATAATTCTGAAGCAGTTAACAACTCTCACTCAGTCACACCCCCTCCTGTCTTTTGATTGGCTGGCCCTACGCTCATTAAAGAATCTTTTAAAGGCACACCTCTGGGCAGTTGCACTTAGCCAGCTAAGTGCAAAAAGTTACTGATGCTAAAGGACCCCATGGAAGAAAGAAGATGAATGAGGTGAGTAATTTTTTCTTGCCTGGTACAAAATGTACCAGCATTTGGCTTGTGGGCTAGTGCCAGTTTCACCCCTGATAATTTAGTGGGGACTACAAGTAGCTGTAAAGTTCCTTTGCATGCTGCTGACAGCCGTCTTTCCTGTGTTAATCGCATGTGTCTTCTTCCAGGGCAACGCGACTCTGCATCTTTACCCGCACTTCAAACCACTGCAGACCTTTGAAGGTAAGCCAACTACAGGAAGCATCTCCCTGTTGGAATAAGTTAACACACATCATTTGTTCCTGGGGAAATGTCTGTGAATGGGTGGGGGTTACATAAGCCAAGGTTACTTTAACGAGACTGGCACCAAGGCACTCTGTGATAACTTCCTGCCTATGGTGAAAGCCAGTGATTAGCAACTGGGGTGTATACTGTGGCAGCTGTGCAGAGGCACATCGGGGAGAGGGGGGATATCTTGACAAACACTAGGTGGAAGCATGCATACAATGAGAGCTTGCCAGGGCAGAGAAGCGGTGAAAGATAATAATAACAAGCATTTGTCAATGCCGAATGTTTGCTTGCTGATGTCAGCACTGGACATGCAGGAGTTAGACAAATGCAGACTAGGAATGGCAGTGAAGTACTGAACTCACGCCATCCCCACCTGCACCCTGCAGAGATGGACAGGCGTTGGGGTGTGCCTGTGGGTCATTGCCTATAATGCTCAAGGCACGTCACCTCACCCGACCCTGCAGACACCAACAGATGTTGAGGTGTGCCTTGGGGTGTTTGTCTTCATAGTCACCCCTTTTCGTAAGGACATACACTGAAATGGGTGCAGTATAGGAGAATGGGGTGAAGTGTGGGGCCGAAGAGTCCAAGGCATATCTCACTGCCTTCAGGGTGGGGGTGGAATGGCGTGAACATTACAGCTGGCGATCCAAAAGCACACTCCTGATGCCTGTCAGGCTATACAGGGTGGGACGTTATAGTTAGAAACCCTAACGCCCTGGGCGTGTGTTGGTATTTGCACTACAGATTTTCAGCATGGCCTTTTTGTTACCCCTACTTCATGAAAGTATTTGTGACCTCCTCTTGTGAACTGTGGCACTGTGATTTTGTTAATGTGTTCAGAGCTTTGAGTTCCAACAGCGACCGTGCCATTCTGCGCCAGATGTGCGAGAAAACAGATCGGGCAGGATGTGAAGAATGACAGCTGTACCATTCATAAAGAGGTGTGAAGAGATGGCAACATTGAAAATCTGTGGTGAAAATATTAAAAATACTCTTAAATTCCGAGCATACGTTTAAACTGCGCAACGCATGCACGTAACAGTCATTTAGTGGAATTATTTCACCATATTTTCAACATAGGCATTTTGTGACCTCTGCTCATGAACTGTCACTATGATTTTCTTAATCTGTCCCGAACATTGATTTCCCACAGCAACCGCGCCATTGTGCGCCAGATGTGTAAACGCATATTTCGGGCAGGATGGGAAAAATAACAACTGTGCTGTTCATAAGGAGGTGTGAAAAAATGCCAATGTTGAAAATCTGGAGTGAAAATATTACAAATGCGTGAAATTACGAGTGTGCATGGAAACTACGCAACGTACACTCGTAACGCAGTCATTTTATGGACTTTTGTCACTGAATTTTCAACATAGGCATTTTAGGATCTTTGCTTATGAACAGCGGCACTGTGATTTTCTTAATCTGTCCCGAACACTGATTTCCCACAGCAAATGTGCTATTCTGAGCCGGAAGTTCGAAAACAATTTTGGCTAGGATGTAAAAAAATGACAGCTGTGTTGTTCATAAGGAGGTGTGGAAAATTGGGAGTGTTAAAAATCTGAAGTGGAACTATTACAAATTCGTGAAGTTATGTACATGCGTAGAAACTGCGCAATGCATGTTTGTAACGCAGTCATTTTTTAGAATGTTTTCACCAAATTTGCAACATACGCTTTTTGAGAGCCCACCTTATGAACAGTGACACTGTCATTTGGTTTCGGTCCCGAAAGGTGATCCGCGCAGTGACCGTGAAATCACCTTTCGGGATTGAATAACGCCATGACAGTGACTGAATTCACGAGGAAGGGGTCCCAAGATCCCCATGTTGAAAGTTTGGTGGCAAAAGTCGTAAAAATGGCCGAGATATCCACATAAGTTGGAAAAAAAAAAAAATTTTATGCCATTATACAGCTTACCAGCATTTTTTTCATTTTGTGGTCAACTTTGAAGAGTGCAGACGTGTTCGGTCCACGGAGATAAATCACGCTGAGCTCCAGAGGTAAGTATATGGTGAGGGTGTGGGGAGGTGGGGTGTGCAGAGGGTAGGTGCAGGTTGGGGGGAGGGTGCGAGGGACTCGAGGGGCCATTTTCTTTTTTTACAGGATAAAAAAAAAATCACTCACAAGGACACTTGTACGCTGGGGTTCGCTGCCAGCAAACCACCTGGGTGTTTTGGGGGTGTTACTGGAACCGCTAGAGTTGGGCACCCCGTTGGCCATGCAGTGTGCTGGGGTTGAGAGCGCATGAGCGAGGGGGATTAGGCCACCGACACAGAACAAATGGGGATCATGCCGACGGGATTGGGCTACCCTGACGGCAAATGAACTCGGAGGGGGTATCCCGATAGGGGGATTGGGCACCCCTATCGACTTTCAGGGGGATTCTGAGGCAGACGGCGACAGCCGCCGCCATGTTAATTGATACACTACACCAGGCAAGGCACCGCACTGCAATGATAGGTCACTCCCACATTGCAGTGGCAGATTCATTTCAAGTTGGTGACACGCTGGCTGAACTAGTGTCAGCAGCAGCATGCCACCACATTGGGGAAGGCGGGCCAAGCCTCACAATGCAGTGGGGGCATTGGCCGCCACAGTGCTGCACCTCCAAAACCCTACTTCTCTCCTAAGCTGTCCCGAAATGTTTCTTGCACATGCGTGCAAGCAAACGTAAAAAATAATTTTAAGAGACTTTCCAAGTTGATGTGGACTGTTCTAAATATATGTTTTTCTTTTTTTATTTGTTAAAAAGGCTGGTCCTTGGAAGGCAAGAGTGAGCGACCAGTTGCATAAAAAAATATATATATATATATATAGTCATGTTTTAATCAAGTCTGAGTTCTGACTGCAAACTGTGTTTCTTTAAAGTAGGAGTGAAATACTGGATAGGATAAAGCCCCGGCATGCCTCCCAACCCCTGTCTTGCAAATCGAGGATAAGGCTGGAAATAATCAGGGACACAGCTATTGAGGATAGCCACTCTGGCAGCTAGTAACATGAGGGGCTCAGTGCTGAATGCAGTTTCTAAAGGGCAACATGTCTTTAACTCCGTTTGGCGTTATTGTGGCTTTAAATCTTCATTGTTCAGTCAGAAAAACACCAATATTAGGTGGGACAGAAGAACAGTTTGAGGCAAAACCAGGGACTTCCCTGAAAATCTGATGGTTAAGAGAGGTATACCCCCCCACCATGTTGAACCATAACACGGTTGGAAAGGGTGACATACTGGTCTCATTTCTACGTCTCTCTCCATTAGGATTGTCAGAATACCTGGGTACAGAGATTTCAACCTCCAAACAAAAGAAATTCAGTCTGGTGACCTTTGTGGACACTCCGGGGCTGGTCGATGGTGACATGAAGTACCCCTTTGATGTGGACAAAGTCATTCTTTGGCTGGGTGAGTGACAAGTGCATTGGGGTTATTGAGAATTTTCTGCATCAATTCTGCTCACATTAAACTGCTCCTATTGTCATAGGGAATCAAAACATAAACATTTACACGTACTTCAAGTATAATTCAGATATTTCTTCCATTTCTCATCTCCTTATTCTTTATTAGTAAAGGCATTTGTGTGCAGACAGGATGTCAGTCACATTTCCATCTGCCCTTTGTCTACATATGTCATCATAAGTCTCTGCTGGTGACATCAGAACTGGTTGGTGTAGAAATGATTTATGCTGCGAGTTTCAGACAAGCAGCCAGAGCAGATGGTGGCCCACTGACAGAGATGCTGTTCTCATGAAATGATATGCAATTATGAGGTATTGGAGGAAGGGAAGGCACAGGACATAAATACCCCTGTTGTGTGCGCTTAGAATACATGGGCAGCTGTTGAAATTCACAGATCGTGCATACACCGTTTTGTCGTAATTCACAGCTGTGGCATACGAAATCTCGTAATCCACAGTTGTGAAGTCAGATCTGTGAATTATTTGTTTACAATGCTTGTGTCACTCAAGCTGAAACAACCCGCGTGCTCCTGCACCTTCCGTTCTCGGACTGAAATCTCTCCGGCGTGATTTCTGTACTCGCTTTTGTAGCTGTTCCTGATACTGGGTTGGACATCCATCATCGGCCTTCCTCCAGACACTGTCACTAGCTTAGCCCCTTTTAGTTGAGCCCCTCTTTCCCCCAGTTTATTAGTCACTACTACTCATATTATTGTTTTGTTGCTCGTAGTTTGCTCTTTCGCCTTTTCATAATTTACTGCATGGTAATTTACTGTATGGCAGTTTTATTCTGAAGCATTTTCTTGTAATGTGTGTATTTTGCTTATTTCAGTATTACTCTTATTTTTGTACGTTGTACCATACCATGGATCTGTTCTGTTCTGTCTCTTCTCACTCTCCGCCCCTGCCGCCTTGCCCCCCCCCCCCCGGACACACCTGGAAACGAGCTGATGCCAGCTCTGTATGACTTTCCTGGTAAAACTTTTGAAATCCTAAACAAAAGACCACACAACTAGTAGTACATGACCCAGTATGGATGGCTGTAGGACTAGGATGCCGAGTGCTTTCAGCAAACTGAAAGTGGCATTATCCCAGATCCAGTGACAACCCACCCCCACAATCACGCTGTCAGCTGCTACCCCCACAGTTGCCCCATCATCTGCACTGGCATTGTTATTTCTCCCATTGTTGTTCTACCTCCTGTGGCGGTGCCTCTTGCCACTGTTTTACAGTGGAGTGGCTCTCAGTGCATGTCTTCCCTCCAAATTTGTGAGGGATCAGGCTTCCTTTCCCACCCCGAGGGGTCATTGTTCCTGTGGAACCTGGCACCATCGCTCTGTTGCTGGGAAGTGCTGCCAACAGCAACACTGTAGCCCAGCCTGGCCGCCTACTGTGACCAACTCAAGTCTGGTCCCTGACAAAGATCACTGGCCCAACAGTGCTATGTTTGAGGAAATCTCCTACTCATTTGATAATCTTAAAGGGGAACTGTCATCTTCAGGATGTCTGAAAGTCCATAAAAAGCTAATTTGAGTGAGCCATTGTGTTTATCTGTGAGTCTTTGCAGTCCAGAGTTATTCGCATGTAAATCCACCTGTGGTTAAGGGCCGGGGGCAGCCATGTGTTTTAGGCTCCTGACAGGAAATGAAGTCACCGAGGATCTTGGCCCTGCTTTGTAGATAATCCAACAGGTTAAATAGGAAATTGTCTGTTCTATTAAGTGTGTTTTAAGGTGTTATTACAACACCTTCTACATTTAGAATAATTGTATGTTTATTGAAACTAGTGAGTTCTCACCTTTACATTTCAAACTGCTAGTAAAAATAATCCATCTTTAGGGTTACTTTAATCTCTAGGCTATAATGCCAGCTGATCATTAAAAACTGCACATCTCAAGGCTGGCTTTGTGGTGCCAACAAGTATTTGGGCCCTGTATCAGGATTTCTAAACCCTGTCTGTGTTCATGTCAGTACAGATTTCTGGGGCTGCCACAGCACCAACTTCAGTATTTTTCCATTCTCTCTCTTACAATTTCAGGTGTGAACTCTGGTCTACAAGATGCAAATGTGGCTACATACCTACCTACTGGCCTGGCATCATGGGGCCAACCTTGAAATGTGTAGTTTTTGGTGATCAGCTGGCAGTACAATCTAGAGGTTAAAGCCGAGAGCTGTGAATAAGCTTCATTCATCCAGCAGAATGGGTTTTGATTCCAACATGCTCTATTTGTATATTGTGTGACCAGAGCAAGTCAGTTAACCTCCCTGTGCTCCCGAAACACACCTGGGAAGAAGCAGTTGCTCAGTATGCCTTTCCTGGACAAAGACAGTAAAAACAATCTGAGCATGTATTATGATTCTGAAAATATAATGATTTTTCTGTCCGGATTTGCCTGGGGGGGGGAGGGGGACACAATTACTTGTTTATTAATTGCAAAAACACATAAAGATGGACAACATTGTTAACATGCATAACCTGAAATGCATTATTAAGAGTATTTTATCTCTTGTAATGAAGTTAAAAGTATAATAGTTTCTTACTGAAATATTTTGGATGGAATGGGATTTTCTACTGTAACAATGGCAGAATTCTACTGGATTATTTTTACTAGCGATTTGAGATGTAAAGGTGATATAACTCACTAGTTTCAATGCACATACAAAACCATTGTAATTACACCTTAAAATGCACTTAATAAAACATACAATTTCCTATTTAAGCTACAGCCAATGGAAGGCCAAGATCCTCGGTGACCTCATTGCCTGTCAGGAGCCTAAAACACACAGCTGCCCCCAGCACTCAATAACAAGCTGATTTACACATGAATAACTCTGGACTGCAAAGACTCACATATAAACACAATGGCTCACACAAATGAGCTTTTTATAGGCTTTCAGACACTAAGAAATCCTAAAGATGACAGTTCCCCTTTAAGCACACGCAGTTCCTGCTTGATTCCCTTTCTGCTGACAAGGAAACATTTGTTTATATGTGACAGATTTAAATGCCTCCAGTAGCGCTTTCACAAATCCAAAGGTATCAAAATGTGAAATGTCTGCCTCAGAGCAGATGAGTTTAACAGTGTTTGGCCTCATATTACACAAACTAAAAAAAAAAAATGTACTCTACATTACAATGTTGCAGTTCACCTTGAGGTTCTGCTCACATTTGCAAACCCCTCGTGCTTCCCTCTCCTGAGTTATGATGCCATCAGAGCTGCTCAGTGGAGCTCCAGCCTTGTAACTCACAGTTGTCTGTTATTTAGTCTGTGTTCAATTGTTGCCGATGTAGCGAACCCTTATAAACGGCTGCATTTTACACTCCTGTAATTGACGAGTAGGATTATAAAGCTGTACTGTTGCATGGCACCCGACTTCTCCTAACTACGTATTCAAACAAATAATGTATACCTTAAAGGAGAACCATGCTGAACCTGCAAGCCATTTTGCCAGTAGGTGCTGTTTCTAAGAATTGGTTCCAGTTCTGTTATTGTTTCATTTATACAGGCCGTTCAGGAACTCCAGTGGATATCTCTGATCTGCATTCCGGTGGTAAGTACCATTTTAGAACAGAATGATGTAGTTTATATCCCATTCAGCCACAGAGATCTATAGCAGAACATGAATGCATTGTGCCAACAATAAAAGAGCAGAACAGGGATATAAACTGTGTCATATAGTTCTAAAAAGCCCCTTATCTGCTGTTTGTAAATTGGAGACACAATAGCCAGTATAGATAGAACAGTAACAGAATTTGAACCAGTTTTTAAAAATCAGCTTCTACTGGGAAAAATGATCTACAGAATGCAGATTCAGCATAGTTCTCCTTTAATGATCTGTTCCGTTTACTTCTGGTTATGACTCACTTGAGTTTCTTTCTTGGGATTAGTAAAAGAAAAATGTTTTTTCTATTTATACTTTTTGGGCCACATCCAGCGCCGGTACCTCAGCCCTGGTCACGGTCCTCGCCGTCCCTCGCTACCCACATGAGCCGTTACTCCCCCTCGATACCCTCTGGCTTTCCCCCAAGGGTGGGGCTGCGGCACCGGCCCTAAGTGCCATAGACATTGGGGATAGGTCGAGGGGAGTTAGCCTGGGAGCAATTTGGGAGTGGTGAGGCGGGTGCTGGATGTGGCATTTTGTCTTCCCCTGTAAGGGAGGGGCAGGAGCATGCAGTGGCACGCCTCGTCCGTCCGCCCCTCAGAATTTGCTGACACGGCTGCTGTGGCACCCCAGCCTCCCGGAGTCCCTCTAGCACGGTCGTGCACCTCCCCAGAGAGGGAGCAGTCCATGGGATGCTCAATCCTTCTCCCCGGCGACCCTCTGACGAGCCAGGTCCGTTCCTGAACCCGGGTCGCTGGCGTCGCAAGCGGAAATCCAACTGCTGTGCCCGACAGGCCAGCTTGGATTAGTAAATGTTTTCATAAATCTCTCAATAAATGCAGTCCATGGAGTGTACCGTTAGGCGAATATTATTTTTATTTTTTTTTTTTATTTCTTTTTACTACTTCCTGCAGACCCCAACCCTTCGGGTCCACCAAGGAGTCATCCTCCTGCCTCACTCACCCTACCCGGACTTACCTCTCTGTCCCCACGGAGCTGTGGCTCCCCCAAGCGGGGCCGTGGTGGGGCAAGCAAGCACCCTGATACTGCAAGTTTTGTCAGATCTGGAAGTAGTCGGGCAGGTGAGGGCATATAGGAGGCACGCTCCGGGTGCTCCTCCTTCCCGGTGTCTGCAGGCATGTTTTTGTGGTTGAAGACTGGCACGCACCTTTACACCC
The DNA here is from genome assembly GCA_016271365.2 of Neoceratodus forsteri. NCBI lineage: Eukaryota > Metazoa > Chordata > Ceratodontiformes > Ceratodontidae > Neoceratodus > Neoceratodus forsteri. Next base: position 292,059,864 of record JADMNL010000026.1, read on the forward strand.
AGGCATCACTGCTGGTGTCGCCACTCCCCCTTCTCTCGATGTCGGCTCCGTGCTTGCCATGCCACTGGCTTCTGCAGCCAAGCACGCCCCCCCCTCCCCCCAGGAGAGGAGAGCTGTCCTCCGGACACTCAATCCTCTCCCTTCCCTGCCGAACCCAGGTCGCCAGTGTGGCGCAAGGTGTGGCATCCAGCACCTCAACCCTCAGCGCCACCGGGCCGGCTGAATAAAGTTGTTTTTGTTGTTAGCTGTCCCTGAGGTGTTGGATGCTATTTATGTGTTGATCGTGTTTGATGTTAATCTGTTTTTGTATTTGATGTAGGTGAACTGTGTGACCTGATCTTTGTCTTCTTCGACCCCATGGGCCAGGCCTTGTGTAAACGGACCCTGAACATCGTGGAGAAGCTGAACGAGAAGCATGGCGACAAACTCCGCTTCTTTCTCAGCAAGGCGGACGAGGCTGGGTCAGAGAGTGACAGACAGGTACTCCTCCCTGTGTGGCAGAGCAGCCATTGACCCAGGAATTGTGAGTTAGTGATATTCTCCTCTGCTTTGCCCAGCAAGCGGCGACAGCAGAGAGCTGTACAGGCCATTTGCTCCGAGTTTCTCTCTTTGTCGCAATTATAGTTACGAGCTAAATATTTCGGTTTTGCTTTCTCATTGTCTGTTTCTAAACACTTTAATCACATTTTGCCACTTCCTTAAAGTGATGGCCTCTGTATTGGCGTTTCCTGTGACACAGCAGGGACCGTTGTAGCGGATGCCAGCTGGAGTGCAGGTTAACAGTAGACGTCAGCAGGCGAGTTGTGCTACGTCTGATCTGTGTGCAGTGAGAGAGTGACTGTTGTGATGGTTGAGGTTTGTTATCTGCTGTCTACCAGTCTGCAAAGGTGGGCCACAGCAGCAGCAAGGGAACCTAAAAAAGACAACTGACATTGTTTTGGTGAAGACAGAAGAAGTGATTCAGTTGGGATGTGGCCAAATTTCCACTTAGAATAAGAGAAAGTGTGCCTGGTTTGTTTTCTTAGTACAACCTGTTATTCCCTTAAAAGGGGCGGTTGGCCCCATTAGTTTGAATGTTGTCTTGGGGTTGCTGGAAGTGGCACAGAATATTCCGTGTGCTCACCTTAAGCATCTGGGGGAGTTAAAGTCTTTGGTTGGTAACGCATTGAAATTTATATAGTATAGCATTTTGGCTAATTACCACCAACATCTTTAGGCAAAAGACCAAGTCTGTAGCCTAAGCACTTGAGTTAACCAGAAGTGCCAGTCAGACTGCAGTAGCTGTTGGTGATTTGAACATTGGAATTTGTAATATATTCTGAATACTAACAGGGATAGACAGAGTGAAGCATACACAGCTGCTTGAGCTGGTGGGAGGGCATGTACTTGAACTGACTAGGGGAGCTGGGGGGAGAGCGCAGAATAAAGGGGAACATCATGAAGCGTTACTCCACACACATGGTGGTCAGCACATAGCATGACCTACCTGATGAGGTTGTGGATTCTTGTGCTGTTCAGATTTCCTATAGCAGGACTAGACATATTTCTAAAGGAGAACGTCACCAGGGATTACACAGCACGAGTAGAGGGTAATATTCCAGCAGGGAAGCTTGAAGGTGTGGGTACACTGGGGATTACACAGCAAGAGTAAGGGGTGATATTCCAGCGGGGAAGCTCGAAGGTGTGGGTACACTGGGGATTACACAGCACGAGTAGGAGTAATATTCCAGCAGTGAAGCTTGAAGGTGCGGGTACACAGGGGATTACACAGCAAGAGTAAGGGGTAATATTCCAGCAGTGAAGCTCGAGGGTGTGGGTACACTGGGGATTACACAGCACGAGTAGGAGTAATATTCCAGCACTGAAGCTTGAAGGTGCGGGTACACGGGGATTACACAGCAAGAGTAAGGGTAATATTCCAGCAGTGAAGCTCGAAGGTGTGGATACACTGGGGATTATACAGCACTAGTAGGGATAATAGTCCAGCAGTGACCCTTGATGGTGTGGGTACACTGGAGATTACACAACATGAGTAGGAGTAATATTCCAGCAGTAACCCCCCCTTTCTTCAGAGAAAGCTCTGTTTACTATTACTCTCTGTATCCTGTTGGCCAGGCAATTTTTAACCCAGGCTACCACCTTGCATGAGTAGGGGGTAATATTCCAGTAGTGAAGCTCGAAGGTGTGGGTACTCCAGGGGCTACACAGTATGAGTAGGGGAACCCCATGAGTAGGGGGTAATATTCCAGTAGTGAAGCTCGAAGGTGTGGGTACTCCAGGGGTTACACAGCATGAGTAGGGGTTAATATTCCAGCAGTGAACGTGTGAAGGGGCGGGTACTCCAGGGGTTACACAGCATGAGTAGGGGGTAATATTCCAGTAGTGAAGCTTGAAGGGGCGGGTACTCCAGGGGTTACACAGCATGAGTAGGGGGTAATATTCCAGTAGTGAAGCTTGAAGGGGCGGGTACTCCAGGGGTTACACAGCATGAGTAGGGGGTAATATTCCAGTAGTGAAGCTTGAAGGTGTGGGTACTCCCAGGGGTTACACAGCATGAGTAGGGGGTAATATTCCAGTAGTGAAGCTCGAAGGTGTGGGTACTCAGATTGCTGTACAGTCCCTGTTGTGTAGCAGGAGGGCTGGACAAGAGGGAGCCTAGGTCCCATCCACCACGGTATATCAATATGTAACTAGAAATGCATTGCAAAAAGTGATTTTTGGCGAGTGGCATCTTAATACACTTGACAGTGCAGCACATGGAAGTGGGGTGGGGGGCATCCATCTTTCTGCCGTGTTCTGATGATGTCTCTTCCTCCCTGCAGCGAGTGCTGATGCAGATTGTGCAGGAGTTGTGCAAGAGGCCCGGCCTGAACAAGTGTGGCTTTGACATGCCGACTATCTACATTCCCAACCCCAACAAGGTAAGGCAGAAAACACACCACGGATCTGACTGGGTGAATCCCACACACGCAATTAACCCATTTTCATTAGCACTGCCTTTATCTATCCTTCTGTCCAGCACTGGGAACTTCTGTAGTTTGAGTTTAAGGAACATTAGGTCAGTCACCACGTTATTCATTTGAAATTACTCCAACTGGGATAACCCCATGAGATGCAGCATCTCGTTTCCATGGGAGTCCTGTGGAGGAGAGCAGCGTTCAGCAGGTAAGTGTAGTCCAGCAAGAACAGACGCGGGTTAAAATATACACAGGAAAGAGAACCTGTAAAGGTAAGCACATCCAAACCGTGATCAAAGCAAGCTGACAAAGGGGGGTCTGACTGAAAGAGGAGCTTAGGATTACCCCTGGATTCTTAAGTAACATTTGAAGAGCAACCACAAAGATTTAGGGGCCTGCTTTGTTTCTAGCCCAGAGTAGGACTCCTGTCCATTGCGACCAGCAGATATTCTGCTCTGGCGGGCAGCGCACCGTTAATGAAGTTGCCGATGTTTTTTGATACCCTGAGGCCCAGTGGCCCCTGGTGCTTGAGGCTGGGCTGTATGGGGAGTGCAAGCTTCCTGTGACCAGTACAGTTTCTGCTGTATCTGCAGAAGTGCTTAAAGGGACAGGAATTGCTTACTTATGTGCAGCTGTTTGAAATGTCTCTATTTTCATGTATTCATACCTCTAAAGGATCCCTATTTAACTCAGCCTGCATGAAAGCTGAAGCTGTCAAATGTGGTTTTGGTATTGTTTTCTTGTATGGACAACATTCTGTGCAGTTCCTTTCATGGAACCAAGAATTTGGAGTTTTGACTTGTCACCTCATCGTTTCAGAAATCTGAGCATGGACTTATCAGTACAGTGCCCATGGTTCTGAATCCATGAAGTGACATAGTCAAAACTCCAAATTCTTGGTTCCATGAAAGGAACTACACAACGACACAGAACATTGTCCATACAAAGACAATTATAGATCGAGGGAGCACTCCTTTACCCTGTGTGTGAGACACTCTTATTCTGTGAAGAGCGTCTCATGCACAGATGCCCTAGAAACTGGCACTTTTTGGAAAGTTTCTAAAAATAAAAAAATAAATATTGATCGCTCTCGATCATTAATGCGATAATATGTCTATGTTACCACTCGTTTCCTGTATCAAGTGGTTTCCTTACCTTCAGCCTGGCCGAGAACAGCTCGACTTTGCTTTGTTGTTCTTGCTCAAGTCAAGGCACGAAACCACCCAACACGGGCAAGCAGTGGGTCCAGGGATGTATTAACATATACAAAACACAACTGACAGCTTATGTTTAAAACAGTTGGAAGGCCTAACCTCCTATTCCTCCCACCCCACCCCAAAATCTGCTCTCAAACATGTGGCTCAAACTCTTGGCTGTAAAAGCCAGTCCAGGCAACTGCTGCCCTCATCAAAGAGATGCTAACAGACATGAGTGGAATAAGGGGATGATAACCCACTTACTAACATTACAGTGAGGCTGGCTGGCAAGACAGTATTTCTTATTTGCCATATTAACACCTTTACCTTGCAGGTATGGAGGAGGTTCCCATTACTGTCCTGCTGCAGTCTTTTGGGGGGGTGATGTAAGGGATAAGAATGAGAGAGGGGGAGGCAGTATAGCCTAGGGGCTAGAGTACTGGGCTGGAGACCCAGCAGGTCTGGGTTTGAATCCCACAGCTACTGCTTGCATACTGTCTTGCCCTAAGCAAATACCATAACCTCTCTGTATTCCTGGGACACACCTGGAAATGAGCTGCGTCTCCGTGTGCTTTTCCTAGCCCAAAATTCTAAAATAAAAACCCAATGTCGAGTAATGAACTTGAGTCAGAATCGTCAGAGCTTGTCAGCATCACATTGTTGTAAACCAGGCCCACTGTTTACCCAGCCAGTACTGATGTTGGGCGGGGGGGGAGAGATACATGGGGTCGTCTCGAGGTCCAGCATATGTTAGCAGTATTGAGTAAATTGGTTTGTATGCATTTTTTTCTTTTATTTTGCCAGCCGAGCCGCTGTGTGAACCAGATTGACGAGGTGTGTAAGACGATTGAGAAAACCATTAACCAGACGGTGCAGAACACCCTGAACTCTCTGGAAAGGGACTGTGAGCTCATCGCTGATACTGTGAATCATGTGCTGGAGGAAGACAGGTACATGGTGACAAATCTATAAGCTTAGAAACATCCCAGGCTCAGAACTTTCCGGTGCTTCTTCTGGTGGGAGCAGAAAGTAGAAACGTTCAAATGGTAGAGACAGAGTTATCAGTTTGAGAGGAAACATGCCAGCAGAGAAAAACAAATGGGTCAGTTATCCCTGTCCACAGTGAGGTTATTGTTGGCCCGCAGCCATCCAGGGAACAGCACACAAAATGTTTCAGCTGCACAGATGTTTCAGATGGCTGGCTGGAGCAGCTGTATGGGGCTCTTCTCGCAAGCAGACATCTCTGTTGCCAGCATTTATAGTGACGTAGCGTCCAGTGGCGCACGCTCGGGTGGAGGGATATTAAGGAGGTGTAGTTACAGATGGAAATGTTCTGTGGCAGTGATGGACATCGCTTCAGCTGTGACCTAAGATAGTGGGGCTAGGGATCTGGTGATCAGTGAGAAAAGGAAGGCCCAGATCGGAACCTTGAGATAAATCTACGCTTCATTAGCAACCACTGTAGAACACACACAGCCACTGAAATATGGACCCACAAAGTGAGGATCCTGGGGAGCAGGTCTCATTTTATTTTTTTATACTGGAAGGCATGTGAGCATATCTGCCAGTTTTCACAAGCATCCAATCTCGTTACAGCAGAGCATAGAAACGAAAGTCCAGAGAGACAGGCAAAGGAGAGAGCGAGGAGTACAAATATACATGGTGGGGAAAGGTACATTCAAAGTGTGCACATGGTTAGCACAGAGCTGTATACTGCAGTGAAAATGGGAATGCCTAGGAACCTATTTACAAAGTGATGGAGGAGATGCATACAGCCAGTACCATGCTTTACCAAGCAGCTACTTTGTTTTGGTCCCACCGAGGGGAGGATCCTAGAAGAGCAGGTTTCTTTTTGGGGGGACCCACCGAGGGGGGGATCCCGGAAGAGTACATTGCTGTTGATCCAGCTATATTGTAACAAACATCTGTGTCTTAATCTAAGCTCCCCCGGCCCTGGTGGAGTCTCTTTCCAAGGAAGAACGGGGTCCAGCATGGTCAAGAGACTGGGATGCAGACAAACCCATGTAAGCCTAAAGGGCAAGACATGGGGTAACTGTGCCACACTGAATGTATTTTTTTTTGGGGGGGGTATTGGCAACAAAAGGGGGGTTGTGTCCAGCATGACTTCTGCTAGCCAGGCTCTGATCCTGGTCCAGGAGTTTTAACTTGGATCAGGCTGCCACTGGGCTGTCTGGATATCCTGCCTGATACAGGGATCTTTAGTGATGTTCCAGTTACTAAATCCGTGTGTGCAAAGGGCATACCATTGTATTCACCTGCAGTGTTTCTTAGTCTGTGGATCAGGGCTGGCTTAGTTTATGAGTGTAGAACTGGCTGTAGAGCCTTGCATGTTGTGGAGGAGAAACACTCAGTTTTCAGCAGGTTGGTGCAGGTCTGGTGTTGGCTGTGAATGTTACTGTGATACTGCCGCCTGGTGACCACATTTGGTAGTGATGTGCAGGCGTGGTGGGAAGGAGGCCACAACTGTGACTGGTGACAGTACACCGCTGTGCGTTTGTGCTCACTACTAATCCCTCACAGTAAAGACTTGCTGGGGCAGGGAGCAACAAGCAAAACTTGAAGGAGAACTGCGCTGAACCTTTAAGTAATGTTTTCCCAATAAAAGCAATTTTTTAAGCACTGGTTAAAATTCTATTATTCTATTTACAGTATACATGCCTTTTAGTAAGCTCAGTGGGTGTTTCTGCTTTACACTCTGGTGCTAAGTGCCATTTTTGAACTGTGTGATGTAATTTATGTCCCTTTCAGCCGGAGTTCTATAGAAGAACATGGATGCATTGTGCCAACAATGGAAGAGTTAGAGCAGGGACATAAATTACATCATACAGTTCTAAAATGGCTGTTACCAGCAGTATATGAATCTAAAACACCCACTAGGATAACTAAAAAGCCTGAATAGGTAGAGCAATAATAGAATTTTAACCATTATTTAAAAAAAGCTTCTACTGGGAAAATGGCTTGTAGATTCAGTGCCATTCTCCTTTAACCTGACTCGACAGGATGTGATCAGCCATGGGCATTTGGATCTGCACACAGTCTCCTGAATGCCTTCTGCCAGCCAGAGTTTATGGAAGGGAAGTCTGTCACTCTTCGACCCTCCTCAGGGTAAAACCGAGGGATATCCCAGCTTACTGGGACAGAGTTGTTGGTCATAGTCACAAGTAGGGGCGATGGCTAGATAGTCACTTGGGGGGCTGTGAGGGGGGGTTGAGCCAGTGAAAAAGGAACATAAAATAAAATCAAAGTACCAATGGTGCTAAAACTGCCAAAGAAGGTCTGTATGAAATAATTCCAGAAAGAAGGCTGACTACTTCTGTTCCAACAGGTGTAGCAGGGTGGGGGGAGCAATAATGCCAGGAGAAAATAAGTGTGTGTGGGGGTGGGGTGGGGTGGAGATAAGATAAGGGGTCATGAACACTTGCAGGTGGAAGTAGAAAAGCCACAAAGAAGAGACTTGAGAGAGAGAGAAGGGAGAAGAGGCACAGCAGATTGATGGTAGAGATAGACTAGAGTCTAGGAAAGCAACATGAAAAGGCAGCTTGACCAACAGTAGATTTCCTGGATAGAATGGAAATGGAATGGAAATATTGCCACAGAGAGTACAGGAGGACGGAAGGGGAGCGGGTGGGAGGGAGATAAAGTAGAAGGGAAGCAAACCGGATTGTGGATATCAAGGAGGCACATTGAGTAAGGTGCCTGGTGTGAAGAGAGGGGAGGGAGTCGGCAGAGCAGGGCAGGCAGCAGGGGACTAGATGAGGGGAGTAAAGGAGTGTTTTACTACAATGTTTGCATGAGTTACTCACACTTTCAGATTTTAGGAATTTGTTTCCCACGTAGTACATTTCCAATATTTCGTACAGATGCACAGAAATGGCAGTACCATATAATGTAGCAGTAATGGTACCACACACTAACTGGAAACGGCAGGGGTGGGGATGGAAAGGAGCATCTGTCTCAGTTGTGTACAGCATAGGAGACCATTTCAGGAGTTGCTCACTAGGTGGTCTGAAGGGGTGTTGCAATATGGCTGAATTTTAAAAATAAGATCACAGCTAGAGTCCACAGAAGTCTCAGACGAGAGTCAGCGGCTGCAGCAGCTAGTGGGATTTAAGCTTGGCTGGGGGTGCAAGACAGACTGACACATGGTATTAATGTCATATGAAGGAAAATGCATGGAAAAGTGTCGGTAGATAGGGAATCTCCTGATCCATGAAGTCTGCCCAGTAAAACTATCCCCCCCCCACCCACTCTGCAAGAGTTCAATACCTTTGTGTTTATCCCATGCTCTCTTGAATGTACTGATCATTTTGGCATCAACCACCTCTCAGGGGAGGCTGGTCCATGCATCCACCACCCTCACTGAGAAGAACTTCCTTGAACTCTCTCGTCTTTCGGATGAGACGTTAAACCGAGGTCCCATCTGCCTGGATTGGTGGTAGTTCAGGTGGATGTTAAAGATCCCATGGCACTTATCGAAAAAGAGTAGGGGAATTTCCCCGGTGTCCTGGCCAAATTTCCCTCATTCACTGAAAATACCACCAACAGCTTAATCTGGTTCAAGGTCACTTGGCATTCATCTGTATCCCCTTCCCCCGGGTTGTGCCTGAAAATAGGCAGGATTTTTCTAGTGCACTTACCCGGTCAACAAAAACTAAATAAATAACCCCACCCCCATTAGTCTCATTTCATGACCTCTCATCTTGCTATTATTTTTTAACTGAAAGGGGTTATTGCTCTGGGTATTGTTAATACCTCTCAGGTACTTGAAGGTTTCTATCATGTCCCCCTTTCCCTATATGCTTAAGGGTGTACATGTTTAGCTCCCTCAGCCTCTCCTCATGTGGTTTCTCATGCAGCCCCTTAACCATCTTTGTCGCTGTCCTCTGGACCATCTCTAGCTTGTTTATGTCCTTTTTAAGATGTGGCCTCCAGAACTCGACACAATACTCCAGATGCGGCCTTACCAAGGACCTATACAGTGGCACTACAACCTCCCTCCTCCTGCTAGTGATGCCTCTGCTTATGCACCCCAGCATGTCACTTGCCCTCAGTGCAGCTTTTTCACATTGCCTATTCATAGAAACATAGAAGTTGACGGCAGATGAGGACCACAAGGCCCATCCAGTCTGCCCATTTTTTTTACCTTATGAATGTGCATAGGCCTTTACTCTGTCAATGGCCTGTCTATTCATACTCATCTGTATTGCTCCCTTATGCCTTATCCCATGCCTGTTTGAAGCCCTGTACTGTATTCATATCCACCACTTCCTGAGGTAGGCCGTTCCGTGCATCCGCCACCCTTTATGTGAAAAAGAACTTCCTCACACTACCCCTTAATCGGCCTCCCTGTCACCTTCAAGTCCCAGGACATAATAACCCCTAGGTCCCTTTCCTGCTCTGAGGCAGCCTGGTCTCTCTCTCTCCCCCCCCAAATGAAGTACTCCGCCCCAGGGTTTCTCCTACCCACATGCGTCACTTTGCACTTTTTTTAATTTAATTTTAGCTGCCAGTCTTCCAACCATTCCTCCAACTTTGAGGTCCTCCTTCATTTGATTTACCCCCTCAGCTGAGTCTACACTGTTGCAGATCTTTGTATCATCTGCAAACAGACAAACCTTCCCCCCAACCCGTCCGCAATACCATCGGGTGAAGGAGAACATAAAAACAGAAAGTAAAATCAAAGTACCAGTGGTACCAAAGAAGGGCTGTATGAAATAAGTGTGTGGCTAGAAAGAAGGCTGGCCGGCTTCCCTTGGTAGTGAAAAGGGAAATGACATTGGGGATAGGGTCAGAGATGCAGCATCAGTAAACTGTAGTGAGAAAGAAAAAAATGTTCCACTTGGGGGTTCTAACCCAGGCCTCCCAACCTCTTCTGTTTGGTAGCCTGTAGGTTTACTGCTGTGCTAAGCTTCCTAGAATAGCAGCGTATGCTGTTGCAAAAGGACATCCAGAACTGAGTGCAGACCCTCACAGAGACAGTTGCAGTGAATTCTGTGTTTAAGTAGTGTTTCCCTAGTTTTATTTAAACCTCGATGTCTGAGCAGGAACTTTTCAAGTTATTACCAAATCAGAATGTCAAACCTTACTGAAAGTCTATCATTAAAATCAGAAATGACATCTAATAGTTTCATACTATATATGTTGTAGGAGGGGGAAGAGCCAGGGGAAAAAAAAAAAAAACACTGTGTGGGTTGAACCCCAGCCTTCTAACCTCTACCGCTTGGTAGCCTGTAGCGCTACCACTGTACTAAGCCTCTTAGACAGATGATGTATACTGTGGCAAAGGACATCCAGCACTCAGTACAGACACCTTTCTCCAACCCTGTTGCAGTGAATTTTCTTAATGACAAGGCTGTCTATTTAAAGTAATCTTTCCCAAGTTGCAGTGTCGCTATCATTAGCAATAGCATCTAATTTATCTCATACTACAGAAACTGTGGTGAGAAAGAACATACATACAAAAATGCCAGCAGATAAAGCCATGAGGTCTATCGTGTCTGCTTGAAATTCAGCTCACAGCATGATAACAGATGCTGCCCTCCCCTGATTTCCATTCCAAGTTCCCATGAACTCTACCCTCCCTACCTGTACCTTATCCATGTATCTATCCCATCCCTTCTTAAAATCTCCCATTGATCCCCTTGATACCAAGTCTTCAGGTAGTGCATTCCAATGCATCACCAACCTTTCTGTGAAGTAATGCTTACTCAGGGCTCTTCTATACTTCCCACTAACCAGTTTGACTATGATCCCTTGTGGTCCCTTCCCTCTTCAGTCTGAACTCCCCCTTTCTGTTTACTCCATTAATACCTTTCAAGTGTTTAAGGGTCTCGATCATGTCCCCTCTGTCCCTTCTGTCTTACAAGGAGTACATGTTTAGCTTCCTAAGTTGCTGCATAAGGCTTCTCTCCCATTTAGGATCATCTTAGACACCCTCCTCTGGACCCTCTCCAGGAGCATAGTGTCCTTCTTTAAGTAAGAGTACCAGAACTGCACACAATCCTCCAAGTGCGGCCTCACCAAGGATTTGTACAGTGTCATTATGACCTCCTCCCTTCTCGAAGTGATCCCTCTAGCAGTGCACCCTAGCATTCTGTTTGCCTTAGCTATTCCACTCTGGGGATCAAACCCAGGCCCCTGCCATCTACTGCTCAGTAGCTTTTAGCTCTACCACTGTACTAAGCTGTCTATATGGGAGAGGCATGCTGCGGCAAGAACATCAAGCAGGGGTTGCAGACCTTCCCTACACAGCTGCAGTGAATGCTCTGTAATTAACAGTGAAGTAGTGTATCCCAAGTTGCATTTAAACCTCAAAGTCTGAGCTGGTTCTTTTCACGTTATCAGCAATATAGAACTTCAAACCTTGCTGAAAATAATGACTAACATCAGCAGTTTGAAACCCTTCACCAAGACCTAAAAGCCATATAACTGACATCATGCAGCCAGATCACTCATACTGAATGTACCTTTGAACTTGACTAAATGCAAAAAGGGTAAGCATGATCACAATAGCTGCTCACAGCTATATTAGCACCTATAAATGGCACAACATGAGTTATTAAAGCCCTGTACTGTAATTAGTGTAATGTTATAATTGGGAACAACCCTGTAGTGTGATTGGTGTAATCTGTCCTTGGGGACAGCCCTGTAGTGTGATTGGTGTAATCTTATAATTGGGGACAATCCTGTAGTGTTATTGGTGTAATCTTATTGTTGAGGATGATCCTCTAGTGTGATTGGTCTAATCTTATCTTTTGGGATGATCCTGTAGTGTGATTAATGTAATCTTATCATTGGGGACGATCCTGTAGTGTGATTGGTGTAATCTTATCGTTGGGGAAAGGTGTGATTGGTGTAATTGTATCGTTGGAGGTAGTTGGTGTAATCGTATAGTTGGAGCTGTAGTGTGATTGGTGTAATCTTGTCATTGGGGACGATCCTGTAGTGTGATTGGTGTAATCTTATTGTTGAGGATGATCCTGTAGTATGATTTGTGTAATCTTATCATTGGGGATGATCCTGTGGTGTGGTTGATGAACTCTTATCATTGGGGGCAATCTTGTAGTGTGATTTGTGTGTGGGGAAATCCTATAGTGTGATTGGTGTACTCTTATCATTGGGGGTAATCTTGAAGTGTGATTGGTGCAATCTTACCAGTGAGGACAGTCTTCTAGTGAGATTGGTGTAATCTTATCATTGGGGACAGTCTTGTAGTGTGATTGGTATTGGGGAAATCCTGTAGTGTGACTGGTGTAATCTTAATATTGGGCACAATCCTGTAGCATGATTGGTGTAATCTTATCATTGGGTGCAATCCTCTAGTGTGATTGGTGCATTCTTAATATTGGGGACAATCGTGTAATGTGATTGGTGTAATCTTATCATTGTGGACAATCCTGTAGCATGATTGGTGTAATCTTATCATTGGGTGCAATCCTCTAGTGTGATTGGTGCATTCTTAATATTGGGGACAATCGTGTAATGTGATTGGTGTAATCTTATCATTGTGGACAATCCTGTAGTGTGATTGGAGTAATCTTACCATAACCAGTATATCCCAGGATTTGCCCACAGTTTAGAACTGCTTTCTGGTCACTCTTTTTTCTCGACACAACCCCCTTTTATGCATGAAAATTCTCTCTACGTATGTGTAGTTATACTGTGCTATACACACAGTTTGGTGGGGGGTGTTGAGGCACTGTGCTGTGCTGAGCACCCCTCCCGTGTTTGTGTGTGTATGTACAACACACACCTTATCATGTTATCTGTTATATAGCATACCGACCATATAGGAAGGCTCTACATATAGATGCTGAGAAGAGGTTTGTTTACGAGATCAGTAATGCTGCCCCTCTTGATCTTGTGGGTAGGCTTGTGTTGACAACACCATTTTTCTTTCCCCAGCGAGGCATCTCTATACAACAGGAAGGCACGCACCAAAGGCTGTCTCTTTGGGCTCATCGGCTTCATGGTGCCCCTCTTTCTACTGGTCACCCTGATATTTGGAAACCTCTCAAGGGAGCTGCTGATGACCACTCTCGGGGATAATATGACGGAGACCCTGGCGACTTACTTGGTGAGTTGGTGGGAGGGGATCGGGATAGGGCAGTGTTGTTGAGGATGTCAGCAGTGCAGGGTCACAAATACCTGCTGAAGAGGCTTATAGGCCTCAAAATTTTGCATCTTCAACTTTTCATTAGCCTAACAGAGGTATCCTGTTTACTTAGCAAAAATATTCTTTTTGTTTTGCTCCAAAATTTACATGGTGAATCCTATTTTGTCAGTTACTTTTCATCAGCACTAACTTTAACAGTGTGTGGAAGCCTGCGCTGTACCTGTCCCTGTGGATAAACCGAGAGGCTTCAGTCTCCAGTGCTGTCGGTTCCTCACCTTTCACCAGCACTAAAGACATCACAGTGTGGGGAAGCCTGCACTGTACCTACCCCACACTCTACCTGTCCCTGTGGATAAACAGAGGGCTTCAGTCTCCAGTGCTGTCACTCTTTTTCACCAGCAATAAACCCGTTACAGTGTTGATAGGCAGGGCCACTCCACCATTTAAATTCCCTTCCCCAGATGAACACATTATCTGGGGTTCTCAACCATCCAGGACCAGCTCTTATTCCTTGTTCCCACCAGCGCTATCCTTCTATTTGGGGTCCGTGGCATGGAAGAGGGCTGAGCCCCTGACAGCACATTTGGTGCCACTCTATCAGGGAGGGTGGCATTGCCAGTGGAACCCCATCTAGCTGGTGCAGTGGCCTCTCCTTCACCTGACAATGGTTCCTCTGGCTGGTGTATTTTCCTACATCTCATATGCCACAAGGGGGCAGTAACACCCTCTGACACAACTGAGCATCTGCTGGCCAGCAGTAACAGTTCAGGTGTGAACAAGAGCTGCCTGCAGAGCCAGTGGCCCTATTCCATTTGTATTACATATGCAGTCAGGTGAGATTTTCCTGTTTAACATAGAAACATGCATGATGATGGCTGAAAAAGACAGAGTCCATCTAGTCTGCCCACGCTATCCTATCATACTAGCCTAACATATGAATTTCTCTGTCTTACAGGCTCCCATGCACACATTCTGGTCTTTTGTTCCTGTTGATCATAAAATGTATGTCTTCCTGGGTCTGGCTCTCCTCTCCTTCCTTCTCCTCCTCCTTGCTCGATTCTCCTTCAGGTAAGTGTTTCAGAACCTCAAACGTCCACTTCTAACCCCAGGAATCCCTCATTAATGGTTTACACAAGCATCGTCTTCCCGGCAGAGAGTAATGCCCTGGAGAACAGAAACTTGTGCTGAATATGGAACGTAGAATCACAGTTCTAACTCTACACTGCGGTCACGCTCCACTGTACTCCAATTTTAGATTTGTTTCATTGCATGCAGAGAGCAGGCCCCTCTTTGAGTTGGCTCCAATATCTCTGGTCTGCAGAAGTTTATGATTTTATTATTTAAAGTTTCTTTAGTCGCCGGTCCGGTGGCGCTGGGGCTTGAGGCGCTGGATGCCATACCTCGCGCCACACTGGCAACCCGGGTTTGGGAATGACCTCGGGTCACTGGGGAGCGGTGGGGGGGGGTTGGAGCGGGATTTCCCCTCCAGGGGTGGACGCCCGCTCCTCCGTAGTCCCACACCCATTGGGTGGAGGCCCGATGGGTGCGCAGGCGATAGGAGCGGCGACGCAAGTCTGGGGTGGGGTGGAAAGGGTCACTGGATCCTGGCGTGCGCCTCCACGTGTGCGTACCCATGTGCACGCCGTGACCCCGGGTCAGGGGAGAAAATGTAAAAAAGAAATACAGTATATGGGGGGGAAAAGGTTTCTGTAGTCAGCCTTCATAACTCTATATTACTCAGGAAGTTTGAGAGCAGATTTGTTGATTTTTGGTGCCTTTTGTGCTTTCTCCAGTTTCCAGTGGTTCCCTGGAACCAGAGAAGGCCATAGTTTCGCCTGAAGGGAGCTGCATAATTTTTATCAGGTTTTTTTTTTTTTTTTTTTTTTTTTACAAAAGGCTTCTAACCCACATTTCTAAATTTTAATCTAGCATTTTTATGTTTGCTTGCACGCATGTGTAAAAAACATAGTACCACCATATGAGTTTTCGTAGGTGTGCCTCACCCACTTCCAATACCCTTCTCCCTTTTGCAGGCGTGGCTGCACCACGGCAATGAATGTCCGAGCTGTCTATGACAGCTGTTCAGAATGCAGTGGCATTCAGTTGAAAGCAAAAAACCACTGCAATCAGCGGTTGTAACGTGTAGGCAATTTGCATACTGCCGTTGGCAGTATGCAAAGTGCCTACAGCAGTACTACACCCTGAACAGCTGTCATGGACAGCTTCCTTTGTGTCTACTCTTCCCCCCCAAACACTCAAGTAGCATGCTGAGAGCCCAGCGTGCTCAGTTGTTGTGTTCTCGCGAGCTTCTGACACAGTACGGCTGACGGGGCGCCTAATCCCGTTGGCTCCACGACCCTCCCCACAGTTTAGGTGCCACGCTGGGAGCCCACCCCAGCGTGGCATAAGTGAGAATGGCAACGGGGTGCCCAGTCCCTCGTCGGCTCAGTTAAACCCACCCCAAAGAAACAGACTTCCAGTTGCCACGCTGGGAGCCCACCCCAGCGTGGCACACGTCTGTATGGTCGGGGGTGCCCAATCCCCCATCGGCTGCACTTACCCCCAAAAATCTTCCAGCTGCCCACGCTGGGGCCCTCCCCAGCATGGCACAAGTCCCGTGTCATCTTCCTAAAAGAAAACAAACACCTGAAAAAAGCGGTCCCTCGTTGATTGTCTTGCCCCCACCTCGCCCACCCTCTGCGCATCCACCTCCCCACCCCCACCTCACCCCATACTTGCCTCCGGAGGCCGGTGCGACAATCTTTGGTGAACCGGGAACACGTCTGCACTCTTCAAAGCCGACTGCGAACTGAAGAAATGCCGAGAGACTTCCAGTGACGTCACTCCCCCGATGCAAGCTTAACTTACAGGCTCTCCGCAAAGCCGAAATAACCTCTGAATTAACTGCGTTTTATCGAGAAAGAGACACCTGAATCTCCACAGGAGGTGTTATAATGTCGAAGAGAGGGGAGAAGAGTCATAAAAAAGCACTCACTAACCGCGAGGACGGTGGAATGTCAGACTCAGGCAGCGAAGCATCACAGGCCTCTGAGTCCTCGAGGCAGAGTAATGGCACCAGTGAGCAGCCTCCTCTTGGCACTCTACAACGGCAAATGGCAATGTTGCTGAGTGAGCTTAGAGAGTTCCGGAGCGAATTCCGCTCAACAACTATAGCATTAAGAACTGACATAGGGGAAACTGGAGAAGCAGCAAGAGCAACTGGAGCAACAATATACAGAGACAGACAGCAGGGTGGACAGAGCAGAGAGGGCCATGTTGCAGCTTAATCAGTGTGTACAGACCTTACAGGAGCGAGCAGAAGATGCCGAGAGCCAAAACAGGTGTAATAATATCCGAATTTTAAGGATCCCAAAAGGGGAAGAAGGAACAGATCCCCATAATTTCATCCACTTATTATTAAAGCAGGTCCTAGAAGTACCGATTGATGTTACATTGGAATTTGGTGAGGTTCACCGCACTCTAGGGCCCAGGCCCCCCCCACCACCACCAGAATCAAGGCCTCGCGCAATATTAGTTCAATTTCTCCGATTCCAAGAAAAGGAACTTATACTGCACACTGCCTGGAAAAAAAGGTCAAATCAGCTACAAAGACCACAGGCTATTTTTGGAGAATGATTATGCACCCGAAACTATGGCAAAGCGTAGAGCCTATGGCCCTATACTGAAGGAGCTGAAAAAGGCGGGCATATGCTTTAGAACGCCTTATCCTGCTAAACTGATAGTCTACCATGCAGAAGATCAACTCACTTTCACTTCGGCTGAAGAAGCGGCGGAAACCCTTAAAAAAATACAACATAGATGTACAAATTCCCTCGGGCAGACTTACCAGAGGTACACTGACTGCAAAACTTGCCCAGCAGGCTTGGCAGGTCAAGCAACGAGATTCTAGGAAACGCCAAGGGATGGATATGATCCACAAGATCACAGATTCTCTACGGGACCAATCAAAGAGATACCTGAACTTTCATCAAGGAAAATTACTGGCGAATTACCCTGTGGCTTCATGCCTCTCCGTTGGAAATACCAATCTGGCACTCCAGATGTGAAGAGACTGCAGTGATAACTTTTAACAGGATTCCTCGATGACCTGCCAGCTGTTGGCTGGACTATCCAGGGGACCCCTGCTAGCAGGACCTTTGGATTAATGACCTGCTGGTCATATTTGTAAATTAAGGTTTCTACCTCATTAACAATACTAACCCTCGGCTCCTACCAGTCTGTTCTCTTTTTGGTACTTTTTTACCTCCTAGGTCTCCTGTGCGATTCTTAGACTGGGACAAACATGGTACTCGTTTCTTGCGTCTCTCTTTAATCTACTCCTTTGTCCCATTGCGGCTCCTTGTGGAATGTGGGTGAGCGGCCTCTCTGCTACTATGACAGCCTGGAGATTAGGGCTTTCACCACCCTCTAGAAATGCTCCCTTTCAGAACTCAGTTAAATTATATTAGTAATGCTCCACCCCGGCCGGGGCTGTTGCTGACTCCTCCCCCTTCTTTTTGTAACTGTTTTTAAGGAACAGTGGGAGAACAATAATTATCATGGCCACCGTTAGAATATAACGTAAATAACAATACTAATTGTTTGGTCTTTGCACGTTCGGTCTGGTTATCTACTCCCTTTTCTCTCTCTCGGCATCTTCCTCCCGTTTCCCGATTCTGGCCATGTATTGCTCCCCATATGAGGAAAGCAAACATTCTCTCAACAGCTATATAATTTTATACTGGAAGATAAGGCGTCATATCTTGAAAAATGACACCTATTGTAATGCACCCATTGCGTTGCATTTGCAACATAGCCTCCATTTTTGGAACTAACCAACTCCTCCTACATCTTCCCATTAGAGTGATAGTGAACAGAGGAGCGGCAGTAGACCACTCCTTTCAGTAATTAAAGTTTGTAACCTACTGGGGTGCTTAGATTGCCCCGCTGAATACTGAACCTCCCCCTTTTTTTTAACCATTTCTTCTCTCCCCACCACCCCCTTCATTGTTCACTATTCAACAACTTAAGATCTCTCTCCCCTCAAGATTTTCCCTCCTCTATTGTGTGGCTTGCGAGGAGAGTGAATAAAACCCCAACCCTCTCCTTTAAGCTCTAGAAGAGCTTTGGGTATACCACAAAGATACCCTATTTAGGTGGGGACTACCTCCCCCCGAGTGCTCCTGAAGCTCTCGGTGCTTGGAAGTTCAAGTTCATTGTTAACTAATAGTTGATTTACTACCATTGAGATTGTAAGTTTGGTTGATTTATGCTAAGTGCATACTCTCAGCTCTCTCAATGTCATTACTTATAGCAGTTTATGTTGAATTGACTGTTTGATGTAACTGCCAGTTAAGAGGCGGCCGACTTTCAGAAGAAGTTCTAATTCTGAAGCTTTTAGAAAATTGTTGTTATTTTAGAATGTTTAAAATTTCTGATTATGTCAAACTCACTACAAAATGTTATGAGGTATAGACTGTAGATGCAGAAGTCTCTCTATCACAGCCAAGTGCCCCTAATATTAATCTGACTCCATTTAAGATCCTATCATGCAGGAAAAAACCCTGAAGTTAGTTTCCTGGAATGTTAACGGGCTCTCTTCCCCTATAAAACGAACAATGGTCTTTACGCAGATGAAGAAATCTAAAGCAGATATTATTTATTTGCAGGAAACTCACCTCAGTAATACTGAGCATGAAAAGTTAAGGAGAATTGCAAAAGGTGAGGTCTATAGTTCCTCCTATAGGGGTGGCAGGAGAAGAGGAGTCGCAGTGATAATCCCACAGAGGGTCCCCTGGCACTACGATTCAAAGTGGATTGACCCGAATGGCAGATTGGTTCTTCTTCGGGGGCGGATTGGCGAGATGGAGGTCACATTAGCGAATGTTTATTTTCCACCAGATTCATTCGTGAGCGAACTTAAAAATCTATTAGATAAAATTACCCAATTCACTAGGGGAATTCTTCTGCTCTCTGGTGACTTTAATATTCTCCCTAAACTGGAGAAAGACTCCTCCAACCCTGGCTCCCCAAGGAGAACCCCCCAACAGAGGTTTCTTAGTAGATTTCTCTCTCAAGTTGGCTGGGTTGACGCCTGGAGATTTATGCACCCCCATTCTAGGAATTATACATACTACTCAGCTGTCCGTAAGACTTACTCTAGAATTGATTTAACCTTCACCCAAGTAGAACACTTAGACTACCTAAGGGATACACAAATAGGGGATATTACCCTATCAGATCACGCACCTATAATGAGCTCCTGGAAGATGGGTATTCAAAAAAGAAACTCCTTCTGGCGTCTAAACCCAGCTTATCTAAAATCTGACCAATTTAAGGAGTTTGTCACAGATAAAATCTCTGAAATTCTGGCCGATAACGTTGACTCTGGTACCCCACCAGGCATTCTCTGGGACACCATTAAAACTGTCTTACGTGGTCACCTTATAAACTACACTTCACAAAAGGCAAAAGATTGTAAACAACACAAGAACCAACTAGAAGAAACATTGCATTTTCTTCAAATGTTGCATAAACGGGGTGACACTTCTATACTTCCACAAATTCAGCAAATTAAACAAGAATTAGATATACTGGCCCTGCAGCAGACGGAAATTGCTCTTTCCTTTCTTCACCAGAAGTATTATGAAGTCGGTCCCAGAGCCACAAGATTGCTAGCATATCAAACCAGAAAACAAAGGAAACTGGCCACTATAACAGCCATCCGCCACCCAGTGGGAGGTAGGCCTCTGAGTAATTTAAATGATGTTGTAGAGGCAGTCACAACTTATTACTCTACTTTATACACCCCAGAACGCCCTGCATCCTCCGATTCCATAAGGAGGTTCCTGCGCGATCTTACTTTTCCCAGAATCACGCTAGAGCAGGGTGAACAACTGTTAAATCCAATTACAATGCAGGAACTTACCAACGCGATGGCCGTGCTAAAACCATGAAAGTCCCAGGCCCTGATGGCTATGGAGCGAATTTTATAAAGTAGCAAAGCAGCTCCTCCTCCCTCCTCTGCTTAAAACCTGTAACTCTGTCCTACAGGGAGACTTGCCCCCCCCCCCAACCTGGGCATATGCTACAATTTCAGTTATCCCCAAATCGAGGAAAAACCCGCAACTCTGCGAATCTTATCGCCCAATCTCTGTATTGAACACAGACTATAAGTTATTCATGAGAATAATTGCCCAAAGATTAGAGGCTATTCTCCCACAGCTTGTTAATAAAGATCAAACGGGCTTTGTGGGAGGTCGCACCACTACGGATAGTGTTAAAAGAACTTATCATATTATCCATGAGATGAATACTTTAGACTCCCCAGCAGTCCTGGTGAGTCTCGACGCCGAGAAGGCCTTCGACAGAGTTTACTGGCCCTTTCTATATGCAGTTATGGAATCAATGGGACTCCCTGGGGCATTAATTCAGGTCATTTCAAACATTTACACCTCCCCTAAAGCCTGGGTTAGGGTGGCTGGACATCATTCTATTCCCTTTTCTCTTCATAGGGGCACTAGGCAGGGGTGCCCTTTGTCCCCCCCCTCCTATTCACCTTATTCATGGAGCCATTAGCACAATTAGGCAATCAAATGACGTCACCGGAATTGTAGCAGGTGGTGAGGAACACTGCATTGCCCTCTATGTGGACGATGCCCTCCTCCACCTACGGAACCCGGCCACCTCGCTCCCGAAGGTAGCTGACCTACCTAATATGTTTGGAGACCTCTCAGGTTATAAAGTGAATATAGCAAAAACTGAAATTCTAACTTTTCAATATGCTCCCGATCAAAGTATCCGGGAACAGTTTCCATGCAGGTGGGATATTACCAAACTTCAGTACCTAGGAATAACCCTTTCTAGGGACTTGCGAGATGCGTATAAGTATAATTACATCCCCTTTACTGCGCGTCTCAAGGATGACCTAGCAAATTGGGAAACACTCCCACTAAGTCTATCTAGGAGAATAGACCTTCTTCGAATGATCATTCTCCCTAGGGCACTGTACCTTTTTAATAATATCCCCATTATGCTTCCTCAGTCTATATTTAGGGACTGGAATAGAGCTATATCACGCTTCATATGGGCAGGCCGTAAGCCTAGAGTTAAGTTTAAAATATTGACTGTTCCAAGAGATCGGGGTGGTTTATCCCTACCTGATCTATACTGCTACTATCAAGCAGCACGCCTTCTCCACACGTTTGCTAGGCAGATCCTGGAGGGTGAGGTGCCTTTGGCAGAGCTTGAACGGTACACCACTCCAGACTCTGAATACTTTAATACACTTGACTGTGATACGCCCTGTTCGGATGACTATCAGAAACTACCTCCGGAAACCAGACATAGAATGTTGGCATGGTACCAAATTAGGAGACAGCCACGGATCTCTCCCTTTATTCCATTAATATGGCCAATAGCTGCCCTGCCTAACTTTCTTCCACGGAAGCTAGATGATGCTTTTCAGCAATGGACAAGATACGGTCTTAGATATCTGTTTCAGATTATAACTGGCGGGAGGTTATGGTCCTTTCGGGAAATACAAACAAAATTTGGTATGTCCAATTCGCACCACTATAGGTATTTACAACTAAGGCACTATTACAGCTCCCTGCCACTTCCGGTGCACACCCCAGATTGCTGGCCCCAGTTAATCACTTCTATACAATCTATGCTTTCCTCCCCAAATCAGAGACACCTAAACTCTACCTTTTACAAATCCTTAATAATCTCACACCAGGAAAATTTAAAGATAACCTGCCAGAAATGGCAACATGAACTGGGTATACCCATAGAACTAGAGCAATGGCAGCAAGCCTGCAGACAGGTGGCCCGTACCTCTAGTTCCCATCAATGGCGAGAGTATGCCTGGAAATTTCTAATCAGATACTTTTATACACCAGAGATCTCTAGCCACTTTGAGCAGAACGGCACCTCCTCCTGGCGATTGTGCGGTGAAAACAAAGCTCACTTAACGCATGTGGTATATGGCTGTCCTAAATTGACTCCATTTATTCAAGCTTTACAGCTCGAACTCCAATTGATCTTTGGAATCCCTTTCCAACTCTCCCTGCAACTTTTTATTCTCTTGATTTTTCCCAGAGATCTTAAGGATCAAAATATTCGATACCTTTTAGCTATCCTTCTTACATCTGGGAAAAAAGCTATAACTAAACTATGGAAGGCTCCTGCTCCTCCTACCCTAAAGGACTGGCACACCATAACAAAGCAAATCTACTATATGGAAAAAATAACATATAGACTAAATAACCGTGTAGAGATTTTTAACTCAAGGTGGAATAGATGGCTATTATACTATGCATTAAAGGATTCAGCATTCGTTCCCTGACTGAGCAACTGGGATCACTCTGTTTCCCTATCCTCCCTCCCCGAGATCACAGTGGACCCTTATATTTAGATAATTGTAGATAAAGCAATAAAGGCCTCCGAAGGGTTCCCGGTGACCATTAACACCTTCGCCAGCTGTTTGGTTCAGGGTTATATCACCGCAGTAATCCTTCCAACTTGCACTTAAAGGGGTATTGGCTTTGTGATAAATTAGGAGTGGGGAATATATAATATATGTGAGCCCAGGTAATCAGTACTACTCTGTAATAGGAATAGTCTTAGTTTTTATAATCTTGCTGTATTAGCTGACACTTTCTGATTCATATCGATTTCTTTCTGTATCCACGTGAGGAGACTACTGAATTGATTGTATGTAATGTAAAGTCTGTACCTGATGATGATGGTGAAGAAAATCAAATAAAAAGAGAATAACAGAAGAAATGCCGGTAAGCTGTATAATGGAATAAATAAGGTTTTTTCAACTTTGATGCATATCTCAGGCATTTTTGGGAATTCTGTCACCAAATTTTCAACATGGGGTTTTTGAGACCCCTTCTCATGAATTCTGGTTGCTGATGTCGTACCTGAACAGGTCGGGTCACGAGTGCAGAAACAATATTGCAGCACCACAGACTCTGACACCTTTTTTGCCTCCTAGGACCAAGAACACTCTGACCAAGAAACAGAAAAGGCAGCTCTTAGAGAAGCGGGAGTACGTGCAGGAGGTTGTCAAAATGAAAAAGGTAATAATTTTAGCAACACGACCCAGTGAATGCGTGAAAGTTAAGGCTGAAGGAAGTTAGTCTCTTGCGAAAACGTAAAAAAAAAAAAAAAAAAACAGATAAATTCTAGGAAACAAAGCTCCGGTTTCCATGCAAATGTAACCTTATAAAAAGGGTCTGAGAAATGGAGCTTTCTGATTGGCTGCAAATATTCTAACAGCCTTATGTTAATCTTTTATTAACATACATGTAGAGCTTAGCCATATGCTGAACAAGGTTTAACACTGTTTTAAAAACATTTTTTTATTATAAGAGTAATAAGGCACTCCCAGGGATTATGTTAATGGTCAGTTAATCACCATCTAGGGGCATGTGGCACTCGGCTACACCTCATGCCACAGAACACCCCTAGAAGGTGATTAACAGACCATTAACATAACCCTTGGTCATGCCTTATTGCTTAATAATAGCAAAGGGTGTTGGTAACCGATATAAAATATGAGCTGAAATGTGTACAAATATGTTGTTGTTAAAGCTTTCTCATAAGTGACACACACACACTTTTAAAGCAACAGTGCATGTTACAGTGGAAATTTGACTTTGTTTTCCTGGCTTGTAAACTGGCCTTTTTTTGTCTCCACAGTTTGTCTTTTTGTGTATTTTTTTTTTTTTTGTTTGAAATTAAAAGGACAGCTTCTTGCTATATGGCTGTATCGTAGGTTTTTATCATTCTTGGTCTCTGCCTTTTTTTGCCCTGAACACCCATTGTTTACTGTAACATCACTTCTTGTGACTGAGGTGAACTATTATAAATCATTAACACGATTTCAGCTGATCAGCATGCAGAGCTGCTGTACCTCTTATCCTGGGTACAGTGTGCTCTCGTGCAGGAGTTTTAGGAGGGAGCACTCCACTTCAGCACTGAGGGGAGGACGGAACAATAAAAGAAAAAGAAAAAACTAAACTTGTTATAAATCACTCAAACTCAAGTGATTTATAAGTTAACACGTGCTCTGAAGGATGTCTCTTATGGTATAAGAGACCCCTCTCCTGTGGTTTGGGCAGATAGAACCTGTCAGCTTTACGGTCTCTCACCTAAACCTCAGACTCGGAGTCTCGTATGCTCTTACTGTAACTAATAGGATGCAACAGGCACTGCTCAGTAACATGGGACAGTGACTGCTGCAAACAATGGAGAATAATGAGAAAAACTTGGGGAAAAGGTTATTAAAAGTAGAATAAGAAATCAGTCGTAATAAGGCTGTAATTTCATCAAGGGATTCTGGTGACATCACAGACCACAAGAGCGAAGCTGGAGTGACTTATGATGTCACCAAACTCCCAAGATGGAATGACAAGCCTAGTTACTGCTGGTTTATCTGTTATTTTTTGTAATATGTGGAACGCTGTAAACATTCTGTCTCACAGTACTATCAATCTGATGTCGGAACGATAATGTTACGACTTTGACGACATGGCGATGGTAGTGTGTGTTACTGATGTCACCGATTTCCCTCTGGGGAACAATGACACCCAAATATTACTTGGAGCACTCCTTTTATTATTTCTAATGTAATAAAAAAAATGGTAAAGAAGACGCGACATAGGCAAAAAATGGCATCTTATACAACAGGAGAACAAGGGTGCTCTAAACTGGAACAAAAAAGCACAGGTCAAACATTTTAATTGTAAGATGCATTGCTGCTTTAACACAACCAGTAAGAGCTGGAATTTAGGTAGAAAATGGGGCTGGCCTGTTTTGGGAACAGATTGCTCTTAAAAACACGTTTACTAGATAGTACTGGAAGAGACTTTTCCCCTTCTGGAGGGGTTGGAATGGGATGATTGGCCTGCAGAAATAAGCTTCAAACAGGGCTGGTACATATTACTTCTACATTGGGAGCTCAACAGTAAAAGTCATCTGTTTGCTTCTTCAAGATAGCTGCACGTACAGGGCCGGCTCCATTTTCTACCTAAATTCCAGCGTGACAAGCTGGGGTGGGGGGGGATCATCTCACCAGGGAAAAGAGCAGGGCAGAGGTGGGCAAGCCAGGAATTTATGGACTAGAGCCAAGTAGGGGGCTTGACTTATGTGAGGCAATTACATGCCGCGCAGTGAGTGCTGCAGGCCGTCTTGTGCAATACTGACAGTGTCCCTCATGAGTTGTACAAGGAGAGTTGCCAGTTCCCGCTGCTGCTGTGGTGTGGCGCTCAAATGCCCATAGAGCCGAGCCAGAGCCAGGCGCTAAACTTGAGTCTGCTTTGGCTTGCCCGCCTTAACAGCTTGTGGCACTAAATACATGCAAGCCGGGGTCCAGCTAGCATCCACTGGGGCCTAGTTGGCAGGGGGGGCCCTCGACCAGGGCCTTGTTGGCTTGTGCTTTAACCCAGGCCTGCTCATCCATGTGTATTTTGTGTTATTGTGAACGTTTAGGGGCCCTATATGCATTCAGAGGGGACAGCTGAATGCTCGCAATGACCACTAAGTGACGGTCCCACATAAAGAACGCTGCTGTGCTATGTACAAACAGACTCCACCCTGCCCTGCATGGGCACTGAATACACGGTGATTGCATGGGGAAGAGACAGCGACTCACCATGCAGATAAGCCTTCCTGTCATACACAGCATGGTGACCCTCACAGAAGCTGCCACGAAGATGTGAGACAGCCACTGCCCTCCAAAGTCCTGACACCTGGAGGTGTGTCAGCACTGTGGCAGGCACACGTAGAGCTGACTGGGGACAGAGATTGACAAGACTTGTGAATTGAGTTACAGGGTATTGGGGCAAGGTAGGGGTTCCGTACTGTTCCAGAGACTGCTTCCCATATGGGGATGGAGGAGGCACTGGACCACCAAGGATCGACCAGTACAAGAAGCAAAATTAAATTGAGCAACGTCTTATAAATGGGCTTGGGGGCTGGTGGTGTGGGGGGGTTAAGATTACAACAGCCACACTATTTCCAGGAGGTGGTGGCCATGCTAAGGCACCATGAAAAATGTGTTCGTGGATTTCTAGTAGCTACGGCCTGTTTGATGGAGATGCACGCGGCATGTTTTCAACTTTAATAAAGAATGCCTTGATTGGACTTTGTGAAGGAGTGCTGGAATTTGCTCTTTGTATTAGTGAATGTAAACCCCATTCTAGGGGCGTGGATATAGTTCACTATCCACGTATTGGCAGTTCGACTAGAAGTGCTGATTCATCGGAACATCTTCAAGCTAAGCTGCTCCCATCATCCAGGCGGTACATCGTCCTGCTCCGTCCTGTCATGTCCGATCTTCCTTTCTGCTGGAAGAGTTTGGTCTCCTCCGTCACAGCTGTGCAGAGTTATAGGCTACCATAGTGCGCCTTTGGCATATGTTTGTAAAACTTTCTTCAGGTTTTCAGTTTTTCCTCGACTGCTCCTCTCCCTCACTCTGGCTCTGTCTTGTCGACAGAAGTTGCACTCGGAAGTGAAACTGGTTCGTGGCTTCAAGTTCTGCTCTGTGTGTCAGCAGAAAATATGAAAGACAGACCTTCACATATCTTGCCTCCATTGCCTAGGGGAGCTGCGCATGATTTCTCTGGCTGTGGCCTTTGTCAGGTGATGCTTCCCTCCTTGTAGGAAGATTGTGCAGCCAGGTTTCTTCTCAGTCAGTTGGCCAGCAAGGATCCTAAACTCCAGCTGAAGAGCCACAAGATAGCCTTCACTGCAGCACGGTCTGCCACTCATAGAAACATAGACTTTGACGGCAGATAAGGACTGCTAGGTCCATCTAGTCTACCCATTTCCCTACCTACAGGATAGGCCGCAGATTCTAGTTTACCAACAGCCTATTTCTTCCTAACCCCCCCCCCACAAGGATTGCCTTATGTCTGTCCCATGCATTCTTGAATTCTCCCACAGTTTTAGACCCCACAACCTTCTCAGGAAGGCTGTTCCATGCATCCACTACCCTGTCTGTGAAATAATACTTCATCACATTGCCCCTGAACTGCCCTCCTTCTATCTTTAAATTGTGTCCCCTTGTTCTTGCAAGTCTCTCTTTCTGAAAGATGCTACCCTCTTGGACGTTGTTGATTCCACTGGGGTACTTAAAGTTTCTATCATGTCCCCCCCCCTTCTTTCCTCAAGGGTATACATATTAAGCTCCTTTAGTCTCTCCTCATATGGCTTCTCTTGCAGATCCTGCACCATTTTAGTTGCCCTCCTCTGGACTGCCTCTATTCTGTTTATGTCCTGCGGAGCTGGGGTCTCAGAACTGGACACAGTACTCAGATGGGGTCTCACCAACTGTCTATACAGAGGGATAACAACTTCCTGTTTTCTGCTGCTGATGCTTCTCCCTACATCCCAGTATACCCCAGCCCTCCTACTGCCTTCTCACATTGCTTGCTAACCTTAAGGTCATCTGATATGATTGCCCCCAGGTCCCTTTCCTTTTTGTTGTTTACTACCCCCCATTGTGTATTCTTCCCTGGGTTCTTGTTTTCCAGGTGCATTATTTTGCACTTCTTTGCATTGAATCCTAGCTGCCATCTTCTGACCATTCCTCCAACCTTGCCAAGTCCTTTTCATCCTTTCCACGCCTCCTTGTGTATCAACCCTGTTGCAGATTTTGTGTCATCTGCAAAGGCATACTTTTCCTTCAGTCCCTCTGCAATGTCACTGATGAGACATTAAAAGGACTGGACCCAATACTGAACCCTCGGTACCCACTAGTAACCCCTCTTTCTTCAGAGTGGACTCCATTTACAATTACCTTCTGTGTCCTGTTGTGCAGCCAATGTTTTACCAGGCTACCACCCTGGGACCCACTCCCAGGCTGGTTAATTTGACTATTAATCTTTTGTGTGGGACTGTGTCAAATGCCTTGCTAAAGTCTAGGTAGGCCATGTCCACAGCCCCTCCCTGGTCTACTACTTTGGTCACGCAGTCAAAAAAATCTATTAGATTCGTCTGACATGACCTTCCCACTGTGAATCCATGCTGCCTTGGGTCCTGTGCTCCACTGGCCTCTAGGTACTCAACTATTCTTTCCTTCAGAAGTGACTCCATCACTTTCCCTACCACAGAGGTCAGACTGACAGGTCTGTACATAGATATATAGATACATAGACAGTGTCAGCCGATAAGGGCCTATGGTCCACCCAGTCTGCCCATTTGAGCTTGTAAGTTCAGTTTGTTTTCCAAGAAGTCTGTTGCCCCTTACTCCTGACCTCAAGAATTCCTTTATGTCTATCCCATGCATTCTTAAATCCCGTGATTGTTTCAGCCCCCACCACTTCCTCTGGCAGGGTGTTCCACTTGTCCACCACCCGTTCTGTGAAGAAATTCTTTCTCATGTTTCCTCTGAATCGTCCTCCCTCCAACTTCATCCCATGCCCTCTAGTCCTGAACATCTTTTTCGCTAAAAATAGTGTATTCCTGCACCCTGTTCCTCCCTGTAAGATACTTGTATGTCTCTATCATATCCCCTCTCTCCCTCCTTTCCTCCAGGGAGTACATGTTCAGTTCCTTCAACCTGTCCTCATAGGACTTATGATGCAATCTATGTACCATCTTTGTTGCCTCCTCTGAACCTTCTCTACCCTGTCTATGTCCTTACATAGGTAAGGTCTCCAGAACTGTACAGTGTACTCCAGGTGGGGCCTCACTAGTGTCTTGTATAGTGGAATTATGACCTCCCTTTTCCTGCTGGTGATGCCCCTGCCTATACATCCCAGCATCCTATTTGCTTTACCTGCTGCCTTGTCACACTGTTTCCCTGCCTTGAGGTCATCAGAGATGATAACCCCAAGATCCCTTTCCTGCTTGGTGCATGCTATATCCTCACCCCCAACTGATATATTGTGCCAGGGTTTTTGTGCCCCATATGCATTATCTTGCACTTCCTTGCATTGAATTTCAGCTGCCACACCCCTGACCATTCTTCAAGTTTCTGCAGGTCCCTTCTCATTCTGTCTACACCCTCTGGTGTGTCTACTCTGTTACAGAGCTTTGTGTCATCAGCGAACAGTGAAAATCTGCCATCTAGGTCCTGCGCAATGTCACTGATAGTTTCCTGCCTCTGTCTTGGTCCCACTTTTGTGAAGAAGAATCACATCCACCTTCCTCCAGTCCTCGGGTACCACACCATCCTCCCATGATTTATTAAAAAGAGTAGCCAGTGGTTTCACTAGTTCCTCCCTTAATTCTTTTAGAATTCTGGGGTGAATTCCATCAGGACCCATTGCTTTGTCTGCCTTCAGTTTTAGGAGTTCTTGCAGAACCCTTTCTTCTGTGAAAGGACTGGGATCGACCCACCTATCAAGAGTGCTTCTGTTAATTGGATTAGGCACTTCCCTCTCCTCTTTTGTGAATACTGAGCAGAAATATTAGTTCAGTATCCCTGCTTTTTCACTGTCCCCCTCTGCCCACCCACCGTTCATTCTATTCAGCCTCACTATCCCTCCCTTTGTCTTTCTACGCTCACTGATGTACCTATAAAAGGTTTTATCCCCCTTCTTATTTGAGTTGGCTATCTTTTCCTCAGTTTGGGTCTTTGCTATTCTGACCTTCCTCCCTGCTTTCTTCTGCCTCAACTGGTACAGCTCTCTGTCCTGCTTCTTCTGCGTTTCCTTTTCCTGACTTTCACAGCCACCTCTTTTGAGAACCATAGTGGCTTTTTCTTTCATTTTGATTTGTTTATTTGCTTCACACAAAGGCTTGGTGCCTCTGTGATGGCAGTTTTGATGATTCCCCATTGTTGCTCCACACCTCCTTCTAGCCTGTTTGCTAGTGCTTTTCTGAGGCACTCTCCCATCTTGCCAAAGTCAGCCCTCCTAAAGTCCAGTACCCTCACTTTTGTATGGCTTGACTCTGTAGCTGAGTTTAACGTGAACCACACTGTTTGATGGTCACTTGTCCCCAGATGGCAACCCACTTCTAGATCTGAGACCCTCTCACTGCCCCCATTTGAGAGTACAAAGTCTAAGATTGCTCCCTCACGAGTGGGTTCCGAAACTAGCTGTCTAATGCCTGCCACTTGTAGGGCATCAAGAATGGCCCTGCTCTTGGATGTGGCTGCAGCAAATGTGCTTCAGTTAACATCTGGCATATTCAGGTCTCCCATCAACAGTATCTCCTTTCTCTGCCATTCTAAGAATACCTTCTATCATATCCTTGTCCATTCCCTCCCTGACATGGGGTCTGTACACAACCCTGTGCGGATTGTGGTGCCCTTTCCAGTCTCCAAGGTGACCCACAGTGCCTCCCTCCTCCTGTTTACTCTCTTGTTCAGTTGCTTTTATCCCTTCTTTTACATAGAGAGCTACTACTCCCCCTCTTCTCCCTGTAGGTTATGTACCCTGGTATGTTAACATCCCAGTCATGGTTCTCTGAGTACCATGTTTCTGTGACTGCTACGATATCCAGGCATCCCTCTTTCATCAAGGCCACCAGCTCAGGGAGCTTGTTGCCCAGACTACGGGCATTGGTACTCACACAGAAAAAGTGGCCACACCTCCTGCAGTGGGTACCTTGTCAGCCTCAGTGCTGCTCCCGGATGGAGCTAGCATCCAAGTCTCTTTCACGGTGGACTTTCGTGAAATGCGTCTGAGCCTCCAGGTGTGCAGAGCCCTGTCCACCATGGTAAGAAACACAAACATCACCGGTGCCTGTCATGGGATCAGAAGCGATTGAGGTCCTCGTGTTTTCCTCGACTCTGGTCAAGCTGCCCTTGATTAATGTCTTTATAAGTGACATTGCAGAGGGACTGGAAGGGAAAGTATGTCTCTTTGCAGATGACGCAAAGATCTGCAACAGGGTTGATACACAAGGTGAGGTGGAAAGGATGAGAAGGGACTTGGCAAGGTTGGAGGAATGGTCAGAAGTATGGCAGCTTGGATTCAATGCAAAGAAGTGCAAAATAATGCACCTGGGAAATAAAAACCCAGGGAAAGAGTACACAATTGGGGGGGTAGTAACAGCAACAAACATGGAAAGGGACCTGGGGTAATCCTATCGGATAACCTTAAGCTTGGCAAGCAATGTGAGAAGGCAGTAGGGAGGGCTGGGGGGATACTGGGATGTACAGGTAGAGGCATAACCAGCAGAAAACAGGAAGTTGTTATCCCTCTGTACAGACAGTTGGTGAGACCCCATCTGAAGTATTGCGTCCAGTTCTGGAGACCCCATCTCTGCAAGGACATAGGCAGGATGGAGGCAGTCCAGAGGAGGACAACTAAAATGGTGCAGGGTCTGCAAGAGAAGCCATACGAGGAGAGACTAAAGGAGCTTAATATGTATACCCTCGAAGAAAGGAGGGAGAGGGGGACATGATAGAAATTTTTAAGTACCTAAGTGGACTCAACAAAGTCCAAGAAGGTAGCATCTTTCAGAAAAAGAGATGTACAAGAACAAGGGGACACAATTTGAAGATAGAGGGGGACAGCTCAGGGGCAATGTGAGGAAGTATTTTTTCACAGAGAGGGTGGTGGATGCATGGAACCGCCTTTCTGAGAAGGTTTTGGGGTCTAAAACTATGGGAGAATTCAAGAATGCATGGGGCAGACATAAGGCAATTCTTGGGGGTTGGGGTAGGAAGAAGTAGGCTGTTGGTTAACTAGGATCTGCAGCTTATCCAGTAGGTAGGGAAATGGGTAGACTAGGTGGGCCAAGCGGTCCTTATCTGCTGTCAAATTCTGTTTCTGTGTTTCTGTGATCGGTTGCCAGCTTCATGGTGCCCTATCATGCTTGTTCCTCAACACCAGCCGACCAGGCTGTTGGCATTTTTCCTGATCCTGTTGACCAGTTGTTGGAGATCGATCGATGAGGAGTCTATCTCCAAGACTCTGGTTTTCCTGGTCCTCACCCAGGAAGATGTGGACCGGTTGGTGTCTCTGACTGGCTGCATGCAGGATCAGCCTCCACCAGTGGTTGTGCTGCTGAAGCTAGTGCTCATCAGTGCTCCTTGGCATGTGGTCTGTATGTCCCTCCAGTGGGTTCTCCTCAGCGTCGGCCTTTAGAGAGGTTGTGGTTGATGCACTGCTAATGTTTTCGATCCCGCTTGAAACAGGAGGCACTGCCGTCGACATCCCTTATCCTCCTCATCTTTGTCTGAAGAGAGGCGCCACTGCAAGATGCAGCGGAGCTACGACTAACTCCTCTTGCAGTATTTTATCATTGCTTGGTGGGGTAGTGCTCTACCCCTTGGAACTATAGTCGTCTGGCAAATGCCAGTACTGCCCACATTGGTCCACCTCTGCAGATGTCTTCAGTGTGCGTCTTTCTGCCTTTGTGGGTGGAGCCACCTGCACAGCAGCCTTTGGTGGTAACCCTGACCAAGGACTTCCGTGCTGTGGCCGGTTTGCCAGGTCTGCTCTCGGTGGAACTCACCAGTCAGAAGACTCCAGGGTGGTCAAAGGCAGCAGACAGCTACGGGTCATCTTCGAAGAGTCCTTGGATGACTCAGACGGGTCGTCCATGCTGCCATCGAGGATCCACACTTTTGTGTCTTGTTCGAGGACCTGTACACCGACCACAGGCTGGTGTCATTTGGAGTTGTCCTTCATTTAATATCACTGTCCATGGAGCCGGTCCAGAAGCAAGCTAAATACCCCTTTATGGACATTTTGGGCAAGGGCGATTTCCCTTGAGTTGTCTTTTCCAATGGCAGAGGCCATCTTGGGACTTCCCCTTAAGCTCATCCAGCATCCTGTCCAGCACCCTCCACATGTGTATTCTGGAAGTATGCAGTCCTTGCAGGGTCCCTTTTCGGGATTCTCAGACCATCCCTCAGCCAAGAGTTTGGCTTCTGTCTCAGCCTTCCAGAAGTCTGGAGACCAGGGGGGCATAGACAAAGCCCCCACAAGGAATCTTAAAAAGTTTGACCACACAGCCAAGAAAGTTTGTGTCACTTCTTCTCTCTGTCTCCGGCAGGTGAACTACGCTGTGATAATGGTCAGCTTTGGTCACTTCCTGAAAGGAGTTCTGGATGAAGTCCTTCCTGCTGATGAGCAGCTGCCGGTGAAGTTGGTCCGAGACTAGGGTCAAGCACTGACTAAACACCAGCTCCAGATGCCCTTGAACACAAGTTTTTTTTTTTTTAAACCATCGTAAGTTTTTATTGAACTTTTATTTAGAAACTACATATTACAAATATGAACAGAAACAATCACTTAATATAAAGATGAAATTAACATAGACATAAGTGACTCCTGCACTCATGCCATAGCAGGGGCCATCGCGATGTGTTACAGGACCTGGCTGAGATTGTCCTTCACTGCGGACACTCAGCACAAGCTGGCTGATGTCCCCTTTTTGGTCACCAGCCCCTCTGGCCCGCGGGAAGAAGGGCATCTCATGAGAACCGAGAAGTCCAGTACCACCCTGGACTCGGTGGCTTCATCTGTAAAGGACGCTAAGGCCCAGAAATCTAAAGAGGAGCCTTTCTGATTATGCTCCTTTCAGCCACAGCAGCCTCGGCAGCAGCAGCCCCAGCAGGGGGCAGTAACAAGCCTGGCGTCCCATGCCAGGGCCTTTGGCCAGGGTTAGAAAAAACGAGGGTAGAGGAAGTGGTGTCCCTCCAGACCCAGCAGCCGGAGCCCCTTCAAAAGCTGCCTGGTGGACTTCCGGTGACGTCAGCAGGCATGGAGGTCTGAGGTCTCACAAGCTCCCCAGGTTGTCACCTAGATTCCCCCCTCGACTACATTAAAACTGGCAGCCAAGCTTAAACAATGAAAACTGGAGGAGAGGATGGCTACTACAAGACAGCGGCATAAAGAAAATTTGACAGAAATAGCGGTACCTAACGAGCACCCGACTCAACCACCACCTTTGGGCCGTAGCTCTCCGCGGTGCTTTATTTCTCCCAGCTCCAAATCCGCATTGGAAACCAGCTCAGATGAAGAGGCAGCATTCACAATCACTTCTAAAAAGCTCTAGAAGGAGCTAAAAGGACTTGGGAATACCCTTACTAAAATACAGGGTGATCTCTCAGAAGTTAAAAAAGAACAGAAATCACGGGCAAAAAATCGTAGATCTTGAAGATCATACCACGGAAATCTCTAAATCTGTGGATCTACATCACGGAGCTATACTCCAACTCTATGACCGAGGGGTCTAGCTGCAGCAGAAAATCAAGGACGTAGAAAATCTGTCTCAGAGAACCAATATCTGGTTACATGGGCTTTCAGAGCAGATTGATGCCTTCCTCAAAAGACTCATGGAAGAATTGGGGTTCCTTGAGGCCTGGAGATACTGCTACCCAGTAGAGTCTGATTTCTCATTCTTTTGCCATAGACACAACTCCTGTTCCCGGATGGACAAGTTTTTCCTCCCTGCCGAGAGGAGTGCCTGTTTACAGGCCTGTTCCATACACCCAATGACTTGGTCAGACCATGTCCCAGTATCTTTACAGATCAACTGATTCCTACCATGAGAAATTCAAACTGGAGGCTGAATGTGGGACTCCTGAACTCTGCCGAGTTCAAGGAAAGTGTCTTTGATCATATTAAGGAGTTTATGGCCACTAATGCACTAGGAGACCCTTCCCCCTCTCTTCTCTGGGATGCTTTGAAATCCTCACCGAGGGACCATATAATATCTTTCAGCTCCAAGGTGAAAAAAAAGAAACTAGCGCTACAGAAAAAGCTGGAGTCAGACTTGAGGGAGGCGGAATTTAGACACAAACTAACCTTAAACCCTGTAGATAAAACTGAATGGTTACAAAAAAAAGCATCCTTTGAGCGCCTACTGGTACAACAGACAGAAAGCTCCCTGAGAAGATTTGATCACTAATATTATGAAGAAGGCAACAGAGCTGGAAAGCTTTTAGCTTTTGCATTAAGAAAACAAATTACTAATAGAGCAGTCTTAAAAATACAAGATCCTAGTAAGGGTAATGTTTTGGCTACCTCCCCCCCAACCCCAAAATTGCCCAAACCTTTGCCAGTTATTATGAATCTCTATACAGCCAAACTTCTTCGGATGATGTTGATGGAAGTAAAGTCGAAGAGTTCTTGGCCTCACTGGTTATGCCTCAGCTGACCTTAGAGGCTCAGAATTTCCTGGAGACCCCTATCACACTCCAGGAGGTCACTGCAAAGATCAAGGAGCTGAGGCAGGTCAGGTCTCCTGGGCTAGATGGAAATCCGGCTGAGTTCTATAAAGTATTCTTGCCAGGAATAGCTCCCCTTTTATTGCCCTGTTACATACTTATTCAAGAGGGAGGGGAAATTCCAGACTTTGGCGTTACACCCAAATCTCCATAGTACATAAACAAGGGAAGGACCCCGTAGTTTGTAGATTTTACATTGAGAGGGTTCCTTCAGTAGGGCATCACATATAGGACTGGCGCCACCTGGCGTCAGGCCACATGGCCGACTTTTCTAGCAATACCTGACGGGGGACGGCCACCTGACGTCAGCTTGACTGTATATAGTGGGCGGCCCCCATGCCCGCCCTCCAGTTCTTTCCCGCCGTCGCCTCGTGTCAGTCGTATGGTAAGTTCCTATGTAACTGTACTTTCCTACAGACCAATCTCTCTATTTAATGTGGATTTGAAAACCTTTACAGGAATTTTAGCTGATCACATGCAGTGGGTAATCCATAGTATAATACACCCGAATTAAACAGGATTTATTTCAGGTAGACATCTTTAGGACAATATCAAAAGGTTACTAAATGTTATTTCTGGTCAGTGGGGACGGGGCATTTCAATTGGCCATCTCCATGGAAGCAGAAAAGGCGTTCGATAGAGTGAATTGGCACTTTTTACAAAAATCCATGGAGACAGTTCGGCCCCAAATTTTGGAAAATAATATCGAGTCTTTACAACTCTCCCCAAGCTCAAGTGCGAGTCAGCGGGATTAACTCGGGCAGGTTGCCAGTCTGCAGAGGAACAAGACAAGGATGGCCCTGTCCCCACTGTTATTTGCCATCTTTCTAGAGCCATTGGCTGCAAAAATCGGGCAATCTCAGGAGACCGAGGGATAATGGCGGGGGTTAGAACAGAAAGTAGCCCTGTATGCGGACGACTCTGTTTTTCTTGAGTAACCCAGATAGGTCAGTGCCAGCCTTAAATAAGGTGTTAGGCCAATTTGCTGTTATTTCAGGCTATAAGGTGAACATGACCAAGTCTGAAACACTGATTCTCAGTGAGCGACCTACACAGATATTTAAGTCCACATTCCCATATGCCTGGGCAAAAAATAGCCAACTTATAGATTTAGGGATACAAATTTCTATCTCAAAAGTAGATTATTCGAAGCTAACTGTAATACACTTTGGAATGGGATGCAAAGTGATATGGCCAGGTGGGTCCTTTTACCTCTTTCATTAGTCGGTCGAATAGCTTCAGTTAAGCTGAATCTATTACATCGGTTTCTTTTTTTATTTTCTACACTGCCCTTCCCCATTCCATCTGACTATTGGAAGAAAGTGAATCAAGGATTAGATAAATTTATATAGGGAGGTAAGAGGCCCACAGTGGCAAGGAGACTTTTGTCCCTTCATAGGTCCAAAGGAGGCCAAGGACTACCAGACCTCCATCGGTATTATTTGGCATGTCAGATGGTCCCGCTGTGTTCCTGGGCTAGACGCCGGGATATATCAGGCTGGTATGGAATTGGAGAAAATGAAGCCTTGCCACTATCTTTGTTCTCACTGGTCTTTGCGGAGGTTCCACCGAATATTGTAGACCATATACATAACCCCTGGGTGAGACATTCCATAAAGACTTTACACCAGGTATTAGCTATGATGGGATCAAGAGAGAAGTTGGGTCCTCTGTCCCTAATAAGATTCTGCCTGGACTTTCTCCCTCAGAGATTTGATTCTGGGTATGCACTATGGGAAACTAAAGGCCTGAACAGATTCTCTCAATTTCTGAAGGGAGGGACCTGCGTTTTCTTCCAACAGCTGAGAGATAAATTCCACCTTTCTAACTCTGACCTGTTCAAATATATGCAGGTCAGACATTTTGTTTATTATAAAGACAACGAACAAGCACTAATTAGGCCAAGAAATCTGTGAGAAGAATTTATATATGGGATCATCATGGGAACTACATCTAAGAAACTTATATCTGTTCTCTATTCTAAATTAGAAGTGACAGAAGAGATTCCGCGGCAACGAATAAAAGAACAATGGGAGAGGGAACCTCAAGCCCATATTGCAATCAAAGATTGGATCATGCGCCTGGGGGTGGGGTGGAGGGTGACCTCTTCACCTGGCTGGAGAGAATTTTTTTGAAAAATATTAATTTGCCTTTTTTATACCCCCAAGATTACCAGAAACTTTCACGCCACTTACACAGATCGTTGTTGGCGTAACTGTGGAAGTACGGGGTCCCATTACCATATATTCTGGGCTGGTCCCTCATTACGGGAATTCAGGTCCAGAGTGCAATTGGCCACTAAACAAATCTTGCAAACAGGTATCCCAGATAAGTTTTCGGAATGGATAATTGGCCTTCCTACAATTATTTGGTTACCTTCGCTTTGTAGGAAACTAGCACTAAGTCTTACAGTTGTAGCATTAAAGTGCATTTCTGCCAGGTGGCTGAGGCCGCTCCCACCATCCTTCCAAGACTGGATTGACTGAACTAATAAAGTATGTGATATGGAACAGATAACAGCCAAACTACACCTCAGACTTGATAAATTCATGGAAGTATGGAGCCCATGGGTAGGATGGGCAGCCAGTTATTCAGTTTCCGAGAATAATGAGACTGGTAAATGAAGCTACTTCATAAATATATGTGATCAGTGTTAATAGATGGGGGGCCTCCTTAATGGTAACACTGTCTGCTGGGATTACTCTCCGACTTTACGGTATGCACTAGTAGTCATAACCCTGTCTCTTAGATTTTGAGATACACAGCTCACTTTTCTCTTGTCTGATCTCTCAGGTATTTCTTTTTCTAGTAGTAATGAGATATGATATGTTGATGCATAATGTCTATCTGTCTGCTTCCACCGTTGTAATGTAAAAAAGATAACTTTATTTTATCTTAGTATCATAATGAAGTTTATAAACCTCATACGATCCTTCAGGCTCTTAAGTTTTTTGAGGTTTACTAGTTTTGAGTTATGTTAAGTTAGATTTTATAAGTAGTTAGCTGACAGGCTTCAAAGGGATATAAGAATGCATATTTGTGAAAGACTAAAAAGAAAGGAGATTTTAAAGTCTTCAGTTTATTATATAACACTGACAACAAACTGTTAATGGTATGTCTTTACATGTTTGATGCTATGGAATTTGAATGCTTGAATAAAGCTGATTTAAAAAAAAAAAAAAAAAAACTGCCTAGTGATGGTGTCGGCTCCCTGCCTGCGATGCCTCTGCCAGGGCTGCTGCATTTTCCAACGTTTGTATGAGGAGATGCTCTTGGTTCAGGGTTGCTGCTTTTGTAAATGATGTTCAACAAGCAGTTTTTAGAGGGACAAAACTGGATGTTGAAAAGCCCTAAGAGATGGACATGAAAAATGACTTTAAGGTCAGTCAAATCCTTGTACCCCACTCCTTCCAGGGGGTGTGGGCGGGGTCCTTTCGTCAGTGTGCTGACAGAGGTGGACATGTCTACTGTCAGCAGGCAGGGGCAGAGGAGGTGGTCCTTTGCCGGGACTCCTTCCCCCCCCAGGTGCACATGCAGAAGCACCCAAAGCAGTCTGTACCTGTGGCACTGCCCCCCCCCAGCTCAGCATGACTTGTCTTGTGAGCACCTTCCCCAGCCCCACTGTTAAACCTCCAGGAGTGGTTGTGGGGGTAGACTCTCATTACATGTCAAACAGTGGAGGGAGATCACAGCAGAGAGAGTACTGGAGATGATAGCAAGGGGACATGCTGTGGAGCTGCTAGAAGCCACTCTAGATCATCTTCCGCTTCCTTCCTGTTATTCGCCAGGCCACTTGTCCCTTCTGAAGGAAGGAGTCCACTCATAATTTCGAACACATGCTATAGAACCGGTTCCTCCTCAAGAGAGAAACAAAGGGTTCTATTCCAGATATTTCCTGGTCCCAAAATGAACAGGAGATCTGCATCCTGCAGTGGATCTTGAAGATCTAAATTTCGACACTGACCATAAGAAGTTTCTGATGGTATCCCTGCAAGTGCTGATCTGCCTTTTACTAACAGAGTTGGATTTGTTTTCTGGACATGAAAGATGCATACCTTGGTTCGCCCATGTCGGTGCGTCAGCAGCCTGCCCTTCATAAAAAAAGAGTGCAGGCAGAAGGGCGACACCAAAAGGAGCAGCATGCAGTGTGTCGCGCCCCCCCCCACCAGACCGCACCCCCTTCAAATAAATATAAACCCCCTTCCCGGTAGCACAGTTTGGGGCTGAGGCAAACACTCATGGCCCCATTGCTCACAGTGTTGGACAATCTCCGATACGGGACACCCAAATGCCACGCACCCCCTGACGATGGCACCCCCATTTCTGGATGACTGGCTCTTGAAGGCTTGCTACTCAACCTTGTCTTGCAAGAGGCAGTTGTTTGAAGATTTGGGGGGGGGGTCACAGTAAATGTGTCAACATCTGTAATGATTCCCTTCCAAAGACTGCAGTGTATAGGGGCAGTCTTGGACACAAAGAAGGGTTGTGCTTTACTGCCACAGAACAGGGCAGAAAATGTGATTGTCCCACCACAGTTGGTATACAGGAGTCACTATGTCTCTGAGAGAACAGTGGTATGTCTCCTGGGGCTCATGGCTACAGCCGTTGTGATGGTGCCACTGGCCTTCCCGCATATGAGAATCCTCCAATGGACACTCGGGTACAGTGGGATCAGCTGACGGATGAGCTGGATTAAATGGTTCTTGTTACGTCCCCGCTTCGCAGAGCAGTGATATGATGACTAGAGCATGAAAATCTATTAAAGGGCATTCCGCACCGATACGTGACACCCAGATGCCATGCACCCTGATGATGGCACCCAAATTCTGATGCCCTAGTTGCGGCGCCCTCACAACGGTATATGGCATACCTTCATATCAGAATCAGAAAATCACACAGGCAATACCTCCGCTTTGTGCTGGAGGGGGAGCACTACCAGTTCAGAGTACTACCATTTGGCTTGTCTTCTGCGCCATATGTATTTACCAAATGCTAGGCAGTAGTGGTGGCAGCCCTTCTCAAGGAGGGCCTGTATGTGTTCCCATTTCTGGATGACTGGCTCTTGAAGGCTAGCTCCAGGGAAGCCTTATTACTCAGTCTTGTCTCGGACCTGGAAGGCCGCCTTCCTTGTAGCCATTACTTCCGCTCGCAGAGTGCCTGAAGTATATGCTCTGGTCACAGACCCCCCCCCAGTATTGTATTTCACAAGGACAAGGTGGTTCTCAGAACTCACCTGAAGTTTCTTTCCAAAGTAGTCTCTGAATTCCATCTGAACTGGCCTTCGGTTCTTCTGACCTACTTCGCGAACTTCCAGAATGAAGGAGAGTGTACTCTACATTGTGTGGATGTTAAAAGGGTTTTGCAGTTCTGTGTAGACAGAACTAAAGAGATCCACAGATCAAAGCAGCTCTTTGTCTCTTTCACTGTAGCCCGGCTGGGTCACCCTGTTGCAGTCAGATGCATTTCGGCATGGCTGGTAGCATGCCTTCGTCAGTGCTACTCCATGGCACAGGTTAAGCTGGGAGGCAGAGTATACACCCATTCTACCAGGGCAGTCGCGGCATCGCTGGCAGAAATTTGAAATGTGCCTATTGCAGACATCTGCAGTGTGGCTACTTGGAGCTCTGTGCACACTTTTGTGAAGCAGTACACTTTGGACGTCCATGCCAGACAGCATCCAGCCTTTGGCAGGACAATCCTGAATGGACTTCTGTCGTAAGTGAGCTTCTCTTTCCTGCTGCCCTTCTCGGGGGATTATTTTAGCTTGGTACTCTCCCACCAGTGTGAATGAGTGGTGGAGACTTATTGTCCAGGAAGATATGAAAATTGCATACCTACCATAATTCTTGATCTTCTTGGACGAAGTCACCACCACATATTCACACGCCCACCCTCCATCCCCTGAGCTCACTGATCTGTTTTGGTCTTCACTCCCTCGATGGCTGGGCTGTGAAGCCTCTGTTGTGTTGATTGTTCTCATATGGGCCATTTGAACTATCTTATGTCTGTCATAGTTTAGGTTTATGCTGTACCTCCTCGGTCAAAAAGGTACTGAGGCGGTTGGTCGGATGATATTGAGGTAGCCTATACTGCACAAGCTGGGCTCACGGTTCCACTTCCTCGCGGCCCTACCTGGACGCCAACCCTCCTGAAGATTTCTGGCTCCTGCTTGGTCCTAGCGCCTCCGGCATAGTTCCCATCAGTGTGAATGAGTGGTGGAGACTTCGTCCAAGAAGATCAAGAATTACGGTAGGTACGTAATTTTCATTTGTCTGCCTAGACATGATCATCGTGCTCACAAAAGATGCATCTCTGGTGGGATGGATACCACACCTGGAGAGACCAGAGTCTCCATGGGTTCTGGTCACCCTGGGAGTGCTGTCACCATATCAACTTACTGGAGCTCCGTGCAGTACAGCTTGCTCTGACACAATTCGCTCCTCTAGTCAGACATCTGGTTGTGCAGGTTCAGACAGACTACACCACGACCATGTCCTACCTGAACAGGCAGGGGGAACTCACTCCTTTCCCCTGTTTTGGGAAGCCTTCTGTACATGGACCCTCGTACACCACCTGGGTGCAGATCTCCCGGCAATCCATGTCGCAGGAGT
This sequence comes from Neoceratodus forsteri, assembly GCA_016271365.2. Classification (NCBI taxonomy): domain Eukaryota; kingdom Metazoa; phylum Chordata; order Ceratodontiformes; family Ceratodontidae; genus Neoceratodus; species Neoceratodus forsteri. Next base: position 292,101,917 of record JADMNL010000026.1, read on the forward strand.
TAACAACCAGCTGGTGGATGCTCTCTGCTGGATGTGAGAGATGTTGCACAAGTCATCCTGCTGTTCTCCCAGTGGATAACCCCTCTGGTGGATCTGTTTGCCTCCTGGGAGAATGCCAGACTGAAGCTGTTTTGAGCCCACCCCCCTGCAGTTCAGGATACTGCTGGGGGATGCCTTCACAAGGCTCTGGACCCCAGGCCTCATGCATGCCTTCCCCACCCCCTTTGATCCACAAGATGATGGTTAAGGCCCAGAAGGACAAGGCATAGATAATCCTGATCATTCCAGACTGGCCTCAGCAGTTCTGGTACCTCAGCCTCAGCAGCAGGCCTCTGTGGCAGTTGCCTCTTCTCCTGGACCTGCTGACCAGGCAACAGAGGAAGGTTCAGCTGTGACTGCAAGCGATGACCTTCAAAGTGCACCTGGCAGCCACCTCTGCGTACTGAGTATGGGCTGGCATGCTGACAGTGGCCCAGGAGAAGGTGGTCAGGTGCTTTTTCAAGAGCCTTGACCACCTGTCCCCTCCAGTGCATGAACCACCATCATGGGACCTACTGCTGGTGCTGGCAATGCTATAGGCAGGCCATTTAAGCCAGTGCACATGTGTGAGATGTTTCACCTGTCATGGAAGATGGCCATCATGTTAGCTAGAAGGATCGGTGAGCTGCAGGTTCTTTCAGTGGAGTCTCTATATCTGGTCTTCCACGGGGCTAAGGTCCTCCTTCGCCCTCACCCGGAGTTCCTCTGGAAGGTAGTATCAGAATTCTGCCTTAACCCAGTGATGAACTTTCCGGTATATTTTACTGACCCATTCTCGGAGACTGTCCACAGGCTCCATACTCTGACCCTGCAGATGGCACTTTATTATAAGGAGCACACGGCTGGAGTTCAGGGTGAGGCTTGCGAGCTGTTTGTAATATATGGTGAAGCCGCACCAAGTAGGCCATCAGCAAAGTGGGCGATTGGCAGGTAGAAAACATCCTGCATTGGCCTCTGCTATAGGTTGAATGGTAGAGAGTCTCCCGTAGGGCTTAGGGCTCATTCTGCCAGACATGCCACTGCCTCAGTGACTGCTTCCAGGGATGTTGCTGTCCAGGAGATCTGCAGGGCTGCCACCTGGAAGTCAGAACCCCTTCATTTCCCATTACAGCATCAACCTAGAATCTTGTCGGGATACTGATTTTGGGATCTTGATTCTCCAGTCCCTATTTACCAATGGGGTGTGCATCCTGGAGAACTGCTGGAAGTCTACCAACATGTGGATAGTGAACTATAGCCACACCCCTAGAAAAATAGGTTCTTACTTCGAGAGGGCTCTTGCAGTAGGCAGTAACCATTAGGAATGAGCCGCTATGTGCTAGGACCACACGGAAAACCTTTAGCTAGCAATGTCTGGCGGGTGACCACCCACCGGCGTCACGACTGTATTTTTTGTTGTCAGATTGCATGTCTTCTCCAACTCCTTCCGAATCGTATCAAAACAAGTGTGCTTGTGGCAAACAACTCCCGGAGAAGGATACCCACACTTCGTGTCTCCTGCGCCTAGGGCCTGACCATGATACCAGAACCTGTGCGGCCTGCCAGAAGTTCAGACCAGCCACACGGAAACGCCGGCAGCAGACCTCTTGAAGCAGAAACTCAGTTCTGTGGAGAAGGAGTTGCAGGAGATGCGGAGCTCATCTTTGTTCCTGGGAGGTTCTTCTCATTCCTACAAGCAGAAGGAGGGGCAAGGAGAAGCCTCGGGATTGGTCTCCCTTCAGGCCGTGGCTCCCTCCAGTAAGGATTGGGCCCCTGCGGCCAAGCCTGTTCCCTCCTCCTTGGAGCAGCCTTTGAGCCCCCACCTGAGCTGGTCACAGTTCAGGCGGGCGTCTCTGGGAAGTCGGAGACCTCACCCACTCTTAGGCCCCTTAAAACCTCTGGGTCTAAGTGGGGGTCGGCTGGTAAGTCGGGTGCTGGCCCCCCCCCGGCGAACGTGAGCCCTGGCTGATAAGTTGGGCGCCGGTCCTGCCGATGAACACCCAGTCTCGGCGCACATGTCTGACCCCGACCCGAGGTCCAGTGTCGGTCTCCCCAACCCACTGCCGCTCTTGCCGCAGCCTCCCCGGGAGGAATCCCCCTCCCAGGACCCTCCGTCTCTGCCTTCGGTGGAGCCTCCATTCTCTCCCATTCCTTCAGAGCTAGAGGAGGAGGAAGAGGAAGAGGAATGGCTGCCCACTGACCCACCTCATAACCAGCGCTGGACTGTCCAACTACGGTCCTCCCCAAGGAGCCTCTGGCACCCTTGTCTCTGGTTCTTCCCACTGGTCTTCCTGGCCATCCCCAGCCACTGGAGGGACTCTCCGGCCCTTCTGGGCCGACCTGACTCAGGGCTTCCCTATTCCACGTTACCCCAACCCAGGGTATCCAATGCCAGGGTACCTCCTAGGGCCTGGGGTGGAGGGCCATCTCCAGAGCATCGAGAAGTCCAACGCCACCTTGAACTCATTCACATCTGCCCAGAAGGACAAAGGCCGCCAGCAGAAGCGTAAGCTCTTTCACCCTTCCACCCCTGCGGCACGTCCATCCCAGCAGCACCAGAATCGGGGCCAGCAGGCTCACGCTTGATGCCCCAAGGCCAAGCCTGCTGTTTCCTCCAGCAGGAAGCTGAGAGGGAGGGGTCCAGGCAGCTCCTCGGCTGGCCCTTCCTCCAAGCCTGCCCAGTGATGGGTTGAGGGGTGCCGCCCACAACCTCGTCACCCCTCCCCTGGGTCCCACTGTGGGGGGGACTGCTCCGCCACTTCCTTTCCGCCTGGTTCACTATCACCACGGACCATTGGGTGCTGGAAGTGGTTGGCAGGGGTCTGCCTCTGGAGTCGGCGGACCCTCCCTATCGAGGCCGTCGCCTCAGGGGCTACCGTTCCGCAGCGCCTCTGACGACTCGTCGAGCCGACATAGCTCTGCTCCTCCAAAAGGAGGTCATCAGCAAGGTGGCGGATTCCTCTCCAAACCCAGGGTTTGTGTCCAGGTACTTCCTGGTCCCAAAGCGGATGGGAGACTGGCGCCCTGTTCGCGATCTGCACGACCTGAACAAGTTCCTAAGGCCGCGCACCTTCTGGATGGTCACTCTGACTCAGATCATACCATCCTTGGAACTAGGCGTGTGGTTTTGCTCTCTGGATCTCCGCGACATGTTCTTTCACGTTCCAATCCGTCCGTCTTATCAGTGATTCCTCCACTTCAGAGCAGAGGGATCACTTTACGAGTTCCGGGCCATGCCCTTCAGCCTTTCTCCAGCTCCCAGGTCTTCACCAAATGCATGGCAGTGGTGACAGCATTCCTGTGGAATTGAGGGGTGCGTGTGTACCCTTACCTGGACGACTGGCTGATAGCAGCCCCCTCCAGGTTGGAGGTGGAGCGGTCCAGAGATCTGGCCCTCCAGGTCTGCTCTCAAATTGGCCTCCTGATCAACGAGGCCAAATCGGAACTCGTGCCATCACAGGTGATTCAGTTCATGGGGGCAGAGTTCGACTCTCTTTGAGCCAGAACCCGGCTGCCGGCAGACAGGGCCGAGGTCCTTTCCTCCTTTGCCCAGTCATTTCTGGTTGGGCAGTTGCGCCCTGCCTGGGACATCCTGCGCCTTCTGGGCCTCATGGCTGCCTGCACCAGGGTGGTCCGTTGGGCCCGCTGGCATATGCGTCCCCTGCAATGGGGGCTGACCCACCAGTGGTCACAGCGCTCTGGTCCTTTGGACCAGCCAGTAACCGTGACCCAGAAGATGCGGGATGGCCTGCAGTGGTGGCTTGTCCCAGCTCATCTGCAGGAGGGTAACCCATTTGTCTGCCCGAGCCGAGGGTCATTCTTACGACAGATGCCTCTTTGAAGGGTTAGGGAGCCCATCTGTGGGAGCTCCGGGCCCATGGCCTCTGGTCCCCTCAGGAGTCTCGATGGCACATCAACCTGCTGGAGCTTTGAGCGGTACGGTTAGCCCTCGCCGCCTTCTCTCCATTTGTACAGGGTCAAGTGGTTCAGGTCCAGACGGACAGCACCATGACCTTGACTATCTCAACCGTCAGGGCGGGACGCACTGCTTGCCTTTGTGCAAGGAAGCTCTCCACATTTAGTCTCTTGTAATCAGCCTTTAGGTGGATTTCCTAGCCATCCATGTGGCAGGAGCCTCGAACAGTTTGGCTGATGCCCTCAGTCGGATAGGCGCTGTATCTCACAAGTGGTCTGTCCTGCCGGAGGTAGTTCAAGACCTGTTCTCCCAGTGGGACACCCCTCAGGTGGACCTGTTCGCCTCCAGGGAGAACGCGAAGCTGAGGCCATTTTATACCCGCCCCCCTCAGCAGGGCTCACTGCAGAGGCATGCCTTCTCGAGGCCATGGACCCAGGGCCTCTTCTACGCCTTCCCTCCATTTCCCTTGATCCACAAGGTGCTTCTCAAGGCAAAGAGGGACAAGGTGCAGGTGATACTGGTAGCCCCAGATTGGCCTTGCCAGTTCTGGTACCCAGATCTCCTCATCCTCAGCTCCAGGCTCCCGCAGTGGCTTCCAGCCTGCCCGGACCTGGTCTCAGACAACAAGAGGAAGGTTCTCCATCTGGACCTTCACTCCCTGCACTTGACGGCCTGGTTCCTGAGCGGCTAGAGTTCCAGGCCTTGGGTCTTTCCGACGAGGTCCTCAGCGTTGTTGAGGTGTCCGGCAAGGAGTCGACCAGAAAATGCTATGCCTTCAAATGTAAGAGATTCTCCATTTGGTGTCATGGCAAGGGGTTGGTCCCCTCTGCCTGTCCACTGGCTAGCATTTTGGACTACCCGTAGTCCCTGTCTCAGCTGGGGCTTGATCGGCCGACTTAAGGTGCACCTGGCAGCCATCTCTGCTTACCGGGCACAGGCCGGCAAGCAGTCAGTGGCGCAGGAGAAGGTGGTCAGGCGCTTTTTCAAAGGCCTTGATTACATAGCCCCTGCAGTGCGAGAACCTCCATCTCCGTGGGATCTACTGCTGTTATTGGCTAAGCTCATGGGCAAGCCATTTGAACCAATGCACAGGTGCGATATCTCCCACCTCTCGTGGAAGACCACCTTCTTGGTGGCTATAACGTCAGCCAGGAGGATGGGAGAGCTCCAGGCGCTTTCCATTGAGTCTCCTTACCTGGTCTTCCACAAATACAAGGTTGTCCTTCGCCCCCACCCGCAATTCCTTCCGAAGGTGGTGTTGGAGTTTCACCTGAATCAGGTATTTACTCTGCCTGTGTTCTACCCCAGTCACACCTAGGAGGCCGAATATAGGCTTCATACTTTGGACCCTAGAAGAGTGCTCACTACTTATAAGGAGCGGACGGCTGAAGTTCGGGGAGAGGTTCACCAGCTGTTTGTCACCTACGCTGAAGCCTCACCTGGCAGACCTGCAGCCAAGCAGATGATAAGCAGGTGGGTCACCTCCTGCATAGATCTCTGCCCTAGGTTGGCGGGCATGGAGCCACCCAAAGGGATAAGAGCTCATTCTACCCGCCATACCGCTGCTTCTAGGGACGTCCCTATCCAGGAAATCTGCAGGGCTGCTACCTGGAAGTCAGCAAACGCCTTTATTTCCCATTACTAAATTGACCTAGAGTCACACCAGGATGCTGGTTTTGGGACCTCGGTTCTCCAGTCCTTATTCCCCAGGTAAGTATCGGAGGTGCACGCCTTGCCTCCCTCCTCCCAGAGAACTGCTGGGAGTCTGCCAGACAGTGTGGATTGAACAACATATCCACGTCCCTAGAAATGCAGGTTACTCACCTGTAACAGGAGTTCTAGGAGTGGTACAGTATATGTTGTTCATCCACACGACCCACCCGGCCTCCCCGGCTTCCCGCAACCTGGCTTCCAGCGGGCTAGATCTGGCGTCATGGGGTGGAGTCAAGGGTTTTACCACCCGGGTGGGTGGGAGGAGCCAGCTTGAAGACTTTCCAGCCCATCTTAAAGTGGCAAGAAACCTGCCAGACAGTGTGGATGAACAACATATACCACTCCTAGAACTCCTGCTACAGGTGGGTAACCTGTATTTACCAGCAGTATGTAAATCAGAAACATGCACTATGATAACTGAAAAGCATGTATGTCTAGGAAAATAACAGAATTTAAACCAGTATTTAAGACCGTTTCAGCTGTGAAAAATTACTTATAGATTCAATACAGTTCACCTTTATAGCCAGAGTTTGTACGTTCACTGACTGAGAATTGGGACCCCAGCTTTCCTTTTAATGTTGTTGTAGAGAAGACTGGGAACACTTTGCAGCAGAACACAGTCGAACCTTTGGGGTCTCTTACTAGCCAGGACCTCAATAATGGGGAGATCTTCAAATAATCAGTCTTTTTAGTAGAGCCCAGTCTTTGGGCTTAAAGTTTTAGTTCCACGGGGTCCTAGTGCCTTTGCCTAACACCAAAGAGTATGGCTCTATAGAGAAGAAATTCTTGAAGATGTGGAATTACAGCAAGTAAATATTTTTTTCCTCTGGGCTTTGATAACATCTGTGCTTTCTTGAAAAGGACAGATCGTCTTGAGCAAACTCCCAAACGAGCCTGGGAGAGGCCTTGCTTGCATGGAGAAATCCAGGTGGAAAGTTTCACCCTCCTTGAGAAACTTCTTCCTGGAAGCTGTGAAGGTGGGAAACTGCAAGTTGCGCTCTCAGGCTAGGAGCTGGGAACAGTAATGTAGGACTGTCCTGAGCTAATGCTCTCAGGTTGGGAATTGTGGGAGGAAATATAAGCTGGATTCCGAGGCTGGGAGCTGCAGATGGAAATGCATCTGTAGCTAGCAATGTGTGAATGTCCTGATCCAGATTCTCATTTTGTTTTTTCTGTTTGTTTTCTTCTTCCAGAAACAACTATACGAGGAGTACCTTCGGCAGAGCGTGGGGGACCATGATATGAACTGAAGCTCTTGTTTGGGAATTCAAACTACCTCTCCCTAATCGTGGACTGGGGAAACCTCTTCAATGTCCGGACTCTCAAATCATAGAACACTACACTTTTATGTCCTGGGGGGTGTGGGTCTGGGTAATATTTTTAGGGTTAGAATTCCTTTTGGCTGAGGGCTGTCCGAGCCTTCATCCTTGGTGCTGCATTTCGAATGGTCATTACTTGATGTAGTTCCTATAACAATCCAGGATGGCAGTGTTCGTTTGGTGGGATTCTTCTCAGCTTTTTGACTAAACTAGGGTTTGTTTAACATGACATCAGGTAAAAGAGGGACCAAAACTGAAATCCCTGAGATCTGCGATCACAGGTGTGTTTTCACGTTGTTGTATTCCAAAATCTGTACTCTAGGTAATGGAAGTCCTGTTTAACTATGAACTATGCTCGGGTACTTCATCTATCTGCAGGAAATGCCAACACCCCTCCTCCTCCCCCAGTAGGCACTGTGACCTCATCTGACTATCTGCAGGAAATGCTAACAGCCCCTCCCGCCCTCACTGTGAGCCCTGTCAGTATTAGATTTGGGCTTGGTGTTTGCTTAGCTCTGTAAGGTCTTTCATGTTCGGCCCTTCAGTTCAGGAGTACAAATACTTTAGTACAGGGCTTCCCACCTCAGTTTTTCCCAGGACATCCGCATTCTCTGTCTTCCTACAGCGACTCCAGAACTGCACATTCCATTTCAGAGAACAGTAATAAGGTATTGAAGGGGGGGGGGGCGCATCTGTGCCTGTTACATGTCAAAAGCCAGAAACTGGGGCGTGGAAAGTGAAAAATGGATTCTGAACAACTACATAGTTTGAACCTGTCATGATCTTTTGTAAAGCGTTGAGTGAACTGCCTGTCACGTTTCAGAATTCTGCTACACTGCCAGGCCAGATTTAATATCACCCCACACACACACACACACACACACACAATGTTGCAGAACAGGGCCCACTGCTATAACTCCTCAGTGCCTTTCAGACTAGCAATAAAACATTTTTACTTCATTTGGGGGTTGGTAGAGAATAAATGGTTGGGCAGGATTGTTGGCCAGCATTCATTTCCATAGTATAGGCTGTAAAACCAGCACGATGCAAATAATTGAAAACTCCTCAGGCTTGGCTCCTGTCTACCCTATAATCCTGCTAACTGTCCTTCCTTCCCAGAGATCAACAGCAGCCCCTCCTGCTGCTCTTGGAGTTTCCCTTCCCATTTCACAGTCTTCCCACTCTTTAATTCATAGTAATTTAGAAGGTGAGGTGACACAGAAGTGTAACCAGTTGAAGCACCGCATCACTTACATGCATGTTTAAACAGGTGGGTTATGTAGCCAGGTTTGGTTAGATGCTGCTAAGGGAGAGGTGGGTTGTGTAGCTGGACTTGACTGTTACATTTAACCCTTAAATTTATGTAACTGGATTTGACTGTTACATTTACCACTTACATGTGGGCTGGGGGCAGGTGGATTATCTAGCGGGGCGGACTGTTATTTTTACCCATTTCATGTGAAATGATGGTAGATTACATGTTTGGGTGTGAAAGCATTGAGTTTTTCACTTTTTTGGGTCACGTAGCTGGGCATGGCTGTGCTGTGTTTATACACTACATTATCTACTCGGAGGCAGTTTGGAGATGGTAAACTTCATCCTGTCCTGAAGCTGCCCACATGCTTAGTCTTCCACCCTTTGGGCATCATAGCTGGCAGACATTGGGCAGTAAGGGGTTGTTTACAGGCTCAGCCTAGCCACACCAGCACTAAAGAGAAACTTTTGGTGATTCGTAAGTTATTTTTAACTTGGCTCTAAAACCTTGTTTACTATTGCACCAGACTGAAGAGTCCCTACTGTCATGTTTTAAAGAACAGCTGACACCTTTTTTTATTTAAAACTTTAACCAGGTAAAAAAGTGTATGTAATAGTTAGATACAGTTCAACTTGTATTTCACATCAGTTCTGCATTCATCCTCCTCCTCATTATTTATTACTGAGGTAATTTGCATGAAAACAGGGTCTTTGCTCCTGAACAGTTCATCTATTCCTATTGCTTTCTCCCTACCTGAGGTCACAGTGCACTGCTTGTGACATCACAGTTTCTCTCATGGCAACACTGTGATGTCACAACAGAGAATTATGACGAAGTAGGGAGTAAGCTACAGAGGCAGATGAGCTCTTAAGGGAACTCTGCAGGATAAAGATCATATATTCAGGTACATTCATTCAATAATAATGGAAAGAGAAACATAGAATATATATGGAATGCAAGCTAAATTGTACCTAATAATTAGCTTTTTCAAAGTTTTCCTTGAGGCGTCAGTAGCTCTTTAACTCATTTGTTCCCATAGATGCCATATGGCGTCAGAATCATCCATTGCTGCAATGGACCCAAAATGGCCACCGGGAGCAAATGAGTGCCTTGACTCTGTAAGCCTGTGTTTTCTGAAGAAGCTGTGTTTCTACTACTGGTACAAAAGTCCTGTTTCTGTTCCCTCTTTACTGGCCTTCTGGTAAATGCAGTCGGTGTTGCTGCTTTACACTTGTGGTTGGCAGTAGTATTCCCTTGTTAAAGAACAATCCACTCGTGTTCTGCTTTAGAAGTCTGTGGTCCAAGGGGGACATAGACCACATCACGCAGTTCTAAAATGGTACTTACACCATCAGTGTATGAATTGGAACTACCCACCGAGTTTACTAAAAGGCCAGTAAAAGACTGAACAATAACAGAATTAGATACAATCTAACAAAAGCCTGTTCTGGGAAAAATGACTTACAGGTTCAGCGCAGTTCTCCTTTACAGTAGCAGTACAGTGAAAAACATTTGTAATACAGTCAGCGATTAGTTACACCTTACCGTTTATTCTTTGTAATACAGTCAACTGTTAGTTACAGCATACTGATTGTTCTTTGTAATACAGTCAACATTAGTTACAACTGACCGTTTGTTCTTTGTAATAGTCAGCGGTTAGTTACAGCATACTGTTTGTTCTTTGTAACACAGTCAGCAGTTAGTTACAGCATACTGTTTGTTTGTAATACAGTCAGCTGTTAGTTACAGCATACTGATTGTTCTTTGTAATACAGTCAGCAGTTAGTTACAGCATATCGTTTGTTCTTTGTAATACAGTCAACAGTTAGTTACAGCATACTGTTTGTTCTTTGCATTTTCATTCCCGAAATGAGATTTGAAGGAAAGGCTTCTGCCCCCTTGCTATGCCCACCAAGATCAAACCCAGTGTTTTGGTGTGCTGCTTGCCAGGAGAAATGTGTTGTGGCTGCATCTTGGCACTTCAGCAGTACTCCCATCAAGCACGCATAGTAAAGTAGTAACCCGAAGAGAAGAGATTTTTACAAATGGCAGGTGGAAGCCATGTTGATTGTCTTGTCATTAATCTTTGTAGTAAACATAGTTTAAAAAAAAGTAAAAAGTATTTAAAAATCCACAGTTGATCAATCTTAGGTTATCAGGTGTCCATGACTGCTTAAAAAAAAAAAAAATCTAATGACATGGTTTAGTCACTGACAAAAGTGCTGATTTGACCAGGCATCCTTATTGACATTCTGGTTTCAAGGTGATGTTTAGAGTGGCTGCTACTGTTTGCATTTCTGATGCAGTGCTGATCTTCAACTCGACCAGCAGGGGGAGTTTTAGTGCGCCACTACTTGCTAATACTGGTTTCAAACAGTTTCTCTGTGCTCCCATCACACAGTGTGCCACAATAACTGCTTGTATCCAGCAGTCCGGGAAAGTCCAGCCTTGGGGTTTGGTGACTGCCGTTCGGCTTCTGACCACATTATAACCACATGTAGCCAGCTGCATTAAGTCAAGAGGTGCTGTTGTAAGAAGCCTGGCTGAGGTGCTACATAAAGACTGTATATCCAGGGGATGTTCTTTGGCAGAATGGTTTCTGGTAGGGCCAAGTCAGCCCTGGGAGGTCACGATGTCCCACCACCTCCTCTGATGCTGCATTGCTGTCGTTACCAAGGGGAAAACAAGTTGGAATGTTTACAGACTGTGATGTTTACAATGGCACTTTCCTTGTCTACAGTACTGCAGACTGGGGCCACATGGTTCAGCGTGTTGGTCATTATGAAGCCTTCCAGTTGGTGGGCATCCGCCGGAACTGGTGAACAAGCGGGCAGATACTATGAATGTTTTCCGACCCTGTAGCCTGCTGACTTCACCTCCTCGGCAATTCTGTACCATTTACATTTCGGTACCTAAGGGTCACCGTGCAGGAAGCATAATTGTAATTTGCTACTGCACCATGGTCCGCACATTGGAAGTATTTATAATCTGTTTATCAAGATGGAATATAGAATAGTTTTTTTTTTGATTCAATTATATAATTCACAGAGAAGCTGCTCTTTAGTGAAGGACTGCTTTGTCTGCATTGTAAGTTGGCACCAAGGGTCTGTTTTTTGGTGGGTGAGAGATGTTAACTTTTGGATTCATACAACACAAGTGATAACTTTTCCCTGATAAACTGCATTTTAATACGCTGGAGACTTCTCCTCCTTGCACAGTAGATGCTTACCCATCATTCACTGCGGCATCTGTGATCTCTACATTAACCAGCATTCATTCCAGCATCTGACGTCTGCACTACCCTGCATCCACTGTAGCAATTGTACACTAGCCAGCATTCACTGTGGCAACTGTGCACTGCTCAGCATATTCACTGCAGTAACAGTGATGTCCACGTCTGCTCCAGAATAATGTGAATCATATTTATGGATGTGTGTCATGTGTGAGGGGGGGACTGGTAGCTGTACCATTTGGATTATGGGGACCCTTTTTGGAATATAACCACTCGGGAAGAGGTTTTAGGGGCAGAGGGCACCAAGGTTTCAGATAAAATTGTTGAGGCGGTCCAAATTTTATTCCACCCAGACATGATGTGTCTGCTGTGATTTCTTTTCCATCCAGTATTAGACTGCTGCAATTTTACTTGTATTAATAAAACAATTATCTCATGCTAAAGGTAGGGGAGTCAAATTTATACAAGTCGTGGGCCTCCCTCTTATAAAACATGCCTTTGTTTGTAGCGAACAGTGGTGCAGAACAGTGCCAGGTAGAGGTGGGCAAGTCAGGAATTTTACACCTAGAACCAATCCAGAGTTGAGCCAGGGGCCTCGCTTGACTCTACGAGCCGAGGCATGGCTGCTGCAGACTGTCCTCTACAATACTGACCGTGTCCCGCATGAGTTTCGGGCACTGCACTAACTGGGCAGCCTGACAAAAAATGCTTGCTTTGACCAGAACTGTACTGGCTTGACATTGGCTCTCAGTTGCTAACAGAGGTCGAGACAAGTCGAGACAGGCACTAGGCTTGAGCCAGCGCTGGCTTGCCCACCATAAGTGCCAAGTCGCTGCAGGGTGATGGTTCTGTGGATAAACCACAGTTCATCAGTTTGTTGTAATCTCCGCTAATGTTATAAAAACCTGCTCAGCCACAGGATAAGACTTCCTGGTGCTAAGAGGCCCAAAATGGAGCGCTGTGCAGCTGTGTACCCCCCAAACAGCGTTTTCCTCTTGTTTTATCTTTGCCACGTTACACAGATTGGCTAAGTCCCCGCCCACACATGTAAAATTGCAGCAGTAAACACTGGAAACATCATTCCACTGCTTAGGTGACTTACAGATGCAGTTTACGTCCAGCGTATTGGTCAGAAAGGGGTCTAATATTCCATCTGATATGGTGCACACAGTCCCTCTCTCTGTATGTTATCTGTACTGTTTACTAAAACACTTAGTGATGTGCACCGCCCTGGGTGCGGTCTGCACGTCAGAAGCTTTGTACTACTTTTTAAAACAGACTGAATTATTAAAGGGTTTCAAACAACCTGGAGTGTCTTTGTTAATTCTTACTGTACTGTGCTTGTACACCATGCCCTGTAGCAACATCTAGTCTAGAAGTGAACATGCGGAGAGTAAGTGTCCCTATTCCACTGTCTACAGTGACATCTGCTGGGGAGAGGCTAGAACTGGAGAAATTAACTGGTGTTTTCCCACAGCCAGTGCTTCAACATCATCATTCACAGTGACTCTTGCTTGGACTACAGTAACTGTGACCCCCCCCCCTCCCCCAAAGAATAGTGGATCTATTATAATCATAATGAAATGGAAGAGACACCGGTGTTTTAAGATCTTCCAAGAATCCGGCTTCACCATAGAGCACCACTCTTTGGTCCTGGACCCAGAGACAACAGGATCTTGGGGGAAACAACTTTTTGGGGCCATTGGTGCATAGTACTGTCGCACGGCTAGCTCCACACGCTGTAGGGTGTAAAACCAACTGTCTCCTTTCCTTTCCCTTGCTGTCGAAGCACAGTACTTTCCTTGTTGGAGACCAGCATATCAGTTTAGCATTTAAATAGCATTCTAGTCTAGGTTGCCTCATTTTCTGTCATATTTATTGCTTTTGTCAGTTTGTAATCCTTTTCATCATCATGTTTCTCACAGCCCTACTGCAGTCGTCAACATTTGAAACTGATATGGCAGGTCAGGCGCGACTGACTAGGCACGTTGCTCCTGCAACTAGGTCATGTCTGACCACTTCTCTTCTCTTCTCTGGGCGAGTGCTCTGATGCCGCGCAGTCTTGACTGGGAGGAAAAGGTAGTCCTGTGGTCTTGAAAAGAAATGATCCCGGACCTGTTCACACTCTGTGTCAGGTTCCAGGGACCATTCCGACTTGACTCATCCTCGCACATAAAAAAAAAAAAGGAGTGAAGACCCAGGTTAGGTTCTAATCATTCTGCCCCAAGGCAGCCGTCTCCTTTGGGTGAGAGGGTTTCAGTGTCTTTGCCTCCAATGGATGATACAATGGTGGAGTTTTTTGCACCTTAGAAACATAGAATTTGATGACAGATGAGGACTGCTTGGCCCACCTAGTCTACCCATTTCCCTACCTAATGGATAAGCTGCAGATCCTAGTTAACCAACAGCCTACTTTCTCCTACCCCCCCCCAGAATTGCCTTATGTCTGTCCCATGCAATCTTCAATTCCCTCACTGATTTTGACTCTTCAACCTCCTCAGGAAGGCTGTTCCATGCATTCACAACCCTCTCCGTGAAAAAATACTTCCTCACATTACCTCTGAGCCATCCCCCTCTATCTTCAAATTATACCCCCTTGTTCTTGCACATCTTTTTCTGAAAGATGCTACCCACTTGGACTTTGTTGATTCCCTTGAGATACTTGAACGCTTCTATCATGCCACCCCCCCCCCACACTTTCCTCGAGGGTATAGATATTAAGCTACTTTAATCTCTCTTCATATGTCTTCTGGTGCAGACCCTGCACTATTTTAGCTGCCCTCCTCTGGACAGTCTCCACCCTGTCTATGTCTTTGTGGAGATGGGATCTCCATAACTGCACACAGTACTTCAGATGGGTCTTAACAACTGTTTGTACAGAGGGATAACAACTTCCAGTTTTATACTGGTGATGCCTCTCCCTATGCATCTCAGTATCTCCCCAGCCCTTATTACTGCTTTCTCACATTGCTTGCCCACCTTTAGGTCATCTGATATAACTACCCCCAGGTCCCTTTCCATTTTTGTTGTCAGTATCTCAACCCCCCATTGTGTACTCTTCCCCCCTTTTTTTGTTTCCCAGGTGCATTACTTTGCACTTCTTTGTATTGAGTCTAAGCTGCCATACATTTGACCATTCCTCCAACCTTGCCAAGTCCCTTCTCATCCTTTCCACTTCACCTTGCGTATCAACCCTGGTGCAGATCTTTGTGTCATCTGCAAAGAGACATACTTTTCTTTCCAGTTCCTCTGCAGTGTCACTTATAAAGACATTAAAAAGGACCGGACCCAGTACTGAACCCTGTGGTACCCCACTAGTAACCCCCCTTTCTTCACTGTGGACTTGGTTTACTGTTACCCTCTGCATCCTGTTGTCCAGCCAATGCTTTACCCAGGCTACCACCCTGAGACCCACTCCAGGCTGGCTCTGCTCCGCCTACTTGGGCTGTGTGGCTAGGTGTTTGTGTTTGTCTCTATCAGTAGTTTAGTTTTGTGGATTTTCATGTGTTTCGGCTTGGAGGAATTAGACCATTCTAGGGACATGGATATGTTGTTCATCCACACTGTCTGGCAGGTTCCTTGCCACTTTAAATCTTGCCGGAAGATCTTCAAGCTGGCTCCTCCCACCCACCCGGGTGGTAAAACTCTCGGCTCCGCCCCATGATGCCAGATCTTCCTTACCGCTTGGAAGCTCAGGTTCCCTCCTTAACGCTCTGCGTATAGACTGGATCCTAATTTTTCGGTTTGCCCGAAAATAGTTTTAAAATTCTCAAGACTTTGATCAAATTCTTCTCTCGCAGCTGCGATGGACAAATCGACTCCTGGATTTTGGCAGTGCCCATGCGGGCAGAAGATGTCCAGGACAGACCTGCACTCCACGTGCGTCTACTGCCTCGGCCTTGATCACGACCCGCAGGCCTGCAAGTTGTGTAGATTGTTCTCGGCCAACGTCCTTGAAGACCGCACTGCCCGGTTACAACTTGGGTGATCCTAGAAGTGCTACCCGCCGGTGAAGTCTAAGGAGGCCCGTTGGGCGATGTCCGGTGGCTGAATCAGCTGAGCAACTTGAGCAGATGATCGCCCTCAAGGAGGAGGAGGTGGCCCAGGCTGCATCCTCATCTTCCTCGGTCGTGGCATTTATCCTGCTCTCTCTGGGATCCTCCTACACAGCTTCTTTTAAGGAGCTTTGCCAGTCCTTTTCCACGAAGGGAGAGGGGCCATCGGGACACTCTTCTCGATCGAAAAAGAAGGACTCGAAGGGTAAGTCCCACCGTCGACATTCATGGGAGCGGGAGAGGTCCCCTTCCCAGGACAGTCGACTTCGGTCGAGGTTGCGGCTAAGGCCGCTGGCTTCACGATGTCCCCGTCAGGTCAGCTGGCCGAGACACCCGTAGACGTGGTCGAGATTTTTCTCAGCCCGTCGGACGGGCTGTCGACGTGAAACAGACAACTCTTCTTCACCGGTTCCCTCGGTGGAAACTGAGGACTTGCCTGCGCCCCCTGTGCCAGAGTCCCCGGTTAAAGGCTCCCGAGCCGAGGGAGGAGCGGGTGTCCCCCGCTCCCTCCCAGACCCGCCCTTGGAAACAGCGAGGGTCTCGGTCTTGCACCTTATCTCGGTCCAGCCAATCCCGCCAACATCGCCGGTCTTGGTCTCGGCACCGAGGAAAGCAGCGGCACCGCTTGTCCTCATCTTCCTCCTCGGAAGAGGAGAGGCTTCGGCGCAAACTGCGTCGACGCTACGAGGACTTAATGTGGCAGCAGCTCCTTTTGTCCGGGAACAAGCCGACGCCGTCGCCTTCCCTGGCCATTAAGTGGCTGTCACCCGAAGCGAAACAACCCCTCGCGGTAGTCGAGGTGCCTAAGCCTGGGCCGGTTATCGGCCGAAACCAGCTGCCCCACCGATTGTGGTGGAACCTCCACCTCCACAACCGGAATTGGGGACACTGACCAAGGACTCTCGGTTGGGTCAGGGTCTGCCCCACCGGTTGTCAGTCACCCTCACTCCCAACCGTCTTCAGCAGGTGGAGGGTGGCTCAGGCCCCAGGCAGCTCTTCGCAGACTCCTCGGAGTCTGACGACAACTCCTCCATGTTTTCCAGACCCCTTGACCTGGAGTCTTCCGGGGGGCAGTCAATGGACAAGAGCCCATCGTCGTTCATGGTTCTGCTTCAGCTCATTTCGGAGTCCACCGGGATGCAGCTCGAGCCCGTATCCAAGCGGGCCCAGTATTCCCTCATGGAGATACTGGACTGAGGGGATTCGCCCACGGAGGCCTTTCCGGTGGCTGAAGCCATTGTTGGCCCAGCCTTGGAGCTTTGGCAGCGACCGGCTTCCTGTCCTCAGCCTTTGGCCAGGATGGCCGCAATATCACGGTCCGACTCTTTGGCACGTTTTGGAGCACCCGCTGCGGAGGGTTGGTTACCGATAAGCGTTTTCCGGCGTTCCGGGAGCGCTAGGGATGTGGATAAGCCCCCGACAAGGGTCCAAGCTGGACTATGCCAGGCGCAAGGTGTGCGCTGCGTCCTCCCTAGGCCTCCGTCAGGTGACTTGGCCGTGCTGATGGCACACTTCTCCCACGCCTTCATGGGCTCCCTGGATGAGGTGATCCTTCATCTCCCGGCCGACCTGCAGACTACGGTCAAGCAGGTGCGGGATCAGGGAAGGGCAGTGGTGAAACAGCAGCTTCAAACGGCTCTAGACATTGGAGACTCCTGTGCCCGATCAGTAGCGGCCGCGCGCCGCAGAGCATGGCTGAGGATATCCACCTTCACGGCAGATACCCAGCACAAATTGGCAGACTTCCCCTTCTTGGGGACTGACCTGTTCAGCCCTGGAGTGGAAGGCCACCTCCAGCGGATCGAAAAGTCCAACGCTACCCTGGACTCTGTCAGCTCTGCCCAGAAGGACAAGGGCCGTCGTCAGCAACATAAGTCCTTTCGCCCTTCTGCGGCACGTCCGGCCCAGCAACACCAGCATCAGGGCCAGCAGGCTCGCGCTTGGCACCCCAAAGCCAAGCCTGCGGCTTCCTCTAACAGGAAGCAGGGAGGAAAATGCCCAGGCGGTCCCTCGGCCGGTCCCTCCTCCAAGCCTGCCCAGTGACTGGTTGAGGGGTGTTGCCCCCAGCCTCGTCGCTCCCCCCATGTTCCCCCCCATGGGAGGATGGCTCCGCCACTTCCTTTCTGCCTGGTCCACTATCACCACGGATCGCTGGGTGTTGGAGGTGGTAGGAAAGGGCCTGCCTCTGGAGTTTGAGCAGGCCCCGCCCTTCCGAGCCGTCGCCCCGTGGGGGGGCTACGGGGTCCGCAGCCTCCCTGTCGGCTCATCAAGCCGACATTGCCCTGCTCCTTGAAAAGGAGGTGATCAGGAAGGGGGCGGACCCTCCACCAGACCTGGGGTTTGTGTCCAGGTACTTCCTGGTCCCGAAACGGATGGGGGGCTGGCACCCCATTCTAGAGCTGCACGACCTAAACAGGTTCCTAAGGTCTTGAACCTTGAGGATGGTCACTCTGGCTCAGATCATTCCATCCTTGGAATGAGGTATGTGGTTCTGTTCTCTGGACCTTCAGGACACGTTCTTTCACGTCCCAATCCGTCCGTCCCACCAGATAGTCCTCCGATTCAGGGCAGAGGGATCCCTCTACGAGTTCCGGGCCATGCCCTTCGGCCTTTCTCTAGCTCCCAGGGTCTTTACCAAATGCATGGCAGTGGTGACAGCATTCCAGTGGCGCCGAAGGGTCCGGGTGTACCCCTACCTGGACGACTGGCTGATTGCGGCCTCCTCCAGAATGGAGGTGGAGCGGTCCAGGGATCAGGCCCTCCAGGTTTGCTCTCAAGTTGACCTCCTCATCAACGAGGCCAAGTCGGAACTTGTGCCAAAGCAGGTGATACAATTCATCGGGGCAGAGCTCTACTCTACGAGCCAGAGCACGGCTCCCGGAGGACAGGGCCGCGGTTCTTTCCTCCTTTGCCCAATCATTTCAGGTTGGGCAATTGCACCCTGCCTGGAACTTCCTGCACCTCCTGGGCCTCATGGCGGCCTGCACCAGCATGGTCCATTGGACCCATTGGTACATGCGTCCCCTACAATGGGGAATTGGCCAGCCAGTGGTCACGGCACTCTGATCCTTTGGATCAGCTAGTGACAGTGACCCAGGGGATGTGGAATGCTCTCCAGTGGTGGACCGTTCCAGCTCATCTGCAGGAGGGCATCCCATTTGTCCACCCTGAGCCAACAGTCTCTCTATCGACCAATGCCTCTCTGGTGGGTTGGGGTGCCCATCTGGGGAAGCACAGAGCGCACGGCCTCTGGTTCCCTCGGGAGTCACAATGTCACATCAACCTGCTGGAGCTTTGAGCGGTTCATCTAGGCCTCACCGCCTTCGCTCCATTTGTACGGGGTCAAGTGGTCCAGGTCCAGACAGACAATGCCATGACCATGTACTACCTAAACCGCCAGGGCGGGACGCTCTCCGCATTTGGCCCTCATCGCAGCCTGGGCGGATCTCCTTGCCATCCATATGGCAGACCTCCACCATTCTGGCCGATGCCCTAAGCCGGATAGGGGCTGTGTCCCACGAGTGATCTCTCCTGCCGGAGGTAGTACAAGATCTGTTCTCCCACTGGGGCATGCCTCAGATGGACCTGTTTGCCTCCAGGGAGAATGCAAAGCTGAGACTGTTTCATGCCTGCCCCCCTCAGCAGGGCTAGCTGCAGGGGGATGCCTTCTCGAGGCCGTGGACCCTGGGCCTCTTTTATGCCTTTCTCATTTCCCTTGATCTACAAGGTGCTCCTCAAGGTGAGGAGGGACAAGGTGCAGGTGATTCTGGTAGCCCCAGACTGGCCCCGCCAGTTCTGGTATCCAGATCTCCTCAGTCTCAGCCCCAGGCTCCTGAGGCGGCTTCCAGCCCGCCCGGACCTGATCTCAGTCAATCAGGGGAAGGTATTCCATCCGGACCTTCAATCCCTGCACCTGACGGCCTAGTTCCTGAGCAGCTAGAGTTCCAGGCCTTGGGTCTTTCCGACGAGGTCCTCAACGTTGTTGAGGAGTCCTGTAAGGAGTTGACCAGGAAATGCTACACCTTCAAATGGAAGAGATTCTCTGTTTGATGTCAGGGCAAGGGCCTGGACCCTTCCTCTTGTTCCTGGGCAAGCATTCTGGACTACCTGTGGTCCCTTTCTCAGCAAGGGCTTCAGTCGATGACCCTTAAGGTGCACCTGGCAGCCATCTCTGCTTACCGGGCGCGGGCCGGGAAGCAGTCGGTGGCACAGGAGAAGGTGGTTGGGTGCTTTTTCCAAGGCCTTGCTCACATATCCCCTCCAGTACGAGAACCTCCACCTCTGTGGGATCTACTGCTGGTATTGGCTAAGCTCATGGGCAAGTCATTCGAACCGATGCACAGGTGTGACATCTCTCACCTGTCGTGGAAGACTGCCTTCTTGGTGGCTATCACGTCAGCCAGAAGGATGGGAGAGCTCCAGGCGCTCTCCATCGAGTCTCCTTATGTGATCTTCCACAGGAACAAGGTTGTCCTGTGCCCCCACCCGAAATTCCTTCCGAAGGTGGTGTCAGAGTTTCACCTTAACCAGGTGTTGACTGTGCCGGTGTTCTACCCCAGTCACCTCGGAGGCGAATATGGGCTCCATGCTGGACCCTAGAAGGCACCGCTTATTACAGCAAGCAGGCGGCTGAAGTTCGGGAAGAGTTAGCCAGCTGTTTGTCACCTACGCTGAAGCCGCACCTGGCAAACCTGCAGCCAAGCGGACGATAGGCAGGTGGGTCACCTCCTGCATAGATCTCTGCTATAGGTTGGCGGGCATGGAGCCTCCGAGAGGGATGAGAGCTCATTCTACCTGCCATACTGCTGCATCAGTGGCTGCTTCTCGGGATGTCCCTATCCAGGAAATCTGCAGGGCTGCTACCTGGAAGTCAGCACACACCTTCATTACCCACTACCACATCGACCTTGAGTCACGCCAGGATGCTGGTTTTGGGGCCTCTGTTCTGCAGTCATTATTCCCTAAGGAGGGGGTGTGTGCCTTGCCTCCCTCCTCCCGGCGAACTGCTGGCAGTTTGCCAGACAGTGTGGATGAACAACATATCCATGTCACTAGCAATACAGGTTACTCACCTGTAACAGGAGTTCTAGGAATGGTATATGTTGTTCATCCACGACCTACAACTTCCAGTGGGCTAGATCTGGTGTCCAGGGGCGGAGCCGAGAGTTTTACTACCTGGGTAGGTAGGAGCCAGCTTGAAGACCTTCCGGCAAGATTTAAAGCGGCAAGGAACCTGCCGGACAGTGTGGATGAGCAACATATACCATTCCTAGAACTCCTGTTACAGGTGAGTAACCTGTATTTCTTGAATATGAGATCTATGAAAGTTTCCTGGACTAAGAAACTGGAAAACATCACCAGCAGATATTGGGATTCTCATTATAAATCAACTTTTTTGGAAGCCATCCCAATCAAAGTAAGTACAGCTAAGAAATTCTACAAGCTGTGACTTGGGGAGTGCAAACTGAATCCACATTTCCATCTACCTTGTTGCTAAAGGGATCTGCATGTCTTTGAGAACCATTCACAACTATTTAAACAAAGGGAAGACACTGACAAAGGGTTTTAATTCCTGCATATGTCCCAGGAATTTAACACATCCTTTGTCTTGTTACTGTAGATCAAACAGTTTACTGGTCCTTTTCCTGTGGATTTGATTATTTTACATCATTTGGCAATGGGCAAATCCTCCCTCTGGAGGCACACCACCAAAACTGATCTGTCCCTGCTCATGTGTGAGCCTTGGCCACATCTAGCCACATCATATACTATTCCAATGTTGCATTTTCGACATTACCACCTGGCATACTACTGTTCAAAAAAGAAACGCAACCTCTCTCTGAACTCCGCCTATGCACCCTGAAACTTGTGCTCCTCCTGCTGCTATCAGGGACTGTTCACTCTAACCCTGGACCAAACGCCTCCAACCAAAACAAACCAGCAGGCACTCTCTCAATCATGTGCCTGAACATCTGCAGTTTACTTCCGGAGCTTGATGCACTGCAAGCCTTTACCACCCAACACAACCCGGATATTCTTTCAGTAGTTGAAACTTGGCTCACTCCAAAGATTCCTGATCAGACAATCGCCCTTCCTGGCTACAATGTCTTCTGGGTTGGTCGTAAGTCCAAAAGGGGTGGAGGGTGTGCCTTATATGTGAAAGAACTTTCTGAGGACACCCCATTGATTCCAATCTTCCAGCAACTCCTGCTCAGATTTTTCCCATCAGACTCCTATTAGGCACCCACAATAAGGCCCTCACAGTTGTCACTGTTTACATACCTCCTAAGGAACAGGGATCTGGTCTAACCATTGTCCTTGACTTTGTCAAACCCACCCATCGGACTCTGAAATCATCCTTCTTGGTGACTTTAACATTAATTGGCTCTCAGCTGAAGGTGGGTCATTTAAGGACTCTGTTCTATCAGCTAACCTGACTCAAATGGCTGATTATGCAACCAGAAAGAACTACAGAACTGGGACCTGCACCTTACTCGACTATATCCTAACCACCCCTCTCGGATCACGAAAACCTCAGTTTTCCCTGACACACTCAGTGACCACTCTCCCATCAGCTTTACCTGGTCAAACAAATTCTATAAGCCCCCTCCAAAAATCACCAGCAGAGTCCTACCCCACCTCAAATCGCACCTCCGTGTGCAGGACTGGTCCCCAATCTTCAAGGCAACAGATACTAATACTGCACTGGAGCAATTTATTCACATTTTCAATTAAGCCTGTAATAAATGTGCCCCCCTCAAAAAGCGTAAAGTTAAATTGCTCAGTAACCCTTGGCTGTCAGGAGACCTCCTAAAAAAAAAATCCAGGGACCACCTCTGGGAACTGGCTAGAAACTCTGGTAAGCAACTCGCCATCTAGAATTATAAACGGGCATGGAATTACTGCACCAAATCCATTCGGCAACAGAAATCTGACTACTATAAAAATGCCCTCACTAACTCCTGGGGAAGTGGGAGGGATTTCTGGAAAAACATTAAAGATGTCACTGGGAAGCAGTCAAAATCTTCGCCGAATATACTCGCACAAATGGGCACACTACACTCAACCCTAAAACTATTGCGAACACTTTTAACATCGCATTCACTAACCTTGGCAGTGTTCTCCCCTCTGACTTCTTCCAAGGTGTGTCAACTCCCAACCCGCAACTCCTCCACCCATGCCTGTCACCCACCTTTCTACTTTAAAGCACTAAAGAAACATCAAGTCCGAAACTACGTTGCCAAAGCCATCAGCAAATCTAGAACAGGAAATGACACACTTGACCTCAAGCTACTGGCCCTAACGCTTGACAAGGTACTTGGGGCCCCTCACCAAGATCTTTAATCTCTCTCTTTCCCTTAGCCAATTCCCAGACAAATGGAAAATGGCCACTGTTATCCCAATTCACAAAAGTGGTGAGAAGACTGACCATGCAAACTTCTGCCTGTCTCCATTCTGCCTCCCCTGTCGAAGGCACTGGAACGTATAGTAGCAGACCAACTTACTGAGCATCTGGACAATTATAATATTCTCTGTAAACAGCAACATGGCTTTAGAAAAGGTCATAGTACATGCTCTGCCTTACTTGAATTCACCGGCTCCATACACAGCTCCCTCGACAATGGACAACTAACTGGTGCTATTTTCATCGACCTGACCAAAGTCTTTGATACTGTCCACCACTCCCTCCTGCTGAGCCAACTAAAAAATGCTGGTCTCCCCAATGATTCAATCTCTTGGTTCAAAAGCTATCTTGAAAACTGCTCCCAGCGTGTAAAAATCGGGGATGTGCACTCAGATTCCAAACCTGTCCTCTCTGGAGTCCCCAGGGTTCAATACTGGGCCCCCTACTCTTCAGCCTATTCCTTAACATCCTACCGGACTCCTGCACTGAACATATCACCCTGTATGCCGATGATGCAGTAATCCTTCCCACACACACCAGGACCCGAAGAAATTGCAAGAAAATCTCCAACTCTGCTTCTCCTTGGTTGAGAATTGGTTCACAAAGCACAAACTGATCCTTAATCAAAAAAAAACCAAGGCTATGATCTTCAGCAGCTCCCATAATAAACATAAGCACTTCCAACTCTCCGTTATCACCAGACAAGGTGCTGCACTGGAACAGGTCAAAAAATTTAAATACCTCGGTATCACCCTTGACCCTCACCTCTCCTACACTGCCCACATCGACCATGTCACCAAAGCCGCTAACTCCCGGCTAGGCCTGCTATTCTGTCTTAGGAAACACCTGACACCCGAAGCCCTCACTGTTGCTGTCCAGAGCTCCATCATATCCATAATTGATTATGGCATTATCATTTATGGCTCTGCTACAACCACCGCACTCAAACGTGTCTCCACCACCTAAACAAGGCCTGTCGACTTGTCACTGGCTCCCAACACCTAACTCACACATGTGACCTCTATTCTCAAACTGGAAGGTTGAATCTTGCCAATCGAATAAAACATCAAACTTGTATTACTACTAAGAAAATCTTGCTGGGCCTTGCCCTGCCCCCGGAGTCTGTGCCCTCATACAACCGAGAATCCACACCCGCCATACCAGGGGATCGAAACCTCAGTGTCTGCAAATCCCGCATTGTCGCACAACACAAGGCCAAAGATCCTTTGCTTACCAGGCCGTTAGTTGGTACAACGGTCTTCCCAATGACATCTCATCCTCACTATCGCTCAGCACTTTTAAGACTCGGCTCTACCTAACACTCACTGCCTCCAATCTCTATGACTGTTGTGGCTAAACGAATCTTTTGGTTCCATAGCTGAAGATGCCCTTTTGGATCCACATCTACTCCTGTACTTTGCCAGCACCCCCCCCATCTTCACCTCCCCTGCTGGCCCATGATAAATGCCACCCAGCTGCACTACCTCTATTCTTACCCGCCTTCAACCTCTCCTCTCGCTGTCCTCCCTCACCTACCTCCTCTTTTCTCCCATCCACTTAGTCTCCCTGATTTCACCCTCCTCCTTTCCCCCTCCCAAAGTTTCATCTTATTGTTCTTTTTTCCCCTACAAGGTTGTTATCTTTGCTTATGTTTGTCTCAATTGTACCAATCATGTGGAACCTTTGTAAAAGATCCTCAGCGCAAAGGTATTTGTAATCCTAGAACAAATAAAAGAAAAAAATAATTTGTTTATTAATCTTTTGTGTGGGATTGTGTCACATGCCTTGCTAAAGTCTAGTTAGGCCATGTCCACAGCCCCTCCCTGGTCTAATACTTTGGTCACCCAGTCAAATAAATTTTATTTATTTAGCTTTTGGTTACCAAGTAAGTACACTAGACAAATCACATGCCAATTTTCAGGTATGACCCAGGAGAGTACAGGTAGAAAAAGAACCTACAGAGCACAACCTGACACTAGTAAGGCAGATACACTAAAACAAGAGGAGCAAAAACATACATAGGCGATAACTCTGTTTACAACAGTAGTACACTCAAATATAATTCAATACAGAGTCATTATGAACATATAATTGATTAGATTCATCTGACATGACCTTCCCACTGTGAATCCATGCTGCCTTGGGTCCTTTGCCCCACTGGCCTCTAGGTACTCAACAGTTCTTTCCTTCAAAAGTGATTCCATAATTTTCCCTACCACTGAGGTCAAACTGACAGGTGTCTAGTTTCCTGCCTCTGTCTTGCTCCGACTTTTGTGAAGGGGAATCCCATATCTTACTTCGAGAAACAGCTCTTGCAGTAGGTTACACCATTAGGACTGAAGCCGGCAGGCGCCAGGACCCCATGAAAATTTTCTAGCTAGCAGTATTCATCAGGGACCACCTCCGATGTCAGTCCCGGCCCCGACATCAGACGCAGTACCTAAGGAGGCGGTCACCCAGAATCCCCAGTTCTTTTCCTGCCGTCGACCCGCCAGCATCGGCCTCTCGGTCTCTACCTAGCGCATGATGACTTAGAACTTCAAGAGTTTCTCCAAATTAATGTCCTCTCCAACTCCTTCACTTGAGGGACACCTTTCCAAGTGTCTGCGGAAAACAGATCCCTTTTAAGGATCCTCATTCCTCATGTGTGCGGTGCTTAGGACCAGACCACGACACCAAGGCCTGCACTTTCTGCCAAGGGTTCAACAACTGCACCAGGATCCGCCGTCAGAAAGCACTTCAGACTTACCTGCTGGAAGAAAGACTTAGTAGGATGGACCAAGAACCTTCCTCCAGGGGCCATGCTTCTTCCAAGGCCCATAAACACCAGGACAAACACCGGGATAAAGCAAGGTCCAGATCCACAAACCGGGCCTCGGACTCCTGTAGCTCAGGCTCCACCAGGTCGGACCACTCTCCCTTCAGGGCTCGTTCTCAGCCCCCTTCGGTCAAAGTCCGAGCCTCAGGCGGCTCTTCGACTCTCCAGCCCATCAAGACTTCAAGGCCCTCGTCTTCCTCCACTCCCTCTCGGGCCTCTTCCAAGTCTTCTGAATGCCATAAGTCTCCCTCATCGACCCGGCGTCAGAACCCCGACTCCAGGTCGGTCTCCCAGCCTCCCAGAGGTCCAGATCCACCACCCAGGAAGACTAAAGACCTGACGTCCCTAAAGCGGACACCGGACCTGACATCAGCCAAGCATACAAAGTCGACCAGGTGTTTGCTGGAGCCGCAGACACCAGCCAGGCACCAGTCGCCAGCCGGGCATTCACCAGACCCGAAGACATCAGCCAAGCGACCGACGTCGGCCTGTCATTCACTAGAGCTGAAGACCGGCCCCCCCAATCACCAGTGGACACTGGTCACAGGGATTCAACAGAGATACAACACTGTTCAAGACCAGGCGGGCAACACTAGATGCTGGGCCCCCGAGGGAACCTTCGCCCACCCCGGAGACACCCACGGATCCGACGCCCAACCCTGGCGACAGACCACCAGCGCCAGGACAGTCTTCGGGCATGAATCTGCAAGAAGTAAAGGACCTCTTTACTTTCTGGTGGGACACCATCCGAAAGGATGTGGTCCCTGTAAAACCTCCTCCACCTGCTAATCCTTCACCTCCTATGCCCGCCCCTCCACCACAGGGGCCAGCAGGACGACCACCAACCCCTAAGGGGCAGACTCCAACTCCCGGGGTAGATCCAAGGATTGGAGAAGGCCTCCCTCAAGATCTACATCAGGGTCTCCCAGCCCCAAGCGACCCAGATGTCGTCGGTATACTCCATCAGGGGAGGACTCCAGATCTTCTTCTCCACTCAGCATCCCATCACCTGACCCTCATGACCTGCCCAGGTCTCCTCCGGATGATCCCTCTTTCTCTGAGATCATGAGGCACATCCAGGACAACATGGGATGGGATGGGATGCTGAAGACCTCGACCCCAAAAGACAGTGCCTTGCCTGTTATCTTCGACAGAAAGCCCCAAAGCCTGTGGTAGTGCTACCCTTGGTGGACATCTTTGCAGACGTCACCAAGGCTGTGTGGAAGCGTCCGCACTCCATTCCTGAGGTGTCAAAGAAAGCTGACCACCTGTACAAGGCCCCGAGAGAGGACCAATACTTGGCTCAACAACCTCTGGCAGACTCCCTGTTCATTACGGCCTCACATGACCAGTCCCAAAGACCGCAACACATGAGCACACAGCCACCGTACCAGGAATCCAAACAATTGGATGCCCTGGGGAGACGCATGTATGCGGCTGCTACATGCTCCATCAGGTCCCTGAACTACCTAACCCACACGATACAGTTTCAGAGCGCCCTGTGGAAACAGGGCCAGGACCTGGTCGATAAACTTCCGGATGGTGATCAGAAGGTGGAGCTTCTAAACCTTCTCCACACAGGGTCTGATGTGGGTACCCAAGTACTACGAGCTGCATATAATTCTGCGGACTCGTCCACCAGAGCTGCAGCTTCAGGCATCTGTCTCGGCGACACTCTTGGCTCCGTGTCTCCAGCTTCACCCCGGATGTACAGAAGAACATTCTTGATGTCCCCTACAACGGCAAAGTACTCTTTGGTGAACCCTCGGAGAAGGTTATCACCAAACTCCAGGATGCTGGGAAGGCAGTCAGGACTGTACAGACCATGTACAGATCCAGGCCTGGTTCCTTTCGTAGGAACCAAAGCTGTTTTCACAGCCGGCAACAAAGGGGCACCTTTCAGTGGAAAACCCAGGCTAAGTCGTCCTCAGGCAGAGCCCAACGCTACACTAAACGGCCCAGCCTGCAGGGACCAGTACTGCCACAGCATGACTCCTTCATGGCCCCTGCCCCTCCTCTGGATCAATGGGCACAAAAGGTCGGGGGTCGCATCGCTCGCCACTTTTTATTGTAGCAGTCGAATACCACCGACCGGTGGGTTCTCCAATTGGTCAAGAAAGGTCATTTCATATAATTTCTCGACCACCCACTGGCAAGACCTCCCCTGCTTTCCCGTTACTCGGGTCAGCACGCCCTGCTCATACAGCAAGAGGTGCTCGCGCTTCAGGGAAAAGAAGCGATGGAGCACATACCATGGAACCAGAGGAGTGCAGGGTATTATTCTCACTTCTTTCTGGTTCCCAAGAAAACAGTGTACCTCCGTCCGATACTGGACCTCAGCGACCTCAGCGAGTCGGTCCTGTACAAATGCTTCCGCATGGTGACCCTCCCAGGTCTGATTCCCATGCTTAAGCAGGGTGCCTTTCTAGCGTCCTTAGACATGCAGAATGCTTACCGGCATATAACCATTGCTCAAGCGCACAGGAAGTTTCTGCACTTCGAGTTTCAGGGCCGCCATTATCAGTTCCGAGCCCTCCTTCGGACTGTCATCGGCACCTTGAGTATTCACGAAGTGTATGGTGGTCGTAGCGGTGACTCTGAGGAGACAAGGCCACTACGTGTTCCCCTACCTGGATGACTGGCTTCTCATGGTGCCCTCTCGGGAGGCCTTGATGTCCGCCATTCATTATACTCAGTCTCTGTTCGAGATGCTGGGCATCATGAGCAATCAAGAGAAGTCACGTCTGGTTCCGTCACAGACTCTGCAGTTCATAGGTGCAGTTCTGGACACTGTCCAGGGGAAGGCTTTTCTTCCCCAGGACAGAGCGGAACATATCAGATCCCTCATCAGGGACAGTTTGGTGAAGAAGACCATTCCTGCCAGATTGATCCTTTGCCTGCTCGGACACGTGGCTGCGGCCATTGCAACAGTCCCGCTTGCTCGTCTCCACATGCAGGTCACCCAGTGGATGTTACGGGTCCAATGGGATCAAAAGCAAGACCATCTGCAGCTCCCAATCCGGATCACGAAGGCCGTAATCCGGGATTGGCAATGGTGGCTAGATCCGAATACTCTATCAGCTAGGGTCCCCTTCATTATGCCATCTCTGTGACACTCTCCACAGATGCCTCAGGGCTCGGATGGGGTGCACACCTCGACGGTGCCCAGTCTCGGGGCCTGTGGACAGCCCAAGAGACTCATCTCCACATAAATATCCTGGAAATGAGAGCAGTTCTTTATGCCCTGCAGGCCTTCCAGTCGGAAATTCCACCGGGTACTCTTCTGTTACAGACAGACAATTCCATGGTGATGTAGTACCTCAACAAACAAGGAGGCACCCATTCCTACCTGTTTTGCAGGGAGGCCATGAGGGTGTGGGATTGGGTTTTGCAACACGGCACAAACCTCATTGCTGTTCATGTCCCAGGAGTGAACAATGTCATTGCAGATGACCTAAGCCACTCTCAGGCCAGAGTCCACGAGTGGGAACTACTCCAGGAGGTAGTAGAGGATCTGTTTCGCAGATGTGGTACACCAGAGTTAGACCTTTTCGCGTCCCCATCCAACGAAAAACTGCCCAATTTTTGCTTGCTAGATCCAGGGCCTGGTGTTTTCTGGTGAGACGCGTTGTCCCTCTCCTGGGCAGGCAGATTCCTCTATGCCTTCCCCTCTTTCCGTTGATCCAGAGGGTTCTTCTGAAACTTCGCAGAGAGCAAGCGACGCTGATACTTATAGTGCCGTTCTGGCCCAGGCAGATCTGGTTCCCTCTACTACATCAGCTATCCCGGGAACCTCCGGTGCCTCTCCCAATCATCTCTCACTTGTCTCAGGAGGAGGGCTCCTTGGTCCATCTGGACCTTCATTCACTGAGCCTGCATGCTTGGCTCCTAGAGACAGCCATTATGTGACACAGGGTCTCGCAAGAGGTAACTGACGTTCTGGTGGCCGCAAGAAAACCGGCCACTCATGCTACTTATGCCATGAAATGGCACCGTTTTTGCCTATGGGCTCAAGCACGGGGGGGTTCGCCTCTAGACTGTCCAGAAAAGCCAGTCTTGGACTACCTCCTGCCTCTTTTTCAGACAGGCTTGGCTTACTCCTCGATCAAAGTACACCTCTGTGCCATCTCAGCCTATCACATTCCTATAGGCCAACGCACCATATCTCAGTTGGACATGGCACGAGCCTTCCTGAGAGGTATTCTCCACCTTAGACCTCCGATTAAGGATCCAATTCCGACATGGGATCTACCCTTTGTCCTGGAGCAGCTTACGCTGCCACCCTTTGAACCAGCTGCAGATTGCGAGCTACATCTTCTTACTTGGAAGACTTTGTTTTTAGTTGCCGTTACCTTGGCCAGAAGAATTTCTGAACTCCATGCACTCATGTGCAAAGAGCCTTATTTGGTTTTTCACCAAGACAGGGTATCCCTACGGACTAATCCCAAGTTTCTGCCTAAAGTGGTCTCGGCTCTCACCCTTAATCAGGACATCGATCTACTAGTGTACTTCCCCAACTATTCTAATCGAGGAGAGGCCCTATTGCACACCCTAGATGTCTCCGATACTACCTGACCAGAACCAAACACCACCAAAAATTGGACCAGCTTTTTGTCTCATAGAAACATAGACTCTCTGCCCACAGCATGATGGGAGCTCCTGTTTCCAAGCAGTCGCTATCCAGGTGGCTCATTCAATGTATCACGTTCTGTTACCAGAAGCGCAACAAACCCTTACCGGGTGCGGTCAAAGGTCATTCCACAAGGGGGGGTGACTACCTCCTTTGCGGCCCTAAAGAATGGGTCCACCTCGGCCATCTGTGCTGCAGCTACTTGGAGCTCTGTGCACATTTTCATCAGGCATTATAGCCTGGATGTTGCAACGAGGCGAAGAGCAGGTTTTGGTCTAGCAGTCCTTCAAGGACTTCTGTCCTAGGCTTTGGTTCCATTAAGGATTTCTACCTTCCCTCCTTCCAGTGGTGTGGGATTTCCATTATTGCTTGGGAATCAGTCCTAATGGTGTAACCTGCTGCAAGAGCTGTTTCTCGAAGTAAAATAGTACAGTTATGTAAGAACTTACCATTACAGTAGATCTTCGAGAACAGCTCTTGCAGCAGGTACTTTACCTCCCACCATCCCCGCTGGAGGTAGATTCTAGTTCCAATATCTTTCTCCTAGAATCAAGGATTTTCAGCATCACTCTGCCATTTGATGGCGGATCCTCAGTCTTCTCTTCTGTCATCCAGCGGCCGGGAGACTCCGGTGGGAGAACTGGGGATTCTGAGAGACCGCCTCCTTATGTACTGTGTCTGACAGGGGCAGGACCGACGTTTGAGGCAGTCCCCGCTGAATACTGCTAGCTAGAAAATTTCCGTGGGGTTCTGGCGCCTGCCGGCTTCAGTCCTAATGGTGTAACCTGCTGCAAGAGCTGTTCTCGAAGATCTACTGTTACGGTAAGTTCTTACATAACTGTACTTTACCCTCCTCCGGTACCGCACCATCCTCCCATGATTTGTTAAAAAGAGTACTCAATGGTGTTACTAGCTCTCCCCTTAGTTCTTTTAGAATTCTGGGGTGAATCCCATCAGGCCCCATTGCTTTGTCCACCTTCAGTTTTAGGAGTTCTTTCAGAACCCTTTCTTCTGTGAAAGAAGTGATATTGCCCCCCCCCAATCCAGAGTGCTTCTATTGACTGGATAAGGTACCTCCCTCCTCTTCCTTTGTGAATACTGAGCAAAGTATTCATTCAGTATCCTCTTTTTCACTGTCCTCTGGCCACCACCCTCAGTTTATTCAGCCTCAGTATCCTCCCTTTGACTTTCTTCTCCCTAATGTACCTGTAAAGGTTTTATTCCCCTTCTTAACCAAGTTGGCTATCTTTCCTCGGTTTGGGCCTTTGCTATTCTGGCTGCCTTCCCTGCTTCCTTCTGCTTTAACTGGTACAGTTCTCTGTCCTGCTACTTCTGTTTTCCTATACTTCCTGAATGCTATCTTTTCTCCCTAACCTTCCCTGCCACCTCTTTCGTGAACCATAGTGTTTTTTTTTTTCGCTTTGATTTATTTACTTCACACAAAGAGCTTGTTGCCTCTGTGATGGCAGTTTTGATGTTTCCCCATTGTTGTTCCACCCCACCTTCTTGCCTGTTTGCTAGTGCTTTTCTGAGGCACTCTGCCATTTTGACAAAGTCAGCCCTCCTGAAGTCCAGTACCTTCACTTTTGTATGGCTTGACTCTACAGATGAGTTTATCATAAACCACACTGTTTGGTGGTCACTTGTTCCCGGATGGCTACCCACTTCTAGATCTGAGATCCAATCTCCGTCCCCATTTGAAAGAACCAGTTCTAAGATTGCTCCCTCCTGAGTGGGTTTCAACACTAGCTGTCTGAGGCATGCCCCCTGTAGAGCATTGAGAATGGCCCTGCTCTTGGATGTGGCTGCAGCAAAGGTGCTCCAGTTAACATCTGGCATATTCAGGTTCCCCATCAGCAATATCTTCCCTTTCTCTGCCATTCTAAGGATGCCTTCTATCATTTCCTTGTCCATTTCCTCCCCCTGAGGGGGTGTCTGTATACAACCCCTGTGTGGATTGTGGTGCCATTTCCAGTCTCCAAGTTGACCCACAGTACCGCCTCTCTTCCCTGCTTACCCTTTAGTTCTGTTGCTTTGCTCCCTTCCCTTACATAGAGAGCTTCTCCTCCTCCTCTTCTACCCTCCCTGTCCCTCCTGTAGATTGTGTACCCTGGTATGCTGACATCCCAGTCATGGTTCTCTGTGTACCATGTTTCTGTGACTGCCACAATATCCAAGCATCCCTCTTCCATCAAGGCCACCAGTGCACGGAGCTTGTTACCTAGACTATGGGCATTGGTACTCACCCTCCATTTTTTGATGACCTTACCCCTTTTTGGCCCATCCCTGTCCTTACTGCCTTTGTCTTTCTCCATTCACCCCATTGACTTCTCTGTCTTGGTGTTTACCTCACTAACTACCCTGATTTTTTTTGGGGGGGGAGAGCTAGGATTTCCCTTCTCCTTTTCAGTGCCTCCCCACTTAGCTACTTTAAATGCTTGCCAATAAATCATTTAAACCTGTCACCTAGTATCCTGGTTCCCTTCCTGGACAGATGCAGACCATCGCACCAGTATAGGTCTGCATCTCTCCAGGTGGACCCCCAGTCCCCAATGAAGCCAAAACCCTGAACTTTGCACCAGTTTTTCAACCACTGATTAAATCCTGGTGCAGAGCACCTAGCCACACCCATGCCTTAGACAGGCACTCCGAGAAGGTTCTCGTGCAAAAGCACGTCCAAGGCCCTCCCAACTCACAAACTCTCTTCCTGCACTGCTCTGATCCCTTTCCCAGCCAGGTCATTTGTCCCTAGGTGGACAACAACATCCAGCTCCCTCCCCCTTGCAGCTGCTCCCGTGATCCTGAGGAGCGGACTCTGTTTCAGACATCCCCTCTGCCTCTTGGGGATGGCTCAGATGAGCCATTTGGTTGATGGCCAGCTCTCATGGTGCAGTGACATCTCTGCACCCTTTCTGCTGTACTTATGGTGTGGGGGAGCCCCTTGGTGTTTGTACTGCCTTCTGTGCTAGTTCAGCCTCCTGGAATGCTTTTGCCAGCACCGATGGGCCCAGCGCCAGACAGTGTGTCCACCTTAGCCACTGATTCGGTCTTTTCCATTTGAGTTTGAGGTCAGCAAGGGTGCAATCCAGGTCTCAGTGATGAAAGTGAGAACTACCTTCCAGTTGCAGAGGAAATTCTGCCTTCTCAGCTTGTACTAGTTAAAGGAGAAAGTTACTAGCCCAGTAAAAAATATCTACCAGCGTTTGAATGGTGGGCTGGTGGCCATTTTGACCCTTGAAGCAGGAAGGCACTGCACCCTCCCTCAAGGGTTGGGCTGTAAATCTCCCCGTCCCCGCAGCACGAGAGTTCACACGGAGTCGACTTTTATAATTGTAGTAAAGAATAAATGCATCAAGATAAAGTAAACAAGGTTTATTTATGAAATAATCTGACCAGAAGTACACCAGACAAACTTGTTTTGCTAGTATAATCTGTTTATAGAGATAACTTCATGTATTCAAATCATTGGTAATGATTTTTCTAAGTCACACACAAAATACAATCAGGAGTAGTAAAACAAACTACCCATAAGCCCTTGCAGCTGAGGACATTTTAATTTTACATAAAGATTGTCCCTCCCTCAGTGAGTGAATATAGCCACATATGGTACATGGCAAGATGTTTTATCATGGTCACCCTTTGCACAGGCTGCACAACACTGTTTTAACACCATCCTCTGGACTTTTCACCTTTTACTTTATTTTAAGTAGAACTTAGGAAGTGTGACCTTTTGGAGATGTTGTGCCTTCTTTGTTGTCTCCACTAATCGATGCTGCACATTCTTAAAATGAATAAGGATGGCTTCCCCAGTGTTACTGTTTTCAAGTGCCACAGCAAACTACTAAACAGTGTAATACTGAGAAGCTGTCCTTAGCTAGATTCGCTAATAGGAGAGGAAGCAAGTGATTATTAGTTTTTTCCCATTAAATGGAAGAAATTAATACAGATACTTTAAACATGCCTCAGCTTTCCCTGTTCCAAAACATCACATTTAAAAACAATCTACAGAGCACTCTCAAAACACTGAGTGATGACTGTTTGTCATCAACCAAGAGCGGAGAAGGCCACAGCAGGGAGGGAGGTGATCCCTCTGCCCAGGGCACTCTCAGGCCATCCATCTTGGCATCAACCATTCACAAAGCAGAGAAAGGGAATTCTGGAAAGAGTCTGCCCTCTTCTTTTCCTTCTCACTGATCCATGTTCAACACTGGAGCCATTGCAGATCCGTAGTCTCATGCCGCTTGACGTTGCCGTGTTTCTGGAACCCTTGTTAGACCAGTCGGTTTGGCTCTGAGATGAAATAAAAACAAAGAAAGTTATGGAAGCCCATCTTTAAAAAAAAAAAATGAAACATTTCATTTTTGGGGTACTACTTATTCTCTAAGTTGGTGTCTCCTTCCACATTCTGCTGCTTGCCTGCTATATACCCCATACAACACCCCAAGCAGCAGAATTTGCTGTCTCCTTTAGTCTTCTGCTGCCTGGTGTATGTACTAGCTGTTCGATCACTCTCCATTGCAAGCAAAAAAAAAAAAAAAAACATGTTAAAGCGAGGTCCTTTCTGCCCATCTCTGGTCACCGTCCAGATGGAAGTGAAAGACTCTGTGGCACTGTTTAAAGAAGAGTAGATGAGTTCCCCAATGTCATGGTCAACATTCCACCTGTCAGTAAAAGACAGGTACATGTAACCCACACCCCAGGACGTGCCTGGAAACAAGCAATCACAGACTGGTGTCTTTTCTGATCTACAGTTTACAAAAAAAATAATTAACTAAAAGATCCATGGCATAAGACACAAGTCTGAGGCCGCGTACAAGCATGGCCTTGTTTTGCCTTCACCAAAAGCTGTCCAACAAAAACACATTGCTGTAGTTGTTGGTGGGGGGGAGGCAGGGAGAAGTTACCCCAGCAACTAAGATGCCATACAGATATGGCTGCCAGACATTTGCCTGCTAACATGCTCGTGCATGTCACCAGTGAAGGTCTGAGCACAGCACAGTGGCTATTACATGGCAGTGTGCCAAGAGCAGGGGTACTGCCGCTACAGTTGTGTCATCCCATAACTTCTGGATCACTTGGGGGGTGCTACTGGCATTTTTGTTTTGTTTTGCCACTCTGTTTTCCCTGGTGGCCCTTCCACCCACTCCCCTCAGTTGTGTTATGTCCCCGGTACTGAGTGACACTCTTCTCCCTAGCCCCATTTTGTGCCACTGACTGTCAGCACAGAGGTCTCATAACAATCTGGATCTTTTGCCAGCCCCTCTGGAGGCACGCAATCACTGTTTTGAGAGACCCCTGCTGCCTGCCTATTGTGCTTCTACAGGTAGAGGGTGTTGCAAAACTCTGACTGCTGTTGGGAGAGTTGTCAGGCTTTGAGCATGGCTCTGCTGCCTGTGGTTCCAAGGTGAGTACTCACCATATAGGCAAAGGTGTATGGCTCTGCTGCCCGTAGGCTGCAAGGTCAGTACTAACCATATAAGTAAAGGTGCATGGCTCTGCTGCCCGTAGGCTGCAAGGTCAGTACTGACCATATAGGTAAAGGTGCATGGCTCTGCTGCCTGTAGGCTGCAAGGTCAGCACTGACCATATAGGTAAAGGTGCATGGCTCTGCTGCCCGTAGGCTGCAAGGTCAGCACTGACCATATAGGTAAAGGTGCATGGCTCAGCTGCCCGTAGGCTGCAAGGTCAGCACCGACCATATAGGTAAAGGTGCATGGCTCTGCTGCCCGTAGGCTGCAAGGTCAGTACTGAACATCCACAGAAAGGTGCATGGCTCTGCTGCCTGTAGGCTGCAAGGTCAGTACTGACCATCCACAGAAAGGTACATGGATCTGCTGCCCGTAGGCTGTAAGATCAGTACTGACCATATAGGTAAAGGTGCATGGCTCTGCTGCCCGTAGGCTGCAAGGTCAGCACTGACCATATAGGTAAAGGTGCATGGCTCTGCTGCCCGTAGGCTGCAAGGTCAGTACTGAACATCCACAGAAAGGTGCATGGCTTTGCTGCCTGTAGGCTGCAAGGTCAGTACTGACCATCCACAGAAAGGTACATGGATCTGCTGCCCATAGGCTGTAAGGTCAGTACTGACCATATAGGTAAAAGTGCATGGCTCTGCTGCCTGTGGTTCCAAGGTCAGTACCGACCATATAGGTAAAAGTGCATGGCTGTACTACCCGTAGGCTGCAAAGTCAGTACTGACCATATATGTAAAGGTGCATGGCTCTGCTGCCCTTGGTTGCAAGGTCAGTACTGACCATATAGGCAAAGGTGCATGACTCTGCTGCCTATGGTTCCAAGGTCAGTACTGACCATATAGGTAAAAGTGCATGGCTCTGCTGCCCGTAGGCTGCAAGGTCAGTACTGACCATCCACAAAAAGGTACATGGATCTGTTGCCTGTGGTTCCAAGGTCAGTACTGACCATATAGACAAAGGTGCATGGCTCTGCTGCCCAGGGTTGCTAGGTCAGTATCGACTGCACAAGGAAAAGTGCATGGCCCTCCTGCCCATGGTTGCAAGGTCAGTATTGACTGCACATGGAAAGGTGCATGGTCTTGCTGCTCGTGGTCACAAAGTCAGTACTGACCACATAGTGAGAGGTGTTTGGTCCTGCAGGCCATGATTGCAAGGTCAGTGCTGAGCATCAAAGGAGATGTGCATAGTGCAGCTGGACAAGGTCGCAAGGTCTATAGCCAGCTCACAGAAAGGTGCATGGCCCTGCTGGACAAGGTCGCAAGGTCTATAGCCAGCTCACAGAAAGGTGCATGGCCCTGCTGGACAAGGTTGCAAGGTCTATAGCCAGCTCACAGAAAGGTGCATGGCCCTGCTGGACAAGGTCGAAGGTCTATAGCCAGCTCACAGAAAGGTGCATGGCCCTGCTGGACAAGTCATGAGGTCTATAGCCAGCTCACAGAAAGGTGCATGGCCCTGCTGGACAAGGTCGCAAGGTCTATAGCCAGCTCACAGAAAGGTGCATGGCCCTGCTGGACAAGGTCGCAAGGTCTATAGCCAGCTCACAGAAAGGTGCATGGCCCTGCTGGACAAGGTCGCAAGGTCTATAGCCAGCTCACAGAAAGGTGCATGGCCCTGCTGGACAAGGTCGCAAGGTCTATAGCCAGCTCACAGAAAGGTGCATGGCCCTGCTGGACAAGGTCGCAAGGTCTATAGCCAGCTCACAGAAAGGTGCATGGCCCTGCTGGACAAGGTCGCAAGGTCTATAGCCAGCTCACAGAAAGGTGCATGGCCCTGCTGGACAAGGTCGCAAGGTCTATAGCCAGCTCACAGAAAGGTGCATGGCCCTGCTGGACAAGGTCGCAAGGTCTATAGCCAGCTCACAGAAAGGTGCATGGCCCTGCTGAACAAGGTGCGAAGGTCTATAGCCAGCTCACAGAAAGGTGCATGGCCCAGCTGGACAAGGTCGCAAGGTCTATAGCCAGCTCACAGAAGGTGCATGGCCCTGCTGGACAAGGTCGCCCAGGTCTATAGCCAGCTCACAGAAAGGTGCATGGCCCTGCTGGACAAGGTCGCAAGGTCTATAGCCAGCTCACAGAAAGGTGCATGGCCCTGCTGAACAAGGTCGCAAGGTCTACAGCCAGTTCATGGAAAGGTGCATGCCCTGCTGAACAAATCACAAGGTTAGTAGCAATCACACAGGGAAAGGTGCATGGCCCTGCTGCCCATATTCACAGGGTCTGTAGGCCTTTGCCAGTGCCACCTCTCAGTCGAGGACCCTCTTACCCTGGGCATCCTGGAACTCGTGGAGCCCCTTGGATTGTGTCGCTGAGATGTGATGTGCCTTCAGCTCCTGTGGTAACCCCCCCAATCCTCATATCCATCTGCCTTCAGCTCCTGTGGCAGCCACCCCCCCAGTCCTCATATCCAGCCACCCATGATGGAGAGTAAGCCTGGGATGAACCAGGAAAGGATGGCCAATATTGCATTTGGCGGGGGGACCAGGGCACCATTTGCCCAGTTAGTGGCCATTTTTGTCCCATAAGTTACCGCCATGGTGTAACATGCAAGGCGCCCTCCTGCACATGCACAGTTGGCACCAGTATCAGCTGTGTCCCCACCCTTCATCAGTCTGCCAATGTAGCCACATTGCAACCCAGCCTTCGCTAGGTGACAGATGGGTTGTGCAAGCCTCACCCCTGATAGGAGAGAAGTCCATTGGATGCTCAGGCCTCCTTCCCCAGACAACTCAAGCACTGTTGGGTCACCAGCATAGCAAGCAGTGATGCTGCCAGGCCAGCCGCCGGAATGTTTTATTGCTGAGTTCTGTGGATGCCAACTCTGCTTTTTGTGCTGTTGACTGGTTCCCCTCCTGTATGGCAGTGAACAAAAATCATTACCCAGCATTCACTCCTGGTCATAGTGTTGTCACACGCACATGTAAAACTAGCATGTGCATCCTTTATTACACTGTGCCAAGGTAGATATGCCACGGGCTGACCCAGTAACTGAAATCAACCTGCTCATTTCTGCTTTGTTTTTTCACAACCTGTGATGAATTACCTCGGTTCTCTTCACTCCTTGTGGTCCTTGGCCTTTTTCTTCTCTTCCGTCTTCTGAAACTTGTCGAGGATTTTGCGCTCGTGACCACCGGGGTTGGGCCTGTTTGTGTTCTCACTGGCCTCCTTCTTAGTCCTGCCTTTGCGGCTGCTGCCCCCTGGCACTGT
This sequence comes from Neoceratodus forsteri, assembly GCA_016271365.2. Taxonomy (NCBI): domain Eukaryota; kingdom Metazoa; phylum Chordata; order Ceratodontiformes; family Ceratodontidae; genus Neoceratodus; species Neoceratodus forsteri. The sequence continues at coordinate 292,140,955 of JADMNL010000026.1, forward strand.
GAAGGACAAAGCAAAATTCAATTGAAGGGCCTTTAAATAGACAAGACATGAGAGTAATGTTCTCCTTCCTGTGGAAATAATCACAACAAACTCTATATGGGATGTTTCCCTTTGAGATATAACCTTAGTTTCTCTACAGTCTTCACTGCACCAAATATGCCCTCTGAATTTTTCCAACTCCAGCAGCAACTTTAAAGAGCAGCTGACACCTACAGAAAACTTTGGAAAACCTAACATTCAGACACAAGTCCGCTTGCATTTCATATGTGTTCTATAGATTTCTCCTCTCTGTTATTTATTACTAAAGAAATTCTCCCAGAAGCTAGCTCTTTACCCCTGAGAGTCTGTCTGCCTCTCTGGTTTATTCCCTACTTGAAAATATAATGCTTTGTTGTGACATTATAGTTTGTTGCCATGGGAATAACTGTGATGTCACAAGCAGAGTATTATGACATCAGGTTGGGAAGAAGCAATAGCAGCTGATGACCCCTTAAGGTGATCTCTGTAATAAATAACGAGGATAAGAAATACAGAACTAATGAAAAATATTAGCTGCTTTGTGTCCAAATGCTATTTTTTTTTCTAAGTTCTTCTTGAGGCATTGGTGGCTCTTTCAATGAATTCTGGAGACAACAGCTATAATAAAAAAATTCTCAAATCATTTAAAATGTTGTGCTTCCCTTTCCATTTTTATTTTCTTTACTAGTTTTAGGTGCCCCCCCCGCTGCCACCCATCCGCCCAGTCACAGACCCCATCAGCTGCAGCTTTCCCCACATTAGCTGCACTCCCGGTACCCCCTGGCTTGCCCCCAGGGTGGGGTCGTGGCACCCGGCCCAAAGGTGCCACGAATGATGGGATAGGGCGGGAGTCAGCCTGGGGAGCCAATTGCAGTCAGGGCGGGCACCACTGAGGTAGCGGGCAGGCTTCATTTATTCCCCCCTGTAAGCAGGGGGCAGGACCGTACAGTGATGCAAGTGTCCATCCCGCCCCCTCGAGTCCTTGTAGGTGCCATTCGTTTGTGGTACCCTGGCCTCCGCTAGGGGTCCCTCATGCACCGTGAGCACACCACACCCTCCCCCTGGAGAAGGAGAGCAGTCTGTAGGATGCTTGATCCTTCTCCCCCCCCAGCCAGCCCTCAGATGACCAAGGTCCATTCCCGAACCCAGGTCGCCGGCGTCGCAAGCATAAATCCAACTGCTGCGCCAATGGGCTGGCTGTGTTCCCCATTCCTAACAACCAGGCTAAAATTTTCCTTTTGTCATAGGGGTAGGCAAGCAAGCATCTGCCTTCATAGCAGACACCAAGTCACTTACAAATTCTTTTTTAGAACACAGGAGCTTTCCTGACCAGTCACAGTACTTCCTTCAGTTACACGTGAGGTACTCATTCCTGTGAGAGTGTCTCTCCTGCTGAGCCACAATAACAGGCTTCTAGCTGAACAGCACACACCGTCAGCATTCAAATTTAAAAAAAGAAGAAAGGATTTTTTTTAAAGTTAGGATCTATATGCGATGTAACAAAACTATTAAAAAGGCTAGTAGTAAAGCACATTGTATAAAAAGACATATCAAATATGAGGAAAGGCAAGTGGTGATCCCATTGTATACTGCGCTAGTAAGGCCCCATATGGAGTACTGTGGGCAGTTCTGGGCACCCAACAAGGGGCAGGATGTGGGGGTAATGGAGAGGGTACAGAGGAGGGTCACAAAGACAGTAAAGGGAATGGAAGGACAGTGCTATGAGCAGAGGCTGTATTCATTGGGGCTGTATTCATTGGAATATCTAAGGATGAGAGGGGATATGTGTCTGGTTTTTAGGGCACATACGGACACCTATCTTTGGGATAGCATGGGACTAGTGCATAGGGACCACGGGCATAATAAAGAGCACATGGCCACCAATTGGCTAAAGAAAGATCTAGAACAAATAAAAGGAGATATTGGATTAATAATAGGGTAGCACATATATGGAATGCAATGCCCTGTGAGGTGGCGGAAAGTGAAACTATATCTGAATTCAAAACAAAGTTTGATAAATATTGCACGAACAATGGCATTAAAGGTTATTTATAAGTACATAACGGCGAGCTTATGGACTCGAGTGTTCTAACACTCTGTAATATTAATGAAATCAATAATCTTATGGGTCCAGTTGGAGGGCCTCTTAATGGTTCTAAAAGTGTTGCCTCGTGCATTCTTAGGACCACAGAGCTGCTTACCTTTGGTTCGCAGTCCTGTGGTCCTAAGAATGTGTAAGGCATCCATAAAAGGTCCTCTAACCAGACCCATAAACTTATAATCTAACTACTGCCTCCTTCAGGTTTTGTTACTAACATTTTTTAGTACTGCGTACTTTGGTTTTCCTACTGTAGCCTTACAGCAACAACTAGAACTGGGCGAGTGTTAAAACTACACACATGACCCATGCTGAACCTGGCTCACACTTGGATTTCAGCAGTTAGGAATGCACATTGTGGCCTTGTATACAGTTCTCTTGGGTCTCGGGACAACTTCGATTATAGCTTTGTCTTGCCAATGAGAGTTAAACATAGGTCCTCTCTGCCTTTTCTGACAGTTGCTCAGATGGACATTAAAGGGGAACAGTCATCACAAGAGACCCCACAGTCAAGCATGGGGCTGGTCCCAATGTGCACTTTGTGCGAAAAAACATTCTGGTTTACTTAACTGTTTACTGTAGTATAGTAGACTGTATCAGACTGATTTTGGTTACTTGTAGGCCGACATCTTCTTTTACTACAAATCCCAGAATCCACTGCAGATGACATCAGAGCAGTAGAAGATTCAGTAGCCTGCAGTGTATGTTAAAAGTAAGTATCGGCACTGATTTTTTTGTTTGCTGGTCCCACTGTCCTCCCTGTGCAAAGAACAGACACAGAGACCTGTACTTACAGTAGCCCCTGGAGAAAAGCAGACCCGGAAAACATCTGATCGGAGATTTAAAGTTCCCATGGCACTTCTTGAAAAGAATTGGGCAGTTTCCCACTGTCCTAGCCAAATATGCCCCATTCACTGAAACCAGCAAGAGCTTAACCCGGTTCTGTATCAGTCCCCCAGACAAGGATGAAATACAGGAAGTATTTATTAGCCCCCTCCCAAACCCAAACTAAGTAAATAGTTACCCCGATCAGTTGAAAGAACTTTGCAACTGGCAAACAGGGGCTGCTAAACAGCCCATGGTATATGTTGTAAAAAGTGAAAACTATCAAATTTAGGGTATACTTGCTGTATTTATCTTCTTCCCTTTATTAGTAAGGACAGCTGCTTGAAAATATAATCCTTGTCCCTCTGACCTCAGCAGCTTCTGCTGTCTACCTGTGGTGTCATAATTCTCTGTTTATGAAGCTCAGTTGTTGCCATGGAAATTAACATCACATGTAAACGAGTAGAAGTAAATGGTGTCCAAAGGATATGGATCCAGTTTCCATGCAATTTTCCTGTTATAGAAAATAAGGGGAGGCTAGAGCCAGGGTATGTAGAAAATACTGTACAATGGTGTATACCTGTAATAGCCTTTCTTCCCAGAGGAAGTGCAGGCTCTTTAAAGGTAGACAGAGGAACTGCTCCACTAGTGGTGGAGTCTGTTACAAACAGAAAAGGAGCCGTTGCATATTCCCCCTAATCACGCCCTCCCCACTGAGAACAAAGCAACTCTCTTCTCACTGCAGGCAGTACCGCAGCTAAGGTACACCAGAGGAGCTTGTTCCAGCCTGTCACCATTGCTGCATTTTTTCTTTCATAAAAACAGCAGGCACTCTTGTGATGGGTTACTTTTTATTAACCCCCTTCCTCAAAATAGCATGTTCTGAAATATTACCAGGTAACACCCCCATGTTCTGAAATATTACCTGATAATACATCCCCCAATTCAAATCATTGTCAAAACACTGCAAAACATACGCTTCTGCATTTACTGTACTCTTGTAGCAAAACCTTGTCTCTATCTAAACTTTTATCTCCCTGACTTTGACCCTTCTCACAGCTATATAGTTAACCGTGCCACAGCTACAGTTTTAAGGTGTCAAATCTCTGCCTGCCCTTTCCTGTGCAAATTCTTTAACATTAACTGTTGGCATAAAACCTGCTTCCTCTGCTCAGTCTAACACACCTGATGAAGGGACCTGTGTGACCCCCGAAAGCTTGTGTGTACTGTGACATCTATGTACAGTTTTTGTTGTTAATGTTCTCAGTTTGCAGCAAATCCAATATTCCTATAAAGAGGAAGGAATTGTGGGTGCCTCGCCACTTGTTATGTTAAAAAAACAGGTTTGTGTGGTGCCTGTCCAGGAGACTTCAGAACGGATGGTGACCCTAACTCCACACACTCACACTGAAAGGGTTAATACTGAAGTGACTCTCAAATAGGGAGGAAGGCTTTGGAGATCTCTCTAAAACAGTAACATTAGCTGAAAGAGATGTGGCTGGATCTGACAGGCAGTTTCCAAAGGGCAACTTGATTTCAACACTACTACTACTTGGATTAATTTTATGATTCAGATCACACCTTTTGGATGGCATTCAGGAGGAACTGAGTAAATTTATGAGGCAGAATGGGGTGGGGCGTAGCTGAGAGGTCTGCTTGTTGTGTAGATGCCTTTCTTGTTATTCTCTGCTTCCTTTGTCTTCACTATTCCCACTCCAGACCGACCCCACCCCAGAGGCTGATTCCTGAGGTGGATGTCAAAAAAAATGCTTGTTGCCATATTGGTCCTTGTACAACAAGATGCACAAAATAGATGATTTGATACCTTAATATTGGACCAACAGAGATTTACAGAAACTCCAGACTTTCAAACCTACATGGTTCATCTTCAGAAGGAAAAAACGAGTACATGTGGATGACATTACTTTCCCCAGTTTAGAAATCTGACACCCCAGAACCACACAAACTCGCCAAACACCGATCAAACAAAATTTGGTTAGGGGACACATACAGAAGTGATAAATAATATATTTCATGCAAATTGTACCTCAAACCATTCCCAGTGGAAACAGCAACAAGAAGTACCGTGAGCAAAAATCTATGATATACCATTATGCAAAATATGACATGTAAACATGCACTGTGTTTACATATAGGCAGTTAACTGGTAGCAGCGTTTCTGGTTAAGTCTGAAATGTAAACGCCTTCACGGGAAACTATTGGGGAAACTGTACAACTTGTATGCAGTTTTAGTTATTTTGAAAACACCTGGAAAATTTTCAGTTTCCCATAACCAAACCCACTTGTAAACTGATGAAAAAAGTCTGTGACCATTACGTCCTCTGTTGCATGTTTAAAACAAAGAAACTGATACTGTATAGCAACATTACTGCACAAATGTATCAGTGCTAAAGTTCTCATCTGATATTGGTAAAATTGGACTGCCAGAACTGGACTGGACCAGTTTGTAATGGTCCGGTCCTGGTGCTTTGTTTTTTTTTTCAGCGTCCCCTCTAATAGAGAAGCAACAGCCACTGTACCAGCTCATGGTTGCAACACGGGGGGGGGGCCGAATCTGTACATAGTGAGGTTTTGTTCTGCATTGCTTTTTGTGCCTGCTGAAACCTTGTACCACAGTTCGAAGGTTATGGAACGCGGTTGTACCCTTCTGTGGTACAACAAGGTTCCAGATGATCAGAAATCCTTGAGGTGGCTGTGTTTTCACACCACAGCTGCGCACATAAGCAATCCGTTGGAAGTTCTGAACTGAAACCACCAGCAGGTTCACTGCTGCCACGCAGCATTGTGAAAACACTTTCGTTTTTCACACACACAAAAAAAAATGAGAACTATGTATACTGCTTGTGCAACCACATGTCCAACCAACCCTAGCTGCCACTTCAGATATCTGAATGCATCAGACCTCTCGAGCTTCACTCTTGAGGTCTGATGTAAACAGAACCCCTCTGTGGCAGCACAGGCTGGTTGGGCATGGGTTGCCTAACCAGTATTCTTTATACTCCTAAAGTTAGTACAAACTCTGGAAGCCCAGTCTTCCATAACATACAGTGGTGCTGCCCATATGACATTTTCCCCTCCCACATTCCAGACTCTAGCGTTCCAATGTTTTAAACACTTATGTGCAATGATGTCAGTAAATTGTTACACAAAGAGTGTGTTTTATTGAAGTATTGAGCAATATGTGTGCATTATTACCCACTCAGACTGATGTGTTTATAACCCACCCTCAGAGGGGAGCCCCCTTGTAAATAAACCATCCAATGTAACTGAGATATATTGTAAACTATCTTTTAATAAATAAATATAAAAATAATCAGAAAAAAGTGAGACTTTAAAGAGAAATGTGCAGGGACTTGTCAGAGAGGGCTGCAGCCCCACAGTTAAGGTACATTAACAATGCTGGCACTAGCCTGTAATAACATGAATTCTAACAGACCAGCCCTGCTGTTGCACTAGAAGATCACGGAACAGCTTTAAAAAATACAACAAAAGAGGGAAAAAAACCCTTACTGGAATAGCGATCTGTCAGGTTGTAGTAATCGTATTCATCAAAATACTGTTCTTCAAACTCCGAAGGCTTCAGTTTTGTGGCATCTACGAAACTGGAACTCATTTTGAAGACACTGAAGTATGAACTTCACAGAAATTTAAATGTAATAAAAAGCAGTAGGCTGCCTTTCCACCTAAAGAAACAGAGAGCTGTTCTGTCTGTTGCCGTCCCTTTGTGTGAGCTGTCTGCCTTTGTTGCTGCTGTTGGGAACCCTTTATATAGCCCCCTGACCACACTGTTGCATCAGCTCCCTTATAAACGTAACTGTTTGAAATCTGCACCCAAACAAAGTATGAGTCAGAGCTGTCTTAAAGAGACAGGCACCTGATTCTGCAGGCTTGCATCACCTCTGCCTCTCTGTAATGTCAACAGTCACTAGTCGTGATGGGAAAATCTGGAACCATCCCAGTCCACAAAAGCAGCTGCACGTGGAGCTGAGACATCCTGTTGATATCCTACACCCCTTGAACCTCCATTCTTATCTGCCCACCCCAATATATAGACAGAGTTATATGTAATAGGTAATTCATCCCCTGGACCCCGTTCTAAGCCCCACACCCCAATATAGACTTATTTGTATGGAATGGCAATCCATGAACCCCCTTCTTTCCCCACCCCAATATAGATTGATTTGTATGGAATGGGGAATCCACTCCCTGAACCTCCTTCTTATCTGACTCACCCCAATATAGATTGATTTGTATAGAATGGGTAATCCATCCTCTGAACTCACTTCTTGTCCCCCACCCCAATATAGACCGAGTTGTATGGAATAGGGAATACATCCCCTGAGCCCCCTTCTTATCTGACCCACCCCAATATAGATTGATTTGTATAGAATGGATAATCTATCCCCTGAACTCACTTCTTGTCCCCCACCCCAATGTAGACTGATTTGTATGGAATATTAATCTATCCCCTGAACCCCCTTCTTATCCTCTGTATCCAATTGCAGACTGGTTTATATGGAATGTGTAATCCATCCCCTGAACCCCCTTCTTATCCTCTGTATCCAATTGTAGACTGGTTTATGTGGAATGTGTAATCCATCCCCTGAACCCCCTTCTTATCCTCTGTATCCAATTGCAGACTGGTTTATATGGAATGTGTAATCCATCCCCTGAACCCCCTTCTTATCTATCCCAATTTAGATTGGTTTGTATGTACAGGGCAATCTTCCCCTTGTCGGTCTTCACCATTCATTACTGTTGGGTGTATGTTGGAGGCACGCGCCTGCTGTGGGAGCTTTTCTTGGGGGGGGGGCAGCACCGATGCTGAGGCACCAGTGCAGAGCACGCTGGTTGGCCATTAGGCGCTGCTGACTCCTCCTCCATCCCAGTTCTGTTTCTCCCACCATCAAGGTCACATCTGCTACACGAGCCAGAGCTTTGAAAACTACATCATTAGGCCGTCTTTGGTTAATGACTGCAGTAAACCTTCCTTCATCCCAGTTCTCATCCCGATGCCATTGAATCCGGTAAGACCATTCCTCTTTTTTGTCAGCAGCGCCAGGATCTTTGCTTAAATTGTGTTTTATTTTGCATCATGTCAGGTTCTGGGCGAAACATAAATCCAAAGCAGGCCCTGCCCCCATGCGTCAGTGCCCCTGTGGTTGGCACTTTTCCATTTCAGACCGGCATGATGTTTGTCTGCGGTGCCCAAGACCTAACCACGATATGGACCACTGCAGTGCCTGCTTCTCCATGGACCTCCATGTTCTGGAAATCCACACGTTCAAAGCTGGCAGGGCTCTGTCAACTTTCGGAGGGCAACTTTGCTCATGGGTCGCCAAGGCCAGGACTCTTGACCCTTCCTCCGGATCCCCTCCTGGGTCTATACAGCCCGGTGAGGAGGAGACCTTCTCCAGTTCTAGCCTTTCCAAGGAGGAGGCCTCTTTTATGGTGCTGGAGTAGCAGCGCAGTTCCCTGCGGAGCTGCGTTGCTGGCACCACCCTGGCAGTCACCTCTATGGAGGGGCAAGCTCCCCCAGTGTCATGGCCCATGGCTGCTGGGCCTTGCACTGGCAGATCCGTGGTGCTGCCTTCCGGTGCCATCCAGGATCCTGGCGCTGTTCGCAGCACTGGTGGTCGGGACGGTGCCATGGGTGGTGCTGTGTCCCACAGCGGCGCTGTTCATGGCATCACTGCCAGGGGCTCCCCCAGGGTCGCTAGCCTGGAGGTCTGCCTTGTCACTTCCTCTCTGGAGGGGGATGACATAGAGGTAGATGCAGACTGGCGACCGGACTCTTTGGAGTCAGGGAGCCACTTGGGATGCGGCACTAGGTGACCCAGCATCCCTATCCTTAAGTCCCTGGAGCCTGCAGCCCTCGATGATCCTATGGTTGGAGGCAGCCGTGGATCCATCGGGGATGGTGGCTCAGGGTGGGGTGTCCTCTGCTGGGAAGGCTCAGGTAGCTACTGTTCCTGGTGCTGCCATGGCCCTTCGGGGGGTAAGGAACCCCTCTTCTGTGGCTTCTTGCCAGGGGCCTGCAATATTGGGGGACCCCACTGCACTGGGGTCAAGGAAGAGGGCTGCCTCCGAGTCTGAGGGGTTGGGTGAGGTGCAGCTGACCCCTTCCACTACCCTGCGGGGGGGCGGGAAGGAGTCACAGTGCTGAACCCTGCCTTTCCCTCAAGGTGTCAGAAGCACCCTTTCTTGGCAGCATGGAGGGTTGCCCTTCTGGACACATACAACCCCAGGTGCATCACAGGGGAGACGTTCCCTCAGGGCTCTTCCGGAGTTTGCCATCCCAAGTTCAACCTTCACAACCCTGTATGGCTCAGGACCCCCCCCAATTCGGCGGGACCAGTCTCTGGGTCTCAGATCCCTGGTAGAGGTCGGGTACTCTCAGTTCAGTGCCCATCTCCCATCCCTCTGCAGACACCTCCTCCTCTCCCGGGCCACGTGGGTCCCATGGGGCCCTTAACCTGGGAGATGTTCAGAGCTACTGTGATGCCTTTCCCACTTACATTAGGGCCATGGACAAATGGGTCTTTTGCCTGTCTCTCCGGCCGCAGGAGTCCTCTGGACACTCAAGCTCCTCTCCCTCCTCGTCTCCCTCTTCTGTGGGAGAGAAGCACTCTGTCCACCTGTCCTCCAATGCTGATTTCACTGAATATCAGCGGTTCCTTTTGAGGCTAGTACAGGAGCTTCACATCTCCCATGTTTTGAGGAGCAATACTGAGTGGGAGACATGTTCATTTCTCAGTGAGTTCAGCGCTGACCATCTGGTGGTGTCCTCCTGGCTCATTCCTTTCCAGGAGGTGTCTATCCGCACCTGGCAGTCTCCAGCCACCCCTTCTCCAGCCCAGCAGACTGCAGACGATGGTACTGCATCCCCCAGGAGTCTCTAGGTTCCCTACCTCACCCACCTTCGGGCCTGACATTCCTAGACACTCACTCCAGGCCTGAGCGCTTGGTGCATAACCCCCGGATCCGGATTCCGCAGAGTTTGACCAGTGGGGATGAAGAGTTTTCTCTTTAGCCTGTGTGTTGATGTGCATAGGTTCACATCAGGCACACCACGCTGCCTATAACAGGCACCTGTGGTTGATGTTGGTTCAGGTACTAGCATCTTTGCCTGATATGGAGCAATCTAGACAGGCCATTGCCCTCTCTGCTCAAGGTCTGGAGCTTGCAAGGCACCAGACAAGGGCTTCTTACGACGCCAATGAAGTGGTGTCCAGACTAGCAGGGACAGCGATCTGCATTAGGTGAATGGCGTGGCTTCATCTATTCAGGTTGTTACCCATTGCCCGGCGTAGAGTGATTTCCTCTGCCTTCCAGGGGACTCACCTTTTCTCCCTCAGGGCAAGGAGAGTTCTTCAGGGGTGCTTCCGTCCTCCCAGCCACGGGGAACACCTCCTCATGCTGAGCAGCCTTAGACCTTTTTCAGTCTAGTACGGCTAGGGTCTCCCCTCCTGTGTCTCACCCACAGGAGGCTGAGAGATTTGTTCCATCAGGGCTGTGCCAGGTTCCCTCCGAGGGGCTTGATACTCCCCAACAGTAATGATTGGTTAAGACTAACAAGGGGAAGATATGAAAATTATGTATATACCGTAATTCTTGATCTTCTCTTGTATCTTCACCATTCATTACTGGCTCCCACCGTCCATCCTGTCATGGGCCTCAATTCCTGGGAATCACCTCCACCCTGCTCGCCCTTCCCCTCTTGCAGCCAGTTGGGGCCAAGTCCCCCTGGTACCTCGGAGCTCTCTGTTCCTTCTCCAAAAGTCACAGAGAGTTCGCCTTGGAGGAGGGCAAGTAGGGTTTTTTCCCCTCTAAAAATCCCTGCAGGAACTCTCAGATTCTCTTCTCAATTCTTAAAATGTCTCCCCCTCATGGGGCTGTATACCCTCTAGCAATTCCTTGGCTGTCTCTCTTTCTTACAGCCCTAAGAGAGTCAATGGAAACTCCCTCTCCCTCTTCTTCCTTGACATGGATGGGCCGTGGTTCTCTTCTCTTCTCCTAAAGCGAGAAATGTCAGTCCTTTCGTGGGGGGGAAAAACTCTTTCCAAAAGATTTTTTTCTTCCCTACTTCAGGGTCAGGACTCACTCCTCTTCTGGTTTAGACTGTTTTTCCCTTCAGAGGACAGTTGGCAAGTCCTAGGCTCTAGGTTCTTTAAATAACCAGATAAAGGAGGTGGGGAAAAGACGTCTTCCTTCACCAAGCTTCTAAAGACCTTTGTCCCTTTCAGACCTTGGGTCAGTAGCCCTTAACTGGTGGAATCCCTGCTCCCTTGTCTTCAAGCTCTGTTGGGACTTTGAAACTGTCGAGCCAGTGGTCTTCCAGCTTGTGGTGGCAGTTAACCTTCTCCTTTCCCCACCCTGTACCTCCTCTCTCCTTCTTTTCTGTCTTTCTATCCTTGTCTTCTCTTCTCTTCTCCCTGAGACCGCCCAAGGATTGGAGCCCTATGGCCACTTAGGGTAGGGTTCTTTCTCCTGTCCTCTATCCAGCTTATAACTTTTTCAGTTTATATTCTTTCTTTTACCTGTCACTCATCTCTCTTGCTTCTCTTCTCTTTCTGAACCATGTTTCCTGCCTCTCTGGCTCTACAGAACTGGGATAGAGGAGGAGTCAGTGGTGCCTAATGGCCAACCCGCGTGCTCTGCGCTGGTGCATTCAGCCACATTGGGCGGCACCATTGGCACTGACTCCTCCCCCCTCAAAAAAAAAAGCTCCCATGGTGGGTGCGCGCTTCTGGCTTACACCCAACATTAATGAATGGTGAAGATACAAGAGAAGATCAAGAATTATGGTAGGTATGTGATTTTCATATCCATCCCATGAACCTCCTCCCTATCCCCTCCACCCCAATACAGACCGATTTGTATGGAATGGATAGTCCCTCACCTGAACCCCCTTTTCATGCCTGACCCCCAATTATAGACTGATTAGTATGGAATGGGTAATCCATCCCCTGAACCTCCTTCTTATCCCACCCACCCCCAATATATTTTTTTTATGTTATCTTAATCTTTGGTTACTGCGTAAGGCCCACTGTGCACTACTGCCTGTTTTCAGGGGTGACCTGGGAGCACTGGGGAGGTTAAGTGACTTGCTCAGAGTCACACAGTATGCAAGTGGAGGTTGTGGGACTCAAACTCCGATCTACTGGATATATCAAGTTCATTCACAGCTTGTTACTCTAACCTCTAGGCTGTACTGACAGACCCCTTTTATATGGAATGGTCATCCATCCCCTGAACTCCCTTCTTATGCACCCCACCCCAATAAAAAGTGATTTGTATGTAATGGGTAATCCATCACCTGAACCCCTGTTCTCATCCCCCACCCCAATATAGATTGATTTGTATGGAATGGTAATCCATCCCATGAACCCCCTTCTTATCCTCCCCACCCCAATATAGAGTGATATGTATGGAATGGGTAAGTCATCACCTAAACCCCCTTCTTATTCCCCATCCCAGTATAGACTATGTAAGGAATGGGTAATCCATCCCCAGAACCCCATTTTTATCCCCCACCCCAATATAGACTGATTTGTATGGAATAATAATCCATTCCCTGAACCCCCTTCTTATCTGCCCTACGCCAATATAGATTGATATGTAGGGAAATGGAAATTATGTACTTATCGTAATTATTGATCTTCTTGGACAGTCTCCATCATTTATTCACACTAGTGGGATAGCGCCGGAGGTGCTAGGACCAAGCGGGAGTCAAAAATTTTCAGAAGGGTCGGCGCCGAGACAGGACCACACAAGCATGGCACTGCAAAATGTAGCTCGCGCCTGTGTAGGCTATCTCGGTGTTGACCCTCCAACTGCCTCAGTACCTTTTCGACCGAGGAGGTGCAGCGTTACTAATGAGAATGACTTATCTTGAGTTTCTGGGCCTGAGAGGGCCCAGATGGCCTTTGCAAGAAAGGTCAAAGAACAATGTCTTCACAGTCTGAACCATCGGACCATGAAGACCAGGAAAGAAAATGAGTGAACCCAGGGGATGGTGGGTGGGTGTGAGAATGAGTGATGGACACTGTCCAAGAAGATCAATAATTACGGTAAGTACATAATTTCCATATCTTCCTGGACTGTCTCCATCACTCTTTCACACCAGTGGGACAGTACCAAGCTAAAACCAACAACCCTGAGTAGGGTGGTAGGAGATAGGGTTCACTCAGAAAGGATGGCCAAGGACTGTTCTGCTAATAAAAAGAGCTGTCTTGTGAAGAGCATCTAGAACACAGAGCTTACAAGATAAGCGCTCGAGTTGTGACACCACTTTGCAGATGACTGCGATGGGCACAAAATGAAAATCTTCCAGGAAGCCGTAACTATTCTAGGAGAGCGGTGAGAACTTGGCCTCACAATTTGGTCTAGGACCAAAATGAATAGTGTCAAAGACATGTACTAATGTTACATAAAGGGACCTCAGGAACTGAAAGAGCTGGAGGTAAAGTCTACCTGTTCAGGGTAGACCGGAAAGTGCAGATGGAAACCCCCACTATCAAGTATAGCTGACCTGTAAACAACAGGTCCAGGAGCACTTAAACCCCTTACTTGGTGAGCAAAGGGAGTTCAGGTGGGTTAGCCCATCAAGGAGAATTGTCTCCACTTAGTCACTGGAACATTCTGATGGAAGGTCAAGCACGACTTAGAAGCCTCTTGTGGTGGTCTAGTAGAAACAGATCCTACCTACTGCATATTCCAAAAAAGAATCATCCTGCCCCTGTGTGTACAACTGTAGTAGCAGTCTCTGAACTCAGGGAAGAAAGGAAAAAGTGTACAGGAGGATGTGTCCACTGTGGAAAAAAACATTCCAACAGAAAAAAAAACCGGCTGGATTTCTAAGGCAAATAGAGGCAGAAGTGCGTTGAGGAGGGACACAGCAAGACCAAGTTAGGGTTAACCCATTCATTGAAAGTGACTGAATAGTGGCAGAATTGACTCAATGTGGTGAGGCACCACACACTCCGGCCTCCCTGAAGAGAGTAGGAAGGACTCTAGTTTGCTTGCTGAAAAACAAACGTCACAGCTCCATCATGCACTCGGAAAGGATAGCTACGTGTGCTACTGGCATGGAACCAGTGCACAGGAACCAAGGTGTGAATATTTGAGAAGCCATCTCAGAAAAAGACCTACTTGACCTACGATCAAGAAAGGAGCATGTCGTCTGTTAAGTTGAAGCAAGCAAGGAAGTAAGAACCCAAGTTCCGACTCACTGAAGAGTCACTTCTGTAGCTGCGAGACTCTGATCAAGAGAAGAAGCCTGATAAAAAAAAAAGGGTGACCAACAGACTGGGCAGTCACCTAGGTCTAAGAAATATCTCTGAATAAGAGAAATCTCTCTTGGAGAAAAGAGATGACCCATACCTCCGCTGGATTGGACTCCCCCTAGGGGTAGAAGAAGTCAGGTACTCTACCGTAGTTTAGAGATGACCGCCTCAGGGGCTGTGGTGGAACCTGACCAGATCCAAAAGTGTGGTATTGGGTAATTTCGGCTAGGTCCTGTGCTGTGATAATTAAATTTTTTTTTTTTTACCATTAGTCCGAGCCTAACAAGGTTTCAGGCTGCTATCTCACATGGATTGCCTGATACAAAAATGACAAGGATGTCATCCTTCCAAGGGGCAGGAGGAGCCTGAGCATCCATAACTGAAATCATGACCGGACTAATAATCACAGCTGAAGAGATGTTAGCCACCTGCCGAAGAAACCACCAAAAGGGCAGTAGCAGAAGGGGCTCTATATCCCTATCAAAGGAGCGGAAGAGTCTGTGCCGCTCCTGGCCATTGAATTAGAATGTTCCACAGAGTGTAATTGGCTTGACGACTGAAAGAGGTTAGACGCAGAGGTGTATGGTCCACAGATACAGTCTGAATACTATGGTGGACCCCATCACTGAGGAACTACTGAAATATCTTCCATCACGGACTCTGATGACAGAGAGGGCATACCCTTCAGTATTTAAAATGAGTCATCTGCTGTATCACTGACCAGAAGGACAGGGAGAGACTCATCTAGATGCACTTCTACCCCAGAAGGACCCCTAAGGGAGGTCTAGGTCAGAGCCACTAGAGACTCCGCCACCAGGAAGGATGTCGAAGAGCTTGGCATCATGTAGGGAGCTGAGAAAGTGCTGAGCGGAATGAGAGATTCCGCTGGCAGAACAGAACAGAAGAGCTCCATCAGCGGAAAACTGCTGAATGTCACAAGATCCCAGGTAGTCCACTACTCACTAAGATGTGCGGAAAAATAATCTGCAGAACAGGACTTCATTCTGTGGAAAACATCCCGCCACAACTTCTGTGGAGAAGAAGTCTGAAGAAGGAAGATTTGTTACTAGTTCTGCCAGACAGCACTCACTTGCACCCCTGCGGCCCAGCATCACTTGTGACACAGAAGGGCACCAAGCAGTGCCTATGCCAATGTGGGCACACCCTAGGGCACCCGCGGCTGTACCAGCAGGCACCCTCAGCACCCACGCAGCAATCGCACCCGAGGCACCCCTGACACCCATGGTACCATGACACCCATAACACCCATGGCAAGAATGGTACTTGAGGGCACCAATGGCACCCATGAACTCATGGCACACAGGGGTGCCTGGCGACACCCGCGGGTGCCCAGTGCCACCCTCGGCCCCGCGAGACACCCACGGCACCACCAGCAGTGCCGGCAACCAACAGCAGCAGCAACAACAACACCCGCGGTACTGCACAGAGTGATGGCGCTGACTTACAGCACCGACCAAGGCATCGAGGCATAGCGTCGACCATGGCATCGAGGAACAGCGCTGACCATGGCACCGACCCTTGGCGCCAAAGGAAAATCCTGAGAAAGAGGGGAGAAGGGAAAAGGTGGTCTCTGTGCCGGCCCCAGCATGGAAAAAGAAGAGGGGGGTAGGCACAAGGGGTCGACACGATGGCAAAGGCACCAAGAAGGTGCCACGCTCATCCAGATCCAATCGACCTGGCTCCGGTCCAACAGCTCCGACACCCAGAGACCCCGAAATTGGGAAGACAGTCAGGAAAAAAGGAAGAAGTCAAACCCCCTACTCCACAGGAGTGGCCCAGAGATGAAACTGCTCACTGGAGCTCCAATGAGGACAGAGATGGAGTCCAGAGTCGAGAATACAGCCATTAGGAGTGGGGCCAAGGGGAACCTGCGAAGTCAGTTCAGGCCTATCGCTCCTCCCAACAAACAAACATCGTGCAGACATACCAAAGGGCAACCTTGAGCGGCACCAATTCTTCTTCCCCAAACAAGGAATAAGAGCTTGAGGTTAAGCGGAGCCAGATCCCCGGAAGCACTAGATTCGTGCTTCGGTGGACTGTCCTCTCCCCAAGCACAGGACTTTCCGTAGTCAGACCCTCCCCCATTTCTCAAGGGCAGTGGACCGGGCACAGCCCCTCTGCCATAACAACTTTCAAACAAAGTCTTCCTACCGTCACCGCTACCATCTAAGAATGACTCCGTAGATGGCAGGAAAGAATTTCTTTTTCTTTTCTTCATAATCTTCTTTTCTTGCTCGTAAAATAAGAAATTACTACTACAAAGTTAAATTAAATGCTAAAAGCTGCTCTCGTATAGATGAAAACTTTGACTCCAGCAGACGAGCAATGTCGACATCCAAGCGCACTCGATGGCGGGAGAAAAGGAACTTAGGCGGTTGGAGGGTCGATGCAGAGATAGCCTACACAGGCGCAAGCTAAGTCTCGCGGTGCCATGCATGCGCGGTCCTACCTTGGCGCCAACCCTTCAGAACATTTTTGGCTCCCGCTTGGTCCTAGTGCCTCTGGCGCTATCCCACTAATGTGAATGAGTGATGGAGACTTAGTCCAGGAAAATTGGGTAATCCACCCCCAGAACCCTCTTCTCGTCCCCCACTTCAATACAAATTGATTTGTATGGAATGGGTAATCCACCCCTCAACCCCCTTCTTATCGGCTGGCCCAGTGGCGCTGAGGGTTGAGGCACTGGACACCACACCTTGTGCCATGTTGGCAACCCGGGTTTGGGAATGAGCCCGGGTCGGCAGGGGAGGGAGAGGATTCAGCATCCGATGGACAGCTCTCCTCTCCCGGGAGGTGGGCTGGGGTTTGTCCGGCGCACCAGCAGCTCCCGGTGAGAGCGCCCAAGGTTGGAGGGGCGGCCCCACCCCGAAGGGGTTAAGCTGGGAGTGCCAGCTGCTGGGCGGGGAGAGGAAGGTATGGTTGGAGGGGACTTCAGGCAGGGCAGGAGCAAGGTTGAATGCCTGAGAGAGGCTCCTGGGACCGTGACCGGAAGAAAGAGATTTGAAAACAAAACAAAAAACTTCTTATCCCCCACCCCAATACAGACTGATTTGTTTGCAATGGGTAATCCCCTACCCCAGTATAGATTGATTTGTATGGAATGGGTAATCCATGCCCTGAACCCCTTCTTATTCCCCCACCCCAATATAGATTCATTTGTGGGGAATGGGTAATCCACCTCCAGAACCCCCTTCTCATCCCCCACTCCAATACAGACTGATTTGTATGGAGTGGGCAGTCCACCCGCTTCTTATCCCCCACCCCAATACAGACTGATTTGTATGGAGTGGGCAGTCCACCCCGTTCTTATCCCCCACCCCAATACAGACTGATTTGTATGGAATGGATAATCCATCCCTGAACCCCTTTCTTCAAACAACATGAAGTCTTGCTGTATTCTGACAATATGCAGTTAGCCCCAGCACTTGAACTGCTCCGGAGAGTAAGGGGTTAATTCTATACCAGGGCATAGAACGTTGAACTCAAGCTCGGTTTTCAAACCTTGATGTCAGAGGCTGTTGCTCTGTAGTGCCTTGTGTGTACTGGGGCAACTCTCGATGCCAGAGGCTGTTGCTCCATAGTGCCTTGTGTGTACTGGGGCAACCCTCGATGCCACAGGCTGTTGCTTCGCAGGGCCTTGCGTACACCGGGGCAACCCTCGATGCCACAGGCTGCTGCTCCATAGGGCCTTGAGCACACCGGGGCAACCCTTGATGCCACAGGCTGTTGCTCCACAGGGCCTTGTGTACACCGGGGCAACCCTCGATGCCACAGGCTATTGCTGTGTAGTGCCTTGTGTATACTGGGGCAACCCTCGATGCCAGAGGCTACTGCTGTGTAGTGTCTTGTGTATACTGGGGCAACCCTCGATGCCAGAGGCTATTGCTCTGTAGTGCCTTGTGTATACTGGGGCAACCCTCGATGCCAGAGGCTATTGCTCTGTAGTGTCTTGTGTATACTGGGGCAACCCTCGATGTCAGAGGCTATTGCTCTGTAGTGTCTTGTGTATACTGGGGCAACCCTCGATGTCAGAGGCTATTGCTCTGTAGTGTCTTGTGTATACTGGGGCAACCCTCGATGTCAGAGGCTATTGCTCTGTAGTGCCTTGTGTATACTGGGGCAACCCTCGATGCCAGAGGCTGTTGCTCTGTAGTGTCTTGTGTATACTGGGGCAACCCTCGATGCCATAGGCTGTAACTCTGTAGTGCCTTGTGTACACTGGGGCAACCCTCAATGTTAGATGCTATTGCTCTGTAGTGTCTTGTGTATACAGGGGCAGCCCTCAATGTCAGTGACTATTGCTCTGTAGTGTCTTGTGTACACTGGGCAACCCTTGATGCCTGAGGCTGTAACTCTGTAGTGCCCTGTGTACACCAGGGCAACCCTCGATGCCAGAGGCTATCATTTTATAGTGTCCTGTGTACACTGAGGCAACCCTCGATGCCAGAGGCTGTAACTCTGTAGTGCCTTGTGTATACTGGGGCAACCCTTGATGCCAGAGGCTATTGCTCTGTAGTGTCTTGTGTATACTGGGGCAACCCTCGATGTCAGAGGCTATTGCTCTGTAGTGTCTTGTGTATACAGGGGCAACCCTCGATGTCAGTGGCTATTGCTCTGTAGTGTCTTGTGTATACTGGGGCAACCCTCGATGTCAGAAGCTGTAACTCTGTAGTGCCTTGTGTACACTGGGGCAACCCTCGATGTCAGAGGCTATTGCTCTGTAGTGTCTTGTGTACACTGGGGCAACCCTCGACGTCAGAGGCTATTGCTCTGTAGTGTCTTGTGTATACTGGGGCAACCCTCGATGTCAGAGGCTATTGCTCTGTAGTGTCTTGTGTACACTGGGGCAACCCTCGATGCCAGAGGCTACTGCTCTGTAGTGCCTTGTGTACACTGGGGCAACCCTCAATGTCAGATGCTATTGCTCTGTAGTGTCTTGTGTATACAGGGGCAACCCTCGATGTCAGTGACTATTGCTCTATAGTGTCTTGTGTACACTGGGCAACCCTCGATGTCAGAAGCTGTAACTCTGTAGTGCCTTGTGTACACCGGGGCAACCTTCGATGCTAGATGCTGTCTCACTGTAGTGCCTTGTGTACATCGGGGCAAACCTCGATGCCAGAGGCTATCATTCTGTAGTGCCTTGTGTACACCGAGGCAACCCTTGATGCCAGGGGCTGTAACTCTGTAGTGCCTTGTGTATACTGGGGCAACCCTCGATGCCTGAGGCTGTAACTCTGTAGTGCCTTGTGTATACTGTGGCAACCCTCGATGCCAGAGGTAATTGCTCTGTAGTGCCTTGTGTGTACTGGGGCAACCCTCAAAGCCAGAGACTATTGTTCTGTAGTGTCTTGTGTATACTGGGGCAACCCTCGATGTCAGTAGCTATTGCTCTGTAGTGTCTTGTGTATACTGGGGCAACCCTCGATGTCAGTGGCTATTGCTCTGTAGTGTCTTGTGTATACTGGGGCAACTCTCGATGTCGGAGGCTATTGCTCTGTAGTGCCTTGTGTATACTGGGGCAACCCTCGATGTCAGAGGCTATTGCTCTGTAGTGCCTTGTGTATACTGGGGTAACCCTCGATGTCAGAGGCTACTGCTCTGTAATGCCTTGTGTGTACTGGGGCAACCCTCGATGTCAGAGGCTACTGCTCTGTAGTGCCTTGTGTGTACTGGGGCAACCCTCGATGTCAGATGCTATTGCTCTGTAGTGCCTTGTGTATATTGGGGTAACCCTCGATGTCAGAGGCTACTGCTCTGTAGTGCCTTGTGTATACTGGGGCAACCCTCGATGTCAGATGCTATTGCTCTGTAGTGCCTTGTGTATACTGGGGCAACCCTCGATGTCAGAGGCTATTGCTCTGTAGTGCCTTGTGTATACTGGGGCAACCCTCGATGTCAGAGGCTATTGCTCTGTAGTGCCTTGTGTATACTGGGGCAACCCTCGATGTCAGAGGCTACTGCTCTGTAATGCCTTGTGTATACTGGGGCAACTCTCGATGTCAGAGGCTACTGCTCTGTAGTGTCTTGTGTATACTGGGACAACCCTCGATGCCAGAGGCTATTGCTCTGTAGTGTCTTGTGTACACTGGGCAACCCTTGATGCCTGAGGCTGTAACTCTGTAGTGCTTTGTGTACACTGGGCAACCCTCGATGTCAGAGGCTGTAACTCTGTAGTGCCTTGTGTACACCGGGGCAACCTTTGATGCTAGATGCTGTCTCACTGTAGTGCCTTGTGTACATCGGGGCAAACCTCGATGCCAGAGGCTATTGCTCTGTAGTGTCTTGTGTATACTGGGGCAACTCTCGATGTCGGAGGCTATTGCTCTGTAGTGCCTTGTGTATACTGGGGCAACCCTCGATGTCAGAGGCTATTGCTCTGTAGTGCCTTGTGTATACTGGGGTAACCCTCGATGTCAGAGGCTACTGCTCTGTAATGCCTTGTGTGTACTGGGGCAACCCTCGATGTCAGAGGCTATTGCTCTGTAGTGCCTTGTGTATACTGGGGCAACCTCGATGTCGGAGGCTATTGCTCTGTAGTGCCTTGTGTATACTGGGCAACCTCGATGTCAGAGGCTATTGCTCTGTAGTGCCTTGTGTATACTGGGGTAACCTCGAGTCGAGGCTACTGCTCTGTAGTGCCTTGTGTGTACTGGGCAACCTCGATGTCAGATGCTATTGCTCTGTAGTGCCTTGTGTATACTGGGGCAACCCTCGATGTCAGAGGCTATTGCTCTGTAGTGCCTTTGTATACTGGGCAACCCTCGATGTCAGAGGCTATTGCCTGCAGTGCCTTGTGTATACTGGGCAACCCTCGATGTCAGAGGCTACTGCTCTGTAGTGCCTTGTGTATACTGGGGCAACCCTCGATGTCAGAGGCTATTGCTCTGTAGTGCCTTGTGTATACTGGGGCAACCCTCGATGTCAGAGGCTACTGCTCTGTAGTGCCTTGTGTATACTGGGGCAACTCTCGATGTCAGAGGCTACTGCTCTGTAGTGTCTTGTGTATACTGGGACAACCCTCGATGCCAGAGGCTATTGCTCTGTAGTGTCTTGTGTACACTGGGCAACCCTTGATGCCTGAGGCTGTAACTCTGTAGTGCTTTGTGTACACTGGGCAACCCTCGATGTCAGAGGCTGTAACTCTGTAGTGCCTTGTGTACACCGGGGCAACCTTTGATGCTAGATGCTGTCTCACTGTAGTGCCTTGTGTACATCGGGGCAAACCTCGATGCCAGAGGCTATCATTCTGTAGTGCCTTGTGTACACTGAGGCAACCCTTGATGCCAGGGGCTGTAACTCTGTAGTGCCTTGTGTATACTGGGGCAACCCTCGATGCCTGAGGCTGTAACTCTGTAGTGCCTTGTATACTGGGCAACCTCGATGCCAGAGGTAATTGCTCTGTAGTGCCTTGTGTGTACTGGGGCAACCCTCAAAGCCAGAGACTATTGTTCTGTAGTGTCTTGTGTATACTGGGGCAACCCTCGATGTCAGTGGCTATTGCTCTGTAGTGCCTTGTGTATACTGGGGCAACCCTCGATGTCAGAGGCTATTGCTCTGTAGTGTCTTGTGTATACTGGGGCAACTCTCGATGTCGGAGGCTATTGCTCTGTAGTGCCTTGTGTATACTGGGGCAACCCTCGCTGTCAGAGGCTATTGCTCTGTAGTGCCTTGTGTATACTGGGGCAACCCTCGATGTCAGAGGCTATTGCTCTGTAGTGCCTTGTGTATACTGGGGCAACCCTCGATGTCAGAGGCTACTGCTCTGTAGTGCCTTGTGTGTACTGGGGCAACCCTCGATGTCAGAGGCTACTGCTCTGTAGTGCCTTGTGTATACTGGGGCAACCCTCGATGTCAGATGCTACTGCTCTGTAGTGCCTTGTGTATACTGGGGCAACCCTCGATGTCAGATGCTACTGCTCTGTAGTGCCTTGTGTATACTGGGGCAACCCTCGATGTCAGAGGCTACTGCTCTGTAGTGCCTTGTGTATACTGGGGCAACCCTCGATGTCAGAGGCTACTGCTCTGTAGTGCCTTGTGTATACTGGGGCAACCCTCGATGTCAGAGGCTATTGCTCTGTAGTGTCTTGTGTATACTGGGGCAACCCTCGATGTCAGAGGCTATTGCTCTGTAGTGCCTTGTGTATACTGGGGCAACCTTTGATGTCAGAGGCTATTGCTCTGTAGTGCCTTGTGTATACTGGGGTAACCCTCGATGTCAGAGGCTACTGCTCTGTAATGCCTTGTGTATACTGGGGCAACCCTCGATGTCAGAGGCTATTGCTCTGTAGTGCCTTGTGTACACTGGGGCAGCCCTCGATGTCAGAGGCTGTAACTCTGTAGTGCCTTGTGTACACTGAGGCAACCCTCAATGTCAGAGGCTGTAACTCTGTAGTGCCTTGTGTACACTGAGGCAACCCTTGATGCCAGGGGCTATTGCTCTGCAGTGCCTTATGTATACTGGGGCAACCCTCGATGTCAGAGGCTATTGCTCTGTAGTGCCTTGTGTATACTGGGGCAACCCTCGATGCCTGAGGCTGTAACTCTGTAGTGCCTTGTGTACACTGGGCAACCCTTGATGCCATAGGCTGTAACTCTGTAATGGCTTGTGTACACCAGGGCAACCCTCGTTGTCAGAGGCTGTAACTCTGTAGTGCCTTGTGTACACCGGGGCAATTTTCAATGCTAGAGGCTATCACACTGTAGTGCCTTGTGTACACCGGGGCAACCCTTGATGCCAGAGGCTGTAACTCTGTAGTGCCTTGTGTACACCGGGGTAACCCTCGATGTCAGAGGCTATCATTCTGTAGTGCCTTGTGTACATCAGGGCAACCCTCAGTGCTAGAGGCAATCACACTGTAGTGCCTTGTGTACAGTGGGCAACCCTCAATGCCAGAGGCTATCATTCTGTAGTGCCTTGTGTACACCAGGGCAACCTTCGATGCCAGAGGCTGTAACTCAGGTTGTGCCTTGTGTACACCGGGGCAACCTTCAGTTCGAGCGGCTGTAATGCTGTAGTGCCTTGTGTACACCGGGGCAACCCGCGATGCCAGAGGCTGTCACTCTGTAGTGCCTTGTGTACACCAGGGCAAACTTCAATGCCAGAGGCTATCACTCTCTTGTGCGCTGTGCACACTGGGGCAGCCCTCAATGCCAGAGACTGTAACTCTGTAGTGCCTTGTGTATACTGGGGCAACCCTCAATGTCTGAGGCTATCATTCTGTAGTGCCTTGGGTACACCGGGGCAACCCTCGATGCCAGAGGCTGTCACTCTGTAGTGCCTTGTGTACACTGGGGCAACCCTCGATGTCAGAGACTGTAAGAAAAAATTACTCACCTGAGTATTACTGGGGTTAGAAGAAAGTTAGAAGGAAAATGACTCACCGTAGTAATATTGTTTCTCCCCACTCATACTCAGGTATTCAGAACTCTTTCAGCGACCCTTGAAGATAGAGCTGCCCAGATTAAGTGTAGTAGTAATAATAATAACAATATTAATAGTAATAATTATAGTAAGAACTCCCTTAACACCCAAAAAGGCCTCAAACTAGAGGGCGTAACATATGAAAGAATACCCCTGAATGTCAGAATCACCTGAAAAAGGGGAGGGGACAACAGTAGTGAACACAATCACAACACGTGTGCCAGAGTGTGGCACAGACACCCCTGAGAACACAGTGTTTTTAAGAGTGCAGAGACTACTGGTTCTAGAAGGGGAGGCAGAGTGGGAAGTTATGAATACCTGAGTATCACTGGGAAGAAACAATAATACTACGGTGAGTCGTTTTTTCTTCCAACCCCAGTAATACTCAGGTAGTCACAACTCTTGCAGACTAAAACGCAGTACCTTTGGAGTTGCGCACAGAACCTACTTTGGAAACAGACTTTGCAGGACTGCAGTGCCAAACCTAGCATCACCCCTGGACTGAATGTCCAGACTGTAATGCTTCGTAAAGGTGTGTACTGTTTTCCAGGTAGCTGCTTTACAGATGTCCACCAGGGGAACATCCTTGGCAGCTGCTATGGTAGTAGCTGTGCCCCTTGTGGAATAGGCCTTTAACCCTGTTGACAGCTCCTTTCCAGTCTTAGAGTAACAAAACTGGATACACTGTACTAGCCAGTGAGAAATGGACCTTTTTGATGTTGGGTTACCCTTTCCCACATCCTCATAGGTCAGGAACAGCTGTTTTCTGTCCTGTCTATGGACTTTAGTGGCTGTCAGGTGGTAGCTAAGAGCTCTTTTGACATCCAGACTATGAAGTCTCCTTTCACCAGAACTAGAGTGTTCAGTGAAAAAGACAGGTAAGGTAATGGTTTGGTTCAAATAGAAATCATAAACCACTTTAGGAAGAAAAGTCCTGTTTGTTCTCAGGACCACTTTGTCTCCGTGGAAAGAAATGTCCTGTTCAATGCAGAGGCTAGAGCTCACTGATTCTTCTGGCAGGCGTCATTCCCACAAGGAAAATGTTTTTTCATGTGACATATTTCAAATGACCTAAAGACAAAGGCTCAAAAGGGGGACCCATGAGCCTAGCTATATATAGAGCTTCTGGTAACCCCTTAAAATGTCCAAGACATTTCCAGAAAGATGCAGGCCTGCATATTCTAGGTTCTCAAAAACCGTGCTTTGAGCCTGAATGAGTTGAGGTTCAGGTACAGGAGCCTTCCCTGGTTGGAGGTTACCTCCGAGGAAGGTGTATTGGTTCAGCAGCAGACATGGAGAGTAACAGAGGGTACCATGGCTGCCTGGCCCAGTCTGGTGCTATCAAGATCACTGATGCTGACTGGGACCTGAGCTTGAGCAATACCCTGTTCACCAGAGGGAAGGAAAAGTATACAGGTGCTTCCCTGACCAATTCAGAGCCGGAGAGTCCAGGGGGATTGTCCCCCGATCTGGTGGTCTGCAATAGTATTGTGGTAGGTGGTGGTTCTGGTGGGACGCAAACAAGTGTACCTCTGGGGTGCCCCACCTCCTGGAGATCACTTGCACCACCTGACTGTTCAAGGCCCATTCATGATGGGCCTGGTTGATTTGACTCCAGGTATCTGCCAATATATTGTCCTTGCCTGGCAGATGAATAGCCTGCAGGGAAACCCCCATGGAGTATGTTAAACTTCATATTTTCATGACTTCTGCAGGGAGGACTTGATCCTGTCCCTTCCTGCTTGTTTATGTAGTACATTGTGGTGGTATTTTCTGTTCTGACCTGTACCACCTTTCCCTGTACTAGTTGTGTGAAAGCCTTTAGCGCCAGTAACACTACCCTTAGCTCCAGCAGGCTTATGTGCAGGAGTGAGTCTGCACTTGACCATGTGCCTTAAGCGGTGTGAACCCCCAGATGAGCGCCTCACCCTAATAGAGATGCATCTGTTTTCAGAACAACTGATGGGGACTCTTGTTGAAAAGGAACCTGTTCCCTTTCGTTGGTTTCCTCTTTCCGCCACTGGAGGGCCTGTAACAATGTTTTTATGTTGTGTTGTGCGTGCAGCACAAGCAACATTTTGTGACAGCTTGCTGGAGTAGCAGGTTGTGAAGGTGCAGCTGTGTTGTGGCCAATGGCGCCACTGCTTTCTTAGGCTGGTCTGTGTGGCACCAGTGAATGAGCACACTGTCTATTACAGCAGCTCAGAAGCGTGCTCCCAACTTAAAGATTTTCGTCGCTGCAATGAGGGAGTGCCCCATCATTGCAGGGCATGCCTTGCCTGGTGTAACATTTCAATAAACATGGCGGCGGGTGTCACTGTCCACCTCTCACAGTCCCACGAAAGCCAATGTCGGGGTGCCCAATCCCTCTGTCTGCATGCCCCCTCCCCAGTTTATTTGCCAATGGGGGAGCCCAATCCCTGTCGGTTTAATGTCCCCATGTGAATCTGTGTGCCAAAGGGGGGTGCCCAATCCCCCTCGGCATCATGCCCCCCCCAAACACAGACATGCTTTCTTTGCGGTGGGGGCCCAATCCCCATTGGTTTCAGTCCTCCTCCCTAAAACAGGTGACACACTGGAGCCCACCTCAGTGTGCCCAAAGCAAACCAGGAAAATAAAAACTTTCCTCATGATGCCTTGTTTTTTTTGTTACCTTTAAAAGAAATGGTCTGTCATGGTCATGACACCCCCTCCCCAACCCGCTTCACCCTCTGTGGACCCCACCTCCTGTACCACCCTCACCCCATACTTACCTCCAGAGCCCAGCGACAATCTTTGGTGTAGCGGAAAGGAAAATTACATACCTACATGATCTTGATCTTCTCTTGTATCTTCACCATTCATTACTTCCTGGGTGTAAGCCGGAGGCGCTAATCGCCACGGGAGCTTTTTTTTTTTTTTTTTCTTAACGGCCCCGCCTCGAGAGCGACGCCACAAGGCCAGGCTTAGGGAAGTGCCGCAGTAGCGACCGACTCCTCCCTCCAACCCAGTTCTGTGAGCCGGAGAGGCAAAAATGAAAGCAGAAAATATAGATAGCGAGGCAAGATAGCCGTAGGATAGCAGCAAGGAAGAATGAACTGAAAAGGAATAAGCCGGTGGAGGAAGGACAGAGGTAAGAACATCCCTAGCCTAGGAGTGCAGGGCCTCCTTACCCGAGCAACTCTAGGAGGAGAGATGAGTAAGGAAATGAGAAAATAGAAGAAGAAGAAGAAGAAAGAGAAGAGAGAGATGGGATGTTGAAGGGACCAGAATGCCCAACGAGCATAGTTAGCTTGTAGCTGAAGGCTCGACTAAAGGGGAAGCAAGAATCCCCGGAGATAGAGCTGAAGAGAAGGTTCACCGAACCCGCTAGACAGACTCAGGAGGGATTAGTCCTCATCTCTCAACATGCCATTGTTCTTGACACTCCACCTCGGCTCCTGGTCATGGAAGGCCTTTAACCGAGGGATGGCCGAGAGGGAAGAATAAAACCCCAGCAGCATGAGAGCGCTGCTCAGGGGTTTAGAAATGAAAATGTAAGCCTTTCAGGCTGCTCCAAGATAGAAACGGACTCAGACTGATGGCTAAGGCCAGCCAAGGCTTAGGCTGGCTAAGATTGGATATGGTCAGCAGAGCTCTATCTGTAAAATTGTCCAGGAGGACACTTAAAGGAGAAACCACTAGCAAAACAGCGAGAAGGATAGCCTACCTTCTCATTTGCCTTCTTGTTTGATTTCTCCTATTCTCTTCTTTTTTTTTTTTTACAGATAGAAAAAAAAAAATTTTTTTTTTTAACTAGATGCATGACCCAGATACCAAGATGCCTATAGCGGTCGGAGAGAGTTCCTCAGCATTTTTTTTTTTTTTTTTAGAAGAGAAAGGAACAGACGTATTTCGTTCCTCTGGCTCTGCAAGGCAAGAATAGAGGGGGGATTAGTTTCAGGGCAACTACCTGAACTACGGGATTGCAGGATCAAAACTGAATAGCCTGAGCTAGGCCAAACAACCCCAGAGGTATCTTGCCATAAGAATAGCAAGAGATAGTTGTGCAGTCTGATCGCCAATGCAATCCGCGATGGCTCATGAATCTTAGAGTAAATTAATTTTTCTGGATTTAAACCCCCCAAGAAGATTTTTTTTTTACTTTTGTTTTTTGTTTTTTTTTGGAAAGCTGAAAGCAATTTCCTATATTTTATATAATGCAGAGAGAGGAAGGAGGCGGAGGTGGAGAAGCCACAGGAAGAGGCCACTGAGGATGGTGGTGATGTAGTAATGAATGGTGAAGATACAAGAGAAGATCAAGAATTACGGTAGGCACGCAATTTTCCTATCTTCCTTTGTCAATCTTCACCATTCATTACTTCCTGGTGATACCTGCTCCTCTTCCCAGGAGGGAAGAGGCCATACCCCTGAGGGAACAAGACCCCCAGCCTTCTGCTGGTGAGAAACAGAAGGAGAAGACCCTGGCTTATTCAGAAAGCTCAAGTGGGAGAAGAGCTAGGAGGTGCCTCCCGAGGACGAGGAGACGGAGGGAGCCCCTGTAAAAGTCTCCTAGCTCTGGATGAGAAAAGACGGTCCCCGGAAGGTGGAGCCGCATCACCCCACGCCGGGCCAGGGGTGACAACCTGAGACGGCAAGCCATGCCGTCCGCGCTTGATGCAGATCACTGTCCCCTGAAGCCTGGAAGCCACCTCATTGGCGCCATAAGATGCCCTTGCTTGGTGTCTTGCCTAGCTCCAGGCCTATCGCTGGAGAGGGCAACGGCTTGTCTGGTTTGTCGCGGTCAGGCATAGATGCCAGCAGCTGGGACATCATCGACCACAGATGCCGTTGTAGGCAGCGTGTGAGCCTGATGTGATGCAATACATGCACTCGCGACGCTTAAGAAGAGAACACTCTTCGCCTCAACGGTCGAACTGGAGAGAGTCCGGAACTGTGGGCGGTCGTGGCGCCAGGCAACGGCGCTCAGAAGGAGTATCCAGGTATACCAAACCTGGAGTGGACAGGTTGGGAAGGAACCTAGACTCAGAGGGGGCACAATACCTATGCTGGCAGTCCGCCGGGCTGGGGAAGAAACGGCAGGAACTGCCAGGACCGGATAGACGCCTCGGAAGGGGATAGGCCAGGAAGGTACCACCAGATGCTGGGCACCGAATCTTCACCAAGGACTTCACGCCACACCTGCCTCGGTATTGTCTCCGAACGAGGAAATCCAAGATCCTCACCATCCTCGAGAGGAAACGCCGATATTCTGTGAAATCAGCATCGGAGGACAGATGAGTTGGGTTCTCTCCTCAGAGGAGGGAGACGAGGATGATGGGGAACTGGAATGTCCAGAGGATTCTCGCGGTGGGGAGAGTCGAAGACCCGCCATGCATGAAACTCACATATGAGGGAAGGCCGACAGAATCCCTTGAACTGCTCCCAGGATAACGGACCCGAGGGACCGACATGGCTGGGGAGCCGGGGTGGTGAAGGCAGAGATGGGAGAGGGGCACCTCCGAGGAGGCAACTGTCTCGCGAGGGCTCTGGAACCGGGGAAGGGAGCTCTAGTAGGAGGGATCCCGGATATCAAACCAGGCCAGCAGAACGGAACTCTGGGAGGCGGAACCTGGAAGAGCCCTGGGGAGAAACTCCCCGACGACGCCGGACTGCATGGATCCAGAAGGCACCCACAACGCCGCCAGAGACACCCTAGGAACCCTGGGGAGGGCGGGCTCTCGACGGCTCCTGGCCACCCCCTGAGGTGGCCAAAGAAGACTGAGCAGCAGGACGCCTGCCCCTCAACCCCTCGGATTCCGAGAGGGCCCTCCTCCCCGACTGCAACGTTCCCCTAACCCCAGAGGAGGTAACAGCACCCCGGGGGGTAGCTGTCACCGGACCTCCAGAGAGGGGAGCCTCCCCCTCCGTCACCCCCACGTCTGCCCCCCGGGACTCTCGGCCACCCCCAGCCGAGGAACCCTCAGGAGACGACGGCAAGGGGGACAGAGGGAGGGGCCCGCTGCGCCGCCTGGTACCCCTAGCCACCGAGGACCCAGATTCCGAAGAATGGGGATGCCAGGATGGGTCCACATCTGAGTCATCGTCCTCCGAGGAGGACGAGACCAGCAGGACCTCGATGCTGGCTACCCCAGGGGTCCCCGAGGCCACCGGCGCGAACGGCCCCGGTACCGAAAAGCGACACCGCCGCCCAGCACGCCGGGCATGAAGGCCCAACCCCACACCCCAGCGGCCCGCAGACCCGCACCGCCCGGAGGGAGGGGAAGGCCTGCCGACGCCACCGGGCGCCGGGAGGCGAAGCGGCACTGCTGGCGGCGCCGGCCAGGCTTATCGGGCACTGGCGAACGGCGCCGAGAGCCAAAACGGACCGCTAACGGTGCCGCTTTGATCACCGCACCGAACGGGCGCCGATCCAAAGCGGCGCGTTGAACGGCGCCGCTTCGATCACCGGCACCGCGAAGCGGACCGGATCTGAACGCATCGGAATGGCGCCGCTGATCACCGGCACCGCGAACGGCGCCTGGATTCAAAACGGCGCCATGAGGCGCACGCCGAGGGGTCCACCCAGCCGGGCCCAGCCAGGCCTCGGCACTGGGGAGCCTGCACCTCCAAGAGGTGAGATTGCCGAGGCGGGCAGCCAGCGCCACGGCCCCGAGGGGCTACGACGCCCTCAACACCGCGGGAAGGGGCCTCCTCGGCAAGAAGGGAAGAGGAGACCCTCCTCCTCGATCAGAGTAGGCCCGGAGGGGACCCGGGAAAGGCCTGGCGGATCTCGCCCCGAGATTCCTCGCGAGCGACGCCTGCCCCGAAGCCGGCGTGGCCTTGCCGAAGCTTGTACGCTCGACTTCGAGGACGCGACGGTCCATCGAGAAACAAGCGCCGCATCTAATCCATATTATGGTTGGGTCCCAGGCAACAAGACAGACGCCATGCCGGTCCGAGACGGAGAAATGCCGCCGCAGGAGCACCGATGCATAGGGCACGGCCTGTCTTAGAAGAACGCTTTCGCCCAGAACCGACTAACGCCAAATAAACATGATTAAACATAGTCGGAAATACACCTGGCTCTCATAAGGAAAGAAAAGAACAGTCTTACCGTAGGGCGCCGAAAGTGTAGAAAAAGGGAGTCGGATAATGACTTTTCAGTTAGCTACCGCGAACAGGTGCTGCCTCGACGGTGGAGAAACAGAACTGAGTTGAGGAGGAGTTGGTCTCATTAATCGGCCGCCGCGATGACGCATGACGCCGCTCTCGAGGGCGGGCCGAGTAGGGCAACTTTTAAAAAAAAAAAAAAAAGCTTCCCATGACGGGTGCGCCCGCTTACACCCAGAAGTTAATGAATGGTAAGATTGACAAGGGAAGATCACTCCTGCACTATTCAGAGCTGACCGGTAATAGAAGAAAATCACGGTAAGCTGTTTAATGGCATCAATTTCAACTTAGGTGTATATCTCAGCCATTTTTGTGACTTTTGGCTCCAAATTTTCAACATGGGGTTCTTGGGACCCCACCTCGTGAACTCAGTCACTGTCATTTCGTTATTGGGTTCTGAAAGGTGATTTCACAGTCACTGCACAGAATCATCTTTCGGGACCGATTAACGAAACAACAGTGTCACTGTTCATGAGGTGGGCTCCCAAAAAGCCTATGTTGCAAACGTGGTGAAATAATTCCAAAAAAATGACTGTTATGAGCGCATCGCATAGTTCTATGCACGCCTCAGAATCTCGTAGAATTTTAATATATTCACTCCAGATTTTCAATACTGCCATTTTCCACACACCCTTATGAACAGTACAGCTGTCATTTTTCACATCCTGCCCAAAATGTCTTTTCGTATATCTGGAGCACAATGGCGCAGTCACTGTGGGAAATCTACATTCGGGACAGATTAAAAAAATCACAGTGATAAATACTCCGGCTGTCGGGAAACAGGCAGGTAATTGATATTACTTCTACACCCCTTTCAATTTTGGGAATTCAATTTGGACCCCAAAATTTGCCATTAGAAAATTGGGAATTGGCTCTTCAGAAAATAGAGGCTAAAGTTCTTCATTGGAAGCAATGGAAGCTTACTAAACAGAAGCGAATTCATATTTTGAAAAGTTTATAATGCCCTATCTACAGTACGTAGCTGTTATTTTTCCTTTACCTCAGACGTTGGAAACCAAGACTTTTAGTTTATTTTTTCAAATGTTGTGGGGAAAT
The DNA here is from genome assembly GCA_016271365.2 of Neoceratodus forsteri. Classification (NCBI taxonomy): domain Eukaryota; kingdom Metazoa; phylum Chordata; order Ceratodontiformes; family Ceratodontidae; genus Neoceratodus; species Neoceratodus forsteri. The sequence continues at coordinate 292,172,837 of JADMNL010000026.1, forward strand.
AGATTAAACCCGATAAAAAGGCACTATACTCATTGAGATAAAAAAGGGGGGGTGTAGGTATGATTGATCCAATTGTATTTTGTTTTTCTTTATTCTTTTCCCACACTGTTAAGTGTGGACTGTTGCCTGTGGGAAATGAGGGATATCAATGGGTGAACTTAACTCTAGGGGCATATTTGGATATCTGGCATGATTTGACTCCGAAATTTAGTAAATCCTTATGTATACCATCATATTTTACACCTACAGTACAGAAACTGTATAAATGGAAGATTACTAAAGGCATGATACAACAATTCTCTGGAAAAAAGCTGTACAACATACTTATTGGTAGCATACAGTATATCCTTTGGAACCGGCCTTTAAGAACTGTTCTGCTGTTGATAATCAGTTGATTTTGGCCCATCTTAATAATACCAGACTTCTTCATCACATGTGGGAGACCCTTTGGCTGATTATGTATGGTAGTAAATGTCAGAGGGAATGCAAAATATAAAACTAAGGAAGAGAGGAATTGCCCATATCCAAATTGTATTGCTGTAGAAGAAACTATGGAACATTTTCTTTTACAGTGTTCTTTTTCTCAATCCTTGTGGAACTTTTTGGCTGGGAAATGATCCCTGAAGTGGTTGACAAAACTTAATTATGAGATCCTGGTGGTGGAGAAATATCCCCAAGGGCTTTCTCAATTTCACACTGATACTGTGTCTGTTTTATTTTGTTGTCTTCATTTTTATTTGTGGCAAACACGGTGTCAATGGGTTATCTATCAGAATAGAATGACTTATGAATGTTTTAGTAACATAACAGTTAAGGAAATGACAAATATTTATAGTGTATGGTAGAATGCTGTTCTAACTGGAAATTCCACCATACTGAAATGCTTTTCAGCCACACGCTCATCAATGAATGGAATGCTGTACTAACCGTACATGCAGAACAGCATTCCATTCATTCAGAGTGAAAAGCTCAAGCCCTGTGTAATCTGCTTCAAACATGGAAGCTGTGTGCGGCGTTTTTTAAAAACACTCACCGCTCAGAAGCAGTTTATTCAACGTGATGAGAACCAGCATAAAAAACGTTTGTGGATAAACTCGCTAAGTGAGACATCTGCCTGCCATGTTTTTTTATTTGAAAACCAGCCCACACTACAGCGGCAACCAATTGGAGTGTACATTGCTAACATAGGGATGCCCAGTCCCTAGCAACCACACAACTTGGAAAGAACAAGCCGTAGCTCCCAAAATATGAAATAGGAGACTACAGTTTCTTTTCAATTAAAACATTTAGTTAGAAAACCTAAAATAGGGTACAAGAGGCACCATACACTATACAAAATACAGGATGGGCAACGCAATGCAGAACCAGTGTGTTCTGCCACCTCGGGGTTTGATTCCTTGGACCTCTTACACTTCGCTCTCAAGGTCACAGGGAATCAAACCCCTCTGTGGCAGAACACACTGGTTCTGCATGGTTGCCCATCCAGTATTCTCTATATTTATGAGAGTCTCAGATTTATTCCTCTCAAATGATCACTAGATGGTGGAAAGGGTTTAATGTTTTTATTAAATACAAATAGGATTGAGTTTGTTAATACTGATTTTTCTGCTTCTATATAAGGGACCGGGAGATGGGGTGAGATTTTGAGTGTATTCTTAAATTTTGTATGTTGTCATGTTTATTCCAGTTGGTTTAATTTCTTTTTTTATTTCCCTTGTCAGGATTATGTATGAGGTATTGTTTGATTGTTTTCTTTGTTTTGTATTCAATAAATCTCCCTACTCTTTTTCGATAAGTGCCATGGGATCTTTAGCATCAACCTGAACTACCACCAATCCAGGCAGATGGGTTCTCGGTTTAACGTCTCATCCGAAAGACGGTACCTCAGAAGTGCAACACCCGTCTCATGCTGCACTAGTGTCAGTATTGGTATATTAACCCAAGTGCCAGATGTGGGAACTGAACCCACAGCCCTCTGATCTCCCAGCCTCAGAGGCGAGTGTGCCACCTACTGAGCCACTGACATTGACATGGACTGGTTAAATATGAAAGGCCTTCGTATAGCACACTTAAACATTAGGAGCCTTCTCTGTACCTTTACTAAACTTGGGGCATGGATATCCATATATGAACCTGACATTCTCTGTCTGACTGAAACTTGGCTAAAGCCCTCTACTCCTGACTCTTCCTGCTCTCTTCCTAACTATTCCCTATTTCGAGGAGACAGACTATCTGGAAAGAGGGGAGGTGGATTTGCGCTCTATTTCAAAAACCTGAATATGTCCCTAATGCAACGTTCGGTTGCCCCTAACTGTGAGTTTTTACATACCCTGCTTCTACTTGGAACCAGAAAGATTCACTTAAAGGAAAACTGTACCCTCATATCTTCTAAATGTTATTTGTTTTCATGTCAACAGACAACTCTTTTCATGTAGCTGTTAAAGATGTATGCAGCTGCTTCAGTTAGTTTTCATACTTCATACTAGGCCCTGTCACTCTCCTGGGAGGGTCCATTTCGTGGCTGTTGAAATCTCATTGTCCCTGAGAACTGTATTAGCATATGAGAACATGATGTCAGATCAACCATTTATGTCATGTATCTCTATGCTAAAATAACAAATACCCTGCAAAAACTCTCTGGAAACTTATAAACTGAATGGAGTTTTAAGGGGGAAAAAACTGCATTACAACTCAGATAGCTTGTAAAACTTACTGAAGGTAAATGTGGTATCTTCCCTTGTCAATCTTCACCATTCATTACTGCTTGGGTTAGTGCCGGAGGCGCGCACCCGCTAAGGGAGTTTTTTGTTTATTTTTTATTTTTTTGGAGTCGGCTCCAACAGCGCCGCCCTCGAGCGCGACGTACTGTGTCATGCGCAAGGTGCGGCCGTTAAGTACTGTAGACTCCTCCTCTATCTCAGTTCTGTTTCTCCCGCCGTCGAGGCTGCACCTGCTGCGCGGTAGTTCAAGTGTTTCTGCGTCAAGATTCCTCGTTTTTCTCCAGTGACTCTCGCTCGATGCCGTCTACCGGTAAGACCGTTCCTTTATTTTCTGTCGATGGCGCCGAGTGCTTTAGTGCTGTTTTTTGCCTTATTTAGTTCGCATCATGTCAGGTTCAGGGGCAAAACGTAAGTCGAAGGCGGGCCGTGCCCCTATGTGTCTGTGCTCCTGTGGCCGGCATTTCTCCATCTCGGACCGTCATGATGTCTGTCTCCATTGCCTGGGACCCAACCATGATATGGACGCGTGTGATGCCTGTTTCTCCATGGACCGTCGTGTCCTCGAAGTCCGTGCGTTCAAGATCGGCAAGGCTCTGCCGACCTTTGGGGGCTGGCGTCGCTCCAGGGATTCCCAGGTAAGGTCTCTAGGCCCTTCCTCCAGGTTCCCTCTCGGGCGTATACGGTCCATGGAGGGGGGGGGACACCACCTCGGCAGTCACCTCCTCGGAGGTGCAGGCTCCCCCAGTGTCAAGGCCCGCGCCTGCTGGGCCTGGCAGCGGTGGACCCTCGACGCTGCCCTCCGGCGCCATTTTGGATCGGCGCCAGTGATTGAATGGCACCGTTGGCGGTGCCACTCTGTGCCGATGGTTGGCTCTCTCGGCGGTGCGGGTTGGGATTTCCGATGCGGGGGCGACACCATGGGCCTAACCGGCACCGCTGGGGGCGGGCCGAGCCTAGTGGGTGTGGGTGGGCCAAGGTCGTCGGCGCCGCCTCTGGAACCGGCGACATTTCTCCGGGGACCCCCGGGGTTGCTAGTATTGTGGTCCAGCTGGTCTCTTCCTCTTCGGAGGTCGATGACTCAGACATGGACCCATCCTGGCAACCTGACTCTTCAGAGTCGGGGTTCCCGGTGGCATGTGGTGCTAGGTGGCACAGTGGACCTCTCCCGCTGTTCCTGCTGCTGTCCTCCCCTGAGGGCCCTCGGGCTAGGGGTGGTCCTGGGTCCCTGGGGGGCGATGGAGTGGGGGCGGAGGGAGGAGCTCTCCCTCCTGGGGGGCTCGTGACTGTTACCCTCCCTGGTGCTGTTGCAGCCACTCAGGGTGGGAGAACACTGGGGTCAAGGAGGAGGGTGCTCTCGGAGTCCGAGGGGCAGAGTGCAGTCATCACGGTCTCTGCCGGCCACCCCTCAGGGGGTGGCTAGGAGCTGTAGCGTGGGCCCCGCCTTTCCCTCTTGGACTCCGGGGTCCCCTCCAGTGGCATTGCTGTGGACTGCCCTTCTGGATCCATGCAGTCCCAGATTCATCACAGGGGAGGATCTCCTTCTGGGCTCTTCCAGGTTTCGCTTCCCAGGGTTCCGTTTTGCGACCTGGTCTGTTGTCCGGAATCCCGCCAGCTCGGGCTCCGTTCTCCAGATTTCAGAGCCCTAGCAAAGGACAGTTGCCTCTTTGTAGGTTGCCATCTCCCATTCCTCTGTAGCCACCCCCCACTCTTCCAGGCCATGTTGGTCCTACGGGCCCGTTATCCTGGGAGCAGTTCAGAGGTTCTGCGGTGGCCTTCCCCTCATATGTCAGGTGTATGAATGAGCGGGTCTTTCACCTATCCCCACCGCCGCAAGAATCTTCTGGACACTCGAGCTCTCCATCATCCTCGTCTCCCTCCTCTGAGGGAGAGGAACCCTCTGCTCATATCTCCTCCGATGCTGATTTCACTGAATATCAGTGATTCCTTTCGAGGATGGTGAGGATTTGAATCTCCTATGTTAGGCGAGACAATACCGAATGGGAGACGCGTGAATTCCTTGGAGAATTCAGTGCCCAGCACCTGGTGGTACCTTCCTGGCCTATCCCCTTCCAGGAGGCATCTATCCGTTCCTGGCAGTCGCCAGCTGCCCCTTCTCCAGCCCCGGCAGACTGTCGATGAAGGTATTGTGCCCCTTCGGAATCCCTGGGTACTCTCCCCAACCCGCCCTCGGGTTTGGTATACCTGGAGACTCCCTCCGGGCGCTGCCGCCTGGCGCACGACCACCCACCAGATTCGGATTCCCTACAATTCGACCGGTGGGGGCGAAGAGTGTTCTCTTTCTCTTGTGCAATGGCTTGCATTGCATCACATCAGGCTCATCACGCTGCCTATAGTAGGTATTTGTGGTCGATGCTCTCTCAGCTCTTAGCATCAATGCCTGATACGGAGCAAACCAGACAAGCTATTGCCCTCTCTGCTATAGGCCTGGAGCTGGCAAGACACCAAGCAAGGGCATCTTATGATGCCAATGAGGTGGCTTCCAGGCTTGCGGGGACAGCGATCTGCATTAGGCGGATGGCATGGCTTCATCTATCAAGGTTGTCACCCCTGGCCCAGCGTAGGGTGATTCACTCCGCTTTCCGGGGGACCCGTCTCTTTTCCTCCAGAGCTAGGAGTTTACTGCAGGGGCTTCCTCCGTCTCCCCATCCTCGGGGGGCACCTCCTAGCTCTTCTCCCCCATAGGCTTCTCTTTTGATTACCCCAGGGTCTTCCCCTTCTGTTTCTCACCAGCAGTAGGCTGGGGGTCTTGTTCCCTCAGGTTTCTACCCCACTTTTTCTGAGGGGGCTTGGTACTCACCCAAGCAGTAGCCAGATGGTGAAGATTGACAGGAAGATATGAAAGTGCGTGCCTACCGTAATTCTTGATCTTCTCTTGTATCTTCACCATTCATACTGACTCTCCACCACCTTCCCCTCAGTGGCCTCCTTCTGTGGCGTCTCCCCTCCCGTCTCGTTCCTCTTCCTTCCCTTGGCCTTTATGCCAAAAAAAAACAAAAAAACTTTGTTTTCCATTCTTAATGAATGGTTCCTTTTTTCCTCAAGGTAAAGAGGAACGAACATGGTTATACTTTTCTCTAAATTCTGAGGGAACTCTTTCTGACCACCCTTAGGGTGCGATTCCTAAATACCTTCTTCAGGTTATGCAGTTTCACAGCCCAAGAGGCCATGCTCTGACTTGGCCTCAGCAAAGTCTAGAATCCTCCTGGCAGGTATTATTTTGAGCTCTTCTAGCTGCTGATTGAACTTGTCAGCTCTGAGCGTCTGCTTGCCTTGCCTTAGGGAGTCTGATTGAGTTCCACTCTATCTTTCATACAAAACTGCCTTCAAGAAGGCATATAGTCTTTTCCCATACTCTACTGTGTTAGCACTTAACAAGGTGCTAAGGGACTTAGTCCCCTTCCTGGGTAGGCACTCTACCCGGAACAGGTTCTGCCCGGGCAGTCTAGAAGCCCTCAGCTAGGATGAAGGGACTCGGCATGTTGAGAGTTCAGAGAGTCTGCCCTCATTCAGATCTGTTCAGGTGGTTCGGTTGAACCTCCCCCTCAGTCCTAGCAACTGAGATTCTTGCTCCCTTGTTAGTTTCGAGCCTATAAGCCTCTCAACCAATGCTTGATGGGCACTGTTCTCCCTCTCAACATGCCTCTTTTTCTTCTTCTTCTTCTTCTACTTTCTGTTCCTCCCCTAGAGCCGCCCCGGAAAGGAGGCTCTGCGGTCCCTCAGGGTAGGAATTCTCTCTCCTCTGTCTATTCTCTACCGGCTTATTCCTTTTTCAGTTTATATCCTTTCCTTTTTCTGTCCCTCGGCTCTCTTGCCTCGCTTTCCTTTTTTCTTACCCTTTATTTTCGCCTCTCCGGCTACCAGAACTGAGATAGAGGAGGAGTCTATGGCACCTAACGGCCGCCCCCACGCATGACGCAGTACATTGCACTCAAGGGCGGCACCGTTGGAGCCAACTAAAAAAAAAACAAAAAAAAACCTCCCGTAGTGGGTGCGCACCTCCGGCACTAACCCAAGCAGTAATGAATGGTGAAGATACAAGAGAAGATCAAGAATTATGGTAGGTATGTAATTTTCATATTTCGCACCTTCTTGCAGCTTGGTTCTTTTAAAACTACTTAAGCAGACAGGCATACTGGGGAGTTTAAAGGTTGATTACACATCACAGTCTCATATGCTAATGCAGCTATTAGGGACAATGAGATTTCAACAACCATGAAATGGACCCTCCCAGGAGAATGACAGGGCCTAGTATGAAGTGTGAAAACTAATAGAAACAATTGCATACATCTTTTAACAGCTACATGAAAAGAGTTGTCTGTTGACATGGAAGCAAATGACATTTAGAAGATAAGAGGGTGCAGTTTTCCTTTAATATGTGCCTACAATCCTCCTAAAGCAGGTCAACTAGGATGCTCCGAACTACTTGAGTACTCTACCTCTGCAGCTGGCCAAAATGAACTTAATATTCTTGGCGACCTCGACCTAAATTGGCTGGGGGAAAATAAAAGCGCACTGGTATCTCTAGTAAATGGATTTAACATGCAGCAGGTAATTGAAGATCCCACCAGGCTGACCCAGTCACCTGTTGCTGGAACACTTATAGACTGGATACTCACAAATTGACCTGATAGAATTACCACCTCAGATGTGCTTTCTGATTCTATAAGTGACCATTCCCCTGTGTTTTGCATATGGGGAACATTGGCGATTCCAGCCCCCTCGCCACGCTACACCACCTTCCAGGATTTTTCCACACTTGATCAAGCAAGCTTTCCACATGACATCTCTTCTGTAAACTGGATCCCTATTGTCCAGTCCCAAGACATTGAATCTGCTCTCAGTCTCTTTCCTTCTATATTCTTATCCCTCCAGGACATGCATACGCCTAAACAGAATTGACGTGTTAGGGCCAAACAGACTAGGTGGCTGCACAAGGAACTTCTCGCCTGCCTTCGGGCATGTGACAAAAATTGGAAAAAACTACAAAACCTTGGGTCAGCAAAGTGAATATGACACTTACAGAAAGCAGTGCAATATGTGCAAACAACAAATCAGGCTTGCCAAAAGCTCACACTGCAAAGGTCTATTGCTGGAAGCTGCTGGGGACCCGAAGAAATTCTGGACACATGTAAAATCCTTCCTGGGCTCAAACCAGTCTCAACAAATAAATTATATGGGCCTCAATGGTATGCACTGTAATGACCCCACCACCATTGTAAATTTTTTCAACAAATACTTTCCTGATCTCACCAAATACACTGCCTCTTTCACAGCAAATCTCATCCTGATACCCGTTACTCACACAAACGTGCCCATACATCCGCCCTTCTATTTTAAGGCTATTCCAAATGCTGATGTTCTAAAACTACTAAACTCAGTCTCTGATAGTACTAGTGTAGGCTCTGACTACCTAGAGCCTAAACTCCTGAAGCTGGCTGCTCCTTTTATTGCAGCCCCATTGACTAAAATCTTTACACTATCTCTCTGCCATGGTCATGTTCCAGACATATGGAAATTTATTTATTTATTTATTAGCTTTTGGCAACCGGGTAAGTGCGCTAGGCAACAGACCTGCCTATTTTCAGGCACGACCCGGGAGAGCACAGGACATTGGTTACAATATGCAGAAATGCACAGACATAATATAGGTGTACAGGAGCAAAACAAGATATACATTGGGTAGCACAGTAACAGTTACATAAGGGTACATTTTAGGCATAGATCATAATAAGGACGTAAAATAAAGCAATTAGGGTAACCATAAGACAGCTGAGGACAGTAAAGACATCAAGGTTCATAGCCACCTAGACAAGCGTATTGCATGGGAGAACATTAGTGTAGTACTCAGGTCAGACCGACAGCCTGCAGTGGGACAAAGTAAATTAAGAGCATTTGCATTGGCCAGAGGCTAGGAGGTGGGTAAACAGCGAGTTTTTGAATTCTCGATGGGAGGCTGAAGTTTAACCATAAGGGGAGTGAGTTCCAGAATTTGGGAGCAAAATGGGCAAATGCCTGTTCACCCATTTTTGTCATGCAAGGTCTAATGGAGAGCATGGGGACAGAGGAAGACCTGAGGGTACAGGTGTGTGAGGCAGGAATCAGGAGGTTGGCAAGATAGACAGGGCAGAGAGGTCTAGACAGGGAGTTGATAAAGCAGCCCAGGGAGTAGGCTCAAATATCCTTAGGTGACAGCCAATTTAAGCCAGCGTAAAGGAGACAATGATGATGGGTAAGATGTGGGGCAGTTAAGGCGAATCTACAGATGTTGTTGTAGACAGTGTCCCATTTGTGGAGTGTAGCAGAGTTTTCAGCAAAGAGGAGGGGCAGAGCATATTGGAGCTGGGGTAAGAGAATACCTCTCGCAACAGAAAGTCTTGTGGAGGGAGTGAGGGAGTGGCGCACGCGATAAGCTCCGCCAATTTTAGCATTGACGGCACGGCACACCATATTGACATGTTGAGACAGGTCAAGTGTGGGATCCAAAGTGACCCCAAGGTACTTGAAGGACTCAGTGTTTGAGATGAGGGAGCCATCAAGGCATTGAACCCGGAGCCTGTTCGCAGGGGCAGTTTCTTAGAGGATCCGAATAGCATAGCACAGGTTTTTTCTAGGTTCAGGACTTGGTGGTTGCTAGAGAGCCAGGTCTGCAGGAATTGGAAGTCATTAGTGAGAGTGGAGTTGATGGCAGCAACCAATTTTGACCCAGAGTAGAGAACAAGGTCATCTGCGTACATAAGAGTGCAGCTATGCCGGGACATGGTGGGAATATCATTTAGGAAGAGGGAGAAGAGTAGAGGTCCAAGAGTGGATCCCTGGGGAACTCCACGGGAGATGTTTAGGGGAGGAAGGGTCTTGTGAAATGCTACCGCCTGAGTCCGATTGTCAAGATAGCTATGGAACCAGGAGAGGGTTGTCAGATGCTCCAATGGATTGGAGCTTCTTTAGCATGAGAGGATGGTGTACCATGTCGAAGGCTTTAGACAGGTCAATAAAGACGGCCCCAGTGAGTAGGCCACGTCCATATTATTTCTGATGTCATTTGTAAGTTGTGTAAGTGCAGAGGTGGTACTGTGACGGGGCCGGAAACCATGTTGGCACGGGGTTTGAAGATTAAACATGTCAAGGTGAGCAGCAAGCTGGCGGTGGACTATTTAAAAGTCTCCCCAGTCTTTAAGAAAGGTGACAAGAAGGACATAACTAATTATAGGCCCATAGCCATTCTGTCAGTACTAAACAAAATACTTGAGAAATTAGTGGCTATACAGGTCACCGAGTTCCTCTCTAAATATACCCTCCTATCACCTGCTCAACATGGTTTCCACAAGGGGCATAGCACCTGTACTGATCTTATACAATTTACAAATGATGCCCTTACTGCTATAGATCATGGTCTCATGATTGGTGCAGTGTTCATTGACCTCTCAAAGGCATTTGATCTTGTATATCACCCTCTTCTGCTTGATTGTCTTAGCTTCACTGGTTTCTTGGAGCAAGCCACAAACTGGTTCCGGAGCTACTTAAGCAATAGAAGACAACAGATAAAATGTAACTCTGCAGTGTCAGACTCTGTGCCTATCAATGTTGGTGTTCCTCAAGGCTCCATCTTGGGGCCTCTTCTCTTTTTCATTTAGTCTTATATGCAGATGATCTGGTGCTCTATACCTCCTCTGCAAACATAGAAGAAATAAATAGTTGACTAACATCTGCATTTCTCATAATGTAAGAATGGATCCACAACAAGAGACTTGTCCTAAACATAAATAAAACTCAGGCATGCTCTTCAGATCTGCAACCAAACTTAGAACAAACCACAACCTCTTCAACGTCTCCTGTGCAAATGGCTGCCCCCATATGAAAGTAACCTCATTCAAGCATTTAGGTGTCCTGCTTGATGAAACTCTCAGCTATGAGCAACACATCATTGACACCTGCAGGTCAGTTAACTCCAAACTCGGAACAGCTTACAGGACTAGTCAGATGCTTACTCCCTCGGAACAGCTTACAGGACTAGTCGGATGCTTACTCCCTCAGCTAGACTGGCTATTTCTAGGAGTATCCTACTTCCATCCCTTGTGTATGGTGCTGTCACCTACGTAAATGCTTCAAAAACCACCCTAAGTAAGTGGATACAATGTACAATAGTATCTGTCATTATGCCCCGGCTTCCCCACGTTTGAAGCATCATTGCTTGCTATATACAGACGTTAGATGGCCTTCACCAGCTGCCAATCGACTCCTTGCCCTTGGTACTCTGCTGGACAACATCATCAGAACTAATCTACCCACCTCTCTTGCAGGCATACTGATGCCTTTGTCCCCCACCTATGGCCTCTGCTCTACTGAACTCTCTCTACTATACACCCCAGGTGCAGAATCCTAAAAGGAACCTCAGCTTTCTCCTGCTAGGCCCCAAAATATTGGAATTCCCTACCTCTTGATGTTCACTCTGCACCTAGTCATACTGCTTTTACAAAGATGCATCACACTCTCCTCGCCAAACATGCCCTATGTTCCTATTTTAAACCCCCATAGGGTACTTGATATCCCCTTCCTCAGCTCTCAAAATGTTCAATTTTGCTCTGACCCCTCATTACTGTTATATGTAGCACTTACCATGGATTATGTGTTAAAACTCTATTGCACTATGACTGTATGCTTATTATGTTTTGTACTATTGTGTATTTTCCTGCCATTGTCTCTGTCATATTAGCAATACTGTTTACGTCACAGAACATCATGTAGATTTTTCCTTGTATGGTTGATTATCTCTGAACTATACCTGTTATTTGTTTTGTCTGCCAATTTTGTATTGTAACCTCCCAGGTCGTGTCTGAAAATAGTCATATTTTGTGGCTACAACACCTTACCTGGTAAACAAAAACTAAATAAATAAGAGGTTCCACATGTTGACCCTCCAGGGACTCTTACCCCTGGTCCTCAAGGATCAGTGCTTTGTTCACTGGACATGCAGGATGCCTACCTGCACATCCCTGTACTCCCGGCCCACCGCCGCTATATCAGGTTCACTTTCCAGGGGAACCTTTTTCAATTCAAGGCTCTCCCCTTTGGCCTTTCCTTGGCACCATGGGTTTTCACCAAGTGCCTAGCAGTGTTGGCAGTGTTACGCTGCGGGGGGGGGGTTTGTGTTCCCATACTTGGATGACTGGCTTTTGTCAGCCCCATCTCAGGGCAGTCTGCATGAGTCTGTCTCCTACATTCTGAACCTTTTTTCCTGTCTTGGCAACACAGTGAATTATTACAAATCCAACCTTTTACCCTCCCAGCACCTCCAATTTATTGGAGTGGTTCTGGATATGGTCCAGGGCAGGGCCTTCCTTCCTCTGGACAGCGCAGATATCCTGAAACTGCAAGCCTTTGTGGTAGCCAACTCTCATTGGACCACAGCTTGCTCTGTTCTTCGGCTGTTGGGTCTAATGGCAACTGCCATTCCAACCATTCCAATGGGCAGACTGCAAATGAGGGTAACCCAGTGGACACTCAGGGTCCAGTGGGATCAGTGCTTGGGTGACCTGGACCATAGAGTCATAGTCTCCAATGGCATGAAGAGGGATCTTCTTTGGTGGCAGGAGTTGTCCAACCTCTCCTTGGGGGCCCCATTTCACCCCTTCCCCCTCCATGACTCTCATGACAGATGCCTCGAGTCAGGGTTGGGGAGCCCACCTAGGAGATCACCAAACTCAGGGAAAGTGGTCACCACAGGAAGTGCATCTGCACATCAACGTCCTGGAGAGGAGAGCTGTGCTCAATGCTCTTCAGGCATTTCAGACCCTCTTATGCTCAGTAATGCTCCTTGTCCTGACTGGCAAAATGGCTACAGTTTGGTACATAAACAAACAAAGAGGCACCCGATTGTACCCCATTTGCAGGGAGGCTATGCGGGTGTAGTACTGGGCAGTCCAGCACAATCTGTACTTGACAGCAGTCCATGTCCCAGGCATTCACAATGTACTGGCAGACAGTCTCAGTCACACCACTGCATGGGTTCACGAGTGGAAACTGAAGCAAGAGGTAGTAGAAAGCCAGTTTGACCAGTGGAGTCGACCAGAACTGGACCCCTTTGCTTCCCCATCCAACTCAAAACTATCCAGTTTTTGCTTGCTCGTTCCTGGGCATGGTGTTTTTTGGTGAGACGTGTTGTCACTTTGTTGGACAGGGAGGTTTCTGTATGCCTTCCCTCTCTTTCCAGTTCTTCCAAAGGTCCTGCTGAAGCTTCAAGTGGTGGAAGCACACATGATCCTCATTGCTCCCCTCTGGCCTCGGCAGATCTGGTTCCCACTGCTGCAGCAGCTAGCATTGGAACTACCAGTACCTCTACCTCTCCTGCATGACCACTTCACTCAGGAGCAGGGCAACCTGGTGCAGCCTCAGATCTCTCCACTTGCATGCGTAGCACCTCTGGACGTAGCGGTGTCACACTTCGGGGTTTCCTCACGAGTAGCCCAAGTTTTGGTAGAAGCTGGAAAACCCTCCACCAGAACGACATATGCTATGAAGTGGAAGAGGTTTACTATATGGGTGACTGCCATGGAGCTTGGACCCCTTTTCTTGCCCGGCGCACCAGGTCCTAGAGTAATCTCTTGCATGTATCTGATTTGGGCTTCAGCTATTCCTCGCTGAAGGTTCATCTTTCTGCAATCTCTACTTATCACCTTTCAGTGGACGGCAAGAATCTTGCTCAGTTGGAGGTCTCCAAAACCTTCCTTAAGGGGATCCTCCACTTGAAACCTCTGGTCTGTAGTCCAGTCCCTCCCCGGGATTTTAACTTTGTTTTAAAGAAGCTTACTTTTCCCCCTTTTGAGCCTGCAGCAAGCTGCGATATGCGCTACTTGTCTTGGAAAGTGCTATTTTTAGTTGCCATTACCTCAGCTTGAAGGATTTTTGAGCTTCAGGCCCTCATTTGTAAAGAGCCTTATTTAATTTTCCACAGAGACAGGGTGGCTTTGAGGACTAACCCTTCCTTTCTTCCAAAAGTGGTATCTGAGGTGACGTTAAACCAGGATATCCAATTGCCAGTTTGCTATCCTGAATACTCCAACAGGGGGGAACACCTTTTGCACACCCTTGATGTGCACAGGGTTTTGCGTCATTACATTTCACACACCAAGGAGGTGTGCAAGTCCAACCAGTTATTTGTTTCCTTTGCGCCCATACATCAGGGCATAGCCTGTTTCCAAGCAATGCCTCCAAGTGGTTGGCTATCTGCATCACTTTCATTTATCAGAAATACGAGAAACCTCTTCTGGGGGAAGTTAAAGGGTATTCTACCCATGGCATGGCCACATGTACTGCTTTTCTCAGAAATGTGTCCATCTCTGACATTTGTGCTGTGGTCACATGGAGTACCGACATCATCCATACTTTCACCAAGCATTACAGTCTGGATATCGCCTCTAGGTGCAGGGCTGGCTTTGGACTGGCCATCCTTCAAGGCCTATTGTCCTAGCTGGGGTCTTGATCTGCAAACTCTTCTGCCTCCCAGACCTCAGTCTCGGACTATCTCTTCTTGACTGCCTGGAATTCAGTCCTATGTGTAATGACCTACTGCAGGAACCCTCTTGAAGTAAGATATAACCGTTACGTAAGAACTTAACGTAACAGTAGATCTTCAAGAGAGGTTCCTGCAGTAGATCATATTTTTCCCTCCCACCTTCTGCTTAATCTTTCCTTTCCCAGGGTGCTTTTATAGCAGGTCAGGGCTCAAGGAGTATTCTCCTTTCTCCCGTTTCCTTATCAGGGGTCTTCCGGTGGGAGAACTGGAGGGCGGGCATGGGGACCACCCCCTTTATAGTGTCACGCTGACGTCCTGTCATGTGATGCCGGGGGTGGTCCCTCGCTATGGATTGCTAGCTAGAAGATTGCCGTATGGTCCTTACGCCAGGGGGTGCAGTCCTACATGTAATCTACAGGCCATTATTTTATGGTGTGTGGACTGTGACATCATGCGACACATGATTGAAGAGCTGTTCCGGTGGCTGAATTACCTTTTTATACTATTAGTAATGTGCAGTTATGTGAGCCTTTAGGAACTAACTCTGTTGTATCCTACTATAAACTCAGCACATTTTGTACCCTGCTGTGAGAAGGGACCTTCACAAAAACAAGACACTGTGTCTCACGGGGCCGGCCCCCACTGGCTGTTTAATGTGATGACTGCGGTTAGATCTAGTGTGGAATTCATAACCCCCAGTGTGTGGTATCCAGTTTGTTGTCGTGGAAGTGACAGATACTGTAAAAGCAGGTCATTATGACTTTAGCTCTAGAACAGAGCTCTGTGGCAGATGAACTGTAAGGGTCACAACTCCAGAAGTTTTCTTGTAAATTTCCAGATAGTTATGAAGGAAGAAACAGCTTAAAATGTAAGCATTTTTTATTTAGAATACCGTACATCTGACTTTAGCTGAAGCAAACTGATTTTTCTAACCCGGTGACTGAATCTCCTTCATAAAAGCAGGGCCTGCCTTAAGGACAGGCTAACCAGGCAGCTGCCAGGGGTGCCAATTGTGAGGGGGCAACAAATCAATGAACAGTTATTCTTCTAGCTGTCCAGTCCCACCAAAAGAGGCAAAATTGGGTTAAGAGGGCATCAATACCATGTTTGCCTATAGGCATTTCTGAGCCAAAGTCCATCCCTGCTTAAAAGAAATTTGTTGTAGACTGGTGAGAACACTGAAGGAGCAAAGAGACTTGCAATTGTATTGTGAACATTATACCTATGCGTACTGAATAAATTCAGCTGTAACTGTACTATAAACAGTGGCCTATCATGACAAGTGACAAAACCTGTCCAAGGTCAGCGGGGGAGAGGCATGCTGTGTGAGAGACTGAGTGTGCCAGACTTTCCTTATCCTGCTGAGTGAGAGTACTGTTCTCTTTCCCCGCTCCCCTGGGATGATGTCTTAGAGATGAACAGAAGAAAACCATACACGTGAAGTGTGACGCTGAGGCAAATGCCAACCAGTGTTCTTGTACCTTATTTGGTGTTTCTGACTGTGCCCCCACCTGTACACATCCAGGTGGAGATGCTGAGTGACGCTCACAACCCACCCCAAGTGGGGGGACGTGTCCTCTGTGTCACTCAGTCTTCATCCCCCTGGGTGGCCCCTAATGCCCCAGACATGTTCTTGGACCCGATTGCTGGTATTGTGAATGGTAATCCTACAGTTGCATTGACAGGCCATCCATAGAGGGTGTACTTAGTGCCACGGCCAAGTAATTATTCAGGGCAGCTACTCAGGTTACAGCATAATCACACCTCTTTATGGTGCCCGAAAGCCCCACTGCAAACTCTGCTGAAACCAGTGATGGCTCTGAAATGAATACACCAATAGGCTCTGTCAAACTAGATATTGGAGGGGCCGCCCAAAGGATGAATGCTAAAGCATCGAGGTACAATGTTGGTGACACTGGTTCAGGAGTGACACTGGAATGCTGGATCAGGTGGCCAAAGCTGGGAAGAGAGCTACTGATGGTAGAATTTTCCCCATCAGGGAAGGCTGCCACTGGATTCCGCTGGCATAGAGACCAGGCAGTGTGTGCTATGGAGGACTCTTCACTGCACATGTCGTGGGGGCACTATGTGTGCAGGAGGAACTTTGGTCTGTGCTGTCAGGGTGGTGGGAGGGTTTGGATGAATCTGGTAGAGAAATTGGGGCCGACAGGATGACAGCACCAGCATAATCAGACTCCTCCCTCCCTGTGAGCACTGCACCATGGATCCAGGCTCCGGGTGGAGGGGCATGATCTTAACTGCCCCAAAACAGAAGGATCCAGGCCCTGAGGGGAGGAGCACGATCCTAACTGCCCCAAAATAGAAGGATCCAGGCCCTGAGGGGAGGGGCACAATCCTAACTGCTCCCAAAACAGAAGGATCCAGGCTCTGAGGGGAGGGGCACAATCCTAACTGCTCCCAAAACAGAAGGATCTAGGCCCTGAGGGGAGGGGCACGATCCTAACTGCCCCCAAAACAGAAGGATCCAGACCCTGAGGGGAGGGGTATGATCCTAACTGCCCCCAAAACAGAGGGTAAGCTGTGGAGACTATTTGTTGCAGGGTAGGGAGTGCTGGGATTTAGCATTCACCTGAACTGAGGAAAAATAAACAGTTAATGTCCCCCCCACCACAACCACCCAGACTTTGTAATAATGCATTAGTCTTGCACTCTCTGCCTCTTACCAAAAATTCCATAAGCTGTCAGTTGGGTCAAGATGCTAGGATTATAACATCAGGACCAAACGTTGGGGCTGCAAAAAGGAGACTGTGGAACCTCAAAAAAAAAAGCAGAAATGTGTCGATGTGGAGCAGTTACAAAGGCAAGGCTGAGGGGGAAGGGTGGGGGACTGGGTCCTGTTTGTCACCTGTGACTTGACTATTAGCCAGAATACACAAGGCTACATTACAAAAACATCACGAGGAGATCTCAAGGTTCCCAACAGCAAATAAAAGAGAGAGAGCAAAGCGTGTGACTACAGCAAACAAAAGAGAGAGTGTAATGACTTCACTCAGGTGGAATGCTATGGGGGGGTGCGGAGTGGCATGTTTTATGTTGACACACAGATATGTTTTTCCTCAGGCTGCTGCTATCCTATTTAACCCTTTCTGTTTCTCCCTTCTCATGGGGATTGCCATGGGCACACCTATACTATGACTGGGTGAGTGGGAAAGTGGCCACCTTCACAATCGGTGGCAGAGTCCCTCTGCTGTCGGCTGATGGGAGGGGCTTATGGGCTATGCAGACAAGTGGTGGAGGAGTGTACCAAAAAGTGGCGATCAGAATTGCACAGAATGCCTTAGCCCAGGGTGCAGGGAATACAATTGCTTTCTTGAATATACATTAGTCAACCTGGCCTAGCCTCTTATAATGCAGAAACATCCACATATTGTAATGAATGATCCACGGTTTAGTGACAGAAATACATGCGTTATTCATGATATCAGAACTGAACAGGGTCAGGAACTGTAGCTTCTAAAGAGGTTTGAGGATACAGGAAGCCCAGAATAACTCTACAGTGCAACTCATGCAGCAGTAAAACAAAACATCCCAGAGTTTTTCCAAAAGGTATAGCTTTGGATGCCTGGATTTTTAGTGTATGTTGAGTACCAGAAGATGTAAAGCAACATTCCTACTTTCATTGGAGAAATCCATCAGCCTCATTTTTTTTTTCACACTTTCATTTTTGTCCTGCCTTACTGCCCCCTCGTTCCACTCCTTCAGACCATGATTATCTCCATAGATCCCTCCCACAGAATCTGCCCCAGGGTGCCAGGCTTACTCCGTTGTCTCTCCTACCTTACTCCTCTGTCTTTGGAGTGCCTGCACAATGGGATCTGCCCTGAGGGTAGGTGATCTGAGACTTGGATCGGTCATCATCTTGGACCAAGAGAGTTTTTTCCTGTTTTCTTCCTTAGTTCCTCCTTCCCCTGAGGGCACTGGCCCGTAGGACGAATGTCCAGACAGATGGCGTGATGGCACATGCCACTGTCAAATACCCACAATGTCCTCCCCTCCCCGACTCTTGAAGAGCCACCTGTGCCCCGATGCCCATGCTTCCACAGGTGTAGGTGCGTCAGGAGCTCAGGGCACCCCAGGAACCCACCCCAGGAGGAGGACAGCATCCATTGGGACACTCCATCCTCCTCCTCCCCTCTGACCCCTGGTAACCCCGAGTCTGTTCCCAATCCTGGGTCGCTGGTGTGGTGCGAGGTGTGGTGTCCATCACCTCAAACCTCAGCACCACCGGGCCAGCTCCACCAGCCTCATTTTAATACTGCTGCTCCACTAATCAAAATGTTGGGGGGGGTCAACGTTCATTGTCTGGCACTTATGCTATAAATGTGAGGGGTCTCCTGACCCCTGGCTCCACCACCTATGATTGTGGCCACCACCCTAGGAGCCAACTCTTCCCCTCCCTTTCCTGTCATCTCCAAAGTGTTCTTGTCCCCTTCCTGACGGTTTCAAGACTGACTCCCCCATGTATCATTGCCTCCATGCTAAGGTCCCCCCGTTCTAGTCCTTCCTGGGACCTGACTCCTTGTTTTGATCCAGTTCTTTTCCTTTCCCCTTCATACAGCAATCCTTCCACCTCCTTTTAAGTTATCTGGCTCATACTCCGCTGCAGGGGGCACTGCAGAGGAATGCATTTTTTTTGGTTATCATTCTATTGTAGTGTCCATGGTTTCTTTTGTGAGCAGTCTGTGGGTCCCTGGATATCCTGATGAAGCTTGGGGCTGGGCAACTTTAATATAAATATGCTGGGTTGTAAGGAACTCTTTGATCAGCATAAATCACCCCCTAAACGCAAACGGTTCCCTCAGCCATGCCCACCCTCTCACAGGGCTGAAAGGGGGGAGTGAGGGGACAGGTATAGAAATAACATGGTGATTGTGTACAGGTTTTAAACTCTTTTAATAAAACACTTTTTTTAACATGGAAAAAGACCAGATATATTTTGGCCTTAGCCCCAGCCCTTTAATTGCTTACCTTGGTGCATAGTTATTTTATCAGTATGTAACTTTGACGATTTACTTATACAATATCTTTTTGAACTGTTACTTTCTTTTGTGATAGTTTTTGTAGTTCTTTACATGCTGTTGCCATTGATCTTGTATCAATATATTGTATTTTTTGCTATTTTAAATTCAATAAAAACAATAATTAAAAAAAGAATGGAGGAAGAGTGTAGGTGAGGGTGGGACCATGAAACTAAAATACTGTTAGAGGGGTAGTAACAGAATTCCCCATGGTGGGCCACGCTGGTATGCAGTGGGTGTATGCTGGAGCTAGAACGCTTGCAGAAAAGGCAGCTTCTTTTTTTATGTTTATAGAAGAGATGAAAGAAGCAAGAAAAAACCAAAATAAGGACCAGCTGTGTTCCAGAAGGTGGCTGCCAAGAAAAGCAACACATTAATCTTTGTGAGGCGTTCTGTGGAGTAGAGAGTGCCTGCAGGCATCCACAAGCTCAGAGCACAGTCAAGGACTTGCATGCTGGACGTGCAGGAAATGGTGGGAGTGGAGGTCTGGCACAAAGAGTGTGTTCCGGCTGTGCAGTTTCTCTGCTGAAAAATGCTGACTTTAGAGCTGTGAGTAGTCTGGAGCAGTGTCTGAGAGTTACTAGGGAAAAAAAAGAGGAAGGAGGCGGAGAAGAGAGAAGTGGGGCAGATGTTTGGCAGGAGGGAGAGCATAAGCAGACTATATGTGATACCAGTGGTCCTGTCTAGCTGATGCAAAACATAGAGTACACCCTGTAGCAGTGTCACAGTGTTTGAGAAAGAGAGGGTGAAATAGGAGCTGGGGTCTTGAAGGAGAGAGAGAGAGATTGAGATTGTACAGGCAGTCCTCTATCTGATGTGAAATACTGAGTGCGGAGCTGTAATTAGCCTGGATCTCTGTCAGAATGTGACTAGGCAGGGCTGAGAAGTCTGAGGCAGAAAGAATGGGTATTCAGCACATTCAGAGCTAAAGATACAGTTTGTAGGACAAGCTGTGCATAGGATCAGTAAAAGAGTACTAGGAGACTAGAAAACATCCAGATTGTACGATTCTGGTCTCATCACTCCAAGCCACTCATGTAAAGTACTCTATAAAAGCATCATGGGTATGCAGATTCTGGAGCAAGGCATCATATATATGCAGATCCTGGAGCAAAGCATCATGGGTACACAGATCCTGGAGCAAGGCATCATGGGTACACAGATCCTGGAGCAAGGCATCACATATATGTAGATTCTAGAGCAAGGCATCATGGGTACGCAGATCCTGGAGCAAGGCACGCTGACAAGGCTTTGCCAGAGCTGACATCAGACTTCTAATACACTTTGAGCCTTTTTTTCTGGTATTTTCAGAAACTTGTTCTTCATGTTTTGGAATGTAGAACCTGTTGCTCTTAACATTTTGGAGCATGAAGAGCAAGTCTGCTTTCTACATCAGTTACAGCAGCGATCACCAGTAGTGCTGTGGAAGAGCGAGATCAGCTGTCACGGCAGCAGACAGCATCGTGCAATAACTCAGAATCAGCTTTTCAACATGTTAAAGTCACAACTTACCATTCATGTGTAGTACATGTGTAACAAGAGAGTAGTTGAAACTCAAAAGTGTAATTTTTCAGAAAACAACTGTACCAAATTCAATGCTGAAAAACAGTCTCAAATTGTACTGTGAAAAAATAACATAACTCTCCTTCATTGAGACCCTGCCAGACTCTCAACTTCTAGTTAGTTTGGTGCTGTTAGGGGCACGAGAGCAAAGCTCAGCTTCGAGGCCAAATGTAATCAGGACTCCTCTGTGGCAGCACAGACTGGTTGAGCTTGCGGTTGCCCAACTCGTAGTTTTGATAGTTTTTTTTATTTCTTTTTTAAATGAAAGTGTTTTTACAGTGCTCCTGTGGCAGGCTGGCAGTTTCAGTTCAGTACTTTAACTGATTGCTGTGCGCATGGCAGTGCTGTGGAAACACCAGGGCCCCGATATTGAAATATATGCAAAAGCGGAGCACAGAGCTTTGCAATGTTCTTGTTCTTGCACCTGACCCCGAGGATGCTATAATCAGTCGAATGGCACACTGGCATTATCCGACTGAATATAGGACCATGTCAGGCCAGCGCAGCCGAGTAGTGCTATCCTCACATGGATCTGGGTTGTCTGTAGCTCAATGGGAAGTGCAGGGAATGATGGCCCCAGGCCTGTTAACGCTGGGAGCCACGGTGCGATATTCAGCCAGCAACATGCAAATGACTCTATCAGGCATGTGAGGCACTAAGAGCCATATGCATGCCCGTGATGGACTAATTTGCATGGGAAGAGGCGGCAGGTTTGCGCCCTTCCTGTAGTAGACACCCCGACCACCCATCCCCGCAATCCCCACAATTTAAACATCCTCTCTGGTTTCTAGGGGAACTCCCCCCATCACCCACCACCGCAGTCTGAATGATGTCCCTTGTGTCTGGTGGAACCCCCCAACCTCTGATCCCCCACTGCCACAATAACAAGGTTTTTCCTGGTGTCCACTGGCACCCCTACCGAGCACCCATCCCAGATGAGAGCCCGTAGTCCCTGGTGTATAGTGCCCCCCTACACACACTGAGCACACCATTCTGCCCATCCCCCCTTACCTCTGTCGCTGGTGCTGCATGGGGGATCTGATATGTTTTATTCCCACTGCAAATATAGCTGTTTGTAATATAATCTGGACTTAACCAGGTCCATCTTGTAAATGAGCTTGCTCAACGATGTGCGCCTGGATACATAAAGATTTGATTGATTGATTGATTTGGCAATTGACACAGCCTCTTTTACCACATTGGCTGGCGCGTATGCGGAATGCCAGCGTATGCCAGCTCATAGTGTGCTGTAGACTGTACGCATGCTCCCTGACGTTCCATACAGCAGCCAGCCGAATGTGGTGAGAGGAGGGTTGTGCCAGTCACTGTATTGGATCACCTGTGCTGCAATGGCGACAGAGGTAAGGGGTGGTATGCTTGGTGTGGGCAGTGCAGGGGGGCTGCTAGTCACCAGAGATTACATGCTTTCAACTGGAACTGGTGCTCAGCTGCGAGGGGCATACCACTGGACACCGGGGAGAACCTTGTTACTGCAGCAGTGGGCAGCTGGAGGGTGGGGGGGTTCCACTGGACACCAGGAACACCATTCAGCCCATGATGATGGAGGATCGGAGGATGGAGGGTTCTACAAGACACCAGGGACATCATTCAGACTATGGTGCAGAGTGATCAGTGGGTGGGAGGTGCTACTAGACACCAGGGACATCAGTTGTATTCCTGGGATGGGAATTGGAAGATGGGGGGGGTGCCACTAGACACCAAGGACATCATTGCTTCATGAGACGGGTGTTCAGGGGAGTGTGGGGGGGAGGGTGGATGCAGTACCACTGCTCACCATCAGGGCCTTGCAACCTATTAAGCTGAGGTTTGCACAGGTGGTAAACTGCACCCATTCAGGTGGCATTTACCATCTGTGCAACCTTCGAATTTCCCACTGCACCTGTATGCAGGGGGTGGACCCCTCTCATTTGCATGGGCTCAGTAGTAACCTAGCGCTCGGTGCTAATGGGTTTTGCTTGGTCTGTGGAGGGTGTGACTACAGACCTCACCCACAAATTGGGTGCAACACCTGGTTAGTGTGGGCAAACACCCCTTAGCGCCCTAGCTAAGGTTTGAATATCTGGCCCCAGCTGCCTTGAGGACTTCTGGTCATCTAGAACCTTGTTGTGCCATAGAAGGGTACAATGAGGTTCTGTGACCTCTGAACTGTGATACACCCAGGTTTCAGCTGGCATGGAAATACATGCAGAATAAACCCTCCCTCTACACTATTTACTAATACTATTCTATACATTTGTTTAGTTCCAGATATTCCAACTCATATTTGGTTCAAATTATATATTCTTTTCTTTTAAATTCATATTTAATTAAATAGTCAACATAATCTTACACAAAGTGTGGGCTGAGTTCTTGGCACTTTTGTGTGCAAAACACTTTTTTTTTTTTTTTCCCACTTACTGTTTACAGCAGTATAGTAGGTTGTGTTAGACTGTTTCTGTTGACTTGCAAGCTGACATTTTCTGGAACTACGAATCCCAGAATCCTTTGCAGCTGACATCAGAGCAGGGCTCCAGCAGTGGGGGATGCAATAGCCTACAGAGTATGCTAGAGCTGTTACAAAAACCTCAGATCAGATGATTGCTGGCCCCACTGTTCTCCCAGGGCTAAGTAGAGTACTCTGGGACTGCACTTTGTCCAGGGAAGGCAGTGGGGTCAACAAACAGAACATCAGGGCTTATAAAAGCCCTAACGTGCACTGTAGGCTGTTGAATCTCCCACTGCTGCAGACATGCTCTATTGTCAGCTGCAGCAGAATCTGGGATTTGTAGTTCCAGAAAATGTCAGCTTATAAGTCAACACAAATGGTCTAAAACAATCTACTGTACTGCTGTAAACAGTAAGTAAAAAAGGAAAATGCTGCTTACAAAGTGCAAATTGGGACCAGCCCCACACTTTGGTGTAGGGCACTTAGTGCAGATTGTTACCCTTTAAAATGTTTTCTTGGGTGCAAGTACAAACATGGACATGTACAGAACAGGTGAGTCACATATTTAATTGGGACCTGGTAGTCTCTGGAACCTGTGCAAGTGACAACATCCAGAACCCCATGTGCAATTTTTGTATGGGTTCCTGTGCTCCAGCTGTTCTGGATTTACCGCTTGCAAAGGTTCTGTCATTCTGGCTGTTCTGGGGTTCCGTAAATAACTGAGACCTGTGTGGGAGTTGTGATCGTTTCAAAGACTCCCAGAACCACCGAAATGCAGGCACCTGGGCAAAATTTGTGTACGTCCAGACATTTCAGATTTTAACTTACACCTGGTACTCTCAAATGGGGATGGAGAGAGGATCACAGATTTAGAAGTGGGTAGCCAGCTGGGAACAAGCGACCACCAAGCAGTGTGGTTCACGATAAATACAGCCATAGAGTCAGCCATACAAAAGTGAGGGTACTGGACTTTTGGGAGGCTGACTTTGCTAAACAGGTGACTGCCCAAGGAATGTACTAGCAAACGGGCAGGAAGGAGGGATGGAAGAACAATAGGGAAAAATCAAAACTGCCATCACAGAGGCAACAAGCCTTTGTGTAAAGCAAATAAAACAAAATGAAGGAAAAAGCCACTATGGTTCCCAAAGGAGGTGGCAGGGAAGGTTAGGGAGAAAAAGATAGCATTCAGGAAGTATAAGGAATCACAGAAGGAACAGGACAGAGAACTGTATCAATTAAAGGAGAAGGAATCGGGGAAGGCAGTCAGAATAGCGAAGGCCCAAACCAAGGAAAAGATAGCCAACTCAGTTAAGAAGGGGGATAAAACCTTTTATAGGTACATTAGGGAGCAAAGAAAAAACAAGGGAGGGATAGTGAGACTTAATAAATGGGAGGGGTGGTGGGCAGAGGGTGACAGTGAAAAAGCAGGGATACTGAATGAATATTTCTGCTCAGTATTCACAAAGGAAGAAGAGGGTGAGCTACCTAAACGAAACAAAAGAAGCACTCTGGTCAGGGGGGATGGATACCAGTCCATTCGTAGAAGAAAGGGTCCTGAAAGAAATGAAAATTACGTACCTACCGTAATTCTTGATCTTCTCTTGTATCTTCACCATTCATTACTTCCTGGGTGTAAGCCGGAGGCGCGCACCCGTCACGGGAGCTTTTTTTTTTAAACTTTGGCTAACGCACCGCTCGAGAGTGACGCTATTATGCGCCGAGGGGCCAGCAGAGACTCACCTCCTCCAACTCAGTTCTGGAGCCGGAGAGGCAAAAGCGAAAGCAGAGAATAAAGATAGCGAGGCAAGATAGCCAAGGGATAGCAAAGCACTGAAGAATGAACTGAAAAAGGAATAAGCCGATGGAGGAAGGACAGAGGAGATGAGTATCCCTAACCTAGGGACTGCAGGGCCTCCTTACCTGGGCGACTCTAGGAGGAGAGAGAAGGAGGGAAATGAGAAAGAAGAAGAAGAAGAAGAGAAGAGAGAGATGGGATGTTGAGGGGGCCAGAATGCCCAACGAGCATAGTTAGCTTATGGCTGAAGGCTCGACTTAACAGGGAAGCAAGAATCCCCGGAGATAGAGCTGAAGAGAAGGTTCACCAAACCCGCTAGACAGACTCAGGAGGGCATAGTCCTCATCTTCAACATGCCATTGTTTTGATAACCACTTGCCCTGGCCGTGGAAGGCCTTTAACTGGAGGACACCCGAGAGGGAAGAATAAAACCCGCAGCATGAGAGCACTGCTCAGGGGTTTGGAAATGAAATTGTGCTTTTCAGGTGTTTATAAGTATAGAAGTGGGACTCAGTCGGACTCACGCAAGGCAGGCCAGAGGCTTAGGCTGGCTGGATTGGTTATGGTCAGCACTTCTTGTCTGTAAACTGTCCGAAAGGACACTAGAAAGGAAAACACCAATCATCAAAATCTTGCGAGAAGGGTTGTCTGCCCTCTCATCTTACTTCTTGTTTGTTTTCTCTTTCTTTTTTTTTTTTTACAGATAATCACTTGCAGGCTAGGAGCGTGACCTGAATACCAAGAATGCCTATAGCAGTCGAAGAGAGTTCCCTCAGCTTTTTTTTTTTTTTGACAAAACAGACGTGCCCGTTCCTCCTCTCTGCAAGGCAAGAATTAGGGAAGGGGGAGGGGGTTTTGATTCTAGGGCTTAACAGCTGGAGCACGGGATTGCAGGATCAAAACTGAATAGCCTGAGCCAGGCTAAAACCCCAGAGGTATCTCGCTCAGGGATGGCAAGAGATAGTTGTGCAGTTTGATCGCCAATGCAAATCCACGAGATGGCCCAAGAATCTTAGTAAATAATTTTTCTGGAGAATAAGAACCCCCAAGATATAGATTTTTTTTTTGGAAAAATTGAGCAGTTCTTCCCATTTTTTTTTATAATTTTTTTTTTTTTTTAATATTTTGCAGAGAGAGGAAGGAGACGGGAGGTGGAGAAGCCACAGGAAGAGGCCACTGAGGGGATGGAGGGAGGGTGTATGTAATGAATGGTGAAGATACAAGAGAAGATCAAGAATTACGGTAGGTACGTAATTTTCATATCTTCCCTTGTCAATCTTCACCATTCATTACTTCCTGGGTGAGTATTAAGCTCCTCTTCCCCAGGAAGGGGAAGAGGCCACACCTGAGGGAACAAGACCCTCAGCCTTCTGTTGGTGAGAAACAGAAGGAGAAGACCCTGGCTCATTCAGAAAGCCTAAGTGGGGAAGAGCTAGGAGGTGCCTCCCGAGGACGAGGAGATGGAGGAGCCCTGTCAAAGTCTCCTAGCTCTAGAGGAGAAAAGACGGTCCCCGGAAGGTGGAGTAATCACCCACGCCGGGCCAGGGTGACAACCTGAAAGACGAAGCCGCCATCCGCCTGATGCAGATCGCTGTCCCCGCAAGCCTGGAAGCCACCTCATTAGCGCCGGAAGATGCCCTTGCTTGGTGTCTTGCCAGCTCCAGGCCTACCGCGAGAGGGCAATGGCTTGTCTGGTTTGTTCTGTCAGGCATTGATGCCAACAGCTGGGACATCATCACCACAAATGCCGTTGTAGGCAGCGTGGTGAGCCTGATAGATGCAATACTGGCACTCGCAGACGAGAAGAAGAGAACACTCTTCGCCTCCCAACGGCGAACTGAGAGAGTCCGATCCGTGGGCGGTCGTGGTGCCAGGGTAGCGGCGCCCAGAAGGAGTATCTAGGTAAACCAAACCAGAGGGCGGGTTGGAAGAGAACCTAGAGACTTGAGGGGCACAATACCCACGCTGACAGTCAGCCGGGCTGGAGAAGAAGCGGTTGGGACTGCCAGGACCGGATAGACGCCTCCCTGGAAGGGATAGGCCAGAAGGTACCACCAAATGCTGGGCACTGAATCACCAAGGAATTCTCGGCTCCCGCTCGGTATTGTCTCTCCGAACATAGGAAACCAAGATCCTCACCATCCTCGAGAGGAAACGCTGATATTCTGTGAAATCAGCATCGGAGGAAAGATGAGCGAGTTCCTCTCCCCAGAGGAGGGAGACGAGGATGATGGGGAGCTGGAATGTCCAGAGATCTCCATGCGGCGGTGGGGAGAGTCGAAGAGCCGCCACCTGCATGTATCTAACGTATGAGGGAAGGCCACCGTGAGAACCCCTGAACTGCTCCCAGGATAATGGACCAGAGGGACCAACATGGCCTGGGAGCGGGGTGGTGAAGGCAGAGAGATGGGAGAGGGCACCTCCAGGAGGCAACTGTCTCTCTGGAGGGCCTCGAATCCGGGGAAAGGGGCCCTAGTAGAGGGATCCCGGATATCAGACCAGGCCGCAGAACGGAACTCTGGGGAAGCGGAGCCTGGAAGAGCCCTGGGGGAGAACCTTCCCTGTGACGACGCCAGGACTGCATGGATCCAGAAGGGCAGTCCGCACAAACGCCGCCGGAGGACACCCTAGAACCCTGGAGGGAGGGGCGAGGTTCCGCACTACGGCTCCTGGCCACCCCCCCTGAGGTGGCCAAAGAAGACCGAGTGGCAGACCCCCTGCCCCTCAACCCCTCGGACTCCGAGAGGGCCCTCCTCCTCGACCACAGCGTCCCCCTGTCCCTAGAGGGGCAACAGCACCGAGGGGTAGCTGTCACCGGCCCCCAGAGAGAGGCCTCCCTCCGTCACCCCAAGCCTGCCCCTGGGCTCCTGCCACCCCAGCCGGGGAACCCTCAGGAGACAATGGAAGGGGACAGAGGAAGGGCCGCTGCGCCGCCTGGGCACCTGTAGCCACAGGGGACCCAGACCCCAAGAGTGGGGATGCCAGGATGGGTCCACGTCAGAGTCATCGCCTCCGAGGAGGACAAGACCAGCTGGACCTCGATGCTGGCCACCCCAGGGGTCTTTGAGGCCACTGGAGCCGCCGAACGGCCTCGGTACCAGGGGGTGACGCCGCCCCCACACCGGTAGCAGCCAGGCTTCAACTCCAACCCCCACGGCGCGCAGGCCCAGCACCGCTAGGAGGATGGACTAGGCCCATGAGCCGCCGGCGTATCGGAGGTGAGGCGGCACCGCGCGACCGGGCGCCAAGGCCCAAAGCAGCACCACCAACAGCGCCGCTTTAATCACCGGTGCCGCGAACGGCACCGGATCCAAACAGCACCAGAAACAGCGCCATTAGTCGACCACCCACCGCGAATCGTGCCGGATCCAAACGCGCCGGGAAGGCGGCGCCGAGGGTCCACCCGAGCCAGGCCCAAAAGCCAAGGGCCGAACACGGGGAGCCTGCACCTATAAAGAGGTGACTGCCGAGGCGGTGTCGGCGCCACGGCCCGGAAGGGACTACGACGCCCCCAACACCGCGGAAGGGCCCCTCCTCGGCAAGAAAAGACGAGGAGACCCTCCTCCTCAGACCGTAGATAGGCCGGGAGGGCCTAACACCTTGCCCGAGAATCCTAGAGCAACGCGTTCCCCGAAGTCGGCGGGCCTTGCCGAAGCTTAACGCTGGATTTGAGGACGCGACGGTCCATCGAGAAACAGGCGCTGCATTAATCCATATCGTTGGGTCCCAGGCAACGGGGCAAACGCCATGCCGGTCCGAGATGGAGAAATGCCGCCACAGGAGCACCGACGCATAGGGGCGCGACCTGCCTTGGAAAAGTGCTTAGCTCCAACCGACATAACGCCAAAATAACAAGGCTAAAACACAGCAAGAAACACACCCGCGCCAGAGATAGAAAAAGGAACAGTCTTACCGGATCGGCGCCGAGTGTGAAGAAAACAGGAGTCGCAACACGCACTAAAATGACCGCTACTAGCACAGGTGCTGCCTCGACGGTAGGGAGAAACAGAACTGAGTTGGAGGAGGAGTGTGGTCGCTACTAACTGCCGCCTCCACAGATGACGATGACGCTACTCTCGAGGGAGGTGCTGTTGCCAAAGTTTTAAAAAAAAAAAAAGCTCCCGTGACGAGTGCGCGCCTCCGGCTTACACCCAGGAAGTAATGAATGGTGAAGATTGACAAGGGAAGATCTCCTAAAACTCAAGGTGGACAAAGCAATGGGGCCTGATGGGATTCACCCCAGAATTTGAAAATAACTAAGGGGAGACCTAGTGACACCACTGACTAACCTTTTTAATAAATCATGGGAGGATGGTATGGTACCTAAGAACTGGAGGAGGGTGGATGTGATTCCCCTTCACAAAAGTGGGAGCATGGCAGAAGCAGGAAACTACAGACCTGTTAGTTTAACCTCAGTGGTAGGGAAAATGATGGAATCACTTCTGAAAGAAAAAACTGTTGAGTACCTAGAGGCCAGCAGGGCACAGAACCCAAGGCAGCATGGATTCACAGCGGGAAGGTCATGTCAGATGCAGTAGCGTAGCAAATTCCCAGAGGGCCTGGGTGCAAGGCGATGTTACAGGGCCCCTCCCCAGTTTTGAATAAACATCAAAATTATGATTTGGGCCCCTCAAACCTCGTGGGCCCGGGTGCCACTGTACCCCCTGCACCCTTGTAGCTATGCCCCTGGTCAGATGAATCTACTAGATTTCTTTGACTGAGTGACCAAAGTAGTAGACCAGGGAGAGGACTGTGGATATGGCCTACCTAGACTTTTAGCAAGGCATTTGACACAGTCCCACACAAAAGATTAATAAACAAGTTAGTCAGCCTGGGAGTGGGTCCTAGAGTGGTAGCCTGGGTAACAAATTGGCTGGACCACAGGACGCAGAGGGTAATAGCAAACGGAGTCCACTCTAAAGAAAGGGGGTTACTAGTGGGGTACCACAGGGTTCAGTACTGGGACCAGTCCTCTTTAATGTCTTTATAGGTGACATTGCAGAGGGGCTGGAAGGAAAAGTATGCCTCTTTGCAGACAACACAAAGATCTGCAACAGGGTTGATGCACAAGGGGGGTGGAAAGAATGAGAAGGGACTTAGCAAAGTTGGAGGACTGGTCAAAAGTATGACAGCTTAGATGTAATAGAAAGAAGTGCAAGGTAATGCACCTGGGAAACAAAAACCCAGGGGAAGAGTACACAATGGGGGGGGGGGTACTGACAACAACAAAAATGGAAAGGACCTGGGGTAGTCATATTGATGACCTTAAGGTAGGCAAGCAATGTAAGAAGCCAGTAAGGAGGGTTAGGGGGATACTGGGATGCATAGATTCTGTTGAAGAATCCCTGAAGCGGGTGGTCTCCGGCAGCCGTTCGGCCACCGAGTCGTGGCTCTTCTTTGGCTCCCCTCCAGCTCCTGCCGCATGACTCCCAGACCTCAGACCCATCTCTACTGGCTGTGAAGGCCCACAGCTCACCTCTGCTTCAGCCCAGCTCCTCTGGACAGTAGAAAAATCTCTGAAGCGAGCGGTCTCCCACGGCCACTCGGCCACCGAGGCGCGGCTCTTTTTTGGCTCCCCTCCAGCTCCTGCCACACGGCTCCCGGACCTCAGACCCACCTCCACTGGCCACGAAGGCTCACAGCTCACCTCCACTTCAGCACCACTCCCCTGGACAATTGATGAATCCCTGAAGCGGGTGGTTTCCCACGGCCACTTGGCCACCGAGGTGCGGCTCTTCTTTGGCTCCCCTCCAGCTCCTGCTGCATAGCTCCCGGACCTCAGACCCACCTCCGGCAGCCATGAAGGCTCACAGCTTGCCTCTGCTTCAGCCCAGCTCCCCTGGACACTTGAAGAATCCCTGAAGTGGACGGTTTCCTGTGGCCACTCGGCCACCGAGGCGCAGCTCTTCTTTGGCTCCCTTCCAGCTCCTGCTGCACAGCTCCTGGAGCTCGAACCCACCTCCACCGGCCGTGAAGGCTCACAGCTCACCTCTGCTTCAGCCCAGCTCCCCTGAACAGTTGAAGAATTCCTGAAGCAGGTGGTTTCCCGCGGCCCCTTGGCCACCGAGGCACAGCTCTTCTTTGGCTCCCCTCCTGCTGCACGGCTCCCGGACCTTGGACTCACCTCCACAGGCCGTGAAGGCTCACAGCTCACCTCCGCTTCAGCCAAGCTCCCCTGGACCAGTACAGTAGCTCTGATTTCCTCACTACCATATTCATAATCTGGCGCCAGAGGTTTCACTAATTCTGATTGGCCGACCGTAAGGGTGGCGGCTCCTGATTGGCTGACTTTTGAGTCCTGAACTCTGCTAAAGCTTTCGCCAGGGAATTTGCTAGGTTTAAACACGGGATTTGTGTTAGGATTACAGCTCTTTCTGGAAACTGTTCTAATGTTAGAGTCTGCCTAAATTACTAAAATGCATATATCCAGGCAGCCTAAGAGTAAGCGTCCATTTGCATTCAGCACAAAATTGTTTAAATTGTCAGAAATGTCTAACCTGCTGAGCTAGTGCCTACTTGACTGCCTTAGGGATAGCGCCCTAGGACTTTTGCTTACTGCAAGTGTCTTAGTCTTTTCAATTGTAAATTTATTCGCAAACTGTCTGCCACAAGGGACACATGTTTAGTGTAATAATCCTGGTGCCAGATTAGCTGCGTCAGACTTATACAATTATCTGCTCCTTAATTACTGCCCAAAAGACTGTCTTTTCTTCCTACCCATAACTCAGCCTGAACTGCCAACCGATTTAACTTACTCTTTTGTCTCCCCCTACCCATCATTGCTTTTCTGCCTCTTTTGTTCCTGACTGCCTTATCTAACCCATACCTCTCCTCCCTTTCAGTTGAAGACTCCCTGAAGCAGGTGGTCTCCTGTGCCCGCTTGGCCACCAAGGCACGGCTCTTCTTCGGCTCCCCTCCAGCTCCTACAGCATGGCTCCCAGACCTCAGACCCACCTCCACTGGCCGTGAAGGCTCACTGCCCTATCTGTGCATTTTCTTATATGGAGCTTGGCAGGCACGTGATTACTTTGCCACTAGTCGGTTATACTGTCCTACCACTAGAGATACCTTCTCATCCTGATAACAACCATATCTGGACCTAGCTCGCTATTTTGCACCTGACTTTATGGTGTTTCTGCTCACATTGTAAAGATGAAGCTGAACTACCCCTACCTGACATTTCACCTGCTTTTACTCTCAGCACTTCTCAGTATTAGCACCCTCAATGACTTGCACCTATTACCAGACCATCTTAAAACCTGCACTACACTATAGGCACAGTCTCTGTAAACTTTTTCATTCTCACCAAAGGGCTGTGGTCACCTCTCTGGCCCTCTCCTCAACACGCTGACTCTGCAGGCCACCTCGGACAAGATAAAAGCCACAAAATAACTGCTCCAGCAAGCCTCTCTGTACTAAAAATACATAAAAGTATGAGATGGTATAAAAGACACCAGGTCAAATTAGGGAAGCCGACGCTTAAAGGGTACATACTTAGAATTATTCTAATGCTACTACTTCTTTCGGGCAATGTGCTCCTGAACCCAGAACCTCCTGGCAAAGGCTCCTCCTACATCACAACTAGGCCTGGTGCTATAACACTGGCATCAGTAAACATCTGCAGCCTTCTCCCTAAAACGGCCAACCTGCAGGTCTGGATAACCAAGCATAGACCGGATGTACTGTCAGTTGTAGAAACCTGGCTGTCCCCAACTATACCCAACTCAGCCATTGCACTGCCAGGCTATAACATCTTCAGGTCGGACAGACTGGCTAAGAGGGGAGGTGAATGTGCCATCTACCTAAATGATACAATTATGGGCCAAGTCCCCCCTGTGGCAGACCTTCTTGATGCTCACAATAAAGCACTGATGTCTGTCTACATACCACCTAAAGGGCAAGTGGAAGGTCTACACTCCCTCCTCAACTACACTCCGCTGAGTCAATATTGTTGGGAGACTTTATTATAAACTGGCTCTCACCAGACTATGGCCTAGTCAAAGATGCCATATCTATGCTCCATCTCTCACAGCTCATTAACTCACCCACCAGACACAAGTACAAGACAGGAACTAGCACCCTATTGGACTGGATAATCACAAACTGCCCTGAGCATATCTCAAACATGACTGTACATTCCGACTCGATAAGTGATCCCTCCCCTATCTCCTGTGCCTGATCTAATAAATTCATCAAGCAACCTCCACAAACCATTTTCAGCAGGGTACTTAAACCTGGACACCTTGAACCACTAAAACAGCACCTATGTAACCTCAGCTGGTCTGGACTTAGCCCTGCAAATGACGTGAATGTCGCCCTCGAGCACTTCATCTCTCGCTACAATAACGTATGTGACATTTATGCATCGCACCAACAGAGAAAGGTTCGTGGAACAATTAACTCCGGGATTACTGCCGAACTCCTCTCTAAGATGAAACTACAGGATCACCTCTGGCAACGGGCAAAAGCCTCAGGGTGACAAGTGGATGTACAAGCATACAGGACTGCTAGGAACAAGCGTACTCGAATCACCCATCAAGGAAAAGCAAATAGCACAGAGAAATGCTGACTAATTCCTAGGGGGATAGCAGAAACTTCTGGTCTAACATTAAGGATGTTATCAGCAAAGCCCCTAAGGATGCTCCCACAATGCTCAGTCAGGATGGTGCACCAACTATGGACCCCCTTGCTATTGCCAATATCTTCAACAACGCATTTACAGATCTGAGCAGTGTCCACCCTCCTGACTTCTTCATTGACACCACCACTAGTACAACTCAGGATCGAGACAATAACATCGCCAATCTCCCCTTCTATCTTATGGAAGTACCTGTGTCACTGGTCAGAAAACATCTGAAAAAAGTTCTGGGTAAGACAAGACATAGTGCAGACTCACTTAACCTAAAACCTATCTCCCTCACCCTCAAAGAGGTCATTGTCCCTATAACCTGAATCTTCAACCTCTCACTGCATCTATCCCAATTTCCTCAAGTCTACAAATCCACTTTGGTCACACTGATACATACATCTGGGGACCATTCCGTCCACTCCAAATATAGACCAATCTCTATCCTCCCCCCTCTATCAAAAGCTCTGGAGTACATAGTCACCAACCAGTTAGTAGACTACCTGGAAAAGTACTCCATCCAATGTGCAGAGCAGCATGGTTTCAGGAAAGGGCACAGCACCACCACTGCTCTCCTGGAATTCTCTGGATACGTCCACCAGTCACTTAATCAAGGGAACCTGGTAGGAGCCACCTTCATTGATTTAATGAAGGCTTTTGACACTGTGAACCACTCGCTCCTGCTGCAACAACTCACCAAAATCAGCTATCTAATGAGCTATGCTTTGGTTCAAAGACTACCTCAAAGAATGCTCCCAACGTGTTACAATTTCAGCCATAACCTTGACCGACGGACTGTGCTTTCCAGAGTGCCGCAAGGGTCCATCCTGGGCCCCCTACTATTCAGTATCTTCCTCAACAACCTACCCCGCTCCTGCCTTCAATGAATACTACTATACACAGATGCTGCCGTCACCTTTACAAGTCACCCAGACCCCACTCTTCTAGAACAGCAACTGCAATCCAGCTTTAGGGAAGTAGAATGGCTTGGTGCACATAAACTGGTCCTGAACTACAAAAAACTAAGGTGATGTTGTTTTGTTCCTCCCGCAACAAACATAAAACCCATCCACTAACCATAGAAAATTGCCTTGGAACCCCACTTGAACTTACTCAGCACTTCAAATATCTCGGGATTACTCTGGATAACTACCTGTCCTATGCTCACTGCATAGAGAATGTCTTCAAGGCCATCAGCACGAAGATTGGGCTCCTACACTGACACAAGTGAAGCCTGACTCAAGAAGCTCTCAAATTAGCAATTTATAGCTCCATCTTATCGGTCATTGATTATGGGCTCGTTATCTACAGAGCTGCTACCACTGCCGCCCTTAATAGAATCACAGTAGCCCTCAACAAGGCATGCAGGCTACTTACTAGATCCCCACGCCTGACTCACACTTGTGACCTCTACACACAGACTGGCTGGTTACAGCTTAGTGGAAGGATTAAATATCAGACATGCCTGCTTGCTAAAAAAGCACTTCTTAGCTTATCACCCCCTGGGACTACTGAGTTACTTCACAACAAAAAAAGCAACGTGGGGCTCACAACAATCAAGTTGCACCAGTTTGGTGCAAAAACAGTCAATAAATTTAGAACGCTAGTGGAGTGAACAGGGACAACTGCTCACACGCTGCTGCACAGACTCAAAAGCACATTGCTTCCTCAATAAACATATAGAACAACTTACCATTTGCTCCAATATCTTCATTTTTATTCTTACAAAAAGTGCTTACAACAACGCCATATAAAGTGTAAGTAATAATAAACAAACAAAACTCGGCAGCAAACGAATGTGCACATACGTGCTAATGTTCCAAATAGCTACTGTATTTGGAACGTTAGCTCATATGTGCATGTTCGTTTGCCTGACTGCTTGAACAATCTGGTTGTGGTGCACCTATGTCGGTGCTGATGGTATTTATTTTGTTTTGCCGTCTCTAGTATTGCCGCCCAGTTTTGTTTGTTTATTATTACCTGCACTTTATATGACGTTGTTGTAAACACTTTCTGTAAGAATAAAAAGGAAGATATTGCAGCAAATAGTAAGCTGTTCTCCTATACATTTATTGAGGAAGCAATGTGCTTTTAAGTCTGTGCAGCAACTGCTGAGTTACTGACACCCTACCACGGCAATAAACACACCCGAGCATCAACCAATCAACTTCTCCATGTAATGAGATGTCTCAGAACAGAAGGTCAACGATCCTTCTCTCATACAGCCCCACTCTGGCTAACACACTGCATCCTGAAACAGCATCCTCACTGAAGCTCTGTCAGTTCAAGTCTCTGCTCCGGCAGTATCTTGTATCTAGCAGGTCCTGTGACTGCCTACCCAGTAATAACCCGCTGCCTGCCCAGTGATACAGCTGCCTCCCTCTTGCCATCTGATGTGTCCCTCCGCCCCAACCCCCCTCCACTCTAATTTATTTATTTTTTGTTAACCGGGTAAGTGCACTAGACAAATCCTGCCTATTTTCAGGCACGATCCGGGAGAGGGCGATACATATGAATGTGAATGCCAACTGACCTTGAACCAGATTAAGCTGTGGGTGGTATTTTTAGTGAATGAGGAAAATTTGGCCAGGACACTGAGGAAATTCCCCTACTCTTTTCGATAAGTGCCATGGGATCTTTAACATCCAGCTGAACTATCACCAATCCAGGCAGATGGGACCTCGGTTTAACGTCTCATCCGAAAGACGCACCTCAGAAGTGCAGCACCCCTCTCATGCTGCACTATAGTGTCAGTACTGAGATATTAACCCAAGTGCCAGATATGGGAACTGAACCCACAGCCCTCTGATCTCCCAGCCTCAGAGGCGAGTGTGCTACCTACTGAGCCACTAACACTGCTAAATTATTGCAGCTGTTTGCCCTTCCACCCATTCCCTGCACCTTCCCCCCATTGCAACCTCTCCCACCTACCTCCCCCCTCTCCATCTGCCATCCCCCTCCTCCTTCTTTCTACAACCTAGTTTGATAAGGCCCATGGCTGCCTCTCCCCTTCCCCGCTTTCTCTTCCTTCACCTCCCCATCTCAGTTTTCCACCCTCTTATGTAGGGGACCATTTATATCATGCTAGTTACAGTGATTTCTTGTCTGCCTCTATTGTACTCAAATCTCAGCAAGATGTGTTCCGATAAATGTTATTACTACTATGCCTTCATTAGCTCTCTTTCTTTGTTTGTAACCCTCCCCTGTGACGTGGAACCTTTATAAACGAGCTGCTTTGCACTCAAAGGTGTAACAATCCTAGACTGAAATAAATAAATAAATAGATAAGGAGAGGCATCCCCAGTAGAAAACAGGAAGTTATCATCTCTCAGAACAGACTGTTGGTGAGACCCCATGTGGAGTACTGCATACAGTTCTGGAGATCCAATCTCTGCAAGGACATAGACAGGATGGAGACAGTCTAGAGGAGGGCAACTAAAATGGTGCAGGGTCTGCAAGAGAAGCCATATGAAGAAAGACTAAAGGACATTAATATGTATACCCTCAAGGAAAGGAGGGAGGTGATAGAAACTTTTAAGTACCTCAAGGGAATCAGCAAAGTCCAAGACGGTAGCATCTTTCAGTAAAAAAGAGATGTGCAAGAACAAGGGGGCACAATTTGAAGATGGGGGGGGACGGCTCTGGGGCAATGTGAGGAAGTATTTTTTCACAAAGAGGGTGGTGGACGCATGGAACAGCCTTCCTGAGGAGGTCGTGGGGCGAAAAACAGTGGGAGAATTCAAGAATGCATGGGACAGACATACAGACATAAGGCAATTATAGTGGGGGTAGGAAGAAATAGGTTATTGGTTAACTAGGATCTGCAGCTTATCCAGTAGGTAGGGAAATGGGCAGCCTAGGTTGGCCAAGTGGTCCTTATCTGCCTTCAAAGTCTATTTCTATCTTTCTACCGCTTGCATGGATTCCAGCATTCCAGCTGTTCTGTTCTTGGGTTCTGAAAATTACTAGTACCCAGATTTAAACCAGCATCGCACAGCTACTGTAACTCATGGGATATAGTATTATAATCTTACACATGAACCTGGGTTGGAGCCACTGGACCGGCTCATCAAATAAAACCTTTGAGATGTTTTTCCCATTATAGATCAAGGAAGTGCTTCCGACCAATCGGAGAACTCCTTTCCTTTGTGTGCAGGACTCTTATTCTGTGAAAGTGTCTCACACCCACATGCCCTGGGAATGGGCACATTTGGGTGAGGTGTTTTAAAAAAAATAATATATTATGAATCAAGCTTGATCAATAATACATGAATAATGCCAACAAGACCACTCTTATGGTTTTAAGAGTGGTCTCACATTCTTAGTGTATCAAAACCCCTCACCTTCAGTTCATGTTTCTCATACCTTAAGAATGTGTGTGAAACCGCTCTTATATCCATAAGTGTGACATCGATGGCAGTAATAACATACACCCTCACAAAGCATTTATCGATCACATCATCATAACATACAACCTCACACAGCATTTATCAATGACATCATCATAACATACAACCTCACAAAGCATTTATTCATGATATCATCATCATGGCAGGCAGTGACGTCATAACCAGCAATTATGGATTAACTGCAGGTGGGGAGGGTCCTGCTTGTACCCAGTTTTACCACAGGGAAGGCACAGCAAGAGAGCACTGCACTCCACAGGGAAGCACTGTGTAGAATAAGAAGCAAAAACACCACTGTGTCAGCAACAGGAAGTTGCTAGGGTATTTGAACACAGGTAGCTGGTTTTCGAGCACTGTGATTCTGCACCATACACGCATACGAAAGTTGCCAGTGGAAAAAGATCCAGAGGTCTATGTTATCTGCTCGTGTTCTGGAGTCCTTAGTGGCAATTCTGATTTTACAATAAAAAAATTAAAAACTATGGGCTTCATCCCCTCCCCATCTGCTACCCCCTTTTTTGCCCTGCCCCCTTGAACCTGGCCTTCCCCTTTGCCCTCTCCCACCATCTTTTGAAGCCTTCCACCATCTCCAGAGCGCCCACCTCCCCAGGAGCTCAGTCCACCCTGTAACCAGTATTTCTGTGAAGGAATGCTGAACTCTCTCGAACCTTCCACTCTCCAGTTTATAGCAACGCCCTCTTGCAGGTTTGCTGTCACTGAGTCTGAAGAGACTCCTTTTGTTCACCTTGTCAATGCCCTTCATGTACTTAAATGTCTCTTGTCATGTCCCCCTCTTTCCCTCCTCACCTTCAGAGAGTACATGTTAAGGCCCTCCAGCGCCTCCTCATATGTCCTCCCCTGCTGACCTTTGACCATTTGTGTTGCCCTCCTCTGGACTGCCTCTAGCAGGTTTATGTCTTTTTTCAGGTAGGGACACCAGTACTGCACACTACACTGCAGGTGCAGCTTCACCAGTGATCTGTACAGCAGCAAAATGACTTCCTCCCACCTGCTAGTGACTCTTCTGGCAATGTAGCCCAGCATTTTGTTGGCTTTCACTGCTGCCTTCCTGCAGTGCAAGGAGTGCTTCAAGTCACTTGTGATGGTCCCCTCCAAGTCTTCTTTACCCGCAGACTTGATTACTAGGACCCCTCCCAGGCTATACTCTGTCCCCGGCTTCTTGGCTCCTATATGCATGGCCTTGTAGTTTTTAGCACTGAACCCAAGTGGCCATAATTCTAACCACCCCCTCAAGCTTGGCCAGGTCTTCCTTTAGGTCCTGTATCCCTTCTACTGTATTTGCTGTCCCGCAGAGTTCAGTGTTGTCCACAAACAGGCACTGGTATGTTGTGCAGTGTGTCTGAATAAACACAACTACCTGTTGCTGTCACATTGGCATTCATGTTGATTATTCTGCACAGTGCTTCCCCATGGACTGCTGTACTTGCTTGTTGTGTCTGTGTATGTTGTGTCCGACAGCCCCTGCTACTGCATCCGGACTCCTGCACCACAAAACTTGTATCTTCCCCTCTCTGTTTTAACCACTGGGAAGGACTGAGGCATGTAGAGGTTAAACTGACTTGCTCAAGGTGATCCAAAGTGCCAATAAGTGCACTGGGATTCAAATCTGTGTTTTCCAGTTTACAGCTGTGTTTTCAATCCAGAGCACTGGACCGCCTCCCACAGAGCAACAGAAGATGTAGGCAGCCCTTCACATACATTTTCACAGGGAGGGGAATCTACTGCAGGGTGGGGCATCCAAACACAGTCAGAAATGGGGGGGGGGCATTCTTATAGGTGTGTTCCTATAGGAATGCACGTTCAATAAAATGTAAAGGTGCACATGTGCCACAGCACAAATTATCACAGATCTCCGAAGCAGCTGAGGGTCACTCTCGTACATGCATACTGGGTTCAAGACTGGCAGGGATGGCTGCAAGGGTCTTATTAATCTGGAAGGGAATTGGGGCAGGAAGAGCCATTTCAAAATAACTGTAGATAGAGTTTCCAGAACAGGCTTAATTTTTTATTTTACTTTTATTTCACATAAAACCATTTAGCCAGGGCCTGTTTTCAAATGATTTAGTGTCAGGGAGACAATGAGAGTTACAGAGGTTGGTGCAATACTGTTTAAGTGAGAGACAGCAGACAGTACAATATAAGCACTTTGCCTCTTTGCAATTTTGAATAGGTGCAACGTCATACAAATAGTTCCTTAATATTCATTCATTTACAGAAAAAAGTGCTGTAACATAGGATAAACTCATAGTGGAGTGGAGACCTGTCATTTAAAGCAGTCGCAAGTCTTACAAGGGGAGAGAGTGGAGAGCAGTTTGGTCATAAGGAGATCGGCTGAAGAACAAGTCTTTAGGGAAACAGGAAGGTCATTGCATTGTCTAGAAAATCTAAAGGAGAAACATGATTGGCCTAGGGTGGGGTTTTTCCATAGGAGCAGCAGGGAATATAGTTCCACCCTTCGTGTGGAGTAATTGTTATCTGCAGTAGTAAACATCGACTTTAGACCAGGTGATAGAAGGCCTTGCATAGCCTTGTAAGCAAGGATGAGTGTGTGGTAGATCAACGGAGTGTCAAGATCGAGCCAGTTAAGTGAACTATAGAGGACACATGCATGTGTGTCAGGTTTAAGGCCAAAAGCAAACGGGTACACACTATTGAGAAGACCCTTGACTCTAGTTAGAACATTGTTGAGGAGAGTCATATACAGTATTGCCATAATCAGCAAGACTAGTTATGAGATGTGATCGACTTCCACATTTTTTTCTCTCCTTACCTTCTATGTTTGTTTATTTATTTTGTTTTTATTAACCAGGTAAGGTCACTAGACAAGTACGTTACCAATTTTCAGGTACAACCCGGGAGAATTACAGAGTAAGGTAACGAGACAGGCATTGTACAGGGTAACAAACGTTAACTTAAAGTAGCAGGGCATCAAAAAATGTTTTTCCAGAAAAGCTAGTTTCAGCAAAAATTAATAAAAAATATTAGCATACCTGTCTAATCTACTTTTCTAGGTACCTCCTATGCTGTGCAACATTAGTTTTTTTT
Organism: Neoceratodus forsteri; assembly: GCA_016271365.2. NCBI lineage: Eukaryota > Metazoa > Chordata > Ceratodontiformes > Ceratodontidae > Neoceratodus > Neoceratodus forsteri. The sequence continues at coordinate 292,214,028 of JADMNL010000026.1, forward strand.
TTTTATTTTCTCACTCCCAACTATTACTAGGTTTACTGTCAAGGATGGAAATGAGAAAGGAAAAGCGTGGCCCACTGGGAATTGAACCCAGACCTCTGCTAATACCATTCCTGTACTCTAACCATTAAGCTATGGGCTCACATGGTCAGTAGGCCTTAGACTTTGTCTATATTTCTGATATGTTCCTACGTTGCAGGATTGTGCAACACTTGAGAAAGGAATTTGTGTGGATTTAAGGAAAGCCTAAGGCCTACTGACCATGTGTGCCCATAGCTTAATGGTTAGAGCACGGGAATGGCATTACCAGGGGTCTGGGTTCAATTCCTGATGGGCCACACTTTTCCTTTATCATTTCTATCCTTGAGTTAAAATATGCCTGTCAGGGGCTTAGCTGCACTGAGAAGTGGTCTGTTTGTATTTCCAATAGGTTTACTGCGGCATTTCTAAGCCAGATGTGGGGGTCATCTTTTTTTTTCCTTGAGGAAAAAACAAAATTAAAACATTACAAAAATACTCAGATTTTGGTGGAACTAAAAAATTACACCACCAAATAAAACTGGAACGTGCCTGGAGTCTTTTGTAGTGAAAATAAACATGTAGGTTCAAATATTTTGTCCTGTTTCTTTGCACTGCTTTTTAGGCTACAGAGAACAAGAGAGTAAAGAGTATGCTTTTAAACAATAACAGAATACAGTGAAGCATTTTGAGTTGTGTTGAAATTCCTGTCCTTGATTTAGACGTGTGTTTGTGCATGTGCAGCCCCACACACACACACGCACTTTATTACCAAAACAAGGCGTGACAATACAGTTTGTGCTGATAAGAGAATGGCAGACACACCCTGGTACAAAAGTTATAGAGCAGTGTACACCGATAATGCTGACCGCCCAAGGACATGTTATGATAAACAGGCAAAGGCTTCTGGGGGCTGGGGTGAGCCGCAGCACAGATGTGACAGTGCCCACAGCTTATCTAGTTCCAAAATGGCTTCCATAGCTTTCAGCCACCGTTAACGTTCAACCACAAGTCTTTGAAGCACAAGATGTCATTGTAAAAAGCACAGTTATCATACTTCACTGATTCATTTTCCATGCTATGTTTGCCTTACTCTGGAACAGAGGCCTCCCAACTTAACATAAGCATGCATCAGTTTTTCTTCCACAGTAGCAGAAATTGTTATTGTTACTTGGGGAGGGGGGGCAGTTTTGACATTTTCCACAAAATGTTTTGATGACCCACAGTCCCGTACAGTTTGTATTCTTCAGAGGTGTCTGTGTGTGTGTGTGTGTAATTGAGTTGCTATAACAGGGCTCTAGAAAATGTAAGTTCTATTTACACCCTTCTCCAACTGTTGGCATTATAATACAGGAAACCATTTAACGCTGCAGTCCAGTTTACCACAAAATCCTGGGGGAGGTTCGGAAATTGCTCAGTAAGCATTGTGGGTCATCGCATGAGAAATACACACAGTACGGCTATTCATTAGGGTAAAGGTTGGCAGTAGGAATTAAAAATAAATATACTTGATTGAACTCCACTAGCCCTGCTCTGGCCGTAGTATGCAGTGTGTGTGTGTGTGTGTGTGTGTGTGTGTGCTATAAACACTACGAAAATAGCACAACATTTCTCGTCGAGAGGTTTTGCCAAGTTTTTCATCACCATATTTGAGTAAGGATGGCCTATTGACGTGACTAGGTAAACTCTGGGGCTACGTTTTCAAAATGGCGAGACTGCCACAAGCCCCAGTGCATGGAGGATATGATGCACCCAGCTTGCGACAGTCTCCTGGCCAGCAATCGGGACTTTCTACCTCATACACCAACTGCCGCAAGTTAGACTAACCTTTTGTGGTGTAGCGTGCGGCAATCCTGGGGGCCTGTTTTACAGAGCTTGCACCAGATATTTGGTGCAACCTGCCATGAATCATGGAAACTGTCGCACCTGCACCCCTGAATGTAAAATTGGGCGTAGTTTCAGCAAAGGAATCCTGCCCTAAAAGTGTTGCACTGGTTATTACCTTTACTGTTAGTGTTTTTTTTTTACCAGGAGAGATACACTAAGCTGAAAGCTTGTTTCCAAGGGCAACCTGGGAGCACAGGGAAGTTAAGTGACTTGCTCAGGGTCACACAGTATGCAAGCGGGGGCTGTGGGATTCAAACCCAGGCCTCCAATTTATTAAGTGAAAGATGTGATGTTTAGGCAGTCACACTTCGGGATTTTTATAATGCTTAGACTTACATGTTTTGGAACTTTCTATTTTAGGATTATTATTACACTTATATTATTTTTTGATAGCTTTAGTAGTGCGTATTTAATAGCCAATAGAACTACTATAGCTGAAAGTTTTGCAACCTTACGTGCTCTTGTTGCATTTTTCAGAGCGCTGCTTTCTCTTGATTCCTATAATATGACAAAGGGTCTCGCTGAATGGGGTCATGTGTTCAGCTGCATGATATACTACTCGAGGGATTTATTATTCCTAAGGATGCAAAGGTTTTCTAACAAATGTGAAACGTTTTGGACACTTGAGTTCTTGGGGCATACGTTTTGTAATACAAATTAGAACATTGTCCATCCATGTAAATGACAATTAATGGAAAATTGTCAAGGTTGTCTGGTGGACTATTAAAGCCTGTCATGATCCTATTAAACATTCTAGTGCATCTGTCTACTGAAGAAACAGCGAAACATAAAAAATCATGGGTTCGTGTGGCTCATTAATGTTAGTGTCTCAGCACACTATACACTCATCTCTGTGGCAGAAAGATGGGAATGTTGTGGGTTCTAGCCCCATACTAGGAACTTGGAGAGTTTTGCTACTTTTTTTGCACATCTTGGGTATGTGATAGCTTCATAAACAGCTTGAGCTTCACTCTTGAGATTTTTGTGGTATCACACACTGTATATCGGGTGTCTAATAAAAGTAGAATAATAGATAAATGACTCTATATTACAAGGCAGTAAGACCATTGAGAGGTTTTGGGGACTTGGAACCTCGAGAGCGAAGCTCGAGAGGTTTCTAAAAACCCCAAGATGGTCTGGCTGCCTTGTAATACAGTCATGTATCTGTTATTTTTGTAATATAGGGACCCAATTGGGAAATGTGTGGCTTTTTTAATTTAGATTCTGCGAAATTGGCTGGCTGCCTGCTGCACTGAAAATGCGCTCGCTCTTGGCCGCCAACCTGCAGTACTAAAGAGTCCCCACCATTTCTGTTGATAGTTTTCTGTTTGTCTTTGGTAGGCAGTCCTACCTTTACTTTTTTTCATCTTTTGCGAATGGAGGATCAAGTAGGTAATCCACTGTATATTTGAACAAGAAAAAGGCGGAGGAATGAAGTGGCCGCATTCTCTCGCTAAGCCAGAGTAAACAGCGACCATGTTTTTAGGTTGTCCTGCCTGCCTACACAGAAAATCCACCAATGGGATTGTACGCCATCACTTTGGCTGCCCAGGCTGGAATGTGGCACCATGGCAACTGGGTTTATGTGGAAGCAGACTGGTGCATGCGCTGTGGCCTTTGTAGATTACTATCGCTCAGAGCTGAAACAATAGTATTATCAGCTCAGAACCATAGTATCACCAACAAGAAGCAATGGTATTCTAACCTGAGGAAGGGTACTATTATGGAATGGGAGTAGTGTAATATAGGGATTTTTTGTATGGCTTTTGACAGTATTATTTTACTTCTCCATACATTACAAACTCATAATGCACTCTCACCTGTACATCATTATGTATAAATCTCCTAGGCTGAGGAGTGCTGGGTTCTTGGGGATGTTACTTTTTAAGGTCACAGTGACATGGGCTGCCTCTCACACTGAGCTGATACTATGCCTGATCTTTCTAAAGAAACACATTTCAGCATCTGTCTTGCAATAAACACTTTGGGCGGGATTTTGAAAGGTCTGGATGCAGGATTTGGATCTGTATTTCAGACTCATGCCACATCCACACAGATGTGTTCAGATGCCAGCATGCTATTCACATACATCTGGAGGCATCTGCGATGATTCCCGCAGTTTACAGACATATCTGCCACAACTGCAGGAATCGCGTCTGTTTTCCAGATACAAGTGTGGAATTCCATCCCAAGAGTTACACCAACTTTTCGTGGTCTAACTCCCAGGACAGATTTCAGCATCTGCATCTGAAAACCAGATGTAGGGCTTTGAAAATCCACCCCTTTGAGTTTTACACCAAAAGTTATCCAGTCTACCTACCTTGGGGTATTAAATCACGCAGTAAACCATGCTATCTGCTATGCTACAGTACATCAGTACTCCAGTCTTTTGAAATGTAACTGCCACCCTGTTCCATACAGAACATCTACACTGGTTACAATCAATGATGATAAGCAGAAACTAGATATTGTTCCACAGAACAGCTACACTGGTTACAGTCACGATGATAAGCAGTGTCCGGAAGCATTGTTCCGTACAGAACAGCTACACTGATTACAGTCACGATGATAAGCAGTGTCCGGAAGCATTGTTTCATTAGAACAGCTACACTGGTTACAGTCAATGGCGATAGGCAGTGTCCAGAAGCATTGTTCCGCACAGAACAGCTACACTGATTACAGTCACGATGATAGGCAGTGTCCAGAAGCATTGTTCCATACAGAACAGCTACACTGGTTACAGTCACGATGATAAGCAGTGTCCAGAAGCATTGTTCCATACAGAACAGCTACACTGGTTACAGTCACGATGATAAGCAGTGTCCAGAAGCATTGTTCCGTACAGAACAGCTACACTGGTTACAGTCACGATGATAAGCAGTGTCCAGAAGCATTGTTGTTCCGCAGAACAGCTACACCGGTTACAGTCATCACAGTGTCCAGAAGCATTGTTCCGGGCATAAGAACATCTACACTGGTTACAACCAATGATGATAAGCAGTGTCCAGAAGCACTGTTCCATACAGAACATCTACACTATTTACAACCACGATGATAAACAGTGTCCAGAAGCAGCAGAAGATACAGAGCAATTGCCATTGTACTGCAATCCAGGCAGAGACTCACATAATCCCCACCTTCCTTATCAAGTCCAAGACACCCTAAAGTGGAAAAACTATGACGCGTCTCTGGATAATCGCAGCTCAAGAAGGAATGTCTAACGTTCTAGAGGGTACAGTCAAGGTAGGGTTTTTACATCAGAGATGCAAGCCAAAAGTCCACTGCACCCAGTCTTCTGTCCTTTGTCTGTTACTCTACGTTGCTCACAATACACTGCGCAGTCAGGTTGCTATTAAAGTGCTTCCAGTATTACTGCAATAAGTAGCAAGTACTCACTGAGTGCCTTTAAGAACAAACTTCGACAGCACCTCACTACTCAATGTAGGTGTGATTGCCCAACCAATGCTGCACCCACACACTAACATGAAACTGACCCCAAGCTCAACTACCTCCTCCTCCCCTTCTCCTATATCCCTCCATCAGTGATCTGAACCTCCTTGTTTGAGCCTCCCCTTCCCACACCTACCCCCCTTTCTACCTCTCCCTCTATCATGACAAAGCTCTGCAAGGCTGCAGTGCTATTTGTATACTCTCCTTAGTTGGCACTTTATTTTGTCTTTTAGCACTGTTCACTTTATCTGTTTGTTCATTTTGTAACTTACTATGCAACTGTGTCTTTCTTTACCTAATATGGAACCTCTGTAAAAGAGCCGCTGGCTCAAAGATATTTTCAATCTGAGAAATATATAAATAAAATAAATAAGAACGCTGGAATTTTGCAGCTGCTCACATTGCACAAAGCTTCAGCCTGCCTGGGCAGTATACTTGAGCCACTGAGGCCCTGTCCAAACTGGAGGTCTTGTCACGTTACCGGCAGTTAGTAACGTCACAAGAACGCAAACATGGTTCGCGTCCACACTTTAGCATGGTATAACCGTGCTACAAACTGTGTTTGAAAACTGTGCTAGAAACCTGATCGGAGCAGGTTTCGAGCACAGTTTCAGATCAAAACGGTTGCCTTAAACCGTGTTAACAGTAGTGCGGATGCAAACCGTGCTGTAACACGGTTTAAGGCAACCTCTGCCGACTTCTGGGACTTGTACTGTGCTGCCCCAAAAAGGGAACAAATGACTTACATCCCTGACCTCATGGTGAGCTCCTGGATCAACAGAGTATTTTTTCCCAGTCCGTGGCCATGCCCAATCACGAGTATCCCGGCATGCACTGCAGTGCCTGGTATTGCAGCAAGCATGCATGGGAACTCGAAATGGCAAGCACGGTGTCAGGCTGCAGTGTGGATACGCCAACAACCGTGCTTCTAGCACGAACATAAAACATTTTTAAACGCTTCAGAAAACGTGAGCAGTGTGGACAGGGCCTTAGAATAACAGACAGAGGTCGGAAGACTGCGTGCAGTGGACTTTTGCCTTGCATCTCTGGATCATTCAACTGCACCAGTCAGTCCCGGGTGCCACCCTGTTATCTGCCTTTTCATCTCCAAGTTTTCTAAATTATTTCTGATTCCCAGACCACAGCAGGATGAGTTTTCAGAAAACGCTTTGTGCTGGTTTAGGTCTTTTAGGTTATTTAGTGCTGTTTTGTTTGATTTTGAAAGCCAAAACTGCTCTAAAACTCCGGATTCAGAAGTGTAGTTGCTAGACATGGTATACACAAATTTGTAAAATGGCTCAAACATTCTTTTTTTTTTTAAACAGTTTTTTTATTTTACTTTTTTACTTAGATGGTACCACAGAGCAGGTTTACAGGAGATCATCACCACATACATGGGAATGTACACATGTAACACATTGGTAGACATAATTGCAAGGGTGAGAGTCGATAATCCAATGCTATGTCGAGTAACATACACACAAAATAAATTTACAATTCTCTATCCTAATTAACATTATAGCCATATTATTAGTGCCAGTCAAGTGCAAATGAATGGGTCAGATCAGCAATTCCCAGCCACGAAAGGTACGTAAGGGGGCACGGGGAGCCCAGGGGACCACCATCCAGAGTAAAAAAGAAAGAGGGAAAATAAATTTCAAATTTGAATCAGGGAAGATCCCATCTATCAAGGCTATGAAAAGTTCCCAGGGGAAAGAAGGAGGTAAAGGGTCGGCCAGGCCTCAATCATAAGGTGAAGGAGGGGGGCTTGCCTCAGTCACTGCTGGCCACTAAGGTGGGTGGTCTGATCTGAACTGGGAAATATTAAGAAACCAGACATTCCATCAATTCATTAATTTAGGTATTTTATTTTGTAGTCGAGCGCCATATGTTCTAGTTTGTATAGCTCATAAACTGTATCCTCCCAGGCTGAAATTGTAGGAGAGTCTGGATGCCATAACCTTGTAATACATTTCTTGGCCGCTCCAAGTAAGATATTGAGAAGGTATATTTGGTGCGGGTCTTTGAAGTGGTGGGGATGATGAAGAAGGATCCCCACAGCCAGGGAGAAAGTGCCTAGGTTCAGGAAAGGATTCATCACTCTATCCTTTATCAATGACCAGTATGTTGTCAATACCGAGCAGGACCAGAGAATGTGCGTGTGTGTAACAACCTCACAACCGCAATGTCTCCAATAAGAAGAGTCCCCTCCAGCTAAGTATTTGGCCGTAATCTGAGGGGTACAGAAGAATCTAGACACCACTTTCCAGGAGAACTCTCTCCATGTATATGAGCTGGAGGTTTTATGTTGCCTCCTCCAAATGCAGAGCCAGTCCTCTTGGAAGAGTTCAGTCTGGAGTTCAGCCTCCCAATGGAATTGTACTAAGTGCATAACCTGCATCAGTGTCCCCTGTAGGGCCTTATAAAATCGGAGACTAAATGGCTACAGTCTCCACCTCCTGCCAACTAGGACAGTAAGGGAATGGGCGGGGGTAATCTGAGCAGTAATGTCCAATCCAATCTTCTCATCTATGATGTGATGGATCTGCAGGTACCTGAAAAGAAAAATTACTCACCTTAGTAATGTTGTTTCTTCTAATGGAGCCTTGCTGTATTCTGACAATAGCAGTGAGTCCCAACCTTTGAACTGCCCGGAGATGAAAAAGTGAGCTCGAGCTCGAGTTGAGACTCTGTCTGTTGCTGTTTGAACTCAAACCATCAGATCTTTACGAGCTAAACTCACTGAGGTCCTGTGTGGAAGCTGTAAACCTACACTAGCCAACTGGCTACTAAAATATAATAACAGATTTTTGGTCCCAAAACAAAGATTCAAGTCAGGAAACCCAAAAATGAAATAAACACAACACCCACTCACCCAAAGAAAAGAGGTGATAATAAAAAGGTGGGCACCTCCTGAGTGCCACACTGCTACTGCCCACCCACATCCCAAAAGCAAAGGTTCTGAGAGGGGAAGGGAGGCCAGAATACAGCAAGACTCCATTAGAAGAAACAACATTACTAAGGTGAGTAATTTTTCTTCAAACAACATGACGTCTTGCTGTATTCTGACAATAACGAACTACCAAGCAGTACCTCCATGGAGGAGACAGAACCTACTTAGGAAATAGGCTCTGAAGCACAGCTGTGCCAAACCGAGCATCACTCCTAGCCTGGATATCCAGAGAGTAAGGCTTGGTAAAAGTGTGAACTGTTTTCCAGGTAGCTGCTTGACATATCTCTAAGATAGGAATATCCCTGGCAGCAGCTAGGGAAGCAGCTGTGCCTCTGGTAGAGTGAGCCCTCAGGCCTGAGGGTGGAATCTTACCTAGTTTTTCATAGCAAAATTGAATGCAAGAGACAATCCACCTGGCAATGGATCTTTTAGTGGCAGGTTTTCCTTTACCAACCTCACCATAAGTGAGGAACACTTGGAGGGAGTCAAACCTGTGATCCTTGGTATGTTCTATGTAGTAGCAAAGGGCTCTTTTCACATCCAAACTGTGCAACCTCCTCTCACCAGAGGAGGAATGGTCAGTGAAGTACACAGGAAGAGACATAGACTGGTTAAGGTGGAAGTCTGAAACCTTAGGTAAAAACTTCCTGTTAGTCCTGAGGACCACCTTATCTCTATGGAAAGAGATAAAATCAGGCTCCACTGACAGGGCTTGTAACTCACTTATGCGCCTGGCAGAAGTGATGGCTATCAAGAACACAGTTTTCCAAGTCAAGTACTTAAGCTCTGCTGAGGACAAAGGCTCAAAAGGGGGTTGCATAAGCTGAGCAATGCAAACATTAAGGTCCCAAGCAGGGGCAGGGTCCCTGAATGGCGGATTGGTATGAAGCAATCCCTTGAAAAACTTGGAGAATACATGGTGAGCTGAAAGAGAAGAGGGCTTACCTGCTGAAAGAAAAGCAGAGACAGCTGCCAGATGCACCCTTAATGTAGCTGGTCTGAGTCCCAAGCTATTCAGATGGACCATATAGTCCAGGACTGTGGGCAGGTCCAGACTCTGGGGAAATATGCTTCCCAGAGCACCATATGGAGAATCCTTTCCATTTGGAATTATAAGTAGTTCTGGTGGAAGGCTTCCTAGAAGCCTTTAGAATATCCATAACACCTTGAGAGAGGTGTAAATCAGCAAACTTGAACTCTTCAAGAGCCAGGCCTTGAGATTGAGAGATTTGAGATTCGGGTACCAAACCCTCCCCTGAGCACAGGTTAACAGGTTGTAATTCTTGGGAAGAGACAAGGGAAGATGGACCGCTAAAGACAACAGGAGAGGGTACCAGGGCTGTCTGGCCCAATCTGGAGCAATCAGAATCACCTTGCAGGGTTGAGACCTGATTTTGACTAGCACCTTGAAGAGGAGAGGGAAGGGGGGAAAAGCATACAGGAACTTCTCTTCCCAACTGAGAACCAGGGCATCCAGGGGGACTGAGCCCAACACTGGGGGCCTGCAGCAAAAAAGGGGAAGTTGGTGATTGTCTGGGGCTGCAAAACGATCTATCTGTGGGGTGCCCCATCTGGAGAAGATCACTTCCAAAACCAGGGGATCCAGTGACCATTCGTGATGGCCCTGAGATATCCTGAGAGCATCTGCCAGGACATTGTCCTTGCCTGGGAAGTGTACTGTTGTAAGGGAGGTGTTCAGGGAATAGGCCAGAGACCACAACTTCATTGCTTCTGTGCACAAGGCCGTAGACCGAGTGCCCCCTTGCTTGTTGATATACCACATTGTGGTGGTATTGTCTGTCCTGATCTGAACAACTTTGTTCTGAACAGACTTGGAAAAAGCCTGAAGTGCTAGAAACACTGCTCTGAGTTCCAACAGATTGATGTGAAGCAGAGATTCCTGAGGGGACCACAACCCTTGGGTGGTCAGGTCTCCCAAGTGGGCCCCCCACCCCAGGAGGGAGGGAGGCATCTGTAGTAAGGATTAAAGAGTGAGACTGAGTGACAAAGGGAACTCCCTGTCTTAGATTGTCCTGATCCTGCCACCACTGCAAGGCCTGGATCAGGGTTGAGTCACTGGTACCAGTTTGGTCAGAGGGTCCTTTTCTGAGACCAAAAGGCTCTCAAGTGGAACTGAATGTCCCTCATCTGAAATCTTGCCCCTGCACCACTGCTGTAGAAGCAGCCATGTGCCCCAGGAGCTGCAGAAAGTGCCTTGCTGGTCGAGACACCTGTAGGGTGAATGAAGAGGCCAGTGTGATAAGGGTCCTTGCCCTGTCCAGGGGAAGGAAAAGCTCTGGCCTTTTCTGTATCTAGCTCTGCACCTACGAAGGTGAGGAGCTGAACAGGTTCTAGAACTGACTCTGAAAGATTCAGAAGGAAACCTAGAGAGGTGAGCAGTTGCTGAGTTATCTGTAGGTGTAACTTGACTTGGTCAGGACTGGCCTACTATGAGCCAGTCATCCAGGTAAGGAAGATGGCAATCCTTTGCCTTCTTGGGAAGCAACTACTACTGCCAGGCATTTTGTGAACACCCTTGGAGCAGAGGTTAGGCCGAAGGGCATTGCTCTGAATTGGTAATGGCCTGAGGGCAGCTCGAATCTGAGGTATTTTCGATGGGAGCTTCTGATGAGAATATGGAAATAGGCATCCTTGAGGTCCAGAGAGACTAGCCAGTCCCCTGGCCTTAAAGAGGGTAGAATTATTCCCAGAGTCACCATTTTGAACTTTGGCTTTAAAAGGTGCTTGTTTAAATATCTGAGATCCAGGATGGGCCGCCATTCTCCTGTCTTTTTGGGAGTGAGGAAGTACCTGGAGTACAATCCTTTCCCTTGGTGTAGGGGTGGAACCCTTTCTACAGCTCTGAGAGCCAAGAGGGAAGAGACCTCTGCCTCTAGGGTAAGTGGAAAGGATCTGGTTCTCATCGTTGAAAATTTTTTGAAGCTGAGAAACAGTCCCTGGCTTACTACTTCCAGGACCCATTTGTCTGATGTTAAAGACTTCCAGTCCTGGACAAAGTAAGCCAGCCTGCCCCCTACAGGTGGTGGAGAATCGGCCCTGGCAAACCCATCAGGGTGCCTGTTTGGCAGGGGTTTAGGCTGAGGGGTGGAAGCAGGTCTGCTTGTACCCCTTCTGCCTCTCCCTCTAAAGAACCCCCTCTGAGCATAGGCAGAAGAGGAGGCCTGGGCTTGGTAGAAAGGCCTATGAAAAGGCCTGCCCCTGCCCCGGGATGATGCCTCTGAGGAGTGGCTTGCCTTTCCTTGGCCTGAGCACTCCTATAGGTGGTCCTGTATTCATCCATTTTCTTCATGTAGTTCTCTGTTTGCTCCCCAAACAGAGAATTACCCACAACAGGAAAATCCATGGCCTTAGTCTGTTTATCCTGAGACAGGCTAGTACATCTGCGCCAAGCCATCCTACGAAGGGCCACAGATGTAGCCATGACTCTATGAAACATCATTGGAGTCCACTGCAGCATGGAATTGCACCTTGGATGCCTCAATACCATCAGCAGCCACCTGCTCCAGCTCCTTGGCAAGCTGGCCAGGGACCTGTTTAGCTAAAGCCATGACAGTGTCCCATCTAGATTTCGGATATCTAGCTGTATAGGCCATATAATTGGCCTGCCTGAGTCCCAAGGACGCTGCCATGTACTGTTTCTTTGCCATGGCATCAATCCTCCTGGAGTCCTTATCTGTGGGGTGTGAAGCCAAGGGTATATTAGCCTTATCACAGGCTGCAGCCTGCACTACCCCAACATAGCTGCATTGCTGGGTAAGGAACTCCGTATCTGAGCCTGATAGAGTATACCTCTTGTCCATTCTTTTATCCACAGGAGGTATAGAATTAGGAGTCTTTAAAATCTTAAATGTCTGTTTCCCAAAAGACTTGTGTAAGGGAATAGACAGCCTCCTGGACTCTGGGATATCCATCATTTCCACATAGTCAGGCTCCTCCTGGTCATCCACAGCTTCTTCCATAGGAAGCTGAAGGGTTTTGGCCACTTTCTTGTAAAACATGAAATGGGAGGGGGACTCAGAAAGCCTAGGAGGAGACACTCCTGAAGGTCTGTCTGGGGAGATGTCCGGGTCAATGGGCACATCCAGACTTTCATAATCACATTCACTTTCCTCATACTCTCCTTCTTCCTCCTCCGGTTCATAAAATTCTTCCAAATCATAATCTGGAACCGGTGGAACCGGCCGAACCGAGCGCCTTCCTGATGGTGCTGGTTCGGTCGGAACCGGGGAAAGCAACTGCACAATTTTTATCGCTTTGGCTATTTCATCAGCGGTTGGAGAAGAAACTTTTGGATCCACACCGGCTGATTTTTCCCTTCTTGTTCTCTTAACGGAACAGACTCCTCGGAATCGGTTCTCCTTTTGGCCCAGAAGTTTCGCCTGGTCAGGAGGAGACTTCCTTCTGGTTCGGCTTGAACCAGGCTGGCCATCCGGGTCAGCGGATTTTTTGGCCTCCCTTTCCCTGAGCCTACCAACTCTCTTTTCTAGGGTAGCTGCAGGAAAATTTTACAAATCTGGCAGTCTGAATTGAGGTGGTCAAACCCCAGACAATAAACACAGGTGGTGTGGGGGTCAGCCTTAGCAAAGACTTCCCCACACACACTACAGTGTTGAAACCCAGTGGGCCCGGTTTTTCTTTTGGGTTTCTCAGACATGGTGCCAGTCCTAACAAAACTTACCCTTTTAATGGCAATCCGCCAGGCAAGACACTCTTATCAGTTCCTGACCGTGTATAGTGTCGAAAAAACTAATAAAATCCTGCTTTTAGAACCGATAAGAACGTAACCACACTACTAAAAGTAGAAATAAAGATTTTTAAACAACCTGATCGATTCAAACCGAACCGATGAAACGTTTACAAGTTCCACACAGAAAAGAAAATCAATATAAACCTATCTAGTACTCACGAATACCACAGACAGAGACTGAACCGACAGGTTGCGGTTTAAATTCGGTTGGAAACCGAGAAAAACGGACTTTAACCGACAAATTGAACCGAGCAAAGGAGAAATCTCCGGAGCGACTGTTCAGTGAGGCGGAGTAAAGAATCTGACAGTTTGAGTTCAAACAGCAACAGACAGAGTCTCAACCGAGCTTGAGCTCAGCGTTCCATGCCTGGCATGGAAAGTTAACTTTTCATCTCCGGGGCAGTTCGAAGGTTGGGACTCACTGCTGTTGTCAGAATACAGCAAGACTTCATGTTGTTTGAAAGTCTGTTTTATTTAAGAGAAATTCCTGTTGTAGTTGATCAAAAGACTTGAAAACCGAGTTATCATAAAACTGGTATGAATGTCACAGGCCTTGCTGGGCCCAGGTCTTAAAAGTGGCATCTAATGTACCTGGGGTCCAGGGTGGGTCCTCAGTGGGGATTCCCATCCAATCTGAAAGAAACTTATTAGCTGGACGGATAAAATTTCATCCAAGACTGGAGCATTCCTTTAGTGAATCTGGATCCGCCTGGAATCCAAACTTTATTTGTGGCTTGAAAAATTTGGGAATAATTCAAGGAATTATCAGCCATGATCTGCTCCACTTTTAGCCAGGGTGGGGCTAGGCTTTGAGGTAAAAGCCAGGTTGTGATGTGTAAGCAGAGTGGCAAGCCAATAATTAATGTTAGGAAGGGACAACCCGCTCCATCCTTGGGGCATTGAAGCTTATTAAGTGTGAGCTTGAGTCTCTGGTTCACCCAGAGAAACTGACTAACAGAGCTGTCCCACCTCCGGATATCCTTTGATGTAAGAGGTAATGGGATATTTTGCATTACATATAGGATCTTCGGAAGGGAATTAATCTGGATAGACTGAACTCTAACCAACAGTGAGAGAGGGAGGGGTGTCCATCTCAAACATTCTTATACTGGGGCTGGTCAAATCCAGTCACATCATAACCACATAATTATTGCAGTCCATCACTATAAGTTATTTTTTTTATTATTATTATTGTCCACCTAATTTCCAGGTCCCTTTCAGGACCTCCATTAGTCCATCCCCCCCCCCTTCTTGGACCTCTCCTCACTGACACCTCTATCACCCCCATCTTACTACCCTCCTCCCTGCCTTTGCCCCTCCCCTCTTCCCTCTCCCTCCCTTTCTAAGACTCTTTTCCCCCTATCGTAGTTACAACTTTACAAGGCTGCCTGGTAGCTCCTTCTCCGTTGGTTCTTCCTCCCTCTACTTTTCTTCCTCTGCCTCTGATCAGGTTTTGCTTAATGTGTATAAAACTGAAGCTTAATTGTCCAATATTATAATGTAAACACATATACAGTACATCTGTGTTGAAATATTCTGTATGACTTGTCTGTTTCCTGCAGCTGTTTGTAACCCTCCCTACCGACGTGGAACCTTTGTAAATGAGCTGCCTGGCGCTCAAAGGTATTTGTAATCCTAGACTGAATAAATATATAAAATGATTATTATTAGTACTTTCTGCTCCTGTCTGCCGACCTGCCCTCTTCTGAACTGGTCCCCTTAGCACCATCACATTCGGTCTTACCTACTCCATTTCCTACAACAGAGTAAGAGTGTGTGTGTGTGTGTGTACAAAGTCTTTCTTTCTCTCACCTCATCACACCAGTCCTCTCTCTCACTTCCGAGTTAAAGCACACCATCTGGTGGACAAAAGGTATAAGTGCATCACACATGCTGACAGCAGGTAGGTCCAACACTAATGCATTAGCCCTGACACCGGATATAGAATAATGTGGCTTAGTTGTGATTTACTTGTGTTACAGCTCTGGTAGCTGGACTCTAACGCAGATAGACAAGAGCTGCACTGGAACAAATTATCGCATGGGTACAAGCACACTGATCGACTGGGTGCTAACCACGCACCCTGAAAGGCTAACTGATGTCAAGGTACTCCTGGATGCTCTGAGTGACCACTCACCCATCCAATATGAGTGGTCAGGAAAGCAGATCAAACCCCCCCCCCGACTGGTGAGGAACAGAGTTATCAAAAATAGCACAATGGTTGATTTCAGGAACCACCTTACAGCCACAGACTGGAGCTTCCTTGACTCTGTCAACACATTTATTTATTTACGTCTTTGGTAACCAGGTAAGTGTACTGATCCAGGAGGCCATTTTCAGACACGACCTGGGCCACAACAGATGGCAGTACAGAGGAAGAAGATGTATAATACAATGAGCCCGGAACAGGGTACACATACATAGAAAGTAAGAATACAATAGGAGAAGAGCAAATAATAGAGGCTGTACAAAAATGTAACTGACAAACAGTTCATCAGGAAAAATTAAAACCTTACTGTACACTATTTACAGCAGGATAGGTGACAAGTACAAGTAAGTGAAAAACATGGGAGAACACGAGAGACACTTGACATGAAGAAGTAAGTGCCTCAGCTGGGACTTGAACCCAGGCTGCCCGGAATGTGCTCGGGGACAGCCCAGGTTCCAGTTGTCTCAGTGGCACAGCTGGTTAGCGCAATCGGAACAGTATTCCAGGTGGTCTGGGTTCAAGTCCCAGCTCAGGCACTTACTTCTTTCTCACCTCTGTTTGTATGTGTTCCATAAATATGCACACCAAACTCCTGTGTGATTGTTACAAGTAACTATTTGTGTTGCCCTTGGGTTTTGCATTTGAGAGAGAGTAATGTGCTTGGGGACAGCCCAGGTTCCAGATGTCTCAGTGGCACAGCTGGTCAGCGTAATCGGAACGGTATTCTGGGCAGCCTGGGTTCAAGTTCCAGCTGAGGCACTTACTTCTTTCCCATCAATAATGGGCAATAAGTTTCCTTGCGCAATGGCAAGGTGGGCTTCCCTGGCCAGAAATGGCATAATCCAATAGGCCGCACCAAGCTTCTGGTTTGCACAACAGATGATGGCAGTAACAGGATCAATGTAGGAGAGGGAGGAGTCCAGGATTACACCCAGATATTTAAAAGTAGGCACAGTTTCCAGTACTGTATTGTCCGGTGTGATTACTGAGAGGGAGGACCCTGCCTCAGCAACCTTCGATACAAAAGGTTTGGATCCAAACAGCATGGATTTGTTTTTTTTACATTCACAATTAAGCAGTAGGACTGGAACCAGGAGTGAGCGGAAGAGTAGTTCAAACAACATGAAGTCTTGCTGTATTCTGACATACTGCAGTGATGTCTAACCTTTGAACTGCCCCGGAGATGAAAGAGTTAACTTTCCATGCCAGGCATGGAACGCTGAGCTCGAGCTCGGTTGAGACTCTGTCTGTTGCTGTTTGAAGTTAAACCGTCAGATTCTTTACTCCACCTCACTGAACAGTCGCTCCAGAAGATTTCTCTCTGCTCGGTTCAAGTTTGTCGGTTAAAGGCACCGTTTTCTCGGTTTCTAATCAATTTAATCAGTAACCTGTTGGTTCAGTCTCTGTCAGACCTCCTCTTCTGTTTATGCTCATAGGGGGTTCTTCAGAGGGAGAGGCAGACGGGGTACAAGCAGGCCTGCTTCCACCCCTCAGCCTAAAGCCCCTGCCAAACAGGCACCCTGATGGGTCTGCCAGGGCCGATTCTCCACCTCCTGTAGGGGGCAGGCTGGCTTACTTTGTCCAGGACTGGATGTCTTTAACATCAGACAAATGGGTCCTAGAAGTAGTAAGCCAGGGACTGGTTCTCAGCTTCAAAAAGTTCCCAAAGATGAGAACCAGATCCTTTCCACCTGCAAATCCTTCAGAGGCACTTGCCTTAGAGGCAGAGGTCTCTTCCTTGGCTCTCAGAGCCATAGAGAGGTCCCACCCCTAGACAAAGGGAAAGGATTGTACTCCAGGTACTTCCTAACCCCCAAAAAGACAGGAGAATGGCGGCCCATCCTGGATCTCAGATATTTAAACAAGCACCTTTTAAAGCCAAAATTCAAACTGGTGACTCCGGGAATAATTCTACCCTCTCTAAGGCCAGGGGACTGGCTAGTCTCCCTGGACCTCAAGGATGCCTATTTCCATATTCTCATCAGAAGCTCCCACCAAAAGTACCTCAGGTTCGAGCTGCCCTCAGGCCATTACCAGTTCAGAGCAATGCCTTTCGACCTAACTTCTGCTCCAAGGGTGTTCACAAAATGCCTGGCAGTGGTAGTTGCCTTCCGAAGGAGAAAAAGGATCTCCATCTTTCCATACCTGGACAACTGGCTCATAGTAGGCCAGTCTCCAGACCAAGTCAAGTCACACCTACAGATAACTCAGCAACTGCTCACTTCTCTAGGTTTTCTCCTGAATCTTTCAAAGTCAGTTCTAGAGCCTGTGCAGCTCCTCACCTTCATAGGGGCACAGCTGGATGCGGTAAAGGCAAGAGCCTTCCTTCCCCTGGACAGGGCAAGGACTCTTATCTCACTGGCCTCTTCATTCACCCTCCAGGTGTCTCAACCAGCAAGGCATTTTCTGCAGCTCCTGGGACACATGGCTGCCTCTACAGCAGTGGTGCAGGGAGCAAGATTTCAAATGAGGGATATTCAGTTCCACTTGAGAGCCTTCTGGTCTCAAAAAAGGGACCCTCTGACCAAACTAATTCCAGTGACTCGAACCCTGATCCAGGCATTACAGTGGTGGCTGGATCAAGACAATCTAAGACAGGGAGTTCCTTTTGTCACTCAGTCTCATTCTCTAATCCTTACTACAGATGCCTCCCTCTTGGGGTGGGGAGCCCACTTGGGAGACCTGACCACCCAAGGGTTGTGGTCTCCTCAGGAATCTCTGCTTCACATCAATCTACCAGAACTCAGAGCAGTGTTTCTAGCACTTCAAGCTTTTTCCAAGTCTGCTCAGAACAAAGTAGTTCAGATCAGGACAGACAATACCACCACAATGTGGTATATCAACCAGCAAGGGGGCACTCGGTCTACGGCCTTGTGCACAGAGGCAATGAAGTTATGGTCTCTGGCCTATTCCCTGAACACCTCTCTTACAGCAGTACACCTCCCAGGCAAGGACAATGTCCTGGCAGATGCTCTCAGCAGGATATCTCAGGGCCATCACGAATGGTCCCTGGATCCCCTTGTTTTGAAGGTGATCTTCTCCAGATGGGGCACCCCACAGATAGATCTTTTTGCAGCCCCAGACAATCACCAACTTCCTCTCTTTTGCTGCAGGCCCCCAGTGTTGGGCTCAGTCCCCCTGGATGCCCCAGTCCTCAATTGGGAAGGGAATTTCCTGTATGCTTTTCCCCCTTCCCTCGCCTGTTCAAGGTGTTAGTCAAAATCAGGTCTCAACCCTGCAAGGTGATTCTGATTGCTCCAAACTGGGCCAGACAGCCTTGGTACCCTCTCTTGTTGTCCTTTGCAGTCCACCGTCCCCTGTCTCTTCCCAGGAATTTTAACCTGTTAACATGTGCTCAGGGGAGGGTTTGGTATTCGAATCTCAAATCTCTCAATCTCAAGGCCTGGCTCTTGAAGAGTTTAGAGTTTGCTGATTTGCACCTCTCTCAAGGTGTTATGGATATCCAAAGACTTCTCGAAGCCTTCCACCAGAAACACTTACAACTCAAGTGGAAAAGATTCTCTATATGGTGCTCTGGAAGCATATTTCTCCAGAGTCTGCTGGCCTGCCCACAGTCCTTGACTATATGGTTCATCTTAATAGCTTGGGACTCAGACCAGCTACACTAAGGGTGCATCTGGCAGCTGTCTCTGCCTTCCTTTCAGCAGGCAAGCACTCTTCCTTTCAGCTCATCCTGTTTTTCTAAATTTTTCAAAGGATTGCTTTATACCAATCCTCCATTCAGGGACCCTGCCCCTGCTTGGGACCTTAACGTTTGCATTGCTCAACTTATGCATCCCCCTTTTGAGTCTCTGTCCTCAGCAGAGTTTAAGTACTTGACTTGGAAAACTGTTTTCTTGGTGGCCATCACTTCTGCCAGACGCATAAGTGAGTTGCAAGCCCTGTCAGTGGAGCCTGATTTTATCTCTTTCCATAGAGATAAGGTGGTCCTCAGGACTAATAGGAAGTTTTTGCCTAAGGTGGTTTCAGATTTCCACCTTAACCAGTCTATGTCTCTTCCCGTTTTCTTCACTGACCATTCCTCCTCTGGAGAAAGGAGGCTGCACAGTTTGATGTGAAAAGGGCCCTTAGCTACTACATAGAGCGCACTCAAGGGTCACAGGTTTGACTCCCTCCAACTGTTCCTCACTTATGGTGAGGTTGGTAAGGAAAATCTGCCACTAAGAGATCTATTGCCAGGTGGATTGTCTCTTGCATTCAATTTTGCTATGAAAAACTGGGTAGGACTCCACCCTCAGGCCTGAGGGCTCACTCTACCAGAGGTACAGCTGCTTCCCTGGTTGCTGCCAGGGATATTCCTATCTTAGAGATCTGTCAAGCAGCCACCTGGAAAACAGTACACACTTTTACAAAGCATTACTCTCTGGATATCCAGGCTAGGAGTGATGCTCGGTTTGGCACAGCAGTGCTTCACAGCCTATTTTCTAAGTAGGTTCTGTCCCTCCTCCATGGAGGTACTGCTTGGTAGTCTGCAGTATGTCAGAATACAGCAAGACTTGATGTTGTTTGAAGAAAAATTACTCACTTTAGCAATGTTGTTTCTTCTAATGGAGTCTTGCTGTATTCTGACCCCCCGCCCTCTCAGAACCTTGGTTTTGGGATGGGTGGGCAGTAGTAGTGTTGGCACTGGAGGTGCCTCACCTTTTTTTTTCTCACCCTTTAGTTTAGGGGTGTGGGTGTTGTGTTTTGTTTTATTTTGGGGGTTTCTGACTTGAGTCTTTGTTTTGGGACCAAAAAATCTGTTTATTATATTTAGCAGCCAGTTGGCTAGTGTAAGTTTACAGTTTCCACACAGGACACCCAGTGAGTATAGCTCGTAAAGATCTGACGGTTTAACTTCAAACAGCAACAGACAGAGTCTCAACCGAGCTCGAGCTCAGCGTTCCATGCCTGGCATGGAAAGTTAACTCTTTCATCTCCGGGGCAGTTCAAAGGTTGGACATCACTGCAATATGTCAGAATACAGCAAGACTCCATTAGAAGAAACAACATTACTAAGGTGAGTAATTTTTTTCTTGCTGGATAATGCTGGGGACATACTCTCAGGAGCCTTGTCACTCGAGAAGAGAACATGGTCATCAACATATAGTAGGGAATCACAAGAAAGACAGAGGGGCGCAAGTTTATAAACAGTGAGAATAATAATGGGCCGAGAATGAATCCCTGCGGTACACCGGTGGTAACTGGGAGGGCAGGGGAGGTGGCAGGACCAACACATACTGACTGGGATCTGTTTGAGAGGTAACATTGGAACCACTGAGTGGTCTCAGTTGAGCAGCTGAGGTTATGGAGGGAGGAGAGCAACAGGGTCTCTTCACACATCTCCAACTCATTCTCCCTCACATCAACACTGCAGCGGACAAGTTCATCCCATATTGTAAGAAGATGATAAAAGGTAGGAGCATGGACTGGGTTACCCCTCAACTGCTCAATGTAATGCAGCAACCGGATCTCCTCTGGCACTGGGCCAGAGCAACAGGGACAACTGTGGACGTCCAAAACTACAAAGCAGCTCAAAACAGGCGCACTTGGGCAACCCAGCAGACCAAGGCTATATATCATAAGAACCGACAGTCACAGTGTTGGTGTGACGGGAAGAAAAATCAAACACCTCCTCAGGACCGGTGACAGCCCCCCCCATACTTCACCACAATGATGAAATCATACTTGACGATGCTACAAAGGCCAATATCTTTAACAGGGCATTCATGTACTACAGCACAGTCCTCCCCCATAGACCAGCTGCATACCCTGGTGGAAAACCTGACTACAGACCAACTGCCCTCCCATCCAAACACTAGGCCAAGCCCAAACTTTTACTTCAGATGGGAGACCATCATGGAAACTGTAAATATCTTGCAAGAGTCCTGGGAAAAACAAGAATGAGAGGTGATGGAATCGATATGAAACTGAACTCCATCGCTCTACCCGAGGTTGTTGTACCCATCACTAAGCTTTTTAAGCGGTCACTCTGCCTGTCCACTTTCCCTACTATTTGGAAAACCGCACTGGTCACCCCTGTGCTAAAAGGAGGTGACCAGTCACTATTATCCAACTAAAGGCCCATATCAATTTTGTCCCTGCCCTCTAAAGCTCTGGAAAGAATCATTGTGGACCAACTCACAGACCATCTCCATAAATACAACCTCCTATGGCCCCAACAGCATAACTTCCGCAAGATGCACAATACTAAAACTGCCCCAATTGACTTCATAGGTTACGTACATGAGGCTCTTGACCAGGGCCATCTGGTTGGGGCAATCTTTACTGACCTAACCATGCCATTTGACCTTATGGATCACCAGCTGTTGCTCCACAGGTTGAGTTGCCTAGGGCTGTCCCCCGACATCGTTAGTTGGTTCTCTAGCTACCTGACCGGGCACTCCCAGCAAGTAAAAATCAACAGAGCCATCTCTGAGACCAATGAAGTCACAGTAGGGGTCTCTCAGGCATCTACACTGGGCCTGCTCTTGTTCAGCATCTTTGTGAACAACCTCCCAAATGCTTGACCTACTTCCAAGGTCCTACTGTATGCAGACGACACGGTAGTATTCTCTTGCAGCTCCTGCCAGGAAGCACTTACTAGGAACCTTCAGTACAACTTTCACCTCCTACAGGACTGGTTCAAAGATAGCCTGCTAATGCTCAGCAGCAAAAAAACAAAGACAATGCTCTTCACCGGACGTCCAAAGAGGAGAGCTACAGCACCCTTCTCAGTAGCCTACAACTCAGACTCTACCCTCGAGCAGGTGTGCTTGTTCTGGTACCTAGGGATCACAATTGATGAGTCCCTTCCCTTTGATGAACACATACGCAATATTACCTCTGCCATCAATAGGAAGCTAGGGGCCCTCTACAGGCTTCGGTTCTGCCTCACACCTGAGGCTAGGCTCCTGACTGTCAGAGGTACAATCCTACCTTTCCTGGACTACGGTAATGTGCTATATGGTGCAGCCTCTGAATCCAGCCTTCACGGAGTCCATACAACCCTCAACAAAGCTTGTAGATTTGTTCTAGATGCCAATCGCCTCACGCATACTTGCAACCTATACATTAGGACAAAATGGCTTCCTCTCACAGATTGCATCAAGTTCCAGTTCTGCCTGGTAGGGAAGAAGGCCCTTCTAGGACTTGTACTTCCTTCCTTACAGGCACTATTCCGTCCTGCTCCCTCCATGCATGCCACAAGATGTGTAACAAAACACACCCTAGCAGTGCCTTTCAGAAGAACTGTTCTGGGGAGGCAAACCTTCACAGTAAGGGCCCCCACCTGGATAAATGAGCTCCCCCACACCACGTCAAGCCTCACATGCCTCAGTCACTTTAAATCTGAACTTCAGAAATCCATCTCCCCTACTGAACACTGCTACTGCCACTCTTAATCCCAGCTGAAAGTAGCTTTCCTCTTGTCCCTGGGCCTCGCTCTGACTCACCTGGTACTGACCAGTTAGGTCCTTAGACAGGGCCAGCGTCAGCACCCAGTCCACTGGGGCAACTGCCCAGGGCTCCAACACCAGAGTGAGGCCTCCAGCCCACCAGCGTTTCATTTTTTCCAAACTGGCTGGAACCATGCTGCTCAGGCAGGCTCTGCTCCACCTCCGTCTGCAACCCGGTAGTGGTATATTTATTTTTAAATTATTGCCGCAACTCTGAGCCTGCTGTGTGATGGAATGGACCATGGATGTTCCCCACTACTCCCCACTTTCCTCCACCTACTGACCCTGTGTACCCTCCCTCCCCCCTACTTCCTCCACCTCTCCATGACGTACGTCTCTACAGGCTTATCTCTCTAGACCCTATTCTATTCCAGTCGATTTTAACCCGTAACCTGTTGCTAATTGTTTCCCACACCCTTTAACCTGTTGTCTACTACTCCCCAACAACTGTACTGGCTTTAATGACTGTATCTACACGTTACCTTTAGGAAAGCTGACAGTGCTACATAGCTGCTACTTTGGAGTATCTGCAAGACTTGTATATAGATGCACTTTAATAATCTCTTCCTGCTCTGGGGGACTGTTTCCTCCTGTATATCTTATACCTACGTTAAGGACTATGCAATGTTTCTGTTTGTTCTTATTCCATGATGTGGACTACTCTATATCCCTTTACATGATGTTTTACAGACAATGCCCGTTAGTTACTACTGTCTGCCCCCTGACTCATTTACTCGATGTTTCCTTCCCTTGTTGTTTGACAAGGATCCTTTGTAAATGAGCTTTTAGCTCACAGGTTGTAATTCTGATTTCATAATAAATAAATAAAAACATGTGCTGCACAACAGGAACAAATGTAAGGGGACATGGATTCAGCTACCATCTAGGAACTACTTGAAAGGGAGGGGTCAAGCAGCTGGTGTGTAATGGCATATACTCGTACGCACACAGGGATTGAAATGCATAAATTAAAATAAACCCCACATTTGAAAGAGCGATGACCTGATGACCTGCACAGCTTCTGTCTGAGGGCCGCTATAAGTAAGAGGCCCCCAGCAACAGCTGTGACTGGGGTGCCTAAGGCCAGCTTTGACTAAACATGTTGTGAAAAAACATACCATTGTCAAACTCCTGCAGCTGTCACGCTGCAGAGACCACCTCTCCACACATGTGGAGACCTCCACAGCATGCTAAACCTTCCCTGAATCCAACGAGGTCCCAGTATGCCAGTGGACTTATGTGGACCAAGGAGTTGCGGGGGGGGGGGCAAGGCTATGCTCCGCAGGATTCCTAAAGCCATGTACAATTTGCCTAAGGGAGGGTGCAGAGCTTACGAGGGGGGGGACCCCTGATATAGTGCCCCATGTCCCCCTGCCACAAGCTGGCCCATTGTTTCGGGACCCAAATGGTTCCCCTCTCACATTAGTCCCCAGCCCTCAACAAAGGAAAGTTGATTGGTGGGAAGGCTTTACTCTTTATTTAACAAAAAAATAATGCTGTCTGCAGAAGGGGATACAGCAGTCCTAGGTGTACAGCTGTATCCTGAGAGCCACTGGAAGGAAGGGTGAGCCTCAGAATAGAAACCCGGCATCTGGGAGTCCCAGCTCCCTCTCCCAAACCACCCCTATCACTGAAAAGTGGCAGAGAGGAGTGCCCTGGGTTTGTGAATGCCATCCATGAATTAGGCTTGCAGAGAAGACTTGGGGTTGGGAGTAGCTCGGGATGGCCCAGGTTTGGATCGAGCCCTCCGTCTTTTTGTATGAACACGGTAGCAGAGTGCTATACATATTACTGGTATGGAGGAGAGGTTTATGTGACTTATTTCATTTCTCTGCTGCCTAGGTTTCATGAATTTAGCTGATGGAATGATCCCCAACAATATAGAGAATGTAGTCCATGACTACATGGGGGCACAGTGGCAGATATGCTGATACCTGCCAGTGACCCTTCATTTATTCTTCACCACAGCTTCAATGACAAGTTAAATTTCAGGAAAATGCACACTCTCACCTTTAGATCCTATCGGGTACAAAGTGTTGATGTAGCTACATAGAAACATAGTCAATGACGGCAGAAAAAGACCAATCATCCACCCAGTCTGCCCGAGTTCCCTATTTAGCCCTGGGACCTACTGTCCCTCCAGGGTCCTAGCCCTCCCCCTCCTCAGTTCTGATACCCCAAGCAACTGCTATACCCTTCATTCTATCCCAGCCATGCTTAAAACCACTGACGGATTTTGCACCAACCACCTCAGGCGGCAGCCTATTCCACAGCTCCACCACCCTTTCTGTAAAACAGTGTTTCCTCAAGTCCCTTCTGAACCGCCCTCCTATTAACTTCCACTCATGACCATGTGACTGCGAGCTGGTATTCAAGTTAAATAGTTCCCCGTGGTTCACTCTGTTAATTCCTTTTAGGAATTTGAAGGTCTCTATCATATCTCTCCTCTCCCCTCTGGTCTCCAGCGAGTACATGTTCAGTGCCTTGAGGTGCTCCTCATAGGACCTGCCCTGCTGGCCCTGAATCATTTTCATTGCCCTGCACTGCACTGTCTCAAGCCTATTGCTATCTTTTCTGAGGCGAGCACCTCAGGACTTGGCGCAGTACTGCAGGTGTGCTATCACCAAGGATCTATACAATGGGGGAAGTATTACCTCAGTTTTTCTGCTATCAATACATCCAAGCATCCTAGCTGCCTTGCTATAAGCCTTGTTGAACTGACTTGATTGCTTTAGAGGGTATCCTGCGGTAAGGGCATCTGCTATTGAGTGCTTACAAAAAGGGCAACTCAATAGCGGCACCTGTTTGCCGGGCTACTGGATGGGAGAGTGAATACGGATATAGTGACATCCTGTCACCATATGCACATGCACACAGGGGCGAGCAAGCACGACGTGCGATGGGCGGAAGGGAAGGGAGGGTTTGTGAGGCGTAGTGTGACAGTGGGTTGCCGAGCTGGCCGTGTGGTGTGGTGGATGGGTGGCATGCTAGCGTTGCGAAGGTGCCGGGTTTGGTTCCGGACTTGCATTCGTTTTGTTGCACGCCCGGCTTAAATTTTTTCCCCCGTTGCCTTGCACCCCCAACATGCACCTACCTGGAGTTGAAAACCTTTAGTGGGGAGGGGAGGTCTATGGGCACAGCCCTCACATAAACAAAAACATACAGCATTGTTTCGAAAATATTCAAAAGTGTACCATTCAAAAAATTACCAGTTGTATGCAGTTATAAAGTGTTTAAACGGATTTAAAAGCCACGGTTCGCCCGGTACAACTTACACATCCATACTCAAACACCTGGCATGCAACTATCAGTTTGTTTGTAATGCCCTTTTGGATGTCACTGATGAAGAAACCAAAAAGAGTGGGACCCAGGACTGAACCCTGGGGAACTCCATTCGTCACTCTTTGTTCGTTTGAGAGGAAGCCATTTACTTTAACATATTGTACTCAGTCACTGAGCCAATTGCTTACCCACCTCACTAATACAGAACTAAGGCCAACATTGTATAGTTTCTTCACTGGGGTACTATGAGGACCTTATCAAAGGCCTTAGCAAAGTCCGACAGAATAACATCAGAAGTTGAACCCCTACATGAGGTATCAGACTGATGGACTTCTACTTAACACACTGCTAATATGAGTGCATCATCATATGCTGGCATATCTGATATAATGCCGGTTTATCACACAGACACACACATATATATGTATTTATAAAATGGGTATGGACATTGCTTGGGATTTATTGGATATTGATCATCATATGACTGTGCCTATATCACAGCGTGATCACACACCTGCACTTTTACCCCCCTCCAAAACATTTTTGACATTTTATAAGATAGATAAACCACTCTGAGGTGTGTGTTCGTGCTCTGATATACGCACACCTTGTGTGGATGACGCACGAGGCCGCAGCAACGCAATCCAAAGCTGTAGTGTATATATCAGAGCTTAAACCGCACACTTCAGAGTCGTGGTGTGTGTGTGTGTGTGTGTGTATATATGTACTGTATGTATGTATATTCATTGCAAAAACTATGTTAATGCATCCGTTAGGGTTAATAGCACAGCAGCAAATGTTTGAAAATGTGATGTTAGGGTTCAAAATCCTCCGCATCCCCCCACACACACACACATGCAAGCAGGGAAAGTCAAAGGCAACACAACCAATCGAGACAACCAGCATCAGGTAACAGAAGTAATATACAACCTCTAAATGTACTAAAAGGCACATCCATCATCATGGTCCACTAACTGTATGAGTTCTGCTGCCATCTGAGTGCCTTGGGTAGACATGCATGCTGGGCAACCAAGAGTGATGGCACACAGTAAGCATTTTTCTGTTACAAACATCAATAACAAGATTTAAGCAGATGCCTATATTTCAATAGTTAACAAGTAATGAGAAACACACAGTGGGCTGGATATTCAAACTGCGCCCAAAAGTGCGCAATAGCAGGAGCAAGCACAAGTCCATTGCACCCATGCGCAATAGGCACGATATTCAAAAAAGGAGCAAGCCAAATTGCGCAAACAGCCAATGTCTGAATATCGCACAAGTTGCGCCATAGCGCAACTAGGAAGGGGAAGCTGAGCAGATACTATGCGCTATAGCGCAACAAGAGCTGCCCAGCTGAGCAGCCCAGAGGCGCCATAGCACAAGCAGGGAGCCCCCCAGCAGCAGAGCAATGGAACTGCACAACCAGGGAGGTAGGTAGGGGCCCACCACCTATGCCACAGATGGGCACAGGAACACACTGCAGAACTGACAATGCACCCCCACACCCCAAGCACAGCACAACTGGTGGAGGGATGGAATATCCACCGGCCCGTGGGGACAAGCAAACAAAGCATAGCTGGGCCATGGTGCCCCATCACACCCACCGGCAAGCTGAGACTGCCACACAAGGAGGGCGGACCACCCCATGGCACAGCAGCCCCCCCCCGTGCACAGCACACCCTGCACCGTGACCCCAAGACACCCCCCATGACCAGTGACCACCACTGCAGGAATCCCCATGCATACCACTCTCCCCCACTGTCACACTGCAACCTCGTATACCACAGAACCATACAAGCTAGACCCACCATGAGCACCCAGCAGTGGGTGGCAGCACACGGCAATGCAACAACGGCAGACACAGTGCCAACACGCACAATCCCCCTGAGGCACAGCTGAGAGACCGAACATGTGTCACCACAAGAGGTACCCCACACGGGAAAGGACGTGCCCCTGACACCACCGCCACTGATACAGCACCCTGCACAGTAGACAAGTGTCACAGCGCGACCCACCACGAGCCACAGCAGCCAGCACAGACTCCCACAGTGGTGCGTGGAAGCATGCAGCACACCGGATGCAACACAGTGCAGGGCAAACACACACCCATACCCGGGGACACTAACACAGGGATGCAGTAGTGGCAACAAGCCCCAGTGTGGGCCCCATGTAAACTGTGCACACACAGCCTGCAGTTCCATTATGGCACAGGGGTGACACCCACCTGTGCATGACCTGTGACCCTGTATGCCGCCAGCATATGCCTGGATCACAAGTCACAGACAGTGGTGCACAGCCCCTGCAACACACACAAGCCACAGCATGGAGGTGGGACAGCAACTACGGAGGCCACAGTGTCACCTGAGGCAAACATGCACCACACCAGTGACAGGAGGCAACCCAGCATTGTGACGTCACAGTGGATGACCTGCAGGGACAGCCACCACTGACAAGGCAGCAGACCTCGCAGGCCACAGACATGCAAGGGTGTCAGCTGCACAGGCCAAGGACAGGTTGACAGGGGCACAACGGACACAGAGCAGGTACCATGGACCACTGCATACAGTAATGCAATGCACAGAGAACACACACACCACAGATACTGACTGATAGCCTCTCCCACACCAGAGACACTTCCCCACGCACGCATACACATACCCATGACTGAACCACCCCAGATGCCATGCACACCACTGCAACTGAGCACCTATAGCCAGCTGCAAATCAGAGACCACCACAATATTCATATCAAAAATTACTATATTCCAAAAATACAACAACAACAACTATTTACATATATTTACAAACATGGGGTGGAGGGACAGGAACAAGGTGGGGGTGGAGTAAGGGGCAGGGGGTGAACAAATGGGAGAGGGAAGGTGGGGTGTGAGGGTGGTCAAAGGGGAGGTTGTTCTTGGTCACTGGGCGTCCAGCCTGCCTCCGCTGCCTGGGGCCATTCACAGGGTCCTCACCCCATGCCAATGGAGATCCTGTAGGATGGGATTCTGCCGCCACGCCGCACTAGATCCTGGATGGACCGCCTCGATCCTCAGGAGTATCCGCACACCTCATGACAAGGATCAGAGTCAATGGGTGTGACTGTCCATCCCCCTGCAGCCCACCCATTATGCATGGCATACAGCCATGTGCCACGCTCCTGTGATGGTGAGCACCCACCCACAGTGACCGTGTGCACAAGACAAGCCCAACCAGGCAGCAACAGCCATGTGTACCACTGCACACACACACACACTGCCCATGTCCAGCACAGCACAACCAAGGCCGTACAGTAACGTGGCTATGCGGTGGGCAGGCAGTGCCACAGCCATGTGCCCAGTGCACACATGGACCACCATTGACGCACTCCCAGACATGCAGTGCCACTGGACAGTGCTGACTGTCACATGTCGCGTGCATGGCAGTGGTGTCCATGGATGGTGGCCATGCCCTGCTCCCCATCCTGTCACACAGCATGCAACAGCAATCATGGTGTCATGGCACTCACCCTCATCGGGTTGTTGCTGGCGTTGGGGTTGGTCCCCGACAAGCTCCCGTGCAGCGTCCACCACCCTCTGCTGCTGCTCCGTGACCCTCCTCCGCTCTGCCACGCCTGAGGGAGACAAAAGGAGAGAAACACAGCAGTACAAACCCAAAGCATATTCCCCCTGCCCCAATGTGTGTGCCCACCCACCCAGCCAGACCCATCCATCCCATACCCTGTAAACACCGCCACAGCCAACCCTAGACCATCCCTCCCCTATGTGCTGGACACATAAGACAATGTTACCCATATGGGCCATACAGGTGTGTACACGTATCACCCACCTGGACGCAGGCACCACGCCTCCCTGGCACACGACCGCAGACGCCAGTCGCTCCGCCCCCTCCGCCCCAGGTCCCCATACTGGTGCTCGCACTGCTCAGCCGCTCTCCCGCGCGGCCAGTGGTCGGCTCCAGGTCATTGGCCATCCTTGCCAGACCTGGGTCCTGGCCCTGTCCAGTGGCACTCAGCAAACAGTGGGCCATAGTGTGGTCTCCACAATGGCCACAAGGTTGGCCAGCTCAAGGCACCCACGAGGGGGCTCTCTCGCGTGCCATCTCTAGTGCTATAGTAGGGCAATATGGCGCTCGCAGCGCGGCAACCCCACGCGGAAGTGCTGCGCCAATACATCGCCGCTATCTCTATCGCGCTGTCACCGAACAGCGATAGAGCTGCAGACATGCCAGACATATAGCGCCAAGGGGCAAAGGTCGGGCACAGAGGTCAGGTCTCTGGCGCAAGGCCACCGACAGCGCCATCTGACGCATGCTGCCTAGCGCGATTGGTCGCTTGTGCTATCGCCAGCGAACTATTGCGCAGTTGTGCCACAGCGCCATGTAGTGACCCTCGCTGTAGCGCCACTGGCACAATGGTGGCTGTGCCCTGAATTGCCTACCGTGCACAGCACGTCATCAGCGCAGCAGACGCCTACGTAAGCTACCTGGGCATGCGCAGTGCAGTGTACTACGCAGCCACAGAACTGCGCCATTGGCTCAGCACGTTCAACACAATTGCGCAAAGCACAACAGTGCGATATTTAGCCGTCATATGCAAATCATCCGATCAGCCATTCAATGGCGCAGCAGGGCGATTTGCATCTCATTAAAATTGCTCACAATCTAATTTGCATGGATTGCGCTTATTAAAATGCGATGACTGTTCTGCAGTGCCCATATTCGGCTACTGCAGTTGATAGGTGAGTTGCATGCTGTGTGGTGTTCTGGACTGTGGTCTCAGGGACTTGCTTTGTACAGCACAGTCACAGGTAACCACTGTCACCCATACAGGCTGAATAATGTCCGAGTGTGGACTGGGTGAGGAGGACGATGGTGGGCGGAAGAGGAGGCCCAATTTTACTAAGGCAGAGACGGAGGCACTCTTCGAGGCCTACCTGGATCAGGAGCCACTGCTCAGTGGACGGCGGGGCACCCCTCAGGTCCATGCTGCTGCATGGGAGGGGGTGGCATGTGCCGTCAACCTGCACGGCAGCCACCAGCGCTCTGTGCAGGAGTGTAAGAAGAAGATGGTACCGACAGGAGGAGGGTGAAGGAGAAGGTGGCTGCCATCAGGGCGGCACGTGCTGCACAGGCGGGGCCAGCTGGAGGTGTGCAGCTGACTCCGCAAAGGACAGGCTCGCTGCAAGCATGCAGCGAAAAGCCACCGCTGAGGGGCGTTTCCAGGAGGTGGTTTAGACAGGTAGTCCACCGCATGGTACGCCATGGTCTGGTGGGAGGTAGATCACATGCACTAAGAAAAAATTACTCACCTTAGTAATGTTGTTTCTTCTAATGGAGTCTTGCTATATTATGACACTGCAGCATGACCGCAGGGTAGAACTTGCCCGGAGGTAGAAGAAAGTTAATCTCTCCATGCAGGCATGGAACTAGAGCTAAGTTTATTGAAAACTCTGTCTGTTGTGTCAAACGCAAAACTGTCAGATCTTTACGAGCTAAAACTCACTAAGGTTCTGTGTGAAGCATGAACTCACACTAGCCAACTGGCTACTAACATAAACACTCATTTTGGCCTAAAACAAAGACTCAAGTCAGGAGACCCAAAAATGCAAAAACACAACACCAATTCACCCAAAAGGTGGTGGAAACAAACAAGGTGGGCAAAAACAAAGTGCCAACCCTGTACTTCACCCACATCCCCAAAACAGAGGTTCTGAGAGGGCAGGCAGGAGGGAGGTTATAATATAGCAAGACTTCATTAGAAGAAACAACATTACTAAGGTGGAGTAATTTTTTCTTCAAACAACATGAAGTCTTGATATATTATGACAATTGCAGACTACACACAGCAGTCCCATGGAGGAGGGACAGAACCTACCTAGGAAATAGGCTCTGAAGCACGGTTGTGCTAAACCGAGCATCACTCCCAGCCTGGATGTCCAGGGAGTAATGCTTTGTAAAAGTGTGAACTGTTTTCCAGGTAGCTGCTTGACATATTTCTAGACTAGGAACGCTCTCTGGCAGCAGCCAGAGAAGCAGCTGTACCTCTGGTAGAGTGAGCCTCAGGCCTGAGGAGAGGAACTTTACCCAACTTCTCATAGCAGAATTGGATACAAGAGACAATCCACCTGGCAATGGATCTTTTAGTGGCTTCCTTTTACCAACTTTGCCATAGGTGAGGAACAGTTGGAGGAGTCAAACCTATGACCCTTGGTACGCTCTATGTAGTAACTAAGGGCTCTCTCACATCTAGGTTGAGCAGCTTCCTCTCCCAGAAGAGGAGGTCAGTGAAGTACACTGAAGTGAAATAGATTAAGGTGGAAATCTGAAACCACCTTAGGCAGGAACTTTCTGTTAGTCCAAAGGACCACCTTATCTCTGTGAAAAGAGATAAACTCCTGCTCCACTGACAACGCTTGTAATTCACTATGCCTGGCAGAGGTGATGGCTACCAAAACACAGTTTTCCAAGTCAAGTACTTGAGCTCAGCTGAAGACAAGGGCCTAAAGGGGGTTGCATAAGCTGAGCAATGCAAACGTTAAGATCCCAGGCAGGGCAGGATTCCTGAATGGAGGGTTGGGTGAAACAACCCCTAAAAACTTGGAAAATACAGGATGAGCTGAAAGGAAGAGGATTTACCTGCTGAAATAAAAGCAGACACAGCTGCCAAGTGCACCTTCAGGGTAGCTGGTCTCAGCCCCAAAGAATTCAGGTGGACCATATAATCCAGGACTGTGGGTAGATCAGCAGACTGGGAAATATGTTTTTCCGAGCACCATATGGAAAACCTTTTCCATTTGGAATTGTAAGTAGCTCTGGGGAAGGCTTTCTTATGCTTAATATATTTATTACACCTCGAAAGGTGTAAATCAGCAACTCTAACTCTTCAAGAACCAAGCCTTGAGATTGAGAGATTTGAGATCTGGTACCAGACCCTTCCCTGCACAGGTTAACAGATTGTGATTCCTGGAAGGGACAGGGAGGATGGACTGCTAATGGACAGCAGGAGTGATACTTAGGCTGTCTGGGCCCAACTGAGCAATCAGAATGACTTGCATGATTGGGATCTGATTTTGACTCAGCACTTTGAACAGGAGAGGAAAGGGAGGGAAGGCATAGAGAAACTTCCCTGACAACTGAGGGCTAAGGCATCCAGGGGGGGTGAACCAACACTGGGGCCTGCAGCAAAAAAGAGGAAGTTGGTGATTGTCTGGAGCTGCAAAAGATCTATCTGCAGGGTGCCCCATCTGGCAAATACTACTCCCAAGACCAGGGATCCAGTGACCATCTGTGGTGGCCCTGGGAAATCCTGCTGAGAGCATCTGCCAGGACATTGTCCTTGGCCTGGGAGGTGAAACTGCCGTAAGGGAGGAATCTTGTGGAGTAAGCCAGAGACCACAACTGCATCGGGGCTGGTGCACAAGGTACGAGACCGAAAGTGCCTCTTTGCTTGTTGATGTACCACATTGTAGTGGTGGTGTCTGTTCTGACCTGAATACTCTTGTTCTGAACAGATTTGGAAAAGCTTGAAGTGCTAGGAAACGGCTCTGAGCTCCAACAGGTTGATGTGGAGCAGAGATTCCTGGGGAGACCACAGACCCTGGGTGGTGAGGTCGCCCATGTGAGCTCCCCAGCCCAAGAGGGACGCATCTGTAGTAAGGATTAGAGAATGAGACTGAGTGACAAAAGGAACCCCTTTGTCTCAGGTTGCTCTGATCCTGCCACCACTGTAGGGCTTGGATCAGGGTTCAAGTTACTGGGATCAGTTTGGTAAGAGGATCCTTTCTTTGAGACCAAAAAGCTCTCAAATGGAACTGGATGTCCCTCATCTGAAATCTTGCTCCTTGCACAACTGCTGTGGAAGCAGCCATGTGTCCTAGGAGCTGCAGAAAATGCCTTGCTGGCCGGGAGACCTGCAGGGTAATGAGGAGGCCAGGGAGACTAGGGTCCTTGCCCTGTCCAGGGGAGGAAGGCCCTGAGCTCTTGTGTGTTCAGTTCATGCCTTATGAAGGTAAGAAGCTGGACCGGCTCTAGAACTGACTTTGAGAGATTCAGAAGGAAACCTAGAGAGGTAAGCAGTTGCTGAAGTTATCTGAAGGTGTAAATTGACCTGGTCTGGGGACTGGCCTACTAAGAGCCAATCCAGGTAAGGAAAGATGGCAATCTTTTGCCTTCTTAGGTAGACAACTGCTACAGCCAGGCATTTGGTGAATACCCTTGGGGCAGAAGTGAGGTCGAAGGGCATTGCTCTGAACTGGTAGTGGCCTGAGGGCAGCCTCAACCTGGAGGTACTTTCGATGGAGCTTCTGATGGGAATATGAAGTAGGCATCCTTGAGGTCCAGGGAAGCTAGCCAGTCCCCTGGCCTTAGAGAGGGTAAGATAATTCCCAGAGTCACCATTTTGAACTTTGGCTTTAAAAGGTGCTTGTTTAAATATCTGAGATCCAGGATGGGTTGCCATCTCTGTCTTTTGGGGTAAGGAAGTACCTGGAGACAAACCTTTGCCCCAGTGTAGGGGAGGGACCCTTTCCACAGCTCTGAGAGCCAGGAGGGCAGAGACTCTCACTAGGGCTTAGTGCCTCTGGATGGAGTTGCAGGTGGAAAGATCTGGGTCTCAGCTTTGGAAATTTTTGAAGCTGAGAATCCAGTCCCTGGCTTACTTTCCAGGACCCACTTGTCTGATATTAAAGACTTCCAGTTCTGGACAAAGTAAGCCAGCCTGCCCCCTACAGGTAGAGTGAGAATCGGGCCTGGCAATCCCATCAGGGTGTCTGCTTGGCAGGGGCTTTGGGTTGAGGGTGGAAGCAGACACTGCTTGTACCCTGTCTGCCTCTCTCTAAAGAACCCCCTCTGAGCATAGTATGAGGAGGAAGCTTTGGGTTGGTAAAAGGCATATGAAAAGGCCTGCCCCTGCCTCAGGAAGCTGCTTTTGAGGAGTGGCCTGCTTTCCTTGGCCTGTGCACCCCTATAGGTGGTCCTATATTCATCCATTTTCTTCTATGTAATTCTCTGTTTGTTCCCAAATAGAGAATTTCCTCAACAGGAAAATCCATGGCCTTAGACTGGGTATCCTGAGACAGGGTAGTACATCTGAGCCAAAGCCATCCTGTGAAGTGCCACAGATGTAGCCATGACTCTTGGTGCTTCATCATTAGAGTCCACTGCAGCATGAAATGGTACCTGATGCCTCAATACTATCCATAGCCACCTGTTCCAGCTCCCTGGCAAGCTGGTCAGGGACTTGTTTCGCTAGGGCCGGCACAGTATCCCATCTGGATTTCTGGTACCTATGCATAAGCCATATAATTTGCTTGTCTGAGTCCCAAAGATGCTGCATGTACTGTTTCTTTGCCATAGCATCAATCTTCCTGGAGTCTTTCTCAGGGGGTGTGGAAGCTAGGGGAATATTAGCTTTGTCACAGGCTGCAGCCTGCACCTATCCCCACTGTGACTGCATTGTTGGAGTGAGGAAATCAGTGTCGGAGCCTGATAAGGTATACTTCCTTGTTCATCCTTTTATCCACAGGAGGTATAGTGTGAGGAGTTTTAAAACTTTTACTGTCTGTTTCCGAAAAGATTTATGCAAGGGAATAGACAGTCTCCTAGACTCTGGAATATCCATCATTTCTACATAGTCTGGCTCTCTTGGTCATCAACAGCTTCCTCAACAGGGAGCTGGAAGAGTATCGGCAACTTTTTTATAAAACATGAAATGAGAAGGGACTAGAAAGCCTTGAGGAGAAAACCCCTAGGGTCTATCTGAGAGATGTCCGGATCACAGGTACATCCAGATCTTCCAAACCATATTCACTCTCCATATTCCTCTTCCCTCCCCGTTCATAAAAATCCTCAAAATCAAAATCTTGAATTCAGTGGAACCGTCCGAACCAATGCTTACCTGAAGGTGTCGGTTCGGTCGGAACCGAGAGAGAGACTGGACAATTTGAATTGCTTTAGCTATTTCTCAGCAGTTGGGGAGAGAACTTTTGGCTCTACACAGCTGACTTTCTAGTCCTTTGTTGAACCCCGGCCTCCTCATTTGCCCGAGGAAGTATCGCCCTGGTTAGAGGGAGTCTTCTCCGGGTTCGGGTTAGCACGAGGCTGGCTGGCTATCAGGGTCAAGCTGACATTTTATTTCCCTTTCCTGAGCCTCATTGGACTCTCTTATCTATGGTGGCAGCAGGGAAATTGTGATAAATCTGGCAGTCTGCATTGAGGGTGGTCAAACCCCAGACACAAACATGTGGTGTGGGTCTGCCTTAGCCAAAAGCTTCCCCACAAATACTACAGTGTTGAAACCCAGTGGGTCCAGTTTTTCTTTGGGTTTCTCAGACATAATGCCAGCCTAACCAACTTGCCCGCTTATGGCAATCCACAAGCAAGACACCTTATGAGTTCCCAACCGTGTCACCCAGGTCGTGGAAAAACCGTAATGAAATCCGTTTTTAGAACTGATAAGAACCGGGAACTGCACTCTAAAAAAGGACTAGTAGATTTTAAATACAACCTGATCGGTTCAAACCGAACCAATAAAGAATTACAAATTCCACACATAAAAAATAAATGTAAAACCTATCTATTACTTACATTACCACAGACAGAGCTTGAACCAACCGGTTGCGGTTTAATTTTGGCTAAAAACTGAAAAATAACACTTTTAAACCGACAAATGAACCGAGCAGAAGGAGAAATCTCCGGAGCGACTGTTCAGTGAGGCGGAGTAAAGAATCTGACAGTTTGCGTTTGAAGCACAACAGACAGAGTTTTCAACCAAGCTCGCGCTCTAAGTTCCATGCCTGCATGGAAAGTTAACTATTTCACCTCCGGAGCAGTTCTAACCTGCGGTCAAACTGCAATTGTCATAATATAGCAAGACTTCATGTTGTTTGAACATGTCCTTACTTTCTTTTACAGATCCTGCGCATCTGCAGGGGTCAGCGGTGGAGGGCCTGTCCACTGCGGACAGCCATCTGGAGTTGGAGGAGGGACCATCCACCTCCGCAGGTAGCCGGTGTGCATTGCAACAGCGGGTCTGCCTGGCTGTCAACACTGATGTCGTTGAGACAGGTGTGGGGGAGGCCCTTCCTGTGTCTCAGCGGTCTGGCATCCAAGCATGCCAGCATGCTGTGGCTGTGGCACAGACCTGCACCATTGATGATGCAATGACCATTATGGGCAGTGACATGTGTGTGTCATGGAATGGACACACAGCAGTCCAGCACACGCCCATGGACCTGGCTGGTTCCAACGTGTGTGCCAGCATGTCAGCACAGTCCCAGGCTGCGCCTGTCAGCACCAGTGGCTGGTCAGGTCAGTGGCACTGTTGCGGCCACAGCGGCGGAACAGCTGATCCCTTGGACACAGCAGGCGGAGGGGCAGCAGCAGCAGTCACCCACAGGGACTGGGGGTACAGGGTTCAGTGGTGGCGTCTGTGCACCGCCTGTGGACTTGCCCATACCTGGTCCTGTTGAGCAGCGCCCACCCTCAAGGGGTGCTGAACATCACGCCCTTCCATACCCTGAGGGACAGGTTGCCAAGGTGGCAGACAACCTCTTTGACAAGCACACCCACCTGCTGCAGGCATCAGTACAGCAGCAGATGCGGCTTGCAACGTCCGTGGAGGCACTGTGTGTGGCTCTGGAGCAGGTCAAGGAGCGACACAGCAGGGACACCAACAGGATCCTGTCACGGATTGACCATTTGCAGGAGGATGTGACCGCTGCCATTGACAGGCTAACACAAGGGTTGGTCGCTGTCATGGCCACAACAGGCACACAGTCAGGTGCCCATGTGTCGCTCACACCGCGCAGTTCGCTATCCACTCCCTGCTCCCGGCGTCGTGCGACACCCACCCTGTCGATGCCGGGTTCAGCTGTGGGCATCCCAAACACTCCTGGTGCAGGTTTGTTCGGTGTGCTGCAGACACCTGTGCGGCAAGGTCGCTGTCGTGAGTGGACCCCTGGTGGACAATCGTTGAAGCACCCCATGAAGCCCGTGGCTCAGCCTGCCAGTGCTGCTGGCTCAAGGGGCCGCCCATGCATCTGAGGCGGACGTGGCACTGTGCCGCAAGACTGACCTGTCTCGTGCTGCCCTGTGTGCATTGTGTGCTTTTGTGGGCAGTGCACCGTGGTGCCCAGCCCTACACGCAGACACACGGTCCACCTGCACACCCTCCCGACTGCTGTCCACAGGTGCGTGTGCATGATGATGCCTGCATTGCGCTGTACACCAAAGTGCGATGGTGCCCAGCATCTGACACACGCATACAGACAGTCAGTGGACGTGGTGGCCTGTGGACGGTGTGTTGCTAGTGTCTGTGTTCCGGCTCTGTTTTGCACCTGACCCCTGTGCACTGTGTGCCTACTGTGTGTGCATGTGTGCATGTCCGTCCATGTGGCGTGTTACTGTTCACCCCTCCCTGGTTGTATGTGTGTGCTTCTGTGCCCTGCCACTTCCCTTGCCATCATGCACCCCTGGTGTGTTTCCATGTGTGTACGTGGGTTGTGCCCTAGCCACTGGTGGTTGCACATGGCCCCATGACTTACCTGTGTTGGCTGAAGTGCTCCTCTGTGATGGTGTCCCGGCGCAGCTGGGCCAGCCGGATCAGTTGGGGGTCCTGTCGTCCAAGGGGGGGCTGCCCATCCCCATCGTCACCGGCGTCACCATTGTCCCTATCGCTGTCCCCTCTCTTCAACCTGTACGGCTATCCCGACAGTCTTTGGCCATGTTGTGCAGGATACAACAGGCCAGGAATATCGCATAGGTCTTTGAAGGGCTATACTGTAGGGCACCACCAGAGGTGTCCAGGCAACGGAACGCGCTTCAGCATCCCAAACACCCGCTCAATGATGTTGCGGTGGTGGCATGTGCCTCATTGAAGCTGCTGCGCGAGGGTCGTGGGCCGCCGGTAGGTGTGA
Source organism: Neoceratodus forsteri (assembly GCA_016271365.2). Lineage (NCBI taxonomy): Eukaryota > Metazoa > Chordata > Ceratodontiformes > Ceratodontidae > Neoceratodus > Neoceratodus forsteri. Next base: position 292,252,960 of record JADMNL010000026.1, read on the forward strand.
GCAGCCAGGGACGGAGTGGGGATCCACTGTCACCTGTGTGGAGATAGTGGAGGTTAGTGTCTTGTTCAGGCTCAGACTGCCCCTAACCCTGTGTGCCACACCCATGGCACCTGTGGCTTACCCCCCCTTGCCCACGATTTGTCAGTTCTACATGCATACTCACCCACTAGATGTCCTGTGGGGATGTCCCCACTCTCGAATCGATGGCACAGTGCCGACTGGTACCATATGAAGGAATCATGTGCTCCCCAAAGGTGCGTGGCACAGACATTGATGATGTGCCCACTGGCATCACACACCACCTGGCAGTTGACACTGGCATATCCCTTCCGATTCATGTAGGCGGCCCCATCGGGGCCAGGTGGCGTACTAATGGCCACATGGGTGCAGTCTATCGCACTCCAGCACACCAGGCATACGCATACCTGTGGAACTCCTGCATGTTTGCTGTGCGCTCCGCCACGGTGCTGGGAAATGGATGTACTCCTCAGCATGTGGCAGCAGTGCGCTGAGGAATTGGGTGAGGATGCGTGGCGTGGCCGACTGTGTTATGCCTGTGGTGTCCCCATGGTCTCTGGAAGGTACCGTGGCGAGCAAGCACATGCAGGCTGTTACCTTTGTCTCCACTGACAGAGCATGACTCGGCTGTAGGTGCCTGCATCACATCACTGCACAGCTCACAGAGCCGCCTCAGTATTGTCCTGTTCAGGTGGTACCGGCCCACAATCTCGACATCTGAGTACAGCTCAAAGCTGGTGCAGGCTTGGTACTGCCTGTTGGGGGCGTACCACCAACTGGGGCCCTTCACTGCCACGTCCCCCTGCAGCATGCTTTCTCACCCCTCTCATTACAGCTTCCATGTGGAAGGTGGCACTGTCCATGTCCCTGGCTTGTGTTCCCCCCCAGCTGTTGTTGTTTGTTCCCCCCGCTGTCCTGACTGCTACCTCCACTGCACCGGGTACACCTACTGGCCTCTGCTCTCTGTTGCCCCACATACCTTCCCTTGCCCCTATTCTGTCGTCTTGTTTCCCTGGCCTGCCCTCTTTCTCCCTCTTGCTCTGTCTCTCTCCCTGCCTCATGTGGCTTCCCTGTAGCATTCTTGCGCCTCTTCCTTGCTCCTTTTTATTTTGGCTCATTTCCGCTATGGTGCAACTTCCGCCTGCTCCACTATTGCACATTGCGCAAGTCTTTGAACATCGCACTGCGCACTTTATGCATGGTTCCACCCCCTTCGGTTGCGCATACCTTCATTATCATTGCACTGTTTCTCAGCATGTTTTCAGTGGCATAACTGCCTCCTGCATTTTCTGACTTGCGCTGGCGCAACCCTATTGCACATTGCGCAACCCTTTTGAATATCCGGCCCAGTGTGTTATCTACAGATAGCTATATTGGAAATGAGAGTTTGGATAACCCTACCAACAGTCATTGAATGTTTGCATTTTTATTTTCTGATACAGTGAGTCAGTCCTAATAACAAATGGTAGTAATAATAAAAGTAATTTTTTGTAGTACAGTTTACAAGTAACATGTGAAAGCAACAGTTGTAACATCCAAAGCTAACCATAACATGCTGCTAATGAGTATTTCCAGGTAACGCAGCAGTATAACATCATGTGATGGTGCTAGTTTCATACCTGAGCAGTATCTGAAAGTACTATGTATGTGTCAGCTCTATCTTTCCTGCTACCACATGCCTATGTAGTAGCAGCGATACCTGCAACAAGCCAACTGTTGAATTATGACACATAAAATCAATATTTATAAAAATTTGTACAGATTAAGTCTCATTGTATGAAGAAAATATGCCAGCTATAATGTGTCATCATACTGTGCTGGCAGTACAGAGTCGATCATACTGTATTTGTTTTTTCATTACATAGTGTTATGTGAAATGAGTACAGTGTAGTGATTATTGGGCTTACAGATGTGACTTACTCATATAGTCTTACAATCTTGCATGTGTGTGGGGGGTGGGGGGTGGAGTTAGGGTTTTGAACCCTAACATCACATTTCCAAACTTTTGTCGCTGTGCTATTAACCCTAACTGATGCATTAACATAGTTTTTTTTTTGCAATGAATTTCCCTTCTTTTTGAGAAAGTGTAATGTAACAGGTATGTGTTAGTGACAGTGTGACTCCCACTTACACATAACTACGGAGCCATATGGCAGCCTTGTAGGGCAAGTAGCCCTTATAACCCTAATGTGCCAATATCTTAGCAACCGCAGCAGCCATGAAAAAATTCAAGTGTTGTAATCATGACAGCATAGCCTCCACACAACATACATCGATCTAATCTGTATCTCACATCATTTACAATATATGGGCACCGAACAGTGCTGAAAAGGCACCGTTGGAACACGTTTTTGCCAATATCGTTGTAATATCTCTGTAACCATAGCAAGTAGGATAAAAATTCCACTGCTGGTGTAATCTATGATTTCCAAACTCGTTTCAGCAGATTAGATCACCTAAAGGTGATCTAAGCTGCAGGTAGTGAAAACTCCGTATGTTGCTTCATTTTCAAGATTCGGGTGCTGAAAGGCATCACGGACGCCGCAGTGTTATCCTCTGGGAAATGTTTCAACTTTGGAATGCTGTAACTTTGGGCCCTTTGAATATTTAAGTACCAAACTATGAAAAGACACATCTGTGGGACCAGGGCTTGCCACCTGCAACTTTCAGCCCAAAGACCCAACCATTTTGTTGCAGGGTGATAGCAAAATTTGCAGTTTTTTCACAAAATACTTTCAGAAATTCTGAAAGTTTCTCAAAACCAGCACAAAACCTTTGCATTTGCGAAAGTGTTACAGGTTCTTTCTTAATTTGTGAAAGTACTGTGAGCCAATTTAAAACAGGCATTTCTTAGGTTTTCAGTCTCAAAAATATAGGCAGGCATCCCCAGGACCCGACAAGGTAAACCCAACAGTCAGTGTTTACCTAGAGGATCCCAAATTTAAATGCCAGGCATTTTTCTCTCACTAACTGAAAACAAGATGGTGGCAGCATGAAAGTTAAAGGGCCATTTGGGAAAGGAAAACTGTACTTGCCACACTTCCGTGAGACACATATATTTTTTATCCATTGACTATAATGGGAAATTTTTTTTTGAATAACTTTTGAATGGTTTAATATTTTTACACCAAATCTTCAAAAGGCACATTGGTGACCTAGATTGCATCTTTCCTGAAGATTTCAGAGCAAAGGACACATTGGATGGGCTGTGGGCACAAGCAAGAAATCATAAAATGTCTTTTTTTGCATTTATTTGGTGCTCTGCAACTCCACAACTGTACATCTGACCATAACACAACTTGCCAGATCCAGTAATCAATGGTACGAGACCATGTATGCAAAATTTCAGGTAAATCTGTTGTATGGTGGCAACAATATTACAGTGCAAAATTTGAGGTTTAACATTAAAGTGCTTTCTCAACCCTATCACTAATATATTATACATATATAGGGTTGAACTGGGTTTCTATGTTAAACTTGAAATATTGCGCTTTAATATCTTTGCAACTGTTCAATGGATTTGCATGAAATATTGCATGCACAGTCTCCTTTGGTAGATCTCTGGATGTGCTAAGTTTCATTCTGATCAGATATCGGTTTTGAGATCTGGATAATGAAATAGTGATTTTTCGTAGTTTCTACTTTTTCATATGGCAGCCATCTTGTTTTCAGTTTTGCCTGAGAAATTCAAATCTGAACCCTTCCCAAAATAATATTCTTGAGAGGAACCAAGACATCTAACTTGCTTATTAGGATCCCTTAGCTGCATTCTGCAGTTTACTTTACTGCTAGAGAAAAGCCCTTAAATTTTATTATTTTTTTTAACATTGAAATTTTTTCTTATTGATGGCATACAAAAAGATATTGTTTCAGACGCCACTCATGAAAAGATCTTTTCGGATGTGAAATCAATGTCTTTTTTTTTTTTTTTATAATTTTTATTAGGTTTTCAACATATATACATACATGTCATCAGGTCTCACATGGCTTATTTCATTTATACCGTTCTTTAGCTTACAAGAGGAGTATATAAAATGGTATACGTTACATATATAGATTTATATATTTCTTACTTTGCCTATGGGGGTTGGGTTATCAAAATCTGATCTCAGTTCAATACTGAAAGAACATTCTCTTAAATCTTGGGTCCCTGTTAATTACTCTCCAGAGCTATAATCCATTCTATAGTTTGTATTGTTAACAGATAGTTTGATCTAAGTTGCCAGCATATAAATCTTCATAATATATTTAATTAATAACTGACGACACCTAAGTTTGTTCTCCTAGGTTATAACTGCAGTAACTATATCTATTGAGATAAATAGGGCTTCTTATAGCCATCCCATTTTTAGGTTACAATCTATTGGCAGTGGGACCATATAACTTTACATATATCCAGCCTAGAGATCTCTCTTCCCCCCCTTCCCTCTCTGCATACTCCTCCCTTTTCCACCAGGGGAAAGTTATACTGGATTCCCATCATCCAAAGGGAAGACGAGGCTTGGGTTAGCATCCCTGGAGCCAGTGTTTCAGTTGTTTCAGTCTGGGGATAGTTTGGTCGGCTAAATTTATGTTCCTTAAGGGATGAAGGTGGAATCTTTTAACATATAATATATCTGCTATCGAATCCATCTCGTGGTAAACTTTTCTTCTTGTTCATTTAGATTGTGTGTTATATTTTCCATGTTACAAATCTGTCTTGTGATGTCCCACCAATCTTGTATCGTGGGGGTTGTGGTGGTCAGCCACAATTTCGTAATTGCCCTCTTTGCTGCAGTGATGAGAAGAAGTAAGTATCTGGTGTTGGGGCCCCTTAGTGCTTTAAGAAGGATAAGTAATAGGAACATCTCCAATGTCAATGGAAGTTGGAGATCTAGTATTTCTTGTAAATGGGTCTCCTTATGTGGGAGGTATAAGAGGAACGGTTTGAGAGCCAGGCAGAACCACATAATGTGGGTGTGGTTCGCCATAGGTTCTCCACACAGGCACCAACATGTTGCTGAATTAGTTGAGGAGTAGTGATTCGTGACTGCTGGAGTTCTGAAATATCTGACCAGATTCTTCCATGTGTATTCACGCCACTGGTGTGAACTGGTCACTCGGGCTGAGTGACTGCACGCTCATCACCAGTCCTCAAGAGAGACCAGATATCCTGATTCCTGGCTCCATTGCTCCTGGAGCCCAAAGAGAGCGGGATAAATGCTGTGGCCAAAGAAGATAATGCAGCCTGGGCCGCTTCCTCCTTGATGGCGATCATTTGTTCGAGCTGTTCAGCCACGGACACCGCCCAATGGGCCTCCTTCAACTTGACCAGAGGATAACTTTTCTCGGGGCGCCCCAGTTGCAATCTGGCAGCGCGATCCTCTAAGACCAAGGCCACAAAGGACTTGCACAAGCCGCAGGCCTGCGAATCGTGCTCAAGCCCAAGGCAGTACACGCACGTGGAGTGCAGATCAGTCCGAGACATCATCTGCCCACAGGGGCACCGACAAAATCCAGGAGTCGATTTGTCCATCGCAGCTGCGAGGGAAGATAAAGACTGAAGTCTTGTAAATTTTAAGATTAGTTTCGGGTGAACCGAAGAGTCTGGATCCAGGCCTAAAACACAGAGCGCAAAGCAGGGAACCTGAGCTTCCAAGTGGTAAGGAAGATCTGGAGTCATGGGGCGGAGCCAAGAGATTTACCACCCAGGTGGGTGGGAGGAGCCAGCTTGAAGACCTTCCGGCAAGATTTAAAGCAGCAAGGAACCTGCCAGTAAGTGTGGACTGAACAACATATCCATGTCGCTAGAACTGCTGTCTGGAGACAGCCCGGCCCGGATCTCGGACCTGCTTGGCCGTGGTCTGCATGTCTGCGGGGAGATGTGGGAGGACATCATCCAAAAACCCTAAAAGGGCATTAGAGAAGTGTGCCATAATGACGGCCGAACTTGCCTGATGAAGGCCCAGGGAAGAAGCTGCGTAGACCTTCCTGGCCGAATGGTCCATAAGCTTGGACTTTTTATCGGGAGGATGGTCTGTATCGGTCGAACTGCCAGTACACCTGAACACAGATGCGGTCACCAGGCTCTCGGCCGAAGGGTGCTCTGTGAATCCCACTAAGGACCCCATGGGCACCATGTACTTGCGGGCCATGCGGACAGACTCGCTGGACAAGCGGCAGGATGTTGCCAGAATTGAGGGCCAGATAGACAGACAATGACCTCGGCCACTGGAAAGGCCTCTGGAGTGTCCCCTCTTAAGGATGTCCAAAAGAAGGTACCTCACCTTTTCTGGATGGGTTCCAGGGCATCCCTGTGGACTCAGAGATGAGGTGAAGGATCCCTTCAAGGAAAGGACCTTCTTCCATCCCCAGACCAATGGCGACTCATCATCCCCAGTATGAGAGTGAAGCCGGTGATGTCAGAGTCTGAGGAATCAGGATACAATGGTCTGCCGCCTAAGTCACCCACGAGACACCGAGGGCGGTCCGGGGTGACTGTGACCGAAAGACGCCGGGTGAGCCCAGTGTCCAGTCTGTCTTCCTTGGAAGGAGCCCCTCCCACAGGCTGCTTAGGCAGTGGTTCCACCACAATGGGTGGGGAGACCGGTGTAGGCCGAAGAGGAGGTCTCGCCGGCCCCGCAGGTAGGGGAACAGAGGGCTTCGGCCTAGGAGGCGAAAGCCAAATAATGGCTGGGGTAGGAGCCAGGGTTGGCTTGTGCCCGGACAAGATCAGCTGTTGCCACGAGTTCCTCATAGCGCCAGAGTTTCCGTTGGAGCCTCTCCTCATCCAGAGGAGGACGAGGACGACCAGTGGCGTTGCCTTTTCTTAGAGCGCTTGAGGCTCTTCCTTGGCCTGTCAGTCGAGGGGTTCTAGACCTCAACCGAGATTGCGTGGGCAGACTTGGTCGCTCCGGAGACACTGGTGGGACCGGTAACTTCCAGGGATCTGGAACTGCATCCTTGATGGGAACCCCAGCAGGCTGGGTATCCTTACCAGGGAAGATAAGGACTGGAGTCCTGTTCAAGGAATCGTTGGCAGGAGCCTGGGACAGAGGGTTGATGGGGTCGATGATAATCTTGGCCTCGTCAACCAGGTCCTCGGACTGCTGGCCTGATGGAAGGTCTGAGAAGCCAGCAGCTGAGGAGGCGATCTCAAAAGAGGCAGAGATTGCATTCTCCTGGGACTGGGACCTCTCAGTCCCAAGAGCGCCTTTGCCAAGACAAAGGTTTTCCTGGTTCCTTCTCCCGCTTATGGGATCAGGAGGAGTGTGGGCCCATAGGCGCCTCTCCTCAGGTGGGGAGAGTCGCACATCTCCTCAAAGAAGCCTGAGAAAGAAGAGCCTAGGTCGAAAGGAACGAAAAAGCTGCAAGAGTCGGCGGCATGAGCCGTTTCTTCCTCGAATGCCTGCACATGTTCCAGTTGATCGGCGGAACCTACGGCAGCGGAACCCGCCCACCTAGCTTCCTTAAACTTCACCGGAGGGTTCCTTTCTTCCAGTCTCCCCAACCCGAGACGTGCCAGGCGGTCTTCCAGAACGTTGGGATGGAAGACCAAGCAAAAACTGCAGGACGAGGTGTCATGGCCGACACCTAGGCAGTAGACGTACTTGAAGGGGAATAGGTGCGCCGATATCTTATGGCCGCAAGGACACCGTCGAAGTCTGGGGGAAGATTTTTCTTCCATAATAGGAGACATGAAAACGCGATCACTAACTTGAACGAGTTTTCAATTCAGTAAAACTGACGTTTTGAAAGCCAGGGCCTACAAAATGCAAGAGCACGAGGGAGGCAACCTGAATCTTCCAGCGGAAGGAAGATTTAGCGTCATGGGGCGAGGCCGAGGTATATACCACCTGGGTGCATGGGAGAAGCCAGCCTGAAGACTTCCAGTGAACCTTAAAGGGAAAGGGACATGCCAATAAGTGTGGATGAACAACATATCCACGATCCTAGAACAGGAATTGTAAGATAGAGCTGACCAAACAGACCAGAGGGTCCAATCTCCTGGCTGTGGCCCATAGACAAAAGCGTTTCCATTTCATGGCGTAAGTGGCCCTGGTAGTGGGCTTCTGCACCTCAACCAAGATTTGAGCTACTTCATTAGATACTCCAAATCTCAGCTTCACTAGGTCCTGAGGAGCCAAGCGTACAGGTGAAGTGAGCGCAAACCAAGCTCCCTGTTGCTGCGAGAGTACCTGACCCGAAAGTGGAAGGGGCCACGGAGGCTCCATTGTCAGATCCCTGAGCAGTGAGAACCAAATCTGTCTGGGCCACAGAGGGGCTATCAGGATCATGATCAAACTCTCTGACTGGGCTTTGAGAAGTACCCGCTACGAAAGGGGGAAGGGAGGAAACACATAAAGGAAATTAAAATTACGTACCTACCGTAATTCTTGATCTTCTCTTGTATCTTCACCATTCATTACTGCTTGGGTTAAGCCGGAGGCGTGCACCCGCTACGGGAGTTTTTTTTTTTTGGAGTCAGCTCCAACGGCGCCGCCCTCGAGGACGACGTACTGCATCATGCACGAGGGGCAGCCATCAGGTGCCGCAGACTCCTCCTCTATCTCAGTTCTGGTAGCTGGAGAGGCAAAAATAAAGGGTAAGAAAAAAGAAAGTGAGGCAAGAGAGCCAAGGGATAGAAAAAGGAAAGGAAATAAACTGAAAAAGGAATAAGCCGATGGAGAATAGACAGAGGAGAGAGAATTCCTACCCTAAGGGACCGCAGGGCCTCCTTTCCGGGGCGGCTCTAGGGGAGGAACAGAGAGAAGGAAAGGGAAGTAGAAGAAGAAGAAGAAGAAAGAAAGAAAGAGGCATGTTGAGAGGGAGAACAGTGCCCATCGAGCATTGGTTGAGAGGCTTATAGGCTCGAAACTAACAGGGGAGCAAGAATCCCAGTTGCTAGGACTGAGGGGAGGTTCAACCGAACCACCTGAACAGATCCAAATGAGGGCAGACTCTCTGAACTCTCAACATGCCAAGTCCCTTCATCCTAGTTGAGGGCTCCTAGACTGCCCAGGCAGAACCTGTTCCGGGTAGAGCGCCCATCCAGGAAGGGGACTAAGTCCCTTAGCACCTTGTTAAGTGCTAACACAGTAGTGTATGGGAAAGACTATGCCTTCTCGAAGGCAGTTTTGAATGAAAGATAGAGTGGAACTCAATCAGACTCCCTAAGACAAGGCAAACAGATGCTCAGAGCTGACAAGTTCAGTCAGTAGCTAGAAGAGCTCGAAATAATACCTGTCTGGAGGATTCTAGACTTTGCCGAGGCCAAGTCAGGGCATAGCCACTTGGGCTGTGAAACTGCATAACCTGAAGAAGGTATTTAGGAATCGCACCCTAAGGGCGGTCAGAAAGAGTTCCCTCAGAATTTGAGAAAATACAACCGTGCTCGTTCCTCTTTACCTTGAGGAAAAAAGGGGATCCATTCACTAAGAATGGAAAACAGAAAGTTTTTTGGTTTTTTGGCATAAAGCCCAAGGGAAGGAAGAGGAACGAGACGGGAGGGGGAGATGCCACAGAAGGAGGCCACTGAGGGGAAGGTGGGTGGGTATCAGTAATGAATGATACAAGAGAAGATCAAGAATTATGGTAGGTACGTAATTTTCATATCTTCCCTTGTCAATCTTCACCATTCATTACTGCTTGGGTGAGTACCAAGCCCCCTCCCCCCTTGAAAAAAGGGGGGGTAGAACCCTGAGGGAACAAGACCCCCAGCCTCCTGTTGGTGAGAAACAAGGGGAAGACCCTGGCTAATACAGAGAGAAGCGTAAGTGGGAGAAGAGCTAGGAGGTGCCCCCCGATGACGGGGAGACGGAGGAAGCCCCTGCAGAAGTCTCCTAGCTCTGGAGGAAAAAAGACAGGTCCCCCGGGAAGCGGAGCGCATCACCCTATGCCGGGCCAGAGGTGACAACCTTGATAGACGGGGCTATGCCGTCCGCCTAATGCAGATCGCTGTCCCCGCAAGCCTGGAAGCCACCCTCATTGGCATCATAAGATGCCTTGCCTGGGTCTTGCCGCTCCAGGCCCATAGCAGAAAGGGCAATAGCTTGTCTGGTGTGCTCCGTATCAGGCATTGATGCTAGGAGCTGGGAGAGCATCAACCACAGATGCCGATTGTAGGCAGCGTGGTGAGCCTGATGTGATGCAATGCAAGCCACCGCATGAGAAGAAGAGAACACTCTTTGCCCCCACTGGTCGAATTGTAGGGAATCCGAATCCGGTGGGCGGTCGTCCGCCAGGCGGCGGCACCCGGAAGGAGTCTCTAGGTACACCAAACCCGAGGACGGGTTGGGAAGGGTACCCAGGGATTCCGAGGGGGCACAATACCTTCGACGACAGTCTGCCGGGGCTGGAGAAAGGGCGGCTGGCGACTGCCAGGAACGGACAGACGCCTCCTGGAAGGGGATAGGCCAGGAAGGTACCACCAGGTGCTGGGCACTGAATTCTCCAAGGAATTCACGCGTCTTCCGTTCAGTATTGTCTCGCCTTACGTAAGAGATTCTAAGATCCATCACCATCCTCGAAAGGAATCGCTGATATTCAGTGAAATCACAGCCGGAAGAAAGATGAGCATCGGGGTTCCTCTCCTCAGAGGAGGAAGACGGATGATGGAGAGCTCGAATGTCCAGAAGATTCCTGCGCGGTGGGGAGAGTCGAAAGACCCGGCCATGCATGTATCTAACGTATGAGGGGAAGGCCACCGGAGAACCTCTGAACTGCTCCCAGGATAACGGACCCGTAGGACCGACATGGCCTGGAAGAGCGGGGGGTGGTTGCAGAGGTACTGGAGAAGGCACCTGTGAAGAGGCAACTGACCTCTGCTAGGGCTCTGAAATCCGGGGAACGGAGCCCGAGCTGGCGGGATCCCGGACAACAAACCAGGCCGCAAGACGGGACCCTGAGGATGCGATGCCTGAAAAGCCCGGGGAACTCCCTGTGACGAACCCGGACTGCATGGATCCAGAAGGGCAGTCCGCAGCAACGCCACGGAGGGGACCTCGGGCCCAAGAGGGAAGGGCGGGTTCGCGCCACGGCTCCTAGCCACCCCAGGAAGGGTGGCCGCCGGACCGCACTCCACCGCCCCACCCACCTCCCGAGAGAGCCCTCCTCGACTGCAGCGTTCCCCACCGAGAGGGCAACAGCACCCAGGAGGTATGTCACAGACCCCTAGAGGGAGCTCTCCAGTCCCCCACATCACCCCGGGACCTGGGCCACCCTAGCCCGAGGGCCTCAGGGGAGGACGGGAGTGGGGACAGTGGAGGGGCCCGCTGTGCCAGCCAACACCTGCGCACGGGGACCCCAAGAGTCAGGATGCCAGGATGGGTCCACATCTGAGTCGCCGACCGAAGAGGACGAGACCAGCAGAACCTCAATGCTGGCAACCCCAGGGTCCTCGAAGGAACGGCGCTAAAATGGCGCCGGTGCCAGGGATGGCGCCAGACGCACCCCAGCCCACCTGCGGACAGTCAGGCCCGTTCCAGCCTCCTGCCACGCCAGTTAGGGCCCACTGCGCCGCCCGCAGTCAGAACACAACTCGCGCCGAGAGTGCAAACCGCCCACGGTGCCACGAGCAGCCGAGCTGCCTGGAGCAGCGCCCGCCCTCACCGACGCCGTAAGCGGTGCTGGGATCCAACGGGCGCTGGAGGGCGGGGCCATGGGTCCACCGTGCCAGGCCCAGAAATCGTGGGCCTCGACACTGGGGAGCCTGCACCTCCGAGGAGGTGATCGCCGAGGCGGTGTCCCCGCCGCGTCCCTGAAGGGACCACGACGTTCCCCCCACACCGCCGAGAGAAGCTTCCTCTTCAGCAAGAGAAGAGGAGAGCCTCCTCCTCCCCCGCAGACCGTGAGTAGGCCCGTAGGGGACCCGGGAAGGGCCTAGAAACCTTATCTGGGAATCCCTTGAGCAACGCCGGCCTCAAGGTCGGGCGGGCCTTCGCTGTTAGCTAAAACGCGGACTCGAGGACAGATAGTCGTCCATGGAGAAACAAGCGTCGCATGCGTCCATGTTGTGGTTGGGTCCCAGGCAACGGAGACAGACATCATGCCGGTCCGAGACGGAAAAATGCCGGCCACAGGAGCACCGACACATAGGGGCGCGGCCAGCCTTCGACTTATGCCTTGCTCCCGAACCGGACATGATGCGAACTAAATGAGGAAAAAAAGGCAATAAAGCACACGGTGCCGCAGTACAGAAAAGAAAAGGAACGGTCTTACCGGTATGCGGCGTCGAGTGTGAATCTTCTGAGAAGCGAGGAGTCTTTGAGGAACTGAGAAACTAACGCTACCGCGCAGCAGGTGCAGCCTCAACGGGGGAGAAACAGAACTGAGATAGAGGAGGAGTTCGCGGCTTCAACGGCCGCCGCGCATGACGACGAAGTACGTCGTCCTCGAGGGCGCGCGTTGGAGCCGACTCCAAAAAAACTCCCATAGCGGGGCGCCGCGCTTAACCCAAGCAGTAATGAATGGTGAAGATTGACAAGGGAAGATCCTCCCTTTCCAGGATAGGGACAATGCGTCTTGCCAAAAAGCTCCAGGCTCGGGACCAAGCAAGCAGAAACTGGGCAGTTTTGCGTTGCACTGAGAAGCAAAAAGGTACAACTCGGGCATCCCCCATCTGGCAAACACGGTGTCTGCTACAGACTGTAGCAGGGACCACTCATGAGTTAATGGTTTGGCTCAGCTGAGAGCGTCTGCAACCACGTTCAGAGAACCTGGAACATGGACTTCCGATAGACTGAGCTGATGATCCATTGCCCAGTCCCACAGTCACATGGCTTCCCGACATAGGGGTAAGAGTGTGTGCCTCCCTTTTTTGTCGACGTAGAACACCACGGAGGTGTTGTCCATCTGAACTCGAAGGTGACTGGGAGGTAGGAATGGACTCAGTGCCTGTAGAGAATACAGGATAGCTCTTAGCTCGAGCACATTGATATGCAGGTTTTCCTCCAATGGTGACCACAGTCCAGTGGATCCCCAGATGAGCCCCCCATCCTGTCCCAGATACATCTGTAGTAAGAGTCTGGGCAGGTGTGTCTGGCTGGAAGGGGAGGCCTCTGCAGAGATTCTGAGGGGACCCCCACCAGCAGAGTTCCCGACTAATTGATTCTGTGATCTGATGGCAATCCAAGTCATCCCTGGTTTGGACCCACTGGACGCGAAGCATCCACTGAATGGTGCACATGCACAGCCTGGCAAAGGGGACTGCAACTATGGTGGCTGCCATGTGTCCCAGAAGCTGAACGATGGATCTGGCCGGGATGACAGATGCTGAACAAGTTTGGATTGCTAGTGCCAAGGCACTCTGCTCTGTCGGAAGGTAGGAAGGCCTTTCCCAAGGAGATATCCAGCAGGGCTCCTATAAATTGTAGACGCTGGGAGGGAAGGAGCTGTGACTTTTCTGGGTTCACTGTAATCCCCCAGCGGATAGTCTCCCAGAGAAGAGGCCTGGACGAGGCCAACAGAAGCCAATCGTCTAGATAGGGGAACAGGAAATGTCCGTTTCTGCGTAGTGCTGCTGCGACAACGGCAAGGCATTTTGTGAAGACCTTGTGGGCAGAGGAAAGGCCGAAAGGAAGGACCTTGAACTGGTAGGACCGACCTTTGAACCTTAATCTTAGGAATCTCCAATGATTTCTGAAGATGGGTATGTGCAGATATGCATCCTGCATGTCCAGGGAAGCCATCCAATCCCCAACCGAAAGGAAGGTAAGAAGATTTGGAAGAGAGACCATACGGAATCTCCAATAGGAGATCCACCGACTGAGGTCACTGAGATCCAGGATGGGCCTTAGGTCCCCCAATTTCTTGGGAACCAGGAAGATGAGGGAATAAAAAGCAAAGTCCACCTCTGCCTCCAAAACGCATTCTACAGCGTCCTTGGCCAGAAGGAACTGGATCTCCTGTCTGATGGATGCTCTGTGGTCTCTCTGGTAGTGAGAGGGGGGCGGAGGTCTGTCCGGGGCTAGAGACTCGAACTCTATGGAGTGCACGAACTCCACAAGGTCGATGATCCACTGGTCGGAGGTCACTTCTCTCCAAGCTTGGGCGTAAAGATAAAAAAACGACCTCCCACTGGCTCTTTCGATGAAGGTCTTGGAGGGGGTCGCTTAGTCAGGTTGAGGGAGGGAGGCAGCAGAAGGTCTAGCCTCTTTAAAGGAGGTCGAGGCAGCACCTCTGGACCCAGCTCTTCGACCAAAGCCTCCCCACTGTGTGTGAGACTGAACAGGGGCTGCTGAGGCTGATGACCCCCTCTGCCACAAAAACAGGGCTGGCAAAAATGCTCCTGTTTCGGGTGGTACATGGACTGCAAGGAATGGATGGCTTTTCCAGAGTCCAGCAGTTTAACTATGACCTTCTCTGTGTCTTCATCGAAGAGCACAGAGCCTCTGAAAGAGGTGCCCAGAAGGGTAGTCTGAACCTCTGGGTCGAACCCAGAGACTTTGAGCCAGGAATGGCACCAAAGACAAATTCCAGTTGCAGCTGCCCTCACTGAGGTGTCCGCAGAGTTGTACACTGCTCGAAGGACGTGGGCACCCACATCTGAGCCCGTCTGCAAAAGCTTTGCAAGCCCTGCCTTTTGAGGGCAGTCGGGCATGCCTTGCAGGATGTCCAGTCCTTGGTCCCAAAGGGCTTTCTGGAACTGGACCATGTGCATCACAAATCCGAGGCTACGTACGCTGCAGGTGGCAGATGAGTACACTCGACGACCTAAGGAATCCAGCTGCTTAGACTCCCTGTCAGGCGGCTGGGTACTTGGATGGTTTGGCCTCTGCGAACGATCGTGTGCAGCCGATATGACCACAGAATCAGCTGTGGGATGTTCAGCTAAGTAAGAGTGGTCCTTGGGGGCCTGGTACAGATGATTTACCTTTTTGGGCACCGCAGAGGAAGCGTGTGGAAGCTTCCAAGTGGCAAGGGCGACATCTTGGAAGGTGTCCACTAATTGGGGGGGGGATAACCACCGGCTTGGGGTCCTTCTGGCACAAATACTTTGCCAGGCGCAAGCATTCGGGGTCCAGGGCCTCTGTATCTCATCTCATATTCTCCTGTATGTGTCTCATGACCTCCATAAAGCTGGGGTAATCGGGAGGAGATTTTGGCTGGTCCTCTGTATCTCCAGGAAGCGAATCAGGGTCAGAATCTGGGAAGGAAGGTTCTGATTCTCCATAGTCCTCTGAAGAAGAGGAGGAAGAACAGCTTCTCTTCTTATGTCCAAGTCTTCTGGGCGAAGGAGAGCAGGAGGAGGAGGAGGAAGGAGATCTGGTCCTCCTGCACTTAGTCTTGTGCTTCCTGGGGCTAGTAGGGGTTTTATCCTCCTCATTTCCAGATGGAAAGTACAGTTACGCAAGAACTTACCGAAACAGTAGATCTTCGAGAGAAGCTCTTGCAGCAGGTTCAACAATGAGGACCAAGTCCCAAGCAGTATTAACTTATAACAACCCCTTGGGAGGGGGATAAACAGAAAACCAGGGATAACAGAGGGAAGAACCCTCAAGAAACCAGGCCCTGTAGGACCACTAGTCCAAACCCTGCTCTGCGCCTGGAAATAATGTCTAGGCTATAATGCCTGACAAAGGTGTGCACGGAGCTCCAGGTAGCGGCAGCACAAATATCTGCCGTCGGAACTCTCTTCAGAGCAGCGAAGGAAGTAGCAATGGCCCTTGTAGAGTGGGCTTTAATCGGTCCCAAAGTCAACCTGTTGTGCTTCTCGTAACAATAGGTAATACAATGGACCAACTAAGTTGTCTGTTTGGTGACCTGCGTACCATGAAGCAAAGGAAACAACTGATCAGACTTCCTGATCTCCTTAGTTCTAGCCAAGTAACACTGAAGAGCCCTGTGGACATCCAAGGTGTGAAGAAGAGCCTCTCCCCTATTGGAATGCTCAGAGGAATAAACCGGAAGCTGAACCGACTGGTTCAAAATGAGCTCTGAGACCACTTTCGGCCAAAACTTTGGATTGGTGCATAAGTCAAACCTATCCCTGTGGAAAACCAGATAGAGTTCTCTACATGAGGGCTTGGAGTTCCGAAATGCACCTTGTCAAAGTAACCGCTACCAACAGCAGTGCTTTCCAGGAAAGGAAGCGGAGCTCAACGCTCATAGCCGGTTCAAAAGGGGGAAGAGAAAGCTTCTCCAAGACTAACAGGAGATCCCAAGGAGGGATGGGGTCCCAGACGGGAGGTCTGATATGCAAAATGTCACGCAACATAGCTTTGAAACCTCCATCTGAGCCACCATCTTACCTGACATGAGAGAATAATAAGAGGAGATGGCAGCCAGGTGTACTTTGATGGAGGAATAACTAAGGCCTTTCTGGAAAAGAGTAGGTATTCCAGGATAGTGTTAACCGGACAGACCAATGCATCCACCTGCTTCCCTGTGGCCAAATGCAAAAGCATTTCCATTTCATAGCGTAAGTGGCCCTGGTGGCAGGTTTCCTAGCCTCAACCAACACCTTGGCAACCTGATCAGACACCCCAAAACGGACCTTGGCTAAGTCCTGAGGAGCCAGGCGTGCAGGTGAAGAGAACGCAGGTTCAGGTGTAACAGGGACCTGTTGTCCTGCGTCAAAAGGTGCAAGGACAGAGGAGACGGCTTCGGAGGCTCTGCCACTAGACACAGCAGTAATGGAAACCAAATCTGGCGAGGCCACAATGGAGTAATCAGAATGATGGTGGAAGGTTCCGAATGAGCCTTGAGGAGGACCCTCTGAAGAACAGGAAAGGGAGGGAAGGTATAAAGGAACCTCCTGCTCCAACAGAGGGATAACGATCTTGCCAGGAAGCTCCAGGCTCTAGCAAAACTGGGCAGTTTTGCACTGAATGGAAACGCAAAAGATCCACCCTGGTGTCCCCCACAGGCAGAAGATACGATCTCACACGCCTTGGTGCAATTCCCACTGTGAGCTTACGACTTTGTCCTGCTGAGTGTGCCTGCTAGCACATTCTGAAGCCTTGGAACATGAACAGCTATCAAGAAATGAAAAATTATGTACTTACCGAATTATGATCTTTCTGTGTATCTTCACCATTCATCACAGATGGGTACTGGCCGGAGATCAGGACCCCACAGGAGCTTTTTTTTTTTTTAAAGGATAGGCGGAGCCGACGCAGCGTTAGCGCCGCCCTCGAGGCCGACGTACTACGTGGTGCTCGAGGATTAGCCGTTAGGCTGCATCGACTCCACCTGCCTACCAGTTCTGAGTCGCCGGAGAGGTAAGAGGAAGGGATGGAGGGTGGGACAAAAGAGTCCAAGGGACAGAGAAAGGAAGAGAAAACTGAACTAAAAGGAGAAATAACGACTGAGAGGACAGCATGGAAGAAGTAAGACTAAGGGGATTGGGTAGGGGCCCCAATCTCTGGAAACGGAAGAAGGGAGGGAAGGAGGGGAGAATTTTAGGAGAGAGTGAGAGGTAACAAGGATCCAGGACCCTTGTCCGTCATCAGACTGTATAGGAACTGCAAGGAGTTAGCAAAGCTTCTGCCAGAATTCAAGGCACAGAATAACTGGCAATACCCCAAAAGCAGAGTCGGCTATTCTGAGAAGGACAGGGTACAGGGACCCAGTATTCTCTCTCTAAAGAAATATTTGGTGAAAAAAGAGGGGAGATTTTCTCCTGTTTTTTTTTTTTTAAAATAGATGGATAACAGAAGGAGGGCAATCCTCAGCTCACACCTTAAGGGCTGAAAATATGTAGAAGAGAAGGAGAGGCACTCAAACTGTACCCCTTAGGGAGACTGTCCCCCGTGTGTCCCCACCAATCTCACTCAAGCAAGGGTGTCAGAAGATGGCAAAAGTTGAGGGGGCTAGGAATAAGAAGACACTTTCCCCATACCAGTTCCACTATACCAGTGGAGGGGAACTGCCCCTTTTGCCCCAGAGGATCCGGCACCTAACAGAGAAGAGAGGGAAGGCACAGAGGGAGGAGGATCCAGAGACTGGAGCCCCAAAGGGGATGGAGGGAGGGATTGTAATGAATGGTGAAGATACACAGAAAGATCATAATCACGGTAAGTACATAATTTTCATATCTTATCTGTGTCAATCTTCACCATTCATCACAGATGGGTGAGTACCAAGCCCCCCGAAAGGGGCTGACTGATTGCACCCTAAGGGACAGTGTCCCTTAGCCCTCAGTGGGTGACACACTCCAAGGGGGAACCTTCTGGGTCTGAGGAGGCCCGAGAGTGGGAAGAGGAGACGGGGTTCCCGGAGGGGGAAGGAATTTGCCCGACAAACGCCGGCCTCGCCCACGGAAAAGAGATAGATTCCTGGTGAGCGGAGCAAATCACCCCACGCCGGCCAAGGGTGACAACCGGGAGAGAGGCGGAGCCATGCAGATCTTCTGGTGCAGATCGTCCGTCCCTACGACCCTGGTAGCTACCCCATTGGCGCAGTAAGATGCCCTTGCTTGGTGCCTTGCTAGCTCCAGGCCACGTGCAGAGAGAGCAATGGCTTGCCTGGTTTGCTCCGAGTCAGGCAGAGCGGCTAGGACCTGACCTAGCGCTGACCACAAGTACCTGTTATAGGCAGCGTAGTGGGCCTGATGTGCAGAAATGGAGAGAAGGAGCCGTGCCAAGTAGAAAGTCCTCCTCCCCCAGAAATCAAAATCTGAGGAGTCTTGATCTGGGGCCAGTCACGGTGGAGGGCGCGAAGCCCATCAGGAGTGTCCAGGTGCGTCAATCCGGACTGCGGATGAGGCAAGGAACCTGGAGAATGCGGGGGAGCGCAATACCTCTGGCAAAGGTCCCTAGGGGCAGGAACTCTGGAGAAGGGCCTCTGCCAGAAACGCAAGGACGCCTCCCGAAAGGGAGCGGGCCAAGGCGGCACCACGAGGGTGGCTGACCCAAAATCGCCTAGAAAGGCGTGCGCCGCATGCTCTGGATTGCTAATAGAAGAGGGAGAAAGGTGAAGGTCCTCCATCATCCTCACGAGGAAACGCCGATACTCAGAGAGATCAGCAGCAGGAGAGATGTGGACAGAAGGTTCCTCTCCCCCAGAAGAGGGGGATGAGGAGCTGGAGGTCACCATAAGCTCAGAGGGTGGCTGCTCGGGGAGGTTGAAAACCTGACTGTCCAAAGCCCTAACGTAGCAGGGAACGAAAGCAGCCACTGCCTGAACTGTTCCCAGGTGAGAGGTCCACTAGGACGTAGGATACCCTGGGAACGCAGGAGAAGGCGGCAGAGGGGAGTGGACAGAGCCGAGAGAAGAAGTCGGCTGACCTCTGCCAGGGCTAAGGAGCGACCACGGACTCCCACGGGGAGTCCTGGAAGACTCGCAGTCGACAGCTGCACAACCGCTCAGTACTGCCTAGACTGCGCCCAAAGAATCCCCAAGTGAGGCGACCGGGCCGTGAAGGTCCAAAAGGACGGTCCCTCCTCGAAAGAATGGGACCCTCTCAAGGAACCCGGGAGGAAGGGCAGAGTCCGCACTGCTCCATCCGGGGCCCGGTGGGTCCCAGAGAAGGGCCGGGCGCGCCAACCCACACCCCCGACCCTTCGGAGTCCGAAGGGTCCTGGTCCTCGGGCGGTCAGCCTAGGCAGCTCCAGAAGCCAGGGTTGCCCCCGAGGGGCAGTCCCGAAAGAGCACCCTCCCTCCCTCCGTGGCCCCTCCCCGACAGGCCCCGGTTGGGCGACCGGAGACGTCACAGTAGGGGGTACCACCGCCGAGGGGTCAAGGAACCCCTAAGGCCAGGCTGCAAGGCAATGGTGGCATGCACCACAGCCCGCTGGTCAGCACCACTGACCCTAGCCTTGAGGGAACCCGACTCCACCTCGGAGGGGGCTGGCCGACCGAAGAGGAACCACCAGCTCGTCCCCCCTTGCAGATAACCCCGAAGGGTGTGACTGCCCATCCAACTCTGAGCCGGACTCCGACTCCGAAGAGGAAGAGTCCGAGGCCCTAAGCCAAACAGTAGGGGGTCGAGTAAGGGATACCTTTCCGAGAGGCCCAGGAGTCAAAGCAACCCCCGCCCGCTCCACAGCACCGCGAGCCGTGCCAGCGGAAGGTGGCAAGGCAGCTTGGGCCAGAAGTCCTTGGCCAGGGCCAGCCGCGGCACCATCAGGTCCACCGGTGCCAGGGGAGGCACCTGGGACGGAGACAGCACTGACGGAAACCCTAGCGTCGGAGCCGACCACGCCGCCAGGCAGCTCGACGCCATGTGCGGCGCCGAGGGCCAAGGCGGCGCCGACGATCCGGCGATTCTCTGGTTCGACGGCGCCGGTATCGGGCGCCGGGAGATCGCTTCGGCGCCGCGAAGCGCACCGAGAGTCCCAACGACGCCAACATCAGCGCCGACAGACGACACTGAAGGCTCCATGGCGCCGCTGCCAACCTTGGCGCTGCCAGACATGGCGGCGATAACGCTGAAGGCGGTTCCATGGCGCCGAGCAGTGTTGGCACTGCGAACAGCGCCGGCGCGCTTCACGGTGCCGACATCGGGTCGGCGCTGCTGGAGGACCCACGGCACCGCGAACGGCGCCGAGCTTCTACGGGCCGAGGACGGTGTAGACCCGCCTAGCGGACCGCTGGAGAGACACTGGGGAGCTCTTCACCCTGAAGGGTGATTGCCGAGCAGCATTCCGCCCGCTTCCCCGGGGAAGCGGGACAGTGCCTCCGCGCCATGAAGGAGCCTCGGCCACGGGTTAGGCTAAAAGAAGCCGGTGTCCCTCCTCCGGGTCCGTATAGAACCGGAGGGGACCCGGAGGAAGGGCCGAGAGAACGCCGCTTGGCCCGACGAAAGTGCGCCGCCTACCTCCGAAAGTCGGCGGAGCTCGCCTCGACTTTTAAACGCCGCTGTTCCAAAACGAGGCGGTCCATCGAGAAGCAGCGCCGCACGCAGTCCATGTCGTAACGAGGCCAGGGCACCGGTCATGTTGGTCGGTGACGGAGTACTTGCG
This sequence comes from Neoceratodus forsteri, assembly GCA_016271365.2. Taxonomy (NCBI): domain Eukaryota; kingdom Metazoa; phylum Chordata; order Ceratodontiformes; family Ceratodontidae; genus Neoceratodus; species Neoceratodus forsteri. The sequence continues at coordinate 292,273,863 of JADMNL010000026.1, forward strand.
GCCGCACGGGCACCGACGCATAGGGGGCCGCCCCGTCTTCACAGATTTCTTGCCCTCTGACCACGACATGACCTACGGGGAAAAAAACACCAAAAAACAGACTCGACGTCGCTTAAACAGAAAAATAAGGAAAGATCTTACCGGCGACGTCGAGTGGAGCAGACAGAGAACTAGTAGACCGACTAAAACGCAGGCTTCAAGGCCCAAAATTTGAATTTTCTCGCTTCTAGGCTTCCCACGAGGCGACCTCGACGGCGGGAGACGAAGAACTGGTAGGCAGGCGGAGTCGATGCAGCCTAACGGCTAACTCGAGAGCCACGTAGTACGTCGGCCTCGAGGATGGCGCCGACGCTGCATCGCTCCGCCCTATCCTTTTAAAAAAGGGCTCGCTGTCCTGATCCTCCGCCAGTACCCATCTGTGATAGAATGGTGAAGATTGACACAGATAAGATCAGGTGGTGTTTCAGGGCCCAATTCCAAACCTGCATTGCCTCCCTGCAGAGGGGGTAGGAATGAGTGCCGCCCTGTTTGTTGATGTAAAACATCACCGAGGTGTTGTCTGTCTGCACCAAAAGATGGCCTGAAAAAAGAACTGACACCAAGGCTTGAAGGGCATAGAGCACAGCTCTCATTTCTAGGATACTGATGTACAGATGCGCTTCTAGGGAAGACCAAGTACCCTGAGTACAGTGGTTTCCCAAATGTGCATCCCATCCCAGAGATGACACATCCGTTGTAAGAGACTGGGTTGGTGCCCCTAACTGAAAGGGGATGCCCTTCAGGAGGTTTTTGGACGACATCCACCAACGAAGTTCTCAGCGGATTGGCTCCGATATTCTAACCAAAACATCCAGATCGTCTGACCTCTGGTCCCACTGCACCCTCAGGGACCACTGAATGGTCCACATGGAGAGATGGGCCTGATGGACTGACACAATGGCGGCCACCATGTGTCCTAGCAATCTGAGGAGCAGGCGACCTGGCACCTCTGAGGCTGAAGAGACCTTGGGCGCAAGGGCTATAATGCGACTCACTCTGTCACGGGGAAGAAAAACCTTCCCGAGAGTTGTATCCAGAGAAGCTCCTATAAACTGGAGGATCTGAGAGGGAGACAGATGAGACTGTTGATGGTGATTCCGAAACTCTGGAACAGAAAGATGGAATCTCTGAGTGTCTCTGACAGGCGGGGCCTGGAATGAGCCAGGAAAAGCCAGTCGTCCAGGTAAGGAAACATGAAGTGGCCTCTTCTTTGAAGCACTGTGGCCACCACCGCCAGGCACTTCATGAAGACCATTGGGGCCGAGGAAAGACTGAAAGAGAGGACTCGGAATTGATAGTCCTCGTTTTTGAATTTGAACCTGAGGAATCTGCGATGGCTTCTGATGATCGGGATATGCAGGTAAGTATCCTGCATGTCCAGAGACGTCAGCCAGTCTCCTACCGAAATGAGAGGAAGGACTGTGGGTAGAGAAACCATCCTGAATCTCTTGTAAGAGACCCACTGATTTAGATCGTCGAGGTCCAGAATGGGTCGGAGATCTCCAGACTTCTTCAGAACAAGGAAGAAGTGACAGACAAACCCCTTTCCTGACTTGGCCGGTGGAATCGGCTCGATGGCCCTTTTTTCCAGAAGGAAGGATATCTCCTGTGTGATCACGGCTCTGTTTCTCCCTGGGTACCGGATGGAGGAGGTGGTCTGTCCGGAGGAACGGATGTAACTTTATGGAGTGCCCGAACTTCACGAGTTCCAGAACCCAGTGGTCGGAGGTCACCTGAGCCCACTCATCTGTGTAGAGCGAAAGCTGCCTCTCTACTGGCTCCTCTGGGGAAGGACCAGAGGAGGAGGAGTGCCTGAGTAGTCAGGGCGGTGGTGGGGTGGGGAGAGGGCGGCAGCTTTGGGAGGTCTACAGGCAGATGCCAAGGAGCCTCAGCTCCGCCCCACGCACTCAAAGCCACTTCATTGAGCATGCTGCTGAAAGCGAGGTTGTTGTGAATGGTGTCCCCACGCCACAAAATGAGGCTTGATTCGCCCCCTGCTTCGGTGGTACATGGACTGCAAGGAATGGATGGCCTTTCCAGAGTCCTGCAGCCTGGTGATAATACGCTCGTGTCCTTGCCGGAAGAGCACGGAGCCTTGAAGGAAGCATCCAGAAGATTGGCTTGAACATCAGGATCAAACCCAGATACCCGAAGCCAAGCAGGACGTTGGAGGCAAATGCCAGTGGCGGCCGCCTGGAGGATGTGTCCGCAGAATCAGAGGCCGAGCGCTGAACGTGGGTACCCATGTCTGAGCCGGTCTGTAGAAGCTTGCAGTTCAGTCTGCTGGAGGACAATCGGGTAGGTTCTGCACTATGACCAGTCCTTGTTCCCAGACATTCTGGAATTGGACCATGTGGGTTAAGAAGTCAAGACCCTTATGCTACAAGTGGCAACAAAGTACACCTTACGGCCATTGAGTCCAGCTGCTTCGATTCTCTATCAGGCAGCTGGGTGATCAGATGTTTCGCGCCTCACGAACGCATCATGAGCTGCCAAAATCACCAGAGTCCGCAGCGGGTGGCTCTGGCCAGAAGGAATAGTCCACAGGTGCCTGGTAGAGCCTGTGAGCCTTCTTAGGGACAGCAGAGGAGGAATGAGGGCACTTCCAGGTCGCACGGGTGACATCAGCAAAGGTGGCGACCATGGGAGGGATGACCACTGGCTTTGGGTCTTTTTTGGCGGAGGTACCTAGCCAGCCGCAGTCGCTCAGGGTCCAGGGTTTCTGTGTCCCAGCCCATGTTGGCCTAGATGCGCATTACCTCCATAAAACTGGGGTCATCCTGAGGGAATTTGGGGAAGCCCTTGGGTTCCCCTTGGTCTGGCTCCCAGAAGACTGGGGAGGTGTCAGAGTCTATGTAGGAGGTGGTGGGGGAAGAGGGAGAGGGGTTACGCCTCTTCCCTTTTGTCCAGAGGAGAAGGGGAACGGGAGGAACTGCTTGACCAGTCCCTCTTGGACTTATTATCGTGCTTTTTTGGAAGAGGCACGCCCCCCCACCATCTGGTTCAGCCTGATTGGGAACTGGTTCCAGAGTGGGCGGAAGCACTCCCACTGGAAGGTCCTTTTTTATTGTGTCCCACCAATGGGGAAAAAAGCTCCTGAACCTGGGAAAGATGCAGCCATGGTGATTCAGGAGCTGGTTGAGGAGCACCGAGCCTGTGCCAGGCGTCCGGTCCTGTTGTCCGGAGGGGCTGCCGCCGGTCTGAAGCCTTTGTCGACTGGCCGGCTCTGAGGGGGACGCTGGGCGCGCCAGCACCACCATCGCCGAGGTCCGTGTCAGGTAGACCAGCGACCGTGGGAAGGAGTGTCTGAACTGACGCCGGGTGTTGGGACAAACCGCGTCAGTTTAACCACAACCGTGGCAGAATAACTCGCTGAACCGACGCCGATAGAGTTGTGGGCGGATGAGGGTCCAGTGTCCACTTTACTTTATGGTTCGACGGATGTCGCCTCCTCCTTATCCTGGGACGCAGCCACAGTCAGGCTTGTGGCTAGAAGGATTTCTCGGCCGAACGCCGGTCAACAGCCGAAGGCTGGCATTGGTCCGAGGCCTTGCTCGACTCCCGGGAGTTAGCTTTAGAGGAGGAAGCCGAGTGGGAGGAGCCCTTACCTGGGCCCTTAAGATTTCTTGGGCTGAGAGACCTTCAGGGGCTGCAGAGAGCCAGAGAGGAACCCCCCCCCGATGGAGGCTTTATAGTCGCAAGGTGGGAATCACGGCCTGACGACCCAGACTTCAATCCCGAAGACCAGTGTTTTGAGTGGGATCTCCCTCTGTCCTGCTCCCAATGCTTGTGGTGTTTGTGGGTGGAAGGATGGTCAGAATCTCCCAAAGACGAGGCCCTTTCCATGGCGGCAAGTTTTGACCCGGCAAGGAAGGCCACAAGGGACTTCTGGCACCAGATTCGCGTTCGCGAATTGAAGGCCTAACAATGAGGGCAGGCGGTGCGATGGTTGGCCTGAGGCAGTAGAGGCACACAGAGTGACTGTCTTCATTTAGAATCTGTCGCCCACAAGCACACTTATTTAAATGCGAGGACATAGATGAACAACAGCAAAACTGAAGAAAATTTCGGTTTATGGTGGAGAAGAGCACTCTGTACTAGCCGAACGCTTGAACTAACCCTGACTGTGTGTATGGAAAGAACTGGAGCATGGGGAACTCCTCCCTATAGGAGACTGGTGCAGCCATAGAGGGGGTATTCACGTCGGTACTGCTAGAGAAAAGTTGCCGGAACTGCAGGTGGCATCAGTCCTCATTGTTGAACCTGCTGCAAGAGATTCTCCTAAGTAAGATCAGGGGTGACCTGAACATCTGGAACAGGGGTAATAAGAGAAGGTTTAGGAGTGGAAGCAGGTGGAGAAACTAAATCTTGCTTCACTGTATCCCATCAATAGGTAAGGAGTTCTTTAACCCTAGACATGCCCCGCTTTGGTGACTCAGGCTTGGCGGGCGACGTCGGTCGGCCTTCTTCAGAACAAGCGTCAGGTAGATCAAGCATTGGTCTAATGGGTGATGACGGTGGTACCTCCATAGTACTGTCATCAGGTTCAGACGTTGGGTGGACCAGCGTATGGTCCCGAGATGTTGGGGCTACCGACAGGGGAACCGATGATGGCAGAGGTGCAGTGGGCGGCTTATCCTGCGTCAGGAGGAACTGTAGGATATTTCTCCGGTGTCAGGCCAGAAGCCTTATCCGACAGACGTCCCCTAACAGGAGAGGGTGGGGACGGTCAGAGTGAGAAGAGGCCTTGACCGAGCCTATCAGTAGTTTTGTGAGGCTTGCCCCTGGTCCAGATGGATTCTCCCCGAATTTCTATAAGTCTTTCGTGAGGGATCATACCCCCATTCTTCAGCGGGTATTTACTTTTCTTTGTCAGGAAGGCATCACGGATGGTTCCCTATTGGAAGCCCTAATAATAGTTTTACCCAAACCAGATAAACCTACAGATAGTCTCCAATTACCGTCCCATATCCCTCATGAATTACGACATGAACATTTTTGCAAAGATTCTTTCCTCCAGGATTATGGGGGTTGGGGATGGTCTGATCAGACCAGAGCAGGTCAGATTCATGAGGGGTAAGACCTTGTCAGACCACCTTAGGAAGTTGTCACACGTCTTCTCGGTGGCTGGGAATGCCGGTACTCCTATGGTGTTGGTGTCTCTGGACGCGAAGAAGGTGTTTGACCGTGTCCAATGGGATTTCTTGTTTCTGGTCCTCCAGAAATTTGGTTTTCCAGAACAATTTATTAGGTGGATTAAGGTGCTGTACACGAAACCACAAAGCAAAAGTATACTGCAATGGTGTGTTATCTACGGGTTTTTCTCTATTCTCAGATACCCGACAGGGATGCCCCTTATCCCCCTTGTTATTTAACCTCTACATGGAACCTCTGGTTTATTTTTTTGAAAACATCCCCTCAGATATCGGGCATCCAAGTGGGGACCTTTGACCTCAGAATCTCGGTGTACGCAGATTATATTCTGCTCCATCTATCAAACCTACATCTGTCTCTGCAAGAGGTACTCCGCATCATTTTAGAATTTGGAAGGCTTTCAGGCTATAAGCTTAATGTAGGGAAAAAAAAACACTGTTATGCTCCTGAACCCCTTAACTATTCCCGCTGATTATGCCCACCTGGGTGAATAACATGAAGTATCTTGGCATTCACCTGTCTCAGAGTTTAGCACTAATGAAGCAATTTAACCTTAATAAAATTGCTGAGTCTATCGAACGTGACCTTGAAAGATGGAACCACCTACCTCTCTCCCTACAAGAACACATTAGTATAATTAAAATGAATGTGCTCCCCCGAGTATTCTATCCTTTGAATATGTTAAACGTTTTTTTCCCCCCGTAGCTGGTTTCAACGTCTGCACTCTGCTATATCCAACTTTAGCTGGAAGGCTAAAAACCCAGGAAAGCTTACATCAAGTTAGAAGCCCCGAAGCACCTAGGAGGACTCAAACTTCCTAACTTTTTTCACTATTACTTAGCTAGTCACCTTTCCAAATATGCAAAATGGGCTATGGATTCATTGGAATCTTCCTATACTCCAATATGGCTACGAGTTGAACTGCAGCAGATCCTCTCTTTAAATCTCTCCCCTTCAAGCCTTTTATTTGTACTTCCTAGCACACTCCCAATGGCCCTCAAAGGATCTGCAATACACACTTCTCTACAAGTACATGTTCAATTGTGCAGAGCTATGAAGTACAACAATGCAAAAGACATTTCAAACAACATGAAGTCTTGCTATATTATGACATATGCAGCGAGTCCCAACCTTTGAACTGCTCCGGAGGTGAAAGAGTTAATTTTCCATGCCAGGTATGGAACGCTGAGCTCGAGCTCGGTTGAAAACTCTGTCTGTTGTTCTTCAAACTCAAACTGTCAGATTCTTTACTCCGCCTCACTGAACAGTCGCCTCGGAGATTTCTCCTTCTGCTCGGTTCATTTTGTCGGTTAAAGTATTATTTTCTGGTTTTGACCGAATTTAAACTACAACCGGTCAGTTCAAGCTCTGTCTGTGGTATTGTAAGTACTAGATAGGTTTTACATTTACTTTCTGTGTGGAACTTGTAAATGGTTTATCGGTTCGGTTTGAACCGATCAGGTTGTTTAAAATATATTAATCTGTCCTTTAGAGTGTGGTTACCAGTTCTTATCGGTTCTAAAAAAAACGGATTTTATTACAGTTTTTTCCACGACCCGTGACACGGTTGGGAACCGATAAGAGAGTCTTGCTTGGCGGATTGCCATAAACGGGCAAGTTTGGTTAGGACTGGCACTATGTCTGAGAAACCCAAAAGAAAAACCGGGCCCACTGGGTTTCAACACTGCAGTGTCTGTGGGGAAGTCTTTGCTAAGGCTGACCCCCACACCACCTGTGTTTATTGTCTGGGGTTTGACCACCTCAATGCAGACTGCCAGATTTGCAAAAATTTTCCTGCAGCTACCCTGGAAGAGAGAGTTGGCAGGCTCAGGGAAAGGGAGGCCAAAAAGTCCGCTGACCCGGATGGCCAGCCCAGTTCGGTTTCAACCGAACTGAGGGAGTGCCCTCTGACCAGGGCGAGACTTCCTCGGGCAAAAGGAGAGCCGACTCGGAGGAGTCGGTTCCAGCAAAAAGGACTAGGAAATCAGCTGGTGTGGAGCCAAAACTTTCCTCTCCAACCACTGAAGAAATAGCCAAAGTGATTAAAACTGTCCAGTCGCTTTCCCGTTCCACCGAACGGCACCATCAGATAGCGTCTGTTCGGTCGTTCCACCGGTTCAAGAGTATGATTTAGAGGAATTTTATGAACCGGAGGAGGGGGAAGAGGAGTATGAGGAGAGTGAATGTGGATTTCAAAGTCTGGATGTGCCCATTGAACCGGACATCTCCCCAGACAGACCTTCAGGAGTGTCTCCTCCTAGGCTTTCTGAGTCCCCTTCTCATTTTATGTTCTATAAAAAAGTGGCTGAAACCCTCCAGCTCCCTATGGAGGAAGCTGTGGACGATCAGGAAGAGCCTGACTACGTAGAAATGATGGATATCCCAGAGTCTAGGAGACTGTCTATTCCTTTGCATAGATCTTTTGGGAAACAGACAGTAAAAATTCTAAAAACTCCTCACACTATACCTCCTGTGGATAAGAGAATGGACAAGAGGTACACATTGTCAGGCTCTGATATGGAGTTCTTACACAACAATGCAGCCATGTTGGGGTAGTGCAGGCTGCAGCCTGTGACAAGGCAAATATTCCCTTGGCTTCACACCCCCCTGACAAGGACTCCAGGAGGATTGATGCCATGGCAAAGAAACAGTACATGGCAGCATCCTTGGGACTCAGACAGGCAAATTATATGGCTTATGTTGCTAGATACCAGAAATCCAGATGGGATACTGTTATGGCTCTAGCAAAAACAGGTCCCTGGCCAGCTTGCCAAGGAGCTGGAGCAGGTGGCTGCTGATGGTATTGAGGCATCCAAGGTGCAATTCCATGCTGCAGTGGACTCTAATGATGTGTCATCAAGAGTCATGGCTACATCTGTGGCACTTCTGAGAATGGCTTGGCTCAGATGTACTAGCCTGTCACAGGATACCCAGACTAAGGCCATGGATTTTCCTGTTGTGGGTAATTCTCTGTTTAGGAGCAGACAGAGAATTACATGAAGAAAAATGGATGAGTATAGGACCACCTATAGGAGTGCACAGGCCAAGAAAGGCAAGCCACTCCTCAAAGGCAGCCTTCCAGGGGCAAGGACAGGTCTTTTCATAGGCCTTTTTACCAAGCCCAGGCCTCTTCAGCTTATGCCCAGAGGGGGTTCTTTAGAGGGAGAGGCAGACGGGGTACAAGCAGACCTGCTTCCACCCCTCAACCTAAAGCCCCTGCCAAGCAGGCACCCTGATGGGGTGGCCAGGGCCGATTCTCCACTACCTGTAGGGGGCAGGCTGGCTTACTTTGTCCAGGACTGGAAGTCTCTAACATCAGACAAGTGGGTCCTGGAAGTAGTAAGCCAGGGACTGGTTCTCAGCTCAAAATTTCCAAAGATGAGAACCAGATCCTTTCCACCTGCAAATCCATCAGAGGCACTTGCCCTAGAGGCAGAAGTCTCTACCCTCCTGGCTCTCAGAGCCGTGGAAAGGGTTCCACCCCTACACCAGGGCAAAGGATTGTACTCCAGGTACTTCCTTACCCCAAAAAAGACAGGAGAATGGCAGCCCATCCTGGATCTCAGATACCTAAACAAGCACCTTTTAAAACCAAAATTCAAAATGGTGACTCTGGGAATTATTTTACCCTCTCTAAGGCCAGGGGACTGGCTAAGCGTCACTTGGACCTCAAGGATGCCTACTTCAATATTCTCATCAGAAGCTCCCATCGAAAGTACCTCAGGTTCGAGCTGCCCTCAGGCCATTACCAGTTCAGAGCAATGCCCTTCGGCCTCACCTCTGCTCCAAGGGTATTCACAAAATGCCTGGCAGTAGCAGTTGCCTACCTCAGAAGGCAAAAAATTGCCATCTTTCCTTACCTGGATGACTGGCTCATAGTAGGCCAGTCTCCAGACCAAGTCAAGTTACATCTTCAGATAACTCAGCAACTGCTTACCTCTAGGTTTCCTTCTGAATCTTCCAAAGTCAGTTCTAGAGCCTGTCCAGCTTCTCACCTTCACAGGCGCAGAACTGTACAAAGAGGAAGCCAGAGCCTTCCTTCCTTTGGACAGGGCAAGGACCCTGGTCACTCTGGCATCCTCATTCACCCTGCAGGTCTCCCGACCAGCAAGGCATTTTCTGCAGCTCCTGGGACACATGGCTGCTTCTACAGTAGTAGTGCAAGGAGCCAGATTTCAGATGAGGGACATTCAGTTCCATTTGAGAGCCTTTTGGTCTCAAAGAAAGGACCCTCTAACCAAGTTGATCCTAGTAACTCAACCCTAATCCAAGCCCTACAGTGGTGGCAGGATCAGAACAACCTGAGACAAGGGGTTCCCTTTGTCACTCAGTCTCACTCTTTAATCCTTACTACAGATGTATCCCTCTTGGGGTGGGAAGCTCACATGGGCGACCTCACTACCCAGGGACTGTGGTCCCCTCAGGAATCTCTGCTCCACATCAACCTGTTGGAGCTCAGAGCAGTTTTCTAGCACTGAAGCTTTTTCCAAATCTGTTCAGAACAAAGTTGTACAGGTCAGAACAGACAACACCACTACAATGTGGTACATCAACAAACAAGGAGGCACTTTCGGTCTCGGCCTTGTGCATCAAGCAGTGAAGTTGTGGTCTCTGAGCTTACTCCTGAACACCTCCCTTATGGCAGTTCACCTCCCAGGCAAGGACAATGTCCCAGCAGATGCTCTCAGCAGGATTTCCCAGGGCCATCACGAATGGTTACTGATCCCCTGGTCCTGGGGTAATATTTGCCAGATGGGGCACCCCGCAGATAGATCCTTTTGCAGCCCCAGACAATCACCAACTTCCCCTTTTTTGCTGCAGGCCCCAGTGTTGGGCTCAGTCCCTCTGGATGCCTTAGTTCTCAATTTGGAAGGGAAGTTTCTCTATGCTTTTCCCCCCTTCCCTCTCCTGTTCAAAGTGCTAGTCAAAATCAGATCTCAACCCTGCAAAGTGATTCTGATTGCTCCAGATTGGGCCAGACAACCTGGTATCCACTCACTGTCCTTAGCATCCATCTTCCCTGTGTCTTCCCAGGAATCACAATCTGTTAACCTGTGCTCAGGAAGGGTTTGGTATCCGAACCTCAAATCTCTAAATCTCAAGGCCTGGCTCTTGAAGAGTTAGTTTGCTGATCTACACCTCTCCCAAGGTGTAATGGATATATTGAAGGCTTCTAGGGGCGCTTCCACGGACTACGTACAATTCCAAATGGAAGAGGTTTTCCATATGGTGCTCTGGGAAGCATATTTCCCAGATTCTGCTGATTTACCCAAAGTCCTGGATTATATGGTTCATTTAACACTTTCGGGCCGAGACCAGCTACCCTAAAGGTGCATTTGGCAGCTGTGTCTGCTTATTTCAGCAGGTAAACCTTCTTCTTTCAGCTCATCCTGTATTTTCCAAGTTTTTAAGGGATTGCTTCACCAACCCTCCATTCAGGACCCTGCCCTGCCTGGGATCTTAATGTTTGCATTGCTCAGCTTATGCAACCCCCCTTTGAGCCCTTGTCTTCAGCAGAGCTTAAGTACTTGACTTGGAAGACTGTGTTTCTGGTAGCCATCACTTCTGCCAGACGCATAAGTGAATTACAAGCTTTGTCAGTGGAGCCTGATTTTATTCTTTCATAGAGATAAGGTGGTCCTCAGGACTGACAGGAAGTTCTTGCCTAAGGTGGTTTCAGATTTCCACCTTAATCAATCTATTTCTTCCAGTGTACTTCACTGACCATTCCTCCTCTGGTGAGAGGAGGTTGCAAGCTTAGATGTGAAGAGAGCCCTAAGTTACTACATTGAGCGTACCAAGGGTCACAGGTTTGACTCCCTCCAACTGTTCCTCACTTATGGTGAGGTTGGTAAGGGAAACCTGCCACTAAAGATCCATTGCCAGGTGGATTGTCTCTTGTATCCAGTTCTGTTATGAAAAGCTGTGTAAGGTTCCTCCCTCAGGCCTGAGGGCTCACTCTACCAGAGGTACAGCTGCTTCTCTGGCTGCTGCCAGTGACATCCTCATTCTAGAGATTTGTCAAGCAGCTACCTGGAAAACAGTTCACACTTTTACCTAGCATTACTCTCTGGACATCCAGGCTAGGAGTGATGCTCGGTTTGGCATAGCTGTGCTTCAGAGCCTATTTCCTAAGTAGGTTCTGTCCCTCCTCCATGGAGGTACTGCTGTGTAGTCTGCATATGTCATAATATAGCAAGACTTCATGTTGTCTGAAGAAAAAATTACTCACCTTACTAATGTTGTTTCTTCTAATGGAGTCTTGCTATATTATGACCTCCCCGCCTGCCCCTCTCAGAACCTCTGTTTTTGGGATGTGGGTGGGCAGTGCAGTGTTGGCACTTAGTAGATGCCCACCTTGTTTTTCACCCCTCCCTTTATTTGGGGTGACTGGGTGTTGTGTTTTTCATTTTTGGTCCCTGACTTGAGTCTTTGTTTTGGGACCAAAAATGTGTTCTTATATTTAGTAGCCAGTTGGCTAGTGTAGGTTTACAGCTTCCACACAGGACCTTAGTGAGTTTAGCTCGAAGATCTGACAGTTTGAGTTTGAAGAACAACAGACAGAGTTTTCAACCAAGCTCGAGCTCAGCGTTCCATGCCTGGCATGGAAAGTTAACTCTTTCACCTCCGGAGCAGTTCGAAGGTTGGGACTCACTGCATATGTCATAATATAGCAAGACTCCATTAGAAGAAACAACATTACTAAGGTGAGTAATTTTTTTCTCAGCCACTTTGTGAGAATTTACATTTCAAAACTGGGGGCATGTTGCTACCCCTTAAGCCACCGGAGTTAATTCTAGTAAAGGTCTCTGACCTTTTGAGTGAGGGCCAGATTCTTAATAAGAGAGATACTGAATCTCCTCCATAGTCCCATAAATTGTATTTTCAAGGTATTCCAACTGTGGCACTTGTTGGTCACTTGGTTTGGGCAGAGACTGGACCACTGACCTAGGAGACTTCATTTCCCAGGCTATATCAATAACCTCATAGCCATGCTGTTTTCCACCTAGTTCCCCTTTTGTTTGATCGTATTTGCCCAGGGTAACAGGTGAATCCCAATACTAGGTAGCCAACTTCCCCAGTTCCCCTATTAAGAGGGAGGTCCTCTGGCTAAATATGTATCGTTTTGTCTGTAACGATAAACTACGTCTCATGCAGTTTTACATTTTACACAACATATACCTTACTCCTTGTCACCTGAACAAGATGGGCAGGCTCCCCTGCAGCCACTGCACGAGGTGCGGGCTGGCAGAAGGGAACCTTCTTCACATTCTCTGGGAATGTCCCAAGGTTACACCCCTTTGGGAGAGAATTAAGCTGGACCTAGACCCTCTCTTAGGTTTGCAGGATTATTTCAAGCCTGAAATCTGCATTTTGGGGGATATGGCTGATATTCCAGTTAAAAAGAGAAGATTCCAGATTTTACTTATCTCTATCAGTTAAAAAGTTATTACACCATTGGCTTGACAAACAGGCCATAACCTTCCCAGAGTGGCTGAATGAAATTTTGTTTAACCTTAGAGTGGAAAAGGCCGTCCCTGCCCTCAGGCACCCAGTAAAGCGGGGCTACGCTCCGCCAGCGGCGACCCGCCAAGACGACCAGGGAACCAGGAGGCGGGAGAGACAACCGAGAAGCCGTCCTGCCCTCGAGCACCCAGTAGCGCTGGGCTAGCGCTCCGCCAGTGGGCGGGCGGCGACGCAAGGCCGACCAGGGAACCAGGAGGCCGGGAGAGACAGCCAGGAAGCCGCCCCTGCCCCTCGAGCACCCAGTAAGCGCTGGGCTACGCCCGCCAGCGGGCGGCGACTGCAAGGCCGACCAGGGACCAGGAGGCGGAGAGACAGCCAGGAAGCCGTCCTTGCCCTCAAGCACCCAGTGAGCGCTGGCTACGCCCGCAGTGGGCGGTCATGACGCAAGGCCGCCCAGGGGACCAGGAGGCCGGGAGAGACAGCCAGGAAGCCATCCTGCCCTCAAGCACCCAGTGAGCGCTCGGGCTACGCCCGCCAGCGGGCAGTCGGCGACCGCAAGGCCGACCCAGGGACCAGGAGGCCGGAGAGACAGCCATGAAGCCGCCCTGCCTCGAGCACCCAGTAAGCGCCGGGGCTACGCTCCGCCAGCGGGTGGGCGGCGACCGCAAGGCCGACCAGGGAACCAGGAGGCCGGGAGAGACAGCCATGAAGCCGTCCCTGCCCTCGAGCACCCAGTAAGCGCCGGGGCTACGCTCCGCCAGTGGGCGGGCGGCGACCGCAAGGCCGACCAGGGAACCAGGAGGCCGGGAGAGACAGCCAGGAAGCCGTCCCTGCCCTCGAGCACCCAGTAAGCGCCGGGGCTACGCTCCGCCAGCGGGCGTGCGGCAACCGCAAGGCCGACCAGGGAACCAGGAGGCCGGGAGAGACAGCCAGGAAGCCGCCCTGCCTCAGAGCACCCAGTGAGCGCTGGGCTACGCTCCGCCAGCGGGCGGGCGGCAACCGCAAGGCCGACCAGGGAACCAGGAGGCGGGGAGACAGCCAGGAAGGTATGGGAAAGCGCTGACCAATCGGAAGGCGAGCGCTAGCTGAGCCTTGCTTCGATTGGTCCTCCTGCTCCATAGACTTCTGCTTTATTTTGCACTGCGAAACTGGCGAGTTGTATTTTATTGATATAAATTCACCCAAAAGAGCTGTTTTCCTGCTTTGTTTAATCTGTATGTTTTCTGCTGTATTTTAAAATGTTTTATGTGATTACAGTCTTTGGTGGGTTTTAGTGGGCCAGACGCTAAGGCCTAACCCCCCAGTCTTTTGTTGTGCAAAATATTTTACACTATTGCAGAATCGCTTGATTACTGCAATTTTGATTCACTGACTGTGCCTTCCTCTGTCTCCTCCACTCTAGCCGTCCCTGCCCTCGAGCACCCAGTAAGCGCGGGGCTCACGCCTCCAGCGGGCGGTCGGCGACTGCAAGGCCGACCAGGGACCAGGAGGCCGGGAGACAGCCAGGAAGGTATGGAAAGCCGCTGCAATCGGAAGGCGAGCGCCATTGAGCCTTGCTTCCGATTGGTCCTCCTGCTCCATAGACTTCTGCTTTATTTGCACTGCGAAACTGGCCGGGATTGTATTTTATTAATATAAATTCACCCAAAAGAGCTGTTTTCCTGCTTTGATTAATCTGTATGGTTTCTGCTGTATTTTTAAAATGTTTATGTGATTACAGTCTTTGGTGGGTTTTCTGGTGGGCCAGACACTAAGACTAACCCCCAGTCTTTTTGTTGTAAATATTTTACACTATTTGCAGAATCACTTGATTGCTGCAATTTTATTACTGACTGTGCCTTCCTCTGTCTCCCTCCACTCTAGCCGTCCCTGCCCTCGAGCACCCAGTAAGTGCGGGGCTTCGCTCCGCCAGCGGGCGGGCGAGCCATAAGGCCGACCAGGGAACCAGGAGGCGGGAGAGCGTAGCCAGGAAGGTACGGGAAAGCCGCAAAATGTTGCCGCCCCTTCCCCCTCCTGGGTGTTTCTTTTATACACACCTTCCCTTGAATCTCTATCTCCGCCCATAGCAAAATCCTATCCAATAATCTATCAACAGTACTCCCATTGCCCTCATTACCATTAACCCCTAGTTACCGTTTCATTATGGAAATGCTCCTCTTACTGTTTCTCTCTCTCATCTATTGTATGCCTTGATGATGATGCCATATCAGTCCATACCCTACTGAACAATGCGACTTGTCAGCCTAGCCTCCCTATCACACCTCCAGTGGATGCCTATCGTCTCCTCAAATATGAATTATCATTGCTTCACTATAATCCATGGGGTAACCCCAAAAAAGGGTCACAACCAGTCATGTATTTCTTACGCTCCATGCTCCGCTCTTGGATCTACAGTACCCCCTTATACCTGTCTGCCAAACTAGCACTCTGTGACAAGTTACTATGCCACAAGCCAGATTGGACCATCTCTAAGCATTGGACCCCGAGCAAGAAGATAAAGCCCTCTGACTGTTACCTACTCCTATCACTCGAAGCCCTCACTAAATTACTATTCTTTTTGCTAATTTGTGCTGGTGATGTTGAAATTAATCCAGGACCCCCACAAGGCTTCACCTCCCCAGCAGATCTAGCCTCCATTAAAGGTCTAAGCTTCCTTCACATCAATGTTTGCAGCCTCCTTAAAAAGATTTCATTAATACAGGCCTGGGTTGCCCACACCTTGCCAGACTTTCTGGTTATATCTGAGACATGGCTCAAACCTGCAACAAATGACAGGGAGATAAACCTACCCAACTATCAGCTATTCAGATCAGACCGCCTGTCTGAAGGGGCGTGGAGTAGCCATTTATGTAAAATCGAATATACCTGCATCTTGCCTTAGTGCAACATCACTGCCAAAAGAATTCAATGCTTATCACTTAAAATAGCTCTCTCCCAACATGGCAGCTTTTCAACTAGTTGGCTGCTATAGGCCCCCTCTGCGGTAATAAGCTCCTAATCCATCTGGGAAACATAATCAAACTGGGCCCTGAAGATACCATTATTTTAGGTGACCTGAATTTAAACTGGCTTTCCAAAGCAGCTGCACCTCAGTATCTTTTGTGATACATATGGGTTTACCAACTAATAGATGAACCGACAAGAATTAATTTAAAAAACAAAAGTAACAGCACCCTACTTGACATTATGCTGGTAAATAAACCCCATCTGTTCTCACACGCTGGAGTACTTTTCAGTGACATAAGTGATCGCTGTCTTATAGCAGGGATAAGATCATCAGGCAAGCCTACCAACCCTGCAAAATTCCTCCCAAGAAGGTCTAAAAAAAACCTTAATATCGAAGGATATCTCCACGATCTATGTCACTCTGTACGCTGGCAAGAATTCTACCTTACAGGTTCCGTGGAAACAGCACTTCAGGTGTTAAACAGCATAATCATAGGTGCTCTCAATACTCATGCACCAATCACTAGTGTTAGAACAAAAAGCAAATCTTGCCGCTGGTTTTCTGTCAACCTTAAATCTGCACTGCTTGAAAGAGATAAGCTATGGAAAAGGGCAAGGAAGACCAAGGATCCAAATGACTGGCTGCTGTTCAGAAAAGCCAGAAATAGCTGCACCAAAAAAGTGAGGGATGCCAAGGCTGCCTTCTGTACAGCTGAACTTGATGCCTCTTACCTCAACCCAGCCAGATTCTGGGGAACCATCAAGAGGATCCTAGGGCAGGATTCTAGCTCTTCTTTGCCATCCCAAGTGCACCTAAATAAAATTGCTATTACTGACAAACATGAGATTTTAGATGCCTTCAACAATCATTTCACTACGGCTGGCCTTGCCTTTGACTCTCTCCAGCTAATCTACTCCGATCACAACTCAAATTCCAGTCTACTGAGGGTCAAAGGCTGATTTTTCATTCTCATTCAAGCCAGTTTCACTGAAACAAGTGGAGGACCTATTGCTACATCTAGACACTAACAAAAGTGCAGGTGCAGACCTCTGGACCCCTATTTTCTAAAATTGCAACACGCACTTGCAGTTCCCCTAACACATCTTTTTAATCTATCCCTATCCTCTGGTTCTATTCCTGCACTGTGGAAGACAGCACAAGTGTTTCCTCCTTAAATCAGGGGACCCATGGATCTCAACAACTATAGACCCATATCCATCCTTCCAGTGCTTTCCAAAATGCTAGAAAAATTAGTGAACATCCAACTAAGAGACTACCTCGATGTTAATAATCTCCTAAACCCTGCTCAATCTGGATTTAGGACCAGGCATAGCACTACTTCTGCACTAGCAAAAGTTACAAACAACTGGCAAACTGAGTTAGACAAAAAAAACAGTGTCTGTGCTGTATTTCTGGATCTAAGCAAAGCCTTCGATACAGTGGATCATGAACTGTTAATCTCTTCACTGCACTCCATAGGCCTAGATGCAACCTCTCTTAAGTGGTTCAGATGTTATCTCACTGACAGAGTGCAGCAGGTAAAAAATGAAGGTGACCTTTCCTCATCAAAACCACTCCTAAGAGGAGTACCTCAAGGATCTATCCTGGGCCCTATCCTTTTTGCCATCTACATTAACAACATTGATTCCAACCTCACAAAAGCCAATGTTCACCTTTTTGCAGATGACACTGTCTTATATGTCAGTAACCCTCATCATCAAAGGCCTGTGAATTACTACAATCAGAGTTCTCCCTGTTGCAATACCAGCTACTTGAAAAAAAAAAACTCTATTGAATGCTAGAAGACAAAAGCTTATGCTCTTCCACCAATATATATTCTACCACTCTCTCACCAAGCACTCTTCCCCAACTATCTACCATCCTTGGAGAAAACCTTGACCTTGTTGATAAATTCAAATATTTAGGGGTATGGATTGACAACAGACTTGATTACACTCAGCATATTGAGGAGCTCCTGAAAAAACTCCGACAGAGGCTCAGCCTTTTCTTCAGAATCAAACATTATTTAACTAGAGAGTCAAAACAGAGACTTATCCAGGCCTCATTTATGTCACTCATTGACTATGCAGATTTCCTATATGGCCACTGTACTATTTCCTACTTAAATAAACTGGATACCTTGTACCATAGAGCTCTAAGATTCATCACAGATCTTCCTTTCAACACCCACCATTGCTCTCTCTATGCTGCAGTTGGTTGGACATCCTTACACCTCAGGAGGAACAAAAATGCTGCTCTATGGATTTACAAAGCTCTGTCTAACAATCTTCCATCCTATATTTCAGATTGCTTTACATTAGCCACAGCTAGGTCATATGCCCTAAGAAGCAACAGCTTCATCACTTTGAAGATACCAAAAGCCTGCACCAGGCATGGGAGATCCGCACTCAGCTACTCTCTAGCTTTTGCTTGGAATTCTCTGCAGAAGACCCTAAAGCTGACCACCTTCATACCTATAGCATCCTTTAAAAAGCTATACACAAGTCTCTTCCCCGAGATATGCAACTGCTTTCACAAGGCCTAGTCCAATCACACCCCTTACCCCCCCATTCTTCTTTTCTCTTTTCTATGCGGCATTGCTACACCATTGCCACAACATATTCTGCAACTACTTCACTTACCTTTCCTACTCACCAATTACTAATTGACTGAGTGCCTATCCAACTACATCCAATCAGACCCACATGTCATCTTTTCATTTTTTTTTTTTTTTCAGAGGTTACTTCAATGATCCCACCACTTTACCACTTTTCAGTTAAAACTGCCTGATCTAGTCTGCTCTGGAGCTGAATTCACTGGCTACCTTGCTTGTTTATATGTTTATATTATTGCACCTGTTCATTTAGAAAGTTTTTCTTGTATATGTCTGTTATTGTATCTTCATGTTGTTTTTTGACCTATCAGGTCCATCTTGTAAATGAGCTTTGCTCAATGATGTCCGTCTGAATAAATAAAGATTTTGATTGATTGATTGAAAAAATGACTGCCAGCATTAGGAATCCGCCTTCTTCATACACCAAAAAATGGGGCAGGTTGGAAGCTCTTCTTACTGTCCGGCATGCATTACCTAGTGGAGTAAGGGACAGCAACCAGGCCTGAACCTTTCCAAGTCAAATGGCTACGTAGGGCTGGGTATCAATTTCAATACCATACAAATGGATATGTACGATTCTCTCAGCTGGAGTAAGCATGGATGTGGCACTGCTTTTGCCTATCGCAATACTGCCTTGCTGTCTCGAGGGAAGAGTAGGTAGTGGGAAGGGGATGGTAGGTATGGGGTGGGTGGGGTAGGGGGAAGATTTTACATTATTAATTAAAACTGTTGTAATTGTATTTACCCATGCAGTACAGGAAGTACATGTTGCCTTGTATAATCCTATGTTTCTTAGTTCTGGTCTGTGTGAAGCTTTATGACTTAATGTTTTCTCTATGTACTCAATTTTTTCTTGCACAATAAAGTACATTGAATTTAAAAATATCTTATCTGTGTCAATCTTCACCATTCATCACTGGGTTATCTGCCGGAGGTCAGGACCCTGCGGGAGCTTTTTTTTTTTTTTTTAGGTGGGGTGGAGCACGCGACCGTGGCGCTGCCCTCAGGCGGCCTTGCTGTGGCGCTTCGGCGGGTTGGCGTTAGGCTGTTGACAACTCCTGCCTGCCAGTTCTCTTCGCCTCCCCCGCCGCAGAGGTCGCCTTGTGGAAGCTGTGAAGAGTCCTAGGCCCGGTTTTTTTTTTTTTTAATTTTACCTTCGGTCAAGTCCTTCGGTTCTCCTGCCGGTTCTGTTCCTGCCAACACTCGACATCGCCTGGTAAGATCTTTCCTTATTTTTACATTTCCGCGACATCGAGTCTATTTTTGGTGTTTTTTTCTCCGTAGGTCATGTCTCGGTCGGAGGGCAAGAAATCTAAGATGGGTCGGCACCCCATGCGACTGTGCCTTTGTCGCTGAAAGTATTCCGTCACCAACCAGCACAACGGTGTCTCTCGTGTCTTGGCCTGCTCCATGAAATGGATTAGTGTGATGCCCGTTTCTCCATGGACGCGGGTCATCAGACAAGCATACGTGGAAAGTGGGGCGAGCTCCACTGACTTTCGGGGAGCTGGGTGCACATTCGTCAGCCAAGCCCGCTCTCTCGGCCTTTCCTCCGGGTCCCCTCCCAGTTCTGCCACAGACCGAGAGGAGGGAACCTGGCTACTAATGCGCGTAGCCGTTGCTGAGGCTTCTTCCACGGCGCGGAGGCCCGTTCCAGTTTCCTCCGGGGAGCGGGCGGGAGGTGCTGCCATGGCAATCGCCCTTTCAGGGGTGAAGGCTCCCCTGGTGTCGGACCCGCAGTTCGCAAGGCCCTGGTCAGCACCATCCTCGACACCGTTCGTGGCGCTGTGGGCCCTGACGGAGCCGTCGTCAGCGCTGACTTGTCGCATGGCCGTGTCTTCTGTCGAAGCTGTTTGCAGCACCAACACTGCTAGCGGCGCTGTGGGAGCTGCTACGGTGCTGTCTTTTTCAATGTCTTGCCTCATCCGCCATCCTCGGCACCGAGTCCTCTGGGCTCGGCGCCGTGGGGCCTTCAGATTTCTCTGTCGGCACCACCTCTGCTCTTGGCGCTGTCCGCAGCACCGTGGAGCCAGGCGGCACTGTCCTCTGCGCCGATGGTGCCGTCGTCGTCCTTGGCGTCACTAGCGGCGCCGTGGGACCGGATGGTGCCATAACTGGTCCTGGCTCTGGAGCTCTTGTTCAGGCTGGGGCCATGCCCCTTGCGGATTCCGTTCGCGGAGCTGCGGGGGGCGCTGGCACTGGCTCGGGCACATCTTTGGTTTCTGAGCCTGTTGGCAAGGATGGCAGTGGGCGCCCTCCTACGGTTTGGCACAGGGGCTCGGCCTCTACCTCCTCGGAGGCGGAGTTGCGCTCCGAGTCAGACGTACAGTCTTACCCTTTGAGGTTGGCTGTTGAGGTGGGCAGCCCAGTAGTCTCCTCGACAAGCTGGAGTCAGCCACCGAGACTAGGGTCAGGGTGCTGACCAGCAGGCAGTGGTGCAGGCCACCATAGCTCTGCAGCCTGGTCTTGGTGGTTTCACTGACCCCTCAGTAGTGGCACCCTATCTGTGGTGTGCCTAGATCGCCCAACATTGGGGCCGATCAGAGCACCTACGGGGAGGGAGGATACTGTGCCCTGGATAGCCCCTTGAGGGCTACCCAGAGATGCCAGCTACCTAGGCTGGCCCTCTCGAGGAGGATGGCTCTTTTGGACTCCAAGGGGTCGAGGGGAATGGGGTCAGCATGTCGGCCTTTTTCGGGAGGTCCACCCGGGCTCTGGTAAAAGCCACAGTGGGGACCTCCGCTCTTCCTCATCGGTCTCTTTGAGAGAGTCCCAGTCTTTTGAGGTAGGGGACCATCCTTCTGGACCTATACGGCCCCAGTCGCCTCACAGGGGGGATTCTTCCAGGCGCAGCCAAGGCAGTACCAAAACGGTTGTTCAGCTGTCAGCTGTGGGGTCTTCCGGGGCACCTTCTTCGGTGGGTGCCCAAGGTCCGCTCCTTAGCCCAGGCAGAGGTCAGCAGACATCTCTTCTCGGCTCTGTCCCCATCCCTCTGTCACACTCTCCTGTGCTCCCAGGCATCCTTGGTCCTAGCGGGCCTCTCTCCTGGGAGCAGTTTAGAGTGGTGGCTGCTCGGTTCCCTGCTTACATTAGGGCAATGGACAGTCAGGTTTTTCAACCTCCCCCCATGCAGCCACCCACTGAAGAGCTGGTGCTCTCCAGCTCATCTCCCTCTTCTGGGGGAGAGGAAACTTCTGTCCACATCTCTCCAGCTGCTGAGCTCACTGAGCATCAGCAATTCCTCGTGAGGATGTTGGAGGACTTGCACCTTACTCCTTCCGCTATCAGCAATCCTGAGCACTCAGTGCATGCCTTTCTAGGCAATTTTGGTGAGGTCACCCTTGTGGTGCCACCCTGGCCGGCTCCCTTTTGGGAGGCGTTGTTGCGTCCCTGGCAGAGACCCTTCTCCGGAGTTCCTGCCCCAAGGATCTCAGCAGCAGTATTGCGCACCCCTGGAGTCTCCAGGTTCCATGCCTCATCCACAGTCTGGACTGATGCAGTTGGATACTCCTGATGGGCTTCGCGCCTTCACTTGACTGGCCCCAGATCAAGACTCCTCGGATTTTGACTTCTGGGGTAGGAGGACTTTCTACTCAGCACGGTTACTTCTTTCTATTTCTGCACATCAGGCCCACTGTGCAGCCTATGACAGGTTCTTGTGGTCCAGGCTGGGTCAGCTCCTAGCCTCGTTGCCTGATACGAAGCAAACCAGACAAGCCATCTGCACTCTGCATGGGGCCTGGAGCTAGCAAGGCACTAGCGAGGCATCCTATGATGCCATGAGGTAGCTACCAGGGTCGTAGGGACAGCGATCTACACTAGGCGGACGGCATGGCTGTATCTTTCCTGGTTGTCACCCTTGGCACAGCAAAGGGTGATCAACTCCGCTCACCAGGGAACCCAACTCTTCTCCTGTACAGCGAGACAGCGCTCGTCAGGGCAACTTCCTTCCAGGAACTCCGTCTCACTCTCCCCACTCTCGGGCCTCTCCAGGCCCTGAAGGTTACCCATCTTGGTGTGTCACCCACTGAGAGCTAAGGGATTTTATCCCATAGGATGTAAAAGAAAACCCCTTTCGGTGGGGGGCTCGGTACTCACTCAACAGTGATGAATGGTGAAGACAGACGCAGATAAGATATGAAAATAATATACCTACCGTAATTATGATCTTTCTGTGTATCTTCCACCATTCATCACGATCCTCCATCCCCTGGGGCCTCAGTTTCTGGGTCCCCCTTCCTTTCTGTGCCCATCCCTCCCCCTCTCATTTTTTAGGAGTGGGGTAAAACAGGGACACACAAGGGGATAATGTTCCAGGGAGAGTGGACAGCGGGGGGGGGCACTTCTTCTCCAGTGCCTTGGCTCCACCCCTGTGGGGTGGGAGTTGACAGTTGCCCTCCTTTCTTTCCTCCTCCCTGTTCCCGTCCAACCTATTTCTCCTCGTTTAAAAAAAAAAAAAGTTGCTCCCTTTTTTCACCAATAATCTCTTCTTGAGAAGGTGTTAATTCCTGTACCTGTCCTTCTTCCAGAATAGCCGACTCTGCTCATCTGAGTGTTTGCCAGTTATTCCTGCCTTGAATTCTGGCAGAAAGCTTTTTACTCCTTGCAGTTCCTATACAATCTGGAGACGGACCATGGTCTGGGATATGTTAACCTTCTTCTCTGCCTAAATTCTTTCCCCACCCTACCTCCCTCTTCCTTTTCCAGAGATTGGGGCCCCCAATCCCTTTAGTTCCAACTCTTCTCCCTTCCTGTCCTCTCAGTCGTTATTTCTCCTTTCGGTTCATACATCTTTTACTTTTTCTGTCCCTTGAACTTCCTTATCCCACCCTCCACTCCCCTTCCTCTTACTTCTCCGGCTGACTCAGAACTGGCAGACAGGAGTCGTCGGCCGCAGCTAACGGTAACCCGCGAGCACCACGCGGTCGTCGTCCTCGAGGGCGGCGCTGATGGTGGCCGACTCCACCTACCTTTAAAAAAAACTCGCGTGTGTCCTGACCTCTGGCAGATAGATACACAGAAAGATCATAATTACGTGTAGGTACGACATTTTCATTTTTGTGGGGCTTGTCCGAGGGGCTGTCGGAATCTGCGGGCAGACGCTGGTCGGACTTATGCTTAGGAGGCAAGGATGAAGCCCTGAAGAAGAGCACCCCGCAGCCTGTCTGGACTCCCTGGGATCAGTAGAGGCCGATCGGGAGGAGGACTTACCTTTTGCCGCAGCAGAGGGCCTCAGCCACAGAGGAGCCGGAGTCAGAGGGCCTTTTTACCACCGCAGAACCAGAGTCAGAGGGCTTTTTAGCCACTACGGAAACGGAGTCTGGGGGCCTGATTTTGATAGGATGAAAAGTCCCTTTGGCAAGAGAAGCTGAGGCGGGAGGCTTGAGGAAGGTAAGCCGGGCTTCATGACCGGAGGAGCCGGAGTGACCAGTGGACTGGGAGCTGAAAGACCTGG
This sequence comes from Neoceratodus forsteri, assembly GCA_016271365.2. Lineage (NCBI taxonomy): Eukaryota > Metazoa > Chordata > Ceratodontiformes > Ceratodontidae > Neoceratodus > Neoceratodus forsteri. The sequence goes on from JADMNL010000026.1 coordinate 292,297,539, forward strand.
GTCTGAAGGGCGAGCGATCCCGGTCCCAGTGGTGGCGCTTCTCCTTTCTATGTTTCTTCTTCGATGGAGAGGGGGAACGAGATTCCCTCCTGGAGGATGACACCTGCTGCATCTGGGCCAAACATTGTTGGGCTATGTAAGCCTGGAGAGACTTCTGTCTCCGAATCTTGGTCCGGCTGTTGAAGGCTTGGCAATGGGTACAGGCGCTGGTGTCATGGTCTGGGCCCAGGCAAAAAGGGCAGGCCGAATGCCCGTCCTTGGAAGGGATCTGCTTCCCACAGGAGCACTTATTACAGCGCCCATTCGGTGGAGTTGACAAACGTCGGGAACTGCTATAGCGAGATGGAGAAATAAAGTTCTAAAGCTGAGGAACAAGCTAGAAAGCGTGCCACGGCGGGAAAAAACTGGAGCACGTGGGGACCAGCTCCTGCCTTTATACTGGGTGACGTTGGGGGTGGAGCCGTCAGGTGGGCAGTCCGTCAGTACTGCTGGATAAAAGAACTGACAAGATCTGCCAGCAGGTGGCGTCAGTCCTACATCTGTTACCTGCTGCAAGTGCTTCCTCTCGAAGTAAGATCAATTAAAACAATGCATAAAATATAGACATTCCAATAAATACTTAACATCAAAACACTAAAATGAGGGTCTAAATTTCCAGCAAACTTTTAAGGTACTATTATGCAAATATCTCAGAGATATTATCTATAGAACAATGTCTGGGAATGCCCAGCTAAATAAGAAGGTCTTGAAGCAGGCTTTGAATGCCTCAACTGAAGGGCCTCCCTTACTGATGATGGCAGTAATTCCACAGAACAGGGCAGGTGACACTAAAGGCTCTGTCGTCGGCAGTTTTAATCTCGTCCTGGGAATCGCAAGGAGGCTCCTAGAAGAGGATCGGAGGAGCAGACGGACAGCAGATGTTAGAAGGTCTGATAGGGTAGCCAGGGCCCAGTCCATGTAGAGCCCTAAAGTTGAGCAAGCCTATCTTAGAGAACCTTCTACTGAACAGGCAGCCAGTGCAATTCACGCAGCACCGGGTGACATGACAGTATGTCCATTCGACAGCCTGGCAGCTGCATTCTGCACTAGCTGCAACTCGATGGAGGGTACCTCCAGAGGCCCAGTAGAGCGTTACAGTAGTCAAGGCTTCAGACGCACAAATGCATGTACCAGGGTAGGGAGATCCGGAGAACCAGGTGTTTGATCGTAGCAATATTCCTTAGATGGAAAAGCTGACTGGACAACGGACGCACCGGAGATTCAAATGTCAATCTGCTGTGGAGGAAAACATCAAGATTGTGCACCATAGAGGAGGCCTTCAGCAGCACAGATCCCAGAAACAATCCGGTCTCTGCACCAGAGACCATCCTACAACGCCTCCTGTTTGACTCCATCACCAGTACCTCCATCTTATCGGGGTTCAGTCACAACTAGCCAGAGGCCATCCAGTCATTAATCTCAGTCAGGCAGTTCTTCAACTGCCTAGAACAACTTACCCATTCGGGTGCCCTAGTTACTATAATGATCGAACATCAAAACGAAGTAGGACTATGAGGAAGTTTCACAAAAATAACTAAGAAACTGAAAATAAATATTAGCATAATGCTTCAAGCATTAAAGCAAATTAAACTAGAGTGATATTTGAAGTTCTGATTCCCAATGAGGAAAGTGAGAAACACCACGCTTCGATGTCAGGAAAAAAGGAACTGAGGCGGTTGGAGCTGGCACTGCTATACGATTGCCTGCACCCATAATATCAGCCCCAAATGTTCTGGTTCCTGCAGGGTCCTCTCGCCTCCAGCTCCAAGATCAAAAAGTGAAACTCATATAGGGGGCTGATTCTTGGGACTATATTCCCTATTTTACGGAAATTTTAGGAAAAGGGAGCATTGAACAGCACTGTGATGTCTAGTGCAAAGATGTTTGGACATGGCCTTATTTTTGATTCCCTTTTTGGTGGCTTTCCCCATTTAGGGTTGGCTCACCACCTCCTCCAAGACATCGTCACTGCATATACACTCACACACAAATAAAAGCATCCAAGACCAACAAGATTCATTTTCAAGTTCTTTGTTAGTCATCATAGTAAAGAAAGACACACAATTTACAAAAGATACACACATAGTAGTAACCCACACACATCAGAAAATAGTCAAATGATTTTATAAAAACAGCACAATTACTTGCCAAATGGAATTACAATTGTCAGCCTGGTACAGTGATGTTTAAATGAGCATTGTAAGAAAGTCAACAGATGGTATTCCTCCCTAAAGTGAAACACTAACGAGCAGCTAGGGGAAGGGGTGCTGTTTACTTCGATAATGGGACCTGTTCCTACACATAATGACTGAGAAAGGGGAAGGAGGCAGAGAACTCCCTGATCAGCTCATGCAATTTTATTGTACACATCTGGAATTAAAGGAGCAAACCCAAACCACATCAGCACAAGGCAGTTCTGATTCAAAGCTAAACGATATATAGGGCTGTATAAAATGTAGTAAAAATCTGCACATCATGGCCATGCCTTGCCCCGTGGTGTACTCCGCTGTATTAAGGGAGATCCAGGTTCCAGACAGATCTCACTGGGACAGCAGACAGCAGCTATAACATACAGGGGATATGTTCATTCAAAAGAGTGGGGAGAAAAAAAGCACAGCCCCTTTTAACATTTTCAGTGAGGATGCCAAGGCCCTGGTAATCCTGGGGGAGGGGTAGACATCCTTAAAAAGCAATAAAGCACTGTGTTTCTAGAGTCCTAATCAACTTTGCTGTCTCTTCTTTTCTTGTTCTTTTAAAATACCCCAAATTATGAGTTTTAGCTTCCATGACAGATGCATCCCTACAAATGACCATTCCACTCTACCAGTCCTTCCCAACATAAATAGTCTTAGACTTCCTTCTGTCACATGAAAAGGCCATAAATAGCAAAGAGGTGGACCCCACCAGCAGAGATAGTTTTTTAGTTTACTGTGGTACCAAACTACAACATGAGACTGCCAGAAAAATGACATTATCGTAGAGACAGTCTTGGAACATTACAGAACAAACTGCCACTCGGGAACAGCGGATCTCTGCGATTCACACAGCAGTGAAGTCCAACTACACCCAAATTCTTCTGAAGTTTCTTAGTCCAATATTCAGAGGAATCCACTGGATCAGCAGTTAGTTCTCAGGGTTCTTTTTTCTTTTTAAGCGAGTCACAGGCAGACCAAGCATTCCAACATTTATTCCTATAAAATGACTGAGAACAGCTATAGTCCACTGGGGCCATGTGAGCTCGCCCTCACATTGCCATACACCATGACGATCTGTCCTTTCACCCCTTCTACTTCTTCTTGGTTTCCTTACAAGCTACAACGTACCGCTGTGCTACGTTAAGTAGTAAAGGTATCCGTCCCATAGGATGTGTCTTCAAACAGTACAGAGTAATCATCTTGAGTCTGGGTGAAAAAAAAGGAAGCAGTAAAAGACTATTTGGTACTGTTGGTGCCTGTTATTAGAACATTCCAGGACCCTAACAGAAATTAACTTAAAACAGGATGTCTTGGAGCCCCATTTTACCACGGACAAACAGAACAGTTACATCAGTTACATGTAAGGTCGAAAGAATACAAATACACCCCCCCAGAAGTGGGGGTAAAATCACAACACAAAAAAAGACGTCTTAGCTAGTGACATCAGTAATAGCAGTTACTGATGTCACAATGGATATTTTTAAGGTTACTGTCATCGCAGTGGAACACTGAACCAATCAGAAAGCAGCTTTCACAATGCCTAGTGCAGCGCTGAATCCATCTGTTGAAATCAAAGAAAAACAGCAAACTCTTCAAATAAACTGCAGACTTAAAAGCTATAACTTCATAATCTAAAATCTGGTTGATAGGACACTTCATAATAACCTGAAATTTGGTTGATATGACATTTCTCAAAGAAAATATTTTAAAACTGTTGCATTCCATTGTTTCACAAAAAGTATTTTAACTGCAATATTTTCAACTGTATTTTATTTATGTACAGTTCAATTTATTCAAAAATAAACTGAACTCTAGCTAAAAACATATAGTAGGAACGCTGTTCCGCATGGAAAACCATGCCTGGAACAGCGTTGTTTTCCTGCACTGGCATACGACTTGTTGTGCTGCAATCGGCACGCCAATGTGCAGCACAACACATCTAACATTTATGACAGCGCGACTGAGGATGCACGGCAACGCGAAGTTGCCATAAAGGAAACTGAAGTGTTTCCGCTTTTTTTTACAAAAACTTGTCCCGTGTACCTGCGTATGGCTGCCCATACACTATAGAAGATTAGGTATGCGTTAAGATACACAAACAAGACAGTTAAAAAGCATCTTGAGGTTTCCGCGGATACCGGATCTCTCGAGCTACGCCTCGAGTGTCTCCTGGTTACCACGGAAACCTTCTCGATCGCACTGCCTGCTGTGTAGCTGCATACACAATCTCTATATTTTTCTTTCAAGCTGTTAGAAATACAGTCTAAACCTCCACACCTGTAATTATAAGAATAAAGAGATAGGTAGTTTGATGTTATGGATTTCTCACTACCTCAGTGTGTGATAACCACATAAACTTCTTGAACTTCGCTCTCGAGGTTTATGAGTCATCACACACCCTCGGTGTAAATAAAACCACAACACACTTACCATCCATTATTCTCTATATCAAACATGCAATAGCCTGACTCAATTAGACAATTTGTCATCAACTGTGAGTGAGTTAAGACTTTCATAACTCACTTGTGGTTCACCCACTTGAGAGTTCTGGGCCCCCCTCACTCCTGAAGCGACAGGAACGGATTACGATGGCTGCTTGTAATGTCTATATTTTCATAAATTATGTTCATACCTGTAAAGAATCCTTTATTTAACTGTGCCCGAATAAAAGCCAGCGTCAGTATTTTGTATTGTTTTCTTTTGTATGGACAATATTCTGTGCAGTTCCTTTAATGGAACCAAGAATTTGAGTTTTGACCATGTCACTTCATGGCTTCAGAACCGTGGGCCTGTACTGATATTTTAGGGAATGGTTATTTGAAATAAGGTAAGGAGTATATTTATGAATGTATTTTATGTATGATTTTTGTTGATGTCTTCCTATATATATATATATATATATATATATATATATATATATATACATATATATATATATATACATATACACATATACTAAGTACAATATAAGGTTTTATTCTATTCTAAAGGCAGAAAATATGATAACGTTTGTGTTTGATTGTAACACTATTATTTTAACTAGTCAGAACTTTAGGTGATGTTGTTTACTTATGTTTACTCAGCAATGCTCTGTTATTTCATCTTGTTGTAAATCTAATTCTGAAAAATTATTAAAGGAAAACAGTTCATGCTCACATTTCTGAAACAATGAAGTGACATAGTCAAAACTCCAAATTCTTGGCTCCATGAAAGGAACTGCACAGAATATTGCCCATACAAAGAAAACAATACAAAACACAACTGAGAGCTTCAACTTTTATTCAGGCACAGTAAATAGAGATCCTTTAGAGGTATGCATATAATTTATAAAAGATGCCCTTTGTTGTAACCCTTGCCTCAGCGCTTGCACACAGAGGTTCTCTGTCTTTTAAATAGTTTTTTATTTTAATGGGTTCACCACAATATAACCCAGACAGACCGTCTTAGGGTACCTGGTTCATTCCACTGGGGTGTCAAACAGACGAGGCATACTGACGAGTCCTGGTAGGATGAAACACGTATCTGTCATCTGTTAGCACCCTTTGCAAACTGTGTGAGAGACCTTTCGGCACCATGCAATTATGCTTAAAGTTGAACCAGCATAACATTCTGTGGTGATTTGCATATGCAGTCCATGATGCTTTGCACTGTGTGGGCATGTGTGATTTTGTATTTTCTTGAAACTTGGCTTCCCAGCCAAATGTCCTTTGGGGTAACCCTTGCCTCAGCGTTTGCGCACAGAGGTTCTTTGTCTTGTAATTTATGAAAAGAGACATTTCAAACAGCTGCACATAAGCAATCAATTCCTGCCCCTTTAAGAAGAGAAGAAAAAATTACTTACCATAGTAATTGTGTTTCTTCCCAGTAATGCTCAGATATTCTTAACTTTAAGCAGTAAGCCTGTCGGGTTGGACTGCCCGGAGAGATGGAACACATGCAAATGATGGAACACTTTGCAAGTGAGCATCTTTCAAACACTGCCTCTACTAACTGCCTGTGTTCTAACCTCTTCAGATTTTATAAAGGAGCCTGAAAAGATGGCTCAGGATAACGTAATAATACTAAGACATTCTTATTAAAATTAGGGTTACCCATAATCTGGATCTTACTAAAAAATCCTCCAACTGGAGAAAAATGTTTAAGTCAGTCAGAACAACATGTCAGAAAAAATTTCCAAAAATAAACACAATGAGCTCTGTTCACCTACTTGTACAGGTGCAGAGGTTAATGTTCCCCCAAGGGTGTAAAGTGATGAGTGGCACCAGCATGTGGAGTGCAGAGGCTGAAGTTCTGGATGGGGAGGTAGGGAGGGAAGTTAAGAATATCTGAGCATCACTGGGAAGAAACACAATTACTATGGTAAGTAATTTTTTCTTCTAACCCCAGTAATGCTCAGTATATTCTTAACTTTAAGCAGACTACCAAGCAGCATCCCTGGAGGTGAGCACAGAGCTTTATCTTGGAACAGACTTTGCAGGACTGTTGTGCCAAACTTAGCATCACTTCTGGATAAAATAACCAGGTTGTAGTGCTTTGTAAAGGTGTACCGCTTTTCAGGTAGCTGCTTTACATATATCCACTAATGGGACGCCCCGGCTGCTGTCAGAGTAGCAGCCCTCTTGAAGAATGAACCCTTAATCCTAGTGGGGACTCTCTGCCAGCACTAGTGTAACAGAATTGGCTACATTGGACTATCCAACGAGAAATGGATCTTTTCAAGGCTGGATTACCTTTTCCCACATCCCCATAGGTCAGAAACAATTGCTTTCTATCCTGTCTAAGGTCCTTAGTGGCTGTCATGTAATAACTAAGGGCCTCTTCACATCTAAACTGTGCAGTCTCCTTTCACCAGAAGTGCAGTGCTCAGTGAAAAACACAGGGAGGGTGATAGATTGATTTAAATGAAAATCAGAAACTACCTTGGGGAGAAACTTCCTGTTTGTTCTGAGGACTACTTTATCCCTATAAAAAGAGATATAGTCCTGATCATTACAGACAGCCTGAAGCTAGCTCCCTGATCTGATTCTTCTTGCAGAAGTCATTGCCACTAGGAAAACTGTTTTCCAAGTAAAATATATAAGGTGAGCTGTGGCTATGGGATCAAAGGGGGCAGCCATCAGCTTGGCTATACACACATTCAGATCCCAAACTGGGACTGGTGGCATGTGAGGAGGATTCAGATGATCCAGGCCCTTAAAGAACCTTTTGAAAATAATGTTAGAAGCCAATGTCACCTTTTTCCCAGCAGAGAGATAAGCAGACACTGCTGTAAGGTGGACCCTCAAAGAACTGGACTGTAGTCCCAGTGAGTGTAAGTGAGAGAGATACTCCAATACCTTTGATAAGCCAGCTTGGGCTGGAACCAGAGTCTTGCCCGAACACCAGATAGAAAATCTCTTCCATTTTGAAGAATAATTCTTTGTAGTTGAGTTTTCTGTAACCTCTTAGAATAATTAAGACAGGTTCAGAAAGTTTTAAATCAGCATATTCTAAGTTTTCAACAACCAGGCCTTGAGACTGAAAGACTTGAGGTTCGGTACAATAAGGTTCCCTGATTCGAGGTCAATAGGTTGTGCTTCTGAGGAAGATGTATTGAATTCAGCAACAGACCTTGAGAGCAAGAGAGAGTACCATGGCTGCCTCGGCCAGTCTGGAGCTATCAAGATCAGAGATGCTGTATGGGATCTGAGCTTGCCCAGTACTCTGTAAATGAGAGAGAAAGGAGGGAAAGCACAGAGGAACCTCCCCAACAGTCCAGACTTAGGGCATCCAGAGGAAAGGTTCCCTGATCTGGAGGCCTGCAGCAATACTGTGGCAGGTGGTGGTTCTGGTGGGATGCAAACAAGTCCACCTCTGGAGTACCCCACCTTCTGAAAATAACTTGGACCACCTGTTTAGAGTCCACTCGTGATGGGCCTGATTCGTTCGACTCAAGGCATCTGCCAGGGTACTGTCCTTCCCTGGCAAGTGGATTGCTTGCAGAGACACTTCTAATGAATAGGCCAGAGTCCAATCCTTATGGCCTCCAGGCAGAGAGGCCCCGACCTTGTGCCTCCCTGCTTGTTTATGTAATACACTGTGATGGTATTGTCTGTTCTGACCTGCACCACCTTGCCCTTGACTAGGTGGGCAAAGGTTTTTTAAGCCAACAGCACTGCTCTGAGTTCCAAGAGATTTATGTGCTGAAGAGACTCTGAGACTGACCAAGTGCCCGAGTTGTGTGATCCCCTATATGGGCGCCCCAGCCCAAGAGGGATGCATCTGTTGAGGATCACTGAAGGATTCTCTTTTTGAAAAGGGAACTCCCTGCCTTAAGTTGAATTCCTTCTTCCACCACAAGAGAGCCTATAGCAGTGACCTTGTTACTGGGACAAGCTTTGAGAAAGAATCTTTTCTTTGGCACCAGTGGGACCTTAGGTGGAACTGAATGTCCCTCATGTGAAACCCTGCCCCCATGACTGTGCTTGTGGATGCAGCCATGTGGCCCAATAGCTGAAGAAACTGTTTTGCAGCTTTTGAATTGTGAAACTTGAAAGAGTTTGCTATTACCTGAATTTTTTTTAACCTTTCCAGGGGCAGATATGCTCTGGCCTGTAGGATATTGATTTCTGCTCCTATGAACTGCAACACTTGTGTAGGAGTGAAAACATGCTTTTGTGATTGATTAGAAACCGAGGGACTCCAGGAGGTCCTATGACCTTCAGGTCTTGCTGCACCTGTAGGGAAGATTTTCCTACGACCAACCAGTCGCACTAGGTAAGGAGAAACAGCTATTCCCTGTCTGCTGAGGATGTGCCACTACAGCTGCCAGACACTTTGTGAATACCCTTGGGGCTGAAGAAGGCCAAAAGGCAGGGTTGAAAACTGGTAGTGATCTGAAGGGAGCCTGAATCTAAGGTATTTTGTGTAAGACTCCTTTATGGGGATGTGAAAATAGGAGTCTTTCAAGTTCAGTGATGCCAACCAGTCTGCTTTCTGAAGTGCCAGCAGGATCAGAGCCAAAGTTATCATCTTGAACTTTGGTTTTCTTAAGAACTTGTTTAAAGTTCTTAAATCCAGTATAGGCCACCACTTCCCACTTTTCTTTGTGGTCAGGAAGTATCTGGAATTGAACACCTTCCCTTGAGACTTTGGAACTGGTTCCACTGCTTTTAACTGCAGTAAGTTCCGAACCTCCACCTCCAAGAGCACTTTTTCTGCTAGGGAGGGAGAGCTGAACACACTGGATTTTTGAAAGGGAAAGGACTTGAATTCCAGAAACAGACCCTGTCCCACCACCTCCAACAACCACTTGTCTGTGGTGATTTTCAGCCAAGTTTGGAGAAAATGGGAGAGTCTGCCCCCTACAGGTGGTGAGACAGCGGCCTGTGTTTCACAGGGTCTGTTTGGTTTAAGGCTGAGGATGAGACCCTCGCCTCGAACCTCTTCTGCCCCTGCCTCTACAGTAACCCTGCTGTGGGTACTGCTGGTACTGGGGTAATGCCACTGGTTGGAAGAAGGGCCTGGTGTAAAAGGACCTGCCCCAGCCTCCCCTTCCATAAGGCCTGGTGGATGTAGAAGCTCTCTCTTTAGCAAAGTTGCTTATGTAAGTGGCTTTATACTCATCCACCTTCTTCATATATGCTACAGTTGACTCCCCAAAGAAAAATTTCCTTCTAGGGGAAAATCCAGGGCCTTTAGTTGTGTATCCTGAGTAAGGTTTGCAGCCCTAAGCCAAGCAAACCTCCTCTGTGCCACTGTGTTTGCCATCCATCTGGCTGCAGTATCATTAGTGTCAGCAGTCATTTGGAACAGATACTTAGCTGCCTCCAACCCAAACCTGGCAGTTTCAGCTAGGTCGTCTGACAAGGGTGAGGGAGCTTTCTGGGACGTGGCCAGGACTGACTGCCACAGGGATTTTTGGTACTGGGCAGCATATGCCTGGAAGGTAGCCTTTCACATAGCCAGACAGGTACCCTTTTTTGGCCATACTCTCGATTTTCCTAGAGTCCTTGTCCGGAGGGTGTGAGGACAGAGGGACCTTAGCCTGGTCACAGGCAGCCTGCTGTATAACCCCGTGGTGGTTGGGGTGGGAGAAGAGGAAGTCAGCTCCCTCCCTTTCCAACTAGTACTCCTTATCCATCCTCCTGTCCATAGCAGGGGTGGAATTTGGTGCTTGTAAAATCTTTAGAGCATCCTTTTTAAAGAATTTATAGACAGGGAGGAGGTGGGCCTTTGTGGGTGTTAATCCCATCATTTCTAAATACTCCACCTCCTCCTCCTCATCTTCAATTTGCTCAGCGGTGGAGATGTCAAGGGCATCTGCCATCCTTCTTACAAAGGTGAAATGGGATGAAAAATCCTCAGACACCCTTGGGGAGAACCAAAGTCCTGTTCAGGGAGGAGACGACTTGACTACTACATACTACTACTACTACTACTACTACTACTACTACCACCACCACCACCACCACCACCACCACCACCACCACCACCACTTCCTCTTCGTCGTCATCATCTAATGTTTCCCCACTTTCTAGGGGAAGAGGATGCACATTGCTGCAACCTGGGGACCCGGCAGAGGGCAGGAGGCTGCTGAGGAGGGACTATTGCCTGTAAGGACTGAATGATTTTAAAAGCCTGAGCAATCTCTTGGGCTGTAGGTACAGGCAAAGTAGTCACAGAAGTCCCCAGTTTGACAGGCGAAGGTTCTGTGTGTTTTAATTTCTTTCCTCTTTTTGCAGGAACTGGGGAGTCAGCTGGTTCAATTGCTCTTTTAGTTCCCTTTGTGCCCATCTCAGGGGCAGGAACTGAAGAAGTGTGGGTTCCATACAATGCTTTGGGAAATGTCGGCTGGTCAGGCCAGAGGGACCCTAGGAATCTTCTTCTTTAGCCTTTCAAGGCGTTTCTCAACCGTTTTCTCAGGGAATGTCTTACATACTTCACATTCCTCATTTAAGTGTTCAAAGCCCAGACAAACTACACAAAGTGTGTGTTTGTCTGCCTTTGCAAAGACCTCTCCACATTGGGTACAGTTTTTGAAACTGAGCTCACCGGTCTTCTTCTTGGGTTATTCTAACATATTCAAAATTTTATCAACCGCTAAGAAAAAAAAAACAACAATTTTTTTTTCTCCAATCGGTTTCAGGAACCAAAAAGGGAATGAAGAAACCGGACCGTTTGTTAAAACGGAACCGAGATAGCGGTTCAATAACCGTGATTTATAGGTTTAAATGTTAACAATTTTAGCCAAAATAAAGAGACTATAGGTGGTTCTTTAGTCAGATAACCCAGATTTTAAGATAAACCATCCCGGTTCCCCCCAGTTATACTGAACTGAGAAAAACAACAATTTTAACGTAAATAAGATTATCTAGACAAATAAATAGTAGAGACAGTAAATGAAAACGAAAAGGTATACTTATACAGTATTTGATGTTTTCTTCACGCAGAAGAAAGTGGACGAACAAGACTCTGAGCGACCAGAAACATAGACTTTTGACGGCAGATAAGGACTGCTTGGCCCATCTAGTCTGCCCATTTCCCTACCTACAGGATAGGCCGCAGATCCTAGTTAATCAACAGCCTATTTCTTCCTACCTCCCCACAAGAACTGCCTTATGTCTGTCCCATGCATTCTTGAATTCTCCCACAGTTTTAGACCCTCACAACCTCCTCAGGAAGGCTGTTCCATGCATCCACTACTCCTCTGTGAAATAATACTTCCTCACATTGCCCTTGAACTGCCCCCCTTCTATCTTTAAATTGTGTCCGCTTGTTCTTGCAAGTCTCTTTTTCTGAAAGATGCTACCCTCTTGGACTTTGTTGATTCCACTGAGGTACTTAAAAGTTTCTATCATGTCCCCCCTCTCCCTTCTTTCCTCAAGGGTAAACATATTAAGACTTTTCAGGCAGAGAGAAAAATCTGAAGAGGTTAGAATACAGGCAGTTAGTAGAGGCAGTGTTTGAAAGATGCTGACATGCAAAGTGTTCCATCTCTCCGGGCAGTCCAACCCTACAGGCTTACTGCTTAAAGTTAAGAATATACTGAGCATTACTGGGGTTAGAAAGTAACCAATGAAGTCACCTTTCGGACTGCTGAGCAAATTTTCTCAAACACTGGCTCTTTATCCCTTAAAAGTTCACCTGTCCCCAGTGACAGCGGCAACATGTACCAAAAGAGCAAAAGTTGCATCCTGTCCAGAAATTACCCCTCTTCTCTCTGCCAGTGGGTCCAAATTGATGCACATACTGTATACTAATACAGCAAAGGAGCAGGAACTATTCAAAATCTGCCACTGATTATGTTTTCACCCAGCATGTTCCTCTTTAGAGCCACACTTTTTTTTTTTTTTTTCACTTTACAGCAATGAGTCCAATCTGACCCATATTTTAACCACCACATAGCTGTCACTGTTTGTCCCAGCAGTTCATTCTGTCTGAAGTTACAATGCTCTGCTGAGACATCACGGTCTATCATGGGAATGACTGTGAGGTGACAAGCAGAGTACTAGGACATCAGCTGGGGACTCAGCAACAGGCGTCCATGCACTCTTGTGGAGCAAAGGCCCCGGTTTCATGCAAATACACAGTATCAAATAAGCCAAAAACACTGATTAGCAGTTTCACTTGTGAAACTGCTCATCAACTGTGAAAGTGCACAGCATTTGACACAGACTGATTCACAAAATTTGTTAAATTTAATTGTAGTCATGAACTCTCCTGCAACATTGACTCGCTCTAAAAACTGGTTACTCTACTGCTTTATCGTTTCTTGAAATGGTTAGCTCTGCATCAGGTTTTGCGTAGCATTTTTAACGCTATAGCAGATATTTAATTCCCTGAAATCACCTCAGTAGCAAATAAAAATACTGTACAAGCTAAACTGCCCCAGCTCAAATTCCCCAGCTGAGGTCAGAATCCCCCGTGCTTTGCACATCACACACTGTTGCCATGGTGATGGTTGTGATGACACAGGGAATACATATCAAGAGCAGATGAACTCCAAGCGACAAAGAGCCCGTTTTCATTCCAATGCCCTCAGCAATAAAGAATGGAGGGGCATGAAATCTAAATAATTTTTTTAGCACTGTGTAACGGTGTGCTGCGGTTGCCAGCAGAGCAAGGATTTTGTTGCAGAGGTCCAGAGCCTCCGTTTCTGATGGCAACAATCCTGTAACATTACATTAGAAATGTCCCAGTTTGTGCTAGCAGTATGTACCACATCACATTTAACACCCTGCTTGTGGGAAACGCTGCTATAAAGGAGTTACACGCCCAGCAGATAATAAACCTCTCCTGACATGACACACCCAGGAGGACCCATAATGCCAAATGGAGGAGAAATCGGTCACATTATTAAATCGGTTTGGGAGATGCGTGCATTTCAAGGTGCCAAGAGCGGGAGGTAAATGACAAGGCCATGCTTTCTGCAACCCCCACCACTACTTCAGCAATCTTTACTCGCATCCTGCGACGCCAATCCATGTTGCAGCATGGGCCGACAGGAAAATCCAGTGTTTCAGTTCAACAATCACGGAAGTGCTGTTCAAGGTTGTTTTGACAAGACAATGCGACTACCTCCTGAGAAGCCACATGTTCCTGCTCAGGACTTTCTATGCACTGTGCAGCCCTCTGTAGGAGTGTGAGGTACGCGATGCACCTCAAGAGTGGCTATACACAGTCATTTTATAGCTAGAATCCATGATGGTCCCCTCCCCAGGTTCTTACCGCTGAGGTGGTGCGGATAAGGGCCCGATAAAAACAGGTGGTCTGTGGGTACAGCGCCAGCACCAGCTGATCTTTCTGAAACAGGGCCTCGGGTCCGCTTCAGGATTGGCCTCCACTGTGGCAAGGGATGATTCGTCGTCGACCAGAGTGTGCCGCCTAAAAACAGGTAAAACAAAAAGTTAATTCCTATTAACTCTGTAGATGTCTGCATTCTGCTTGGTACCACTGGCTACTTTTGTCTTCATTTGGTGCCAGACAGCACTAGGGAACAGAATCCTTTGCTCGATACTTGCTAAATGACAAAAAGACCAAAAAAAAAAAAATACCACCAACTTATGTGCCAAGTTTCCTATAGTTGGGGAATAAATGGTGTGGTCACCCTGCTGGCCATGGCTCCTGACCACCGGCTTGCTCCCCAGGGCAGGGCCCCTTTCCAGCTAGCCCTTTACAAAGTACTCCCAGGGAGATTCAAGACTGCTGTGCTGTGGCTTTTGGGGCACCTTTTTTTTAAACCCTGTGTTTATGCGCCTAATCTTCCTCCTCCCTCCACTCTCTTGGACATCCTCTGTCTGTGGACCCTCCAATCCCCGACGTGGTCTACTCCAAGAGTGCCCCGTCTCTGCACACACCCCTGAAGACCCCCAGTATACCCCCCCACGGGTAGGGGTGGAGAGGGACCCCCCCTGTGCTTACCTCTCCAAACCAGCATACTGCGTGTGTGCGTGTAGAGCCGACACAGCTGAGTCTGCCCTGACAAGCCTGGAGATGTTCCCATGGCGGTGTCGTCGCCTAGGAGGGACAGAGGTGTTTATCCTGGTTTCTTCCTCCCCCTGACGTCAGCGTGCAATAAGGGGCTATGAGCTAGGAGGCACGCTGAGATGTACCTCTTGTTCCACCCCTCTGCCAACATCCACCCATTCCCTTACTGCTCCATCCACCGGGCTCCCTAGGTGGCGGTATTGCAGCCGAACCTGCAGTTAACCCCCGGAGAAGGAGAGCCACCGGTCAGGCGCCTTATCCTTCTCCGCCCGCTCAACCTCGGCGACCCGTGCTCGCTCCTCGACCCGGTCGCCGCGCAGGAGGGTGGCGCCTGGCCCTCAACCTCAGCGCCACCGGCCGGGGGGGCCACCCTTTGAGTGTGCCTGTTTGACATGGGTGGCTTGATGTAACTGTGCATCTAACGGAGGCTTTTCTTGCTAATTTTTATCCCACCCACCTCCCCAACCTAAGTGTGCACTCCCACGATGCTCCCGGGAGGGGAGACGCCAGACAGCATGTGGACACCCTCACCACTAATGGTGTCTCTGTTAAGCCCACCTGGTGTCACTTTATGAGTAGTACAACAATGAACCCACCCCTCTGGGAGGGGATTGTGCACATGGACACACTGCACCCTCCATACCAGCTTCTGCTCCCAATGTCCCAGGCTTGAACCCAAGTTGCCAGAGTGCACCCTTAATACTGGCCTTTGTTCCTGATGTCCCGGGCTTGAACACAGGTAACAGCGTCCCAGACCAGTCCTCCAGCACTCTGCACCACACAGCTGACTCCAGACCCTTTCTGATACTAAACAAATTATTTCTAAACAGTATACCAATTAAACATACCCTCTTGACCTAAGAAAGCTGGATACTTTCTCTTGCTTTGGTTGATACAGAAGTAAATAAACAGGAGTCGAAAAGAGTGGTGGAATTCAAGAATGCATGGGACAGTCATATGGCAATTCTAGTGGGTGGAGGTAGGAAGAAGTAGGCTGTTGGTTAACTAGAATCTGCAGCTTATCCATTAGGGAAATGGGCAGACTGGGGGCCAAGCGTCCTTATTGCTGTCAAATTCTATGTCTCTATACATGCTATTTACTTCAAGTTATCTACATATGAATCTGTTACTGAATTTTGTAATGTTCATTGAAAACCTTCAATAAATGGTATAATGGAAAAAATGTAATGTGTTTTACTTCTCACTGAGGGGTACAGCATAGTGGCTGCAATGCAACGGCATCAGAAAGCACACCTCGGGCAATATGCCTCGGTGCAGTATGTAAGGGGGGTGTTCACCTCAGTATTTCCATTCAACTCACACCCATCCAAACTCTTTTAGCATTTCATGCCCGCTTCCAACCAGGGTGCTAGTTACTGCAGTTTATGATGCTGGGTTCTGATCTGGGCACCTGTCCACTGGAGAACCAGGCCAAGACCTATCAAAACTCACCAAGCAAGCCACCAAGTAATAATTTGAGATAAATGCTGAATCTCCAGGACCTTAAAAGATGTACAGATGTGAGGTATAATTTTATCAGGTTTGGGGTGGTGGGGCAAATGTGTCTGAACGACTGTTCTTGATTTAACAAGAAACCTTAAGTAAAATAAAAATGTTAAACTCGAGATGACACGTTCTATACTTCATTACATAAGAAATCCACAATATTAGCTATATAGGTGATGGGAAATAATGAGACAGTACAACAAGATCTTGAATCCTGGAGTACACGGTAAGGTATTTAACAGAGGCAGGGAAACCATTCATAAAACATAAAAACAGTTCCTGTGTCCCATGGAGGGAAAACAGTTTTGTGGAGATAAAGCAAGTGGTTTGGGACACCGGGAGGAGAGAAGACTCACAAGACACGCACCCCCCCCACCCCTTTATGTCTAGGTCACAGGAAAGCTGTGACCGTGGTACCCTCAGAAGGGAACTGGGGTGGGTGGGAAGATAGTCATCAGGACTTACAGCATTCCAACCCCCAACAACAAAAGGTGAAAGAATGCTGCATAATCCTACTCCTCAATGAAATGTTTGTGAAACATACACCAATACTGTTTATAATTTGTCAGTCACTTACTCCTTCCCTTCTTCATCGATGTCATCCACTTCATATCTGAAAAGAAACAGCACACATGTTCAGATGCTTACAAGCTTTACAGTATGTGATGAAGAAGCTGCAATGCACACTGTTCTCGTTAGGCAAGTACTGCCAGGGCAGCAAACTCTCACATGACATGTACACACTGCTGGATACCGGAGGGGGAGGGCAGGGCAACATACTCTCACGTGACATGTACACACTGCTGGATACTGGAGAGGGGGGGCAGGGCAACATACCTACGTGACATGTACACACTGCTGGGATACCGGAGGGCAGGGCACATACTTCATCAATGACATGACACACTGCTGGATACCGGAGGGGAGGGCAGGGCAACATACTCTCACGTGACATGTACACACTGCTGGATACTGGAAGGGGAGGGCAGGGCAACATACTCACGTGACATGTACACACTGCTGGATACTGGGGGGAGGGCAGGCAACATACTCTCATGTGACATGTACACACTGCTGGATACTGGAGGGGGAGGGCAGGGCAACATACTCTCACGTGACATGTACACACTGCTGGATACTGAGGGGAGGGCAGGTAAATATACTCTACGCCGGACATGTACACACTGCTGGATACCGAGGCAGGGCAACATACTCTCATGTGACACGCATACACTGCTGGATACTGGAGGGGAGGAGGCAACATACTCTCATGTGACATGTACACACTGCTGAATACTCGAGGGGAGGGACAGGCACATACCTCATGTGACATGTACACACAGCTGGATACTGAGGGAGGTAGGGCAACATACTCTCATGTGACATGTACACACTGCTGGATACTGGAGGGGGAGGGCAGGGCAACATACTCTCACGTGACATGTACACACTGCTGGATACCGGAGGGGGAGGGCAGGGCAACATACTCATGTGACATGTACACACTGCTGGATACTGGAGGGGGAAGGCAGGGCAACATACTCTCATGTGACATGTACACACTGCTGATACTGAGGGGAGGCAGGGCAACATACTCTCACGTGACATGTACACACTGCTGGATACTGGGGCAGGCAACATACTCTCATGTGACATGTACACACTGCTGGATACCGGAGGGGAGGGCAGGGCAAATATACTCTCATGTGACATGTACATACTGCTGGATACCAGAGGGGGGAGGGTGGCAGTGAGCATGTCAAACACTGATTGCATTGACTGGTTGAAAGATTAGACTCCAGAATTACTGAAGGGGGTGCAGATCTTTCTTTCTTTTTATATTGGTAGTGAATGCATGTCTGACCATGCACTGAACACCAGGAGTTCTAATGTAAACAAAAAATTGTCCTCTGGGAGGAGGAGAGCACACCACAGAGGCAAGGCAAATTTTATTTTAAGACGCCAAATCCCTGAGGCTCTGGGCACCTAACAAAAGCGTGAACAAGATAAAATGATTAAAATCAAGAATAGATATAAATCAGAATTCCAGTTGCAGTTACCTATAGTAATTAAAACCGTACAGGTAAGGCGCTCTGCTTTCTGTGCGACAGCACACGAGCAGCATGACATCTGCGTAAGCCCCTGCTAGCTGGCCAACAAAGGAGCAGCACTGGCGTCAGGTGTGAAGTAAGCCATTCCTTCACCCTACTGGCGAAAGAGAAGGCACAGCAACGGTGGCCCAACCTGTCAAGGCAAGGGATATGCGGTAATGAGGGGAGGGGGTTGGAGATCGGCATCGTCCCACTGATCTCGGCTACCCTGTAATTGGGACTTCAACATGCTCTCAATCTAGTTTACAGTAAATCACTCCGCTCTTAACAGTTCAAAACTGTCTCTGTGCGCCGACTCCAAAAAAAATGTCAAGCTGCATGCTCTGCCTTAATTGATACCGTGGATGGTACCTCCTTATCTTCAGTGTCCGAACAGAAATGTCTGAGCATCATCCTGAGAATTAGCTCAACCTTTCTTCTTGATCTAGACACCATTTCAAATCCCACAAGAAGCTGGTACTCTAATATGTGGGTGACTGCCTTATCCAGGGCATGGATAAATGCATGGTTATGCTTAATCCTTCCCCTTATTGGCCTTGGTAACAGTTTATGATGCTGTCCTGAAAGACCAGTTAATCAAACTAGATCCCTATTCAAAGCCCTGTGTAGGTTTATGCTCCTGCCCATGCCCTGAACAATTACTGCACGCCATATGCTGGCCTTCACCAACTGACAGACAAGTACAACACCTGTCTCTCACGGTTTTAAATACCGGCTCAACAAGCTCCCAAATTACTTGTGCCCCCTCCTCGCCACTGCTGCCCTGCCTGCACACCAACTTCATTCCCTCGGTGGTAACCAATTCCTTGTTCCAAGGCGCAAAATGAATTCTGGTCAACTTGCTTTTAGCTACAGACTTCCTTAGATGTGGAACACCATTACCTTGGGCAACAGCTCACCCTCCACATCGTTTGCTAACTGTTTCTACAAAGAAGCTGTGTCTCACTGCAACCGCATTCTGACTTGCTGGCTAAGTGTTGTGTTTACCTGCCCCTCACTGCTGATCAGTCTCGATCAATATTATATTATTGTCATTACCCAGACCTCTCTTATGGTTACGAGTGGTCTCACTTACATCCCTAGGGTATCAGAACCGCCTCCCCCACCTTCGTTCAGTCCCTCCTCACACCCTAAAACTGCATCGTGAAACCACTCTACAAACCGTAAGAGTGGTCTTTGGCGCAGTATTAACATACCACCGCTTGTAACACCTGCCTTAGAACTGTATGTTAATGTTGATCTTGTAACTTGAATGTTTAATGTTTCAATCCTATTGTACCCCTTCCTCCCAGGTCACACCGGGAGACCAGCGACTTGTCACTCAGTGTGCTTCCTGGTGAAACATTTCAATAAATAAATAAATAAATAAGACTAACATGGAAAGAGGCTCAATGGACCTAGACTTCTCTTGTCTGCTGTAGACAAGCCAGAGATCTCAGTTCTCCGCTTCTGACATCAATCTCCTTTTCACCAACAGATTGTGATGTCAGCCAGCGACAACAGATGGAGTCTAGGGCAGCGAGATCAGTTTTCATGTTAATGTGCACAGTTTAAAGGGAAAAGAAGCTGAACACATACAATAGATGAATAAGCTGAAACATAGAAACATGAAGTTGACTGCAGAATAAGGACATAGAGGCCCATCCAGTCTGCCATTTCTTTTCTACCTTATAAATGTATACGGCCTTTGCTCTATCAGTGACCTATCTATTCATAGTCATTTGTATTGCTCCCTTATGCCTATCCCATGCCTGTTTGAAGCCCTGCACTGTATTCATAGTCACCACTTCTTGTGGTAAGCCATTCCATGTATCTACCCACTTTCTGTGAAAAGAATTTCCTCATTCCCCTTAATCGGCCTCCTCTAATCTCATGTCTGTGTCCTCTTGTCCTGCTATTTTTCTTATATTTAAACATGTTAGACTCTTTCACCTTGTTTATGCCCTTAAGGTGTTTAAATGTCTCGATCATATCACCTCTCTCCTCCTTTGCTCAAGGGTATACATATTGAGCTCCGTTAATCTGTCCTCATATGTCTTCTGATCACAGTCCTGCACCATTTGGTGCCCTTCTCTGGACTGCCTCAATTTTGGGTTAATGTCCTTGTGAAGGTGTGGCCTCCAATACTGCCTGCGGTACTCCAGATGGGGCCTCACAACCAGTATCTTGTACAGAGGGATTATTACCTCCTCTTACGACTTGTGATACCCTACTAATACATCCTAACACCCCTAGCCTACCTACTGCTTAGAGGTCTGCTTGGATGATTTTAGGTCATCAGTGATGATGATGCCCAAGTCTCTTTCTTCCTTTGTGACTGCTAGCAACTCCCTCCCAGCCTATAAGTGGCTTCTAGGTTTCTCTTCCCATGTGCATGATTTTGCACTTCTTTGCATTAAATCCTAGTTGCCACTCTTCTGACCATTCTGCTAGTTTATCCAGATCTCTTCTCATTCTGCCCACCTCATCTGGATCATCTACTCTGTTGCAGATCTTGGTGTCATCTGCAAACAGACAAGCCTTACCTCTAGTCCATCTGCTGAGGTCACTAATGAAGATGTTGAATAGGACTGGCCCCAGGACTGATCCCTGAGGTACCCCACTTGTGACTTGCATCTCTTCTGACTGTATACCATTTACCACCACTCTCTGTTTTCTGCTCCAGTCAACCAGTTTGCCACAGTTGACCAACTTCCGCCACCCGAGCCTACCCTGACATTTATCAATCTTCTATGTGGAACAGGTCAAAAGCTTGCTGAAGTCAAGGTAGGCGACATCAACTGCTCCCCTTGGTCCACCACTCTGTTGCCCAGTCAAAGAAATCTATGAGATTAGTTTGACAGGACCTTCCTTTGTAAACCCATGCTGTCTTGGATCCTGTGCCCCTATGGATTCCAGGTGTTTGCACTATCCTTTCCTTAAGGAGTACTCCATAATCTTGCCCACTACTGAGGTAAGACTGACGGTCTGTAGTTCCCGCCTCCTCCCTGCTACCACTCTTGTGGAGTGGGATCACATGAGCCCTTCTCCAGTCTTCTGGGACCTCTCCTGTGCTCAGAGACTCACTAAACAATTCTGCTAATGGCTCTGCTAGTTCCTCCTTTAGCTCCTAAGTACCCTGGGATGTATGCCATCAGGTCCCATTGCCTTATCCACCTGAGCTTAGCAAGCTCTTGTGGACCCTTTCTTTTGTGAAGGGAGTAGTGCTCACACTTCCTCCCCTATGTCCATGATGTTGAGCTGTGGGCCCTGCCCTACCTTCTCTTCAGTAAATACTGAGCAAAAGTATCTATTTAGGATAGATGCCTTTACAGGGTCCTCCTCCTCACATGCTCCCTTTTCTCCATTAAGCTTAGCAATACTCCCTCTGGACTTTCTCCTTTCACTAATGTATCTATAGAAAGTCTTGTCACCTTCTTTTATATAAATATAAGCTGAATTTATCTAAAAATATTTTTGGGAGTTTTCCCTGTGGCAAGACCAAGTTTTCGCTTCAAAACCATAAAAGCAACAAGAAAAAATTACTCACCTTAGTAATGTTGTTTCTTCTAATGGAGTCTTGCTATATTATAGACATTAGCAGTTTGTTCCAGCTCTAGAACTGCCCCGGAGTGAAATGGTTAAAACCATTCCAAAATAGAATTTTGGCACGAGAGCAGCTCTATCTGTGTCATTTCAAACTTGAACTGTCAGATTCTTACCGGCCAACTCACTAAGGTCTGTTGTGAAGCTGTAACCACACTAGCCAAATAGCTACCTAAATAATAACAACCATTGATGGTCCCAACACCCAAGACTCAAGTCAGGGGACCAGAAATACCATAACTCTCTAATAATATGAAATGGAACATAGTATAATAAAACACACACGCCAGACACATACACATCTCCCAAAGTCCCAAAGGGACAAAATGTGCTAACAGGACATAAGAAGGCCTCACTGTCAGTGTCTCAGACCCACCAAGTAGAGTTCTGAGAGGGGTAGGTTGGGGGGGTTCTAATATAGTAAGACTCCATTAGAAGAAACAACATTACTAAGGAGTAATTTTTTTCAAACAACATGCAGTCTTGCTACATTATAGACATTAGTATAATACATAGCAGTACCACCATGGAGGAGGGGCAGAACCTACTTAGGAATAGGCTCTAAGAACAGTTGTAGCCAAACAGAGTATCTCCTGGCCTGACATCCAGGAGTAATGCTTAGTAAAAGTGTGTACCGTTTTCCAAGCAGCAGCCTGGCAAATCTCTAATAAAGGATATCTCTGGCAGCAGCTAGAGAGCGCAGCTGTACCTCTGGTGGGAATGAGCCCTCCAAACCGGGGGCTCTGCCCACTCTGATAACAAAGTTGGATACAAGAGACAATCCACCTGGCTATTGATCTCTCCAGTAGCAGTCTGCCTTTCCAACTTCACCATAGGTAAGGGAGAAAGTTGGAGGATTGAACCTGTGACCCTTTGAGTGCATCTATGTAATAACTAAGAGCTCTCTTAACATCAGGCTGTGCAGCCTCCTCTCCCGAAGAGAGTGATCAGTGAAAATACTGGAAGGGAGATAGATTGATTAAGATGGAAATCTGAAACCACCTTAGGCAAAACTTCCTATTAGTCCTAAGGACCACCTTATCCCTGTGGAAAGAAATAAGTCAGTCTCACTGACAAGGCTTGCAATTCACTGCGCGCCTGGCAGAAGTGATAGCCACTAGAAAACAGTTTTCCAAGTTAGGTACTTAAGCTCTGCAGAAGACAGAGGTTCAAAGGGGGTTGTATTAACTGGGCAATGCAAACATTAAGGTCCAAGCAGGGCCGGTTCCTTTAAAGGGAGGATTAGTATGGAGTAATCCTTAAAAAACTTGGAAAACACAGGATGAGAGGAAAGAGGATGGCTTTCCTGCTGACAAAAAAGCAAACACAGACTGCAAATGAACTCTCAGGGTAGCTGGTCTGAGACCAAGGAATTAAGATGCTACCATGTAATCTAACAAAATGGGCAATTCAGCAGATTCTGAAATCTTTTCCCAGCACACCAAATGGAAGAACCTTTTCCATTTAAGAACTATCAAAGTAGCCTAGTGGAAGGCTTTCAGAGCCTTTAGGATCTCAGAACACCCTAGAGAGGTGTAAATCATGAAACTCTAACTCCTCAAGAGCCAGGCCTTGAGGTTGGGGATTGAGGTCCGGATGCAAACCCTTCCCTGGGCACAAGTCAACAGATTGTGATTCCTGGGGAGGCATAGGGGAAGATGGACTGTCAGAGACAGAAGGATGGGTACCAGGCTGCCTGGCTAATCCGGGGCAATCAGAATCACCCTGCAAGGCTGAGATCTGATTTTACTAGCACTTTGAATAGGAGAGGAAAGGGGGGAAGCTAGATGAACTTCCTCCCAATCCAGAAGGGCATCCAGGGGAACTGAGCCCAGCACTGAGGCCCGTAACAGAACAGAGTGGAAGTCTGTGATTGTCTGGGGCTGCAAAAAGATCTATCTGAGGATGCCTCACCTGGCAAAACTATCCCTAGCACTTGAGGATCCAGGGACCATCTGTGATGGCCATGGAAATCCTGCTGAGGGCATCCGCTAGGACTGTTGTCCTTTCCTGGAAGATGAACTGCTATAGAGGAAGTGTTCAGGAATAGGCCAGAACCACAACTTCATTGCCTCGGTGCACAAGGCCGAGACCGAGTGCCCCGTTTGTTGATGTACCACATTGTTGTGGTGTTGTCTGTTCTGACTTGTATCACTTTATGGTGGACAGATGCAGAAAAAGCTTGAAAGGAGCTAAAAGACAGCTCTGAGTTCCAGCAAATTGATGTGAGACAGAGATTCCTGGGGGACCAAACTCCCTGGGTGGAAAGGTCGCATGTGGGCTCACCCAGAAGGGAAGCATCTGTAGTGAGAGTACGTCGAGAAGGGAATGAAGGGGCCCCCGCTCTTAATTGCTCTGATCCTGCCACCACTGGAGCTAGGATCAGGTTCGAGATCACTGGGACCAATTTGGAAGGGGTCTCTTCTCTGGGACAAAAGAGTTCTCAAGTGAAACTGAATGTCTCTCATCTGAAATCTGGCCCCTCGCACAACAGCTGTGGATGCAGCCATGTGCCCCAGGAGCTGCAGAAAGTGTCTTGCTGGTCGAGAGACCTGCAGAGTGAAGGAAGAGGCCAGAGCACCTACATTCCTTACCCTTTCTGGGGAAGAAAGGCTCTGGCTAGCTTTGTCCAATTCTACCCTATAAAGGTGAGTACCTGGACTGGTTCCAGAACCCGACTTTGGTAGGTTTAGTAGAAAACCCAGGGAGGTGAGAGCTGCTGGGAAGCCTGCAGGTGAGATTTACCTGTTCGAGGACAGCCTACAATGAGCCAGTCGTCTAGATAAGAAAAACAGCAATCCCTCTGCCTCCTTAAGTGGGCCACTGCCCACTGCTAGACACTTTATGAATACCTTGGAGCAGAGTAGTATGCCGAAGGGCATTGCTCTGAACTTTTGGTAATGACCTGAGGCAGTTCAATCTGAGGTACTTTCGATGGGATCTTCTGATTAGGACATGGAATAGGCATCCTTGAGGTCCAGGGAGGCTAAGCCAGTCCCTGGCCTTAGGGAAGGTAAAATCATTGCCAGAGTTACCATTTTTGAACTTTGGTTTCAAAGATGCTTGTTCAGATATCTGATCTAAATTGGCGCCATTCTCCTGTCTTTTTGGGGTAAGGAAGCTGGAATACAGACCCCTGCCCTGTTGCAGGGAGGAACCCTTTCACGTTCTGAGAGCTAACAGGGATGAGACTCTGTTTCCATAGTGTGAATCCTTGAAGCACTTGCAGGTAGAAAAAGTCTGCTTCTCAACTTTGGAAACTTTTGAAGCTGAGAACCAGACCCTGGCTTACTACTTCCAGAACCCACTTGTCTGAGGTTAAAAGTGCCCAATTCTGACTGGAAGTAAGCCAGCCTGCCCCCTACTGGGTACAGGAGAATCGCCCTGGGCACCCCATCAGGTGCCTGTTTCTCAGGAGCTTTAGGCTGGGGGGTGGGAGCAGGTCTGCTTACCTCGTCTGCCCTGCTCTCTGAAGAAGCCTCCCTGAGCATAGGCAGAGGAGGCCTGAGTCTGGTAGAAAGGTTTGAGAAAAGGCCTACTCACCTCTGGGGTATGCTTTTGAGGAGTGGCTTGCCGCTCCTTAGTCTGGGCACTCTTGTAAGTAGTCCTATATTCATCCATCTTCTTCTATGTAATTCTCTGTCTGCTCTCCAAACAGAGATTCTCCCACCTAGAGGAAATCTATAGCCTTAGTCTGGGTATCCTGTGACAAACTAATACACCTGAGCCAGGCCACCCACTAAAAGCTAGCAGATGTGGCTATGACCCTAGAGGAAACATCATTAATATCCACAGCAGCATGAAACTGAACCCAGAGGCTTCAATGCCATCCAGCAGCCACCTGTTCTAGTTCACTAGCCAGCTGGCCATGGGCCTGCTTGGCCAATTGCATAACAGTATCCCATCTAGATTTCTGATACCCAGCTACGCTTTGCCATAATTTGCTTGCCTGAGTCCCAGAGAGGCTGCCATATACTGTTTTTGCCATGGCATCAATCTTCCTGGAATCCTTGTCAGAAGGATGTGAAGCCAAGGAATATTAGCTTTATCACAGGCAGCAGCCTGAACTACCCCTAACATGACTGCATTGCTGAGAAAGGAATTCTGTATCAGGGCCTGACAATGTATACCTTCTGTCCATCTTTTATCTACAGGAGGCACAGAATTAGGAGCTTTTAAAATTTTGTTTGTTTCTAAAAGACTTATGTAAAGGAATAGACAATCTCCTAGACTCTGGAATATCCATCATTCCTACAAAATCAGGCTCCTCTTGCTCATCCACAGCCTCTTCTAAAGGAAGCTGGAGGGTTTCAGCAACTTTTTTATAAAACATAAAATGAGATGGGGACTCAGACAGCATAGGGGGAGATTCTAAAGGTCTGTCTGGGGAGATGTCCGTTCAACGGGCACACCCAGACCTTCCCAGCCACATTCATACTGTTCATAATCCTCCTCCTCCTCTGGTTCATAAAATTCCTCAATATCACAATCCTGAACCACTGGGACCGGACGAACCGACCTTTTACCAGATAGTGGTGGTTCGGACGGACCCTGAGACAGTGACTGGACAATTTGTATGGCTTTTGCTATCTCTGCAGCAGTTGGAGAAGGAATTTTGGACTCCAGACCTGCTGATTTTCTTGTTTTCTTTACTGGAATTGGTTCCTCAGAACCAGCTTTTCTTTTGCCCGAGGAAGTCTGGCCCTGGTCAGAGGGCAGTCCCTCTGGTTCGGCTGGCACCGAACCGGGCTGGCCATCCAGGTCAGCGGACTTTTTGGCCTCTCGTTCCCTGAGCCTGCCCAATCTTTTTTCCAGGGTGGCTGCAGGGAAATTCTTACATACCTGGCAGTCTGACTGGAGGTGGTCAAACCCAGACAATAAACACATGTGGTGTGTGGGTCAGCCTTGGCAAAGACTTCCCACAAACATCACAGTGTTGAAACCAGTGGGCCCGTTTTCTTTTGGGTTTCTCAGACATAATGCCAGCCTAACCAAAACTTGCCCTTTAACGGGCAGTGCCAGGCAAGACACCTTATCGGTTCCAACCGTGTCACGGTGTATTGGAAAAAACGTAATAAACCGGCTTTTTAGAACCGATAAGAACCGGGAACCGCACTCTAAAATAGTAACTTTTAGTTTTAAATGAGTTTAAACTCACTGATCGGTTCAAAACCGAACGATAACTTCAAGTTCCACACAGACAAAACCTTCATTTACTTACGGTTACCACAGATGAGCTTGAACCGAACGGTTTTATGTTTAAATAAACTATTCTCGGCTAAATCCAACCGAGAAAACACTTTTAAACCGAGAAATTAACCGAGCAGAAGGAGAAATTCCAGAGCGACTGTTCACTGAGGCGGAGTAAAGAATCTGACAGTTCAAGTTTGAAATGACACAGATAGAGTTGCTCTCGTGCCAAAATTCTATTTTGGAATGGTTTTAACCATTTCACTCCGGGGCAGTTCTAGAGCTGGAACAAACTGCTAATGTCTATAATATAGCAAGACTTCATGTTGTTTGAAAGTACAGAAAGAACTATGGAAACCAAATGTAAATAAACCAGCAGGATTGGACGATGCAGAAGTCAAGTTCCGAAAGACAGCAGCAATCTACATATACCCAGTCCTGATAAAAACCTCTTTAACTGAAGCCTAATGGACGGGTCCTTCCCAGAGACCTGAAACATGCCAAAGTGGTCCCTATCTACAAGAGAGGGGGACCAAACACTCTCATACTACAGAACCATAGCTCTACTATACATCGTCTCGAAACTACTAGAAAAGCTAGCATGTAAATAACTATCCACACACCTAGAAGCACACAACCTTCTTACAATCTACCAGCCACGCTTCAGGGTGGGTAGGTCCATGTCACTGCCTAGCAGGCATCGATGAACAAAGGCAAACTATTGGTGCACTGTACATGGATATCTTAAAGGCACCGATGGTGGACCACAAAACCTTCTAGGAAAACTGGAGAAAAGAGAGCAGCACCAGAAGAAGCTTTCTGGTTCACCTCTGCCTAATAAACTGCAGGCAACCAGTGGCTATGAATAACATCCCATCAGACAGGGGTTCCTACAGGGATTGAAAGTGGCCCTCTATTATTCCTAGTCCACATCACTGACATTCAGGGACACGATAACACTCCACAATAAAACTATACATGGACGACACAGTACTCACAGCAAGGTGGAAAGAAAACTTCAACTGGATTTTGATATTCTTCAAACATGGTTTGCCACCACAAAGATGTTTCTCACTGGGGGCGAACTCAGTCTATGGTCTTCTATGAAAAATAAATAGAGAGGATTGTTTATGAGCAACCACACACAACAAGGCTGTGTTTGAACCAAGAAGTTTCCACTGCAACAAGAGAGACCTAGAGTGCAAGAGGAGAGATCTTTTGTTACCATGGAAATCTCAAGATTCAAACTCAGCCTTGTACGTGTATGGTTTCATATACACAATCTTTTATACAGTATGGGCAACTGTATAATTAAAAATTAACTGACCCGCTGCTGCCATCGGCTCTCTCTCAGCACTGTCAAGGTGACAGCCTTGGCTGGAACACTGAACCGCGAGGAAAGTGTTCCAGTCTGTTGTGCTGCAAAGTGACGTTAGTGCAGAACAAACATTGCGACGCTGCCACTCAAGCACAAGGGAATTCTAGTTATCAAACGCCATACATAACGCTCTCCCACACTATTTAAAGACACTTGCGAGCTAAAAACACAACTCCTAGATGGGTCCACTATCAAAACAAAGGACTACAAATACCTGGGAGAAGACACAGACAACACCTTAAGTTTCAAGAAACATATTAAATACACTATCAAAAAGTAAATGCCAGACTGGGAGCCTCCACCAAAATGCCTACCGATTACAAAAAGGCAAGATTGAGCCTTGCTGCCCAGCTACTGCTGCCTGGTCTGGAATGTGGAAGCATAGCCTACCAGCAGGTAAGTAACCAGCTGCAGGAAAAACTGGACACAATACATCACAAAACAGCAAGACTCATCCCTAGATCACCATATGGCACCCACCACTGCGCAATGCTCAACTGGGATTCCTTCTAAGAAGAGAGATGTCCAGGGCACTCACCGTCCACAAAATCAGCAAGGGCATGATTACTAGATATCAGGGGCCAGCAAACAAGTTCACAAATCACACCTACAGCATGCAAGATGTCAAAAACAGAGGCCACCATACAATCAAAGTCCAAATAAGCTATGGAAACATGAGCTTGGATTACCTCATTGCCAAGACATGGAATTCCTGTCCCCTAAAATGCAGAGGGAGTAACCTCGGCTGAATTTAGAGCTACTCTACAGTCGGAACTCACTGCGACCAAACTGATGGTACGGCCTCCCCTCAAGGACAAAACCCCTCCTAACATCACTGGTACCCAACTAAAACACTAATTGCAAATACTATTTACATTACCATTGTAAACTGCTTTAACTAATGTATGTTATATGCTTATACTGTCAATGTCAGTACTGTAACATACTATACCGCAGCACAGGACAACTCAAAGTAGGATCCTAGCCTCTCAACAAAATAGAAAAAATACATTTTTGTAATACTTCTACTTAAAGCAGCAGTACTACAAAAAAAAAAATTGCACTTTTTGACAGTTTATTCCCACAATGCCCCTGCTAATCATATACCTGGTACTCTTTTCTGCCGGACTGTACTATCGCCAGTAATTTGCTCAGTTATTCTCTGATTTTGTTTAAATTTCTGCCACTAAGCATGTTGCACTGAAACTCCCTCTGCTGGCAACTGCACATGTGAATGACTTGCAGGGGCATCAGGAATGGTCAACAGAGGGTCCCTCTGCTGTTGTCCAAAGACGTGATGTGACCTGTAGAAAAGCAGGGCTGAAAATTAGTCAGCCGCCATATCTGTTGTAGTGCTACAACAATTCAAGTAAATTGCAAATATCTAAACAACTAAAGATGACTGGAAAAAAACATTTACAGGTATGGAAACTGGAACTTTGGCCGCATGCTTACAGCCAAAAAACAGAATTTTGACAGCTCATGTCCTGATTTCGTAGTACTGCTGCTTTAAGGACGCAGAGCCGTTTAAGCCCCATTTAGTCACATGGCAAATACAGCCCAGGTAAATGCAGTGCACGATCCTTAAAGGATGAGAAACACCAGAACACAGGGCATGCTATGAAGCTGGTGTGTGTGTGTGTGTGGGGGAAGAAGAGATGGAGGAAATACAACTTCACAGCAGGGTGGCTGATGCCCTGGAACAGCCACCAGAAGAGGGGTGTGGCGATTTGCTAGGTGGGGACTGTAACCAAGCGTGAATAAGTGAACGGGTGTAATAAACAGACATAAGGGAGGAGGAAGGGTTGCTGATGACCAAGTAGTGTCCAGGGTGTAGTAATATGCAGAGAAAGTACAGCAGACTGGATGGGCCTACCGGTCCTTTTCTGTCAACAATTCAATGCTTCTGTGATTCCCCACGCTGCCCATGCCAATGTGCCAAAACCCAGTTCTTGTGGGCCTACCTATAGGGGGGTCAGAAGGATGTATTAGGGATGTACAGATTCCATAACTTTCCAGTTCTTAGCCTCTCATACCAGACTGCCCACAAGGGATTCAGTTCTGTTGATGGTTTTAGGATGCAGACACCTGCCCACTAGGAACGGGACAAAGACTCACAACAGCTCTTTCACAAATGCCACTAAACTACCCTCAGATGACAATTTTGGCCACTGCTGACTAGGACCAATGACCTACAGGTGAAAGTTTGCAACACACTTCCTTCGTAATTTTCTTTCATGCTGTTAACACTATCAACAGATTTTCTCCACACAGTTTCACAAAGCCAACTGTCCTCCAGATCTCCTTCAGAGGCGGTCGTCAGGTGACACAGCTCTGCTTCTTGCTTACTTGTTAGATGCATGGCTATAGCTGACCACCTCTGCTAGGATCCACTGCTCGTCCCCATCGACCGCCTTCACCCGAGCTGCCACCTTGTCTCCAGGCTTGGCCACATAGTCGCTCGATGCAGGAATAGCGCCACAGAGTGGAGGAGGTCTGCATTGGACACGGAATAAAAACACACACACTTAAGAATAGCAGCTCAGGTTACTGTAAAAATGCAAGGTAACTGGCAAGTGTTTCTAAGTGGCAGTGCAGTTAAATTTGTTTGTGGGTGTTGAAAACAAAAGGGGTGCGGGACTTTCGGAAGATGAACTGACTAAAGAAGTTTTTACATTACATGGTCTATGCACCAAAATGCTTTTGATTCATGCACTTGTAAACGTTAAAAAAAAAAACTTCAAAAAAAAAAAAAAGCTGCTTCTGGGTGGGGAGATGTCGTCTGGCAGCACAGCTATGCTCTTGCATGACCATGCATGCCTAGGAGTCCTTGCAGGCACCATCTCGAAAGAAGGATGAAAAATGTGAAGGAAAAATCATCAATTGGGCGAGGCATGAGACTGACAAACACAGGTCTTGTCCACCTGACTGCAGCTGCCTCTCCACACATGATGGAAGTGCAGGGAGTTCCCCTGACCCCAACAGAATCCCCCGCATTGGGCAAATGCACACCAGACTGCTTCTGCCTCTCCACACATGATGGAAGTCTGGGGAGTTCCTCTGGCCCCAACAGACTTCCCCCATAAAGGGCAAATGCAGGCCATGCACACCTGACTGCTGCTGCCTCTCCACACATGATTAAAGACTGGGGGAGTTCCCCCAGCCCCAACAGACTCCCCCATAAAGGGCAAATGCAGGTCCCGGACACCTGACTGCTGCTGCCTCTACACACATTATGGAAGTCTGGGGAGTTCCCTGGCCGCAACAGAATCCCCCCACAAAGGTGTAAGGTGTTTAGGAGGCAATATAGTGCAGTGGTCTAAGGCTCTGAGCTGCAAATCTGGTGACATCCAGCAGACCAGACCTGGGTTTGAATCCCACAGCTTCCACTTGCATACTGTGTGACCCTGAGCAAGTCACTTAACCTCCTTGTGCTCCCAGGTCGCTCCTGTAAAAAGCTTTCAGCTTAGTGTGTTATACCTGGTTAAACAACTAAAATAAAAATAAATAAATAAATAAAGGTTTCTGTAGACCCCTTGGGAAACGGGTAAGAGGCAGAGAAGTGGGGCACAAAAATGGGCAAAAACAAGACTCGCCATCCAAGCAACCCAGCACCCAGGGTTCACCTTGAAAGGGTAGAACTAGAGAGTGACACCTGCTGCAAGAACCATAAAGTGCTACAGGACTCGACTGTAATCAAATGACGATAACGGGCATGGTATATGTTTCAAGCACCCTTCAGTTCACTTTTTAGCTATATCTGTCCACTCTTGTGGCACTTGCTGCCTCCTTCTCTGCAGTCTTTCAATACAAAGTTTCCACCAATGAAAGCTGTGTCACAAGGGTTTATAAATGAATTACCACACTGCTTGGGGTTCGCATGAAGTGTTACCATTTTTATTTCTTCCAATGTACACTTATTTTTTTATTTTACAGATGACACAACTCTTAACTTGCTAAAATTCACCCTTACACTTCTCACTTCATTAGACATTCCTGTATCTTGGTCCGCCTGAGACAGGCAACACTCTGAACTGCAGACTAACTGGGTGGAGGAGTTAAATGCACCCCCGCCCCAAATGAAATGGACAGAGCAACTGATCTAGCCTGTCATGTCACTCCCAAATTACTTTATGAAGTGTTACTTTGATGAAAGTGGAGCATCTTACTTTTCTCCAGGTTTTCCGATCCAGAGAGGCAGTGTCATTGCCGACTGCTGGAGGAGGGTCATCAGGACACCCCGCGCATCGCCTTCCGAGGGGCTCAGAGTCATTGTACAGTCCTGCAATCTTAGCAGCTGGGAAGAGAAAACAAACATGATGTCACCATAGTTTCAAGAGCACCAATGCAAACTGACAGACTGTTGAACATAATGGTGTGGCAGTGGGAGTTACATGATGCAATGCATCACCTGGGGTTATTGCACAGGGTCATACAAAACTGCCCATATCAGCTTCATCTGGCCACCGCTCTACTCCGCTGCCTCGCCTGCACTTGAGAGGGCCCTCTACCTTTGCCCTGCGGTGGGGCTTATGAGCAGGATGCCCTCTAGTGTCCGAATCCAGTCGAAGGGGACACCCCTGTGCTCGTCCCAACTGGCAGCGTGGTGCCCAAGCATAAAAAAGGTGCAATCCTGCCAGGTTGGGAACTCATCACTTTTTCTTCCTTCCTGAGAAGTGAACACAAACATGCTTCTGTAGCACGCGACAGGCGTGCATGTAAATATCTATGCAACACAGAATTTGATGGCAGAAAAACACTGCTTAGCCCACCTAGTCTGTCCATGTGTTCCCTATCTATTCTGTCTGTCTCTGCAGATCCCATCTGGCCTCTGTCAACCCTCCCACTTCCCTGCGTTCTGACTAATACATCCCCAAGTCTATCCCACGCAGGCTTGAAGCCCGAACTATTCTAGTTTCCAACACTTCTGCTCGCAATCTATTCCAGGCTTCCACTACCCTTTCAGTCAGGAAATACTTTCTCACATCACTCCTGAATTTTCCCCTCACCAACATCATTGTATGTCCCCTGATCCTTGTTCTCATCTGAAAGACAACTGATGCCTTTGCAATATCTGTGGGTCTCCATCATATCCCTCCCTCCCTCCCTCCTCTCTCCTAGGATATACACCGAGATCCGCCAAGCTCTCTGTACAGCTTGATGCAACTGTGCACCATTTCAGCTGCCCTCCTCTGACCACCTCTACTCTGCCCATGTCCTTTCTGACATACAGTCTCTAAAACTGAACACAGTACTCTATGTACGGCTACACCAGCGAGCGGTATAATGATACCACCACCTCCCTCCTCATGCTGGAGATGCTCCTCCCTATGCAACCCAGCATTTCACCAGCTTTACCCACTGCCTTGTCACACCACCCTGCCACCTTGAGGTCCTCAGACAGAATAACCCAAGGTCCCTTTCCTGCCTAGTGACTGTAAGTACCCCCCAAAAAATCATATACTCAGCAAAGAGGTTTCTACGTCCTAGGTGCATTGTTTTGCACTTTTTGGCACTGAACCCCAACAGCTGTTTTTGACCATTCCTCAAGTTTTCAAAAATCCCCGTGCATTTCTTCCACCCCTTCCTAAGTGTTCACCTTATTGCAGATTTTGATATCATCTACAAAACCGCATCCCCTATAGATACTGAAGAGGACTGGTCCCAATACTGAGCCCTGTGGTACCCACTGGTCACCCTCCCATCCTGAGAATGAGTGTCACTCACCACCACCCTGTGTCCCATACCCTTTATCCAGTTTCGAACCCAGTTTACACTATGGATCCTACTCCTAGGCTGGGCAACCTCCCAGTCAGCATTCTATGCAGCACCGTGCCAAACGTCTTGCTAGAAAGTTTACACAGGCTCAGCCCATCGCTTTCCCTATCGATTTTTCTGGTCACTCAGTCAAACAAATCTATCAGATTTGTATGGCATGCCCCACCTGATGAATCTGTGTTGTCCTTGGTCTTGTAGCCAACTGGGCTCAACATACTCCCATCGCCCTTTCTTCAGTAGTGTTTTTTTTTTATTTAATATTTATTACGTAGACTTTATGGTTACTTCAGTAAATTATTTAAAAGGTCATTGTTACACTCATTGGCATTGGAGTGTTTTCCTTTGAAATCAGATATATACTGGTAAAATAAATTAATTCCTTAGGTCCATATATAGTACTTCTTTGTAAATAGACATTTTCACAAACTGCATAGTAGATAAGTAAGCAAGACAATACAGGCACAGCAATTCTTAATATATGTACCTCCAGTTCCCCCTCCAGTCCGACAGAAGCGGTCCTCTCCTCCCTAAACACCCTCCTACTCCTCATGGTACACATGCATTATCTACATTGAGCATGTACCATACCCACTGTTGCCATCGTGTGGGGAAAGTCAGGACTGCATCCAATAAGTCTGCAGCTAGCCTCTCAAGCTGATCTATAGAGAGTACGATCTGACGCCACTCTGACACCGTGGGGATGCCCAACTTCATCCATCTTTTCGATACAGCTTTCTTCACTGCCAGTAACAAAATTGGCAACGTTTTATGCCATGGAGGGGAATGTTGGAGTAAGATCGTTAATAGGACCACATGCTCAGTAAGTTCAACAGTGTCACCTAAAACATTCCCCAACCTCCTGTATTAAACACCAGAACGAGGTAAGCTGGGGCAGGACCAAAACACATGTGATAAGTCAGCATATCGACATCCGCATTTCTTCCAGCAGTAACCATACTGAGATGGAAAATATTTGGTGAGGGTTGCTGGTGCCTAAAAAAAATCAGCTGCGGCATCTCCAAACAAACTCTCGCCATGGTACCAGGGAAGTGACTAACTGCTTGGAGTGCCGAACTGAGCCATTCATCCTGAGAGATTTGGGATCCCATATCTCCATTCCTGCTTTCCAAGATTGAAAAGGTGGTGTGTCGCCCACATTACCCCGCATAATTTTATAAATGTGCCCTATTTAATATGTGCCTATATACATACATACATACACACACATATATATGTACATATACATACATACATACATACACACACACATATTTTATATATATATGTACATATACATACATACACACATATATAGATATATAGCCTGGGAGTGGGTCCCAAGGTGGTAGCCTGGGTAAAACATTGGCTGAACAACAGGACACAGAAGGTAATTGTAAATGGCGTTCACTCTGAAGAAAGAGGGGTTCCTAGTGGGGTACCGCAGAGTTCAGTATTGGGTCCAGTCCTTTATAATGTCTTTAAAAGTGACATTGCAGAGGGACTGGAAGGAAAAGTATGCCTCTTTGCAGATGACACAAAGATCTGCAACAGGGTTGATACACAATGAGGCGTGGAAAGGATGAGAAGGGACTTGGCAAGGTTGGAGGAATGGTCAGAAGTATGGCAGCTTGGATTCAATGCAAAGTAATGCACCTGGGAAACAAAAACCCAGGGGAAGATTACACAATGGGGAAGGGGTGTAGTAACAACAACAAAAATGGAAAGATACCTAGGGGTAATCATATCAGATGACCTTAAGGTTGGCAAGCAATGCGAGAAGGCAGTAGGGAGGGCTGGGGGGATACTGTGATGTATAGGGAGAGGTAGCACCAGCAGAAAACAGGAAATTGTTATCCCCCTGTACAGACAGTTGGTGAGACTCATCTGGAGTACTGCGTCCAGTTCTGGAGACCCAATCTCCGCAAGGACATAGACAGGGTGGAGGCAGTTCAGAGGAGGGCAACTAAGAAACCATACGAGGAGAGACTATAGCAGCTTAATATGTATACCCTGAGGAAAGGAGGGAGAGGGGGGACATGATAGAAACGTTTAAGTACCTCAGTGGAATCAACAAAGTCCAAGAGAGCAGCATCTTCCAGAAAAAGAGATGTGCAAGAACAAGGGGACACAATCTGAAGATAGAGAGGGGACTGCTCAGGGACAATGTGAGGAAGTATTTTTTCACAGAGAGGGTGGTGGATACATGGAACAGCCTTCCTGAGGAGGTTGTGGGGTCTAAAACTGTGGGAGAATTCAAGAATGCATGGGACATACATAAGGCAATTTTTGTGGGGGTTAGGAAGAAATAGGTTGTTGGTTAAATAGGGTCTGCAGCTTATCCTCTAGATAGGGAAATGGGCAGACTAGGTGGGCCAAGCGGTCCTTATCTTCCATCAAAGTCTATGTTTCTATGTTACATATACACACACACACACACACACACACACACACACACACACACACAGACATATGTTTCACTACTTTCAGTAGTGTTTGTCAATTTTCCTACCACTGCAGTGAGACTGACTGGCCTGTAGTTGCTAACTTCCTCCCTGCTGCTGCTCGTATGCAGAGGGTCAGCACCCCTTCTCCAGTCCTCTGGAAACACTCCTGTTTCTAGCGAGTTGTTGAACACGGCTGTGAACTGAGCAGCCAGAACCTCATTAAGCTCCTTTAGTACCCCATGGATGGATCCCATTTCGGTTCCATAGCCTTGTCTGTCTTCAGGGCTGCAAGTCCTTTCTGAAAATGGACCCGTTTCCACCCCCAACCCACCCTATTCCTGCTTCTCCCTAGTGGTTCATCCCCTCCACCCTCCCCTGGGAAGACTGAGAAGTACCACCTGTTTAAAATGTCAGTTTTTTCTTGGTCTCATTCTACACAATCACCCCCCCAATCAAATACTTACCATCCCAACCCTCGTTTCCTCTCTCACTTATGTATCAAAAAGTCTTATCTCTCAGGGACCCTTTGGTGATCCTTTCCTCTGTCAATGACTTTGCTCCTCTCACTGTCTTGCCTGCTTTCTTCTGCTTTTCTAGCTATACCTCCCTGTCTTCCTCTCTCTGCGTTTCCTTACACTGTACCTCTTGAATGCAATCCTTTTTTCCCCCTTTTACCACCCTTCCTACTTCTTTGGAAAACCATAATAGTCACCTTTTCCTTCTGCTTTTGCTTCCTTACTTCACACAGAGGCTGGCTGCTTTAGCTATGTCCTCCCTTTTTCTTATTTTTATTTGTAGGTCTCATCCTAAGGACCGCACACCCTGACAGTACAGCCTCCCCCTAGTACTCCCCTCAGGTACCAGTACTAATGGTATGAGCCCAATCCTGGTGTGGAACTAGAACCCGTGACCTTTTGGCCCAGAGGCGGATGTGCTATTACCTCAGCCAGGCTGACAGCCCTCTGGTGGCTCTGATGCAAACTTAATTTTCAGTGGCAGGAGTAAAACTACTGTATGTGGAGCAGTCTGCATGTAACCTTGTGTGAAACAACTAAAATGGGGTAATCTTTTATGCGATTCCTGGCAAAAATGTTCAGACTTCAATGGATGTTCAATACATTGCTTACCTATAAAAGTTTAACATGGTCAGTAGCACATTACACGCAGAGTCCGCAAATCCACTTTCGAAAGGAGCCTACCACCAATTGGTGACCTACCTATACGGCGCTCATCCAACAGAGACTTGATCTCGGCAATCTTATCCAGGGCTTTAGAATGCTGTAAAGGAAGTCACGAAATCAGAATTAAAAGGGTGGGGAATTCTAATTTGACAACTTATAAAAACAGTTGGACTGGGAAAGGAAGACAGTTTAATGGTTTCTTAATACTACCTTTGATTGAGGGAGGAGGGATAACATGACACAGAGGGACTGGTCAATACTCACTTGCATTCCGCTTCATGGCCAGCCTTTGCAGTTGTATACAGACCCCTGAGCTTTGTCCGATAATATGGAGAAACTGCAAGACAGGGGCACGGGTGTTAATAAGCAACATATAAACAGAAATTCATCAAATTTAAATAGTAACCCCCCCCCCAATAAATGCACATGTGTGGTTTATATCAAGATGGCTGCTGACTAGGCCATATGCAATAGCCTCCAAAGATGGCACACACTAAGCTTGTGCAGTCTAGCGGTGCAAGAACCCACCAGATTGCACACTCCCTCACAGTGACTGAACCTCAAACCGACACTCCTCACCCTAAGACCCCAGCACCTACGCTCAGATGTCTCTTTGGGGTTTGATGGAAACGACTTGCATCACCAGGCACCAGAGGCAAGTGTGGGCTATAGCAGCCATGCCAGGCAGCTGAAGAGGAATCCAAATTGGGGAAAAAAAAAAACACACACAACAGCAAAGGCTAAATCCACTCAACAAGGAAGAGTCCCTGCAGAGAAGGGACCTGTGCACGGGGGTGGGGTGGGAATTGTTTAACCAGAAAAGGCGCATAAGCTGGAGCATGTTTCCAGGTGTGAAATGGGAGCACAAGAAGTTAAGTGACTTGCTCAAGGTCACACAGTATGCAAGTGAAGGCTGATGGTATTCAAACCCAGGTTTGCAGCTCAGTGCCCTCAACCCCTACGCTATACTCCCTCTTGCACCGTCCTGCACTAGCTAAGACAGACTGAAATAGAGGGTGTACGGAAAGAGGCAGGCCCCAAGATTCTCTCAGACTGGTACAATCTGTCTTAGTTAGCAGAAGATGACAGCCCACACCAACTGCCTGCCTCTAGGACCAACACACAAT
This sequence comes from Neoceratodus forsteri, assembly GCA_016271365.2. Classification (NCBI taxonomy): domain Eukaryota; kingdom Metazoa; phylum Chordata; order Ceratodontiformes; family Ceratodontidae; genus Neoceratodus; species Neoceratodus forsteri. The sequence goes on from JADMNL010000026.1 coordinate 292,336,541, forward strand.
CCCCCTTTTTGGTTCCCCTGTCCCCCACCCAGATGTTGGGCTGGCCCAACTGCACTCTTCTCCAACTGGGAGGGTGGGCAAGCAGCTGCCTTCACTGTCAAAGCCTGTGCCGCTCTGAGGTCAGCCACAGGAGGTACATGAATGCAGGGTGGCCCACTACTACCCTCCTATGACCTGCACGTAAACCCTGATCTAGCAGGTGGCACTACAAAGTGCTTCAGCCAAGCCACTGAGCCTGCCCTCAAATACAGAGAGAGATGTATCTAAATCCCATTAGAATACAGTGATTCACATACATCTCTACTGTGGAAGGGTACCATGAGTCATGTACAATTCTACTGTGGGAAGGTACCATGATTCACATACATCTCTGTTGTGGGAGGATACAATGATGCATGTACATCTCTACTGTGGGAGGGTACAAGGATTCGTGTACATCTCTACTATGGGAGGGTACAGTGATTCCCATATGTCTACTGTAGCAGGGTATCATAATTAGTGTGTACTCTACTGTGGAAGGGTACTGAGATTCAGGCATATCTCTACTGTGGGAGGGTAACACAATCTATGTACATCTCTGCTTTGGGAGGGTACCTTGATTTACTTACACCTCTACTATGGGATGGTAAAATGATTCATGTACGTCTCTACTGTGGGAGGGCACCATGCTTCACATACATCTCTACTAAGGGACAGTACCTTGATTTACGTACCTCTCTACAGTGGGAGGGTACTGTGATTCATGTACATCTCTACAGCGAGAGAGTATTGTGATTCACATACTTAAGGAAAAGGGTGGTAGAATATCTAGAGGAGCATGGTCTCCCAGGATGCGAGGCAGCACGGTTCACGGGGGCGGAAATCATGTCAAGCAGAGTCAGACTGACTTTTCTGACTGGGTCACTAAGACAGTAGACAGGGGCCAAGCGGTAGACATCCTCTATCTGGATTTCAGCAAGGCTTTTGGCTCTGTGCCCCATAAAAGGTTGACCAGGAAGTTGGCAGACTTCGGGGTTATGGTTAAGATGTCCAGATGGGTGGAAAAACTGGCTGAGGGACAGAAGCCAGAGGGTGGTTGTGGGGGAAAGTTATCTGGCACCAGAGAGATCACCAGTGGGATCTCGCCCAGCTCAGTGCTGGGACCAGTGTTGTTCAATGTCTTTGTCAATAACACTGGAGATGGCATTACAGGCAAATGTACCTGTTCACGGACAACACCAAGCTCTGTGGGAGAGTGGACACAACTCATGGGATGCAGGACCTACAAGATGATCTAGAAGAGCTGGGCAGGTGGTCCGGGATCTTGCAGCTTGGCTTCAATGCCAAACAGCTACTAGAGGGAGTAATATTTTGGATCTGGTAATCCATGATAAAATTTTTTAGATCCATCCTCCCATTGGCAATAGTGATCACAAAGCCCTTCGTTTTTTTATTAGAACAATCTTTAACCACCGCTCATAATTCCACTAAAATGTATTTATATGAAAAACCAGACATCATTTGTATGAAGGTTCAGTTAAATAAAATAAACTAGATGGATATTCTTTCTACGGAGAGCCGGGGACGACGGACATGGGAGGGTCCGGCGTCGGCTTGTCCGCTGTGCGGACGTTGGGCAAACTGACGTCCGACTTATCAGCAGGATCCGGGCGGGCACCGAAAGAGCCGGCGTCTGACTTAACGGACCCTTCGCCAGAGGCAGGCCACGATGAAGGGGTGGTCTGGTCGGGCGGAATAGGGGCTCTGTGCCGCCTCTCAAAGTGGGTCGGGCAACTTACTAACCTTCTCCGTGCGGGAGGAGGAGCCGTGTCCAGCTTACCAGAGCCGCTACACCAGCAGGCCGCACTAGTATGGCTTTACTGGCAGCGGAGGCTTCCAAAAGCCGGAGGCGCGAAGGGGTCTGAAGCGCGAGCCAGAAGGGGCGGGCCGACACCACCTCATTCTCCGGGGGGGCGTTCATTGCAACACGGCGACTCCCGAAGGTGACGCGGTGGATGAGGAGCCCTTATCCTGGTGCTTCTTGTCTTTTTTTTCCTTCGATGGCCTTCTAGGGAAGTAGATGCCTGATGGAGCTTTTCAACTCTTTTTACATGGAGCTCATTTTCTTTTTTAAAATATGGGCCTCCAGGGATGATGGTGGCGGAGGATACCCTTAAAGACCCATATAGTAGGAGTAAGGGTGAAATCCAGAGTAGAACTGGCCCAGATTACTCCAATCTGGAGTGGACCCCCCACCCAAGTAGGGATCCCCGGATACTCAAAAGTGTACTGTAGGACAGTTCAGGGTCTATTATAAGTTCCCGATGTCAGACCTGGAGGAACCCACGCCGGACCCGCCTTAGTATAGATAGGGGAGGGTCCAGCATCGGGACAGCCCACGCCAGAGGCACCGACGCTGTAACCGGCAGTACCCGGATCCGCATCGGAGGGGCTGGCGCGCACCAGACAATGGGCTCTGAGCGCTGGAACCGGTCAGGCGCCTGGGCCAAAGGCAAAGGTGCAGGCGGATGGCTGATCCCGGTTGAGGAGGCGGTCGTTGGGGAACTGGGTTGCAGGGGTGCCAGAAGCCCACCGGAAGGTGGAGGAGGGCCCCAGAGCAAGGCCATGAAGGACGCCTCATCTGAGACCCCAGCAGGGAACCTCCCTCATAGACAGGGTTGGCGGGTCTCTGGATCCATCGCCGACGATCCGACAAAGAGTGAGAGGACGCGGCGAGAGGAGAGGAGCTTTCCTCAGGTCCTGCCTGACGCCAGGTGAGGCCCGCTGGGCCCACGGGGAACCGAGCCCGCGCAGGTCGCCAGAGATGGAGGACTCATCAGGCGGAGTCAGGCGGTCAGGGAGTACTCACCGCCGACTTATCGACCGGAGCCAGGCGGCTGCCCCCAGCTGGGGAAGCAGACTTACCGGTCGCCGGAGAAACCAGCAGTCGACTTGTCTGCTGTTGCATTGCGGTCGCCGGAGGAGCCGACGGCCGACATCCGCCTTACCTACTGGTTTGCAGGGCGGTGACTGGGCCTTGCTGGTCGAGGGTCTGGCGTAGGCCGCAGAGCGAGCCCGCTCCCTAGACTTCTCCTTATGTTTTTTCCAAGGGGATGATTTTTCGGACGAGTCCCCAAGACAATTCATCTTCTTTTCCAGAGAAGCCAAACAGACCTTCAATAGGTGGGCCTCCAAAGCCTGATGTCTCCTCTTTTTCATGGCCTGATTGAAAGACTGGCACTCAGGGCACTCAGGCCTAGGCAGAGAATGCACCGTTGGTGACCATCTTTGTGCAGGATCTGCATGCCACATGACAAGCACTTCTTCTTAGGAGAAGACATTAAGGTGAAGAACATGATTTGAATGAAAAAATTTGGGAGGGAAAACCGCCGAGAAAGAACTTTCAACGATCACTAATGGAAGTCACCAATGTGACTGACACAAGGCGACGGCAGGAAAGAACTGGGAGGGCGAGAGTGGGGACCGCCCACTATATACAGTCACGCTGATGTCGGTCACGTGATGTCAGGTCCGTGGTCCCCTGTCAGGTATTGCTAGAAAAGTCTGCCGTGCGGCCCGAAGCCAGGTGGCACCAGCCCTATATGTGATGACCTACTGAAGGAACCCTCTCGAAGTAAGATCTGGTCTTCCATCACAAACGTGGCTGCTACCGTTACACTGTAAAAACCTTCAACTGGGCCCTAAAAATAAAACTAATTAAATGTTGTTTCTCTGATCATCACACTCTCCTTACACACATAAACAAATTAGAAACATTAAGTATTGTTTATAGTTTTCATTACAACTATTTCTTTACTAACAGTGAAAAATACCCCTTCTGTCTTTACCTGCTCATCAGGGAAATCTCTTCTGCTTACCCAGAGAGTGAGATAATGAAGTCTGTGGCTCTAAAACAGGCCTTTGTTGTCTGTGTGTACAGCATGTTAGGAGAGTAACATTCTACCAGTGGAACAGAGCAGAATTTTGAATCCCTATATTCGATGGTAAACATTCCATGATAAAACATTCTATGTCTTGAATGTGGGGAAAACACAGAGGGGAGAAAAAAAAAAAAAAAAAACAGGATGAAGAAAGTAGGCAATGTAAAGAATATACAAAACCACACATGCCCCCACAATGCAAAGCATCATGGGCTGCATATGCAAATCACCACAGAATGTTATGCTGGTCCAACTTTAAGCAGAATTGCATGGTGCACGTAAAGAATACTGGATGGGCAACTATGCAGAACCAGTGTGTTCTACCACAGAGGGATTCTGATTCCCTCTGACCTTGAGAGCGAAGTTAGAGAGGTCCATGGTAATCAGAATCCCGAGGTGGCAAAATACACTGGTTGTGCACAGAGTTGCTCATCCTGTTATTTTTGTTTATAGTGTGTAGTACTGTGTGAAAAATGAGTTTTTGAGTTATTTTGCTTTCAAAATAAAACTGACTCATGCAGCCTCTAGAGGTTCTAGAACGCTGCTCTACCACAGTACGGTAGAACAGCATTCCATGACATTGGAACTGTGGTAGAACAGCATTTTGAAAGGGATGGAATTCTATACAGAACAACACTCCACTATACAATATATAAAAAACAGTGGATGGGGGACCATCCACAACAAAGCTGTTTTCCATCGAGGGAGTTGATGACATCATAGAGACCTCAAGAGCAAAGCTCGAGAGGTGTCCCTGATGTCATCAACTCCCGAGATGGAAAACTGCCTTGGTTGTGGATGGTGACCCATCTACTATTTTATACAGTATATGGTTCCTGGCTTTTGCCTTTTTTTCGCCCCCCCAGTTGATGGTTACCTCTGTTATGTTGTGCTGCTCCTGCTCCTTCTTGTCCCACTCTCAGTTCAATTTTACCCTGTCCCGCTTAGCTCGCTTTCGCTTCACTGCACTCCCGCCATTTGCAGCTTCTACCCACACCCACTCGCTTCTTTCAGCAGCAGTTTATTTTTTAAATAAAAATGCTTATGCGCCACAAAGCCATGTGGTAGAAGGAAGACTCCCCGGGAAGATCCACCTCTCCATGACCACCTAATCCCGCCATCATGTTTACATTTTTTTTTTCGCCGTTACAGCCAGCCAATCAGGAGGTAGTAAAAGGCTGAAAAGTTGTTGTACTATCAAGTGACATCAGAACGATAGTACAACTTTTTTGACCTTTGAAGTGTCCTACAACAAAATTAAGAACGCAACCAATTTTAATCTACAATAAGCCCTAACCATGTACAATAAATAGAATAAATGACAGGGGACTGAGTATTACAAGGCTATAATAGCACTGAGAGGTTCTGGGGACAGGTGAACTTCAAGAGTGAAGCTCAAGAGGTTCCAATGTGTCCCCAGAACCTCGAGATGCTTATTTAGCCTTGTAATACTCAGTCCGCTATCATTTATTTTTTGTAATATATGGATCTGAGGCATTTAAATTGTTTTAAATTTGCCTCGCTACAGTACTGTGGTTCTGTTTCGCGAGCCCTTTCTTTTCCCATAGTTGCCAGTTGCTGCTATTGATGCCATAACGTCAGACACATGTAAAGTGCACAGTGTGTGTTCTGATTAGCTGACAGTTTTTCGTGATAATTGTCACAGGAAATGGTGGCTTGTTTATGCGAAGGGTTTGAGAGCTGTCTGATGGTTCGGCATACAGGAGTTTGACTGGACTGAAGAGGAGAGCAATTATTCCTGTGTTTAAGGTAATACTCTGGGGAAAGTTTTACTTTTTTTTTGGCTAGCAGTGAGTCGTCTTCTACTCTATGCGGCAAAGGTTACAGTAAAAGCTGGCTCCGACTCTGCACGGGACAGTCATGTGCTTGCACTTTGGAGTTTTGGTGATAATACTATCGTTCAGACTGCAACGACAGTATTATCAGCTCTGAACAATAGCATTAGCACAAAGAAACGATGGTATTATCACTTGAGCAAGGGTGGTATTATCAGAACTGAAGTACTGTATTATAGGGACATTTTTGTACAGGATAAGATACTATTATTATGGCTTATCCATATATTACACAGTAATACTTTATAAACAAAGAGAAAAGGCGGGAAAACACACTGTACAGAGGCAGACTCAAACTGCTCAAATACATTGCCATTTATAAAAGCACATACATTTGAATCATATAGAGGTGTGTTCAGGTGAAATGTACCCCTTCCCCACCAAAAAGGCAACTTGAAGTTGGCAGGTTTAAAGATTTTTTTTTTTTCTCTTACTAACCTTTCACCTCAATCCCACAGCAGTTTTCCTTTTATGTACTGGACCATAACACTTAAGTGAAAACAAAAATAAAGAGAAGGTTGCCTTCAATAAAACTATATAACTACAGTGTAATGAAAATGATGTTTTAAACACTGCTTACGTTTTACAAATTTACAGATATTACAGTGCATTTATATCATAAAATGTACATGTCACACTGAAAACATTTTCAACCAACTCTACTAATAAATACTTTCATTGCAAAGTACTGCAATAGTTACACTATGCTGAGATATGCTATTTTATACATTAATAGGGACTTTTTCCATTTTTAGATGTTTTAGAGGTAATGTATTGTACACTCTTGAAAATAGTAAAACGTTTTAATCCATATTAGAGTAAATAAAACTAATTCTTTTATGATGGTGGCCTATTTTATAAGTGTGATAAGCCACTCCATGGTGTGCATTAAAGGATTTTAATGCACTTCCCAGGGGCGTTAGCACACCCCTGGGGCGTGCATTAAAATCCTTTAATGCACACCCTGTCGTGGTTTATTATTTACATTTTAAATCTCAGGATGAGAGAGTGCTAATGCCTCTATATAGAGCTTATGTTCGTCCCCATGTGGATTACGCATCCCAGTTTTGGTGTCCTTTCAAGAAGCAAGATATTACTCAAATTGAAAAAGTCCAGAGAAAGTTTACTAAATATATCAAAGGGTACACTGATATGCCACATGACTTAGGACTTCCATCCCTGAATTTAATGTTGCTATCCACCAGACGTCTGAGGGGGGACCCATTATTTATGTTTGATATTGTGCAGGACCCTCTCCTCATGTTTAATATGGGTATGGACTTTACAAATAATGTTTTTAATATTAGGGGACACCCCCTCCAATTGCAAGGTAAGGGTTTCAATCTCATGCCCCGAAAATATTTCTTTACAGTCAGAGTTATTAACCATCAGAATGCACTTCCGTTGAGTATCATTGTTAGTCATTTAAAATTAACATTCAAGTTCAGACTGGATAAGTACATTCTTTCTAATGCCAATGTTCAATAGTATTATAGGAGCATTTATGGGCCTCCCAGCTCCTTACCTTCCTAGTATGAATCCTACTATGAATGCCAAGAAATGCAAAGTTATGCACACTGGAGCCAAGAATCCCAGGACAGAGTACTACCTGGGTGAAGTCCTGGTATCTGCATCGGTGGAGTAGAAGGACCTGGGAGTGATGATCACTAGTAACCTAAAGCACTCCACGCAGTGCAAGAAAGCATTGGCAAGGCCAAACAAAATGCTGGGATGCATAGCTAGGGGGATCAGTAGTATGAGAGAGGAGGTTACACTACCCTTGTACAGGCCACTAGTTAGGCCACATCTAGAGCATGGAGTTCAGTACTGGTGCCCACACCTCAAAAAGGACATTAAGCTGCCGAAGAAGGTCCAGAAGAAGGCTAGAAAGATGACAGTGGATCAGGAGTGCAAGGCATACGAGGAGAGGTTGAGGGCGCTGAACATGAACTCCCTGGAGGAAAGGAGAGAGACAGGGGATATGATTGGGACCTTCAAGTACTTGAAAGGGATAAATAAGGTGGAAAAGGAGGGTCTCTTTTAGTTGTGTGGCAACCATAACACAAGGGGGCACACTCTTGAGCTGGAGGAGGGGGAAGGTTTAGGAGGGAGGTCAGGAAGCACTTCTTCACACAGGGTGGTGGATACTTGGAATGCGCTGCCAAAATGAGGTGGTCTCACTGAACACAGTGGACAGCTTTAAGAGAGGCTGAGATAGGCATGGGGGAGGAGGATGGGAGGAGTGGGGAGGGGCAGGGACAGTAGCTCAAGCTGTGGACCCTGCAATACACGCAGACTTGATAGACCAAATGGCCTTCTTCTACTGGCTTCTTCATTATGTTCATATACTGTATACATATCTACCAAGACAGAATACAATAATTCATATACATCTCTACCGTGGGAGGGTACTGTAATTCATGTTCACCTACTGTGGGAAGGTATCATTATTCACATATATCTCTATTTTGGGAGGGTACAGTGATTCACACATGGCTCTACTGTGGGAGGATAATGTGATTTACCTACATCTCTACAGTGGGAGGGTACCGTGATTCATGTACCTCTACAGTGGGAGGGTACCGTGATTAACTCACAACTCTACAGTAGAAGGGTACCGTGATTCACGCACATCTCTACAGTGGGAGGGTACCGTGATTCACATGTCTCTCCATTTTGGGAGGATAAAGTGATTCACACACAGCTTTACTGTGGAAGGATACAGAGATTCACATATATACAAGGCCCCTGGAATTCTGCGGTTGCGGAATTTGCCGCAGAATTTGCATCATGCTGCAGAATATATATAGTGCCGCAGAATTCATTGTTTTTGGTGAATTTTCATATAAATATACTGTTTTTCCAGTGTCAAGCTTTCTTTCCCACCTCATTTATCCTGAAGCCCCTCCTCTATGCTCAGCATATGATGTCATCGATGACATCACATCATATTTAGCCAATGACAGGACTGCATTCTGCCAGAGAAATGAATAAATCATGCCACAGAAATCAGAAAATGCTGCCGCAGAAGACAAGAAGCCCTGCCGTAGAAATCAGAAAATTCTGCCACAGAACACCAGGGGCCCTGCATATATATATATATATTATTGTGAAAGGGTACCGTGAAAGCAGGGACTTCGCTGTCAATTTCTCCCACGCTACATTCTCAGGTACTTAAGGGCATTTTCAAAATCTTAAGCATGGGGCTTACCACCTTTTAAGAAGCCCAAAGTAGGAAATTTTTTACTGAAACATGATTTTTCACAGGATAGTATGTAACCTTGATCAATGCAACAGACTTGTTTTCTCTAAATAATCAGAATTAAGACTAAGTGTTGTAGTTTTTTTAGTTGTTTCTAGTGTTTCTTATTTTAAAGTGTTTTAGTTAAGGCATTATAATTTTTTGCAACATTTAGACGTCAGAAAATACTTCTTTTTACTATACTGTCAGGACATGCAGTATTTTTATGGTTTTTTTTTGCAGGACACAGCTGCGAAAATCAGGGCAGGTGGTAACCCTATGGGACTCCAGCCCATTGCTGCTGTGGTAGTCTGTTGCTGCATCTCAAGGGTTCTGCTATCCCCACTGTGTCCAAGCTCTTCCACAGCGTCTTTGGTCGTTACCGCTACACCGTACCACGAAGCAAAGATGATAGCAGCTACAGCAGAAGCACTTATGAAACAAGCAGGACAGCAAAACCACTCAGACACAGCGGCAATGAGCTGGACACAAATCCTAAAGATTTTGCACATGTAGTATAGGTACCTAGGCAGGGGAGTGATGGGTAGATCGGGGGTTGGGTGTCAAAGCAGGGGGAAGGATTTGGGTTACTTTGGGACTCTGAGAATACCATTAAGAAAAGCACCCCTTATAAATTTATGAGAGGGTGCAGTGGACCCCAAATGTGGGTGTCTCAATGGGAACCGTGATACATTTAAAGTGCTTTATCTACTCAGCTTTATATTCTCCAGTACTGCCCTTGCAACCCTTGTGACTGGGCCTACTGGCCCTGAAGACCTGCCACCCCGTCTACCGCTACCGCCACAGTCCTCTGTGTGCAGTTTCCTACAGAGCACGGCTCAAGAGTGCCTGTGGCTATCATCCTGGTAATCCAAGGGTTTGATGCTCAGTTTTCTCCTGTCCTTCCACCATCCACCCACCTGATGGCTCCAAAAGCCTACTATTGATAAGTCACAGCACTGGGTCCCCTGGGGGGGACATCAAGCACCCTGGGCAACCACAGGGGTCATTGTGGTGCCAGATACTGCGTCATCTCCCAAGATTTTTTGCCAGCCCCTGCCAACTGCCCACATGTCCCGAGCCCACTCCCAAACACAGGTCACCAGCACAGTTGCACTGGTTGGAACTGGCAAATCATTTAAACTGATTGGCAAATTTCCACAGCTAGTAAGAGGGGGTGGCACATGATAGGGCCCCACTGCAATAATACAAGCAGAGCAGCAATAGATTCAGAAGCTGTGCTAAGAGTTATGATGTAAAACCAACTAACTAAAACCCTGAAACACTGTCCAAAGAAGGTGCCTGCCCAGTTTCATTAGGATATACTTCAGCCACGAGGAAGGCACACTGAGCACAATTAGTCCCCACTGGGGTGCCACCTTGTCCTCAGATACCAGGAATCCAAGCAGTGCACACTGGAGGAATAAAGCTCAACTTGCTTTGCCGCTGACTACTCCTGACCCTGAGCACCCCCACCCCAAGCCACACCTGGAAGGGACAAGAAGTGGAGGAGTCCAAGAAGTCAGGATGTGTCTGTGTGCCACACACACAGCCTTCTGGTGGTGGTGCTGGTGGGGTCCTGATTGGCAATCGCCATATGAGAACCTGGTGCCTGGCAATGGTGAGTAATAAAAAAAAGGGAGGGGGCACTTGTCTTTAACATTTCCTAATACAACCCCCTTCCTTCCGAGAGCTGGCACTCAGGACCTCGTAATTATGTCTTGCAGAGGTGTTAAAACTTGCAGGTGCAGCCCCTGCCCATCATGCGTACTTACTCTTGTTTTCGGTCTGCATGCGCTCATGGGTTTTTTGGATGTTGATCAGGTTGTGTTCACTTCTGGACCGCTCCTCCTGGGGGTGAGAGGACAAAAAAAAAAAAAGCCTTGTGCTTGAAATAATCCCTGCAATACCACAAAGAACACTGCAATATTACAGAGAACACAACAATAGCACCACTTGTGGGGTATGTTAATACTGCCACCGAGACCACTCTTACCATTGTAAGGGTGGTCTCATGAGCATTCTTAAGGTATGAGAATCGTGAACCAAAGGTGAGCGGTTCTCATACCCTAAGGACATGAGACCACTTTTACAACCATAAGAGTGGTCTTGGCAGCAGTATTCTTTTTTGCACTCACAAAAGGGCCAGTAGTCAGGTCGGCTCCTCGCTGCTACCTTAAGTCCAAGATAATACGTTGTAGAAAGGATAAAAGCCATATTTAATGAACAAAAACAGCAAACCAGTAGTCCACGATACAACAGTGCCCCTCCCCAAGACCAGCCGAATGTTTTCATGCGACACTACGCTTTCTCAAGGCCTTGAGCCTGTATCGTGGACTACTGGTTTGCCTTTTTTGTTCAATAAATATGGCTTTTATCCTTCCTACAACATATGTGGATTTAAGGTAGCAGCGAGGAGCCGACCTGACTGCTGGCTCTTTTGTGAGTACTTCTATTTTTGGTTTTGGCCCGCTATTGGTGCTTTGGTAGCCGACTGTTTTAGAGTTTTTGCCACAATTTTTGTTTTGTTGCAGTTAATATTTTTTTATCCCCCTTATCTCTGGACGGCCCCCTTCACACCAATCACCCCAGTTCCCTCACCCTAACGTCTCTACAGCTTACCTGCCAGAGTGTTCCTCCAGGGCTTAACCCACCACCACCACCACCACCACCACCACCACCACCACCACCACCACCTGCAGGGCTCTGCCATCCATAAACTGATCCAGTTCCACGGCAGCCTAGTTGTCAGTTGTGCGGCCTACAGGTGATTGGAATCATCTTGACAACCAGGGGGTTTCTGTACGCTTCTCTTTCCCACCCCAAGAAACAACGTGCAATGGAGGCAATGACGGCACCACCTACTCTCCCATGCATGGTATGTTGGACCTCCTGCCACTCTGTTCCCTTCTGAACCATCTCGACACCCTATCCTAAGCCACCGCTAGGAGCCAGGTTAATGCCGGGCACCATGCCACTCCCTCCACTGAGGAGGAGATCAGTTCAGATGCTCAATCCTCCCCCCCACCCTGGCCGACCCCGACAGCCCAAGTTTGCTCCTGAACTTGGGTCGTCAGCACTACAAGTGGTAGTGCTACCCCTGCACCAGTGGGCCGACTTCAGCGCAAGCAGCATATCATTTTAGAAACCCTTCCTCAAATGTGCCTGTTTCCAGGACAGCTGCGCATGAGACACTCTTCACAGAATAAGAACATCTCATGTGCAGAGGAAAAGAGCGCTCCAATTGGTCAGAAGCATTCCTTCAATCTATAATCATCCCCCCACAGTGACAGGCTCTGATGTCGCAAGGGGGGTTTGAGCTTCAGCTCCAGACTCCGCACAGCTGTAACTCACAAAGATCCCATTCTGCTGAAATCTGTCTGTTTTTTTTTTTTAATTTCTTTTTATCCCTCCTGATCACCCTCGTCGTTCCACTCCTTCAGGCTTGCTCATGCCACCCACCCCCGGCACCCAGTCTGCCCCTAGACAGTGTCCCTGGCGACTCCCACCTTCCTCTCACCTCTGTAGAGCACCCTGCACAGCAGGGTCTGCCCTCGATTCCTGGACTGGGTGGCTGGAGCGGCCATCATCTAGGACCAGCAAGGGTGATTTTCCATTTTTCTGTGGTTCCCTTCCATCCCCTGAGGACGCCGGCTCGAGCAGGACCGTGCTTATGCATGCCTGCCAAGTGCCTAACAGCGTCCTCCCCTCCCGACCCCCTCCGTGATAGAAGCCGCAATGCCTCGAGTCAGTGTGCTCCCACCGGCCCTCGTCGGACGCCGGGTGTTAGGCACTCCTGGTATCGCACTCCTAAGGAGGACAGCATCCGTTGGTATGCTCAGTCCTCCTTCCCCCAGCCAACCCCCGGCAACCCAAGTCCATGCCCACACCCGGGTCACCGGCATGGTGCGAAGAAGTCTGTCTTTTAATGGCACAGAAGAAAAAAAATTACTCACCTTAGTAATTATGTTTCTTCTAATGGAGTCTTGCTGTATTCTGACTATTGCAGTTAGCACCAGCACTCAAACTGCCCCGGAGAGTAGATGGTTAATTTTCTATGCAGCGCATAGAATGTTGAGCTCGAGCTCGGTTCAAACCTCTGTCTGCTGCACTTTGAAGTGCAACTGTCAGATTCTTACAAGCTAATACTAACCAACCACTATGTGGAAATTATAACATTTTTACTAGCCAAATGGCAACCAAATATTTTGGATCCCCAAAAGACTCAAGTCAAGAAATCAAAAATAAGGTAGTGAACAACTTAAAACTGTTAAATTACTAATATAACCCACTCCCCCTCTCTAAAAGGAGGGAGTACCCAAATGCACCCCTGGGGTGCAACACTGCACCTGCCAGCCCACTTCCCAAAAACAGGTTCTGAGAGGGGAGGCAGGGAGGGAGGTCAGAATACAGCAAGACTCCATTAGAAGAAACATAGTTACTAAGCGGAGTAATTTTTTCTTCAAACAACATGAAGTCTTGCTGTATTCTGACTATTGCAGACTACCAGGCAGTACCTCCATGGAGGAGGGAAATCGAACCTACCTTAGGAATAGGCTCTGCAGTACTGCTGTACCAAACCGAGCATCACTCCTAGCCTGGATGTCCAGGGGAGTAATACTTGGTAAATGTATGGACTGTTTTCCAGGTGGCTGCTTTACATATCTCTAGCAAAGGAATATCCCTGGCCGCAGTCAGGAAAGCAGCTGTACCTCTAGTCGAATGAGCCCTCAGGCCTGATGGAGGTATTTTGCCTAGCTTCTCATAGCAGAATTAAATACAAGAGACAATCCACCTGGCAACAGTTCTCAGTGGCAGGTCTGCCCTTACCCACTTCCCCATAAGTGAGAAACAACTGAAGGGAGTCAAACCTGAGAGCCTTAGTACGCTCAATGTAGTACCTAAGGGCTCTTTTAACATCCAAACTGTGAAAACTTCTTTCTCCTGAAGAAAAATGATCAGTGAAGAACTCAGGGAGAGACATAGATTGGTTCAGATGAAAATCTGAAACCACTTTAGGTAAAAACCTATTAGTTCTAAGGACCACCTTATCTCTATGGAATGAGAAAATCAGGCTGCACTGACAGAGCTTACAATTCACTGATGCGCCTGGCAGAGGTAATAGCTACCAGGAACACAGTTTTCCAAGCCAAGTACTTAAGCTCTGCTGAAGACAAAGGCTTAAAAGGGGGTTGCATAAGCTGAGCATTGCAAACATTAAGATCCCAAACAGGGGTAGGACCCCTAAAAGGGGGGATTGGTATGAAGCAATCCCTTGAAAAATTTACAGAACACAGGGTGAGATGACAGTGAGGAAGGCTTTCCCGCTGACAGAAAAGCAGAAACAGCTGACAAATGTACTTTGAGAGTAGCTGGTCCGAGGCCTAGGCCATTAAGATGAACCATATAATCCAGAACTGTAGACTATTCAGCAGTGTCCGGGGATATATGCTTCTTGGAACACCAAATGCTAAATCTTTTCCATTTGGAGTTGCAAGTTTTTCTGGTGGCAAGCTTTCGAGAGGCTTTGAGAATATCCAGAACTCCTTGGGATAGATGTAAATCTGCATACTCTAACTCTTCAAGAGCCATGCCTTGAGATTGAGCGACCGAAGATTGGGGTACCAAATCCTCCCGAGAGGAGGTTAACAGGTTGTAATTCCTGGGAAGAGACAGGGGAAGATGGGCTGCTAGAGACAGCAGCAGGGGGTACCAAGGCTGTCTGGCCCAGTCTGGAGCAATCAGAATCACTTTGCAAGGTTGTGACCTTACCTTGATCAAAACCTTGAACAGTATAGGAAAGGGAGGGAAAGCATATAGAAATTTCCCTTCCCAGTTTAAAAATCGGAGCATCCAGAGGGACTGAGCCCAATACTGGGGGTCTGCAACAAAACATAGGAAGTTGGTGATTGTCTGGGGCTGCAAAGAGATCCATCTCTGGAGTGCCCCACCTTGAAAAAATCACTTTCAAACACCAGAGAGTCCAGGGACCATTCGTGATGGCCCTGGGAGATCCTGCTCAATGCATCTGCTAGCACACTGTTCTTCCCTGGAAGGTGGACTGCTATCAGAGAGGTCTGCAGAGAATAAGCTAGGGACCACAATTTCATGGCTTCCATGCACAAGGCCGTGGACTGAGTGCCTCCCTGCTTGTTGATGTACCATATGGTGGTGGTGTTGTCTGTCCTGGCCTGAACCACCTAGTTCTGCACTGACTGAGAGAAGCTTGCAGGGCCAGAAAGACCGCTCTGAGTTCCAAGAGACTGATATGAAGAAGGGATTCCTGAGGGGACCGCAGTCCCTGGACTGTGAGAGCCCCCAGATGGGCTCCCTACCCCAACAGAGAAGCATCCGTGGTTAGGACCACAGAGTGAGACTGAGTGACGAATGGGACTCCTTGCCTGAGGTTGCCCTGATCCTGCCACCATTGGAGAGCCTGGATCAGAGTCTGGGTCACTGGAACTGGTTTGGTTAGAGAATCTTTCTTCTGAGACCAAAAGTCCCTCAGGTGAAAGTGAATGTCCCTCATCTGAAATCTGGCCCCTTGGACCACTGCTGTAGAAGCTGCCATGTGGCCCAGAAGTTGAAGGAAGTGCCTTGCTGGCCGAGAGACCAGAAGGTGGAATGAAGAAGCCAACTCTACAATAGCTCTTGCCCTTTCCAGGGGAAGAAAAGCTCTTGCTTTGACTGTATCCAACTCTGCCCCTATGAAGGTGAGGAGCTGTACAGGCTCGAGAACTGACTTGGGAAGATTGAGAAGGAATCCTAGGGAAGTGAGCACTTGCTGAGTCACTTGAAGGTCTGACTTGACTTGGTCTGTGGACTGACCCACAATGAGCCAGTCGTCCAGGTATGGAAATATGGAAATAGTTTTGCTTCTTAAAAAGGCCACTACTACTGCTAGGCATTTTGTGAATACCCTTGGAGCTGATGTTCTCCGAAGGCCATAGCTTTGAACTGATAATGGCCTGAAGGCAATTCGAATCTGAGGTACTTGCTGTGGGAGCACCTGATGGGAATGTGAAAGTAGGCATCTTTTAAGTCCAGGGAGGCTAGCCAGTTCCCTGGCCTTAGAAAGGGAAGGATTATTCCCAGAGTCACCATTTAGAATTTTGGTTTTAAAAATGTTTGTTCAGGTGTCTTAAGTCTAGGATGGGTCGCCACTCCCCTGTCTTTTTTAGGGTAAGGAAGTACCGGGAGTACAGACCTTTGCCCCTGTGCAATGTAGGAACTCTCTCTATAGCCTTTAGAGCCAGTAGAGATGAAACATCTGCCTCTAGGGCAATGGTTTTGGAGATGCTTGCAGGTAGAAAAGATCCGGCCCTCAGCTTTGGAAATTTCTTGAAGCTGAGAACCAGCCCCTGGTTTACTACCTCCAGGACCCACTTTTCTGAGGCAACAGACATCCAGTCCAGGACGAAGTAAGCCAGCCTGCCTCCTACAGGAATGGGGGAGTCGACCCGGGCTGACACATCAGTGTGTTTGCTTGGCAGGAGTCTTAGGTTGAGGGATGGATGCAGCCCTGTTCACCCCCCTTCTGCCTCTCCCTCTGAAGAACCTCCTCTGAGGAAAGGGAGAAGAGGCCTGTGTTTGGTAGAAAGGCCTATGAAAAGGCCTGCCCCTGCCCTTAGCCTGCTGCCTTTGAGGAGTTGCCTGCCTTTCCTTGGCCTGTGCACTCCTATAGGTGGTCCTATACTCATCCATCTTTTTCATGTAATTCTCTGTCTGCTCCCCAAACAGAGAATTACCCACCACAGGGAAGTCCATGGCCTTAGCCTGGGTGTCCTGTGAGAGATTAGTACATCTAAGCCAAGCCATTCCCCGAAGAGCCACAGATGTAGCCATGACTCTAGAGAACACATCACTGGAGTCCACAGAAGCATGGAACTGTACCTTAGATGCCTCAATCCCATCAGCAGCCACCCCCTCCAGCTCTGAGGCTAGCTGGGGAGAGGCCTGCTTAGCCAGTACAGTGTCCCACCTGGACTTCTGGTACCTGGCTGCATAGGCCATATAATTAGCCTGCCTGAGTGTGAAGGCGGATGCCTTGTACTGTTTCTTTGCCATGGCATCCAGCTTCCTATAATCTTTATCTGGGGGGTTTGAAGCCAAGGGTATATTAGCCTTATCACAGGCTGCAGCCTGCACAACCCCAACATGGTTGCACTGTTGATACAAGTACTCTGTACCAGAACCTGATAAGGTGTACCTTTTGTCCATCCTTCTGTCGAAAGGAGGTACAGAATTTGGAGGTTTTAAAATCTTTTGTGTCTGTTTCCCAAAAGACTTATGAAGGGGAATAGACAGTCACGTGGACTCTGGGATGTCCATCATCTCCACATAAATCAGGTTCCTCTTCTTCCTCTACAGCTTCTTCCACAGGGAGCTGGAGGGTTTCTGCCACTTTCCTGTAAAACATGTACTGGGAAGGGGACTCTGAAAACCTAGGAGGGGAAACACCAGAAGGCCTGTCTGGGGAGATGTCCGGTTCAATGGGCTCAACCAGACCTCCCACACCATCGTCATCATCATAATCTTCAACCCCCCTCCAAATCTGGGTCATAGAAATCTTCAGGGGCATAATCTTGAACCGGAGGAACTGACCGAACCAAGCGCCTGCCAGAAGGCGTCGGATCAGCTGGAACTGGACGAAACAATTCTACAATCCTTATCGCATTGGCAATCTCTTCGGTGGTCAGAAAATGGGTCTCTGGAACCAAACCGGCAGATTTTTCTTTTCTTTTTGTAGGACCCGATCCCTCAGGATCAGCTCTCCTCTTGCCCGAAGTATCGCCCTGGTCAGAGGGCACTCCCTCAGGTTTGGTCGGAACCGAACCAGGCTGGCCATGTGGGTCAGCGGACTTCACGGCCTCCTTATCCCTGAGCCTACCTAATCTTTTTTCCAAGGCAGACTTACGGAATTTTTACAGATTTGGCAGTCTGAATCAAGGTGGTCAAACCCCAGACGATAAACACAGGTGGTGTGGGGATCAGCCTTAGCAAAGACCTCCCCACACACACAGCAGTGTTGAAACCCAGTGGGCCCATTTTTTCTTTTGGGTTTCTCAGACATAGCCATCCTAACCACAAACTTACCCTTTTTATGGCAAACAACCAGGCAAGACACTCTTATCGGTTTCTAACTGACAGTGTCAGTGGCTCAGTAGGCAGCACACTCGCCTCTGAGGCCGGGAGATCAGAAGGCTGTGGGTTCAGTTCCCGCATCTGGCACTTGGGTTATTATCCCAGTACTGACACTGTAGAACAGCATGAGAGGGGTGCTGCACTGCTGAGGTGCCGTCTTTCCGACGAGACGTTAAACCGAGGTCCCATCTGCCTAGATTGGTGGTAGTTCAGGTGGATGTTAAAGATCCCATGGCACTTATCAAAAGAGTAGGGCATTTCCGGTGTCCTGGCCAAAATTTGCCTCTATTCACTAAAAAATACCACCAACAGCTTAATCTGGTTCAAGGTCAGTTGGCATTCATCTGTATCCCACTCCGGGTCGTCCTGAAAATAGGCAGGATTTGTCTAGTGCACTTACCCGGTCAACAAAAACTAAATAAAATAAATAAATAACTGTGGTCACTGGTATTGAAAAAAAACACAAGAAAATGCATTTTTTTAAACCGATGAGGACCGGTAACCACATTCTAAGTTTAAAAACAAAGACAGAATATATAAATCACTAAATGGCCGGTTCAGCCGAACCGGTCAAAAAATCAATTTTATAATTTCCACAAGTTTACTATGTGTAGTTCACTACCTAGTACTTACTGTACCACAGACAGAGATCTGAACCGAAACTTGCGAAAAATAATCGGTAAAACCGAGGACTTTAACCAACTTACGAACCGTGAGCAAAGGAGAAATCTCCGGAGCGGCCGTTCAGTTAGGTGGAGTAAAGAATCTGACAGTTGCACTTCAACGTGCAGCAGACAGAGGTTTGAACTGAGCTCGAGCTCAATGTTCTATGCTTTGCATATAAAATTAACTATCTACTCTCCAGGGCAGTTTTAGTGCTGGGGCTAACTTCAATAGTCAGAAAACAGCAAGACTTCATATTGTTTGAAATGAATAGCTCCAAATTCCAAAAATATTTGGGATGTTTTGAACGGAGTTCTGATGCTAACTGGGGGCTGTATTTTGTATTTTCTTCATACTCCTGCTCTCTCAACTGGCCTTTGGCCCCCTTACCCTGCCTTCTCCCAGGACTCTACTATGCTCCTTGCGTTGCCTTTATGGCTTGCCCCCCCAGAAAAACAGGACCCCCTCAGCTGAGACGGTCCTTCAGGGAGTGCTTAATCTAGTCAGCCAGAGGAGAGCCCAGTTCAACAGGAACAGGGTATGTGGGAGCAGCAGGGTTATCGCTCTGCAGCTGAGGGACTGTTACTTCCTGATCCTCTAAGGAGGTTTCTCACACACGTATTATGCCACATGCACTCACACACATGCCTGGCATCGCTGGAGACATCCTCCCTCTTGTAGTTCCCAACACATCTCTCTCAGTGGTCACTGGTGGGGGGGGCGGGGGGTGTAGTACCGGAACTCTAATATTGTCCCTCCTCCCAGCCAGCCCCCAGCAATCCACACTTGCTCCCGAACCTGAATCACCAGAGTCATGAGCAGCAGCGCTCCTGCTACACCGACTAACTGGGATTAGTTTTCTTCCTGGAGAGCAGAACCCTTTACGCCAGACCTGGAAAAATGAATGATACAGCCACACCCATCACATATCTCCCCCATAGAGCCTTTTCCCTGCAGGTCAGCCAGGCAGGCTCTTTGGTCCTGTCCCTGCCCCTCCACCCAGCTCCTCCCTCAAGTGGGACCCTGAGACCCCCAGGGATTACCCCACCCCAAGTGGTGGGACAAGGAAGGGGAAAGCTGTCGCCCACCCACCACCTGGAGACACATATCCAGTACTGGGTCCCAGCAGGGCAGTAGTGCGGGGCAGAAGGCCAGCGGGCAGGACCTCATGGAGCCTTAGCCGACCCCTTCTCCTCCCCAAGCACCCACTAGCCGCCACAGCACAGGCAATGCGTGAGTGCAGAGGTGCGCATGCATCCAGAAACCGCAGCTTCCCCCCTCCACTGACCTCAGTCTGCTGCTCATGTGTTGGAACTACCACCAGGCCTCCACCTGGTAGCAGCCAAGAGACAATGACCCACCATCCTGATCCAGGAGAGGAGAGCAGTCAGGCAGCCACTCAATCCAATGTCAGCCGCCCCTGCCAACACCCAGTAACCCAAGCTACCTCGTTCCCGAATTCGGGTCAACAGCTTGGTGAGAGATAAGGCACTTGGCACCTTAGCCCTCTGCACCACTGGGCCGGCTATACCCATCAAATATCTGTTAATCTGTTTTTCTGGTTCTTTAATATTTATTTACCTGGGTTTGTTTTATGAGCTGATGTAACTCACTAAGGAGCTCAGATATACGCGTATCAGCTGACACCAAAGCCATTGCGATACCTCAGCAGCTCAAAGACAGCTGAAACAGAAAAAAACAACACAGGAATTTAAAGCTTGTTGTTTTCATCCAAAGTTTTAAAAGAATCCTACAGCAGCTCAGCATCAGACAGACATGCACTGTGTCAGCAGAAACCCAGGAGGAGTGCATCTGGAAATGCAACAGCATCGGAGGCTCAGATCGAGCAATAGGAGCTCTTCAGAAAATCAGTTAAAACACAAAAGGCCGGGCAGCTGTGTGGCGCATGGTAGCAAGGGGCTTTCTGATATGCCTGCCATCAAAGCCCAAGACTTCAGAAGAGAAAGCTAGCAGAGAGGACTTGGCATGCTTATCAGGATGCCCCCCCCCCCCGGGGTGGGTGTGGATGTCCGGCCATTTCAGCAACATCAGTGGGGAAGTTTGCAGCAGTGTCTGTGGCAGCATGGTGACCACGAAGCGCAATACATCCCCCCATTCATAGCAGTGTAGCAACGCAAGTCCCTAATCGCAAAGGAGGTTGGTAAATCCAAAAACAAGAAAAACAGCCCCGATTTGATGCCAGGAAGATGGGTCAGCCAATCACCACCCATGCTCAGAAAAACACTGGACCCATTCTCCACTCTTCTGATGCAGGAACTGCAATCACCCTGAAGTGCAGCTGGTGCCTGCTGGAAAAGGGGTCCTGCCATGGGAAGCACGGTTTGCAGTAAGGAAGCATGGACCCTGTATCAAAGGACGCCTCGAGAGCAATACCAGGTTCCCCCCACACAGCATGGCAAGCAGCAAAGACAGTACCTGGAGATCAGTGCACTAAGGAAAATAAAGACACAAACAAAAACGAGAAAAAAAAAAAAAAAAATAACAAAAAGCAAGAGACCACTACATTTTCAAGACTGTATCAGACACAAGTTATTTCTCCTGTCTGCTTTATGTTTTACAGCGACAGGATCGGACACAGTACCTTTGTCACAAAGTCATGGATAGCATTATTTTAACCATGTGAAAACTCCACAATTTGTGTCACGTTCTTCTAACAAAACCATCAATTTGTTGCATTTTCCAGATCAAGACAGGATTGCACCGTGCCAGCCCATACAAAACCAGGAGAGAAAAATTTTTTTTTTTTTTTTTTGCTTGGTATAGCTTTATAGGCCTGGAAAACTTGTATCTTTCACTTTTCATTAGCCTAATAAATGTATTATCTTTACCTCGCTAAAAATTCTCTTTTTACTCCTCTAGTAGCATTTTCCATGATAAGGATGCAATTTTTGGCGTTTGCCATGGCAAAGCCATGATTCTGTGCTTTACAACCCCAACAGGACCGGTGCCCAGTTGACCCCCCGTGGGAGTATCATATGAACGCTGGTATCCCGGGTGGTTAAACAGTCTGCTGCTGCCTGCCACTGGGCTAGATCAAAATGTCATTTTTAAATTCTTTATTGTTACGCTTGTAAAAAATATGTCAAAATAGAGGCAGTATGACTATGATTTTCAAGACTTCTGTCCATTACACCATGACAATACCATCATTTTCACGAACATTTACTGTGACACAGCCCATCAGCACTCGTGACGCCAGCACGGGTTCGAAAGCAAGCCAGAGTTATTGAGGCCAGCTTTGGGGCAGGAGGCTCGACAAGACCCACAGGACACCCTCCTCCTCCGCTGAGAGGGGGTAGCCAGATCCGTACAGGACAGCCAGCTGGGTGACAAGTGGCAGTACATCCAGGAGCAGCTCAGTGGGAAGGAGATGCCGCACATGATGCGCTACTGCTCATATGTGTGCCTGTGTCATTCCCTCGCTGCTAGTGTCTCGGGAGACAGGAAACAGGCAGGCCGGAGTAGGTGAAGGACCAACCCCTTGCAGGCCCCGCACCGCTGCAACGTGGCAGCCTCCCCAAGAACTGGATCCTGGATGCGGCAGTTGGGGGTCCTACCACCACCCGAGGCAAACCCTGAGGCAGACAGGAAGCAGCCAGGAAGTCCACAGGAACTGGGGCAACAGGGGGGGCAGTCCAGACAGAGGTGCTGCCTGCCAGGGGAGAGGAAAAAAAAATTTACTGTAACAAAAAGTACAGCCCAAATCATGTTGTACAGATAGTAATAATTTATACGAATAAGAGATTTGTGGACTCAGTCACATGACCATGCACAACTTTTTTATGTCTTTTTTTAAGCCAATTGTTTTGCAGTGAATGCTGTGTTGAAAAATGCAGACATTCTCTGAGGACAGTCACTGCCAGATTTAGGGATCAGTGATCCAAACCAAGATTAAAAAAAATAAATAAAAATGAGGCACAGCAAGTCACAGGCACCCTGATCCTTGCACTATGAAAGCGTGTTATGAACGAAGCTCAGCTGAAATAGCATTTACAAAGGCCTGCAGGGCATCATTGACCTGGGCAGAGACTATGTGATGTCATACCCCAACAGTAGGGACTGCCTAAATCTCAAGAATGACTGCCCTAACGCACTGCTGCCTAACATGGTCAAGATACTGGAAGGACAGATTGGCCCCCCATTTCACCGATTTCTCATTGCACACATTTTCTAAATCCATTCAAATCAAGTTTCCAGGAAAATAATTTCCCCGCCATCTCCCTCCTATGACTCACTCACTAATACCACTCTCTTCCACATGGACAAGGTGACCAGTGTAACCGTCATCAATTTGGGTGAAGCCTTCAAATAAAACCCTACTGCCATGCTACTCTTTCCATTTTTGATACTGCCAGCATCTTTTTAATGCTGGCTTATTTTCGACAGAGTGTATCCTTTTCTTCTCTGCTAATTAGCACTGCCAACAAATGGCTGAGGCCAGCGGTGCTAATTAGCATAACGTGAGCATAAAAAGCTGGATGGTGCGTGCAACATGGTCATAAGATGGTTGCAGGCGCATCCTATCACAAGACAAAACAAGCATTTGTCAATGCCGAATGTTGTCTCGCTGGCATTGGCACTGGTAGTGCAGGAGTTAGAGACGCATAATAGGAATGGCAGTGAAGTACTGACGTGACGCCAACCCCACCCCCACCCTGCAGAGACTGACAGGCATTGGGGTGTGCCTTTGGGTCGTCAGCTATAACGCTCATGCCCATTGTACCTCACCCTACCCTACAGACACTGACAAGTGTTGTGGTGTACTTTGGGGTCTTTGGGCA
Source organism: Neoceratodus forsteri (assembly GCA_016271365.2). Classification (NCBI taxonomy): domain Eukaryota; kingdom Metazoa; phylum Chordata; order Ceratodontiformes; family Ceratodontidae; genus Neoceratodus; species Neoceratodus forsteri. Next base: position 292,360,167 of record JADMNL010000026.1, read on the forward strand.
TTATACTTACCCCATTCCATAAGGAAATACGCTGAGGTGGGAGCAGATAGGAGAATGGGGTGAACTTTGTGGCCGAACTCGTCAAGGCACACCACGATGCTTGTCACTAGCTCCAGGGTGGCGGTAAGGTGGAATGGAATGAGCATTACAGCCGATGATCTCAAGTCACACCCCTGACGACTGTCAGTCTCTACAGGGTGGGGTGTTACAGTTGGCCCTCACACCATAGACGTGTGTTGGTATTTTCACTCCAAATTTTCAACATGGATTTTTTGTGAGCCCACCTCATGAAAAGTGGCACAATCAGTTTGTTAGCAGAAAGATGGTTTTGCACAGCGGTTATGCCATTTGACGACACAGGGACGAAAAACACATTTTGGGCAGTATGTGAAAAATGACAACTGTATTGTTTGAGGAGGTATAAAAAAATGCCAACGTTGAAAATCTATAGTGAAAATATAAAAAATTGGTGAAGTCATGAGAATGCATAGAAAGTGTGCAACACACGTCCGTAACCCAATTGTTTTGGGGATTATTTTAACCACATTTTCAACATAGGCATTTTGGGTCCTCCCCTCATGAACAGTGGCAATGTGATTTTGTTTTATCCCAAAAGTTGATTTCCCACAGCGACCACGCCATTGTGCACCACAGGTGCAAAAATACATTTTTGGGCAGGATGTGAAAAATGACAGCGATGTTCTATGTTTCTATAAAGCAGCTTAATATGTATACCCTTGAGGAAAGGAGGGAAGAGGCGGGACATGATAGAAACTTTCAAGTATCTCAAGGGAATTAACAAGGTACAAGAGGGTAGTATCTTTCAGAGGAGGAGATGTGCAAGAACAAGGGGGCACAATTTGAAAATAGAGGGGGGTTGGCTCAGAGGTAATGTTAGAAAATATTTTTTCACAGAGAGGGTTGTGGATGCATGGAACAGCCTTCCTGAGGAGGTTGTGGAGTCGGGAACAGTGGGAGAATTCAAGAATGCATGGGACAGGCATAAGGCAATTCTAGTGGGGGGGGTAGGAGGAAGTAAGCTGTTGATTAACTAGAATCTGCAGCTTATCCATCAGGTAGGGAAATGGGCAGACTGTGGGCCAAGCGGTCCTTATCTGCTGTCAAACTCTGTTTCTATGTTACTGTTCATAAGCAGGTGTGGAAAAAAAAAATGGCAGTGTTGAAAACGTGGCATGAAAATATTGCAAATTTGCTAAGTTACAAGGGTGGAAACTGGCGCAACGCACGCTTGTAACACAGTACTTTATGGATTCTGCTTCACCAGATTTTCAACATAGGCATTTTAGGAGAACTGCTCATGAACAGTGTCACCGTCATTTCCTCAAACTGTCCCGAAAACGGATTTTGCACAGTGACCGCGCTATTCTGCGCCGGACGTGTGAAAACACATTTCAGCCAGGATATGTAAAATGACAGCTATACTATTCATGAGGAGGTGTGGAAAAATGCCAATTTTGAAAATCTAGAGTGAAAATATTACAAATTCGCAAAGTTACACGCGACATGGAAACTGTGCAATGCACGCTCGTAAAACAGCCATTTTTTGGATTTTTTTTCCCACCAAATTTGCAACATATGCTTTTTGAGAGCCCCCCCCCCATGAACAGTGGCACTGTCATTTCATTAATCTGTCCTGAAAGGTGATTGCACTCAGTGACCACGAAGTCACCTTTCGGGACAGAATAACGCCATGACAGTGACTGAACTCATGAGGAGGGGCCCCAATAACCCCGTGTTGAAAATCTGGTGTAAAAATTCTCAAAAATGCCCAAGATATGCACCAAAGTTGAAAAAACCCTATTTATGCCATTCTACAGCTTACCGGCATTTTTCAGTTTGCAGTCGGCTTTGAAGAGTGCAGACGGTTCCAGGTCCATCAAGATCGCCCTCCGAGGCAAGTATGGGGGTGGTGGGGAGGGCAGGGTGGCCAGGTTGTGGGACGGGCAGGAGACCACGAGGACAGTTTCTTTTTAAGAGGGTTTAAAAAAAAAAAAAGGAACCTCACGGGATGGTTTTGTTTTTCAGGCACATTTGGCATGCTGGGGTGGGCTCCCAGCATGTCACCTGATTGTTTTATTTGGGGGAGGGCTGTAGCCCGGCAGGGGATTAGGCACCCCCATCAGCAGCACATAGGGGCAAGAGCCGAGGGGACTGGGCACCCCTCTGCACACAACAGATGGGGGAAAGGAAGAAGACATTATGCCAATGGGGAGTGGGCTCCCCTGTCGGCTAAATAAACAGGGATGTGGGGACTGTAGCCGACAGGAACTGGGCCCCCTGTCAGCAAAGGAAGACACTTGTGTGTGGCGGGGGGGAGCAAATGATGCCGAGGGGGATTGGGCACCCCTAGGCACACACCTGGGGGGGTCATTATGCCGAAGGGGGGGTGGGCTCCCACGTCGGCAAATGAAGTGATCAGGGAATGTGACAGGGGGATGGGGCACCCCTGTTGCCATGTTTACGTGGGAAGGCTTTGCCGCTGCAATGAGAAGCTTGCTTCTCATTGCAGCGGACATTTTCTTAGATGTGCTCGCCACATTATCTATTCCTGGTGTGGCGCCTGCATGCTGGCTTACTGGGGAATGCGGGACACACCTACTGATCGCGCACTGCATTTCGCCAACAGTGACCGCACCTCCAAATCTGCTTCTATTATATAGTTACATAAGCACAAGCGAGCCAACATAAACACACATACACACAGCACTCCAGACTAGCATTTAAATAAATTTTAATTTATATGTTAAAAAAAAAAAAATAGTAACAATCCATTTTATGTTACAATATAAAAAGTGGTTCACATACCAATAAAGTGCAAAAACAGTTCAGTGCTTCAACGCCACCAGGACCGCTTCGTCAGGGGTAAAGCAAAGAAGTGTGTTTAACCTTATTTATACTATGTTTTACCCACATGTGTTACTAATAAAGTACAATTCAAAAGACCCAATCATTGCTCAGCACACGTCAATTATTCCAACAACTGCATATCTATTAAGTACCTAGTTACCCTTCTAGTCATTATTTTATATAGTTTTATACTAAAGCGCCTAACAATATGCTTTGTGATTGTTCCCAAAACGAAAATCTGATTAAAATCTTGTGCAATCAATTAATTTAATCCTACTATCCCAGAATGTGGCCCTACTCCAGATGAGAGGCTCCAATTAGACACATCCTGGTGACTGTATTTGTAGGGTATAATTGCCCAATTTGTCTCCAATATGTGCTGCTTCTCATCCCAAGTTGTGAAAAGTCTAGAAATTTAAGAAATAAAGAAACATTTCCTTCTTTATGTTGCTTCGTGTAGATTTTACTATTTTTATTTTATTTTTAAATAGACTGTTTGAAACATTGGAGGATTTTCACCTCCTAGTTTGTACTTCTTATGCACACTCATACTTCCACATCACTTCGTTTCTTCCCAAATGCCGTCCTCCCCAATACGAGACTACTGCAAGTTAATCCACGTAAAGTGAAATTTGATGACGGAATGACAGTGCCCCATTTTTAGGTTTGCTTGTGCGCATGCACAAGAAACATTATGCGGCAGCTTAGGAGAGAAGTGGGTTGTGGAGGTGCGGCACTTTGGCAGTCAACGGCGGCACCGCATTTGGGGCTTCGCACTGGTGGACCAATGCAGGCACACTGTGCTGATGACATTGGTTTCTAAAAGTGCCACCACGTTGAAACGATTTTGCCGCTGCAATGAGGGGCCACCTCATCACTGCAGCATCAGCCATTCTGCTGCAATGATGGAGCGACCTGTCACTGCAGGGCGGTACCTTGCCTGGTGTAACATTTGCCCACTGAGAGTCTACTCCATCAGCATAATGCCCCATTTGTTGTGCCGAGGGGGTGCCCAATACCCCTCGGCCTCATGTGCCCCCCTAAAACAGTCTTTCTTTGCCGACGTGGGAGCCCAATCCCAGTCAGCATAATGACCACATGGGTGTGTTTTGCCTGTGCTGAGGGGGTGCCCAATCCCCCTGGGCATCATGCACCCCCCCTCCAGTTTCTGTGCCGACAGCGGGCCCAATCCTCGTCGGCTTCGGTCCCCCTCCCCACAAATGCTGGTGGTACACTGGGAGCCCACCTCAGTGTAGCAAACACCTACAAAAAAAGAAAAACAACCCTCATCTTTTTTTCCCCCCGGTAAAAACAAGAAAACAGTCCCTCGCGGGCTTCTCCTGCCCCCTCCCCAAATTCGCGCCCACCCTCTGTGCACCTTGCCTCCCACAACCCCATCTCTCCCATACTTACCTCTGAGTCTGCGCAACAATCTTCGTGGACCGGGAACACGCCTGCACTCTTCAAAGCCAATTACGAACTGAAGAAATGCCAGTAAGTTGTCGAATGGCATAAATAGTTTTTTCAACTTTGGTGCATATCTGGGACTTTTGGCACCAAATTTTCAACATGGGTTATTCGACCACTCCTCATGAATTCAGTCACAATATGAAAAGAGTCTGTCCCCGAAAGGTGATTGCAGTCATCATGAGAATCACCTTTCGGGACCAATTAATGAAACAATAGCTACTGTTTATGAGGTGGGCTCTCAAAAGTCTATGTTACAAATGTGGTGAAAAAAAATCAAAAATGACAGTTTATGAGCGTGCATTGCATAGTTTCACGCACGCTCATAACTTTGCAAATTTGTAATATTTTCATTCCAGATTTTCAACACTGGCATTTTCCACACCTCCTTATGAACAATACAGCAGTCATTTTTCATCCTAGCGAAATGTGTTTCCGCCCGGTATGGAGAATAGCAAGGTCACTATGGGAAATCAGTGTTCCGATTCCGGCGAGAGAGGGGGAGCAAGCAAGCTCAACTGAGCTCTGTCAGGACTGCTGCGGATTTCTTTGTGGGCAGAAAAAGGTGCCAACGCAGGCAGGAGCCCAGCACAAAAAGGAAGCCTGCAGCACTGGGAGAAACAGAACGAGCGAGTGAGTGAGAGAGGAGGAGTGAGCGAACTCGACAGAGCTGTCAGGACTGCTTCAGATTTCTTTGTGGGCAGAAAAAGGTGCCAAGGCAGGCAGGAGCCAGTACAAAAGGGCAGCCTGCAGTGCCAGGAGAAACCGAACAAGCAAGTGAGAGAGTGGGAGTGAGTGAGCTCAACAAAGCTCTGTCGGGACTGCTGCAGATTTCTTTGTGGGCAGAAAAAGGCACCAATGCAGGCAAGAGACTAGTACAAAAGGGCAGCTTGCAGCACCAGGAGAAATATAACGAGCGAGTGACTGAAGGGGAGTGAGCGAGTTTAACGGAGCTCTGCCGGGCCTTTAGAGTAGCCCACCTTCCCGCCCAGGATCATCTGTGGTCCTATATTACAGCAGGGTCTCTGGGGTGGAGACAAAGCAATGACTGGATACTTTTAGGACTGCTGTAATAATACAGATTTAGTAGTTCTGTTTCTTTCTCTAACTGAGCTATACTGTCAAGATTGCTGTAACAATACATATTTATTTGTTCTGTTTATTTTTCTAACACAGCTGAGTAATACTTGGAGTGTAATAGGATTTCTAACTGGGCTAAGTGAAACTATACGAGAGCCGAGAACAAAAAGTATGGTAGCTGAGGAGTGAAAAACAGACAAGGAGGCTTTAGGATTGCTACAGTAAAACATTATCTAACGGATGAGATCTGAGACTGAATTAACCCGGTTGGCAAGGGAGCAGTAAGTGGACGTGTGTGTGTGGGTCGGGAATTTGAGTACCCAGGGGCCTAACAGTTGTAGTACGGTACAGAAACTGGGAGTAAGAGCCCGTAACATAAGATGGGGCCAAAATGGGGCAGGTGCCACACGTCAATAGGGCGGGCATCTTGGGAAGGGTGCTGGGGTGTACAGGGTGTGGGTCCACCATGATCCTGGACTGGGCTTGGAGGATGGGGGGAGATGTATGGTCTGCAAGACTGGCTAGTTTGAGGGAGGAACTGTGGAGGTTAGAGAGGAGTCTAAATGGCAGGGCAGACGAGTATGGTAGGCATCCTGGCTTGGGGGGGGGAGACAATAGGGGATGGCAAGGGGGCACGGAGGAAGAACAACTAGGGACTGAAACCGACCCCAGTATCAGAGGCACTAGCAGAAAAGAGAGGAGAAGGGGGGGCCTCCTGATGGGAGAGGAAGAGACCACGAGGAGTACCAGGGAAGAGAGCAGATGGCTGCGGGTAGGGAGGGACCATGGGTGGCACGGAGAGGAACAAGTAGGAGGGGAACCGACATATGGAAGAGATGGGGGGGGTATCGACTAGGAATAGATACAAGCATCTGCTATGGGAGAGAGGGGGAGCAGAAACATACTGAAGTGGAGGAGGAGGACAAGCAGGGCATGAGAGGGATGGCAACAGGTAGGGGAAGAGATAGCGAAGATGAAAGGGTAGAAGGGGGGCTAGTAAGGAAAGAGGGGTGGTGACTGGAGGAGAGAAGGCTATGGGAAGGATGGTAGGGGCATCGCTATCGGGGAAGAAGGGAATGGGGGCTGTAATCGACAACAGCGTTGATAGGACAGGGGTTGGAAATCAGCAGGGGAAGAGGGGAGGTCGAGATGTCCAGTAGCAAGTAGTCAGGCTGGGAAGGGGTTCAAAGGAGATGGGAGAAATAAGGCAGAGAAAAGGGGTGAGGCGGAAGAAGAGGGTACTGATACAGAAGTCACAGAGGGTGCAGCTGGTGAGGGTAAGCAGCAGGGAAAAAGGAATACTGGGGTGGTGGAAGAGGCATTTATTTTATTTTTTTTTGTTAACTGGTAAGTGCACTCCAGCCATAAATGACTATTTTCAGGCACCACCCAGAAAGGGGTAAGTGGGATCATGGGTACTCCATGCTGGGGATTCTATACTGAAAGGGATGAGATGGGGCGGAAGGGGTGGGGGAAGGTATAGCTGTATTTGGGTTGAAGCTATCCCCAGGTTGACTGCAGGAGGGGCAGGGCAGGCACTGCACAAGTGTGCAGCAAGGGGAAGGAAGAAACCTCATTTAGTGTTGCACCAGAGTACAAACGGCTTGGTGGGGGAGACTGCGGAATTAGTGATGGGGAGGTTCGAGTAGTTGGGAAGGCAGTGTGAGGGGGTGGGGGAGTCGGTGGCATTCTTAGAGGTACTCCCAGTACCATGTGCACACATGGGGAGGAAGGGTAGGACTGAGGACTTCAATGAGTGGCTGAGGGATTGGTGCCACACCAAAAATTATGGGTTAGTGACTAACTGAGGTAGGGTCTGGGGGAATAGTGACTTGTACGTGGGGGACGGGCTACACTTGAGGGGGAAGGGAGTACTAAAGGCAGGATTAGCGGACTATAGCTCTACTAAGGTGGATTTACACTAGTTGGGGGAGTGGCCAAAAGACTGAGGTTGGTAGAAAGGTCCGGACAGGACAGCCTAATGAGCTCACCCCCCTCCCCAGATATAGGTAAAGGCAGAGGCGTAGTAACCCTGGGAGTGGGGCGGTCAGTGTGGTCTGAGTGTAATACAGAAAGCAACACCACCTGATAAGAATAAGGAAGAGAAAGGGTGCGGACTACCGGGAGGAGGGACACAGGCCAAGGAAGAGAAGACTGAGGAGAGGAGGGGTACGGGTGGAAGGTGTCTCAACGCAAGAAGTCTGGGGAACAAAACTGCAGAGCTTCAGGCACTCCTTTCAGAGGGGTAGGTGGACATTGCAGCAGTGACAGAGACTTGGGCCAGACAGTACCACGATTAGGATTTGGCAATCCCGGAATACAGGATACAGGAGGGACCGGGTGGTTGAAAGAGGGGGGTTGCACTCTATGTAAGGGATGAGGGAGAAGAGAAGAGGACAGAGGCACTTTGGGTGCAGCTTCTGGATTCCAAGGGCAGAAAGTTGAGGCTGGGAGTGGTGTACAGACCACCAGCCCAATCCGGGGAACTGGATGGGGAGTTGGCAGAGCAGATAAGGAGGGTGTGTAGAAGGGGGAGTGTGGTGATAGTGGGGGATTTTAACCTCCCACAGGTTGACTGGAGCACCTCGGCCACTAGTAGTACCAGGGAGCAGGTGCTCCTTGATGCATTCCAGGACGGCTTTCTGACCGCATTGGTAAGTGGGCCTACAAGGCTTGGTAGCACTCTGGACCTGGTACTGGCAAATGGGGAAGCGGTGAGGGAAGTACAGATGGAGGACCCACTAGTAAGTAGCTACCACCAAACAGTGTGGCTCGTTGTCGCGCTGGGCAGGGAGACAGGAGGCATGGGCACTAAGGTGGTGGACTTTATGAGGGTGGACTTTGGGTGGATGGGAGCAACACTGCAAGAGAGACTCCAGGACATAAGGCTGGGGATGGCTACAGAACAAAAGTGGGAAGTCATAAAGACTGGGCTACCAGACACCACAGTAGCCTGCACCAGGGCCAGAAGTAAGAAAAGCAGAGCCAAGAAACCATGCTGGCTGAACAAGGAAGTGCTGCAAGGGGTGAGGGCAAAGAGGACTGCATACCGGAAGCACAAGAGAACAGGGAAGGGAGAGGATAAGGAGGCTTTCAGGAGTTGGTGAAGGGAGGTGGCCAGGAGGGTTAAAAAAAGCTAAGGCCTCCAGGGAATTAAGGTCTGCACAGGGCATGAAGGGAGGGAAAATTTTTTTTTTTTTTTTTTCGGTATGTTAGGGAAAGAGAAAGGGAGGAAACATATTGTGAGGATAAAGTGCGGTGGGGACTGGCTGGAAAGGGAGAGGAGCAAGTGGAAATTCTAAATGAGTACTTCTGCTCCATTTTCACTAAGGAGAGGGATGGTCCGCTACCAGAATGGGCTTGGGGGGTGGGGGCGGGGGGAGGTGATGGACAAAGTGATCACAGGGAGTAGGGTGCTAGAGAGGCTGAGAGCAGGAAGGATGGACAAGGCACCAAGTCCCGATGGCATCCACCCCAGGGTGCTGAGGGAGATGGCCGAGCTGTTGGCTGAGCCGCTGGCAGATCTGTTCAACACCTCCCTGGAAATGGGGTGTGTGCCCTAGGACTGGAAGGTGGCCCATGTGGTGCCCATGCACAAGAGTGGGCCTAGGAGGAGCCAGGAAATTATCGGCCGGTAAGTCTCACGTCCACAGTGGATAAGCTTATGGAGGCAATATTGAAGGAGAGGCTGGTGGTATTCCTAGAGAGCAACGGCCTCCAAGACTGACAGCAACACGGGTTCTTCTCAGGGAGGTCTTGTCAAACCAACCTAATAGAGTATTGTGACAAGGGAGTTGGGCAGGGACCATGTGGTACAGGTCCTGTACTTGGGCCTCAGGAAGGCCTTTGATACAGTGCCTCATGGGAGACTGGGGGGGGGAGCTGACGGCAGTGGAGGTGGGAAAAAAGACGGACTAATTACAAGGGAGGGTGCAGAGGGTGGTGGTTAGGGAGCTCTCGGCACCCAGAGCAGTGACAAGCGGGGTGCCGCAGGGGTCAGTGCTAGGCCCGGTACTATTTGGGCTCTTTCTCTCCAATATAGCACACGGAGCGGGAAGCAGGGTTAGTCTGTTCGCAGATTATACCAAATTGGAGGCGGTGGTGGATGAAGAGGACGGAAGGGGGAACTGCAGGAGGTCCTAACCAAACTACAGACATGGTCAGTGGAGTAGCAGCTAGGATTCAATGCAAAGAAGTGTAAGGTGATGCACTTTGGGACTAAGAACCAGAACAGGGACTACTGGTTGGGGATCACAGAGGAGGAGCAGGACCTAGGGGTGTTAGTAACTGGGAGCATAAACTCGGCCCAGTGCAGGAGAGCAGCAGTGAAGACAAACAGGATGCTGGGGTGCATCGCACAGGGGTTCTCATCTAGACACAGGGATGTGATCCTACCTCTCTACAGATCATTGGTCAGACCACACCGAGAGTACTGTGTGCAATACTAGAGGCTTTACCCGAGGAGAGATATGAAGTTACTGGATGGGGCAACAAAAATGTTAAAGGGGATGGAAGGAAAAGAATATGAAGTTAGGCTAAAGGAGCTGAACATGTACCCACTGGAGGAGAGGAGGGTAGGGGGGGATATGATTGAAGTATTTAAATACCTGAGCGGGGTAAATAAACCAAGCACTGAGAGGGTGTTTAAACTGAGGAGTGGAAGAGAGACGAGGGGGCACGGACTAAGGTTGAAAGGGGAACATTTCAAGAGGGAAATGAGAAGGCACTACTTCACTGACAGGGTAGTGTCTAGTTAGAATGCGCTGCCAGAGGAGGTGGTAACATGTAGAACAGTCAATAGCTTTGAGAAGGAGTGGGATAAGGCAAGAGTCAGGGGTCAGGGGCTGGGACAAGTGGGGGAGGAACCGAGGGGGAGCAGGCTGCGGCAGCTGCTATCTAGGGTGCTAGCTGCACACTCGGGAAGACTAAGACAGACTGATTGATGTGTTCTGCTGGCAGATTCGTATGTTCCTAAGTATGCTTGTATGTAAAATCACAGTGACTGTTCATGAACAGAGGTCCTAAAATGCCTATGCTGAAAATCTGATGACAAATGTCCATTAGTCTATTGGTAAAGACTCTTGGGGCCGAGGACAGACCGAAGGGCATTGCGGTGAACGGACAGTGAGCAGAAGGAAGTCTGAACCTGAGAAACTTCCTGTGAGATCTCCTTATAGGTATGTGGATGTAGGTGTGCTTTAAGTCGAGGGAGGCTAGCCAGTCTCCCTGCTGTAAGGACTGTATGACCAATGACAGAATGACCATTTTGAATTTGGGTTTTTTCAGATGTTCGCTTAAATATCTGAGCTCTAAGATAGGTCGCCACTCCCATTTTCTTTTGTGTCAGAAAATACCTGGAGTAGAGGCCCTTGCCCTTCTCGTGGGTGGGGACCCTCTCCACTGCTCGTAAAGCCACAAGGTTTTGTACCTCCATTTCCAACAGCGGTATCTGTGTTGGGGACAGAAGGTCTTGACACCTGGAGTGCGCTTGAGGTCTGGCAGCTGCTTGAACTGGAATGACAGACCCTTCTCCACTATCTCCAGCACCCACTTGTCTGACGTAATGAGGGACCAGTGCTGAAGATAGCGAGAGAGTCTGCCTCCAACTGGAAATGGGAAGACAACCTGGACACTCACATCAGGACTCGGACTGAGAGGCAGATGGCTGGGTAAAGGTGGTTCTTCTTTGGCGCCTTCTACCTCTGCCTCTGAACAACCCCCTGTACTTACTAAAGTGAGATTGGGGATAGGGATTGTAAGGCCTGGGAACATAACTTCTGCCCCTACCGCCCCTGGGATGGGATCTCCGAAGTGTGACGGGTTTAGGCTTGGATAAGTGGCTCTCCCAGGAGGCCTTGTACTCAGACTTTTTTCATGTAGTCAGTGGTTCTGTAATCAAACAACATATTCTGATCACAGGGAAAATCCATGGCCTTCCTCTGAGTGTCTATGGTCAGACTGGTTGTTCTAAGCCAGGCAAAGCGTCTCAGAGCTATGGCATGGGCCATCGCCCTAGAGGCTGCATCACTGCTGTCATCTACCATGTGGAATTGGTACGTAGTAGCTTCCAAGGCAGTTTTTGATGTATCCACCAGCTCCTGCACCATAGAATCTGATCCATTGCGGGCGATAGCCTGGGCAGATTTTCAAACGGCTTTCTGATATTTGGCTGTGAATGCCATGTAAGAAAAAAGCCTGAGAAGCAGAAAAGTTGTAGCATACATTTTCTTTGCTATAAAGTCAATTTTCTTGGAATCCTTGTCAAGGGGAGAGGGAGACAAGGAGACTCCAGCTTTCTCACGAGCTGCCTACTACACTATACTCTCGTGGCTAGGGTGTGCTGACAGGACCTCGGTACCGTTTTTAGACAATTTATATTTTCTCTCAAGACGCTTATCAACCCCTAGTACTGAAGTGGGGCGTTGAAGCACCTTCATGGTATTTTTTCTAAATGCATTATAAATAGGGATGACCAGGGTCTTTGAGGATGAAAGACCCTTCATCTTCCTATAATCTTCATCGACATCCTGGATGGGCTCCTGTGTATGGAGGTCCAGGGTATCCAGCATATTTTGTATAAATGTAAACAGAGGAAGGATCCTCGTGGTCACCCGGGGGATCCCCAAGGCGAGGGTCCAGGGACTCCTGGGGCTCAAGGCCCTCAAAATCCATGTCAGGGGCATCATAAAATTGATCATCATCTGCGTCACCCTCACAGTCCACAGAACAGAGAACTGTGGAAGAGTGCCTGCCAGCCCCAGTAAATTGAGGACTCATCTTTTGAAGGGTCTGAAACAGTTGCCATGCTTTTTCCATATCTTGCACTGACAGAAGAACCTGCGCAGTTTGTAAGCGTTTTGTTTTTTCTGTATGCTTTAAGCTGCCTGTTGTCTCACTATTGACTTTCCCAGGAGCAACGGGAGCATATCTGTCTTACTAACATACTAAAATGCCAGCTGAATAGGCCCAACGGTCTTTCGTATCTGCTCATTTGGTCAGCCCCCACCCTGGGAGCTGACCTTGCTGCCCCCCTCGCCCTCTCTGGCTTCTCCCTTCCCAGTCCTAGATATTCCTGCTGCACAGGACTTTGCTTCCAGTACCCTTCCCGTACCTGTCCCACACCTTCTTGAACCCCTCCACCGTCTCTGCCTCCACCAGCCCCCTGGGCAGTGCATTCCATGGCTCCACCACCCTCTCAGTGAAGTAGCACCTCCTCCTTTCTCCCCTGAATCTCTCCCCCCCAGCTTCCACCCATGCCCTTTAGTTGTCCCCCCTCCTTCCTTTGGAGCACCCTGACTGCTCCTCCCCTATTTAACCCCTTTGTGTACCTGAAGACCTCTATCATGTCCACCCAGTCCCTTCTCTCTTCCAATGTGTACATATTTAGCTCTTCGAGCCTCTCCCCATAGGTCCTGTCCCCCAAGCCCCAGATCATTTTGGTTGCCCTCCTCTGGACCCTCTCCAGGAGTTCAATGTCTCTCTTTAAGTGTGGTCTCCAAAACTGCATGCAGTACTCGAGGTGCGGCCTCACCAAGCAGTTATACAGAGGGAGTATCATGTCCCTCCTTCTGGAGGTGATCCCCCTAGCGATGCATCCCAGCATCCTGTTGGCCTTGGCCGTTGCCCTCCTACAAGTCTCAGAGCTGTTCATCTTGACATCCACCACCACCGCCAGGTCCCTCTCAGCCACTGAGACTTGTAGCATCCCCCCCCCCACCAGGTGTGCATTTGGCCCGGGTTTCTGGCTCCCAGATGCAGAACCTTGCATTTCCCTGCATTGAACCTCAGCTTCCACTTTCTAGACCACCTTTCCAGAGCCTCCAGGTCCCCCTGTAGGGCCACCCTCCCCTCCTCCTCCTCCCCATCCCACAACCTCCCAGTTTTGGGTCATCCATAGGGACTCATCTCGCTCTGATACCCTTCCTTAAGTCAGAGGCGTGAGGCGTTGACCAGGAGGGCCCAGGACCGATCCCTGAGGGACCCCACTAATGACCCTCCTTGGGGATGAGACTATCCTGCAAACCACAACCCTCTGGGTCCGGTCCTGGAGCCAACTGCCTATCCATCTGATTCCCCACTCCCATTTCTCCCAGCTTATTCAACAGGCCCCCGTGAGGAACAGAGTCAAATGCCTTGCTGAAGTCAAGATAGAGGACGTCCACCGGTCTACCCAGCTCCAAGGCACTCATCACCCAGTCATAGAACTCCACAAGGTTTGTCTGACACAATTTCCCTCGGGACTAATCCATGCAGTCGTCGTCCAGGCACCCGACTTTTCCAGGTCCCCCCAGCCTCTCCTTGATAATGCCCTCCATCACCTTGCCCACCACCGATGTCAAGCTGACAGGCCTGTAGTTCTCTGCCACCTCCCTTGATTCCCCCCTTGTGGATAGGCACTATATGCACCACCTTCCAGTCCTGAGGCACCCACCCTGTCCTCAGAGAGATGCTGAAAAGCTCCGCCAGGGGTTTCGCCAGGACATCCGCCAGTTCCTTCAGCACTCTGGGATGTAATTTATCCAGCCCCAATGCTTTCTCCGTCTTAAGGGACCTGAGGGCTTCCCTCACTCTCTGCCGTGATTTCCACCTCTGCTACCTCGTCTCCCTGCTTTGCCTTCCCCTCCTGCCAGTGATGGCCCCCCCAGACCCGCCGATCGGCAAGAGTCCTCCCCTCCTCAGTTTCACAGTCTCCTCCCATGTATGATGCGGCGCCCCCCTCCATTTTCCTTGCTGAAAACTGAAGCAAAGTACTCATTTAGTACCTCAGCCTGCTCCCCCAGGTCTTGTGCCCAACCCTCCCATTTTAATCCTGCTAATCTGCCCCTTCACCTTTCGTTTTTTCCCCACTGTATCTAAAAGAACCCCTTTTTCCCTCTCCTAATTTCCCTGGCCAGGTTCTGCTCCTTTCTTGCCTTAGCTGCCCTCACCACCCTAGTGGCCCTTCTAGCCATCAGCTCGTACTCCCCTCGATCCCTTTCACTCCTTGAGCACTTGAATTGCTTATAGGCTGCTTTCTTTCCCCTCACCACCTCCTGAACCTCCCTGGTCCACCAGCAGGGTTTATGAGCCCTACCGCATTTTCGTCTTACTCTTGCACAGGTGCCGGTAGCATCCTGCACCCCCCTCCTGATGATTTCCCACCTACTGTTAGCGTCCATGTCTGGCCCAATCCCAATCCCATCCAAATGCTTAAGGATACCTCCCATTTCCTTGAAATCCACCCCGAAGTCAGTTGCCTCCGACTTTGTGCAGCCTTCTACCCCTCCTAGGTCCAGACAGAACCAGACCGTGGCATGATCGCTCCCCGCCAATGGGTCCCTTACCTCCGGGCCCCAATCTGGTCACTGTCTGCCAGGACCATATCCAGTATCTGCACCTACCTGGTCGATTCCCCCACCTGCTGAGTTAGGAATGCATCTTGAAAGACATCCAACAACCTCTGTTCCCTGGCCACCGAGGATGTCATAGTCTCCCAGTCCTTTCCTGGCATGTTTAAGTCCCCCAACACCACCACCCTTCCCCTGCCCAATCTGCAGTGTCTCCCAACATCTGCCACTAGACTCTCCTCCAGCGCAGGAGGTCTATACATCACTCCTATTTTTAGGTGTCAGCGTGGCTCAGTTGGTAGCACATCCGCCTCTGGACCAGAAGGCCGTGGGTTCTCGTCCCACACGGGACTGGACTTGCACCTAAAATCGCTGGCATCTGAAGTGCAGTATTGGGGTGCTGTACTGCTGGAGTGTGCTGTCCTTCGGATGAGGGCGTTAAACCAAGGTCCCTTCTGCCCATCCTGGCGTTGCTCTGGTGGGTGTCCAGGGAAGTAAATAACCAGGCACTCTTCGCAAAGAGCAGGGAACATTCCGGTGTCCTGACCAACATTCCCTTCCAATAAAAAACGTTCATGTAATTATCCAGGCTGTGTGTGGGTGATGATGTGCGATATGGCTGCCACCACACATTCAGTCATTTCACTACCAGTCTAGCATTACTTGTAAAGCGCTTTGGGATACTGTGTGTGAAAAGCGCTATATAAATGCTAATTATTCTTTTTCTTCTACTCTCTTGCCCCCCACCTCATTATCAAGGTGACCCAAATCTCCTCCACAGTTCCCTCCGCCTCCTCCACTCCCCCTCCCTATCCCATTTGATACCCCTGATCATGGAATCACCCAACAGGACACTCCTGACCACCCCTTTCCTCCATTCCCCCTTCCATGTCCTACGTCCTTTCTACTGGCCCCCAAGCCAGCTCCTTGCTCCTCCCCATCTGGGTGCCCCTGCCACCCCCTCATCTACCCTGGCCACCCCTCCTCCAATCCTATGCCTATCCTCCTCCAGTATCCTTTGTACCCTGTCACCCCCCGTCACTGTTGTGACTGGCTGTCCTCCCACATCTGCAAACTTGCTCGGCTCTTCCTTCCTTCCTTCCTTCCCGTTCAGTCCCTCCTGGCCTGTCGTGCTCCCCTGGCATAAACTCTCAGCTGCCTTTACTGTATCCTCCTTGTACTTCTGGTCCTTCTCCTTGCCCTTTCCTCCCAACTGGTCCTTCTCCTTACACTTTCCTCCCTCTACCCCCTCATCCTCCTGCTCTGATCCACTGCTCCCCCCATTTTCCCGCATTCCAAGTTCTCCCCTGTTCTTCCTGCTATCCGGCCCCTACCTCCTGCCCCCACTCCCTTTCCATCTCTAACCTCCCCTGTCATGGCTACATCACCCCTCTCATCCTCAAGCAGAAAAGAACTGAAGCAGTTACTAAGCTTAAGGTCCGATCCACACCCCCCCTTGCTTCCTTGTGTTCAGCCCCAGCCACCTGCCTACTTCCCTGAGAATGTCCTCCCTTTGGCCCCCTCTGTGAGGATCCCCAGACACCTGCCTGCTTCCTTAGTAGTGTCCTCCTTTTGAGCTCCCCTCTGTCAGGGTCCCTATGCGACCTCAGAGTACTCTCCTGCACTCCTTTCCCTATGCCCCCACCCCTAGTGCTTGGTGCAACCCCGTGGGACAGCCCCTGCCCTATTCCCCAACCATACCTCTCCCTCCCTCCAGCTTTCTCCTAATCCCCTCAACAGCCTCCCTAAGCTGTGCCAGCTGGTAGACACTGGGCAACCACCGATTTTCCAAGCCCAGTTCAGTATCATGGCCGTCCCACACCCTGTGCACCCCACCACCCTCCCAAAGATGCTGGCCCTAATGACGTGTGGTCCCGTCCCCCTCCAAGTAGGTTTCCTTGGGTGAACCACCAGGTTCCCCACTAATCCAAGGTACACCCCTACCCACTAATCAGGTCACCCATTAATCCTAGATACAGTACCACAACAAACAGGTACGTCAGTTACTAGGTGCAGTACTACACAGTAAACTTACAGGGGAAGTGTACAACTCACTAAGCTCCTCTCTCCCAGCCCTTAAACCCAACCCCCAGTGGCTAGAACTACATGAGCTGCATCTGACGCCTTTTCCTCCAATGGCAGGGCAGGTGTTCCCCTATAAAGGAGCTGAGCTCTGGAGAGGATGGGAGTAGGGCCTACACCAGACTCTCACGAGAGTGTATCAGCCCTGTGTCTGCCCCTCACTGCACCTCCAAGCACTACCAACTAAGAAGACCTTTCAAGCCTACTTACTCTTACAGCCTCCAACTAGAAGCTTCTTCCCCATTCCCCCTCTAACTGAAGACTGACTGAGTTGGGAGTCCCACCTTATATTCAAACAGCACTAATTCCCTGTAATACGATGCTCTGCACTTACAGGCCAGATAGCAACTTTTAAACACACACAAACACCAAATAGTCTGCTAGAAACACACAGAAATCCAGCTAAGAAAATCTTTCAAGTCTACTCACTCTCACAGCCTCCAACTTTTAAACACACACAAGCAACAAATTGTCTGCTAGAAACACTCAGAAAACCAGCTAAGAAAATCTCACAGCCTACAGCTAGAAGCTTCTTCCCCGTTCCCCTCTAACTTGACAGAGTTTCTTTTTAGCCACTTCATCAGAGACTCGATCAAGCTTCCTTTTTTTGTCACTCTTATTTTTCAATTTGTGAGGAACTTCATCTTTGGAAGCTTTATTTTTTGACTGGGATCTAGAGGGTTCCTCAGCACCTCTGCTTTTGGTATTAGTACTTTTGAATGGCCCCTCGTTGGAAGCCTTTGATTTATCCTCAGCCATAATTATCGAAGGTTTGTCTGCTATGTTTGCCAATTTAAGCAAAGTAAACCAGTTCTGGACCTACGAACTAAGTGCAGGTTTCTGTGAAAATGCCTCCGGCCAGTCCTGCCCCAGTTAATAAACTCTATTACCAGTGCCTTTTTTTGGTTGTAAAACTGGGATCTATACCAGTGCCAATCTTAACTGAAAGCCAGTAATACTTGACTACGCACAGGTGGCTGCTGGATCCTTACAGACAGTCCTGACACAGATGATACCAAGATCCAGTAATATAACAAAAAATGTTTCCTCGTAATTACCAATCTAGAGTGAAAACCCACAGGCACTGTTTAAGGTTGAAATCTACTGCAGGTGCTTCGAGGTAAACCCCATGAGGTCTGAGGTAAAAAAAAAAAAAAAAAAAAACAAGGCAACTGTCCCCACAAGAATTTAGCCAAAAATGAAGGAAACCATCGAAAATAAACACCTGTGATAAAAATAGATTTTAAAGTAAATAGTCGCAGTAAAAATAAAGTTTAAATAGAGCCATTACACTAAAAATTAAAAATTTGCACAGTGCTAATGAAAAAGTAAAACTATCACTCAGCACACTAAAGGAAATAATTTATGAGGAAAACTTTACCCAGATAAGCACTAGGAGGCTGTCAACAAGGAAAGTTGGGAAGACACCTCAGAGGCAATATTGCTCAGTCCAGCGGAGAAAAAAAAATTCTGAAGCACTCAACAGCTCTCACTCAGTTCACACCCCTGTCCTGTCTTTTGATTGGCTTGGCCCTACGCTCATTAAATCTCTCTTAAAGGTACACCTCCGGGGCAACTGCACCTAGCCAGCTAAGTGCAATAAAGTTACTGATGCTAAAGGATTCCTGGGGTAAGAAATATTTAATTACAAGATAACAGATTACGATGTAATCGATTTTACCCTGCATGTAAACAGGGTACGTGATAACTGGGCATGCATATGGGATCAGTTCCAGCTCAAATTGTGTCTACATGCATGTTATAAATTGTCCAGGTAATTGGTGCACTTGGATCGATCCCAATATTGAGTCCAATGTCATCAACAGCATTGTTTACATGCAGGGTTAGACTCCATTACAAAGTAAATGATTAGTCTGTATTCCAGTCTAACCCTGCATGTAAATGGGGCATATATTCTCCCTGTTGAGTCTGTATCATTTTAGTGACCGTTCTCTGGACTGATCCCAGTATACAGCTGTTCTCCTTAAGCCTTGTCCCCCAATGCTCCATCCTGGGTCCTCTCTTTTTTACTGTACCTAAACTCCCTACCACTAGCCTCCCCAGGACGTCTCATCCGATATGCAGATGATGCAGTGATTTTTAGTCAGCATCCAGACCCAACTCCCAATTATCCCTACAGAGCTCCTTCTCGGAAATAGAATACTGGTTTACTGAGCATAAGCTTATCCACAACAATAAAAAAACTAAGGTAATGTTAGTTGCCCAACCCCAACATAAACACCACTCCACTGCCCTCTATACTCAATTCCCAGGGAACCACCCTTGATCCTGTTACTAGCTTTCCCTATCTAGGCATCACCCTCGACTTGGCTCTCTCCTTCCATGACCATATTGTGTCTACTTGCTCTGCAGTCAACTCTAGAATTGGCCTCCTATACAAACTCAGACCCTGCCTCCCCACCCCGATACTCTCAGACTAGCCATCTCTAGCTCTATTCTAGCTTTGGTTGACTACGGCATAGCTATTTATGATTCTGCTTGTCCAAAATCAAATGCGCCTTAAACAAGGCCTGCCATTTGACCACTGGCTGCGACCGGTTCTCACACACACACACACACACACACACACACACACCTACGACTTCTACCAACGATCGGCATGGCTCAATTTCCAAGGGCGACCACACACACCTACCTACAGCCCAAAAATCCAACTGGGCCTGTCCCCACCTGGCCGTCTATTGCTCCTTCAACCTGGGTTGCAGAGGTGGACTACAAGATACTCTGATACTGCTGCATTTCACATCCCCTTTGCCAATTCTAATGCTGGTCAATGGTCCCTTCTATACAGGGCCCTCTCTGGATGAACTCAATCCCAGTTCACCTCCTCTCCATACCCAGACTGGGGCTTTTCAAAACTGAGCTGCGTTACCACATCGTGTCCAGCTCCCACTGTGACTGCCCATAATTTCCCACAAAGCCTCCTTCCTTCCTCTGCCCTTGGGTTGCAACTCTGCAGTGTCAGTGGCTCAGTAGGTAGCACATTTGCCTCTGAGGCCGGGAGATCAGAGGGCTAGGTTAATATCCCAGTACTGACAATGTAGTGCAGCAAGAGACATGTGCTGCACTTCTGAGGTGCCGTCTTTCGGATGAGACGTTAAACCGAGGTCCCATCTGCCTGGATTGGTGGTAGTTCAGGTGGATGTTAAAGATCCCATGGCACTTATCGAAAAGAGTAGGGGAAGTTTTATTGAACAAAATACAAAACATCACAAAAAGAAAATTTCAGAACATAACAGAAGCAAATATACAAAATAAAGTTTCTCATATTAACAGAACAGAAGTTAAATCACCAAAAAACAGGGAAAGATTTCCATAAATTCATAACTTTCATATTTGAATAATTCTTAATATCTTTCAGTGAAGTGAAGTAAATCAGTATCTACATAATTGATAATTACGAATATATTTGTCTGCTGTTGTTGTAAAACAAACTGACAACAAGCCTGCCATAAAAATATTGTAATAAAGCAAAGAAAACATTTAATGTACTTCTATGATATTTCTCCCATATCCCTGGATAATCACCTAAAACAAGAGTATTATATGTCAAGAAAACTAAATGTGGCATATGCCAACATACTGCTGCAACACTCAAAATGCTTTACTATCCATACAATCTATAAAAAATGGGATTGACTTTCTTCAATATTAGTACACATTGGTCTCAAACAATATCTATCATTAAAGGTTTATATTTCATGTTTCCCTAACGCTAATCTCCCATGTGCAGAAATCCATATTATATCCCAAGTTTTAACTGGAATTCTAAAATCTGTTAATTTATATAAAGCGAAAGTCATTTTTGTTGGAGTACAATCTGGAAAAATAAGTGTAACCTTCTGAATATCATAAACGATATAATTGTAAAAGGATTTTCTAGTTAAAGTGAGTAATTTTTGAAAAGGTATCTTCCATTGATATAGTTTTTTAAAGGTAGAAAGCACATATTTAGGTAAATCATCAGAAACAAGTATCTTGGGTGGGAACATGGACCATTTAAAAAAATATTTATGCCAAATTGATTGAACCCAAAAATGCCATGGTAAACAAGACTCAAGCCATATGAAGGGAAAAGAAGAGAATAAAAAAATGGAATGAAAAAAAACAACAGGATTAACCATTTGTAAACCCCCGTCTTTTTTTGGAAGATATGTAAAATCTCTTTTAACTGGATTAAGCCTGTTACCCCAAAGCATCTGGAAAAAAATACTATATAATCTGGTTTCAACAGATATAGGAGGAGGAAAGAGATGACAAGATAAATAAAAACTGGTAATAGGAATTTTTTTATGATAAAAATCCTCTTTTGTTTACCAAATGTCAGTTTTTCCATAGATTTACTTACTTCCCCAATCAATAATTGCTTCTCCCAATTATAAATGCCATATCAGCAGCTCAAACCATATCCCTAAGATTTTTGAGGTGTATGTGAAAAGGATATACCAAAACATTTAGATAAATCCAGAGAGGTTTGATTTAAGGGAAATACAAAACTTTTCTCTATATTAAGAGAAGCTCCTGAAAAATGTCCAAAAGATATGAAAATATCCAAAGCCTTCTGTAATAATAAAGTATCTGCCAATAACAGTGTAACATCATCTGCAAAGGCTGTAACTTTAATCTTTTCTAAATGTGGAGAAGGTGAAATGCCTATAATGTTCTGATCCGAAACAATGCATCTGATGACAGGCTCTAATACAAAAGTATATAAAAGGGGACTTAGGGGGCATCCTTGCCTAACACCCCTGCCAATCCTGATTTCTGTACCCATAAAACCATCCACAAGAGGAATAGTGACCGCCTGACTATAGAGTTTAGTTAACCAGTGTACAAAAGTTTGTGGAATACCATAATTCAATAAAATGAAATAAAGATAGGAGTGACAAACTGCATCAAAAGCTTTAGCTTGATCTAACGCTGCCACTAATCCAGAATTTTGAATACTAGATGAACTGTTTGCAAAAGATCCTTATTAAAAGATTATGCTGAATTTTTCTAGTTGGTATAGAACATGTTTGAGAGGGATGTATAAGAACATCTGCTACCTTTACTAAACGATTATTTAAGATTTTAATCAAAATCTTATAATCACTGTTCAGAAGACTGATTGGTCTCCAATTGGTTAAAAGATTTTTATCACCCTTCTTAAAAATAAAGGTCATAAGTGAAATGGAAAAATCTTTACAAGCTACAGCTGTAGACAAAATGGAGTTAAATACTAAAGGTAGAAAATACTCCATATATTTTATACAAATTTTATAGAACTCATTTGGAATACCATCTAAACCTGGAGCAGATCCAGATTTTAATTGTTTAATTACCTCTATAACCTCTTGAGCAGAAATGGGTTTCTTTAAAAGTGTTAACATACTTTCTGTAAGTTTTGGTAAAGATAAAATTTTGTATTGGAAAGAGTCGATGGAAGACGTTAATTGGGATGAAAAATATTCTTGAACATGTTGCTGAATAATGGATAACATTCCAATATCAGTAGTAATTAATTCCCCTTTTAAATTAAAAAGACCTGACATTAATGTATGTGCTAAACGGGCTTTGCAGGCCTGATAAGGATCAGACATAGGGCTTTGTTTAATACCAAATATAAATTCTAAATCTAAAGATTTAGCTCTATCATATTGAAATGACTTCATTTGTTTTTTGATTTCCAAAATTTGAGAAGTATACAAAGAATGGTCTTTAGGAGGGAAAGACATTAATTTATATAACTGGTTTCTGTATAATAAGTATTGCATATAATCTGAATTGGCCTTAGTTTTACCCCAGCTAAGAAATAAATGTTTGATTTCATATTTAGTTTGCAACCACCAGTCATACTGGGATTTAAAAAGATCCACAGTAGAAAATTTGGCCGAAAAAAAAAATTCTAATTTGGAGAAAGAAACTGTATCATTTAGAAAAGAGATATTCAATCTCCAACGTTGAGTTCTGGCAAATAATGTAGGAGGCATATTAGTTAAAGAGAGGTTACAAATCACAATAAAATGATCTGAGAATTCAGTGGGTTTAACCGTGCAAGAGAAAGAAAAAAGGTAATGGGAAATAAAAACCATATCAATACGAGTGGCAAAGGTATGCCTATAATAAGTTGCTCCGGCCTGTGAGTGTAGGCTTCTATAAGCATCCTGAAGACCAGCATCCCTAATAATTTTATTAAGGGCATTTGTGTCACAGTATATTTTTTTTCCAGAAGCTCTACATAAATTAATGTCTAGCGAACAATTAAAATCTCCTCCCCATATTATATGTTTTCTAGTAAAAAGAAAAGGCTTAATTTCCTCAAATAATTCTATACAACTTAATTTCGTTTGAGGGGCATATATATTAATTATACGGAAATAATAATCTCCTAAGGAGCAATCTAGAATTAAAGCTCTACCTGGCCTAACATCAATTAGTTTAGAAATTTTAAAAGCCGAATTCCCAAATAATATTCCAATGCCATCTGCAGTATCAGACCCGAAGGTCCAAAAAGAGGGCCCCCAAGTCCATCTTTTTTTTTTTTTTTAAATGCTCAACTTCAATGAGGGATGATACTCTAGTTTCTTGCAACAAAATAATGTCTAGTTTTAAGGATCCTAAATACATTAATATAGATAACTGTTTTTGAAATGCTTTCAGGCTACAGACATTATAGGATGCTAGTTTTAGTGAGGCCATGGGATCAAAAACAACGAAATTCAAGTACCATTTTTTTTACTTTCCTTTTTTTTCCTTTCTTTTCTTTTGCTAGTTCTATGGTTTTACCATCTTCATCTTCTGTGACCAATTCCGATATGTGAGATGTATCGGATTCAAGGTCTGAGTCCCTAATTTCATCCTGTAATGGTGAGAAAAAGTTATCAGTAGGAAGTGGATTTACAAAAGGTTGCTTTAGAGAGGCTCTGGTAAGACGCCTGCTTTTAACTGTCTCAAAAGGAGGGGGCATAGTTAAACCAGAATTCTGCTTCCCAGATACTGAAGGCCTGGGATTAATTTTGTCTATTGGTATCTGGGATTGCTTAATTACTGTTATTCCGTTGCCTGCTTTATTAGAATCAGATGACGTATTTGAAACCTGAGAGACCGGAATAATAGATATATTAGGAGAATTATGTTCAAGAGGACCCTTTTTTTTTGTTTGGGCTTTACGTAATAAATCATCTTGGTCCCAGCCTTCTGCACAATTACGTCTTGCCCAAGGACACTGATGGAAGGCATGACCTTTCTCATCACATAAGTTACATTGAAATATATTATTGCACATGTCTATGGAATGACCAAAACCTCCACATAAAGGGCATTTTAATACATCACATACGCTGCTAATATGAGTTCGAGCACCACATTTATAGCAGGCTCTAGGTTGACCCCCATAAAAACAGACCCCCCTATCTTTACCTAAAAAGAAACTATTGGGGAGATGCACAATATCAGAATTAACCTGAAAAAGTTTAACCTTAAATTTCCAACCCCCTGTCCAGATTCCCTCAGTATCCAGCAATGCTTCAGGAGGACTTAAAATATCACATTTTGACTGAAGCCAATGATATATATCACTTACTATTATGTTTCGAAATGAAGGAGTAAATGCAACAAAACGAACTTGTGGTCGGGTAAGTGGAATGGCAAAAAAAGGAGCCCATAAAGGTGTATTTTTTTGTAAGGCATATTTGTCCCAAAATCTTTCTAACTGCAAATTTGTTTGAAAACTCACATCAAATGAATCTTCTCCTGAAATGTGTATTAGAGCATATATTTCTGAAGGAAGAACCCCCATAGAATGTTTTAAAAGCTGTTTAAATACATAATATCTGTCAGGATGTTCCTGGAGACCCCCTTTATACCTTAATCTAACAGCATTACGACGTGGAACCTGTTCTAATTTATTTTTAAATAAATCTGACATAGAAGGTTTCTTTTGGGAATCTTTTTCCACATCTTTTTGCATTGAAATCCCATCATTTTTCCTAAATGATTAATAAATTCAGCTGTGGAGATACTTGGCTTAGAAAAAGCCAAATTACTCTCCCCACCCTCAATAATTTTATTCCCCTCAGTAACAGAATTAGTGTACACAGAGTCAGTACCTGGGCCCAGGATTGAGGAATCGGTGGCATGCATAGGAGGAGGAGAAATCGGTGAAGACTGAGACCATGTCAAATCCGGAATCCATTGTCCCGATACAGTCTTTTTCCAGCCCGCGTCTGATAATGCTGAGGCTTCTGACCAGTCGCTAAGAAATTCGTCCTGGTTTTCATCCCGAAGGCCGAACTGTCGTCGCACAGCCTGTGACGTCCGTGATCCCTCTGCTAAAGCCTTCTCGATAGAAATGTTCCCCTGTATAAACTGTTCCGTTGTAGCGTCCGGTTTTTGTGAACACTCCGGTATGACGCAAAAAACAGGCGTCGAAATAGGTAGAGATTCGGAAGAGGTGCATACTGCAACGTTTGAATTACTCACAAGCGCTGGAATATCACCAGCCGACTCCGGATAAACAAGTATTCTCTCCGGTGCTGTTTCCAACGATAAGGCAGTCTTGGGTGAGACAGAAATACCCTCTGTAATATTAGTTGTAACTTTTTCTGATACCGCACTGTCTCCGACCTCCATTCCTGGACAAAGCTGTGACTCGTCTGCCATAGTGTAGCGTGACATCAGAGTAAGCCATACCGGCTACAACGCGGCAGCCAGTAGGGGAATTTCCCCAGTGTCCTGGCCAAATTTCCCTCATTCACTAAAAACACCACCAACAGCTTAATCTGGTTCAAGGTCAGTTGGCATTCATCTGTATCCCCCTCCCCCGGGTCGTGCCTGAAAATAGGCAGGATTTGTCTAGCGCACTTACCCGGTCAACAACAACAACAAAAAAAAAAAAACTAATTAGCTGATGTTTTTGGCACATTCCTCTTTGTTATGTTGTATCTTTATCTACAGTCCAAATATTTACTCGGACTCCCTATTATCTATGAACGCAATAAGATATGATGGGGTGTGCATTAGACAGTTCTAATGCACGGCTAGGCGGACGTAGTGAGGCATGAGGCCACAGGCGTAAGTCGTCCAGCTCTAGCCGTGCATTGAACTGTCTAATGCACATCCCCAAAGTGGCTCATTGCACTTATAAAATGGACCTGTATATTCTAAATGGGGTTTCTAGTTTCAGCTGTGCATTAGACACTTCTAATGCATGGCTAACAACCAATCAGATTGCTTGAAATCTTTTGCCCAGTTTATAAAGTCCAATATTTACCTGAATTTCACCATATGCACTTTCTGTAATATTTCACTGTAGCCGATTACGTTAAGTACTGTAAGATATCAGTTTTACT
Source organism: Neoceratodus forsteri (assembly GCA_016271365.2). NCBI lineage: Eukaryota > Metazoa > Chordata > Ceratodontiformes > Ceratodontidae > Neoceratodus > Neoceratodus forsteri. The sequence continues at coordinate 292,386,343 of JADMNL010000026.1, forward strand.
ATGTCTGTGTGTCTTATTTTGACGTGGAGCCTTTGTAAAATGAGTCCCTGACTCAAAGGGTTGTAATTCCAAGACTTTCATAAACAAATAAGATGTGGGCTCCTGAACTGGGTACATTACTCCAAATATGATCTCAGCAAGTCAGCAATTAATTATACAGTGGCAAAATTACCTCCCTTCAGATTTGGTAAATTCCGTACTGGACCGTACCAAAAAACAACATAAACCGGACTGGCTTGCGCAGTCCTGCTGTTCTAGTAGGACCAGTTCAGTTTTTACCATTTCAGGCTGTCCATTCCGGATTTCAACTCACCTACAGTTTATGACTCCATTGTCATGGTGAACAGGAAACAGTAAGGCTGACTGGAATACCGTCAGTACCATGTTCCTGAACCATAAGGGTGGGAAATTATAAAGCAGACAGGTGGAGTACGGCTCCGCGCCTCTGCCCCTGTAGCATACTGGACTAGAGCAATGGACGCGAAAGAGCTGGGCCATGTCTAGCTGGCCTGGGTTCAACTCCCCCACCTCCACCTGCATACAATGTGACCATTACTAAATTACTGAATCAGCTCAAACCTCTGCAGTCACGCCTGAAAACAAGAAGTTCTGCCTGTATAATTGTTTTCTTCAAAAATGAGCAACGGTGGAGATAATTACATTTATTTTACAAGGGATGTGAAGCCCCGGAAATTAATTGTCCTAAGTATTTTTGTCAAAGTTATGGCACTGATGGTGTTCCTACTCATGGCAGTATTCCCGTTGGGCATACTGTTTCATGTCTGCCATGACACCAGAGTCGTAAACTACAGTCGCTCCCAGATTTCATTTAGGGTGAGAGAATGGCTGCAATCCAGAAGACCACCAGATCCTGACTGTATCTTTGTCAATTTTGGTCTGGTCAGAGTTTGGCAGTCTTGATTTCACCCATACCCTTACCCTAGATGAGATCCAGACCAGAACAATCGAACCACACAAACTGTATCAGTCTGACTGGACCAGCCTGTCCAGTTTTTAACATTTTTGGTTCAGTCCAGCATACATAGTAAAAACCAGACCATAGAAACACATAATTTGCCGACAGATAAGGACCGCTTGGCCCACCTAGTCTGCCCAATTCCCTACCTAATGGGTAAGCTGCAGATCCAACAGCCTACTTCTTCCCACCCCACCCCTAGAATTGCCTTATGACTGTCCCATGCATTCTTGAATTCCACCGTTTTTGACTCCACAACCTCCTCAGGAAGGCTGTTCCATGCATCCACAACCCTCTCCGTGAAAAAATACTTCCTCACATTACCTCTGAGCCGGCCCCCCTCCATCTTCAAATTGTGCCCCCTTGTTCTTGCACACCTCTTTTTCTGAAAGATGCTACCCTCTTGGACTTTGTTGATTCCCTTGAGGTACTTGAAAGTTTCTATCATGCCCCCCTCCCCCCTCCTCTTCCTCGAGGGCTATACATATCAAGTCCTTAAGTCTCTCTTCATACGTCTTCTGGTGCAGAGCCTGCAACATTTTTGTTGCCCTCCTCTGGACAGCTTCCATCCTGTCTATGTCTTTGCAGAGATGGGGTCTCCAGAACTGCACACAGTACTCCAGATGGGGTCTTACCAACTGTCTGTACAGAGGGACAACAACTTGTTGTTTTCTACTGGTGATGCCTCTCCCTATGCATCCCAGTATCGCCCAGCCCTCCCTACTGCTCCTTACCAGACACAACTTGCGCAGTCCAGCTGCTCCCACCCATCTGGTTTTTTACCATTTTGGTCCAGTCCAGGTCTGGATTTAAGTCATATTGTAACATGGCAATAATCATACAGGTGGAATGGGCAGCAGCGATTGGTGAAAGGGCATCACGGGATCAAATGTGGAGCGGGTATTAATCCACAATAGATGCCATGCCCGATAAGGTAGTACCGAAGTCAGCCAGACCCCCAGCTTAGTAGCACTGGGCACAGGTGAGGAGCGAGTTGTAGACAGGCAAGTGTGGCAGAATGACAGGAAGATGAGCTACATGCAGAGAGCAGCACAGCGGAAGGCAGCACACTGGAGAGGCACTAGGAGCACAAAGCATGATGGCGAGAAGTCAGACGAGTGTGTGCGAGAAGGGAAGGGAAGTGACCAACCCGCATGTAAATTTGGCACCGATCGCTCACCGCGGCGAGTGAGCAGTGCACTGGACACCTCCAACGCCTCCCATGAAAGAAATAGCCGCGCCGATCGGCACATTTTCCAGACTGGTATGTGAGCCGCAATATTTGCTGTAATTAGACGTTGTGAATATTTTGACCGCATCAGCATGTTAATGCTGTTTTGTCCATAACATTTGAAAGTGCAGTACAAATGTATCCTCAGAACTGCTAACGCCCTGTGTAATGCTGCTCAATGCACACGACATAGGCTCCTGGCGACTCTGTCCTCCCGCGGCCCATGTTACAAGCGCATTAAGCCACTCCAGCAGTGGCATCTGATGCGACTGATGCATGGTTGGGCGGTTGTTCGCCCTCGGGCCACAACCCTCCCAACCATGTATCAATCCAGCATTAGATGCCACCTTCGTCGCGACTTAATGCTTACATAAACCATGCAAATACAAAGATAGTTCTGACATCAATAACAACAACAAATATTTGATGAAATAAAGAAAGTCTAAAGTACCTAACACAACAGCATGTTGGCTGTCTCCATCCAACTTTAAAACACGATACTAAATGAAATGTTACCTTGCAATTCATTCATTTTAAACTATAAAGCAATTAAACTATAATCAAAGATTATATCTGATGTAATATACGTATGCATGTACGGTATGTACTTTTTAACTTAAATAACAAATGTTTAACTTAAAAAAAAAATTCTGTCCGGCTGACCCGATTTAACCCATACCCCCAAAAGATGAACATAATACAAGATATGCGGGACGAGTCCGCAGCCTTGGTATTTATACAAATGTTGTTGGGTGGCTACCTGTCCCAAACTTCCCAAGGGGTTTGAAATTCCCTCTCGTGTCCCATATCTTTTCCTATTGCGTGCACGTCCTGAATTTTACTGTGCTGCCAAATAAAAATAAATAAATACATAAAATCCGTACCTGTACTTCGCCAGAATCCCACTTACTTTACAGCATGACAACAGTATGCAGAAAATGAATGGGACTCAGAGTTATCGTTTCTGAGATGTCAGGCCTAGAGCTCCGTCAGATCTCACACAAACAAAAGCTCAACGTGCTCTCCTCAGGCGTCAACCCGCCACGACTGCCCCCACCCCCGATTTCCCGCCTTTCACCTGTACCTGGTGCCCAGGGCCGCGCGCGCCTTGTCCGTTAATTCGACTGTCCGGTGTAAACGGCCCAGCGCGAGCCGCTCCGGCTTGACGCGTGCTGTTTACATCGCAGGAGCAAAGCGCCGGCACGCTTCTCTTCGCCGCGGTGCTTCATGGGAACTGTAGTTTTTTTTTTTTAATTTCTTCAAAAATGTTCTGAGCGAGGAGTAAAACATTTTGACCCCCTCCTCGCCCCCCCCCAAAAAAAAAAACACCAAAGGGAAGACTGTCATTAAATACTTATGCAAGGCGTTTCATCCAATGGCGAAAAATCTGTATGTGTAACTTTTAACTCCATTTTTGCTCGGGCTGGAATGGCAGAATAGCCCGGCAGTAATAGCCTAGCTTGGTGCATCCCGTAGACCTGGCTTTGATTCCCGCAGCATCCACTTGCATAGTCTGTCCCACCCGGAGCAAGTCGGTCATCTGTCCTGTGCTCCCAGAACACACTGAAATGAGCCATTCGCGAGTCGCGACCACTGTACAGGAGTCACTGGCTCAGTGTGGATCTAATCTGTTCCTAATTTTAGTGACCCTGTCCCTGGCTTCTTCGCCAGTCGTCCTGTGATAGCTGCCCTTTTCCCCTATGTTTGTGTTTTTTAATATTCTGTGTTTGTGTCACATTACACACCCTTGCCCAAGCGCTCTCTCTGGAATCCCCCAGGTGCCTGGCTCCACTTCAATGCACAGTCATGTATACTCTGCACTCTACATCGAAGTACAATGTGATAATGTCCCTGGTCTTTATGTGGCTGATGTATGGATTGTGTAGCATTGTATATGCGTAGTATGTTGTATGTCTACACCATTAATCTGTTCACTTAATCTGTCAACTGTTATTCTACTCCGTGTGTGTGTTCTCCCTTATAACCCCCGTCTCCCCCAGGATGCTCCATGAGACGAGTAACTTGTTGTTCAGTGTGCCATTCCTGGTGAAACATTTCCATGTAAGCAATAATACCCGACAGGGTGGGCATTATTGGGAAATAGCAGACCGACCAGGGGTGTAATGAGGCCCGACGACACAGGCGGAGGGCCTTATAGCCCCTGGAAGGTCCAGTATTTCCCAATGATGCCCACCGTGGAGAGTATTATTGCACTTAGAAAATGGCCCATCGGTAATATATTTTTAAAAAATATAAAAAAAAAAAGCTTTGAAGTAGTGTGATTAATGCTTAAAAAACTTTGAAATACTTTTTTTGTAAAATAGTTCCTGCACTGCTGCATGTCTACCACTAGAGGGCAATCTGGTTTACAACATTTTGTCCGTATGAGCTATGTGGCTGCCTCGTGGGATTATGGGATTTGTAGTCATGTGTGAAAGATGGGGATGGGCTTCGAGGCCACAGAGTAATGTGGAGGTGAGGTACATTTTGTTGCGGGAGTTTAGCTTATGTAACCCCTAGATGGCGCTATCCCAGGGGCTACTACCCCTGCCTGATTTGCCACTAACAGGTTGAGGGGCCTGGATCCGATGGCGGGTGCCTCCACCCAGAGGTCAGGGTTTGCAATAGTTAAACTAACTTGGTCACAGCCCTCTGGGACACTGCAACGCCCCTTTCTTCCCATTAGTGGCCCACACAATATATCAGAATTACTTTCACAGTATACACTTACCCCCAGGACTGGTTCAAGCACTGGGACCTCCTGTAAAATAAGATACAGTGCAACAATCACAGTACAATACTTTAACACAGACAAATACCTCAGGCAGTAGGACTTTGCTGAAACAAGCAGCTCTGATTTATTTAGGGGGATATAACAAGGACAGGGGGGAATCAGGTTAATTTATTTATTTATTTATTTATTTAGTTAAACATCAGTTTAGAAACCTTTGAGCCAGAGGCTCAATTACAAAGGTACCTCGTCACAAAGAGGACATCAGAACAGTAGTATAAGGGACACAGTACTTACAAGCAAAAAAGTTACAGTTCAATTACAATTTTGTTACAATAGAGTACAATCTCCAACGAGCAAAAGATAATAAAAGGTGCAAAACTTATGGTCGGGGGGAGAGCTGGTGGGGTAGAAGGGAGGGAGATAGGGAGGAGGAATAAGTAGGGAAGGAAGGGGGAGCCGCCAGTGAGCATTGTCAAACAGAGTATATATATATATATATATTTATATATATATTTTTACACTAGGCTAGCGGCAGTTGCATTTACGAGAGCTAAGCAGGAAGTTTCTGAGCCTGGGCTTAAAGCAAGCTAAGGTTAGAGAGTTTGAGACACTGGCAGGGAGGGAGTTATACCCAGTGGGGCGCCTGAGAGAATGCCCTCTGACTTTGTGAGGTCCTGGCTCTCAGAATAACTAGGGTAGCTCTTGACAGGCTGCACGTGATCAAAGTCGGTGCAGTACAGTGAATGGAGTTGGATAGGCCTATGGGGATAGGCCATGCAGGGCTTTAAAGGTGAGCTGGCATGTCTGATACATGAGTCGCTTCTTCCAGGTTGAGTAGGGTAGCCTAGGGTGTACAGCTCCATGTGTGAGTGAGTCTGGGAGCACCAGTGATAAGTCTGCAGGCCTTATTTACTGTGAGGCGAACCTTGTTGAGGGCAGTCTGATCTGCTGAGCCATAGACCGGAAGGCCATAGTCAATGAGAGACATGACAGAGGAGTGACAGCCAGGTATGGAGGGCACCAGGAGGGAGGCATTTCTTGTGCCGTAAAGAATGCCTAGCCGTGAGTTGGCGACAGAATTTAGGGTAGATATATGTCCATGGAATGAAAGTGCAGGGTCAAAGGTTATACCAAGATATTTATAGGATTGCACCTGGTCAATGGCGAGATTGGGTGTGGAGTGGACAGCTAAGGAAAACTTGCTGTACTTATTTTGGGGTGGGAGAAGAGCATCGTTTTGTTTTCTTAAGGTTGATAACAAGTCGGTGCTCAGTGAACCAGGTAGCTGCAGAGTCAAAGACTAGTTGGAGGGAGTTCTGTAGCAGCATGGGGTCATTGTGGGAGGCAACGAGAACAGCATCATCAGCATAGAGAAGCATCTTACCCATACAACTGCTGGGTAGGGAGTTAAGAAAGAGTGAGAATAGTAGGGGTCCAAGAATTGAGCCCTGCGGCACCCAGAGCGAATGGGGCATGTTTCAGAGAGAGTACCGTTGACTTTCACACATTGGGAGCGGGCGGAGAGATAGCTGGTGCACCAGGAAACAGGTCCTGAGGCAAAGCCTATTAGGTCGAGGGTGGAGAGCAAAAGAGGATGCGAACAGTATCGAATGCTTTAGACAGGTCAATGAATATAGCACCAGCCAGGGCACCAGAGTCCAAGGAGGCATGGAGAAGTTGGAAAATTCCAGGAGTGCTGTATTGGTACTATGACCTGCTCTGAACCCATGTTGTTCAGGGCAGAGAACATTGTACTTACAGAGTGAGTCAGAGACTTGGGGCCTACAATTTTCTCTAACGCCTTAGAGAGGGGAGAGGATTGAAATGGTCGGTAGTTACCGGAAGAGTCCTGTCACCACCTTTATGGACAGGGGTAACTGTGGCAATCTTCCAGGCAGAGGGGAATTTTCCGAGACAGAGTGATTTGTTGAAAATGCATGTAATATGTGAGAGGACCTGATCCAAGACCTGACGTAAAAGGCAGGGATCAAGTGAGTCATTACCGATGGTGTTACCTTTTAGGGCTTTTAGTAAGTAAGGCCTAACTTCTTGCATGGTGACACGACGCAGGTGGAAGGAGGGGCGGGCAATGGGTGGTGGTACAGATGGAGGAGGTGGACTGAAAAGTTACCAGGAAGTACTGAGCTAAGGTCGGTAAAGGAGTTATTGAGGTGGGAGGCAATGAGGGCAGGGTCAGGAGGCGGTACCATTGATGTTGAGAAGAGAAGGAGAGGGGGACTGGGAGTGACCATTCAGTTGCTTGATGTTGTCCCAGAAGCACCTGGGGTTCCCCCAGGAGGAGGTAAGAGAGGCTTGGTAGTATTCCGCCTTTGCTTTGCGGATGGCCCAGGTGCACTGGTTACGGGCAGCAGCATAGGACTGCCTGTCAGCTGAACGGCCAGTAGCAACAGCAAGGTGCCAAAGATTGTCACGTTGCTTAAGTTGCCACAGAAGGGCAGGGGTGATCCAAGGGGCATGTTTCACTTTGGACCTCCTAGCAGTTATGGGAGCAAAGATATCACAGGCAAAGTTGAAAGTGCTTACAAAGAAGCCCAGGGCCAAGTCAATGTTGGTTGCCCTCGTTAGAGGGGACCAATCAGTGTGGGCAAGGAAGCGCTTAAGGCCTATGAGTCCCCAGGCCTAAGCCACCTTCGAGAGGTGGTTTTGACCGGGGATGAGAGCCGAGGGGTTTCCCAGTTGAAAAGCACAGGGGAGTGGTCACTGAGGCAGTCAGGGAGGATTTGGATGTTGTGGATGCGGATTGGCCTGTTGGTGAGGACCACATCCAGGAGGGTGCTTGTCCCCCCCTAGGGTTTTTTCTAGTAGCCTGAGAGAGCAGTTGAGTTACGTCAATTGAATCGAAAGCCTCACAGTGGGAGGAAGATGAGGGGCAGAGCCAGTTTATATTCAAGTCGCCCACCAAGATTTGGTCCGACGAGTTGGGTAGGGAGGTGAGGTAGTCAATTAGTGGGCCCAGGGCCTGGGATTGGTTCTTGGGGGGTATGTAGGCTACGGTTAGGAATAATGGGCCTCTAGCTGGGTCCGGGGACAGCTTTAGAGTAAGAGCCTGGGCCTTATGGTCGAGGTCAGGCGGGGGGAGTGGTAGCCCCACGAGAGAATCCTTCAAATAGAAGACACAGCTTAGCTTATCACTTTACTCATCTACCTATGGCTCTGTGCACAGGCCTATCCCTACCAGTTACTGTCCCTGGGTACCCAAGCCCTAGTGGCCAGTCCAAACCGTGGCAGCTGGTAGGGGCCCTTTCACACAGAGGAAAGAAAAATTAGTTAAACAGTCAGCAGTACAGTGATTCCATTTGGATTCAATGTGGCAATTCAACAGAGAGCGACCCTGAATTAGTACTCACGACCTCCAAACAAGGTAGGGTCCTTCAATGTCAGCAGGGCTACTCTTGAGCTCCACGAGACTCCTCACACATTTATATGGCAAACTGCAACAGGCAAAAGTCCTTTAATGGCAGCAGGATTCACTTGAGCTACACAAGCCTCCTCACACATTTATATGGTAAAAGAAAGTACTATACCAGGCAGGCTGCTTCTCTATCCGATCGCAATTACTGCACAATACCCGGAGAACACACAGCAGATTCAGTTCCTGACAGACCGAGTGCAATTCAGCAATTTCTCCAGTCTTCTACAGGGTGAGCCTGGTTTCTACTCTTCAGATATCCTTGATTCTCTTCACAGGCAGTTCAGTCCTAACAAGCAGTTACACAAGCTGCAGACCGGAACTCTGGGCCTTACACACGTTTCCCGACTAAAACTGCACACCGAAAAAAGCACAGGGCTCCTTCCCTCTTCACTGCCAGAGCTCAGCTGAAACTCCAGCAGACAAAACCGGGCACTTCCTTTGAGTTCCTCCCAGTTCTTGGCTGGATTGGCTGTCACTCACAATCGACTGCCCCTGTTGGTCCAAAAAGGCGCCGAAGTCCAAACTACATCTCCCAGAGTCACTGCCCATACAATCCTCTTGTGGCTGGCTCAGATTATGAGTCCAAGTTCTGATTCGTCCAAGGCACCATTTTAGAGCTACCTTAACCCACACTGATTGGTCCAGTTCAGCAGTTCAAAACTAGAATGGGGAACTAGGCAAACACAGTTCTGACTGCAAAGAAAACAGGTTAGACAAACTGTATTTTCATTATTACTCTAAATGATTTCTGGCAAACAGTTACATCTTTCAGATAGGTTCCCTTTGCACTCCTAGTGAATGCAAAAATTGAGTAAATTGGCAGCAGCTCGAGTGGTACTCAAACAGAGAAGCACACAATCCCCCCATACAAACTAATTATGTCTGCAAGCAGACAGCTCTTAAAGAGACAGTACCAGAGGCTCTAAAAACACTCACTGATAAATGGCTTAAACGCCAAACACCATTCAGGCTTGGAGCATTCAAGCAAGCTCCTGGAAGTCTTTTGGGAACCCCCATTTGCAGGAGGGTTACACCTAGGATATGGAGCCCAGGTACTGGTGGTTTGGAGAGCCAGTGAAAAATCAGCCATCGAGAGTGCTGGCTGTGACGAGATGGGCACAGTTTACGAAAAAGGAAAAACAACAACCAAGAAACAGCAGTCGAGTAGCCTGAACATGAAGGAGGAGGTATGTGGACAGTATGTGTGTTGGGAAGTCGGGGTGCGGAGCGGAGGTGGGATTTCTTGTATTTGGCTCCCGATATGTGCAGCTTCTTTGATGCCTGAATCACTACTGCATCGGCCAGCTTTTTAGGAGTGGGAACCATATGTTAGAGCACGCGACACGTTACCGCTGATTTAAAAAAAACTTTTAGACTGTTTGAAGTCTGGAATACCAGTTAGATGACTGCCGAGCTGCTGTTGTGTTTTTTTGTGTGTTTGGGTTGGGGGAATGTCAATTGATAAGTGAGGAGGAGAAAATGGCAGCTGGTCAGACTGAAAATTCGGGGTGCCCAATCATATGATAAGTAATGGGGCACCCCGGATTGGCACTTGTTTTTTGCTGGGCATCTATCAAAAAATAATTGCCCAGCTCTGGGAGCCTGCCATTCAATCAGATGACAAGAATGTTCTTTGCCATTTTCTAAAACTAAATAAACCTGTCCCTCCCTCCCTCCAGTAACTGCCTACTTCCAAGCTGCTGCTTCATATGTGCCCCCCTTCGGCAGGGCAGAAGGGATGTACCCCTCAGACTGCACTGTCATCGTCAAGTGGGGGCTGTGGGGTCCTGGACCAGTCCTCTTCAGTCCACCAGAGTCCGTCATTCTTGAAGCCATTTTCTGCTGTTTATCTCCATCCCCACTGACGTAGGCGTGCTAGGGAGGCCCCCTCGGCAGTGTGCAAGATGAGCGTGCTGCCATTGCAAACAGCAGCCTGCATCCGTTCCTCCCCCTGGCGCCTTTGAATGCACTGCCTCCTGTGGTCACCCAAGTGGCAGTATTGCAGCGAGGATGGCGACCCACCCTCCCCAGAGGACAGTGTCCTCTAGAACACTCCATCCTCATCCCCATCGCTGGCGCCCCCCACCTAGTCTCATCCTGAACTCAGGTCATTGATGTCGCAAATGGTACCGCTACCACTGCGCCAATGGGTGGGCAGCTTTTCCCCCATTCTGAGTCTGCTTTAGTTAGTGCCTTCTGTAAATAAGAGAATTTTCATTTTTGTAAGTATGGTATGAGGTGTGCCAACAGCGAATTGTACTACCACTGTGAGTGAACCACCAGGGTACACATGTGAAGGCTGCAGTCATTGAGACCAGCTGGGGGTTGAGTGCATCGCAGAGGTGAGGCACGTGACATGACTCCCAGGGACTGAGAGTGTGATCTGCACAGCATTCGTTCACTGGCGTCATCAGTGACTGAAGGACTGGAGCTGGCATCAGCTCTAAAGCAACCACTTGACTGTGCTGGCAATCGTGGAAGACTACGGACCAGTGTAGCATAGTAGTATGTTACACTTTCTGCTCTATTTAGGGTTAGGTGGTATGGTTGCAATGTTTCTTATATCAGTTTGTTTAAGTTGGGAGCTCTGCCCTTAACCTGGTTCAAATTTAAACAAGCATTTGTCAATGCTGAATGTTGTCTTGCTGGCATTGGCATTGGTAGTGCAGGAGTCAGAGATGCATAATAGGAATGGTAGTGAAGTACGGAACTGGCGCCAACCCCACCACCACCCTGCAGATACTGACAGGCATTGGGGTGTGCCATTGGGTTGTCAGGCATTACAGCCATGCCATTTCACCACACCCTACCCTGCAGACTCCGACAAATGTCACGTTGTGCCTTGGGGTTGTCGGGCTTTACGCTCACCCCATTCCATAAGGAAATATGTTGAGATGGGTGCAGTATAGGAGAATGAGATGAAATTTGGGGCTGAAGAGTCCAAAGCACACCTTGATGCCTGTCACTGGCTGCAGGGTGAGGGTGGGGGTGGAATGCCGTGAGCATTACGACGACAATCCAAAGTCACACCCCTGACTCCTGTCAGTCTCTACGGGGTGGAACATTATGGTTAGAAACCCTAATGCCTCGGGAGTTTGTTGGTATTTGCACTCCAGATTTTCAACATGGGCTTTTTGTGACCGTACCTCATGAAAGCAGTTGGGACCTCTGCTCATGAACAGTGGCACTGTGATCTTGTTAACCTGTCCTGAACGTTGATTCCCTGCAGCGACCGTGCCATTGAGTGCTAGATGTGTGAAAACACATTTCGGGCAGGATGTGAAACATGACAGCTCTACTGTTCATAAGGAGGTGTTAAAAAATGGCAATGTTGAAAATCTGGAGTGAAAATATTAAAATTTCGTAGTTACGAAAGCTGCAGCTTGGAAACTGTGCACGCACGCCGTGAATAACAATCATTTTGTAGAATTTTTCACCAGATTAACATAGGCATTTTGGGACCTCTGTTAAGTGAACAGTGTCACTGTGATTTTCTTAATCTGTCCTGAACATTGATTCCCCACAGCAACCGCGCCATTGAGCGCCAGATGTGTGAAAACACATTTCAGGCAGGGTGTGAAAAATGACAGCTCTACTGTTCATAAGGAGGTGTTAAAAAATGGCAATGTTGAAAATCTGGAGTGAAAATATTAAAAATTCTCGAAGTTACAAATGTGTGTGGAAACTGAGCAACACATGCTCTTAACACAGTCATTTTGTGGAATATTTTCACCAAATTTGAAATATAGGCGTTGTGGGAGCCCACCTTATGAACAATGGCACTGTCATTTTGTTAATTGGCTCTGGAAGGTGATTATGCGCAGTGACCACAAAATCACCTTTTGGGACAGAATAACGAAATGACAGTGACTGAGTTTATGAGGTGGGTTCAAAAAAACCCCATGTTGAAAATTTGGAGCTAAAATTCGCAAAAATGGCCGAGATAGTCACCTAAGTTGAACCCCCCCCCCCATTGATGCCATTATACAGCTTACCATGATTTTCTTCAGTTTGCGGTCAGTTTTTGAAGAGTTCAAACGTGTCCCACTCCACCAAAGATCGTTGCACTAGGCTCCAGAGGTAAGTATGGGGTGAGGGGGGTGTGTGGAGGTGGGGTGCACAGAGGGTGGGGGATGGGGCACTCCGACTCAACGACGGACCGTTTTCTTATTTTTAGGAATGACATCGAGGGAAGGTTTTCTTTATTTACAAGTAAAATTAAACAACTGTTGGGCACACTGGGGTGGGCTCCCAGTGTGCCCTATGACTTTGGGGGGTTATGTTGGCCACACTGGAGTGGGCTCCTAGTGTGGCACACAATGGGGATGTGGTGGGGCAGGGGCAGGAACATGCCAATGCGGTCGGCTTCAGAACACACACAGGCACACGATGGGCTCCCAGTGTGCCACACAATCTTGAGGGGGGTCATAAACATGCTAACAGGGGGATTGGGCACCTCTAAAGCCAGCTTGCTGGGGATTGTGAGAGGCGGACGGCGACAGCTGCCACCATGTTTATTGAAATGTTTCAGCAGGCAAGGCACACCCTGCAATGACAGAGCACTCCCTCATTGCAGTGGCACAATTCTTTCAAGTTGGTGGCACACTTCTCAAGGGCTATCATAGACAGCGTGATCATTCATTGGTGCCACAGAGAGCAGGCCAAAAAAACAGTGACGCCATTGGCCATAACACGGCCGCACCTCCACAACCTGCTACTCCAGCAAGCTATCACAAAATGCTGCTTGTGCTGCACGCACAAGACAACATAAAAAGGTAGGGGGGTAAAGCGCCCCAACAAATCAAACAAGTCACACCGTGCTTTGCTGTATTTGTTAATTTGCTGTATTACTCCTTATTTATTGTATTGTATCTTTGTCACTATTGTACTGACTGTCTTGTTACCTCCCAGGGCGTATCAGAGAATAGGTGTAACTGTGTCTAATGCACTCATCTGATCAATAAAAGGTAATAAATGTAACCCTGCCACTGTTATACCAAGGGCTACTACCTCTGCTTCGGTGGCCACTAACAAGGCTGAGGGGCCTGGGTTCCCATTTAACTTTAAAACTGGTTCTTTCCCAAGATAATATGAATGTGCAGTGCCTCCACCCAGGGTATAGCTTTCAGGGGGCTAGATAAAACCTGGTACAACCCTCTGGGATGCTGTACCCACCGACAATACCATAGTGCCACCCCAAATATAACCCACAATTCAAACCCCCACATTTCAAACATTTTGTAATTCCTGACTCTCTGTAATAATATGCTCACACACCAAGATTATGCAAAGACAGCAAACAACAGTTTATTTATATGGGGTGAGGGTTAGGAAAGGGAAGTTGGATGCAGAGGTTAGCTATTTACAGTTGATTTAGAGTTGGGTTAAATTGGCATTGCAATTACAATCAATGTAATCATTTTGCATTTTAAAGGCAAACATAAATTACAGTGGCCACCCACCAGCCTTCTGAGGTAGTTAGCATATCTGATCTGGCTATCTAGCTAGCTGCATTAGAAGCCAGAAACATTGTATTCGATGCCCACACAAGTCCCAAAATGCATTCATTTATTTGCTTTTGGTAACCAGGTACGCACACTAGACAGCAAGTGCCTATTTTCAGGTGCGACCCAGGAGAATTACAAGGTAATTACATAGGAGAAATACATTAGGCATCAATTACAAACAGGAGCAGACATACTCCAGTGGTGAGACAGAGGAGCAGTTAGATAGTAGCATTACAGTCAGGAGGAGGCAGTCTCCAATACTGGGAATAAAACATCAGGGATTTATAAGGCAAGAGAACAAGCAGTGGAATAACATACACACATGTCACAGATTGCCAACATACAGCAATGGAATTTCATACCCACATGTTACAGATAACCCTGCAATTCTAAACCTTTTTCTGGGTACCCAGTACTAGAGTCTTTTTTTTTTGCATTATATTTTTATTGAGTTTGTGAAAAACATCACAAGACTAGATCTTCCATAGGAGAGTGACACAACATACAAGGGTACAGTATTTGTTAGAGCCCCATGTGATCAAGCATTTGTCAGTGCCGAATGTTGTCTCGCTGGCATTGGCATTGGTAGTGCTGGAGTTAGAGACGTATAATAGGAATGGCAGTGAAGTATTGAACTGACGCTAACCCCACCCCCAACCTGCAGAGACTGACAGGCGTTGGGGTGAGCCTTTGGGTCGTCAGCTATAACGTTCATGCCATTTTACCTCACCCTACCCTGTAGACACTGACAAGTGTTGTGGTCTGCTTTGGGGTCTTTGGGCCTTATACTTACCCCGTTCTATAAAGAAATATGCTGAGACGGGTGCAGTATAGAAGAATGGGGTAAACTTCGGGGCCAAGCACTCCAAGGCACACCTCGATGCCTGTCAGTGGCTGCAAGGTGGGGGGTGGGGTGGAATGGGGTGAGCATTACAGCTGATGATCCCAAGTCACACCCCGATGCCTGTCAGTCTCTACAGGGTGGGTTGTTACAGCTTGAAACCCTAACGCCGTAGGCGTGTGTTGGTATTTTCACTCCAAATTATTAACATGGGCTTTTTGTGACTCCACCTCATGAAGAGCGGCACTATTAGTTTGTTATATGAAAGGTGGTTTTGCACAGTGACTGCACCATTTGGCGCCACAGGTATGGAAACACATTTTGGGCAGGATGTGAAAATGACAACTGTATTGTTCATGGGGAGGTGTAAAAAATGGCAACACTGAAAATCTGGAGTGAAAATATAAAAAATTGGTGAAGTCATGAGCATGCATAGAAACTGCGCAACACACATCCGTAGCCCAATTATTTTTGGGATTTTTTTAACCCCATTTTCAACATAGGCATTTTGGGACCTCCCCTCATGAACAGTGGCACTGTGATTTTGTTAATCTGTCCCAAAAGTTGATTTCCCACAGCAACCATGCCATTGTGCATGACAGGTGCGAAAACACATTTCAGGCAGGATGTGAAAAATGACAGCTGTACTGTTCATAAGGAGGTGAGAAAAAAATGCCACTGTTAAAAATGGCATGAAAATATTGCAAATTTGCGAAGTTACAAGGGTGCATGGAAACTGTGCAACACATGCTTGTAACACAGTAATTTTATGGACTTTCATCACCAAATTTTCAACATAGGCATTTTAGGACCTCTGCACATGAACAGTGTCACTGTCATTTTCTTAATCTGTCCCTAAAACCGGATTTCCCACAGTGACCGTGCTATTCTGCACCGGAAATGCAAAAACACATTTCGTCCAGGATATGTAAAATGACAGCTGTACCATTCATAAAGAGGTGTAGAAAAATGCCACTGTTGAAAATCTGGAGTGAAAATATTACAAATTCACGAAGTTACGAGCGTGCATGGAAACTGTGCAATGCACGTTCGTAAAGCAGTCATATTTTGGATTTTTTTCACAAAATTTGCAACATAGGCTTTTTGAGAGCCTACCTCATGAACAGTGACACTGTTTTTTCGTTACTCAGTCCTGAAAGGTGATTCTGCACAGTGACCACAAAATCACCTTTTGGGACCAAATAACGCCATGACAGTGACTGAATTCATGAGGAGGGGTCCCAATAACCCCATGTTGAAAATGTGGTGCCAAAATTCCCCAAAATGCTGGAGATATGCACCAAAGTTGAAAAAACCCTATTTATGCCATTATACAGCTTACCAGCATTGCTTCAGTTCATCGTCAGCTATGAAGAGTGCACACATGTTCCCAGTCCACTGAAGATCGTCACGCTGGGCTCCGGAGGAATCGTTTAGGGTGAGGTTGTGGGGGCAGGGCACACAGAGGGGGTGCGGTGTGGGGAGTGGGTAGAAGAGACCATGAGGGACCGTTTTCTTGTTTTACGGGGGAAACAAGGGTTGTTTTTTCTTTTTTTGCAGGTGTTGCTTGGTACATTGGGGTAGGCTCCCAGTGTACCACCTGCATTACGGGGAAGGGGACCGCAGCCAATGGGGATTGTGCCCCCCATTGGCACAGAAAGGGGAGGCACATGATGCTGAGGGGAATTGAGCACCCCCTCGGCACACAGCACAAATGGGGAGGGGGGCATATTGTACCGATGTGGAGTGGGCTCTCCTGTCGGCAAATTGAACTGGGCAGGGGGGACTGAAGCAGATGGGGATTGGGCCCCCCGTCAGTAAAGAAAGACTGTTGAGGGGGCGCATGATGCCGAGGGGGATTGGGCACCCCCTTGGCACACAATTGGAATGGGAGGGGGGCATTATGCTGATGGGGAGTGGGCTCCCCTGTCGGCAAATAAACTGGATTGCGGCATACCGACAGGGGGGTTGGGCACCCCTGAAGTCAGCAGTCTGCATGGTGGCAGTCAGCGCTGCCATTTTCATTGAACTGCTTCACCAGGAAAGGCACTTCGGGAGGTGTGTTTTGTGTTGCTGCATGACGAGCTTGCCTCTCATTGCAGCGGCACTTTTGTTAGATGTGGTGACCACTTTACGTTTTGCTGGTGTCAACGCCTGCATGCTGGCTTATTGGGGAATGAGGGATGCACCTACTGATGCGTGCCCTGCATTCGCACACGGTGACCGCACCTCCAAATCTGCTACTATTGCAAGATGTTGGCAGGTGTGCATGCATGAGCCAACATAAAAAGCACTTTCCCCATTTGTTACTTTAGTAGGAGAAATAACAATGTCAGTATAAATTATTCACAATGGTGATCCCAGACCATGCAGCTTAAAAGGAAAAAAAAATCCAAACGTACCTCTCTGCCAGATTTGATCAGTCCGGCGGTGCTCCCTGTATCTAAAGTATATCTATATTTAGAATTCTAATAACAGTGTTCAAGAAGTTGACTTAAAACAACCACTTTCCAGTTCTGAACTACAGTGCAATACTCCCTCCCAATTTATATAATTTGTAACTTCCAAAATGTGTAACAGACACCCATCCCTTCTTCCTGAGAGATATTAAAACTTTTAGTTTATAACAAGGCAATCAAACATGTGCAAGGCTATGAAATAATAAGTCCCAGTCTACAGAAAGTCCATGGCTAACCTGCCACGTATAGTAAAACTCTGTCTTTTAGCCTTGTTCAGCTTCTGGTCTCAAAAGTGACCCAAATCAAGGGGTCTCACAATATAAAACTTGGGCAACCAATGTCAGTGTCTCTGCAAAGTGTAAGGCTCAACCCAAAGCCCCAGTTCACATTAAACTCACAGAAAGAACAGAGTTCCCAGAGAGTTACGAAGAAAGACTAAAGGAGCTTAATATGTATACCCTTGAGGAAAGAAGGGAGAGAGGGGACATGATAGAAACTTTCAAGTACCTCAAGGGAATCAACAAAGTCCAAGAGGGTGGCATCTTTCAGAAAAAGAGATGTGCAAGAACAAGAGGGCACAATTTGAAGATAGAGGGGGGACGGCTCAGAGGTAACGTGAGGAAGTATTTTTTCATGGAGAGGGTTGTGGATGCATGGAACAGCCTCCTGAGGAGATCGTGGAGTCAAGAACAGTGGGGGAATTCAAGAATGCATGGGACAGACACAAGGCAGTTCTAGTGGGGGGTAGGAAGAAGTAGGCTGTTGGTTAACTAGGATCTGCAGCTTATCTGTTAGGTAGGAAAATGGGCAGACTAGGTGGGCCAAGCGGTCCTTATCTGCCACCAAATTCTATGTTTCTAGTTCAGTGTCTCTCGGAAGCGGAGTCTTCATCAGGCACATGCTCCGACTTTGTTTCCCGTAACTGGAAATATTTTTCGCCGTCGCTAGGGTCATTAAACTGTCCTTCTCCCTCCATGTAAGCCTTAAGCGAGCAGGAAACAGGATTTGATGCGGGATTTCCAACTGCCCAAACATTTTCAGATACCATCGAATGCCCTCCTTCTCTGTCTGGTACAGTAAGAAAGGTCGGGGAAAATATGTAGGTTGTCGGTACCATACTTCAGTGCTCTCCGTCTACGAGCAATTGCCAGCACTCTATCCCTGTCTCCCGCATTCTGGCACATTATCAACACAGCTCTTGGGGTCTGGTTGTTAGCCGGAGGTCTGTGGGGGGAAATCCGGTAGGCCCTCTCAATAGCTATCAGGGGCTCCGATTCACTTAATCCCAGAACAGAGAGAGGCATGGTTTTCATGAACATTAGGCAATCCTCCCCTTCAGGATTCTCCGGCAGACCCAGCACATGTAAATTCTTCTCCCGGGCCTGGGTTCTGACCATCTCAAACCTTTGACAGAGCAAGCCATTTTCTTTGATAAGCTTATTAGTCACATTGCAAGCTCTCAGGATCGACCCCTCCATCTTCTGCATGGTGTGTTCACATTTGTCCATTCTTGTCTCCAGGGTGGTGACCCGAGGAGTGAGAGCGTCTAATTTTCTGTCTGTGTCTCGCACTGAGTTTACCAATTGATTCAGCATGGTCTGGATAGTATCCAATGAGGCTCCCTTTGTATTCGATTTCCCGGCCTCTGCATCGTCACTGGGCCTCTCAGCTTGCGTCTGTGCGGTTCTTTTGGGTGCAAAAAGTCCGGTGCTGCAGCCATGCTACCACAATTTTTACCCATAACTTCGCTCCTGGAGGTCTAATGTTCCTGGTAATGCAAAATCCACACAAACAGTTTTGATTTATAAACACCAGTTTAGGGAACGTTATTTCAGTGTGGTCAGAGCTCCATATAGTTGCTGCTTCCTGTAAGCTGCTCAGCAGAACCCACCAGTACTAGAGTCTTAAATGTTGCAAGCCTGTTAATGTTGCAGCTGTGGTGGTTGGCATTAAGTAGTTGAGTTGGAGCCCTTAAGAGAAAAATCAGATTAATCTCAAGCTCTTAAATCCTGAGACACATCAGCCCATCTGTAACATTATCAGCTTGGATACACTAGCTTAACTTTAGATTACTGAACTTGGAAGCTTAACTTTATTTAGCGTTCCCCCTTTTAGTTGCTGGCAGAGGATGAGTCTGCCTACTCACGGCCTGACGTCATCAACTGGATTTGAGAAGCATTGCTGAGGATACAAGCAGGAGCTGTGGCTGACCCCTAGGCAACAGGCTCTGAAGCTTGCAATTCCAGAAACTTCTCTCAGCTTCAGATGGTTCTCCTTTTCTCTGGGCTTACAGTCTCAATCAGTACAGACCAGGCCAGGACTGGGGCCGGCACGCTTCGGACCCTCACATCTGGCTATACCTCCAGGGGGAAGCGCATATGGCAGTGCCTTAGTTGGTGGCACACTACCAGACTGTCTCCCAGGCCAGTCTAAACTGTTTTGTTACATTCAGCACATTTATACATTCAGCAATTGTGTTGGATAGTCGCAATCTTTCCGCCCTGTGCCCAGTGTGGCAAGCATGGACCCTTTGTTAGTCGGGTTAGCGTCTCAGCACCAAGGGTACCCTCCCAAGCATTTTAGGGATAAGCACCTGCACTCTTCCCAGCAGAGTGCAACGACCCAAGCCCAGGTCATGGCTCCTGAAGCAGATCACTAGACACAGTCTTTTAGGCAAAATCTTTTGTTTCTGTAAAGCAGGAGCCTTTTACTTATACCAGAGCTTGAGGCTGGGCTCTCCACCGCTTGAAACGTTGAAACACAGACAAAGCTTGAGGTATGGCTTCCCACCGTTTAGTAAACTTTTTCACTTGTTAGCAGAATTGATACTGCAGCTCCTCTCAAGCTTAAGACTCAAACCCACAGTCCCTTGTGGCTTTACTGGCATTCGCAGCTCCAACTTGGACTCTCAGAAACTTATACTGGCCTCCCAGGCACTGTCAGGTCAGTTCCATGTGGCTGGGGAACTCCCTTTTCAGTCCTGCAGCACTTTACACAGTCCATTTACAAATCACTAGACCCTTCTCTGGTCACTTTAAGCAGATGTCCACCCATTTCTTCAACGTTGGTTAAACGCAAGGTGCAGCCCGACAATTACAACTTTTGACTTTTTTGGGCTTCTCTGCCTCTCATAAATTTCCCAGATACTTGCGCTTATAAGTAGAAGTTTACTTACTCAGCCAGTCCAGTGGCATGGAGGGTTGAGGCATCACACCTTACCTCCTGCCATGCTGGTGACCCCTGTTTGTGGTGCGAGCGGGTTGCCGGGGGTCGGCCGGGGAGGGAGAGGATCAAGCGTCTGGAGGACAGCTCTCCTCTCCCGGGGAAGGGTGAGGATGGAGTCCGCTGCTTGTCTGGCGCCGAGCGGTGGCTGGGGGCTGGCGCAGTGGATCCACACAAGGAGGCGGAGCCGAGCAAGACACCCAGCATGCTGCCTACAGAAGCGTGCATGGCCCGGCTACTGGCGTCATTGCACGCATTGGCTCTGCACTCAGGGAGTGGGACACAAAACAGAGGAGAAAAAGAAGCTGACCAGCGGGATGAAGCCAGTCTCCCCGCCGCACCGGGCCAGCTGGTACCTCAGATTGGCAAGAGAGGTGATTGTCGGCAGAGCTGCCCGGTGGTGGTGATGGGGGAGGGTCAGTGGAAGGGGGCCAGTCAGCGGGGAACAAACAAATTAGGGAAAAAAAAAGTTTACTCACTCAAACTGATTCAGAATACTTTCCTTTTCTGGAGGTTACTGGTGTTCATCAGCGCTCTCACTGCTGAGGCAGAAGCATTTCTTGCAGCTCTCTCACAATTGCAGGCAGATGCCGGATTCTTTTCCACATTTTCCTAATGTGGCAAGGAACTGCTAGCCCTGGAGGATAATTTCTGGCAACCCCTAGGCTAGCAACTTTAGTTGCTTGTAGCCACTCTTTCACTTTGGCTGAGGCAGCAGCCCCCTGCCCTGTGGAGAGGCTCACACTAGACTGAACTAGGCCCACTTTCTGGAGCAGAGGGCCTGCGCCTCCCCTCCCTGGGGAGGGGCTCCCACTCGAACTGAACTCAGCCTGAAAATCCTCGAGTTTTATGGCGTTCTTCTGGGGCTCCCGATTGGCTGAATCCACTTGTTATGAACATATGAAAATGCCAGCAGAAACAGGCCTCATGGTCTGTCGAGTCTGCTTGCTTGTGCAGCAGGCCCCTCAACTTGCAGCTTCCCCCCTTTCCTCCCCCCTCACAATCTTATTCCCACAACAATTGGCTGAATCTGCTTGTCAGTCCTGAAAATGAATATTCATCAACCTTCTTCGACACTGGATAAGCTCCCTATTCTGGCACCTAAATTAAGCACCTGCTTTTTCCCCACAAACTTCGGCAATGTCCCAAGAGTCTTTGGCCCTGTCCCAACTCCTCCATCCTGTCCTTAGTAGACTACGGCCTACCCATTTATTCCGTGGCCGACAACTCTGCCCTCACCAAAATTCAGACATTGATAACAAAGGCCTGCAGGCTCCTGACCGGTGCATCCCTCTGCACCCATACTTGCCTGCTCTATTCCACTGCCAACCTGCTCACCTTTGACGAGTGCCTGCACTACCAAACCTGCCTACTTGCAAAAAAATCCCTGCTAGGTCTGTCACCCCCAGGGGTTACTGCGTCCCTGCAGCATGCATCCCCATCTGTTACCACCTGCAGCGCAGTCAAGTCCACCTTCCAGGTGCCCCGTACCAGGACCTCGTTAGCCCAAAGGTCCTTCCACTACCGCGCCCCCACATGGTTCAACTCCCTCCCACCCTCTGTCTCGAATCTTACCAAAATTGGCCCTTTCAAAGTCACTCTCCATAACCTCCTCTTTGGCACCTGAATCTGTAACTGCCCCTAAATATGAGGGGTCCTGCCCGCCACACTCTTAGCCTGATAATGTCCGTTGGACTGCTACTACTCAACTGTAACTTACTGTTTGCAACATTATCTGTAACCACTGTGGTAAATGTGTTTTTACTGTTATATGTTTTGCACCTGTATGTTACCACTGTTGTACCTCACACTGTAACCATGTCTACCCTCCTTGCGACAAGGTGCCTTTGTAAATGAGTCCTTGACTCAAAGCTTGTAAATCCGACTCTCAAATAAATAAATAAATAAATAAAAATGACTTTAAACAAATACCTTTATTCTGAATCTGAATCGTACAGTACACATAGACGTTTTCTATTTAAAGGCGTTGCTTGATTGTATATCTTTGTGGATATGCCCTGGTTGAAGTGACACTTTGCCCCAGTGTTTGAATGCTGTGTGCATTTCCATTCATTGAAACACTGCCAAGGTCTTGCTGCTGAATTCTGGAAGATTTGGGCTCTCGCTAAGGGGGATCACAGCTGAGGTAATTTCAGGAGTCTAGGGAGCTTGGTTGAAAACTTTGGACAAGTGTCTCTGCTTTTTTTCACTCAACACAGAGTAGTAATTAATACTCTGCTGCACTCTGGTTGCCAGGATGGGGAATGGAGAAAGCGGGGAGGACAGCACGCAGTGGGAGCGAGCGGGTAGGTTTACTTGCACTCCTGCTTCCGTAATGGACAAAGGAGGGAGTGGGGTGTACAGAAATGTCTCGGCAGGCAAGGCGTGCCCTGCAATGATGGTTCACTCCCCAATTTCAGTGGGCAATTTCTTTCAAGGTGGTGGCGTGCTTGCTGAACTAGTGTCAGCAGCAGCGTGCCACTGCATTGGGGAAAGAGGACCAGGCCCACACATGCAGTAGCGGCATTGGCCGCCACAGTGCTGCTCCTCCACAACCTGCTTCTCTCCCAAGCTGCTGCAACATGTTTCTTGCGCATGCGCGCAAGCAAACATAAAAACAAAACGCTTACAAACCAAGTCTGCGCAGGTTCTTCCATCAGTGCAAGATACGGAAAAAGCATGGCAACTGTTTCAGACCCTTCAGAAGATGGCTCCTCTATTTACTAGGGCTGGCAAGCACTCTTCCATAGTTCTCTGTTCTGTAGACTGTGAGGGTGATGCAGATGATGATCAATTTTATGATGCCCCGACATGGATTTTGAGGGCCTTGAGCCCAAGGAGTCCCCGGACCCTTGCCTTGGGAATCCCCCCGGTGACCACGAGGATCCTTCCTCTATGTTATCATTTATACAAAATATGCTGGATACCCTGGACCTCCATACACAGGAGCCCAACCAGAAATGTTGATGAAGATGAAGATTATATGGAGATGAGAAGTCTTTCATCCTCAAAGACCCTGGTCATCCTTATCTACAATGCATTAAGAAAAAAACACCATGAAGGTGCTTCAGCACCCCACTTCAGTATCTCGGGTTGATAAGCGGCTTGAGAGAAAATATAAACTGTCTAAAAATGGTACAGCGTTCTGTCTGCACATTCTAGCCATGCGAGTATAGTGCAGCAGGCAGCTTGTGAGAAAGCTGGAGTCTCCTTGTCACCCTTTCCCCCCCGACAAGGATTCCAAGAGAATTGACTTTATAGCAAAGAAAATATATGCCACAGCTTTCCTGCATCTCAGACTTTCTTCTTACATGGCATTCACAGCCAAATATCAGAAAGCCCTTAGGAAATCTGCCCAGGCTATCACCCGCAACGGATCAGATTCTGTGGTACAGGAGCTGGTGGATATGTCAAAAACTGCCTTGGGAGCTACTATGTACCAATTCCACATGGCAGACAACAACAGTGATGCAGCCTCTAGGGTGATGGCCCATGCCATCTCTCTGAGACGCTTCACCTGGCTTAGAACAACCAGTGTGACCGCTGACACTCAGAACAAGGACATGGATTTTCCCTGTGATCAAAATATGTTGCTTGATTACAGAACCACTGACTACATGAAAATGTCGATGAGTACAAGGCCTCCTGGCAGAGCCATTCATCCAAGCCTAAACCTGCCACCCCTCAGAGATCCCGTCCCAGGGGCAATAGGGGCAGAAGTTTTGTTCCCAGGCATTACAATCCCTATTCCCCATCTGACTTCGGCCAGTACAAGTTGTCTTTCAGAGGCAGGGGCAGAAGGGACCAAAGAAGAGCCACCTCTACCCAGCCATCTGCCTCTCAGTCCAAGTCCTAATGTGAGTATCCGGGTCACCTCCCTGCTTCCGGCTGAAGGCAGACTCGCCCACTATCTTCAGCACTGGACCCTCATCATGTTGGACAAGTGGGTGTTGGAGATAGTGGAGAAGGGTCTGTCATTACAGTTCAAGCAGCTGCCAGACCTCAAGCATACCCAGGTGTGAAGACCTCTGTCTCCAACACAGATACCGCTGTTGGAAATGGAGGTACAAAATCTTCTGGCTTTACGGGCAGTGGAGAGGGTCCCCGTCCACAAGAAGGGCAAGGGCCTCTACTCCAGGTATTTTCTGACATTAAAGAAAACTGGGGAGTGGTGACCTATCTTAGATCTCAGATATTTAAACAAACATCTGAAAAAAAAACAAATTCAAAATGGTCACTCAGTCACTGGTCATACAGTCCTTACAGCAGGGAGACTGGCTAGCCTCCCTAGACTTAGAGGACGCCTACTTCCACATACCCATAAGGAGATCGCACAGGAAGTTTCTCAGGTTCAAACTTCCTTCGGGTCACTATCAGTTCACCGCAGTGCCCTTCGGTCTGTCCTCGGCCCCAAGAGTCTTTACCAAGTGTCTCGCAGTGGTAGCAGCACATCTCAGGAGACTGGGTGTCGCTCTCTACCCCTATCTGGATGACTGGCTCATAGTAGCAAAGACTCCTATCCAGATCAAGGAATCTCTTTCCCTCACAGAACGCACTCTGGAGTCTCTGGGTTTCTTGGTAAATCTAAAGAAATCTCACCTGGAACCCACCCAGCTGCTCACCTTCATAGGGGCCCAGCTGGACACTCAGAAGGATATGCTTTCCTCCCACAGGAAAGAATTCAGAGTTTCCTTTCAGTGGCAGATTCTTTCACCCAGGGACAGCCAAGACCAGCCAGACATTTCCTCAAATGTTTGGGACATATGGCCTCTCTGACTGCAGTCGTCCATGGGGTCCTTATCTCAATGTCCTGCAGCAGGACCATTCGTCTGCCTCCAACTCATTCCCTGCTGACCCTTCCTCAGATGGGAGTGCAGTACCCAGACATACACTCTCTTCACCTCAAGGCCTGGTTCTTGAGGAGTTAGAGTTTCCATCCTCACAGTACTCTGAATAGGTCCTTAAGATACTGCGGATGGCTAAAAAAATGAACACTAAGAAGACTTATGCAGCCAAATGGAAAATGTTTTCCCTCTGGTGCAAGAGCGAAAAGGTTGAACCCCTATCAGCTTCAAGACCCTCAGCTGCTAGACTACCTGGTACAACTACAGGCATCAGGCTTGAAACCAACTTCCCTCAAGCTACACCTGGCGGCAATCTTGGCCTACCTTTCGGTGGGAAAGCAAAAATCTTTTTTTCCCCATGACATTTTTAAACAGTTTTTCAAAGGCCTCTTGCACCTCCAGCCTCCAACCAGGAAGCCTGTTCCTCCTTGGAGCCTGAACCTTTGCATAGATGGGCTCATGAATCCACCTTTTGAGCCTATGTCCACACCCCACATCAAGTTTGTAACTTGGAAGACAGTCTTCCTGGTAGCCATTACGTCTGCCAGGAGGATTTCAGAGCTACAGGCCCCGTGCACTGAGTCAAATTACATCATCCCTCACAATGATAAAGTTGAGCTCAGGACAAATAGGAAAGTTCTGTCGAAGGTGGTCTCAGAGTTTCACTTGAACCAGTCCATTACTCTGCCTGTCTTCTTTACTGAGCCATCCACTCCTGCAGAGCAAAAGTTCCACAGCTTGGATGTCAAAAAAGCCATCTTTCCCTACATAGAGCACACTAGACAGTCCAGAGTCTGTTCCACTCAGTTGTTCCTCACCTGTGGGGATGTAGGCAGAGGAAGACCAGCTACCAAGAGAACTATTTCTCAATGGTTGGTCTCTTGTATTAGATTCTATGAGAAAGCTGGTCAACAACCTCCAGTGGGGCTCAGGGCCCACTCCACCAGGAGCCCTGCAGCCTCGCTTGCAACAGCAAGGGACATTCCCCTACTGGATGTCTGCAAAGCAGTTACCTGGAAATCTGTGCACACCTTTTTGAAACACTACAGTTTGGATGTGCAGACCAGATCTGATGCCAAATTTGGCAGGGCAGTTCTGCAGAGCTTCTTTCCTAAGTAGGCTCTCTGCCCACCTCCCACTTGGTACTGCTTGGTAGTCTGCAAAAAGGTTACTGATTCTAAAGGACTCTTGGGGTAAGAAGAAAAAATTACTCACCACAGTAATCTTATTTCTTCCGAGGGGTCCTTTAGCATCAGTAAGCTCCCACCCTTCCTCCTCAGTTCACCTGTCGGAGAAGGGCTCTTTATGTCACCTTTTACCAAATTTGGAGTTTCTTATTGATGAGTTTTTAGCTCCTGTTGCTGTTGTTTCTATTTCCACTTTTGTGTACATTTGCATGTTTTTTTTTAATCCTGTTGATTCTTTTTCCGGGCATTTGCCTCCGTTTTTCCTCAAAAAAATTCTGAAGCCTTCAATAGCTCTCAGTCAGCTCACACCCCTTCCTGTTTTTTCATTAGCTTGGCCTTAAACTCATTTAAATATCTCTTCAAGGCACACCTCCAGGGCTGTTGCACCTAGCCAGCTAAGTGTAAAAAAGTTACTGATGCTAAAGGACCCCTTGGAAGAAAGATTACTGCAGTGAGTAATTTTTTCTTATGTACCTTAATATTAGAGGTAGAGAAGTTTGCCTAACCTGCTTTATTTGCAGCACGAACACTGTAATAGGAGCCACCATTTTGGATTCTGGACTTCCAGTATTTGGACCAATCAAACCACTGGTAACCTAAAATGGAGATAGTCCTCAAGGGTCTTGTGGGAAGAAATTCTGTAGTTTATGTAGTTTTAACTGTTGGCACCTAAACTGGCCTGGAGGGGGAGCCCACATGGTGACTGACAGTTCCCTCAGCCAACCGAAACTTTTGGATCACAGGGAAATCCCTAGAACAGCCTGTGGCATGGGGCAGTGTAGAGTTGGAAGCTGAAGCATGAACAGCTCGAGCTGTCGAGCAGCTGCTCCCTAAAGGAGCGTAGGGGAATCAGTGGGAAGGCTCTGCTGGCCTGCCTACCATGTTCTCCAGCCAGTGAACTGCCTTTGCAGAAGTTGGACTGGGGTTCCGATTTCCCATGAGGGGAACCTGCAGCAGAAGAAAGAAGACGATTATTGTTGTGATTTGGGATTTGGACCAAAGACTTTCTTCAAAAGCGATGGGCCTGCTTGATGTTAGAAGGGAGCCTCAGACTGAAAAGTTTGTGCAGTGAAGCTGTGACTGGCAAACAGACTTTATCCAAACTGTGGCTTAGAGAACTAAGTGCTTTAGATGTGCTGAATGTGTTTCGTGGGTCACGATTTGCTTCCCCATGGCAAGTTCTGTTACACCCCTGGCAACTGTTCCAGCAACCCATCATGGACATTCTCCGAACTGTTTCTCCTGCCTGGGCCCTGCCACCTCGGCCTAGGCTGCTACTCCCGATTCAGAGACCTTCTCGGCAAAAGACCCGCTTGGAGATTTGGCCCCATGCTCAACACCACCGAACAGGTAGCGACCACCAGGAGGTGAGTTGTGTAGGCCCTGCTTCCCCTGGCACTCCAAAGCAATGCCACGAGGTTTTCATCTTGCCTGTCCTGCATCCTGATCTGGGTAGCATAAGTACAAATCAGGGTAGCTCCCTGCAACAACAGCTGCAATCATTGTGTGTACCATTTGATTTTCTTGTACTGGGTTTTATTGCAATGGACTGAGCCATCCGGCTCGGGATTACAAATATTTGTGTCATGTACATGGTAACTGTTTTTCCTTCCTAAGGGCCCCAATGACAGCTAGAATGCCAGCCTACCCCCAGCAACACTTCAGACTAGCCTGTTTAACACACTGGGTACCCAGGGTTGTGGGACTGTTAAAAAGGGACTTACAACTGCATGCTGAACCAACCTGAACTTAATCAAAAGTGCCAATCATTTGCTAGATTTGTGCCCCATCCTTGTTCACGTCCCCTAAATAAATCAGATCATTGGTTTTCATGTTTAACCTAGCTAGTGTGTACCGTATTGGTTGGGTTACAGTATTACTAGTGTAGTGTTGCATCACTGCTCTTGTTTTCCAGGGGGTCTCCAGGGCAGTTGCAGCAAATCCAGCCCTGGTGGTGAGTGAAAAGGGTGTGAGTACAGTATTATTGCTAATCACTGAAAGTGAATGTGTTATTGTGTCACTGTCTGGGCCACTAGAAGGGTTGGTGGGTGGTTATAGCATCCCGGAGGGCTATACCAAAGCAGTAAAGCTACCCCAGTACCATTCCTCTGGGTGGAGGCACCCATTCACAGAGCTCATGCCCCTCAACCTGTGCATAGCCATACAGGCAGGGGTAGTATTCCATTGGATAGCGCCACCTAGGGGTTACATACATTTTAGTGGCTGTCGCTAGTGGTAATATTTAAGGTCTAGGTGCCAGGACAGGTGGCTAATTAATATTCATTAGGCTCTTTAATATTCATGAGCCCTTCGTTTTCAGAGCCTGCGGCGCTCTTTATTTAAAAAATACAACGGGCTGTCTCGGCCTTTAACTAAGTTACTGGATCCCACCCAGCCTGACAATGGGGTCTGGACTACTGAGGGGAGCTATTCTGTGACTGCGATTGTGGTCGGGACCCAGAGAGCACTGAGCATGTTTATTTACAACAAAAACTACCCCTCCTGCAGGTGTCAAGAGTCTCCAGGCCCCCTGTATTATCAAGGACCGGGACCCTGCAAGAAGCAGCTGCTTTTGCCATAAAATGTGGTCAGAAAATAATGGGAGCCCTTTCTACATATGAGAGCCACCTGCCCGGGCATGAAGTGTGGATGGGAGAAAGCGGCTCCGGATCCCCATTAAGAGCAAAAACAAATGGCAGGGCTGATCTGATGCCCTAGGGCACAATTCAGGATTTGGGCCGTGGTGGTGAAACTGGGAACCATATTGGGGAACAAGCAGGAGGAGGAGGAGGAGGAGGCAGAACGAGAGAACGGGAGACAAACAGGCCATTAACATAAGCCCCTATGGGGGGGTGTTACATAAATAAATAGAATTAAAAAAAATAGATATTTCAACCATACCAGCTAACCCTATGTACCTTATTTAGCACACGGGTGTGTAGTCCTCCACCAACACCACAGCACTTCCAGCTGGATAAAAAGAATGCAAAATGAACACCCCAGTCATTACGTTGGAGGACACATAAGGAGAAGTAGCAAAAATAGGAAAAATAAAATTTCAAATATGCATTTATAGAAGACCTAGGTTAATGGTCTAGCAGTGAGTTTCAAACCCATCATGTGGAGAACCCTTTGGTTCAGTTCTTGAGCTGGGAATCCCAGTCAGGGATCAGTGAAGGCTGCGAGTAGTCCCTGATGGGTGCACAGCATCCAAGGTGAGGGTGTAACTCTGGTTCTGCCCCTACATATTGGTCAGAGAGAGACAGTCAATGAACAAGCCTCCCTGACTGATGCTAATCTAATGTTTTGTCTTTCCTGAGCCTGGCCCCCGAGTGGAGCCTGGACAAGAGGTGGGGGGGGGGGAGTGGGTGAACAAGCCACATCTTCTGAGGCCGGTGACAGAGGATTCCACCCTATAGCAGAGGTACCATATTGGGCCACTTGAAGGGAAGAAACAGACTTAAAAATGCATCTAGAAACAGCAGCTTTTGGTGTAATTGTCTTTCTTTGTCTGTAATGATGGAACACTAAAATTAGTGTAGAATTTAATTTAAGCAATAATGACCTAAGAGCCAGTCATTTTCTGGAGATTAATGACTGGCTGGGGAGGGGAGAGTGACCCGAGGTGCAGTCGGGGGCCAACCCCACCCAACCGGTTGTTAATTGACAGGAGATGACTGGCTCCGAGGCCATTATTGTGATTATTAGTCTAACTGCAAGAATTTATTTTTGGGAGTTTCTTTTTCCTTTTTCTTTCACTGTGGCACTGTACACCGCACTAACTCACTGTGTTGTGTCTTGAAAGCAGCCACGTGGTCTTTTTTCCCTTATCTTCCGTGTTCGAGGAGTTCATTTTATTGTTTAAATGTTGTTTATCTGCCTAAGTCTGTTATTTTGTCTGATTTTGAAAGCAGCACAAGGGAAGTCACAGAGTTTGGAACTGTCTGATTTTGAAAGCAGCACAAGGGAAATCATAGAGTTTGGAACTGTTTGATTTTGAAAGCAGCACATGGGAAGTCAAAGAGTTTGGAACTCTGATTTTGAAAGCAGTACAAGGGAAATGACAGAGTTTGGAACTGTCTGATTTTGAAAGCAGCACAAGGGAAATCACAGAGTTTGGAACTGTCTGATTTTGAAAACAGCACAAGGGAAATCACAGAGTTTGGAACTGTCTGATTTTGAAAGCAGCACAAGGGAAATCACAGAGTTCGGAACTCAGTGCTTTGGCTTCTCAGAAGGAACTAGAAGGGGGACAAGATCAGATCTACAGTACAGTAGCTTCTTGTTGTTTTACATTGTTTCTTGTGGATTCTACTTGGTAGAAGGTTATTTCTTTTCTTTCTTATTACTAAGGGGCTAGCAGGGTATTGTTTGGGGCTGTTGGAATTTTGAAACCTGTTTTGGTAGCTATAAGTGGGCTCATTTGTTTAATTCACTGTGTGGCAGGCTGCATTTGTAGAGACCTATTTCTTCTGTTTTAAAACATAATTGGTGTGATTTAACTGGGTCTGTTTCTTTGAACTGGAGACATATATCTTCTAATTCCAAGCTTATTTTGATGTGTTGTTGGTGAAGCTGTTTGAATTGGAGTCCTGTTTCTTTGGGTAGCAAACTTATTTTGGGGGCTTTGAGTAGAATTGTGATTCATTGTTGCTGGCTTCACTAGCTGCAAAGTTTGAGTGCAGAGTGGGGAAGGTGCTAATGGTCTGACCAGAGGCCTCAGCTACCTGATTGTTTCTGGAAGACTTGGGCTAGTCCCACCCTTGGTCCATTATTTCCTTTATACCAGGGGTTCTGACATCACTTCCTCAAACAGGCAAAGGATATGCACCTGTCATAGCAAAAGCAGACATCCAGGAAAGGAACAGCAGCAAGTGAAGAGGTGACTGCTCTCTCAGTGGAAGGGAAGTAAATGCAAATCTAGGAGCTTTCATTATTACTTCTTCGCATTGATATTGCACTGGGGAAAGGAGGAGTAGGAGTTTGAAGAAGGTTTGCAATGGCTACATAAAGTCTGTTTTGAGTGTGGATAGGAAGGATAGGAATATAAAAGCAGTTGCTCAATATATGTAAACGTGCAACAAAGGAGGTAAGGAAATAAAGAAAATGTTTTGCACTGATAGAGGAGGAGAGGGAGACTTGGGGGAGTGTTTGGTATCCTGCATCTGGAAGGGTGGGGGGGTCACTGGTGGGCAACGACAGCAATGGGTAGGGTGGTAGGCTGCAACAACTGCGGTGCACCAATCTTTCTAAAAATTGCCTGGAGTGTGGGAGGGTGTTTAGTGTGCAACCACATAGAAAAACTTAGAAAGGAGATTGAGGGTCTGCAGGAGGAACTAAGACAGGCAAGGCAGATTGGGGGTGGGTTTAGCCCAATACTGGAGGGAGGAAGAAGGGAAGATGAGGGAGGGTGATTTAAGCCAACAGTGGTGAGGAGAGGGTCAGAAGAAGGGAAGCAGAGACAAAGGGGCCCAGGCCAGGAAGAACGATTGCTGGGAAACCAGGTCAGGAGACAAAGACAAGTGGAAGGAGGAGATAGGGACTTGTGAGGGAGGCGAAGAAGTGGCAAAAGTCATGGAGTGGAAAGGAGAGAACAGGTTACTATGAGAGAGAGGAGCGGCATTTGAGAAGGGCCTTCAGAAAATAGTTGTGCACTGCTAGAGAGGAAGAAGGTGGAGGAGGAAATGATGAAATTAGAGGAGTAATTGATAAATGCCTGGACCAAACTGGAGCGGGGGAGTTCTGCTGGGAGAATTGCAACAGGGGTAAAAGGGAAATAATGTGCAGGAGGAAGAAGAGGAGCTGGAAATGAGAGAGGGAGATGAATGGAAGCAAGCAGGGAGTAAGAAGGGTGGAGTCTTAGTGCTGGGGGACTCAATACTAAGAGGAGTCAGGTGGGGTAGCAAGGCGGAGAGGCATAGTCGCATTTGGGTGGAGGCCATGCAAGGAATGACAGCGGAAAGGGTGGGACAGTCTGTTCTGAAATATGCTAGAAGGGGTAGGGACAAGCCTCATTTAATTATACATCTTGGGACAAACGACCTGGCTGACAAGACAGTAGATACAGTCCAGAGAAGGTTTGAGGAACTAGCACAATTATGTGAGGGGGCAGGAAGATCAGTAACCTTTTCAGAGATACTTCCTGTGCCAAAGGCAAGCACAACAAGAAAGCTGAGAATAGAGAATTTAACGGATGGCTAAGAACCTGATGTTGTGCTAAAGAGTATGGGCTGTTGGGGGTGGGGGGGGGGAGGGACCTGGGAGGACAGTAGTCTCTATGCCAAGGACAGACTACACTTGAGTGAGGAGGGAAAGAAAGTGTTGAAACAGAGGATGGAGGAGTACATAGAGGAAGTTGGGAATTTAAACTAGGAGTGGGGGGTAGCAGTTGGGGAAGAGATATGCAGAGACCACAGGTTGGGAAACCATATGAGCTTACCCCCCATAACAGTGACAAAGGACAAATGGCAAGTACTGTTGGTGATGCTAGGAAAGGAGGGCAGGATGGGAGGGGAGGTGGAAGGTGGTTACCTAATGCTAGGAGCTTGGGAGGAAAACTGCAGAGTTACAGGTTCTCATGGCAGAGGGAGAGGTGGACATTGCAGCCATCACGAAACATGGGCCACCAATACAATGACTGGGACCTGTCTGTACCAGGGTACAGGTTATTTCAGAGGGACAGAGGTGATTGGAAAAGGAGGGGGTGGTACTATGTGAAGAAGGACTGAAGTGTGTAAGAGAGGAAGGGAGGAGGTAGTATGGAGTCACTTTGATGCAAATCCAGGATTCCAAGAATAGGATTCTTAGAATGGAGTGGTACAGGCCACCTTCTCAGACGGAGGAGTTAGACAGGGAACTAGCGGGACAGATCAGGAGGACCTGCGAGAAGGGTAGTGTGGTGATTGTGGGGGACTTCAACATGCCAGGAGTGGACTGGAGCACCCCAACAACCAGGAACAGAAGGGAGCAGGTACTGCTGGATGCCTTCCAGGACAGCTTCCTGCTGCAAATGGTCAGTGAACCAACCAGGTTAGGAAATACCCTTGACCTTGTGCTGGCAAATGGGGACTTTGTGAGAGAACTTACAGTGGAGGAACCGCTGTCAGGGAGTGACCACCGCTCAGTATGGCTCACATTGGATATGGGCAAGGAAGGAGTGGAATCTGGCACAATAGTGCTGGACTTCAGGAGGCCGACTTTGGGAGGATGGGGAAGTGGTAAAGGGTACCTGGCCAGAATTCAATCTAGTATGGACACTAACCAGAGGTGGGAGCTCATAAAGCTGGGGATAGTGGAGGCAACCAAAACTGCTGCAAAGCCCAGAGCAAGAAGGCTAGGGCTAAGAAACCGATCTGGTTGAGCAAGGAGGTCATGGAAAAGGTAAGGAGGAAAAGAGCTGCCTTTGTAGGCGCAAGAAAACAGGGAGGGGGGAGACAGGAGGAGTACTTGACAGAATCAAGGAGGTGACAAGGGCAGTAAGGGGAGCCAAAGCATCACGGAACTCAGGCTGGCACAAGGCATTAAGAAGGGGAGAAGGACTTCTTTAAGTACATCAGGAGAAAAGGAGCTGTAAGGACAATATAGTAAGGATTAGGAAGGAGGGGGTTGGGTGGGAAGCAGGTGCGATAAGGGGAAGCACTAAATGAGTACTCTGCTCAGTATTTACTAAAGAGAAGAGGGGTGACATCCAAGGTGGGAGAAATGGCAGAAGCAGGGGGGAAGTGGTGACAGATGGGGAAATCATGGAGAGCAGAGTTCGAGAGGGTTTGAAGGCACTGAGGGTGGACAAGGCGCTAGGCCCAGATGGCATCCACCCCAGGGCACTGAAGAAGCTGGCAGATGTCCTTGCAGGACCTTTGGTAGACCTATTTAATGCCTCACTACATTCAGGGTGTGTACCTCAGGACTGGAGGATGGCTCATGTGGTGCCCCTCCACAAGAGTGGCCCCAAGGATGAACCGGGAAACTACAGACCAGTGAGCCTCACA
The DNA here is from genome assembly GCA_016271365.2 of Neoceratodus forsteri. Lineage (NCBI taxonomy): Eukaryota > Metazoa > Chordata > Ceratodontiformes > Ceratodontidae > Neoceratodus > Neoceratodus forsteri. The sequence continues at coordinate 292,420,765 of JADMNL010000026.1, forward strand.
TCCATCGTGGGTAAGCTAATGGAGACTATCCTGAAGGAGAGGCTGGTGGCCCTCCTAGAGGCCAAAGAACTACAGGACAGCAGACAGCATGGCTTATATGTGGCAGATCCTGCCAAACCAACCTGGTCGAGTTCTATGACTAGGTAACTGGGCAACTGGACGGGCCATGCAGTGGATGTCCTGTATCTGGACTTCAGTAAGGCATTCGTCAGTGCCACATGGAAGGCTGGGAAGGAAGTTAGTAGGCACAGGGGCAGGTGCAAAGCTGGTGAGATGGGTAGGGAAACTGGCTGCAGGGAAGGCAACAGGAGGAGTGTGGTGGGTGGGGAGCTCTCACACCCAAGGGCAGTGACGGCGGTGTTCCACAGTGTTCAGTGTTGGGACCAGTGTTGTTTGGGATATTCATTGCAGATATATCATGGGACATCAAGAGCAAGATCAGTTTGTTTGCTGATGATACCAAGGTAGGCGGTGGTGGATGACCTAGGGGGATGGCAGGGGTTGCAGGATGATCTGGCAAAGCTTGAAACCTGGTCAGACACCTGGCAACTGGGCTTTAATGCCAAAAAGTGCAAGGTGCTGCATTTTGGGATGAAGAACCCAAGGAGGAGTTACCAGCTAGGGGGAGTGCAGCTAGCCCAGACAGAGGAGGAGGAGAAGGATCTGGGTGTGCTCATTACAGGGTCAATGAACAACTCGGCACAATGTAGGAAGGCAGCTGCAAAGGCCAACAAAATGCTGGGTTGTATTGCAAGGGGTATATCCTCGAGGAGGGAGGAGGTGAGTCTGCCACTGTATAGGTCATTAGTTAGACCACACCTGGAGTACTGCGTGCAGTACTGGCGTCCGTATCTGAAGAGGGACATTAAGTTACTGGAGGGGGTGCAGTGCAGAGCGACAAAGATGATCAAGGAGCTGGGGGACTTATCATACGAGAAGAGGTTGAAGGAGTTGAACATGTACTCACTGTAGGAGAGGAGAGACAGGGGTGACATGATTGAAACCTTTAAATACATGAAAGGAATAAACAAGATGGGTACAGAGGGGCTGTTCAAAGTAAGGGAGGGGAGGGCCACCAGGGCCATGATATGAGACTGGAGTGAGGAAGGTTCAGGAGGGAGATGAGGAGACACTTTTTTACAGAGAGGGTGGTGGCTGGGTGGAATGCGTTACTTGCAGAAGTGGTATCCAGTAGAACAGCGGACTGCTTCAAACGAGGATGGGACAGGACAAGGGGGAGGGTTATTGAAGGGGAAGGGTGGGAGGAAGGGACAGCTGCAGAATAAGGGGTGCTAGCTGCACATTCAAGCAGACTTGATAGACCTCTAGGCCTTTATCTGCTGGCAAATTTCGTCTGTTCGTATTTTTTCCCTTTTCCCTTACAAATTCATACGCTGCAATAGTTCGGCGGTAAGTGCAATATCAGCTGCATTAATATGTGTGGCTGCCGTGCCAGCCATTTCTTAGAGATTTCAGACCAACACGGCAGCCAATGAATGAGCTCCTTTAGCACATGGATAATTAATTAGACTTATAATGTATGTTAATACAGCTCCTTGGAGGACACTTTTACAGTTAGTTGAAAGGGGCCAGTAGGGGGTCAGGAATATAAATCCTTGGAGAAAAAAATTTGAAGGAAATACATGAAACATTAGTTGAATTGTGTCTAAATATTACAGTTTTGTTGTTTTTTTCTTACAGGTTTTTATGGCTCCCCAGCCTAGCAGGTGGCTCCGGTCCCTCCCTCAGAGGGACTCAGTCTCCGGCCGCACCGTCCCCCAACCCGACACTCCCCTAAATCCCCAATGGTCCCCACCCCCCATGGCAGGGCAGGGTGAAGGAGCGCCAGCTTTACCCCCACCCCGGAGTGAAATCCAGACATGGGGGGGCAGACTGGGGCACTGGTGTGGCCACCCTGGAGCCTGCCGGCTCTGTTTTTCCTTTTTACTCCTGTCCCCCCTCCATGTAAGGACAGCGATGTATACCTTCCCAACCCATACCATCCGCCAGCCAATGCCAGAGGGCAGTCAGTGAGCGGTATGACAAACCTCCCTTCCCTGAGAGAGGAGAGCAGTCCTTGGGACGCTCAATCCTCTCTCACCCCTGCCGACCCCCAGCGGCCTGGGCTCGTTCCCGAACCCAGGTCACTGGTGTGGCACAAAGTATAACGACCAGCATTGCAACCTCCAGTGCCACCGGGCTGGCTTACATTTTTTTCTAAAGCATTCACCATGGTGTAAGTAACTCAAGACTGATGACTTCTATTAGCTCTGGTTGGGGATCCTATGTGTAGCTGAGGCCCCTGCAACTGTAGAACTGAAGGTTCATTCAGTTATCGCTCAGATTTGTTTTCCAGGTGAGAAGAAAACATTGAGAAAGCCTCGTTTACAAGGCTGACTGGCCAAGAGGTCCTCAGAGCTGTAGAAGAACTGTCCTGTCGACGCACTGGTAGTGCTACCCCTCCCAATTCTGGCGACCCAGTTTTGGGACGGAGCCGGGGTCATCGGGGGGCCAGCCAGTGTGAGGAGGATCCAGCGTCCCGGTAGGCAATCTCATCATTCAGGGGAGGGAGGGCAGTCAGCTCCAATGCTGTACTGCCACTTGGAGGACCACAGTCGGCACTGCATCTGGTGTGGCTTACTGGGCAGGGGACGCTAGCTGTGACTGGCTTCATACACTTGTGTGCAGGAGCTTGCAGGCCCTAGACTGCCAACATCCCAGGGGATTGGAGCAGCTTAGTAAAGCCCCCGGCCTAGCAGGATGATGTTCTGGCCTTTCACAGGCCCAGCACCGGGAAAGTCGGCCCTTCTCTGGATTTGTATCCTCTACTGCAGCAGGTGCCATGGGGAAAATGGAATGATGGTAAGTTTGTGGAAAGCTAGGAGTTGGGGATGGGGGGGGCTGGAATGGAAGGGGATGGGGCAAGTGCTTGGGAAATTAACAGAGTAACAAAAACAGAAAAAGCTACAGCAGAAATGTAATTAATAGGCTGCAGGGCGTTAAGGTGGGCTCTGCAGTGGTAGGGTTGCTATTCATGATATGGGCAGCATGGGTCTGAGAAGGAATCTGTGGCCTTGAAAGACCAGTAGGGAAAGGAGGATTGTGCCCCCAAGAGAATGCTCTCCTCCTTCGGAGAGGGAGGGTCACTGCCTCCGCTATGCTACTGCCACATGACTGATCATGGGTGGGACTGCAGGGGAGGCAGAGCGGGAGGAAGGATCCAGGACAGGTATACATCAGCAGGCCTTGCTTGCAGCTGCTTGAAGTCCCTTGTGCAGTTGCACCAACATCCTAACAGCTGGGAACAACAGAAGAGGAAAACCCCAGCAGCAAGTGGGATGACACAAGGGCATGCTCGGGACTCAACCACAGCTACTGAACTCTCCCACCAAGGAGTCTCCCACTAGGAAGACAACTCCTGACGGTCCTAGATGGGATGAAGGGTCCTGCCTCAGAAGAGGGACCAATCAGGGAGCAGCAAGAAGTAAGAGCCAGAGAAGACGCCGTTGGGGCTGGGAGTCTTGCCCAGCCAAAGGGGGGAGCTCCAGAGACATGGGGATTAAGAAAGAATTTAAAAAGATATAGGTAAGGCTGGCCTGCTGGTGCAGTGGCAAGGTGTCTGCCTGCAACACCAGTGATCTGAGTTCAGGAATGGACCCAGGAATCGGAGGGCCAGCCGGGGAGGAGGAGGCTTGAGCATCCTAGGAACTGCTTTCTTTCTCCAGGGGGAAGGGAAGAGATCGATGCGGGTGCTTGCCTGATCCCTAGCGGAGGCTGGGGGTTGGAATGCTGGAGCTCACACAGGGGGAGGGGTGAGCCGATGCTGATGTACATGTCCTGGTATCATTGCATGCCTGCTGTTTCGCTGTGGGGAGTAAAAAATAGAAATGGTCGGGCACAGCACGGATGACAATAACCTTCCCTGAAGCTCTGCACTGCACCACAGGAACCCTCTTCTGCTTGTATCCATGTGTCAGTGTGCGGTACCTGCCATCAGACCCCTGCCACGGGGGGGGGGCCTAAGCTGTGGAGGATACAGGGCCAAGGGTGCTCACCAGATCCATGTTACCAGTGGCATGCACCCCCAGTGACCCCTGCTATGGGGGGTAAACTGTGGGGACATTTGGAAGAGGTAGGTCCCTGGGGTGTCGAGTAGGGCGGCCTGGGGAGGTTGGTAGAGGGTGGGCTGTGCAGTGGCAGGGATGAAAAAACATCTAACAAAAAAAAAAGATATAGATAAATAAGGCTTAGTCTGGGTATCCGATGGAGTGGATGACTGGGACATGAGGGAAAAAATACAAGGATTCAAAAAGGACAGAAACTAGCCCACTCGTTTGCACAGCAGTAGTGCCACCACTTGTGACAGTCGGTAACCTGGGTTCAGGAGTGAGGCTGGGTCATTGGAGACTGTCCAGGGGAAGGGGACTGAGCATCCTTTTGGAGGCTATCCTCCAGAGAGAGAGAGAACAGTGCACTTCGCTATGATACTGCCTCGGCAGTACTGGTACAAGCTGGAACAGTGACTGGTGGGAGGACAGTTACACAGCAAGGGTTTTCCCCTTGCTATTTTACTCCTGTTTGTTTTTAATGTTGTTTACAGCCCTGCGAGAAGAACTTGCATGCCACAAACCCTGAGGTTCACCGTATGCGGCCAATGAAATTGCTGTGACATACACCGAAAGGAATTCAGCTGCCTAACACACTGTCTCTGGACTATTTTCTGGGAGGGCACGCCAGAACAAGCCTGAGTATCCAGCATACGAATGAAGTGGCAAGATTGCAGTTCAATGGGGGGAAAGGAAATACTTTTAACTATTTGTGTAAAGCGCTGGCATCCACACATACTTTTGTATATATCATTCATTGAGTCGTCGCAAGCTACTAGATTCTTTTTTTTTTTTTTTGCAAACAATGGTAAGCTACTTACACCATTAATATAAGGGACGTTTGATGACTCAGCGGTAGCACTACAAACTTCCACACAAGCAAACTGGGTTCAGGAGCAAGCCCGGGGCCCATACGGCTCAGGCAGCTAAGGATGGGGATTGCTCTCGATGGGCGTGCGAGCTAGCTAGGGAGGGAGACAGCCAGAACCTGGTGCCTGTAGCAGCCTCTCGTGGTGAGCCAGGAACCTGCTCCTTCGTGAGGAGTGGCATGTGCCCAGTGTGTGCAACTGTGTCCGAGGCCACCAGAGGCTATGCCCTACACCTGCAATGTGGCACATGCCCAGTGTGTGCAACTGTATCCGAGGCCACCAGAGGCTATGCCCAGCACCTGGGGTGTGACACATGCCCAGTGTGTGCTACTGCGTCCAAGGCCAGCAGAGGCTATGCCCAGCATCTGGGGTGTGGTACATGCCCAGTGTGTGCTACTGCGTCCGAGGCCAGCAGAGGCTATGCCCGGCACCTGGGGTGTGACACATGCCCAGTATGTGTTACTGTGTCCGAGGCCAGCAGAGGCTATACCCGGCACCTGGGGTGTGGCACATGCCCAGTGTGTGCAACTGTATCCGAGGCCACCAGAGGCTATGCCCGACACCTGGGGTGTGGTACATGCCCAGTGTGTGCTACTGCATCCAAGGCCAGCAGAAGCTATGCCCAACACCTGCAATGTGGCACATGCCCAGTGTGTGCTACTGCGTCCGAGGCCACCAGAGGCTATGCCCGGCACCTGGGGTGTGGCACATGCCCAGTGTGTGCTACTGCATCTGAGGCCACCAGAGGCTATGCCCGGCACCTGGGGTGTGGCACATGCCCAGTGTGTGCTACTGCGTCCGAGGCCACCAGAGGTTATGCCCAACACCTGGGGTGTGACACATGCCCAGTGTGTGCTACTGCGTCCGAGGCCAGCAGAGGCTATGCCCGGCACCTGGGGTGTGGTACATGCCCAGTGTGTGCTACTGCATCCGAGGCCACCAGAGGCTATGCCCAGCACCTGGGGTGTGACACATGCCCAGTGTGTGCTACTGCGTCCGAGGCCACCAGAGGCTATGCCCGACACTTGGAGTGTGGCACATGCCCAGTGTGTGCTACTGCGTCCGAGGCCACCAGAGGCTATGCCCAACACCTGGGGTGTGGCACATGCCCAGTGTGTGCTACTGCGTCCGAGGCCACCAGAGGCTATGCCCAACACCTGGGGTGTGGCACATGCCCAGTGTGTGCTACTGCATCCGAGGCCACCAGAGGCTATGTCCGACACCTGGGGTGTGGCACATGCCCAGTGTGTGCTATGGCTTCTGAGGCCACCAGAGGCTATGCCCATCACCTGGGGTGTGGCACATGCCACACATGCAAAAGCTGGCTAGGCTTCAGACTCTTCTGGAGTTCACCACCCCCAAAGGCCCCCATGTGGAGGCGGTCCCTGCTGTTTTTGTTTAACTTTATTATTAAGCTTTGTCATAAACTGAACAAATCAGTAATAAAAACAATACTAGATGCCAGATTAGATGTTACATACATATGTAAATACACTCATTTTAGCCCCCAGATAATGAAATCTATTAATTGTGGTACTACATGTGGTTGATTCATACATTGTTCCTTAAAGAAAACATTTGTGATAGGATGTGCGCACCAAGCTATGACTTGTGGAATTAAAGGTATACAAAATAAATAGGGTTCAATCAACGTGACAATTCTACCATCACTGTTTCCACTAAATTTAAAATTGTTATAAGGTAAACGTATACTCTGCAAATAGCACTCTCCCACAAAACCCACAATAAACACCAATAAAACACTTTAGAAACTAGAGATATCGACTCCCTCCATGCAATAGTGCATGCGAAGATATCGATTACCTCCCCACAACAGTGCGTGCGGAGATATAGACTACCTCCCTGCAACAGTGCATGGACAAATCTCTTGTAGAGAGAGAGCAATTCTGTTTATTGCAACTAGGCATTGAAGTCCATGAGAACAACAAAAAAAGAGGCAAACAGGAATTGGGAGTATAGTAATATGGATTTGCTCTATCCGATGATAAGTAGTGTGGTGCAAACATGGAAAGTGCGCCATTTTAAACTGCAAACTCACTGCAAGGAAGGGGAGGTAACAGTAAGCAATTTGTTTAAAATTAAAAATCAAACCTACCATGTACTGAAATTGTATAAAACGTTTTTTTTTTTGTTTTTTTTTAACACATCACCATCCCCTTCACAGCAGCTCAGAAACATTAATTGCTCTCAGGTTTGGGCTGAAAACCAGCAATAGAATAACTCTTAAGAATGAGCTCGCTATCGGGGGGAGAGTTCAAGAAGCAGTGAGCACCAATAGTTTAAAAGTAGCCTTATGAGGCGGTCTCAGAACCAGAGTCCTCTCCTCTATAGTCCGGTGGTGCCGATCAGAATTCCTCTACCATTTTATCTACTCTTCTTTGCCTCTTATGGATCAGTAAATTGGAATGTCTTCCACCCATAAGTTATACAACGCCGCGCTGGAACGAGAAGCGAGTGTACCACTCCCAAAGCTCTCAGCTGCTGATGTAGTGGATCAAACAATTTCCTTTGGTTACGAGTTGCATAGGACCAGTTGGGGAAAAATCTTGTATCTATACCTTCAAATTGAATCGAGTGATGAATTCTGGCCCAGTTCAAAATCCAATCTCTCACCTCCATCCCATGGGTAATAAGACCAAGAACCAAAGCACCAAAGTCAGTAACACTATCACTACTCTACAGTGGCAGTCACCCTCACTGAAGTTCAGCTATCACCCTTATCTTTCACTACAAGCATAGAACTGTGGGCACTCGCACTCCCTTGCTAGGTCTTCTAACCCTTACCCTCCTGTTTCAAACCTCCCCCCGACCTGAGCTCCCACCCACTACATCAGGCACCTCGCCCCCAAGTTACCCTGGTATGACCCAGCTCCCCCCCACCTTGAACGCACCCCTACCTCCCCAGCACCCACCCCCTGCCTACAGCCCCACTCCCCCTGCCCCCCTGGGCCCACCCTGGACCCACCTGTTCCCTGCCATACCCATCCTTCGTGCTCTACCTATCCCATGCACCCTTATCACCAGGTCCTCGGCGCCGAACCATGGGTCCCTGCCACCACCGTCCCCTAATCAGAATAATCACATTGCTACTCTTACTGTCTGGGAATGTACACCCCAATCCTGGACCTTTATCTGCCAGCCCGCCCAAATCCTGTACCACTACCGGTCCCCGCCTTGCATCCCTTAACATATGTAGCCTCCTAAAGGAAACTGCTGCTCTCCAGTGCTGGGTTACCCAGCATCAACCTGATATTCTTGCTCTGGTAGAGACTTGGCTCTCTAAGTCCACCCCTGACTCCGCTATCTCCCTCCCCGGATACACCTTATTCAGGGAAGACAGCGTAGGCAAACGCGGTGGTGTGTGCGCGATATTCATGTGGGACACCCTAATAGGTCACGCACTCCCTGCTCCAAAACTTGACTATGGTGCCCAAGCCCTCACACTAAAAGTAATCCCTGACCCCGCCAGAGGCCCTCTTTTTCTCACTGTCTCCTACATACCCCGAAGAAACCAGGATTCAGCAGTCCAGTCCCTCATTGACTACCTCACATCCTTCCCGCACAAAGTCAAGCAAGTCATCCTTGGTGATCTTAATGTTAACTGGCTTGCTTCTGCCACCTCCCAAACCAGGGACTCCTTCGCTGCCCTGGATATGTCCCAACTAGTCTCACAGCCCACCAGGTTCAACTGATCCAGTGGAACCAACACCCTCCTAGATGTTATCTTATCAAACCGCCCCTTTAAAATCCAGGACATCACTGTCCTCCCCGACTCACTTATTGATCACTCCCCAGTCATCTGTACCAGGTCATCCTCCTCTCCAAAACCAGTGTCCCAGGCTACACTGCACCGGTGGCTACGCCCTGGTGGCCTAAAAAAGTTAAAACAGCACCTAGCCCAGCTAGAATGGTCCCCTATCCAACATGCCCCAGATATTGACTCAGTTCTTGACTTCTTCACAATTGCCTTCTACAAGGTCTGTGACCTCTTCACCCCCCCCACCAGGATCCATACAAAGAAATGCAACACCCCTTGGATCACCCCTTCCCTCATCCAGAAACTTAAGAATATGGATAATTTCTGGCGAATCGCTATAGATTCAGGCAATCCATCCGACAGACAAACCTACAATGCAGAGCGCAATAAGTGCACCTGGGCCATCAGACGGGCCAAGGCAGAGCACTACCAGGCCACCCTCACCTCCACCTGGGGCTCGGCCCGGACTTTCTGGGTTAGCATGAAAGAACTAAATGGGAAGACCCGCTCCCCTCCACTATCTCAGCTCACCATCGATGGCGCTAACTCCTCTGATCCACTACCTATAGCTGACTGCCTCAATACCACTTTCTCTAATCTAAGTTCTGTCCTCCCCAGCAGCTTTTTTGATCCAATCCCCTCCTCTCTCCCCCTTGCCCTGCATTGCCCCCCCTTCTACCTGCGCACCCTATCCCCCCATGAAGCTCGGCCACACCTGCTAAAAACCCTCGGTAGTAATAACCGCAGCAGCGACCCCCTCGACTCCAGGATCCTCCGGCTGGTCTTGGACGTTGTCCTAGTCCCCCTGAGGGACCTACTCAACTGGTCCCTATGCCTTGGACAGTTCCCCAGTGCATGGAAAACTGCTGAAATCACTCCAGTACACAAAAGCGGTGATCGATCCTCCCCCAGCAATGGTTCACTGTCAAAATTGCGCAACCGAAAAAGCACAAGGCAATACAGTGCTTACATTTTAGCGCTAGTTCTTAATCGCGTGAGCTCAAAATAGCGAGTGCTCAAAACAGCGTCAAAATGAAAATGACTGTGCAACACAAGCACTCTAGCTGCTACCTGTTACCATCAATTCAGCTTCCTAAAAACCTAATCTAAAATAGATGTGGTACAAAAGCCTGGCTGGAGAGATGGTACAGCTATTCATCATGACCATCCCCATATGTCAGAAAGATCTGAGTGTGGTCTCGCGGGGAGCAGATCGCTCCGTTCAGCTGCAGAAGCAAGATAAAGCTGCAGTTTTAGGCAGGGCAGAGATGCCAAATAACAACATGCAGAGCTGCAGTCTCCACTTCTCCCTCCTCAAAAACCTCATCGTTTCAGAAACTTGTAATTTCAGTGCCCGCTGTTTGATTGGCATGTTGGCCAGACAATATGCTTTCCATTTTTTCTGTTAATCCTTTTTATAATCCTTGTACTCAACCATGTTAGCATTGTACTGTGTTTAATCATCCACAGGTGTAGCTGCAAGCAAGCCTACCAGACTGGTACTCACTTCAAATGGGCGGCCATCCTGAAACTTTGCAGCAACGACCTCCAAAAAAACAAAGTGGTACTCTAGGTCCAAAAATCAAAAGGCTTTGGGAATTAGGGGTGCCATGGGTTAGTCCCTAAAGTTAAGTCTAGTAGTCCGGATGTGGTGTTTACTTGGATAATCGTTAGAGTCCCACAGTATATGTCACTAAAGGTTTTGAATCACTGAAGCCCAACCAGAGGAGAGGCACTGCAGAAGAGCAGGTTCAAGAGCAAGACGCTGCAAGTTTCCGTTGCTCTCCCATTGTCTTTCTCAGTCCCGGTTCTGTGCTCCTGCTTCATCCCTGACTCGGTGCTCACTTCTTAATGGTCGATCCATGGGGTGCTCACTTGAGGCTTAGAGGGGGTTTAGAAGAAGAGGAGGAGTGTGAGCGTTTATGTAGTACTAACACTGTTATGGTACAAGCGCTGTTCTGTGCCAGCGCTTGTAAAGTATGTGCTGAAATGGCAGCGCGTTAATGACTCGCGCTATTTTGGATACGCGATTTTAACTGGATCCCCCAGCAACTATCGGCCAATCTCCATCCTCCCCCCACTCTGCAAAGCCCTCGAAAAAGTGGCGTCTATCCAACTATCTGAGTTCTTGGCTAAGTATGACATTATGTGCCCGGAGCAGCATGGCTTCCGCCCAGGACACAGTACAACCACTGCTCTCCTGGAGTTCTCCCAATACTGCACTCTGCTCTCGACTCTGGCAACCTAGCCGGTGCAGTGTTCACTGACCTCTCCAAGGCCTTTAACACTGTCTGTCACCCCCTCCTACTTGACTCTCTCTCCACCAACTCGGTTTCTCTACTAGTCCCTTTGCCTGGTTTTCCAGCTATCTCTCTGCTAGATCCCAGCGTGTAAAAATCAATGGCTCCCTCTCCAACATTTGACCCGTTAGCTCCAGGGTCCCACAGGGCTCAATCCTGGGTCCCACTCTCTTCAGTCTCTACCTCAACACTCTCCCCAGCTCCTGCAATAGCAAGATGTTCCTCTCTGCAGACAATGCGGTTCTCTTTGCCTCACACCCAGATCCCTCCAGTCTCCAATCATCCCTTCAACTCACCTACAACCAAACAGAAAGGTGGTTTCTTGATCACAGACTAGTCATAAACCTTAAGAAAACCAAATCAATGCTCTTCTTTCACCACCAAAATAAAGCTAGAAGTGCCCCCCTCCTGATTACCCTTAACTCTCAGCTCCCATTAGAGCAAGTGCCCACATACAAATACCTAGGCATCACTTTTGATGCTGCCTTCACCTTCCACACCCACATCAATGCTTTCCTCCACCATAAAACTCTCGGATTGGCCTACTTTACCACCATAGGGATTGCCTGCCCCTCGTTGCCTTCTGGATGGCCATCACCTCCTCCGTCCTGTCGCTAGTGGACTACGGCTTGCCCATCTATGCTGCAGCTGATAACACTGCCCTCTCTAAAATCCAGCTCTCCATCAATAAGGCCTGTAGGCTCCTGACCAGAGCCTCCAGCCTCACCCACACCTGACTGCTCTATTCCTCCACCAACCTACTCAACTTCAAGGAATGTCTGCAGTATCAGACCTGCCTTCTTGCTAAGAAATCCCTGCTTGGACTCTCCCCCCCCAGGAGTCTCTGGCTCCCTACCACGGTCATCCTCATCCGTTTCGACCCCCAGCTCTGTTAAAGCCACCTTCAAAGTGCCTAGAACCAAGACCTCCCTCGCCCAGAGGTCCTTCTTTTATCGAGCCCCCGCCTGGTTCAACTCCCTCCCTACCTGCATCACCAACACTGCCAAACTTGGTCCCTTCAAAACCACTCTCCAGAACCATCTCTTTAATGTCTGCTGCTGTATATGCAACTAACCCTGCCCCCTCAATCCTACTGCAGGACCTTTCCCTGCCTGGCCCCCCTAATCTCGACAAGGTCCCCTGGACTGCCGATCCATCTTTCCCCCAACCCCTTTTTACCTACCCCCTTAGGTTTATACAAGGATGTATTCCACTGCAACTCCAGAGAAATTGTACATCTTTAATTGTAAATCTGTATTTTATACCAACATGTAACTAAGTGTATGCTGTGTTCAATGTCTGCATCTGTATTGTTGTCCAATGTTGTATCTGCACAATGTTCTATTGTCTTGCCCTCCCTGAGACGAGGTGCCTTTGTAAATGGGTCCCTGACTCAAAGGTTGTAAATCCGACTTGTTCCAATAAATAAAATAAATAAAAATAAATAAGACGGTATGAGGAGTGTCCTGGTTAAATTGGCAGGTATGGAAGTTAATCCAATATGCGTTTTTGAGGTCTGATGCTTCAACCCCCATGTCATCAGGTATGGTAGCCGAAAACCATGTGAGCATGAAGGATAGCAGGTCTTCTCCCTCCATAACCTCTGGAAGGCCAATCAGCCTAATATTCATGGCCCTTGCTGCATTCTCCAATGTCTCGAGGTGAGTACAAAGATGGGAGTTTTCAGAGATAAGCTGTGCTACTGCCATTTATGTCCGCATACAATGTTCTGGAGCATCCTTGGCAGTATTCATCGCAGACTCAGTTTTCATATCCTGGGTCCCCAGGCATTCTAAAATGTTTTTCACTTTTTTGTCAAGGTCGCCCACCACCTTTAATGCATGATCTCAGGGTGGCGGTTCATCCATGCTTCTAACATGCCTGGGGCCTGGTTCTGTCATTGGTGGTAAGCTGTGCGGCGCTGATTTTGGGGCCTTCCCCCTGCTGCTCCCCTCGTACACCCCGTACCTTGAGTTTAGTATCAAACCACTGTTTATTCACTACTACAGCTGACTCCACAGGGGAAAAAAGTTAAATTATAGGAACATAGGAAAGTGATGGAAGAAGGGGACCACCAGGCCCATCTAGTCTGCCCATTTGTCCAGCAACAATTATGAATTTTTACTGTGATTTTATCCCACTCCTCCTTCAAATCTGCTCTATTCTCCCACCTTTTAGTACTTGAGACTTGCGACTGTACCTAACCTGGCTTATCCTAACTGCCTAGGCTCCTGGTTTCACCTAACTCCTCATATAACTCTTAAAATGTCTTGACCTGCCTAACTCATCCCTTCGTGGATGGTCCTGCCTGTTGTATAATACCTGTCTATCCCTGCGAGGATATCTGTTGTAAATGTTTAAGACTGCGTCTATGTAACTGAATTTGTTTGTAATTACTGTATCTTGTACTCTCCTGGGCCGTGTCTGAAAATAAGCAGGTTTATTGCCTAATGCACTTACCTGGTCATCAAAAGCTAATAAATAAGGGGCATGGCTAGCTTTTGGCCATTGTGGATGCACTAGCTCCCTAGAAAACACCCTGAAAATTGCAAAAAAACAACGATTTTACAAAATACAATCCACCACATTTCGAATCCAGCAACTGCCTATACCTATTTTCTGACTTTAATCAGAGATGGGGAAGAAAAAAAGACCAGAAAGCCAGTTTCTTTACCCCGCGAGGTGCGACGTCTAAGGCGCCATCTCACTCTGCAGGACAGACCCTGGAGGATCCGAAAGGAGACATTCCCCAACCAACTACTCTAGAATCTCTACAATTAGCCATCTTGAATCTAATTAAGACAGTACAACAGTTAGACAAAAAAAATGGATTCCTATCATGAGAGGATGCTGCAAGTAGAACAGAAGATGGATGGGCTGGTCGAGACCACTTAGACGGCTGAGAAAACCTCCGAACGGGCCCAGGCCATGGTGGCTACATGTGTAAAAGAGCAGGCACTGCTGAAATCATGCCTGGAGCACTTAGAGAATCAGTCAAGGGCCACAAATGTACGTATACTGGGCCTCTCGGAGGGGATAGAAGGGGATAACCACCTGGCTTTTTGTACATCCTGGCTGGAGAAAACATTTGATTTAAGTTTAAAAGACTCTCTTGTGTGCGAGCCTACCATGTCAATCTTCATAGAGCTACAGGCCAGACGGGAGGAACCAGAACGGTTATGCTGTAAGCTGCTTCGTCAATGGTTCGGGATAGAATACTTCTGGCAGCTCGCAACAGGAAAGGAATCAAAGTTGATGGCACCACATTGTTGATTTTTCTGGATCTTTCATATGCTACCCGCATGAAACAGAAGACTTTTGACCCAATTTGCCGCAGATTGAGGGACTTGGAAATCCCCACCAGCATGCTTATGCTTGCCTGCCTACAAGTAGTGGTGGGCTGGTGAGTATATGTGTACACCACCCCCAAGAAAGCAGTAAAGTTGGTGGAGAAGTTGGAGGCCGAACGGGCTGCAAGAGATGGGGATTCCTCTAATGAATTGGAGGACGACGATACTTGAGCTGGGACTGTGAGTTTTATCTTCTCCATTTCATCTTGCTAAAAAGTGTATTAAGGCTGCTCATGTAGTCTTTTGCTCGCTTTGTGGAGACAATTTCTGTTGCTAAAAACTGAACATTAACGACATATATATGTGGGTTATATAAATAATAATTTGGGGGATCCTAGCTTATTAAGGTGGGGATCATCTTTACTAGATTGGATGCTCAGTTTTTTCAGAACCCTCTTATTCACTACTGACTATTTGCTGATTTATCCTCAAGTTGGACTGTTTTTGGACTTTTAGTTTAATTTGAGAGGTCTTCGGGGTGTGTAATGAGGAGTTTAGTGAAAGGGAGGGCTTAAGTTTTTACCTAAAGAGTTACTCAACAAAGGCATGTTTGCCGGTTCAGCAATCTGGGGCAAATAATATTACTGATTATTTTTGTCTGGGCATTGACAGTAGTGGCCAGAGCGTTTATCATACTGCATAAGGATTTAATACCTGTTTATCTCCCTAATCTTGTACCAACAGTAGTCATGTCTTTCACTCCGCCTATCAACTGTATAAGATATCTGCATGTTGTATGGCACCATTCATGGATTATCTATGCAGTGCATTGTAACGTCATAAAACATATAAATAAAAAGTTTAAAAACAGAGAGCTAATAAATAAATAAATTAGGGTGACAGAAGGCTATATGCCCATGTCGGTCATCTCTACTTCTCAGCGATTGTTTATTATACATAACTTCCAACTTAGCATCCAGTCTGGTTTTAAATCTAGAACAAGTAGGCTGTCCTGTTACATCTTGTGGAGATTTGTTCCACAGTCTGATTGCTCCTGGAAGAAAAGCGTTATTTCAGATCTTTGTTTTAGTCCCCATTATTATAATTGCCATATTGTGCAATCTTAAATTATAGTTATTCTCTTTGAATTTAATTTCAAAGGTAGATATAAGTTATGTATCTTTAAGTATTTTGTAGAGGGGTAAGGATAGCACCCCTTTTCCTTCTCATGTCCAAAGGCCATAGCTTCAGTTTTGAGAGTCTTACGTTATAATTTGTGTTTTTCAAGTTAAAGATTTGCTTAGTGTATCTTCTTTGTGATTTCTCCAATATGTCGACATCTTTTTTGAGCTTGGGGGCCCATACCCGAGTACAGTAATCAAAGTGTGGCCGTACGTAGGCTTTATATGGAGGCGTCATCACAGACTGCGCTTTGTTAGAGAAGCTTCATTTATACAGCTAGTGAGATGGTGTACTTGTTTTGCGACTGCCCTGCATTGATTACTGGATTTCATATCATTCTATATGATTACACGTACATCTTCTACTGTTTGGGGAACGGTATCATGGGTTTTGTATAGTTGTTTAGGGTTCTGTTTGCCGTAGTGATTGCTGTACATTTATTATAATTGAATTTCATATTATTGGTATCTGACAGTCTATAATGTTGAAGGTCCATTTTCGTACTAGAGAATGTATGTGAGTGACTGACATTGCCATCAAGTTTTAAGCCATCCGCACATTTTTGTTAAGTAAATTCTGGCTGTTTATTTGTAGGTCTTGCGTTAAGGTGTTAAACAGCAGTGGGCCCAACACGGATCCCTGTGGCACTCCACTAGTCGCCTCTCCATCAGGTGATAGGAAGCCATTTACATGGACATTTTGTGTTCTGTTAGACAGCCAGGATGATATCCATGTAATAAGCAGGCATTAAAAACATATTTGTGGCGCCAAGCGTATGCTGCCTAAATTTCACTGATTATTATTGGTCATTTGGTTTATATTATGTGCTTGTTTTTATCTTGCTCTCTTTATTCTTTATGAAAAGTGCCCTGATGCTCCTGAAAGGCGCAGAATAAATCAAGTTTATTATTATTATTATAATGCTAGTTTTGACTGTTCATTTAATTAATTTCTCAATTATTCCCCTGTGAGGTAGTGAATCAAAAGCCTGGCTAAAATCAAACAGTATGATGTCTACTGGTTTATTTTGATCTCTCGGCTCTTTGTAATGTTATTATAGAAGGTAAGGAGGTTTGTGTTACAACTCCTATCCTCCATGAATCCATGCTGATTTTTGTCTAAAAGTCCCCCGTGTTTTAAGTCCTGCGTGAGACCTCCTTTGATTACTCCCTCAGTTACTTCGCTGACAATGGAGGTCAGGCTTATGGGCCTGTCATTTGATGGTAGATTCTTGTTTCCCTTTTTGTAGATTGGGGTCACAATGGCCTTTTGCCAGTCCCCCGCAACAACACCCACCTTGAGTGTTTTGTTTCCTGTTATAGAAATAGGTGTTGCTAAGATATCTGACATTTTCTTAAGTAGGTGAGGGTGAATTTGCTGTAATCTCTCAACATAAGCGATGTGGCTTTGCAGGAGCTGTTGCAGAGTGTGTCAATTCCAATGCTTGGCTCTCAAGCAACTCCACCGGTCCCTGCTATTAAATATCCAGAGGTCTGGCTGGATAGCCAGTTCGACTTCTCCACTCACATAGATGCAATCTACTCGAAGCTTTGCTCCAAGTTAGGAATCCTTTATCGGAATAAAGACAGCCTCTCCCTCCCTGTCTGTTGCGAGTTATTAGCTAAAATGATATTACTGGTATTTGACTATGCAGATGTCAATTATGGCATCGCTTCTGCATTGTCCTTGCCAGGCTTGACACCCTCCAAACTTTTCTGTCACTTTGCTACTAACTCCATTTCACACACCACTGCTCGCTTCTACTCTTCTATCACCCCTTCCCTCCAGAGACAGACCCACTGTTGGCTCTTACTGCTAAATACTGGATTGGGACCCTTCCTTCCTTTCTACCGTTCCTCCCTACTGTCCCCTGCCAACTACTCCTCTCACCCACTGTGTTTCAGGGACACTCGCACTTGCTCCCTTCCTCATCCCCATTCAACTTCTGGACAGTCTGCTTTTTCCTATCACTTCCCTCTCCTCTGGAATCAACTCTCCTCTGACGTTCACCTTTCCCCCTCGCTCTCTACCCTCAAGTGCCAGCTCTGACTCACTCCCATTTATTTCCTCCTGCTCCCCACCTCCCATGCCTCCCATGCTCAACCTAGCTAGGCTCCTAGTGTTCCTGTATACAGACACCCCGACTTAGTCTATGTTGAATGTTTGCAACTTTTGCACTTATTTACTGTCATTTTGTATTCCACCTTTTGGTGAATGTTTGTAACTTTTGCCCTTATTTATTGTCAATTTGTATTTCTGCCTTTTGTAACTGTGCAATGATTTTGCATTTTCCCTTTGTTTTTATTTGTACCCCAGCTCCCCAGGTCCTCCCTGGAAATGAGCCTCGGCTCAGTGTGCCTTTCCCAGTTACCAAATTTTAAATAAATAAAAAAAAAATGTACCATGCAATCAGGGATATACCTAGTAACTGAGGATATATCCAGGTAACAGGGATATACCCAGTAATCAGGAATATACACTGTAATCAGGGATATACCCTGTAATCAGGGATATACGCTGTTATCAGGGATATACCCTGTAATCAGGGATATACCGTGTAATCAGGGATATACACTGTAATCAGGGATATACCCTGTAATCAGGGATACACTCCGTAATCAGGGATATACCCAGTTATCAGGGATATACCCAAGTAATCAGAGCTATACACTGTAATCAGGGATATGCACTATTATCAGGGATATACCCTGTAATCAGGGATACATACTGTAATCAGGGATATACCCTGTAATCAGGGATATACCCAGTAATCAGGGATATACCCATTAATCAGGGATATACTGTACATTGTTATCAAGGATATACCCAGTAATCAGGGATATACCCTGTAATCAGGGATATATGCTGTTATCAGGGATATACCCTGTAATCAGGGATATACACTGTAATCAGGGATATACCCAGTAATCAGGGATATACAATGTAATCAGGGATATACTCAGTAATCGGGGATATACCCTGTTATCAGGGATATACCCAAGTAATCAGGGATATACACTGTAATCAGGGATATGCACTATTATCAGGGATATACCCTGTAATCAGGGATACACACTGTAATCAGGGATATACCCTGTAATCAGGGATATACCCATTAATCAGGGATATACTGTACATTGTTATCAAGGATATACCCAGTAATCAGGGATATACCCTGTAATCAGGGATATACACTGTAATCAGGGATATACCTAGTAATCAGGGATATACCCTGGAATCATGGAGCTACCCAGTAATCTGGGATATACCCAGTAATCAGGGATATACACTATTAGGGATATACCCTGTAATCAGGGATATACTCAGTAATCAGGGATATACACTGTTATCAGGGATATACCCAGTAATCAGGGCTATGCACTGTTATCAGGGATATACCCAGTAATCAGGGATATGCACTGTTATCAGGGATATACCCAGTAATCAGGGATATACACTGTAATCAGGGACATACCCTGTAGCCAAGGCTACACCCAGTTAACAGGGATATACCCTGCAATCAGGAATATACACTGTAATCAGGGATATACTCAGTAATCAGGGATATACACTGTTATCAGGGATATACACTGTTATCAGGGATATACAACTGTTATCAGGAATATACCCAGTAATCAGGGATATATATTTTTTTTTTTATCTTTTGGTAACCGGGTAAGGCCCATTAGGCACAAGGGCCTGTTGTCAGGGATGACCTGGGAGCACTGGGCAGTTAAGTGACTTGCTCAGAGTCACACAGTATGCAAGTGGAGGTTGTGAGAATCAAACTCAGGTCTGGTCTGCTGGATGTATCAAGCTCATTCACATCTCGTTCCTATATACATTGTAATTAGGGATATACCCTGTAATTGGGGATATACCCTGTAATCGGGGATATACCCTGTAATCAGAGATATACCCTGTAACTAAGGATATATCCAGTTATCAGGGATATAACCTGCAATCAGACATATACCCTCATATCAGGGATATACACCATAATCAGAGATATACCCTGTAATCAGGGATATACACTATAATCAGGGATATACCCTGTAATTAAGGACATACCCTGTAGGGGGAGGTCATGTCAGACCAACCTCACTGAATTTTTTGACTGGGTGACTAGGGAGGTGGATCAGGGGAGGGCAGTGGACATGGTCTATCTGGACTTCAGCAAGACTTTGACACTGTGCCACATAGAAGACTATTGCACAAACTGGGGAATATGGGTGTGGGCAGGACAGTAGTGTGGTGGGTAGGTAACTGGCTGGGCGGGAGGACACAGAGGGTGGTGGTAAATGGCTGTCACTCCACAGAGGAAGAGTGACCAGTGGGGTACCACAGGGATCAGTGCTGGGACTGGTCCTATTCAATATCTTCATCAGTGACATTGCGTAGGACCTAGAAGGCAGAATTTCACTGTTCGCTGATGACACAAAGCTCTGTAACAGATTAGACACACCAGAGGGTGTAGACAGAATGAGAAGGACCTGCAGAAACTTGAAGAATGGTCAGGGGTTTGGCAGTTGAAATTCAATGTAAGGAAGTGCATGATAATGCATATGGGGCACAAAAACCCTGGAACAATATATCAGTTGGGGGGGGGTGAGGATATAGCATGCACCAAGCAGGAAAGGGATCTTGGGGTTATCATCTCTGATGACCTCAAGGCAGGGAAACAGTGTGACAAGGCAGCAGGTAAAGCAAATAGGATGCTGGGATGCGTAGGTGGGGCATCACCAGCAGGAAAAGTGAGATCATAATTCCACTATACAAGACACTAGTGAGGCCCCACCTGGAGTACAGTGTACAGTTCTGGAGACCATACCTATGTAAGGACATAGACAGGGTAGAGAAGGTTCAGAAGAGGGCAACAAAGATGGTGCATGGATTGCATCACAAGTCCTATGAAGACAGGTTGAGGGAACTGAACATGTACTCCCTGGAGAGAAGGAGGGAGAGAGGGATGATAGAGACATACAAGTATCTCACAGGGAGGAACAGGGTGCAGGGAATACACTATTTTAAGTGAAAAGATGTTCCAGGACTAGAGGGCATGGGATGAAGTTGGAGGAGAGACGATTCAGAGGAAACGTGAGGAAGAATTTCTTCACAGAACGGTGGTGGACAAGTGGAACACCCTGCCAGAGGAAGTGGTGGGGGCTGAAACAATCACAGGATTTAAGAATGCATGGGATAGACATAAAGGAATTCTGGATGTCAGGGTTAAGGGGCAACAGACTTCTTGGAAAACATAAACTGAGCTTACAGGCTCAAATTGGCAGACTGGGTGGGCCATAGGCCCTTATCTGCCAACACTGTCTATGTATCTATGTATCAGGTATATACACTGTAATCAGGGATATACCCATTAATCAGGGATATACACTGTGATCAGGGATATACCCAGTAATCAAGGATATACCCTGTAATCAGGGACATACCCTGTAATCAAGGCTACACCCAGTTAACAGGGATATACCCTGTGATCAGGAATATACACTGTAATCAGGGATATACCCTGTAATCAGGGATATACCCTACAATAAGGGACACACAGTACCTGCAATCAGGGGCATACCCTGTAACCAGGGATATGCCCAGTTATCTGGGATATACCCTGTTGTCAGAGATATGCCCTTGTAATCAGGGATATACATTGTAATTAGGGATATACCCTGTAATTGGGGATATACCCTGTAATCAGAGCTATATCCTGTAACTAAGGATATACCCAGTTATCAGGAATATAACCTGCAATCAGACATATAACCTCTTATCAGGGATATACCCCATAATCAGAGATATACCCAGTTATCAGGAATATAACCTGCAATCAGACATATAACCTCTTATCAGGGATATACCCTGTAATTAGGGATATACATTGTAATCAGGGATATACCCTGTTATCAGTGATATAACCGGTAGTCAGGAATATACCCTATAATCAGGGATATATACTGTAATCAGGGATGTACCCTGTTATAGGGGATATGCCCTGTAATCAGATATATACCCTGTTCACAGGGATATAACCTGCAATCAGAACTATACCCTGTAATCAGGGATACACCCTGTAATCAAGGACATACCTGCAAACAAGGACATACCCTATAACCAATGATATACCCAGTTATCAGGGATGTACAATGTTATCAGGAATATTCCCTATAATCAGGGCTATACACTGTAATCAGGGATATACCCTGTAACTAAGAATATACCCCATTATCAGGGATATACCCTGCAATCAGAGATATACCCTGTTATCAGGGATATACCCCATAAGTAGAGATATACCCTGTTATCAGGGATATACCCTGTAATTAGGGATATACACTGTAATCAGAGATATACCCTGTCATCAGGGATATAACTTGTAATCAGGAATATACCCTGTAATCAGGGATATATACTATAATCAGGGATGTACCCTGTTATTGGTGAGATACCCTGTAATCAGAGATATACCCTGTTCTCATGGATATAACCTGCAATCAGGAATATACCATGTAATCAGGGACATACCCTGTAATCAAAGATATGCCCTGTAATCAGAGATATACCCAGTAATCAGGGATACCCTGTAATCAGGGATATACCCTGTAATCAAGGATATACCCTGTAATCAGGGACATACCCTGTAATCAAAGATGTGCCTTGTAATCAGAGATATACCATGTTAGCAGGGATGTGCACTGTTCAGGCTCTATGTGCCATCGCGGAGATGGCAGGGAGCTTTTTTGCCCATTTTTCTCCCTCTTGTGTCCTCCCTCCTCCCTCTGGTGTGATCAATGCCATGATGGCCTCACATGCCTAGTGAACCCCTTCAGGAAATGTAAGCTCCCTGACTCACCCACAGGTGTTGTTTGTGCCCCATAAACTGCAGTCAGCCCTCCCAGCCAAGGTACACTGCCTTTCAGCAGCTGCCTATGGCCCAGCTTGGCCCCAGCATGGTGAGCAATGTCTGCTCCCAAACGCTGGTTGCCTCACTGCCACTGGGGCCATTAGGGTCACCCTAATTCATCTTATATTTAAAGGGAAACACCCTTGTATAAATGCCCCACACCCCAGTGTGGCACAGCCCCCAGTTAGCATTTTCACAAGTAAATTAAATATTTCTACTTACAGGTTTTTAAGTTTTTTATATTTTACCTGGTTGATCCTGCCATCCCTCCCACTGGCATTATGTACCAAGAGCCTCTAGTGGCTCATCCCATAATCTTCCATGACTTTCCTACGGTTGACATCAGAGCCAGGAAGCAACTGCAAAAGCGGGATTTGTAAGTCCTACTAGATGGAGCTATTAATAGTTCCAGCTTGCTACTTACTAGTCTCGGTGTTGTCCCAAGACCAAGTATAGACTGTCAGGAACCAGTCTGGCTCAGGCTGGCTGGGGAGGAGGACTGAACATCCAAGAAGATGCTTTCCTCTTGAGAGAGGGTGGGACAGCAGACTCCACTGCAGTACCACCACCTGGAGGATCACAAGTGGTGGTGCAAGCTGGAGCTGTGGACTATAGGTAGGGGGGATGTCAACATGTGTGTTCACACATATGGGGGCATGTGCATCTCTGGACCCAATGTCATATCATATGGGAAAGGTAAGAAAATGAGGAAACACCCCTCTACACCACAGGACACACCCACTGACTGTGGAAACACCCCCAGATGAAGTAGTGTAACATCACCTCCAGTCTGCAGGCCCCACCCCATCAACTAAGGAAACACCTCCAGGTGAAGCAGTGTGACACCACCTCCACACTATAGGCCCCTCCCCACCAACTGAGGAAACACCTCCAGATGAAGCAGTGTGACACCACCTCCACATTGCAGGCCCCACCCCACCGACTGAGGAAATGCCTTCAGGTGAAGCAGTGTAATGCCACCTCCACACTGCAGGCCCCACCCCACCGACTAAGGGAACACCTCCACGTGAAGCAGTGTGACATCACCTCCACACCGTAGGTCCCACCCCACTGACTATGGCACCCCTAGCCTTCCTGCAACTTTGTCGGGGGTCCAGTGTCCCTTCTGATGAACCTTCCTTGGGGGGGAAGGCAAGTCACAGAGGACCAGGTAGTGGAAGGCAAGTACTGGAGAAAGTGGGTGATGGGTCTGGGTGTGAAGGGTCTGGCCAATATGGGCCATCTGGGTGGATCAGGGGGTCAAAGCACAGTGAATTAAAAATAACTGTAGACAACTGTACTGTAGTGTCAAATTGTTTTGCAGTTTTTGTCAGGCTGCTCCTTTCCTGATCTCTTAGATCCCACATTTGGGTCATCTCCTGCCAGTCAAAAGTTTGAAATAATTCCTCTTGTTTCTTCAGGGACCAGATTTCCAGTTTACAGCTACAGTGCAGCGCTGCTTAGAACCCTTTATATACTGATGGGTGCGGTTTGCCTGGTTTTAGCAGGAGGTGCTTTGTGGCACTACTGATCCTGGTCTGCAGCACTGCAAGGCAGTGCACTGACTGCTGCCACCCCCCAAATCATCCCACCCCCACCTGGCCAGGCTCAAACAGCCATCCAATAAGTATGCCATGAAGGGCATGTTTTATATCTCATAGGAAGTATTCTATAGACCGATGGGATTTTATGCCCACATTTACAATAATGTCAACGCCCACCCAAAAGTGTGTGCGAGTTTGCACTTTTGTAGTACTGTTGATACATAGATAGACAGCAACAAACATACTTTAAATGGATAAATAGATGGATAGATACTGTCTATAGATAGCTAGATAGGTAGATAGATAGATACATAGATAGACAGAGTCTGTAGTTAGATAGCTAGATTGATAGATGGATACTGTCTGTAGATTGATAGATACTGTCTGTAGATAGATAGATAGATTAGATACTGTCTGTAGATAGATAGATAGCTAGATAGATAGGTAGCTAGCTAGATAGATGGATACTGTCTGTAGATAGATCGATAGATACTGTCTGTAGATAGATAGCTAGCTAGACAGATAGATGGATACTGTCTGTAGATAGATCGATAGATACTGTCTGTAGATAGATAGATAGGTAGATACTGTCTGTAGATAGATAGATAGATACTGTAGATAGATAGCTAGCTAGATAGATAGATGGATACTGTCTGTAGATCGATAGATACTGTCTGTAGATAGATAGATACTGTCTGTAGCTAGATAGATAGGTAGCTAGCTAGATAGATGGATACTGTCTGTATATAGATCGATAGATACTGTCTGTAGATAGCTAGCTAGATAGATAGATGGATACTGTCTGTAGACAGATCAATAGATGCTGTCTGTAGATAGATAGGTAGATACTGTCTGTAGATAGATAGATAGATAGATAGATACTGTCTGTAGATAGATAAATAGACAGGCAGACAGACAAATAGATACTGTCTGTAGATAGATATATATGTAAGCCCCCCCTCCCCACTTCTAGGGGTATTCCAGGTGTTACAAAAGGGGGGAGGCAATCCACAACACAGCAACACAGACCAAAGAAATAAAAGTTCATACCTGGGTAAAGCTGGTGCCACCGATCAAGTGACTTTGGGTGGGGGGGGCAGCCAGCTGTTTGAAACTGGTCCTGATGGGCAGCAGGGTGCAGAAAGTCCTGTTTAGAGAGCTGGGGGGGGCAAGCTGGTTAGCCACTAAATAGACCCACTGTCCAGGTGCAGTTAAAGAATAAAAAACATTTGATTTAATGAATAAAGGGCAATCACAGCTCCATGGAGCAGCTGGGAGCATAACAGTTCTATGCAGACCTCATCGATCTTCACGGCTCAAAGGCTTAAACAGGTTTCCTGGGAGTTGAGACTCACTGAATGATGGTAGCTGCAGCACAAATTCCCTGTGCATTATGGCCTCCACGCCTGTGTGCCACTTTGTGGTCCCTTCGGGCTTCATGAATGTGCAAGGTGCTCTTACTGCTCTCTTCACTGGTCTGGGTGTCCCGATTCCAACTATTTCCCAGGGATGGCGACCCCATGGCAAACAGTGCCCCACACAGTAGTCCCATCTTGCAGTCCCAAGGGCCTGGGGACATCCACGCAACACCACTTCTTCCATACAGACTGCACCCAATGCCGCTGGATATGGGTAGAAATGGGATTCCGAGGGACAGACTGTCACCATTGCCCCCCAAAATGCAGTCTCTCACCTTGCACTGTGCCTGACCCATAGCAGCCAGTGGCTAAAGTAAGGACTCCACCCAAGGCCTACCCTGGTGCTGGGGATCACGAGGTAGCCTGCACAATGCATCACCAGCCCCATCTCACATCTCCTCCTCTGGAAGGAGCCTCCAGCAATGCAGCCCAACACTGCCCACACCCATCTGCTATACCACACCCGACTAGGCTGAGACATTGAACAGGGGGTGGACCGAGTTGGCATTCACCCCATCCTGGCCCTGAACCTCCTTCCTGCAGCTGAACTGGTCCTGCCTTCAGCCCGGAAGCCCTACCTGCCACTCCCAGGCCCTACCACTCCCCCCAATGCTCACCAGACCACCCTTTTTAAAGGGGGGCTCCCAGTCCCAGCTCCACCCACTGGCAGGCGGACCTGAACACCGGCCTGCCCCAAATCAAAGGGCCCTTAGCTAGTAAACTCTCAGAGGAGGCTTACAGATAGATAGATACTATCTGTAGATAGATAAGATACATAGATAGATAGATAGACAGACAGATAGACAAGCACAGGGTCATAAAGTTGAATACAATAACCACATGGCAAATAATGCCACAGGCAAAATGCCATCCACCACAGTAGCGCTGTGAATAACAGCAACCTCTCAAACACAGCATACACCATTGACAGAAATTGACCTTTTTGTTTTTGCAGGGAGCTTCGGCCCCACACCCCAGACTTGAAATAGTCAACTCCAGGGGGTCATGGACTTTGGGGATGAGGAGAAAATCAGGAGGGGGGGAATGCCTTTAAAAAAATATATATAAACACTAGGAGACCTGGGGTGAACTAAACTATGATCCCAGGACTCCAGTCCTGCTGTGTGCATGTGCCGTAGCCACTCCACCGCAGGAGCAGCTCAAAAAGGCACCACCCACATGGCAACTTCAGCACATCTAACTAGCAGCACAGAGCGACAGGGGTAGCAGTAACTCCCTACCGTTAGTATACCCCTGTCACTCTAAATACTGTTGCGCTTTGCACAGCGTGGTTTTTGCAGCACTCTTCTTGAAGCACTACAGTGACCCGGCATAGACAGATAGATATAGATAGATAGACAGACAGACAGATATAGATGGACAGATAGATAGACAGACAGACATGTTTACATAAGATCAGTGTTGGAACACTAGCAGGGACATTGTTAGACCTGGGCCCAGAAGCTTGAGCCCTGGATGTTTTCATATGTGCAGTGAACCTTTGTTGAATATTATTGCCAGAAAGAGTCCTTTTATACCAGAGAATAACAAAAAAGAAAATGCAACTGCCCCATACTGCCCCCACTCCCCTCGCCTTTAAACGCTCAGACCTCCAGATCTCCTGTCACCCTAACCAAGCCTCAGCTCCCTGATTCCCTTGATGCTCTACTAAACTGCTCAAAAGTCAGTGATCTGTGAAACTTTAACGTGTCTACACTCGTTTCCAACCACTGACTTTGACTGTCTCCTCCTGCAGTGGGCTTCAGCATCCCGTTCAAGTTTTATCTTGTTGAGGATCTAAACCTACTGTTTGTTTTCCCTTCAGGGTTTGTGTCGACTGCAGCTCAGAAAACCCCTGCTATCTGGCCAGGAGGGGGAAGGGTAGCAGTTTCGAGTATGCTGCAATACAAATGGTAGAACAGCGGACCAAACAGTAGTGTACTCAGGCGCTGGCAGCAATCATTAGCATAGAGTTAGTACCGGAACCGTGGTGCTGCCAACACATGGCAAAAGCAGCAGTTTTTGGGGGGAGTCACCAACCCATAATAAGATGCAGCATAACTTCTTTTTAGGTAATGGACAATCATTGTACTACTTCAGAACCTTAAACAGGAGGGGTGCTTTTGGGAGTTGGGTTCAACTCTTAAATAATGTAGAGTTCCCCTATAGGGTGATAATACATTACCGTCATTCCTTCCAAGGTGATCATTGCTGAACTTTGATGCCAACCTATATAGATCAACGGTGATAGGAAATTACCTTTACACAGTTCACTGCCCCCCCCCATTTTCCTTTCTGTGCCAGTTATGTATTCTGATATTCTGCTTTGACCAGTTTATAATAAGTAAATAAATAAATAATCTGGTTTGGGGTGCCCTCAGATCTACCCAGAGGTTCACTCTCCTCACCAGCTGCTGCTCTTTCTTCTCATATTTCTGTGACATTCCATGACATCACTCACAACATCCCATACTGTTAATCTGAATGGCCTGCAAATGGAGTGAATGGGTATCCACGACTGGTGCTCGACAAAATCTTTGTCGAGCCCGTCAGCGATTTCCAACAGGTCAACCGCATTCTGCAGTTGGCTGCCAGTTCCACAGGCTGACTGTGTTTTCTTTGGGGCTTTGCCCCGAACCCCCATGGGGGCTGCGCCTCGCACCCCCTCTTAAGGATTATCAACTCCGAGTCGGAGCTGGGGGGGTGCAGGACCCCCGACAGACAGTGCCTGCTGCCAGCGGGTTTCCCACAGCGGCATGGCGCTGTAGTCGCTGTGGGGGACCTCGCTGGTGCAATGTCACTGTTGGGGGGGTAACCGGTGCGAATGATGTCATAGAATGTTCAGGAAGTAGGAAAAGTAAAAGCAGTGACTGCTGAGGAGAAAGGGATTCAGTGTATTTATAAAGGCAACAAAAACTAGATTATTAATTATAAAAAGGTCAAAACATATGGAAATATTAGGTGGATGCTAACATGAAAACAGTAGGGCTACTAGAGGTATACAAACTGTTTATTGTCACCTTTAAGGGCTGTTGCCTTATGCATGCACCGTGTCCATTGTAAAATAGTATTGCAGGGTGTACGTCTTAATGATTATTTTGTCTTCCCTGTCTGCTGCATGACAGCAGTGGCTATACCCCAAGTTGACTGCAAAAACAAATCCGAGCTTAAGGACCAACATCTCGTAATGTTACATGCCTTTACTATCGAAGGCTTTATTATCCCACTGTGTTCTCAAGGCTGTTTCAGGCACTCACCGTACCCAATGCCAGCAATATTGTGGTGCTAATGGAAGCTGTTCGAGGGTGCACAAAGGAATACTGTAATGGCACTGGGTAATAGAGATAAAGACCGATACCAAAGAATGTGCAGTTACCCGTCTCTTATGATAGCCATAAGAGACCCTGGAATTGTACATACAAACACAGACAGATAGAGAGATAGATACAGTCTGTAGATAGATAGATAGATACTGTCTGTAGATAGATAGATAGATGATAGATATAGACACTGTCTGTAGATAGATACTGTCTGTAGATAGATGATAGATAGACACTGTCTATAGACAGATACTGTATGTAGCTAGATACTGTCTGTAGATAGAGACTGTCAGTAGATAGATAGATGAAAGATAGATAGATAGATACAGTAGATAGATGCTGTCAATAGATAGATACGGTCTGTAGATAGATAGATAGATAGATTCTGTCTGTAGATAGAGAGATAGATACTGTCTATAGATAGATAGATAGATGAAAGATAGATAGATACTGTCTACAGATAGATAAATACATATATAGATACTGTCTGTAGATAGATAGATACTGTCTGTAGGTAGGTAAATAGATATATAGATATACAGATAGATATATAGATACTGTCTACAGATAGATATATAAATATATAGATACTGTCTGTAGATAGATACTGTCTGTAGGTAGATAGATAGATAGATAGATAGATAGATAGATAGATAGATAGGTAGATGCTGTCTGTAGCTAGATAGATAATGTCTGTAGGTAGATAGATAGATAGATACTGTCTGTGGATAGATAGATAGATAGATAGATAGATAGATAGATAGATAGATAGACAGATATTGTCTGTAGATGAAGAGAGATAGATAGACAGATAGATTGATAGATAGATTGGAGTATTGTGCACAGTTCTGGTCACCTGGTTACAGGTTGGATGTAGGAAGATTGGAGAGGGTTCAGAGGAAGGCTACCAGGTTGGTAGCGGATGCTAGGGACCAGGAATATGAGGTCAGATTGGATGACTTGGGGATGTTCACACTGGAGTATAGGCATCTGAGAGGGGACATGTGTATGGTGTATGGTGTATAACGCACTTAAAAATACAAGTCTAATGGATAAATTGGGACTTACCTTAAGGGAACAGCGATATGACACTAGGACACATTCATGGCAACTTAAGGGGCAAAATTTTAAGACCACGAAAAGAATGCACTGGTTTAGTGTTAGAGTCATCCCAGTGTTGAATAACCTACCTGAGGAGGTAGTCACTAGTAAGACTATAGTTGAGTTTAAGAGGAAACTAGACAAGTATTGCATAGCGAACAAAATAGGGGGGTATCACAATTAGAATTAACAGCGAGCACAATGGATGAAAGTCTTCTTTGCTCTGAAATTACCTATGATACCTATGATAGATAGATAGACAGACAGACAGACATATAGAGCCCGATACACAAAAGGGTCTTGGAGCTGAGCAAGCTGCGGTGGGAAATCATCTTGCACTGACACCTCTGCTCCAGGGACCCTGCACCCTATTCAGTAATGGGCAGGGTCCCGGTGGCTAAGACCCGTGGCTTGTGGCAACTGGAGGCAGGTGCCAAACAGATGATGCACCAGCTGTGTGTGTCGCAAGACGTGGGATGGCTGTGTGCCACTCTAGTCCCTGTTGGACTAGCAGTCCCCATTCTCATGTGCCCTCATCCCCGACCAAGAAGGTGCCAGCACTAAGATTAATATTCTGGGCCGGCAACCATCACAGCCTTCCTCACACCTCTGTGGCTGGCCACCAACTGCACTGTCATTGAACCTACTATAATGTGGATTACAGTAGGCTCATTGACAGTGCAGTCAGAAAACCAACCATGGAAATAATGAGGAGTTAACTATGCTGATGCTTCAACCCAGAATATTATTAGTACCAGCCTAATTAGAGGTCAGGAAGGGGCATAGGATTGTATTACTATTACAACTACCAACAACATGGGGGATCGGGCAGGGGGGATGGGTGAATTATTAATTATTATGGCAACATTGGGAATCAGAGAGGGGGGACGGCTGCATTAATAAGTATTATGGCAACATCTGGAATCGGGGAGGGGACGGCTGCATTAATAAATATTATAGCAACATCTGGAATCGGGGAGGGGGGACGGCTGCAGTAATAATTCTTATGGCAACATTGGGAATTGGGAGGGAAACATTGCAATATATATATATATATATATATACATGACACAATCAGGGATCGGAGGGTCTACTCTCCTTGAGGAAGCTATTCCTAAGTACCCTTAGACTAGCCCTAGCTACAGGCACTACCTCAGCAGTACTGACACATCCTTGTGTATCTACTTCTCCCCCTTTTTCTGCGAGTGATCACGTTCACCCTAACCGCTCTGCCCTATTTCCTACCTCCTTCCCTGATCCTTCTTTCACCTCACCCCTCTCACCTGTCACCTTCTTTCCACTGTTTATCTTCACTTACCTAAACCTTTGTTCTTCCAAATATACCTATACCTATTTGACAAGGCACCTTGGGCTGCCTCCTTTTATTAGGTTATTTTTGATTTCTTACCAATTCATAATTTTAATTTTAGTTGCAATGTTAATGTCATAATGTAATTTTAAATACTTTCCTAAATACTTTCTTGTCAAAATTTGATGTAATAGCATGCATTGTATGTCTGTCACCCTTCCAACCTTTGTAAAAGAGCTGTTACTTGCTCAAAGGTATTGTAATCTGTGAATGAATAAATAAAATAAGTAGAGAGCTAGATAGATAGACAGATAGAGAGATACTGTCTGTAGATAGATAGCTAGATAGATAGATACTGTCTGTAGCTAGAGACAGAGAGATATTGTCTGTAGATAGATATATACTGTCTGTAGATAGACATAGAGATACTGTTGATAGATAGATAGACAGATACTGTCTGTAGACAGAGACAGACAGATTGACAGACAGATAGATAGAAATACTGTTAGTAAATAGACAGGCAGACAGACAGATACTGTCTGTAAATAGACAGACATATATATAGAGAGAGAGACAGAGAGAGTGAGAGACAACTTAATAGATATATGCTGTCTGTAGATAGATACTGTCAATAGCTAGATAGATAGGTAGACTGACAGACAGACAGATAGTTAGATACTGTTGATAGCTAGATAGACAGACAGATACATAGATATTGCCTGTAGATAGATAGATGGATAGATAGATAAATAAATAGATACTGTCTGTAGATAGATAGATAGCTAGATACTGTCTGTAGATAGATAGATACTGTCTGTAGATAGATAGATAGCTAGATAGATACAGTCTGTAGATAGACAGACAGATAGATACTGTCAATAGATAGTTAGATAAAGCGATAGATAGATAGATAGATAGATAGATAGATAGATAGATACACATATACGAATGTGCCAGTAGAAACAGACCACCCAGTCTAAGTCTGCTCAAGTGTGCAGCTAGCACCCCTAGTTTGCAGCTGCCCCACCCCCTCCCATTTGTCATCCCAGTGCCACCCCCACCCTCATTCTACCCTGTTCCCTGTCCCATGCCCTTTTGAAGAAGTTCACAGATTTACATGATACCACCCATTCTGGTAGGGCATTCTATTTTGCTACCACCCTCTCTGTGAAATAGTGTCTCCTCATTTCCTTTCTATATCTTCCCCCCTCTATTCTTAGCGCATGCCCCCCGGTGACTCTACCCCTTCTTAACTTAAATACCCCATCTGCCCAATCCTTATTGATTCCCCTCAGATACTTGAATGTCTCTATCATGTCCCCCCTGTCCCTTCTATCCCCCAGGGTGTACATATTGAGGTCTCTCAGCCTGCTGTCATAGTCTGTCCCTTCCATTCCACATATCATCTTTGTTGCCCTCCTCTGCATCCCCTCCAGTAGCCTGATATCACGCTTTAGGTATGGCCTCCAAAACTACACACAATACTCTAAGTGCGGCCTTACCAGCAACCTATAGAGGGGCAAGATCACCTCTCTTCACTGGATGAAAACCCTCTCGCTATGCACCCCAGCATTTTGTTCGCTTTTGCAGCCGATCTCCTGCACTGGGCAGTGTTGTCCATGGTCCCTGTTATCATTACTCCAGGTCCTTCTCCTCCTCAGTGATCCCCAGCTTAACCCCTCCCAGCCAGTATTCTCTCCTTGGGTTCTTCACCCCAAAGTGCATAACCTTACACTTCTTTGCACTTAACCCCAGCTGCCACCTCTCTGACCACTCCTCTAGCTTGCGTAGGTCCCCTGCAGCTGCTTCCATCTCTCCTCTCCATTCACCACTGCTCTGATTTTGGTGTCGTCAGCGAACAGACTTACCTTGCTCACCACCTAATGTGCAATGTCTGATATGAAGAGCCCAAATAATACTGGCCCCAGCACAAAGCCCTGTGGCACCCCACTCATCACCAGCCTTGGCGTTGAGAGCTCCCCTCTCACCACCACCCGTTGCAGTCTCCCACTCAGCTTGTAATCCAGTTCATCATTTATGCCTCTACTCCTACACCAGTTAGCTTCCCCCCCAAGCCACCCATGAGGCACAGAATCAAAGGCCTTGCTGAAGTCCAAGTAAAGAACATCTACCGCATGACCCTTATCCAGCTCACCTGTCACCCAGTCATAATATTGTATCAGGTTGATTTGACAAGACTTCCCTGACACAAACCTATGCTGCCTCACATCCTGGAGGCCATTGTCCTCCAGGTACTACATCAGTCTTTCCTTTAGTATTGTCTCCATGAGTTTGCAGGCTATGGAGGTGAGACTTACTGGACAATAATTACCCAGTTCATCCCTTGGTCCGCTCTTGTGTAATGGTACTACATGTGCCATCCTCCAGTCCAGTGGCACACATCCTGACTCCAGTGAGGTGCTGTACAGATTTGCCAGCAGCTCTGCCAACACCTCCGCCATCTCCCTCAGCACCCTGGGGTGGATATCATCCAGCCCAGGTGCCTTGCCTACCTTCAGTGCTCTCAGTCCCTCTACAACTGTACTTGTCTCAATTCTTCCATCTTTGCCTCCTCTCCCCTGTCCCACCCTCCGGCCCATGGTGGTAGCGGTCCCCCTTTTCTTCTGTGAACACTGAGCAAAGTATTCATACAGTGCTTCTGCCTGCTCTTCACCCTTTTCCGTCCCTCCCCACCCCTTTTATCCTCACTATTTTCTCCTTGCACTTCCTTCTGTCCTCTAAAGTATCTGAAAATGTCCCCCCCCCCCATTAATTCCCTGCGCTAATCTCAGCTCCTTCTGGGCCTTGGCTTCTCTCACTTTTCTGGTCACATCCCTGGACCATCTTGCATACTCCTCCCATTCCATGTCCTTCCCTGTCCTTCTATACCTCTGATGTACCTCTCGTTTTGCTCTCACCACCTCCACTACCTCGCTGTTCAACCAGCATGGTTTTCTTGCACTGCTCCTCTTACTCTGTGTTTTGGTGCAGGATTCTGTTGCTCTGTAATCACCCATTTAATAAAATCCCATTTCTGCTCTGCATCCATCTCCTGCCTTATGCCCTCTAGTTTCCCTTTCAGTACTTTCTGGAGGCTGTCATGGTGCAGTCAGACCTGGACATTGTGGCCATCACTGAAACCTGGTGTAATGATAACCACGACTGGGAGTTGGCCATACCTGGCTACAACATATTCAGAAGAGACAGGGCAGGCAGGAAGGGAGGAGGAGTGGCACTGTATGTGAAAAATGACATAAGGGCCACAGAGATCCAGGAGGAACAAAATGGGGGAGAGATACTGTGGGTTAAGCTGGAAAGGAAAATGGGGCCAGCCATCCGCACAGGTGTGGTCTATAGACCACCAGCCCAGGAGGAAGAAACAGATAGGGAGCTGATGCTAGCCATCCAGAGGATGGCAGACAAGGGTGAGGTAGTACTGGTTGGAGACGTCAATATTCCAGATGTGGACTGGAGCATCCCAGCAGCAGCATCAACTAGGAGCAGATTTGTCCTGGACTCCCTTCAGGGTGCCTTCCTCAAGCAACTGGTCATGGAACCAACTCGGCAGAAGGCAATAGTGGACCTTGTGCTCACAAACAGGGACAGTGTGATGGGGGTAACAGTGGGGGAGCACCTGGGGAACAGTGACCACCAGTCATTGTGGTTTGAAATCACAGAAAGAGCAGAACCAAACCACACAAAAACACGTATCCTGGATTTTAGGGGGCAGACTTTGGGAAAATGGGGAGATACTTGAAAGAGGCATTAAGGGGAATGGGGCAGGAATCAGGGGTTGAGGAACAGTGGGCAGTATTTAAAATGGGTATTACAAGAACAACAGAATTATGTATTAAGCAGGTTAGCAAGAGGAAAAGGAAGAGGAGACCATTATGGTTTTCCAAAGAGGTAGCAAGAAAGGAAAGCCAAAAGATTGCATTCAGGCAATACAAAAGACACAGGCAGAAGGGATAGGAAAAGTACCAGGAGAAGCAAAGGAGGCAGGAGGTCAGTAAGGAAGCCAAAGCTCAGACAGAAGAACACATTGCAAAATCAGTGGGTAGAGGGGACAAAACCTTTTACAGGTACATAAGTGAAAAAAGAAAGGCAAAGGGAGGGATAGTGAGACTGAAGGGGGAGGATGGGGGCTGTGTGGAGGATGACAACAGTAAAGCTGACATATTGAACAGGTATTTCTGCTCAGTCTTTACTGAGGAAGAGGAGGGTAATGGGTCTGAATGGAGTACAAGGGGTGAGAATGGTGCAGAAATGGACACAAGTCCCTTTACACAAGAAAGGGTCCTGAAGGAACTGGAAGTAATAAGAATTGATAAAGCAATGGGGCCAGATGGGGTGCACCCCAGGGTCCTTAAAGAACTAAGAGAGGTGGTGGCTGAACCTCTTGCTATCCTGTGTAGCTGATCACTAGAAACAGGGGAGGTACCAAAGACTGGAGGATAGCAGATGTAGTCCCCTTATACAAAAGTGGGAACAAAGAGGAAGCGGGGAACTACAGACCAGTCAGCCTCACCTCGGTAGTGGGGAAGATCATGGAAGCACTACTGAAGGAGAGATTGGTGGAACATCTGGTTGTCAATGGACTACAGGACCCAAGGCAGCATGGTTTCACCAGGGGAAGGTCATGTCAGACCAACCTCACTGAATTTTTTGACTGGGTGACTAGGGAGGTGGATCAGGGGAGGGCAGTGGACATGGCCTATCTGGACTTCAGCAAGGCCTTTGACACTGTGCCACATAGAAGACTATTGCACAAAATGGGGAATATGGGTGTGGGCAGGACAGTAGTGCAGTGGGTAGGTAACTGGCTGGGCAGCAGGACACAGAGGGTGGTAGTAAATGGCTGTCACTCCACAGAGGGAAGAGTGACCAGTGGGGTACCACAGGGATCAGTGCTGGGACCGATACTATTTAATATCTTCATCAGTGACATTGCGCAGGACCTAGAAGGCAGAATTTCACTGTTCGCTGATGACACAAAGCTCTGTAACAGAGTAGACACACCAGAGGGTGTAGACAGAATGAGAAGGGACCTGCAGAAACTTGAAGAATGGTCAGGGGTTTGGCAGTTGAAATTCAATGCAAGGAAGTGCAAGATAATGCATATGGGGCACAAAAACCCTAGCACAGTATATCAGTGGGGGGTGAGGATATAGCATGCACCAAGCAGGAAAGGGATCTTGGAGTTATCATCTCTGATGACCTCAAGGCAGGGAAACAGTGTGACAAGGCAGCAGGTAAAGCAAATAGGATGCTGGGATGCATAGGCAGGGGCATTACCAGCAGGAAAAGGGAGGTCATAATTCCACTATACAAGACACTAGTGAGGCGCACCTGGGTACACTGTGCAGTTCTGGAGACCTTACCTACGTAAGGATATAGACAGGGTAGAGAAGGTTCAGAGGACGGCAACAAAGATGGTGCATGGATTGCATCACAAGTCCTATGAGGACGGGTTGAAGGCACTGAACATGTACTCCCTGGAGGAGAGGAGGGAGAGAGGGGATATGATAGAGACATACAAGTATCTTACAGGGAGGAACAGGGTGCAGGAATGCACTATTTTTAAGTGAAAAAGATGTTCCAGGACTAGAGGGCACGGGATGAAGTTGGAGGGAGGACGATTCAGAGGAAACGTGAGGAAGAATTTCTTCACAGAACGGGTGGTGGACAAGTGGAACACCCTGCCAGAGGAAGTGGTGGGGGCTGAAACAATCACGGGATTTAAGAATGCATGGGATAGACATAAAGGAATTCTGGAGGTCAGGGGTGTAAGGGGCAACAGACTTCCTGGAAAACATAAACTGAACTTACAAACTTAATTGGGCAGACTGGGTGGGCCATAGGCCCTTATCTGCCGACACTGTCTATGTATCTATGTATCCTCCCAAAATCTTCCCCCCTGAAGTTTACTACCTGAGTAATTGATTTCCCTGGCTCCCCACACATCGAGATACTAAACCACACCATTTGGTGATCGCTGTCACCTAGTGGGCCCCCCACTTTTATTTCCCTTACTGCCTCCCATTCGACAACACCAGATCTAAAGTGTTCTTTAGCCTAGTAGGTACACTAACCAACTGTGTCAAGAGACCCTCCTGGATTGCATCCAGGACCACTTGCTCCCTAGCACTAGAGGTGGCCGGAATGCTCCAGTCAACCTGCTGTCTATAGATAGATAGATACTGTCGGTATATAGATAGATAGATGGATAATACTGTTTGTAGATAGATAGATAGATAGATGGATACTGTGTGTAGACAGATGGATAGATATTGTAGATAGATAGATAGATATATAGATAGATAGATGAATACTGTCTGTAGATAGCTAGATAGATACATAGATACTGTCAGTAGATAGAGAGAGAGAGATAGATGCTGTCAGTAGATAGCTAGATAGATACTGTCTATAGATAGATACTTTTGATAGATGGATGGTTAGATACTGTTGATAGATAGATAGATACTATTGATAGACAGATACTGTTGGTAGATAGAGAGAGAGATGGATAGATAGAGAGATAGAGATATACTGTCAATAGATAGATACTGTCAATAGATACTGTCGATAGATAGATAGATAGATACTGTCTGTAGATAGATAGAAAGATAGATACATAGATCAATCGATAGATAGATAGATACTGTCTGTAGATAGATAAATAGATAGATAGATGATGTCTGTAGATAGATAGATACTGTCTGTAGATAGATAAATACTGTCTGTAGATAGATAGATAGATATATAGATACTGTCTGTAGATAGAAAGATAGCTAGAGAGACAGATATATACTGTCAATAGATACTGTCGATAGATATATATATATACTGTCTGTAGATAGAAAGATAGAGAGATAGATATATACTGTCAATAGATACTGTCGATAGATATATATATATATATACTGTCTGTAGATAGAAAGATAGATAAATAGATAGATACTGTCTGTAGATAGATACTATCGATAGATAGATAGATACTGTGGATAGATAGATACTGTCTGTAGATAGAAAGATAGATAAATAGATACTGTCTGTAGATAGATTGATTGATTGATAGATAGATGGATACTGTTTGTAGATAGATAATGTGTGTAGATAGATAGATATAGATATATACTGTCTGTAGATAGATACTGTCTGTATATAGATAGATAGATATATACTGTTTGTAGATATATAGACAGACAGACAGATGGATACTGTCTGTAGACGGAAAGATAGATAGATGCTGTCAGTAGATAGATAGATAGATAGATACATAGAAACAGAATTTGACGGCAGATAAGGACCGCTTGGCCCACCCAGTCTGCCCATTTCCCTACCTACTGGATAAGCTGCAGATCCTAGTTAACCAGCAGCCTACTTCTTCCTACTTCCACCCCCTAGAATGGCGTTATGTCTGTCACATGCATGCTTGAATTCCACCACTGATTTTGACTCCACCACCTCCTCCGGAAGGCCGTTCCATGCATCCACAACCCTCTCTGTGAAAAAATACTTCCTTAGATTACCTCTGAGCCGCCCCCCTTCTATCTTCAAATTGTGCCCCCTTGTTCTTGCACACCTCTTTTTTTGAAAGATGCTACCCTCTTGGACTTTGTTGATTCCCTTGAGGTACTTGAACATTTCTATCATGTCCCCCCTCTCCCTCCTTTCCTCGAGGCTATACATATTAAGCTCCTTTCGTCTCTCTTCATATGTCTTCCGGTGCAGACCCTGTCTATGTCTTTGCGGAGCTTGGGTCTCCAGAACTGCACACAGTACTCCAGATGGGGTCTCACCAGCTGTCTGTACAGAGGGATAATAACTTCCTGTTTTCTACTGGTGATACCTCTCCCTATGCATCCCAGTATCCCCCCAGCCCTCCTTGCTGCCCTCTCACATTGCTTGCCCACCTTTAGGTCATCTGATATGACTACCCCCAGGTCCCTTTCCATTTTTTGTTGTTGTTAGTATCTCAGCCCCCATTGTGTACTCTTCCACTGGGCTTTTGTTTCCCAGGTGCATTACCTTGCACTTCTTAGCATTGAATCTAAGCTGCCATACATTTAACCATTCCTCTAACCTTGCCAAGTCCCTTCTCATCCTTTCCACCCCACCCTGTGCATCAACTCTGCTGCAGATCTTTGTGGCATCTGCAAAGAGACATACCTTTCCTTCCAGTCCCTCTGCAATGTCGCTTAAGAGACATTGAAGAGGACGATCTAATACTGAACCCAGCGGTACCCCACTAGTAACCCTCCTTTCTTCTGAGTGGACTCCATTTACTATTACTCTGTCTCCTATTCTCCAGCCAATTCCTTTATCCAGGCTGTCTTCTTGGGACCCACCCCAGGCTGGCTAACTTGTATATTAATCTTTGTGTGGGACTATGTCAAATGCCTTGCTAAAGTCTAGGTAGGCTATGTCCACAGCCCTCCCTGATCTACTACTTTGGTCACCCAGTCAAAGAAATCTATCAGATTCATCTGGCATGACCTTCCGCTGTGAATCCATGCTGCCTAGGGTCCTGTGCCTGCTCCTCTGGCCTCTAGATACTCGACAGTTCTTTCCTTCAGAAGTGATTCCATCATTTCCCTATCACTGAGGTTAAACTAACAGGTCTGTAGTTTCTGCTTCTGCCTTGCTCCCACTTTTATGAAGGGGAATCACATCTGCCCTCTTCCAGTCCTCGGTACCACCCATCCTCCCATGATTTGTTAAAAGGGTAGTCAGTGGTGTCACTAGTTCTACCCTTAGTTCTTTTAGATTTCTGGGATGAATCCATCAGGCCCCATTGCTTTGTCCACTTCAGTTTTAAGAGTTCTTTCAGAACCCTTTCTTCTGTAAATGGGCTGGTATCAACTTCTGTATCCAGAGTGTTTCTACTGTTTGTTTTAGGTACCTCCCTCTTCATTTGTAAATACTGAGCAAAATATTTGTTTAGTATCTCTGCCTTTTCACAGTCTCCTCTGCCCACCTCCCTCCCTTTTATTAAGCCTCATTATCCCTCCCTTGGTCTTCCTTCGCTCTCTGATGTACCTATAACAGGTTTTATCCCCCTTCTTAACTGAGTTGGCTATCTTTTCCTCGATTTGGGCCTTTGCTGTTCTGACTGCCTTCCCAGCCTCCTTTTGCCTTAACTGATACAGTTCTCTGTCCTGCTCCTTCTGCGATTCCTTGTACTTCCTGAATGCTTTCTTTTTCTTTTGAACCTTCACTGCCACTTCCTTTGAGAACCATTGTGGTTTCTTACATCGTTTTGTTTTGTTTATTTGCTTCACACAAAGGCTCATTACTTCTGTGATGGCAGTTTTTATTATTCCCCATTGTTCTTCCACCCCTCCTTCCTGCCCATTTGGTAGTGCATTCCTTAGGCACTCACCCATTTTGGCAAAGTCAGCCCTCCTAAAGTCCAGTACTTTTGCCTTTGTAAGCTTGACTCTATTGCTGTGTTTATTATGTAGACCATACTGTTCGATGGTCGCTAGTTCCCAGATGGCTAGCCATTTCTACATCTGTGATCCTCTCTCCATCTCCATTTGAGAGAACCAGGTCTAAGATTGTTCCCTCTCGAGTGGGCTCCAATACTAGTTGTCTAAGGCATGCCCCCTGTAGGGCATCTAGAATAACCCCACTCTTCGGAGTGGCTTCTGCAACTGCACTCAGTTAACATCTGGCATATTCAGATCACCCTTCAGCAATATCTCTCCTTTTCTGCCATTCTAAGTATACTTTGTATCATTTCTTTGTCCATTTCCTCCCCTAGAGAAGTCTGTATACAACCCTGTCTTGGATTGTGGTGCCATTGCCTGTCTCAAATTTACCCACAGTGCTTCTTCTCCTCCCTGTTTACCCTTTTGTTCTGTTGCTTTTATTCCTTCCCTTATGTAAATAGCTTCTCCTCCTCCTCTTTACCCTCCCTGTCCCTCCTGTAGATAGTGTATCCTGGTATGTTTACATCCAGTCATGGTTTTGTGTGTACCATGTTTCTGTGACTGCCATGATATCCAGATGTTCCACCTCCATCAAGGCCACTAATTCAGGAAGCTTGTTACCCAGACTACGGGCATTGGTACTCATTGCTCTCCATTTTTTGATGGCTTTACCTTCTGTTGCAGCATCCCCCACTGACCTTTCTACCTCAGTCTTTTTCTCATTTAGTACCCTGTTTTGTAGGGAGAGGCCGGGAGTTTCCTGCTGCTTATCAGGACCTCCCCCTTTGACTAGTTTAAAAGCTTGCCAAAAAAGCATTTAAACCGACTGCTGAAAAGACTTGTTCCCTTCCTGGACAGATGCAGACCATCCTGCCAGTATAGGCTAGTGTCCCTCCAGGTTGAACCCCAGTCCCCAATGAAGCCAAACCCCTGTGCTCTGCACCATTTTTTCAACCATTCATTAAACTGCATGGTGCTAATTACCCTTGCCTCCCCCATGCCATTGACAGGCAGCACCTCTGAGAAGAATACTGTGTGTGCTACTTGTCTTAGGCCCCTCCCCAACTCTACAATGTCCTCCTGCACTGCTCTAATCTCATGATGAGCAAAGTCATTTGTCCCTAGGTGGACCATTACATCCAGCTCAGACTCCCTTGCAGCTGTTCTCGTGATCCTGAGGATGCACTTCCTGTCCCTCCAAGCCATGGCACCAGGCAGGCACCTTACTTCAGTTTTCTCAGCTCCCCCCAGTTCTATCCCCCTAATAATTGAGTCCCCCACCAGGAGCTGCTTTCTTTCCCTGTGGTGTCCTCTGCCTCCTTCCTGTGGGCCTCCTTTTTGACAGTTGTCATCAGTCTTCTCTGCGGGTGCATCCATAGGGGAGCTATGCTCCCCCAGAATGGTGTATGGATTGTGGAGTGGAACAATTGACTGGGTGTGCCTCTGTTCCATCATCCTCACCCTCCCTGAGCCCACTGTGGTCCAACTGCTGCTTCTTTGCAACCTCTGAGGTAGTGGTGGTGGCGCTGGTGCTCCCTGGATGGGGAAGTTCCTTCCTACTGTCCAGTGTGGCCTGGGGGAAGGTTTCCTTACTACTGTCCAGTGTGGCCTGAAGACAGGCAACTTCCTCCCTCAGGGCAGAGAGTTGTCTGCAAATAGGGCAGCATCTCAGCCTCCAGAAAGACTCCTGGAAGACTGCTGCCCCACAGCCATTACATTGCACTACTCCCCACATGTTTATCTACTTTTTTTATTTGTTTTTGTGTGTGTGTGTGTGCGCGCGCGTGTGTGATTGGTTTGTTATCTAGAAGTATATATATTATACAGTGTGTATGCTTATATTGTCAGTGCAGTGTGCTAGAGAGGATATGACAGTGATATGCACCTTGCACTCTTGAGGAAATGATGTCAGAACCTCAGGTGTAAAGGAACTATTTCCAGGGGTGGGTGGGGTGAGGGGTGGGAAGGGGTTGGGCCTAAACTGTGCCCTCACAAAACAATCAGCTAAAAGCTCTCACCCAGCAGCTGCGATGAGGTGCCTTCCTGTCAGCAAGATGCCCTACACAACAATTTGTCAGAAAAATACCCTGCTAATCAAACAGAGAAAATCCAGACATCCAAGTCAGACACAGGTAAACCTCTCAGCCCCAAAACAGCCTGGTGGTTTGTTAGCCACAAAGGAAAATCAAACATGCAGTTATTTCAGCCCTTCTGAAGATGCTGACAAGATAAGCAGTTTTGAAAACCCCCTTCCTGAATTAAAAACTGAAATAATTAAACACAAAGCAATACCAATGTAAAAGTAAAGAAAACTTCTCTCAGATGTAAGCAAGAGAGAGATTAGTTACAGATATCTAATCCAATATAGTATATCCCATGCAGCTTCTCAGTTGTTTCAAAGCACACTCAGTACACAACTTGAAAGAAGATGGACTTCTGTCTGAAATAGGATCACACCAGTAGTTTATAGTAATTGATCAATGCTGAAATGGTCAAGCTAGAACAATTGGCTGTGATGCAGGTGTCCCTGACTTGTGAAGACAATTTCCCCCACCT
The DNA here is from genome assembly GCA_016271365.2 of Neoceratodus forsteri. Classification (NCBI taxonomy): domain Eukaryota; kingdom Metazoa; phylum Chordata; order Ceratodontiformes; family Ceratodontidae; genus Neoceratodus; species Neoceratodus forsteri. Next base: position 292,463,888 of record JADMNL010000026.1, read on the forward strand.
CAGGCTATGTCTGGCATCCAATTACAAACTGCAGCCTTTGCTATTTTAAAATCAAACAACCACCACCACCACCAGCAAATATTGCAAAATATATTGATGCAGATTGTCACAGAATTCTAGTAATCAGTCCAGTTAGCCACAAAGGAAAATCAAATATGCAGTTATTTCAGCCCTTCTGAAGATGCTGACAAGATAAGCAGTTTTGAAAACCCCCTTCCTGAATTAAAAACTGAACTAATTAAACACAAAGCAATACCAATGTAAAACTAAGGAAAACTTCTCTCAGATGTAGGCGAGAGAGAGAGAGAGAGAGAGTTTAGTTACAGATATCTAGTCCAATATAGTATATCCCATGCAGCTTCTCAGTTGTTTAGCGAGATACTGTCTATAGATAGATAGATAGATACAGTTGATAGATAGATAGATAGATAGATAGAATAGATAGATAGATACTGTTGGTAGATAGAGAGATAAATAGAGAGATACTGTCAATAGATAGATACTATCGATAGCTAGAGAGATAGATACCGTCTGTAGATAGAAAGATAGAAAAATAGATTGATAGATAGATACTGTCTGTAGATAGACAGATAGATACTGTCTGTAGATACGTAGATAGATAAATAGATAGATACTGTCTGTAGATAGATAGATATATACTGTCTGTAGATAGATAGATAGATAGATACTGTCTGTAGATAGATAGAGACATAGCTAGATGGATAGATAGATTGATACTGTCTATAGATAGAAAGATAGATAGATTGATACCATCTGTAGATAGAAAGATAGAGAGATACTGTCACTAGATAGATACTGTCAGTAGATAGATAGATAGATACTGTCTGTAGATAGATAGAAAGATAGATAGATAAATATAATGATATATACTGTCTGTAGATAGATAGATAGATACTGTCTATAAATAGATAGATACTGTCTGTAGTTAGATAGACAGATAGATACTGTCTGTAGATAGATAGAAAGACAGACATAGATAGATACTGTCTGTAGATAGATAAATAGATATATAGATAGATAGATGCTGTCTGTAGATAGAGAAATAGATAGACAGATACTGTCTGTAGATAGATAGATAGATACTGTCTGTAGATAGGTAGATAGATAGATAGATACTGTCTGTAGATAGATAGATACTGTCTGTAGATAGATAGATAGATAGTCTGTAGATAGATACTGTTTGTAGATAGATTGATAGATGGATACTGTCTGTAGATACATAGATACTGTCTATAGATAGATAGATAGACAGCTAGATAGATAGATATATACTGTCTGTAGATAGATAGATACTGTCTGTAGATAGATAGTTAGACAGCTAGATAGATAGAGAGATACTGTCTGTAGATAGATCGATAGATTGATAGATAGATATATAGATAGACACTGTAGATAGATAGATAGATAGATAGATAGATAGATAGATAGATACATACATAGATACATAGACAGTGTCGGCAGATAAGGGCCTATGGCCCACCCAGTCTGCCCATTTGAGCTTGTAAGTTCAGTTTGTTTTCCTAGAAGTCTGTTGTACCTTACCCCTGACCTCCAGAATTCCTTTATGTCTATCCCATGCATTCTTAAATCCCGTGATTGTTTCAGCCCCCACCACTTCCTCTGGCAGGGTGTTCCACTTGTCCACCACCCGTTCTGTGAGAAATTCTTTCTCATGTTTCCTCTGATCGTCCTCCTCCAACTTCATCCCATGCCCTCTAGTCCTGGAACATCTTTTTCGCTTAAAAATAGTGTTTTCCTGCACCCTGTTCCTCCCTGTAAGATACTTGTATGTCTCTATCATATCCCCTCTCCTCTCCTCTCCTCCAGGAGTACATGTTCAGTTCCTTCAACCTGTCTTCATAGGACTTGTGATGCAATCCATGCACCATCTTTGTTGCCCTTCTCTGAACCTTCTCTACCCTGTCTATGTCCTTACGTAGGTATGGTCTCCAGAACTGTACACTGTACTCCAGGTGGGGCCTCACTAGTGTCTTGTATAGCGGAATTATGACCTCCCTTTTCCTGCTGGTAATGCCCCTGCCTATACATCCCAGCATCCTATTTGCTTTACCTGCTGCCTTGTCACACTGTTTCCCTACCTTGAGGTCATCAGAGATGATAACCCCAAGATCCCTTTCCTGCTTGGTGCATGCTATATCCTCACCCCCCAACTGATATATTGTGCCAGGGTTTTTGTGCCCCATATGCATTATCTTGCACTTCTTTGCATTGAATTTCAACTGCCAAACCCTGACCATTCTTCAAGTTTCTGCAGGTAGCTTCTCATTCTGTCTACACCTCTGGTGTGTCTACTCTGTTACAGAGCTTTGTGTCATCAGCGAACAGTGAAATTCTGCCTTCTAGGTCCTCGCCATGTCACTGATGAAGATGTTGAATAGGACTGGTCCCAGCACTGATCCCTGTAGTACCCACTTGTCACTCTTCCCTCTGTGGAGTGACAGCCATTCTACACCACCCTCTGTGTCCTGCCACCCAGCCAGTTACCTACCCACCACACTACTGTCCTGCCCACCCATATTCCCCAGTTTGTGTAATAGTCTTCTATGTGGCACAGTGTCATGCTTGCTGAAGTCCAGATAGGCTATGTCCACTGCCCTCCCCTGATCCACCTCCCTAGTCACCCAGTCAAAAAATTCAATGAGGTTGGTCTGACATAACCTCCCCCTGGTGAAACCATGCTGCCTTGGGTCCTGTAGTCCATTGACAACCAGATGTTCCACCAATCTCTCCTTCAGATGGACAGGTGAATGAACAGGCAGACAGACAGAATGACACTGTTGGATGGATGGCTAGATAGACACATATTGTCTGAAGACAGAATATTATTTAAATATGCCTTTCTTAAAATAAAGGTGCAGCACAAAAAACAAAACAAATCCATATAAAACATACAATACAAGGATTCAAAAGGAAAAAAGAAAAACATTAGAAAACTCCAATGGACAAGGTGCATAAAGACATGCATTCCAGACCTGTACTGCAGTGCCGGAATAATGCATGGTCATGTGATTACATTTCATCAGTCACCTGTCTTAATTTCTCTTACACTTTTTTTGGTTTAAAAGTTTATTGAGATTTCAAAGTTGAACATTAAGTACAGAGTAATACTGGATCAGTCCTAGCCGAGGCCTAGGCCTCATGGAGATACAAATCAGTTTTCTGAATTATATGCTGAAAATGCTAAGTAAATGATTACATTGAATAAAACTGGTTGTCCATTCATTCATTAGCAAAAAGATTTCTCTTGTCTACCATAGATAACATAGTAACATAGACTGAGGTAGATAAAGTAACTGCGTACGTATTCATGTGGTTTAAGGTTGAGCTGTTATGCTGAAGCTCTGTAGAATATAAACACTCTAAGAGAGACCAGTAGAATGATTACCCTTGGAATTGTTGAACAAAAGTCTTCAAAGTTTGGGATCTTGTCCATTACCAAGTAACTTATTCTCTTGTGATTAGCTACGAAACTGTATACACCGGGGTGCAGTAAAGAAGGTGCCATAATGTGGTTGCTCACAACAGTGTTTGACCAATGTGCCCATTCAGGAGTTTGGGGCGTGTTATACTGTGCCCATCACTTCCCTGATACAGCGGGGGGGGCGTGGACACCATGTGTGTTTGGCGGGGGGGCAACCAATCGCGTGCCGTTCACCTTTCTGTCATCCCCTTTTGCCTGCATCCTTTTTTACAGGGCGCAGGTTGTTGGTGCACCGATGTGAGTGAACTCTATGGAACTCATTTGGCTGTATCACTCCTCCACTGAGGGGACAAGATGTGTTACAGAGTTCTTTAACAACAGGCCTTTAAACTCTAAGACTGCTGAAGAGACCCATAATCTTGATGTGGGAAAGATGCCAGGATGAAATACTGGGGGCCAAAGGGTCATGTCTGTCTAATACTTCTCACATATTTGATTAAATAACAGACCATAAGTGTAAGCTTTGGGGGAGGGGAGTTCCAGAGCATCTGTGCTAAGTTAACATAGGGAGCATGACGTCTCCAACAATCTCTGTTTGTTTGCCATAGAGGTTTTTATACTCCAGTAGCAGACTGGATGGATTATCAGCCTTGTCCGCAAGCAAGCCAACTGTGTCATGTCTCTCACTGATCGAGACTTTGTTTACATCATGGATTTTCTCCTGTGGTGGGGTCACGATAGGGAGAGCTGTTTCATCACCACAACAGTACATCCAGATGTCCCCCAAAACTGGAGCGCCAGAGTGGGTCACAGAGACATGGCCAAGGCTCCACAAAGCCTAGTCTCTGTTTTTCCATGTTTTCTTTGTCTTCTCCCCGTTCTACAGTGCAAGGATCCGCATGTGGAGGCACGCATGTCTGCACTGCCGCGGCCCCTACCTTCGAGTTGCTTGAGCCTGTCCTGCCTCCGGTCCTCCTCCCATTAGCAGTCATGGGCCACGATAGTTGGTCAAACCTCTCTCCAGGAGAGGGGAGCAGTCCCTGAGATGTCCTTCATCTCCAACCGCTGCCGACCACTGGCAACCTGTGCCCGTTCCCAAACACAGTCTCCAGTGTGACAGGAGGTAAGGTACTCAGCACTTTAGGCCTCCACACCACTGGCCCAGTCAGCAATCACTGTTTTTGACTATGGATGGGAAAACACAAAAGGTTCTGAGGTTCTAAAAGGTTCTGATCATTATCCAAGCCTATGAGAAGTTTCAGAACCTTTTAGTGTAAAGCCCAAAAACTGTTTCAACCATCTCTGTCCATCCTTCAGCTATTGTCAGTGAAGGGAGAGGACTCTTAAAACAACTTGGGGTGGTAACTGCACCACCTCCAGCCATAGTTTGGGTCTTTCTATCAGCACCACCAGCCTTCTTACTGGGGCAGTATACTGAACCCCAAAATGAATGTTATAAAATTATCAGAACTTTATCGGAACCAGAAAAAAACATTCTGATGAGGTTCTGTTACAGAAAATGACATGGGTTCTGGGTGGTTCTGAATTTATCAGGACCAGTTTTCTCATCACTATTTTTGACATAAGCAATGTCATTTAGTTTCTTATGCACCATGTAGAAATGATGGAGAATTGTCTATCGGATTTACTCTCCCCAGACTTCATTGCTACTGTGGTGTGCATTATTCCAAGCATCGACCAGGTTATGAGGGAGGCGCTGGCTGCTCGTACACATTTTATAATATCTGCTACTTGGTAATCACACACACACACACACACACACACACACACACACACACACACTTAAAGGCACACCAAACTGGGATAGGATAACCTAATTTTTCTGGATGCTTATAAAATTAGAAAGAAAGGGGACAGAGTGAGTCTGCATGAGAGATAAAAATTCGTAATACTAATCTTAGGGTGTGAGAAGAGAAATCCATTTCCAGAGGAGTTATATCAGTTTGGGATGATGTACCTGAACATGTTATAAATAGTGACACAATGGACACATTTAATCTCCGATTTGACACACACATACGGGTAATGACAAATAGGATTACCACCAGTAACTCGGTGGCGAATCCACTGAGGGTATACTCTTCTGCCCACCAGATTCGTATAACATCTATGAATCTATGGTTGTCAAGAAGTGGAGTAGAGCAGAAAATAGAAAGCAGGAAGACAAGAGAGAGTGAGAGAAAGGGGGGGGAGAGAGAATGAAGGAGAGAGAGAGAGAGAGAGAGAGAAGAAGGACAGATGGGGGGAGAGAGAGACAAAGAGGGAAGGGTGAGAGAAAGACATAGAGGTAAAGAGGGAGAGAAATGGATAGAGAGAGAGAGAGAGCAATGAAGGCACTGGATATTTGGAGGGGCTTGGGACTAAAACAGAGATAAGGTGAGATATTCTTCCTCACTCCAGTGCCTCCTGCAAGCCCAGTCTTGATGGTAACTGCAGTTCCCACGTGCCTTTTGGCACAGGATGCCCCACCTAGAAGCACTGAAAACAAACATAATGCTAGAATGCCTGATATGTGCGTACACACACACACACACACACACACACACACGTCTAAGCGATAATACACAAAAGGGTGTGGCTTTGGTATGTTGTGGGGCATGAGGTGAAGCCAAAAACCTTTAGCTACCCAAGAAGTGATGATATTCCGTGATGTACCACATAATTCAGGATATCATCAGGATTCTCTTTCTGACCCTAAAGTATTGAGATAGGACTAATCTTGGTATTTAGTGCTGAGTCGTGATGATATACTGAGATGTCATAATAGGGCAAAGAACGCTTCAGCCAATTAGCTTTCAGAATTTCTTCTGCCCAGGCTATAACTGTTTTTATAAAACAATGGGCGAGGGAGAAAATGAAGGGAAAACCTCCGACCATGCAGAATGCTGTTTGCCTCTCGCTACAGGCCCCACACTGCTGACTGGGTCCACCGCTCCAGAGCAGAGACTTCAACTCTGCTGCAGGTGTTGGGCCAGCCTCTGGTAGCACTGCCCCTGAGGGGTCACCCAGGTGGGGAACATGGAGTGGAAGTAACTGCTGGAGATGGCAGGTGAGGGGGCTGGGTGGGTGGCAGGACCAATGGGAGATGGTCAGAGCAGGGGGCATAAAGCACACTAAATTAAACAAAAAAAGATGAAGTGAGCTGGCCTGGTGGAGCTGAGGGCTGAGGCACTGGACACCACACCTTGCGCCACGCCAGTGACCTCCATTTGGGAATAAGCACGAGCCAACGGGGGTCAGCAGGGACGAGATGGATCAAGCATCCAATGGACCGCTCTCCATCTCCGTGGAGGGGGGGTGATCTGTGGTCAGCGCACATCTGACCCCTGTCAGAGGCTGGGGCTTGGCGCTACGCTGCTGCAAGTAAGGGGAATGGCAACTCGGCAGACACTTGGCACGGATGTACACAGGTGCATGCAGGTGCCTGCCGCCGGCATCATTGCAGGCCGATAGATAGATAAGATAGATAGAAACTGTCTGCAGATAGAGAGAGAGAGAGACAGCTAGATAGATAGATGGATAGATAGATACTGTCTGTACTATCTAGCTTGATAGATTAATAGATACTGTCTGTAGCTAGACAGATAGACAGATAGATAGACAGATACTGTCAGATAGACAGATACTTTCGATAGATAGATAGACAGACAGACAGATATATTAGATAGATAGATATAGAGACAGACAGACATATACTGTCGATAGCTAGACAGACAAACAGATAAGATAGATAGGTAGATAATGTCTGTAGATAGGTAGATAGATATTGTCTGTAGACAGATAGATACTGTCTGTAGATAGATAGATAGATGCTGTCTGTAGATCGATAGATCGATCGATAGATAGATAGATAGATAGATAGATACTGTCTATAGATACAGTAGATAGATAGATACTGTCTGTAGGTAGGTAGATAGATACTGTCTGTAGATAGATAGACAGACCAGATAAGATAGGTAGATACTGTCTGTAGATAGATACTGTCTGTCGGTAGGTAGATAGATAGATACTGTCTATAGATATATAAATAGACAGATACTGTCTGTAGACAGATATATACTGTCTGTAGATAGATAGTTTGATAGACAGACAGCCAGATAGATAGATGAGATAGATAGATACTGTATGTAGCTAGATAGATATATACTGTCTGTAGGTAGGTAGATAGATAAGATAGATAGATAGATAGATAGATAGATAGATAGATAGATACTGTCTGTAGATAGATAGACAGAGGCAGATAAGATAGGTAGATACTGCATGTAGATAGATAGATAGATAGATAGGGAGATAGATAGACAAATACTGTCTGTAGACAGATAGATACTGTCTGTAGATAGAGAAATAGCTAGATAGACAGATACTGTCTGTAGTTAGATTGATAAGACACACAGACATATAGATAAGATAGATAGATACTGTCTGAACATAGATAGATATGTAGATACCGTCTGTAGATAGATAGATAGACAGGTAGATACTGTCTATAGATAGATAGATACTGTAGGTAAATAGATAGATATAGAGATAGATAGATACTGTCTGTAGATAGATAGATAGGTAGATATATAATGTCTGTAGATAGAGAGAGAGAGAGATAGACAGACAGACAGATAGATAAGACAGATAGGTAGATAATGTCCATGGATAGACAGATAGATAGAGAGATAGATAGATGGACAGGTGAATGGACGGACAGACAGAGACAGACACTGTTGGATGGATGACTGCATAGACACATACAGACAGATACTTTCTGAAGACAGAATATTATTTAAATATGCCTTTTTTAAATAAAGGTGCAGCACAAAAAACTGATAACAAAATACATTTGCAGAAAACTAAAAAAAAATCCATATAAAAGATACAATACAATCAATATACTTATTGAAAAGGAAAAAAGAAAAACATTAGAAACTCCAATAACTGCTGAAAAAGGGAAAAGCCCAAAAACATTCAGAAAAACTATTTTAAAATTGTATAATGGGGTGCATAAAGACATGCATTCCAGACCTGTACTGTAGTGTGGAATAATGCATGGTCATGTGATTACATTTCATCAGTCACCTGTCTTGATTTCTCTTACACTTTTTTTTGGTTTAAAAGTTTATTGAGTTTTCAAAGTTGAACATTAAGTACAGAGTAATACTGGATCATTCCTAGCCGAGGCCTAGGCCTCATGGAGATACAAATCATTTTTCTGAATTATATGCTGAACATGCTAAGTAAATGATTACATTGAATAAAAATGGTTGTCCATTCATTCATTAGCAAAAAGATTTATCTTGCGTACCATATATAACATGGTAACATAGACTGAGGTAGATAAAGTAAAGTACAGTTACGTAAGAACTTACCGTAACAGTAGATCTTCGAGAACAGCTCTTGCAGCAGGTAACACCATCAGGACTGAAGCCGGCAGCTGGCAGGACCCCACGGAATTCTTCTAGCTAGCTATCTTCAGCGGGGACCGCCCCCGATGTCGGTCCCGCCTCCGACATTGTAGGGCTAGTACATAAGGGATGATCCTCAACAGATTCCGAGTTCTCCGCCAGAGACTTCCAGCCAGGACAATATCAGAATGGGAGACCGAGGATCCACCGTCAGAAGGTAAAGGGCATAAACCCCTGCCAAGGCTCAGAAAGCCATGCCTCCTCCAAGGGAAGGTGGGTGGGAAGGTACCTGCTGCAAGAGCTGTTCTCGAAGATCTACTGTTACGGTAAGTTCTTACGTAACTGTACTATCTTACTTCGAGATACAGCTCTTGCAGCAGGTAACACCATTAGGACTGATTTCCAAGCAATAACGCTTGTAAGCATTCTGGAAGGAGGAAACTAGGAAAGTCCATATCAAGTCCTGTCTCTAGACCAGGAGACCCTGTAGCATGGCTAGGCCGAAACCGGCTCTTCGCCATGAAGCAATGTCCAGGCTATAATGCCTGATAAAAGTATGCACAGAGCTCCAAGTGGCTGCAGCACAGATGGCAGAGGAGGAGACATTACGAAGTGCTGCAAAGGAGGTAGCCACCCCTCTAGTGGAATGGCCCCGGACTGTGCCCGGGAGGGGTTTCTGCTTTGTATCATAGCAGCATGATATACACTGGACAAGCCAGTGAGAAAGGGACTGCTTCGATACTGGTTGGCCCATCATCCTGTCAGCGAAGAAAACGAAGAGTTGCTCCGACTTGCAAAGCTGTTTAGTCCTGTTCAGGTAATACCTAAGACAGCGGTGAACATCCAGGTTGTGGAGCAGCGCTTCTCCTCTATTAGAATATTTAGGGAAATATACAGGCAGGTCAATGTCGTGATTAAGAGTGAGTGCAGAAACCACCTTAGGCAAGAACTTAGGATTCGTCCTCAGGGAGACACTGTTCTGGTGGAAAATCAAATAAGGTTCCTTACACATGAGAGCGTGAAGCTCGGAAATTCTCCTTGCTGACATAACAGCAACTAAAATAACGTTTTCCATGACAGAGAGCGCGGCTCGTCATCGGCAGGAACAAAGGGGAGCGGGAGTTGTTCCAGGACAAAGAGTAAATCCAATGGAGGAACAGGGTCCTTAATGGGTGGCCTAAGGTGTAACACCCCTCTCAGAAAGTCTTGAGAGGCATCAAGTTGCGCCACTGTGCGCTGTCCCACCGGGAAGTGGTAAGCAGAAATAGCGCAGAGGTGCACCTTAATAGAGGAGTAGGCGAGACCCGAATGGAAAAGGGAGAGCAGGTATTCTAACACCACTTTCACGGACAACCTGGGGGAAGGCCCGTACTTGTGACCACAGGCAAGCAGGCGCCATTTCATGGCATCGTCGCATGCATTGCCCGGCTTTCTGGCCGAGGAAAGAACTTCCGCCACCTCTTGCGAGACCCCGTGTCGCAAAATGGCTATGTCTCTAGGAGCCAAGCATGCAGGTTCAGTGAGCGTAAGTCTGGGTGGGCTAGAGAACCTTCCTCCTGAGACAAGAGATGGGAGCTGAAAGGCAACGGAATTGGAGGTTCCCAGGACAGCTGCGTTAACAAGGAGAATCAGATCTGTCTGGGCCAGAATGGGGCTACCAGGATCATTGTTGCATGCTCCCTGCATAGTTTGAGAAGAACTCTCTGGATCAACAGGAAGGGAGGGAAAGCATAGAGGAATCTGTCCGCCCAGGAGGGGGACAACGCGTCTCGCCAGAAAACACCAGGCCCTGGATCTAGCGAACAAAAATTGGGCAGTTTTGCGTTGGATGGGGAAGCAAATAGGCCCAGTTCTGGAGTGCCCCATTGAAGAAACAGATCCTCTGCTACCCCTTGAAGAAGTTCCCACTCATGAACTCTGGCCTGGGAACGACTCAGGCCGTCTGCGATTGTATTGTCCACTCTGGGAACGTGAACTGCAATCAAACTCACGCCATGTCAAATTACCCAATCCCACACTCTCATCGCTTCCCTGCAAAGGGGGTAAGAGTGTGCGCCTCCTTGTTTGTTGAGGTAATACATCACCACCGTGTTGTCTGTTTGGAGCAAGAGAGTATTTGATGGGATCTCTGACTGAAAGGCCTGCAGGGCGTGAAGGACCGCCCTCATCTCCAGAATGTTGATGTGGAGATGAGCTTCTTCAGGGGTCCACGTTCCCTGGGACCTCACCCCGTTCAGGTGTGCTCCCCACCCCAGCCCTGAGGTGTCTGTGGAGAGGATTACCTCCGGAGACAGCGCTGTAAATGGGACACCCACAGAAAGTGTCCCTGGGTCTAGCCACCATTGCCAATCTCGAATCACGGCGTTCGTGATTCTGACCGGATGCTGCATGTGGTCTTGCCTTTGGTCCCACTGCACCTTGAGCATCCACTGAGTAACCCGCATGTGGAGCCTTGTGAAAGGGATGGTCGGAATGGCCACAGCCATGTGTCCGAGCAGACGAAGGACCAGCCTGGCAGGGACAGTCTTCTTCACTGAGAGATCCCTGATGAGGGATCTGATGCGTTCCGCTCTGTCATCTGGAAGAAATGCTCTCCCCTGAATGGTGTCCAGAACTGCGCCTATGAACTGCAGCTTCTGCAATGGTACAAGGAGAGACTTCTCATTACTGATTATGATGCCCAGAGACCGAAACAGAGGCTGGGTGCTCTGGATAGCCATCAACAACGCCTCTCTGGAGGCGGCCATGAGAAGCCAATCGTCCAAGTACAGAAACACATAGTGGCCCTGTCTCCTTAGAGATGCTGCCACAACTGCCATGCATTTGGTAAAGACCCTGGGGGCCGATGGCAGTCCGAACGGGAGAGCTCGGAACTGGACGTGGTGGCCGAGGAACTCGAAGCGCAGGAACCTCCTGTGCGCTTGAGCTACGGGTATATGCAGGTATGCATCCTGCATGTCCAGGGACGCTAAGAAGACATCCTTCTTTAGCATGGGAATAAGACCCTGCAGGGTCACCATGCAAAATCGTTTGTAGGCGACTGACTTATTGAGGTCGCTGAGGTCCAGGATTGGACGGAGGTCCCCTGTTTTCTTCGGAACCAGAAAGAAGTGGGAATAGTACCTGTACCCTCTCTGGTTCTCTGGAACATACTCTACGCTTCCTTTTGCAGGAGTGCAAGTATTTCTTGCCTGATAAGCAATTTGTACTGACCCGAGTAATGGGAGAGCAGAGGAGGCCTCGAGGGTGGCTTGTCTGCGAATTCTATAAAGTGGCCTTTTTCAACCAACTGAAGAACCCACCTGTCGGTGGTTATGGACAGACGTCCTGGCAGGTAATTCGCGTGACGACCCCCGACCTTGATATCCCGTTGATCCTGAGGGGCGGGGGCCGGGACAGAGTCAGGCTGTGGCAGCGGAGGGGCCCATGGGCTGAGCCAGTTTAGCTGGACGTTGACCTCGGCCTGCGGGCTGTCTTCCCTGGGCTCTGCGGGAACCAGAGCCCCTCTGCTGTGGACCGGTGCGGGACTGTTGTCTCTGTGTCCATCCACGAAAACGGCTTTGGTTCCTATGAAAGGAACTAAGCCTCGGTCGGTACATTGCCTGGACCGACCTCACTGCCTTCCCGGCCTCTTGGAGCTTGGTGAGAACCTTCCTCAGAGGGTGCACCAAAGAGAACTTCTCCTTCAAAAGAGGCGTCCATGATGTTCTTCTGGACGTCCGGGGTAAATCCGGAGACACGGAGCCATGAGTGTCTCTGGAGGCATATGCCTGAAGCTGCCGCTCTGGCTGAGGAGTCCGCGGAATCATACGCGGCTCACAGCACCTGAGTTCCCACGTCCGAACCCGTACGGAGGAGCTGCAACATCTCCTCCTTCTGCTCACCTTCTGGCAATTTCTCTGCCAGATCCAGTCCCTGTTCCCACAAGGCATTTTGGAACTGTACCATGTGGGTCAAGTAGTTCAGGGACCTGATGGCGCAAGTAGCGGAAGCATACGTGCACCTGCTCATAGCGTCCAGCTGTTTGGACTCCGGGTCCGGTGGCAGGGTGCTCAAATGTTGTGGTCTCTGGGACCAGTCATGAGAGGCTGTTATGACCAGAGAGTCAGCCAGAAGATGTTGAACTAAGTACTGGTCCTCCTTAGGAGCCTTGTACAGGCCATCAGCTTTCTTTGGCATCGCCGGGAGTGAGTGTGGATGCTTCCACGCTGCCTTGGTGATGTCCACAAAAGTGTCCACCAAGGGTGGTACCACCACAGGCTTAGGATCCTTCTGCCGAAGATACCTAGCAAGGCATAGTCTCTCGGGCTCTAATTCTTCCGCATCCCAGCCCATGTTCTCTTGGATATGTCTCATGATCTCTGAGAATGATCGATCATCCGGAGGAGATCTAGGAAGCTCACATGGGTCCAGAGAGGGGATGTGAAGAGGAGAGGGAGATCTGGATCCTGTCGAGAACTCCGATCCCATAACCTCCGTCGAAGGAACAACGGCATCTTCTGGGTCTCTTAGGACTGGGTGACCCTGAAGAAGATCTAGACGGAGGTCTCCTTTTATCAGTTCTCCCCCTTGAAGGGTCCATAGGCTCCTGGGGGAGAGGTACTCGGCCTGCTGCCCTGGACGGAGAAGGGGGCGCAGGAGCCAGAAGGGTCGCAGGTGGCGGAGGAGGAGGAGGAGGAGGAGGAGGAAGGGAGGCGGTGTGGGAACCATATCCCTTTTAATGGTATCCCACCAGTGAGTAAAGAGCTCCTTAACCTCAGAAAAGGAAAGGCCCAACGACGGACCGGGCGCCGGTGGCCAGTCATTGGGTTCTGGCGTCGGCTCCTCAGGGGCCTCAGGTTGTGGGGAGGGTTCCCTGGGAGGTGTGACAGGACCGGGTTCACCCGTCTGGTCCTTGGGCTGCGTCAGCTCCTCCTCTGTGATAGTCTCCTGATCGACGTCAGTAGGAGGCGTCAGGGTCCTCTTCTCTATACGTACAGGTATGGATGTCGGCCCTCCTGCTGATGACCAAGAGGGAAAAGGCCTGACCGGCGATGGGCATCTGGCGGTCGATGGCTCCTGGGACCTGTGATGAGTGGCCGATGTCGGACGGGCCGACGTCAGGTCCGATGGCTTCATAAGAGAGGTAAGCTCCTTGGTCTTTCGCTGGGGAGGAGGAGGCAAGGAGACAGACCTGACGTCGGGTTCGGAATGGCGGGAACTCGACTTGTGATAATGATGACAGTCCCCAGACCTGACCAGGGCTTTGGAGGAAGATGACGAAGAGGGCCTGGAGGTCTTGGCCTGTGAAGAGGAAGAGGAGCCTGAAGGTTTCTTCACCGCAGTGGGGGGAGGCTGAGAGCGGGCCCGGGAGGGTGAACAGTTGGACCGGGAGCCGGAACTACGGGAGTCAGAGGCCCTAGATGGGGACTTGGAAGGAACCCTCTCCCTATGCGTCTCAGAGCATTTCCGGGCCTTTGCTGCTGAATCCCCCTTGGAGGTGTCCATGGCCTAATCTTCTCCTCGAGCAGGAACGCCTGCAGAGCCTTCTGGTGACGGATCCGGGTCCGGCTGTTGAACCCCTGGCAGAAATTGTAGGACCTGGTGTCGTGGTCTGGGCCTAGGCACCGGACGCAGGCCGAATGCGGATCCTTGAACGGGATTTGCTTCCCACAGGCGCATTTCGAGGGATGGCCTTCAACAGAGGAGTGGCACTGTATGTGAAAAATGACATAAGGGCCACAGAGATCCAGGAGGAACAAAATTGGGGAGAGATACTGTGGGTTAAGCTAGAAAGGAAAATGGGGCCAGCCATCCGCACAGGTGTGGTCTATAGACCACCAGCCCAGGAGGAAGAAACAGATAGGGAGCTGATGCTAGCCATCCAAAGGATGGCAGACAAGGTGAGGTAGTACTGGTTGGAGACTTCAATATTCCAGACGTGGACTGGAGCATCCCAGCAGCAGCATCAACTAGAACAGATTTATCCTGGACTCCTTCAGGGTGCCTTCCTCAAGCAACTGGTCATGGAACCAACTCGGCAGAAGGCAATACTGGACCTTCTGCTCACAAACAGGGACAGTGTGATGGGGTAACAGTGGGGAGCACCTGGGTAACAGTGACCACCAGTCATTTGTGGTTTGAAATCACAGAAAGAGCAGAACCAAACCACACAAAACACGTATCCTGGATTTTAGGGGCAGACTTTGGGAAAATGGGAAATACTTGAAAGAGGCATTAAGGGAATGGGACAGGAATCAGGGGTTGAGGAACAGTGGGCAGTATTTAAAATGGGATTACATGAACAACAGAATTATGCATTAAGCAAGTTAGCAAGAGGAAAAGGAAGAGAGACCATTATGGTTTCCAAAGAGGTAGCAAAGAAAGTGAAAGCCAAAAGACAGCATTCAGGCAATACAAAAGACACAGGCAGAAGGGGATAGGGAGAAGTCCAGGAGAAACAAAGGGAGGCAGGGAAGTCAGTAAGGAAGCCAAAGCTCAGACAGAAGAACACATTGCAAAATCAGTGGGTAGAGGGACAAAACCTTTTACAGGTACATAAGTGAAAAAGAAAGACAAAGGGAGGATAGTGAGACTGAAGGGGAGGATGGGAGCACGTGGAGGATGACACAGTAAAGCTGACATATTGAACAGGTATTTCTGCTCAGTCTTTACTGAGTAAGAGGGGTAATGGGTCTGAATGGAGTACAGGGGTGAGAATGGTGCAGAAATGGACACAAGTCCTTTACGAAAAAGGGTCCTGAAGGAACTGGAAGTAATAAGAGCTGATAAAGCAATGGGGCCAGATGGGGTGCACCCAGGGTCCTAAAGAACTAAGAGAGGTGGTGGCTGAACCTCTGGCTATCCTGTTTAGCCAATCACTGGAAACAGGGGAGTACCCAAAGACTGGAGGACAGCAGATGTAGTCCCCTTATACAAATGCAGGAACAAGAGAAGCAGGGAACTACAGACCAGTCAGCCTCACCTCGGTAGTGGGAAAAGATCATGGAAGCACTTCTGAAGGAGAGATTGGTGGAACATCTGGTTTGTCAATGGACTACAGGACCCAAGGCAGCATGGTTTCACCAGGGGAGGTCATGTCAGACCAATCTCATTGAATTTTTGACTGGGTGACTAGGAGGTGGATCAGGGAGGGCAGTGGACATGGCCTATCTGGACTTCAGCAAGGCCTTTGACACTGTGCCACATGAAGACTATTACACAAACTGGGGAATATGGGTGTGGGCAGGACAGTAGTGTGGTGGGTAGGTAACTGGCTGGGTGGCAGGACACAGAGGGTGGTGGTAAATGGCTGTCACTCCACAGAGGGAAGAGTGACCAGTGGGGTACCACAGGGATCAGTGCTGGGACGGTCCTATTCAACATCTTCATCAGTGACATTGCGCAGGATCTAGAAGGCAGAATTTCACTGTTAGCTGATGACACAAAGCTCTGTAACAGAGTAGACACACCAGAGGGTGTAGACAGAATGAGAAGGACCTGCAGAAACTTGAAGAATGGTCAAGGGTTTGGCAGTTGAAATTCAATGCAAAGAAGTGCAAGATAATGCATATGGGGCACAAAAACCCTGGCACAATATATCAGTTGGGGGTGAGGATGTAGCATGCACCAAGCAGGAAAGGGATCTTGGGGTTGTCATCTCTGATGACCTCAAGGTAGGGAAACAATGTGACAAGGCATCAGGTAAAGCAAATAGGATGCTGGGATGTATAGGCAGGGGCATCACCAGCAGGAAAAGGGAGGTCATAATTCCGCTATACATGACACTAGTGAGGCCCCACCTGGAGTACAGTGTACAGTTCTGGAGACCATACCTACGTAAGGACATAGACAGGGTAGAGAAGGTTCAGAGGAGGGCAACAAAGGTGGTGCATGGATTGCATCACAAGTCCTATGAAGACAGGTTGAAGGAACTGAACATGTACTCCCTGGAGGAGAGGAGGAGAGGGATATGATAGAAACATACAAGTATCTTACAGGAGGAACAGGGTGCAGGAATGCACTATTTTAAGCAAAAAGATGTTCCAGGACTAGAGGGCATGGGATGAAGTTGGAGGGAGGACGATTCAGAGGAAACATGAGAAAGAATTTCTTCACAGAATGGGTGGTGGACAAGTGGAACACCCTGCCAGAGGAAGTGGTGGGGCTGAAACAATCACAGGATTTAAGAATGCATGGGATAGACATAAAGGAATTCTAGAGGTCAGGGGTATGGGGAAACAGACTTCTAGGAAAACAAACTGAACTTACAAGCTCAAATGGGCAGACTGGGTGGGCCATAGGCCCTTATCTGCCGACACTGTCTATGTATCTATGTATCAGACAGCAACTGAGCTGAAGAAATGAATGTTTTCCCGAAGGAAGAACTTAACCGTGCGTCACGCGCTAGAAACGATCCGAAGGGTCGAGACATGCAAGTCGATGGCGGGAAAGAACTGGAGAATCTGGCGGGACCGCCCCCTTATGTACTACGCCTGACGTCGGAGGTGGGAACGATGTCGGGGGCTGTCTGGCTGAAGATAGCTAGCTAGAAGAATTCGGTGGGGTCCTGCCGCCTGCCGGCTTCAGTCCTAATGGTGTTACCTGCTGCAAGAGCTGTATCTTGAAGTAAGATCTGCGTACGTATCCATGTGGTTTAAAGTTGAGCTGTTATACTGAAGCTCTGTAGAATACAAGCACTCTAAGGGAGACCAGTAGCTTGATTACCCTTGGAATTGCTGAACGAAAGTCTTCAACGTTTGCCATCTTGTCCATTACCAAGCAACTTATTTTCTTGTTATTAGCTACGAAACTGTATACGCCGGGGCACAGTAAAGAGGGCACCATAATGTGGGAGCCCACAACAATGCTTAATCAATGTGATTATTCAGGAGTTTGGAGTGCCACAACAGTGCTCGACCAATGTGGCCATTCAGGAGTTTGGGGTGCCACAACAGTGCTCGACCAATGTGGCTGATCAGGAGTTTGGGGTGCCACAACACTGCTCGACCAATATGGCCGTTCAGGAGTTTGGGGCACGTTATACTGTGCCCATCACTTCCCGATACAGGCGGGGGGATGGGCGTGATTACTGTATATAAATAGTGGGGAGGGTGGACACCATGTGTGTTCTGGCGGGGACAACCAATCGCATGCCACTCACCTTTGTGTCTCCCCCTTTTGCCTGCACCCTTTTTTACAGAGCGCAGGTTGTTGGCACACTGACGTGGGAGAAACCTACGAAACTCATTTGGCTGTATCACTCCTGCACTGGGGGGACATGATGTGTTATCGAGTTCTTTAATAACAGGAATTTAAACCCTAAGACAGCTGAAGAGACCCATAATCTTTGAGGCTTGCTAAAGTCTCCAGATGTAGGAAAGATGCCAGGATGAAATATTGGGGGCCAAAGGGTCATAACTCATGTCTGTCTAGCACTTTCTCACATTTTTTTTTTCTGTTTGAAATCTCTGTTTATCTCCCCCTACACCCCTTAAGCTCCAGTTCTTCGGGAGCACCAGTGGAGTCTGCCCCCCCAAATCCACCTTATCCGGTTCATCCCATTCCCCCCAAGGAGCCGCAGTTTACCCCCGGGTGGGGACAAGGTGGGGCTCATACACCCCAAACACTTCTTTGTTTCACCGGGTTCAGGCAGCCAGGCAAGTGGAATGACATTAGGGTCTAGCTTCGGCACTCTGTCTCCTCGGAGCTGGAAGGCATTTTCTCCCTTTTCTCTTGTGGATGTCCCGTGTGCCCTGACAATAAGGTGCACAGCGCCAATGTTCATGATGTCCTCCCCATTGTGTCTGCCTCAGTGCTTGCTATGCCTGAAACCTCCACCTGGGGCCAGTCAAGCACTGAGACAGTATCCCCCCTCCCTCCCTGGAGAAGACGAGCTGTCCCTGGGATGCTCAAGTCTCCTCCCCCGGCCAGCCCTCCAGCTACTCGGGCTCGTTCCCGAACCCGGGTCGCTGGCATCACAAGCAGAAATCCAACTGCTGCGCTGACAGGATGGCTTCTTTGTCACATGCTCAATTAAATATCAGACCATACCTGTAAGCTTTGGGGGGGGTAGTTCCACAGCATCTGTGCCAACGTAGCATGAGGAGCATGCCATCCCCAACAATCTGTTTGTTTGCCCTAGAGGTTTTTATCCTCCAGTGGCAGACTAGATGGCTCGTCAGCCTTGTCCCCAAGCAAGCCAACCATGTCATGTCTCTCACTGATCGAGACTTTGTTTGCTTCATGTGTTTTCCCCTGCGGTGTGGTCAGAGTAGGGAGTGCCGTTCCATCGCCACAGCAGTGCATCCAGATGTCCCGCAAAACTGGAGCGGCAGAGTGGGTCACAGAGACACGGGCAAGGCTCCACAAAACGTGATCTCCATTTTTCCATGCTTTCTTTGTCTTCTCCCCATGCTACAGTGCAAGGATCCGCATGTGGAGGCACGCACATCTGCACTGCCGCGGCCCCTACCTTCGAGTTGCTTGAGCCTGTCCTGCCTCCGGTCCTCCTCCCAGTTGCAGTCATGGGCCGCAACAGTTGATCAAACCTCTCTGCAGGAGAGGGAAGCAGTCCCTGGGAGGCTCCTTCATCTCCAACCCCTACCGACCATCGGCGACCTGTGCCCATTCCCGAAACACAGTCACCGGTGTGACAGGAGGTAAGGTACTCAGCACCTTAGCCCGCCACACCACTGGCCCAGTCAACAATCACTATTTTTGACTATGGATGGGGAAACACAAAGGTTCTGAGGTTCTAAAAGGTTCTGATCATTATCCAAGCCCTATGAGAAGTTTCAGAACCTTTTAGTGTAAAGCTCAAAAACTGTTTCAACCATCTCTGTCCATCCTTCAGCTATTGTCAGTGAAGGGACAGGACTCTAAAAACAACTTGGGGTGGTAACTGCACCACCTCCAGCCATAGTTTGGGTCTTTCTACCAGCACCACCAGCCTTCTTACTGGGGGAGTATATTGAACCCCAAAATGAATGTTATAAAATTATCAGAACTTTATCGGAACCAGAAAAAAACATTCTGATGAGGTTCTGTTACAGAAAATGACATGGGTTCTGGGTGGTTCTGAATTTATCAGGACCAGTTCTCTCATCACTATTTTTGACATAAGCAATGTCCTTTAGTTTCTTATGCACCATGTAGAAATGATGGAGAATTGTCTATCGGATTTACTCTCCCCAGACTTCTTTGCTGTAGTGGTGTGCATTATTCCAAGCATCGACCAGGTTATGAGGGAGGCGCTGGCTGCTCGTACACATTTTATAATATCTGCTACTTGGTAACCCCCACACACACACTTAAAGGCACACCAAACTGGGATGGGATAACCTAATTTTACTGGGTGCTTATAAAAGTATAAAAAAAGGGGACAGAGTGAGTCTGTCTGAGAGATAAAATGTCATAATATTAATCTTAGGGTGTGGAGAGAGAAATCCATTTCCAGAATGTCAAGAAGTGGAGTAGAACAGAAAATAGAAAGCAGGAAAACAAGAGAGAATGAGAGAAAGAGGGTGGGAGGGATAGAGAGAGAGAGAGAGAGGGAATGAAGCAGAGAGGGAGAGAGAGAAAGAGAAGAAAGGACAGACTGGGGAGAGAGACAAAGAGGGAAGGGTGAGAGAAAGTAGAGGTAGAGAGGGAGAGAAATGGATAGAGAGAGAGAGAGCAATGAAGGCACTGGATATTTGGAGGGGCTTGGGACTGAAACAGAGATAAGGTGAGATATTTTTCCTCACTCCAGTGCCTCCTGCAAGCCCAGTCTTGATGGTAACTGCAGTTCCCACGTGCCTTTTGGCACAGGATGCCCCACCTAGAAGCACTGAAAACAAACATAATGCTAGAATGCCTGATATGTACACACACACACACACACACGTCTAAGCGATAATACACAAAAGGGTGTGGCTTTGGTATGTTGTGGGGCATGAGGTGAAGCCAAAAACCTCTAGCTACCCAAGAAGTGATGATATTCCGTGATGTACCACATAATTCAGGATATCATCAGGATTATAACACGGCCCTAAAGTATTGAGATAGGACTAATCTTGGTATTTAGTGCTGAGTCGTGATGATATTCTGAGATGTCATAATAGGGCAAAGAACGCTTCAGCCAATTAGCTTTCAGGATTTCTTCTATCCAGTCTATAACTGTTTTTATAAAACAATGGGCGAGGGAGAAAATGAAGGGAAAACCTCCGACCACGCAGAATGCTGTTTGCCTCTCGCCACAGGCCACACACTGCTGACTGGGACCCCCCCTCCAGAACAGAGACTTCACCTCTGCTGCAGGTGTTGGGCCAGCCTCCGGTAGTTCTGCCCCCGAGGGGTCACCCAGGTGGGGAACATGGAGTGGAAGTAAGTGCCGGAGATGGCAGGTGAGGGGGCTGGGTGGTGTGGCAGGACCGATGGGAGATGGTCAAAGCAGGGGGCATAAAGCATACTAAATTAACAAAAAAAGATGAAGTGATGGTAACCCAATCCATCATCATAGGCCCTGGGCTATGCCTCATGCCTGATAATCCACTAGGGCTAGATTAACTGACGGTCACCCAACACCTGGTCATGGGCACTCAGCTGTGCCTCATGCCTCATGATCCCTAGGGTTAGATTAAATGATGGTTACCTAACCCCTGCTCATAGGTCCTTGGCTACACTTCATGCCTGATGATCCCTAAGGTAAGCATAACTGACAGTAAGCCAACCCTTGGTCCTAGGCCCTCAGCTACACCTCATACCTGATGATCCCTTAGTAACTGACAGTAAACCAACCGCTGATCATGTCTTATGGCTTAAATAGGCCTTTCCACTGATTTTGTGAAGTCTGGCGTTACTCTTCGAAGCTCCTCTCTACTCCATTGAAGCAGAGGTTGGGATTGACAAGTGGTATAATTTCATTCACACAATGTTGGTGAGAGTCAAATCTTGCAGCTCAATTAGTTATTTTAGCCACTGATGAATTCTAAACGAAAATAAAGCATTTATCTCAATGTTGGGAGGATCATCAGCATTTATCTTCACTTTGGGTTGGTCACAAAGGGAGTCTAAACCAATGGGAGAGCAGCTTGCACAGTGCCTGATGACATCACAGTCGTCTTTGCTGCCTGCAGAACAGAGCGGTGAAATCAAACAGAAAGAGTTACATTTTCATTGCAAGAACAAATTTAAAAGCTTTACAATTTTAAATACATTGTAGGGCTGACTCTGTGTTGCTGAGTGGTGAGACGCCCACTTGGCATGCTGGAAACCCAGGTTCACGCCCCGCAGCCGCGATGACTGGAGCAGAGACTGGCAGGGAGGGTGAAGAGCGTCAGCATGAATGTTCTCCTCCCCAGGAGGAGAATGACTCATGCCACACCTTGAGTGGGTGCTGGTGGTAGACGGCAGACGCGCACTTGATAGTGTGGGTGACCGCACACTGACTGCATGGGTCTCTCTAGGATGCCACGTGTGCAACCATGATGTGGCGAGGAGGCGAAGAGAAGGGCATAAAATGGGGAAAAAGGTCAATCTCTGGTGCGTCAGATGATAATCCGCAGTGTGTCCCCCCCATGCCACATGACTACCTAAGCGCCAACACTGACCCCCACATCTGCAATGTCTGAGGTGCTTCCTCCTAGGGGAGAGATCAGGGAGACCACCCCCCAGCAGGGATAAACTGCAACCAAGGGAATGTTGGAGAAATCCTGGCACCTGATGGTAAAGGCCGGTAGTGAGGGTTGAATCTGGTGGTCAGGGGGAGAACGGGCGGGACCCAAAGGAGAGGGGCACTAGGGGTCACAGGAAAGAGCAAAAAGAAAAGAAAATACATTGTATAAGTTGGACTCGCAATGGTCTGGCTTATAATAGGACATTCATCATCACTTGTTGGAGGGCAGGACTTCCATAACTCACTTGTGGCTCTGCCACTGCTGAGTTACGGTCCTGCCCTCTCACTCATGAAGATACATGGCATATTCTGAGTCAGGCCGGAGCGTATCGCCTACATATAAAAAACAGAAAAATGCATGAGGTGTATATGCATTATGATGCATGTATGAACAATTTGCGGACCATAAATAGCATTCATCCAACCAATTTGATATTCAGAATACATTTTCCTTCACATGTCATACATGCATTGTACAGTTTCCTGCCAGTTCATGTATTTTAACTGTGCCACAACGATGCCTCTTGTGGAACATTTAAAATACATTTTGGGCCATATGAGAATCATACTGTGTATTATTTTTCGGTATGAGGTTTGTCAAGTTTCTCTCTGGGGACATAGCTGTCCTAAAAATAGAATTGCTCCCCCACAAGAAACCCACAGAACGGCAGACATGGTGCACACAGATACCAGCTCACAGGCTGTGATTCACCGTTAAGTAAGACTGGGATCTTTTCTGTAAGTGGAAGGATGGGTTGCTCAACAGCAAGAAAAACAAAACAGTTGCTACTCGAAACTAACGGTGCCTCTATTTTGAGGTGATCTAAGTGATTCTCATACTGGTGGGTGAGTGCATGTGTCAACATGCCACCCCCACACACTCCGACATGCAAAGAAACTGTTTACTAAAGGAAACCCCCACTGACATGGATTGTGGAGCAACACGCGGATAAATGACACAATGGAACGTTCAGGGGAATACAAGAGGGGATCATACAGTGATGAGGCCTCGGATTAACGGAGTTATGTGATGTTCTGATTCGGAGCAGCGCTAAAACCTACAGATTGGGTCATTTCGTATTACTTCTCTCCCCTCAGTGTTTGCCCCTGCCCCCATCCTTACTCTGAGGTTTGGGGATGCTAAGGCAGCACTATTGCTGTGATCTCGAATGTGGGCTAGCAGTTGCCACCATGGCCAGTTCAAATGATGCTCCTTGATGTGCTGGCAGAGGGTGCACAATAGTGTGTAGCTCATGCCCTCCTGCCTCAAGAACCAAGCACTTAGCCTCTGTGGCACCCTCAAACACCAACCCCAGATAGTAGCAAGTCTGCAGTCGCACCACTGTGCTAGCGTTATGAGGCTATTTCAGTGTAAGATGTAATGGAGCTTTTGTGTATCTCTATTGCAATTTTTCAGGTCCTGAGGCATGACCCGTGTACAGCATGGTGGCTTGTTTTCCTGGATTCCTCCCCCACATCACAGTGTGGGGAAGCCTGCACTGTACTTGCAGACACAGTACCTGGCCCTGTGGATAAACAGAGGGCTTCAGTCTCCAGTGCTATCAGCCCCTCACCTTTCACCAGCACTAAATACATCACAGTGTGGGGAAGCCTGCACTGTATCTGCCCCTGTGGATACACAGAGGGCTTCTGTCTCCAGTGCTGTCAGTCCCTCACCTTTCACCAGCACTAAATACATCACAGTGTGGGGAAGCCTGCACTGTATCTGCCCCACACTGTACCTGGCCCTGTGGATAAACAAAGGGCTTCAGTCGCCAGTGCTGTCAATCCCTCACCTTTCACCAGCACTAAATACATTACAGTGTGGGGAAGCCTGCACTATACCTGTCCCACACTGTACCTGTCCCTGTGGATAAACAGAGGGCTTCGGTCTCCAGTGCTGTCAGTTCCTCACCTTTAACCAGCACTAAGTATATCACAGTGTGGGGAAGCCTGCACGGTACCTGCCCTACACTGTACCTGTCCCTGTGGATAAACAGAGAGCTTCAGTGTCCAGTGCTTTCAGTCCCTCACCTTTCACCAGCGCTAAATACATCACAGTGTGGAGAAGCCTGCACTGTACCTGCCCCTCACTGTACCTGTCTCTGTTGATAAACAGATGGTTTCAGTCTCCAGTGCTGTCAGTCATAGACTTTGATGGCAGATAAGGACCGCTTGGCCCATCTAGTCTGCCCATTTGCCTACCTACAGGATAGGCCGCAGATCCTAGTTAACCAACAGCCTATTTCTTCCTACCCCCACAAGAATTGCCTTATGTCTGTCCCATGCATTCTTGAATTCTCTCACAGTTTTAGACCCCACAACCTCCTCAGGAAGGCTGTTCCATGCATCCACTACCCTCTCTGTGAAATAATACTTCCTCACATTGCCCCTGAACTGCCCTCCTTCTATCTTTAAATTGTGTCCCTTGTTCTTACAAGTCTCTTTTTCTGAAAGATGCTACCCTCTTGGACTTTGTTGATTCCATTGAGGTGCCAAAAGTTTCTATCATGTCCCCCTTCTTTCCTCAAGGGTATATATTAAGCTCCTTTAGTCTCTCCTCATATGGCTTCTCTTGCAGACCCTGCACCATTTTAGTTGCCCTCCTCTGGAGTACCTCTATCCTGTCTATGTCCTTGCGGAGATGGGGTCTCCAGAACTGGACACAGTACTCCAGATGGGGTCTCACCAACTGTCTGTACAGAGGGACAACAACTTCCTGTTTTCTGCTGCTGATGCCTCTCCCTATACATCCCAGTATACCCCCAGCCCTCCCTACTGCCTTCTCACATTGCTTGCTAACCTTCAGGTCATCTGATATGATTACCCCCAGGTCCCTTTCCTTTTTTGTTGTTGTTACTACCTCCCACCCATTGTGTATTCTTCCCCAGGGTTCTTGTTTCCCAGGTGCATTATTTTGCACTTCTTTGCATTGAATCCTAGCTGCCATACTTCTGACCATTCCTCCAACCTTGCCAAGTCCCTTTTCATCCTTTCCATGCCTCCTTGTGTATCAACCCTGTTGCAGATCTTTGTGTCATCTACAAAAGGCATACTTTTCCTTCCAGTCCCTCTGCAATGTCACTGATGAAGACATTAAAGGACTGGACCCAATCTGAACCCTCACGGTGCCCACTAGTAACCCCTCTTTCTTCAGGTGGATTCCATCCTACAATTACCTTCTGTGTCTGTTGTGCAGCCAATGTTTTACCCAGGCCTACCACCCTGGGACCCTCCCAGGCTGGTTAATTTGACCATTAATCTTTGTGTGGGACTGTGTCCAAATGCCTTGCTAAAGTCTAGGTAGGCCATGTCACAGCCCCTCCCAGTCTACTACTTTGGTCACCCAGTCAAAGAAATCTATTAGATTCGTCTGACATGACCTTCCCGCTGAACCCATGCTGTCTTGGGTCCTGTGCTCCACTGGCCTCTAGGTACTCAACTATTTTTCCTTCAGAGTGACTCATCACTTTCCCTACCACAGAGGTCAGACTGACAGGTCTGAGTTTCCTGCCTCTGTCTTGGTCCCACTTTTGTGAAGGGAATCACATCCGCCTTCCTCCAGTCCTCGGGTACCACACCATCCTCCCATGATTTATTAAAAGAGTAGCCAGTGGTTTTACTAGTTCCTCCTTAATTATTTTAGAATTCTGTGTGAATTCCATCAGGACCCATTGCTTTGTCCACCTTCAGTTTTAGGAGTTCTTGCAGAACCCTTTCTTCTGTGAAAGGACTGGGATCAACCCCTATCAAGAGTGCTTCTGTTAATTGGATAAGGCACTTCCCCTCCTCTTTGTGAATACTGAGCAGAAATATTCTTCAGTATCCCTGCTTTTCACTATCCCCTCTGCTCACCCACCGTTCATTCTATTCAGCCTCACTATCCCTCCCTTTGTCTTTCTACAGCCGCTGATGTACCTATAAAAGGTTTATCCCCTTCTTAACTGAGTTGGCTATCTTTCATCAGTTTGAGCCTTTGCTATTCTGACTTCCCTCCTGCTTCCTTCTGCCTTAACTGGTACAGCTCTCTGTCCTGCTCCTTCTGTGTTTCCTTATACTTCCGAATGCTATCTTTTCTTCCTAACTTTCACAGCCACCTCTTTTGAGAATCATAGTGGCTTTTCTTTCATTTTGATTTGTTTATTTGCTTCATACAAAGGCTTGTTGCCTCTGTGATGGCAGTTTGATGATTCCCATTGTTGCTCCACACTCCTTCTAGCCTGTTTGCTAGTGCTTTTCTGAGGCACTCTCCCATCTTGCCAAAGTCAGCCCTCCTAAAGGTCCAGTACCCTCACTTTTGTGATGGCTGACTCTGTAGCCGAGTTACGTGAACCACACTGTTTGATGGTCACTTGTCCCCAGATGGCAACCCACTTCTAGATCTGAGATCCTCTCACTGCCCCGTTTGAGAGTATGAGGTCTAAGATTGCTCCCTCACGAGTGGGTTCGAAACTAACTGTCTAATGCCTGCCACCTGTGGGGCATGAAGAATGAGCCCTGCTCTTGGATGTGGCTGCAGCAGATGTGCTCCAGTTAACATCTGGCATAGTCAGGTCTCCCATCAACAGTATCTCCTCTTTCTCTGCCATCCTAAGATATGCCTTCTATCATATCCTTGTCCATTCCCTCCCCCTGACATGGGGGTCTGTACACAACCCCTGTGCGGATTGTGGTGTCCTTTCCAGTCTCCAAGGTGACCCACAGTACCGCCTCTCCTCCCTGTTTACTCTTTTGTTCAGTTGCTTTTATCCCTTCCTTTACATAGAGAGCTACTCCTCCCCCTCTTCTCCCCTGCCTGTCTCTCCTGTAGGTTGTGTACCCTGGTATGTTAAATCCCAGTTATGGTTCTCTGTGTACCATGTTTCTGTGACTGCTACAATATCCAGGCATCTCTCTTCCATCAAGGCCATCAGCTCAGGGAGCTTGTTGCCCAGACTATGGGCATTGGTACTCATTACCCTCCATTTCCTGATGGCCTTACTCCCTTTTGCCCCATCCCTGTCCTTCTTGCCTTTGTCACTTTCTCCATTTACCCCTGCCCTTCTCCCTATCGACACCTCTATGTTGGTGTTTGGCGCACTTACTACCGTGATTGTTTGGGGGGGGCTAGGATTCCCCTGCTCCTTTCCAGTGCCTCCCCCCTTGGCTAGTTTAAAAGCTTGCCAATGAAGTATTTAAACCTCTCACCTAGGATCCTGGTTCCCCTCCCGGACAGATGCAGCCCATCATGCCAGTATAGGCTTGCATCACTCCAGGTGGACCCCCAGTCCCCAATGAAGCCAAATCCCTGAGCTCCACACCAGTTTTTCAACCACTGATTGAATTCCATGGTGTGGAACACCCTAGCCTCTCCTATGTCCCTCACCTTTCAGCAGCACTAAATACATCACAGTGTGGGGAAGCCTGCACTGTTCCTGTCCCTGTGGATAAACAGAGGGTTTCAGTCTCCAGTGCTGTCAGTTCCTCACCTTTAACCAGCACTAAATACATCACAGTGTGGGGAAGCCTGCACTGTACCTGCCCCACACTGTTCCTGTCCCTGTGGATAAACAGAGGGCTTCGGTCTCCAGTGATGTCAGTCCCTCACCTTTCACCAGCACTAAATACATCACAGTGTGGGGAAGCCTGCACTGTACCTGCCCCACACTGCACTTGTCCCTGTGGATAAACAAAGGGCTTCGGTCTCCAGTGCTGTCAGTTCCTCACCTTTAACCAGCACTAAATATATCACAGTGTGGGGAAGCCTGCACAGTACCTGCCCCACACTGTACCTGTCCCTGTGGATAAACAGAGGGCTTCAGTCTCCAGTGCTGTCAGTCCCTCACCTTTCACCAGCACTAAATACATCACAGTGTGGGGAAGCCTGCACTGTACCTGCCCCACACTGTACCTGTCTCTGTTGATAAACAGATGGTTTCAGTCTCCAGTGCTGTCAGTCCCTCACCTTTCACCAGCACTAACTACATCACAGTGTGGGGAAGCCTGCACTGTACCTGTCACTGTGGATAAACAGAGGGCTTCAGTCTCCAGTGCTGTCAGTTCTTCACCTTTCACCAGCACTAAATACTTCACAGTGTGGGGAAGCCTGCACTGTACCTGCCCCACACTGTACCTGTCCCTGTGGATAAACAGAGGGTTTCAGTCTCCAGTGCTGTCAGTCCTTCACCTTTCACCAGCACTAAATACATCACAGTTTGGGGAAGCCTGCACTGTACCTGCCACACTCTGTACCTGTCCCTGTGGATAAACAGAGGGCTTCAGTCTCCAGTGCTGTCAGTCTCTCACCTTTCACCAGCACTAAATACATCACAGTTTGGGGAAGCCTGCACTGTACCTGTCCCTCTCTGTACCTGTCCCTGTGGATAAACAGAGGGCTTCAGTCTCCAGTGCTGTCAGTCCCTCACCTTTCACCAGCACTAAATACATCACAGGGTGGGGAAGTCTGCACCGTACCTGTCCCTCACTGTACCTGTCCCTGTGGATAAACAGAGGGCTTCAGTCTCCAGTGCTGTCAGTCCCTCACCTTTCACCAGCACTAAATACATCACAGGGTGGGGAAGTCTGCACTGTATCTGTCCCACACTGTACCTGTCTGTGTATAAGGTTGTTGTCTCCAGTGCTGTCAGTCCCTCACCTTTCACGAACACTAAACACACAGCATGGAGCAAAGCTTGCTATAATCTCTGGATCCATCAAAAGACACCTCCCCTGCACCCAACTCATGTATCCCATGGATCTACTGTCTCGCCCTACTACACCCCCAAAATTTGTAATTAAAAAGTGGCAGACCTTTGAGCAACCTTAGTCACTTTCATTAAAACAAACAAACAACTAAAACTGTGAGAGCTCAAACTACACGAAAGTGTGACATCTGGTTCGCTACATATTGCATGAACACTCAGCACAGCTTTTCACAAACACACACACACACACACTCCTGAGAAAACATAGAGAATACCCCCAATCCCAGACTTGCTGCCACTTGCCAGACCAGTTTCTTGCTACAGTGCCCACCAGAGTCCATTAGAGTATGGAGTGGCCCCCCGGGCACCTCCCTCCTGAGACTTCATTCCAGGGGCAGACACACAGGAGGAGAGAGCAGCACCCTGATAAAAGGAAATTAACAAAACCCGACGTTCCTGAGGGAGTAATAAAAAAGGACAGGAAAACAGAAGAGATTATAGAAAATCACTTTTTTTATTGCTGGGAAATCAGAAACCCTACGAAGCCAGTGTTTACAGGTAAACAGAGTGCTTTCTTTTCATAAACGGGAAGGTTTAAAAAAAATTGTTTTCTTCAGGATGTCACTTTCTTGGAAAAAAGACAGAAATTGAAAATATGAATCAAATAATTAGATATTCTGTTCTGCGAAAAGAAAATGAAGATGTGTCCAATGACGGATTTGTTTGTTCATGAATTATGAAAGTGTAAAATCTACTTTAGTCAGGGAGGGATCAATAAATTGCTTTGATTGAAGTCAAAAAGTCTGTGGGTTCAAATTCTGAGGTCATTCTAGTGTTTTTGGAAGTCTAATTATAAGTCTAGGACCCAAATTCTGAAAAGCAATACTGTAAAAATAACCAGTTTTTAATATTCAGTACTTTAAAATTGGATTTCACCTCACTTTCCTTTTTTCACCACGTTTTGGGAATGATATATTTCCTCTCCTCTGGTTTTGAGTGTTTTTTTCACCAATTCTTGCAATCATACATATTTCCAAAATGGCATCTGTTAGAGTCCTTGCAGACTGTCACATTCCAATCGGCACTGAATTACCAAAAACAAAACTGGTTTGGATGGAAGTTCCCTTCGTAAATTCAGTGACATGTGGGGGACTGGAAATGCACCCCAGCAGAGTTCAGGGCCTGATCCAGTAGCTGATCGTGGTGTTCCAAACACTAACAGGATGGATTGGAATATACACAACTGTTTGAGCTGCTGCGTGGAAGCAGCACGAGAGGGTGTGTAATCAGATTTGGTAAGGGGTAGGGGCAAGGTAAGGGGAACATTAAAAATGCATTAATTCACACAGAGTGTGGTAACAACCTGCCTGGGTGAGATTGTGGATGCTAGCATTGTTCAGTCTTTGAAAGCTGGACTAACCAGGCTCTTGAGGGAGGATGGAACACAGCATGAGTAAAGGTGGCATTCTGGCTTATAAACTCAGAACAGGATTGAAGCTGGAATTTTTTTCAAGGGAGTAGGCTTTTTTTGTAAGGGGGTGTCACTTTCTCCCAGAAATGTAAAACCTTCCCTTTTGAGGTTTAGATTAAGGTAAAACAGCCTGAAAGTGTGTGCTCAAATCGAGTAACAGTAATTTACTCACCATTTTTAACTAAAAGGAGTAAAATCTTTTTTAAGTAGTATTTACCAAGGAGTTAAACTGGTAGTTGCTTAGTGGGTCTAATGTAATTCTCGGCTCTCTAGAGTACGTTGGATTATGTGCAAATTCTAATATTACAGGTTGTTACCCATACGTTATGAAATGGGTAGAAAGAATGCTGGCTCCTGACTGGCCAAGAGGTACTTTCAGCTGAGCCGTTATCCCAGCACAACAGCCTGGCTGAAAGTAAGATGTTTAAACAATACATCCAATTCACTGAAAATGACCCATTTCATAGTCGCAAGAAGGCACTCCAGGGGGAGGCTGTTATGAGCTAACAGCTCTTCTCAGGTGGTGGCAGCACTCGGCTTTGTCTCATGCTTCAACCCAGCCAAGGTGGGCCATTATCCCACCGTAACGCACTCCCTGTCATGTCTTATTGCTTAATTATTTCCCTCTACTGGTACTGCAAGAGGAGTGTCTAACAACATCCTTTGGAAGACAGCAGGTGATGCACGGTAACCAGTTGCTAGGTTTTCATGTATGTCATTTGTTTGAGTTGTTTCTTGCAAAAGTGAAGAAATAAAAAGTTTAAAAAAAATGACAGTCCCGAAGAATACTGCTTCCCATAATGCATCAGCAGTGTTAGAAAACATCTGATCTGCTAGATTTGGAGGATTTGTTTCGACCTCGAGTGCCGGTGCTCACGCATTTTGTATTGAAAAGAAGGTTGCCCTAACCGTGGCGAGTAAAACGGGCTGTTACTCACCTTATCTGGAGCACTGACATCTACAAAATGAAACTGCATCAGAGTGTACTTTCTTTGCTGTGGGATTTCAAAGCTTTTGACAGGGTTTTGAACAGAACGGCATAACAAAAATGTTCTTTGCAAATTTTAAGTGAAAGAACTTTTCTGGGCAGACCGGGTGGGCTAAGTGGCCCTTTTCTGCTGACAAATACTGTGTTTCTATGTTCACATTCCAAGACGGGTGTTGATTTCGGGTGGGGACTGGGGAGTGGACAGAAGCCGTCTGCCTTTGCTGCACGCTACAGTTGCAGTTAGGGATGGGAGAACTGGTTTGGATAAGTTCAGAACCTCTCCGAACATCTGCCATTTTCTGTAATAGAACCTTATCAGAACCTTTTTCTTCAAGTTCTGAAAAGGTTCTGTTCATTTGTAACAGACTGGGTTCGGGGCTTGCTGTTCTCCCACAGCAGGATTTCAGCCTACAGGAGGGCTGTGGGTGACGATACGACCCAGAAAGAAGGCTGGGGTGGGGGGACAGCATACCTCTCAACCTCTTCACATTAAAAATCAGAGCACTGGCCTTCAAAAATCATAGCAGATGGCCAGAATGTGGAGCACTTTCTTATTTTACAGAATATTATGTCCACACATAGTGGGCCCTGTAGCGTTAGTGATAAGAAATGTTTCTATTAACTTACTTTAATGATGTAATAGTGTGTGTATGTCCAGAAATAGCGCTAACATTAAGAACATCGGTAAACCTATGTGGAGCAAGGGTAAATCTGAGTGTGAAAATCATAGCGCTATGCGAAATTCATAGCAGTTGAGAGGTATGGGTGGGCAGACCCAGTGAGCCAGGTCTGTATTAAGCAGCCCTTAATCAGTGGTGCTACAGAAGGGGGTGCTAAAGAAACAGTTTATCTATTTCAGCTCTAAGATGTGTTTATGGTCCTATCCTTTCCTTTCACTAAAAAAAGGTTTTGAGTGGAAATTAGGTTCAAATCCCTTTTGTGATCTGGCCGCCTGAGCACTGGCAGTGAAGCCGCTTGTGATGTCAGTGACTCAGAGCTGGAGGGCCATCCAGGGGAAGGAGAATCGAGTGTCTCAGGGGACACGCACCTCTGCAGAGTTGGGACTCACAGGTCCGCTGGTCTACCACCGCCTGTCTGACCACAGGCGCCAGTGCAGCAGGAAAGCACTCAGAGGGGGATGTTGGAGCGCGCGCTTTTAGTCGGGAGTGTCAGGTGTGCTGGCACCTGATAATGCAGCACCTGTTCTGGGGTGGGATTAAGAGACAGAGTTGCGAGGGATTGCGCAGATGAAGCCAGCTGTCCTGCCGCCACACTCAGAGAGGGATGTTGGAGCGGCGCTGCTTTTAGTCGGAGGAGTCAGGTGCTGGCACCTGATAATGCAGCACGTTCTGGGGGGTGGGATTCAGAGACAAGAGTTGCGCAGGATTGGGCAGATGAAGCCGCTGTCTGCCCGCCACACTCAGAAGGGGATGTTGGAGCGAGCACTGCTTTTAGTCGGGAGTGTCAGGTGTGCTGGCACCTGATAATGCAGCGTTCTCGGGGGTGGGATTAAGAGACAAGAGTTGCGCAGGATTGGGCAGATGAAGCCGCTGTCTGCCCGCCACACTCCAGAAGGGATGTTGGAGCGAGCGCTGCTTTTAGTCGGGAGTGTCAGGTGTGCTGGCACCTGATAATGCAGCGCGTTCTGGGGGGTGGGATTAAGAGACAAGAGTTGCACAGGATTGGGCAGATGAAGCCGCTGTCTGCCCGCCACACTCAGAAGGGGATGTTGGAGTGAGCGCTGCTTTTAGTCGGGAGTGTCAGGTGTGCTGGCACCTGATAATGCAGTGCATTCTGGGGGGGGTGGGATTAAGAGACAAGAGTTGCGCAGGATTGGGCAGATGAAGCCGCTGTCTGCCCGCCACACTCAGCATCAGGCTCCCATTGCCGCCGTCCAGAGCGTAGCCCGAGCCTTCACCCCCACTGCAGGAGGCCAGACACACCGCGAGGAACAAATGCTGATGTCACTGAAGGTGTACCAGGCCCTGACAGTAAACTGGGGGGGGCAGCACAGCAGTGTGATGCAGGTGGGCCTCGGGGGGGCCTGGGCAGGTCGGTGGCGGCACCTCAATGAGTGGGAACGGGGCTTGGCAATAATGGTGGATGAAGGTCCCAGCCTAAGCTCAGTGGGATAAACTACGTAAACAATCCATTTTGTTGCGCTGTCAATCAAAAATAAACAAAAAGAATCTGTAAGTTCTGGTAAGGCTTGGATAACTATCAGAACTTTTCATTGCGCACCAGAACCTTTCAGAACCTCGGAACCTTTTGCAGGTCTCCTATCCCTAGTTGGAGTGGGTTATTAGGTCATGTGAACCTGGTATGCTGTCTTGGCCCACTCATACCTCTCAACTGTCCCTGATTTTCAGGGATGTCCCTGATTTTGCCTCAAAAATTTACTCTGTCCCTCCTAAAAATTGTGTTTCCGTGACCAAACAGTGGGGGATGTAAGTACAAAATAATGTCAAACATTAAAGCTGCAGACTTCTTGTTCCTTACAAAATACATTTTACACTAAGCCCCTTATTCTGCAACCTTCCTGAGTGGATAGCATCAATTTTGAAGATGTGTCCCTGATTTTGGATCTTTGTCCCTGATTTTTTAAGCCTTGTCCCTGATTTATGAGGCAGGAGGTTGAGAGGTATGGGCCCACTTTATAGGGACTCCAGTTGCATGTAACAGAAAAAAAAGCACTGTTGACATCAGCAGAATTCTGTTACACAACAATCACAAAAAAGTAATTCCATTTCACATTACTAAGGACGTTTGCATGAAATCAGGATCTATGTCCTTCAGAACTCATCTGTCCTGATTTTTTTCCTGTGACATCACAATCTGTTGCCATGGAACTGACTGTGATGTCACTGGCTCCGATCACGATGACATCAGCTGGGAAATGAGCAGGAGTTGAGGAACATGAAGGGGCAAGATCTGATTTTCATGCAAACGCACTTAGTAATAGTGAACAGAATGGTGTGAAAAATGTCACCTTTTTTTTTTTTTGCAATGTTGGCCGTTTGAGTTTTGAAGATACTAACTGTGATATCGAATGGGGGAAGGGATGCCCTGGACCCCCTCTTAGACAGCTCCTTACTGCCACAAGTACAAACTGCATACCTGCAACCAGCAATTCATATCCCATACATACTCATACTGATTTATCGTATGTTTTGCGTGTTCTTATCACTGCTGTCCTCCTCATGAAAATTAGATGCTGTCCCTACATTAGGCAATCCTGCTGTGGACATATTTTGAATAAATAGGACAGTTCCAATAAGCTGATTGGCTGAAGCCATGTGTGACCTGGGATGATATCACAGTACATCATCACGGTACAGAAATGATTAACGAGATCCGTCCATTTTTCACCACCCGCGAGCCAGTTGAGAACCACAGTAATACACTCCTGTGTGTTGTATCTGACAGGATATCATCACTTAAGTTCCCAGATACTTGAAGGCACTCAGCATTGTCTTGTGCTTCCCAAGGGGTGGTGGCATCCCATGATATATCACACCCTGTCATGTATTATTGCTTAAGCATTCTATGTAGATTGCTGTAGTTGTTATTCACTGCCAACTGGCGTTCACCCAGAATCTAGGCAAAGCATATCTGAAAGATGAAAACTGCACAAAGACTCCATTTCGTGTAGCAATCCAGTTTTAAATATAAGACATCCTTTCATTATCAAACTTAGTTCTTCTCTTGGGCCTGTTCCAACAAAACGGTTACCAAGAGCACCATCAATTTTCAGGTCAAAAGTGCAACCAGAACTGAATGGATTTGTGAAACGACGTTTGCTGGAATTGTGTATGAATTAAATCATTTGCAATTGGGGTAAACAAATGAATAAAAATATATATATTTAAAAATATTAGGTATGCAAACTTCAATTTTAAAAAGCCATCCCAGGTCTGCTCTATGTTTAATGCCAGCGTCAGGACGCAGAATACGCTAGGGCCGTGCATTAGGACTAGGTTGTGATATTTCAGGACGCATCTGGAAATCAGCTGTAACCAGCTCAGCATATCTTTTCTGGTGAAACTTTTTTTATTTTATTTATTTTTATTTGATTTTTGATGACCAAGTAAGAACACTGGACAACAGTGTGCCTATTTTCAGGCGCGACCTGGAAGAGCACAGTAAATTAGAACAAGAACAACTGACAAATTTACATTAACATTTTCGTCACAGCAGGCAACCGTACATGAACACACAGGATAGAGAAGGCAGTACATTACAAGTCAGAGAACGGTTCCTTATACAGGCTGCTCACATGATGCTAGCAATAGTGCAACAGCTATACAGAGAGGTTTAGAAACAGGCTTTACACTGAGTCATACAGAGAGAGCAACCTTGAGTATCGCGGTTTTACATTACATGTAGTAGGCGGACTTGTTTTTACCATGTCCGAACATAAATAAGTGCTATGCCTTGAGTTATCTCAATTGTGCTGTATAGACCACTCGTGGCAAAGTGCAGGTCAGTGGAGATCCAGCATTAGGGAGAGGGCTGTGGCATCAAAGATCAGGAGGGGGTGAGGTGTGGAAAAGAAGTAAGTAGAGGGGCGGGAGGGCAGGTTTGGGAGTTGGGAGGTCGGGGGGGTTGGAAGAATTTGCAGCTAGTGGATTGGAAGAGATGGGCTTTTAGGGCTGACTTGAAGGACAGGGTGGAGGAGGAGTTGTGTATTGTTTGAGGAAGAGAGTTCCAGAGTCTAGAAGCAAAAGAAGAAAAGGCCCACTCTCCCAATTTGGTAACACAACTGGGAGTGGCAAGTTGGGTGGGATTGTGAGATCTGAATCTGAGGAAGTAGACAGCATTGATGTTCGGAGAGAGTGGGATGGTTATAGCAGGAGACGGGGATTGTAATTGCTTATAGAGGAAGCATCCTAGTGTGAGGGATTGGAATGCCGGGGTGGGGGGGGATAGCCACCCTAGAGAGCTGTAATGTGTAGTGGTGAGTGAGACGAGGGGGAGAGAGGGCAAAGTGACAGATGATGTTATTTGGGATGTCCCACTTGTGCAAGGAACTAGTGGGGCCATTGGAGATGAGTCGGGATCCATACTGCAGGCAGGGAAGGAGTAGGCCCTGGGCAATGGTCTTCCAGGCAGGGGGTGCAAGTAGATGCTGGAGGTGGTAGGCCATCCCAGTACGAGAGTTGGAGGCTTTGCGTTGGTTTGTGATGCAGAGGTGGAAGTCAAGGCTAGGGTCTAGCGTGATGCCTAGGTATCTGAATTCCTGGACCGAGGACAGAGGGGAGCCATTAGTGCATATGATATCTAAGGGGAGAGGGCTGGAGGCACGATGGATCCGGGATCCAAATATCACTGCTTGTGATTTAGCGGCATTAAGAATGAGGTTGTTATCCACATGCCATTTTTGTATAACAGAAGTCTTTATTTAACTGCAAATTTATGTAACCCCTAGATGGCGCTGTCCCAGGGGCTACTACCCATGCCTGCATGGCTAGTTGCAGGTTAAAGAGCCTGGGTACTAAAATGGGTGCCTCCACTCGGCGCTCAGGATTGTTAGTGGTCAAGCTAACCTTTGCACAGCCCTCCGGGACACTGTAACCCCCCTTCCTTCTAGTGGCCTGAACTATACACAATAATCACTTTCACAATGACCTTTATTCACCATGCAATTACCCACTCTGTTTGCAGTTACCACCAGGGCTGGTTCCTCTAGCTCGACCCTGGGGACCCCCTATAAAGCAAGGTTATGCACAGCAATTAGCAACAGTACAGTACTCTTAGCACATACTGGAACCCCAGTCAGGTTAAATGCAAAAAAGAGTTAGATCTGATTTATTCAGGGGACTTGAACAAGGGAGGGGCGTAATCAGGTTGATTTGCTTAAAGGTTATATCAATCAGACAGTTATGCATGCACTTCAGAGTCCCTACGCAGTCACACACTCTAGGTACCTAGGCAGGAAGATGGTGGGCTAGCCAGGAACGTTGCCCCGGGGTAGGCCGGTGTCGCAGCTGGTTGGGGCCCTGTGATGGAAGAAAGCAACATGCACAACACACACTATTTGTAATCTGGAGCCAGAGGGCTCAGTTTGTGAAAGAAAAGACAGCAAAGCAATCAGGTGACTACATTTTAGATTTAGCTGTTGTTGCAGGGAGCTACCCTGATGTTTACTCATGATACACAACACAGGACATAGGCAGGATGAAATTGAGACTGCAGGTTGTTGAGCTGGAGTGCCAGGAGAAGCAGGGCCCACACGAATCACCAAGGCGTCATTCCTGTTCAAGGCATTGAGTAGGGGGCTGACCCCCAGGCAGGTCTCTCGTTGATGACTTTCTCTGTGTAGCGGGTATTCTGGCTGGGCCAGTGTGGTAAGGCCCAGGCCAAACAGAGATGAATATGGATTTCAGTCCATGGAGCTGGATGCAGCCTCCAGCAAGCAAAACGCAGTTCAGACACACAGTGGGGAACGAAATCGTGACCCACTATCTAAACACAGCACATTTACATGTAAGGAAAATTCCACTGTACCTGGCAACTGGCTCCCCGGTTCAATTACAGAGTCTCTGCACAATCTGGGAGTTCAGAGGTGGCTGGACATCCTGACAGGCCAATCGCATTCAGCAAATCTTTGGTCTTATTCAGGTAGGAGCCTGGTCACAATTCAGTGGCTTAACTCGCTCTCCAACTTCGGATTCAGTCCGATAAAGGCACAGGTTCCCTGTCAGGGACAGCAGGTGGGCACGCAGGCCAAACTCGGGCCTTTCCACAGTTCTCCCATGCAAATCCACACAGGATTGCTGCTCGACTGTCTCGAGCTGTGGCAAGCATGCAGGCCAAACTCGGGCCTTTCCACAGTTCTCCCATGCAAATCCACACAGGATTGCTGCTCGACTATCTCGAGCTGTTACTCCTTCACTTCCCAACTCAGATCTTCTTCTGCTCGTCGTGCTCATTAATCGAGGCACAACGAAATGACTTGGAGACTTGGTCCGAAATTAGAGCTTCTCTTACCCCTCCATGCGAGGGAGTTGAAGGCAGGCAGGCCAAACTCAGACTCCCCGCCAAGTCCCCATGCTACCCTGCGGGGCAGCAGTTCCTCGAGCTGGAACTGCTCACTCCTCCAGCTCCAACTCACTTCTCCTCATCTCTGCAGGCAGCTTGGGAATTTCCCCAGGATCCAAAAGGTTCGGTTGGCTGATTCTTCTGTCAGTTACAACAAGGGCTCCCCCTCCAGGTTCCATTTAGGTGCCAAAAGCCCAAAACTACCATTCCTACAGAATTTTGCTCCCACAAAGCCCCTGGGGACAGGCTCCATTTTAGAGTCCCCAAAGGTACTGATTGGCCCATTCTGGCAGTCCAGGACCAAGATGGTGGTGATTAACAGAACTGTCCATGCTGCAAAAAAGGCAGGTTAGACAAACTACAATATGTTTACCACTCTAATAGATATTCAGCAAACAGATGCATCTTCTAACAGATCTCCCTCTGCGCTAATAGTGATGGCAGAAGTGGAGCGATTATCTGGCAGCCCAGGCGGGACTCAAGCATGGAAGCACTCAGCCCCTCTCCCAGATTAATTATAACTGTGAGAATGCAGCTCTTAAACAGACAATACACAGAGGCTATACAGGCACTCTCTGACAATGAAGTTTAAACTGCTAAAATGCAGGACACCAGCCTGGCAGTGAGCATTTAGGCAAGCTCAAGGAAGACTTTTCAGGAACCCCGATTTGTAGGGGGGTTAAATTTATATGGTCAATGCTTGGGGCGCTGTGACCTGGGGTTTTGTCATCTGCATACATGATGACTGAGGAGGAGGAGATGGTGGTGGTTGGGAGATAATTTGTGAAAACAGAGAAGAGTAGAGGGCTAAGTATTGATCCCTGGGGCACACCCTAGGTAACAGGCAGATTGTTGGAAGAGGCTGTGCCAGACTTGAC
The DNA here is from genome assembly GCA_016271365.2 of Neoceratodus forsteri. Taxonomy (NCBI): domain Eukaryota; kingdom Metazoa; phylum Chordata; order Ceratodontiformes; family Ceratodontidae; genus Neoceratodus; species Neoceratodus forsteri. Next base: position 292,503,462 of record JADMNL010000026.1, read on the forward strand.
AAACTGACTATGCTCGGACAGGTAGTTGGCAACCATGAGGTGGCATGGGTGGGGTATGCCTAGGGAGGATAACTCACGAGTGAGAAGGGAGTGGTCTATGAGATTGAAGGCCTTGGATAGGTCTACAAAACAGCTCCTGTGAGAGGAGCCCCGATCCATGGCAGATCTGATGTCAGAATTTAATGAGGGCAGTTGTTGTGGTATGTATGGCCTTTGAGGAATCCATGTTGGCAAGGGGTGAGGAGGTTATAGGAGTGTGGATAGGGAGTTGGGAGGCAACTGTTTTTGGGAGGAGCTTTCCTAGGATGGGCAGCAGTGCAATGGGATGATACTGGGATATGTTACTTGGGGCCCCTTTTTTAGGAACTGGGATTACCTTGGCTGATTTCCCAAGCGATGGGACTATGCTGGAGGTGAGGGATAGATTGAAAATGTGGGTGATGGGGATAGAGAGATGCTGAGCCCCAAATTTTAGAATCTTGGTCTCGAGCCCATCGTGGCCTGGTGCAGTGTTAAAAATCAGCTTCCGACTAGCCCCTGATTGAAACATAAATGATAACTGACCTGGCCAGGAGTTGATATGTACCCACCTTTCCTTTAGCTATAGCCATATAAAAAAGTTATACCCCTCATAATTTTATTCCCCAGACCCCGGCAAAAAAAATGGAGCCAGTTCCATATCTCCTAGTACATGCCTCTCATGTTGAGACACGTAGCCCTGTTTAGTGATGTCACTAAACAGAGGTTGCATGTGCGTGTTTGATTGACATGAATCGGGCAATTTTTCTATAGGTTTTACACCTATTTAACGTCGGGATTTTAACAAATCTAAGCAACCGCTCAACTAACAGGGACCCTGTGTTCCAAGTGTAATAATCTGTGCTTAAAGTGTAATAACCTGTGCTCAGTGTAATAACATGTTCTATATGTAATAAAGTGTTCTAAGTGAAAACATTTATCCCCTATTAACTCGATTTATTTTATTATTTTTTATTAATGAGATTTATTTTAGTATTTTAAGACACTTGAGAGTACTGAGTGCAGGTTTGATTCTTTGGTATTAACAGTTCACGCTCTGTTATTCATGGATGTAATGCCATAACCATGAATGACAACGTGTGACTAGATTAACAGAATGAGAACTGTGAATTACAAAGCGGTTTCACTTGATTGACATCTGTTAGCAATTATGACAGACCATGCAATCCAAGTTGATTTATTCTGGTTATTATGAAGCTTAACAGAGACAGTACAACAGGCAGCATTTCTAGCTATGGCTTGGGAATCTCAGACACATAGAGGATTCATGAACTGACTTCATCTCGTCTCTTTCTCTTCTGTTTCCTGCAGGTCATTAAACTCCTAGGAAGCAGCAGGCCATGGGATCAGGGGGTATGCAAATCGTTGGGGTGGCCTTGGCCATCTTCGGCCTGATTGGTGCCATCATCTGCTGTGCCCTCCCCAAATGGAGGGAGACCTCCTTTGTAGGCGACAACATCGTCACAGCACAGACGACGCAGGAAGGGATCTGGATGACCTGCGTCTATCAAAGCACGGGGCAGATGCAGTGCAAGACCTACGACTCCCTGCTGGTGCTCCCACAGGACCTTCAGGCAGCCCGAGCCTTGACCATCATCAGCATTGTCCTCACTGTCTTCGGCATCCTGGTCACCTTCGCTGGTGCCGAGTTCACTACCTGCGTCGAGAATGAGGCTGTGAAGCCCAAGATTGCCCTGATGGCTGGCATCATGTTCCTCGTTGCTGGGCTCCTGCTTATAATCCCAGTCAGCTGGTCTGCCAACACTGCCATCAGGAACTTCTACGACCCGCTGAACCCCAGGAAGATGGAGCTGGGGGCCTGCATCTTCATTGGCTGGGCTGCGTCTGTCATCCTCCTCATTGCTGGGGGCCTGATTTGTTTCTTCCGTCCAAAAGGCACAGACTCAAACTACTCTGCTAAATACTACTCCAACAGCAATCCCACCGCTCCCGCTGCCAAAAACTATGTCTAAATAAGTTAATGTTTTATGATATTAAAGCTTTCATCTTTTTTGTTAATGTAATGTACTTTATTGAATTTCATTACATATACTACATAACATGACAAATGACACAGACATGTCATACATACAAAATACAAACATTCAAACCTTCCTGGAACTATTTACATACATTAGGGATGGTCACTGCCTACCCCGGACATGTACTTCCAAGGATTGAAAAGAAATGAAAGTCCATGTTCCTGGTAGGAGGATTCATTGCGTATAATGTCTGCTGATGCATCACTGCATTTACCCTTGGGAGGCTTCCTCCTGCGGAAGTGAATATTAGGTTAACAGTTTACCCAGATATTTTTCAAATGTTTTGTACCTGGTATTTTCCTCTTTTTTGAAAGCTTAAAATTTTCTGTTTGTGAAACGAATTCTATTTTTCCTTTAGCCGAAGTTCAACAGATGGAGTGACTTAGTGGATAAAATTATAAAACACTAGCTTTTGGACACTAGAGACCAGGGTTAGTCTCTGCACTGTACCTGCCACCCACACTGTACCTGTCCCTGTGAATAAACAGGGGGTTTCAATCTCCAGTGCTATCAGTCCCTCATCTTTCACCAGCACTAAATACATCACAGTGTGGGGAAGCCTGCACTGTACCTGCCACCCACACTGTACCTGTCCCTGTGGATAAACAGGGGGTTTCAATCTCCGGTGCTGTCAGTCTCTCACCTTTCACCAGCACTAAATACATCACAGTTTGGGGAAGCCTGCACTGTACCTACCCCACTCTGTACCTGTCCCTGTGGATAAACAGAGGGCTTCAGTCTCCAGTGCTGTCAGTCCCTCACCTTTCACCAGCACTAAATACATCACAATATGGGGAAGCCTGCACTGTACCTGCCCCACGATGTACCTGCCCCTGTGGATAAACAGAGGGCTTCAATCTCCAGTGCTGTCAGTCCCGCACCTTTCACCAGCACTAAATACATCACAATATGGGGAAGCCTGCACTGTACCTGCCCCACGATGTACCTGTCCCTGTGGATAAACATGAAGTTTCAATCACATTGTATCTGTGCACCTAACCAAAAACTGAACTAAGAAATTTAATAAGTCCCTCCTCTGTTTAACTTCTTCCTGCTGATGTTGTCTCTGTAAGATTAACACTGCTCATGCAAAATAACCCCAAAAAACCTCATAATTAAACCATCCAAAATATTTAACAATAACGAGTTCATGTAACTTTGCTTTCAAAGACTGAACCACATTGGAACATTGTACTTAAAAGCGCTGTACATAATGTCTTGCATCATGTGCTAGAACTATGAACTGTAGAATAGTAATAGACAGTTAGTGTAATATGAATAGCTAATTCTTATGGGGCAGCCATATCGGGCAAGGACTGTATAGTTTGACTCTGTATCAGTGTATCTGTTACCCTCCCCTTTTCTGTGAGTCTCCCATATCATTTGATGGCCAAGGTTAGCCAATAATATAGCAGCCAGCAAGTGTGTTTTTAATGTGTGTGTTTTTTTATAAACTCCCCAGAATAATGTAACCGAGGTGCAACATTCCATTTAAAGTAGCAGTAGGTATTAGCTGTCATGCTGGCAAAAACATGACTGTACCATATTTTTCTTTTCATTATCTTTTATTTTGGAACTCTGATATATGATTTTAAAGTTTTTAGTTCTTGTAATGCCTGCCGTGAAAAAAGGTCACATTTTGGTGTGGTGCAGTTCTGTTTACCACTGTAATACGTACACATTATAAATCCAGTATTTTACAACTAAAATGTACCCTCAGTGGAAGAGATTTTGTGTATTGTGAGTGGAGGCCATCTTTAACGACTTGAGTCATTTATTACATAAATACTTGTAATAAAAGCAAGTTATATAGCATTACACTAACAAAACATTACGGGTCAGATTCACAAATAGCCAGACAGGGTTTGCTGCAAGCCTGGCGTCAGACCCATTTGTTGGCACAGCTGCGCCAGCAACTTTGCTGCACACTGCGCTGGATCCTAGTACTCTGGGTGCATTTACAACACTATTCCCGAGTTACAGCAGCTTGTGCCCAATAGTTGGCACAAGCCCTGTAAAAAAAGGTACCTGAAACTGCCACCAGCAAGACCAGAAAAACCTGGCCTAACTTGCGGCAGTTGGCGCAGGGGATCGTGAATCCCATTGCCGGCCAGGAGAATGTCGCAAGTCCTGTGTGCACACCCGGGGACTGCGCCATTTGCTGCCCTTTGAGAATCTGGCCTGATGTGTTAGAAAACACACTGGAAGTAAAGGAGTTGACTTTATCATTGTTTTAGCGGAATATAATTCAGAACAACATTCAATCAAAACAATGATAAAAGCAACTCCTTTGGAAACTTTATTATTCATGTATTCTCCTATTGCTTAGTACTGTCCCTGTTGAAAAAGGTCTTCTGCCCCTTTATTCACAGCACAAAGGATCTCAAGCCCAAGGGGAGGTCAAATAACTTCTTTAAGGTCACACAGTGCACCCAAATGGTTGTGGTGGGATTTGAACATGGATAACCTGGGCTCGTTCCACCCCTCCCTGACACCACACATAAAGCAGAGGAGGTCTGGCTTTGTGGCACATCCCTACGTGCGTGGCCAAAGCTCAAAGCCAGCCCGTGTTGTTGGATATGACTTGGTTGTATGGGTTTAGACAAGAATTCTATACAGTAGTTCTGTGATAAGTGATATTCTTTGTTCAATAAAATGACTATTTTATTTCGTATTGTACCTGCTGTTTTCCTTTGTTCACCATTGGGGGGGGGGCATAACTAAATGTCATACTGCACTGCATCCTGAGAGTCTGCATTCCAGCAGCTGCGACCTTGAGCTCATTTCTTTTCATGGTGGCAGCTATTTCATTCAAGGCTTGGGGTAAAATGACAAAACATATTTTCTTACTTTTGTTAGTGGAACATTTCTTTTCCTGGTAGATAAAACTTTATATTTTGTGGACATTTTAGGCTCTGCTCTCCCATGCCCAACACAGAAATAAATACAGTCAGTCTGAAGGCGATCTGTAGCTGAAGCACACACAGGGGATTCTGGTGCTAGCCATGACAAAGGAAAAGTTCCCTTCAAGATAGAATCTTTTTCTCCTCCCGTTCTTTACTTTGACTTTCTCATATTGGGAGCTGTGCACTATTGCAAGCCGAGCGCATGCGATTTGGCATACCCAGCCTGTGCAGCTATGCACCTGCGGACAGGTGCAGGGTGTGCAGTATGCAGAGCTGCATGCCTCTGCAGGACGCCTGTTTGTAGCCTGCACCCCACGGTGCGCAGCTCCGCAGGGGTAGTTCGAGGGACGCTGGTGGGCATCCAATTGGATGCCTGCCCTGGATCCCTAAGTGGATTCTCCACGAGCAGGTGATTCTGAGAAGGGGCAGGACCAAACAATACTCAAAGTACTGGCAAGTGCCTGAATGGCTGCCCCCAGACCTCCCTGTCAGGCGGGTGGGCTGGGGAAGCATGGTGCGGGATTCCCTGACCCACCACAGCTGGCAGGTGTCATTGGGGAGCATGTAAAATATATGGCAGAGTCTCCGTTGATGTACTCTGTGATCCCCTAGCCTGGCACACCGCGCCTATGTGAATGGTGTGACATGCGGGCACGCCCATCCCCAGACATGCTCCCAGCCTGGCTGCTTGTATAGTTGCATGGCAGGCTGGGGGATCTAGTGCAGAGAGTCATGCATCCCTTTTGTACAGCACAGGTCTGCATGACCTGGCACTGTCACTTCAGAGTGCCTACACATCGCAGATCCACGGCATGTAGGAAAGTCCACACTTATGCGCATGGACCCCATTGCAAATGATGTATAACACTGAGAATTTTAATATTTAGATGCCGTACCGGTTTTCACAACAGTTTTGTAGTATCCTCTTCCAGTCTTATTATTATCATTATTTTGTTAATCAAGGTTTTTGTAATGCCTGGTTATCAGCTGGCCCTCTTCTGGTCTGGTCCCCCCAAACCCCATCATGCACCTTCTCTGAGACTTATCCCCTCCTGTTGAATCCTCCATGGAATGCCACCCACCTGGGCCAGACTCCTCTGGAGCACAATCCAGATTCTGGAGGGGGGGGCAGTCAGTAGTACCGGACCTGCTGGGGGCACAGAGGTACATCCTGCCAGTTGGGGATTTACCTCCATTTTCTCCCCCAGTGGCCTCCTGCTATCCAATGATGCAGTATGTGTGTGTGTGCACCTACACACGCATGTGCACAGATCTGCCAGCCCACTTGTCTCTGTCTGGACAACTTCTGCCACGTAGCAGGCAAGCAGCGGGTCTACATGTCCCCCGATAGAAAGGAGGAGAGCAGTCCATGGAACACTTATCCTCTTCCCCATGCCAGTCCCCATGTGACCCAAGCTTGGGTCGCTGGTGGGACAAGTGGTAGCCGTACTGCCCCACTACCGGGCCCGCCCCTCCATTCTTTATTATAAAGGGTAGCTGAACCAAAAGCAGTTCCTTCAACCACAAACTCCTGCTGCTTGTTTCCACCTGACAGCCCTACTTATTTCATCACTGTTGTCATCACGGCGACAGAATGTGATGTCACAGGTAGAAGATTTCAGGCGGATACAAGCGGGCAGGAGCAGATGAAGTCTGAGAGGCAAAGATTCTACTGCCTGCTGGCCCGTTGCTGCAGTGGTGGCATGACTGTTCATTACCCCTGTGACACAGGATCAGGAATGAGCCTAAATCGCTGGGGGCCAGCAGTGGGGGAGGGAGTGAGTGTCCCAGCGGATGCTCTCCTCGGGGGAGGGTGGATCACCATCCTCATTGCAATACGGCACCTGGGTGACCACAGGTGTCAGTGCAGTGGACGGCATCAGGTAGGAGTGGGAAGATGTTGGCCAGGGACCTGCGATGTGCACGCAATGCATGCTTACATGCATTGCTCCCCCTCACGTGCCAGCATCTTCCGCGGGACATGAGAACAGAAAAACAGAAAGTGCTGGCTTCCTACTGATCCCAGTATATTTGGGCTAATCTCTGCCACTTCATCCACAGCGCCATGTTATGCATGCCTGGGGGTGTATCCTCCCATCCCATACCCCTCCCAGGGGATATACCAAGGTTTCGTGGGGCTGGTGGATGAACCTAGGTGGGGGCCAGGGGAGGTGCCTGGGGGCTTCAAAGGAAGCCAGTACCAGAAAAGAGTGTGAATGAACAATAAATTAAAGAAATAAAACACAATCCTATTGCCGTGCAGTTATCCTCAAAGAAGGAGGAAACGAGAAATATATAAAGTATATCAGATATTATACAACAGATTTCTCTTGTCAGCCAATCAGAACACAGGAAAACTGTAATTTAGTACCCCACAAACTACTACAGCCACATTTTGGAAATATATTTACAGTTGGTTATCCATTTAGTCTACAGAAAAAAGGTATGTTCCACTTTAACTACCACAGAACTTCTAAAATCCTTGGTTCAGAATCCCTACTCACATAACAGTAATAACATTCAGTTAGCCAAGTATGCAGGGAATAACCATTTTCTGCAGTTGATTTAATGCCTCGCCCTCGGCCTTTGGCCTCTGCATTTAACCACATCAGACAGTTATTCCTTCGTATAGTCCTTGCACACACAGGCGGCTAAGGCACCCAAAGTACTGGAGCCAAATAAACAAAAGGAATGTCTACTCACACAATCTGGCTGCACTAGACCAGACCAAAAATTGTGAAACTCTGAGCGGAGCTGCAGGATTAGAAACTTTATTGCAGAAAAGCAGACAACTCAGACGCTCCCCAACCGCAAACAGTAAGTGTTTATCACTTAATCATCTGAAATGCATACAAATACCACCTTTCCCAGGATTCCAACAGTAAGTAATGAGAGACAATCCTACAGGGTTCTGGGGTGGGGGCTTTGGGGCTAGCAGCATAAACTAGAGGTGAAGGAAATAAGTGGTGAATGAGCTTTCTACATTCAGCAGACCATGGTTTGATTTCACAACTCACTTATTAAGTCAGTGTGACTCCTGGGTCACCCCTAAAAATTTGCATCTTTCTTAGTTGATGCTAAGTGTCTAGTTACCCAAGAATAAAAAATGTGAGTGCCCAGTCGACAGTGCAAGGCCTGTGAAAGAGGCAAACTTTATCAGGCTGAGGCTGTTGCTTTTCCACTGCATGTTCTCTCTGGTCCCCTTTCTCTCCCCACCTCTGCTTCTATATCTCTCTTTTCCTCTCACTCTGTCTCAAACTCTACCTCCCTTCTGTCACCCTCTTTCTCAATCTCTCACGTGCCACTCTCTCTCCCCCCTGTCTTAAACTCTTTCTCCTTTCACTCACTTCTCTACCTCTCCCTTGCTCCTGCCTCTTTCCTCCATTTCTAATGTTCCCACCTTCCCTCACCTCCTCTCTACTTTCCCCTTTTCCTTCTCTTGCTCTCTCCTTTCCTGTGTCCCTCTCTCACCCTCATACTTGTTCCCCTTCTTTCCCCCCTTCTCAAACCCTCTCCTTTTGGTTAATAATTCCAGACCCATCTCTACCTTATTCTTCTTCGATCTGTTTTCTTCTTTTCCTCACCCTTCCCCACCATTATTAGTTTCCCCCTCCAAGAATCACCACCTCCCACTTTTCCCCTCCCTTCCTTCCAGCAGCCCATCTGAAACCTTTAGGCACCTCCAAGGTATTTGTCCTTTATCATACATAGCAGTGTTTGTTGCTTAACAGATTTCCATTCCAGCTTCCCAGACACTGGGTGGAATGTAAAGAGAGGTATTTTTGCCTCACGTGTTGAGACAAGTCCTGGAGAGCAAACAGCCAGGTTATGTGCAGGTGTTTATATGTGCGGCTTCATGTGGGTCTCAGAAATGGCCAGCACTTGGAGAATGATGCACTGCTTTTCACACCGCACAGAATAACAAGCACACCGAGCAAGAGGATGGTTATTCATCAATCAACTCCATTTTCTGCTAGGTGTTTAGCATAATAAGCCATCCACCTACATGCTGTGACTCTACCCTCCGCAGTCTGCTGACGCCCAACCTGTGATTGCTGATATGAACATAGTTAGATCAGGGTGGTGGCCCTAGCTTTGTCTGAGCTTTCAAACCAAGGCAAGACAGATTCCTGAGGCAGAATGGCATTGAGGGTTACACAGCATGAGTAGGGGTAACACAGGACTAGACAGATTCCTGAGGGAGAATGGCACTGAGGGTTACACAGCATGAGTAGGGGTAACCCAGAACTAGACAGATTCCTGAGGGAGAATGGCATTGAGGGTTACACAGCATGAGTAGGGGTAACACAGGACTAGACAGATTCCTGAGGGTGAATGGCAGTGAGAGTTATACAACATAAGTAGGGGTAACACAAGACTAGACAGGTTCCTGAGGGAGAATGGCACTGAGGGTTACACAGCATGAGTAGGGTAACACAGGACTAGACAGATTCCTGAGGGAGAATGGCATTGAGGGTTACACAGCATGAGTAGGGTAACACAGGACTAGACAGATTCCTGAGGGAGAATGGCATTGAGGGTTACACAGCATGAGTAGGGGTAACCCAGGACTAGACAGATTCCTGAGGGAGAATGACATTGAGGGTTACACAGCATGAGTAGGGGTAACACAGGACTAGACAGATTGCTGAGGGAGAATGACATTGAGGGTTACACAGCATGAGTAGGGGTAACACAGGACTAGACAGATTCCTGAGGGAGAATGGCATTGAGGGTTACACAGCATGAGTAGGGGTAACACAGGACTAGACAGATTACTGAGGGAGAATGGCATTGAGGGTTACACAGCATGAGTAGGGGTAACACAGGACTAGACCGATTCCTGAGGGAGAATGGCATTGAGGGTTACACAGCATGAGTAGGGTAACACAGGACTAGACAGATTCCTGAGGGAGAATGGCATTGAGGGTTACATGGCATGAGTGGGGTAACACAGGACTAGACAGATTCCTGAGGGAGAATGGCATTGAGGGCTGCACAACATGAGTAGGGGTAACCCAGAACTAGACAGATTCCTGAGGGAGAATGGCATTGAGGGTTATACAGCATGAGTAGGGTAACACAGGACTAGACAGATTCCTGAGGGAGAATGGCATTGAGGGTTACACAGCATGAGTAGGGTAACACAGGACTAGACAGATACCTGAGGGAGAATGGCATTGAGGGTTACACAGCATGAGTAGGGGTACCACAGGACTAGACAGATTCCTGAGGGAGAATGGCACTGAGGGTTACACAGAATGAGTAGGGGTAACACAGGACTAGACAGATTCCAGAGGGAGAATGGCATTGAGGGTTACATAGCATGAATAGGGGTAACACAGGACTAGACAGATTCCTGAGGGAGAATGGCATTGAGGGTTACACAGCATGAGTAGGGGTAACACAGGACTAGACAGATTCCTGAGGGTGAATGGCACTGAGGGTTACACAGAATGAGTAGGGGTAACACAGGACTAGACAGATTCCAGAGGGAGAATGGCATTGAGGGTTACATAGCATGAATAGGGGTAACACAGGACTAGACAGATTCCTGAGGGAGAATGGCATTGAGGGTTTCACAGTATGAGCAGGGGTAACACAGGACTAGTCAGATTGCTGAGGGAGAATGTCATTGAGAGTTACACAGCATGAGTAGGGGTAAGAGAGGACTAGACAGATTCCTGAGGGAGAATGGCATTGAGGGTTACACAGCATGAGTAGGGGTACCACAGGACTAGACAGATTGCTGAGGGAGAATGGCACTGAGGGTTACATAGCATGAATAGGGGTAACACAGGACTAGACAGATTCCTGAGGGGGAATGGCATTGAGGATTACACAGCATGAGTAGGGGGGTAACACAGGACTAGACAGATTCCTGAGGGTGAATGGCATTGAGGGTTACACAGCATGAGTAGGGGTACCACAGGACTAGACAGATTGCTGAGGGAGAATGGCACTGAGGGTTACATAGCATGAATAGGGGTAACACAGGACTAGACAGATTCCTGAGGGAGAATGGCATTGAGGGTTACACAGCATGAGTAGGGGTACCACAGGACTAGACAGATTGCTGAGGGAGAATGGCACTGAGGGTTACATAGCATGAATAGGGGTAACACAGGACTAGACAGATTCCTGAGGGGGAATGGCATTGAGGATTACACAGCATGAGTGGGGGTAACACAGGACTAGACAGATTCCTGAGGGTGAATGGCATTGAGGGTTACACAGCATGAGTAGGGGTAACACAGGACTAGACTGATTCCTGAGGGAGAATGGCATTGAGGGTTACACAGCATGAGTAGGGGGAAGAGAGGACTAGACAGATTCCTGAGGGAGAATGGCATTGAGGGTTACACAGCATGAGTAGGGGTAAGAGAGGACTAGACAGATTCCTGAGGGAGAATGGCATTGAGGGTTACACAGCATGAGTAGGGGTAACACAGGACTAGACAGATTCCTGAGGGAGAATGGCATTGAGGGTTACACAACATGAGTAGGGTACCACAGGACTAGACAGATTCCAGAGGGAGAATGGCATTGAGGGTTACATAGCATGAATAGGGGTAACACAGGACTAGACAGATTCCTGAGGGGGAATGGCATTGAGGATTACACAGCATGAGTAGGGGGGTAACACAGGACTAGACAGATTCCTGAGGGTGAATGGCATTGAGGGTTACACAGCATGAGTAGGGGTAACAGGACTAGACAGATTCCTGAGGGTGAATGGCATTGAGGGTTACACAGCATGAGCAGGGGTAACAGAAATGATGTGATAAGGGCAAAGAGAGATGCAAATATCGCCCAAAGCAAAAGGGAGACTGAAATAAACAGAGACCGCCGCAAACAATGATGGTCCTCAGCCACACACACATAAAAAAATCGCATTGCTTTTTTTGCAGTGGGCTATGCCCTCACCCCCACCTTCCAAGAATAATATAATCAACAGTAGGTGGGGGATGGACTTATAAGAAAAAATAATTTAATTTCTAATGTGGGACCCGACCCCAGGTCCAATAGCTTTGCAGATCGTGGCTCTAGCCACTGCAAAATACTAGCTAGGCAGAAATTAGCCACACACCTGCCTAGAGCCTGTCATAGCGAGTGTAGTTGGCACTCGCTTCACACAGGATTTTATGCTCTCTTCACAATGGGCGCTCTAAACATGAGCCGTATTACTGAGTCGCTCATATTGAGTAATTCAACAATGCTCACCCATATAGGGTGTTACTGGGGTAACACAGGGCTAGAGAGGTTCAGAGGGAGAATGTAGTAACAGTGGTCACTAAGTGAAGATGGTCCACAGCCAGTTTAAGTATTACCAACCACACTGTGAACACGTAACTAAAGAGGAGTATGTTTGTTTAACCCCAAACCCACTGAGCAACCCCTGTGATCCCCGTCCCTCTCTCATTCACGTGATGAATGCTAAGGGCCCCCACCTTTAGAGGAGTGTTTTACCACTTTTCCTTACACTCATCTGATACTGCATCTGGAGGAGGGGCTCAAAGATACTGCACTGGAAGTAGTCACTGGAGACACTGGTGTAGAAGTACTCACTGTAGGGGATCTCTTAGCCACTGCTAACCCCCCCCCCCCACTTCAGCAGGACTAATTATCTCTGGTGCAGAGGAAGCATAGAGATGCACCTTCACTGTAATACTACATTCAAAAAGCAGCACCTCAGGACACAGGAACTTCTGATAAGCAAGGCTTTGTCTAAGAGCGACACACAGGCCTGCCTGAACATGTGCCATGCGTTGATGGCATTTGCTCAATGACAGCTGTTCTGTGCCCTGCGGGTGAAATGGGCTTTTGTGGTTGTTCTACTATTACACCACTTTTCAGATTAACCATTGAATGGTAAACAAGGAAAGCAGGTGGTCCAAACGAGGAAGACAGATAGAGAGGAGGAAGAGGAGAGAGAGCTACATGAGAGGCATGAAGGAGGGGAGAGAGTGGAGAACAAGTAGGAGAGGGAGGAGAGAGAAGAGGGGAGAGACAGAGAGAAGAAGGAGTGGCAGAGAGAGGAGTTAGTACCCTGATCCATGAAAGACTACAAATGATTGCCTCTCCCCCAGTCCCCACCCCAGGCACACCAGTCCAACAGATCTGGACTTGGATCAGGTCTCGTAATGAACTTTAATACCTGGATGAGGAGGGTGCATTGTTTTTGAGCCCCCAGGCCCACTAACAGTTGCCGCCCATCCCTGAACCAATGAGGGTGGATGCTACTAGTAAAAGACAGAGAGAGCAACTAAAGAAGGGAGCAGACACGATGAAATAGACGCGAAAGTCCCTGTCAGGAAACTGACCGATTCCTCTGATGATAAGGACAAGGAAGGTTGCCTTTGTGGTTCAGGCAGTGAACTGTGAAAGTAATGTAAAACAGGAGCACCCAGGTTTGAATCATGTTGCACAGCCTCACGCGATGACCTTGAGCAATGCACTTGACCCCCTGTGGCCCTGTCCTTCTCAGTAGTACAACATAAAGGAGAAGGAGCAACCCCACTGAAAATGAGATGTTACATCTCAGGAAATAACCAAAATTCCTGTTTGCAAGGGGGGAATGACATCTTATGTTCAGCTTTATCAAACAGCAAACAGGAGGATGTGGGAGGACTGCTTTAAATCATGTTCCATTTGTTGTATATAAGGAGATCTTTTTCAGCTGATGGTGACTGACGTATTACCTGTTATTTAGAGTGTATGAACTGTAGAGCATGCAGTGCCAGCGGGCAGGGTACTATTGTGAAAGAGGGGTGGGACTGCAACTAGGGCAGGGATAACAGATGAAGGCAAAACGTGGCCTCGGGGAACCAGTTGTAGCACGCTTTTACTGAGCTTTGCTTGTTTACGAGTCCTTTTTTAATTTGTTTTTTACTTTTTATTTACATCTCTTCAGTAATCCATAATTCACATGTTTATCGCATGTTTTTATTATACAGTCAGACTCGGGGTAGAAAAATAAGAGAAAATTAAGCATGCAGCATATTGTCTGGGGTGACAGAGTGCTGTAAATCAGCATGCCAGTAGTTACAGGGCAAAGGGCAAGGCTGTTTTTACAATGCCTATTAGCAACCTGGATTTGGAGTGGACTTCTTGGCGCTGGGTTGGGCGACCAAGGGCAGGAATGGGGTACCACACGGGAACGCGTCCAGTAAGGGAGGGTAGGAACTATGGTTCTGCCACCACAGCGGGCCCTGCAGTGTGCCAGGGAGCTTGCCTCCTCCATAAGATGTCACTACATGTGTGTGCAGCTGACAGAGACCAATCGCCCGGCATCATGGGAGGTGCTTTGGGAGAAACAAAACAAAACCTATGTCTCTGCACCACAATTAATGTAATGATAGAGGCTGGTACTCTTGGGCCTGAGACCTGTTGATCCCCACCGCCATTACTGACGGCCCCTGAAACTCTTGGGCCCCAGACTGTCAGTCCCCACTGCCTTGAAGTTGGGGCAGGGGGTGACAGATGGGGCAGTTAAGGTCACCAGTAATGGCCCCAAGGAAGGAGTAGGCAGCAGTAATGGGGCAAAATGCTAAAAACTGAAAGCCCATGAAACTATTTTATTCGAGGTATCAGGTGTACCTATAGCAATCAGACATCCTGAGATGTCTGCATCGCTGTCCTTCCCCCTGCATGACATCACAAAGTTCCATAAAATGGTGGCAACGTAGTATCAATACGGGGCAGATATAATCATGGATATCTCCCTCTGCAAATACAGTATGAATGAAATGTGCTATATGGGGCTTATGCACTACTTCTATACTTCACTAACACATGGTATGTAGTCTACAATACATGCATACACCACATGCTAGGGGTCAAAAGGGATATGGTATGCACCAAGGCCCCCCCCCAGCAAGTGGAAATGGTTCGGGTGGGTTGCATGCTGTAGCCCACCTGGAAGCAACCATAATAATGCTGGGTTTGCATGTGGTGAGAGCATGCTAGGGAGAGTGGCTACACAACACGGTATGCTCAATGATGCATACATGCAACTAGAAGTAGAAGGGGTTGTGTAACTTTACACTGGGTGAAAACAGCTATACGCGCCTCAGTTCCCCCACCTCTTAAGCTCCCAGGGGCCAGGCAGCCCCAAAAGGACAATACTGGCCCATGCCCTGCCACTCCCTTCACCGTGTTTTTTTTTAGGTTTTCTACAAATATAAGCACACAACACCTGCCCTGAGTACACACGTGGGCAGTCATTGAAAAGTACAGTACAACACACATTTAAAGAGCAGCTGACGCCTTTGGGGAAACTTTGTAAAACATAATATTTGGACACAAATCTGCTTGTATTTCATATATCATGTCAGATTTTTCCTTTCCATTATTTAGCGCTGAAGAAATTCCCCCAAAATCAAGATCTGTATCCTTTAGAGTTCATCTGTCTCTGTGGCTCATTTGCTACTTGAAATTATAATGCCCTGTTGAGACATCACAGTCTGTTGCTGTGGCAAATAACTGTGATGTCACAAGCGGAGTACTGTGACATCAGGTTGGGAAGAAGCAATAGGAACCGGTGAACCCTCAAAACACAAGTATCCTGTTTTTGAGGCAAATTACATCAGTGCTAAGTAACGGGGATACGAAATACACAGCCAATGAGAACTAAAAGCTGCTTTGTGTCCAAATATGTTTTTGAAAGTTCTTCTCAAGGTGTCGGTGGCGCTTTAAATTTATCTGGGCCTCAGTAGCTACATAAATATACTGGATAAAGATAGTCCATTTGGTGGTTAAGAGTCTAAAAGTTCCAAAATCCTGTCCAGAGGCAACAGTTGATTTTGAAAGAGCTCTTCCTGGACGTTAAGAGTGGCTGTTAGTATTCCATTCGCCGCCTAGCATCTTTCAATCTGTTAATCACATTTCCTAGAGAAGGTGACATAGAATTAAGCCATTGAGAAGTGACTGAGTTAAGAGCTATTGCAATACTGATTTTGTACAAACATGCCTCTGTCTTCTGTCTATTTTTAGGGGTAGACACACCTAAGAATAAGGTTTGAAAGGCCCTAGGAATATCGACCAGAAGAACCCGGTTCAGCAGGGCATGCACTTCTGTCCAAAATGTCTCCAGGTTGGGACAGGCCCCAAAATATGGTATAGTGTGCCCTTCTGACGGCATCCCCCTCCAACACCATGCGGTTTAAGGCATGGGTCAGTAGGTAAAGGGATGCATGCACTTCACGTAAACGTGTCCCCTCTTTGTATAGGGGATACGACAGTCTCAACCATGAGCTACAATATCCCAGGATTCCCATGCGTATTTGCAGCCCAGAATCCACTAGGAGGGCCAAGCTCCTCCTCCATGGACAAACATACCCAGCCTGTGGGGGCGGTCAGGCATTGTGAATGCCACCAGTGCATATGACAGCCTCCCAGTGTGGACCTCCATTGTTGGGCAATGCTCAATTTACGTGTGTGCTGGCCTGTATGGTGAAGAGGGCCTTATAAACTGAAATACTATTCTTCAGTCGTGCACTACCAGCATGTAACTCACTGCTTTGTAAAGGACTGGGGAGACAGTATGTATGAAAGGTGCTATATAAATTATTCTACAGTCCCTGCACTACCAGTGTCTAACTCATTGCTTTGCAAAGCACTTTGGGATACACTGTATGAAAGGTGCTATATAAATCCAAATTCTATCCTATTCTATTCTATTCTACAGTTCCTGCACTACCAGTGTCTAACTCTAAACTTTGTAAAGCACACTATGTATGAAAGGTTATATATAAATCCCAAATTCACTCAACCATTCCCGATTCTCTGTACTAGCATTGCAGACATGTAATTCCAACCGCACACAGATAATAGCCCTGGGTTAACACATCAGAGTCTGTGGCTTGAGTCTCTATGGCAGAGCTGTTATTAACCTAACATTGACACAGCTTGTTATGAAGCGTCTCTCATTATCACTTCATAACATACTTTCTAACTCTTTCCGCTGGGTTTCTCCTGGTTGGTACATGTAACAAAGCCTAGCTACTAAAAGCCCCCTGATCATTGTAGGCCATGGAAGCTTATAGCCCATTTTCTTACAGCTAAGTATGATTCACTTAATCTCTTAGTTTAGCTAGAAGGGACAGTATCCTCTTTATAGTTTCGAATCAAGCAACGCAATTTGGTATTCTTTTTTAACATTGCATATTTTGTACTCCCACGGCTCAGTCTGCACATCGTCTGGCTGCTGTCCCCGCACTCCTCTGACCTGGCCGCTCAAGCTCATGCTAGGGTCTAGCACACACAGTACCCATGGTGGGGTCGCCCTATCCCCCGGTCAGTGGACCCAGATGTAATACCCCCCCGATGCGACTCGGCGCAGGTCTGGAGGAGCACTGAGTCACGGCCATCAAGCCGCCACGACCGACCACCATTTTCCACCAATATTTTTCCTCCAGGGCTACGGAGATGCAATGATGTCTATGCGCCACACGCTGACATCTGCCGAAGCCCTCTATCTCTAGTGCACCGTGATCTGCATCACACTCGCTCACCATCGGGTGTCACTACAGCGCGGCACAGACCTGATCCCTTCCCAGGAAGCAGAGAGCAGCCCATAGGCATGTGATCTGCCTCCTCCCTGGCCAACCCATGCTCGTTCTTAAACCCAGGTCGCTGGCGTGGAGCAAGGTGTGGCATCCAGCGCCTCAACTCTCAGTGCCACCAGGCTGGCATGCAATTTAATATTGAAACTGCATCCTGTAATCTTCTGTTACAAACTGTATTCGTTCTGGCACTTAAGCCACCACGAAAGAAGCAGTGACATAGAACCCAACAAGCTACTTGACTAGCACGATCCTCTATATCCCAATTCCTGAGATGTAAATAAACAGAGAACTGGCAAAGCCTGTACTGTACCGTTCAGCACTATATGGACATTGTGGACAGACAGAGGGCTTCAGTCCCAGGTACTGACCATCCCTCGTCTTTCACCAGCGCCAAATACATCACAGTGTGGGGAAGCCTGCACTGTACCTGCCTCACGCTGTACCAGTCCTTGTGGATAGACAGAGGGCTCCAGTCTCTAGTGCTGTCAGTACTGCACCATTTACCAGCACTAAATCAATCAATCAATCAATCAATCAAAATCTTTATTTTGCCAGGAGGAACATCATTGAGACAAGCTCATTTACAAGATGGACCTGGAGCAAAACAATTGCCAAAAGAGTTAAGACATAACAGGTTGAGTGAACGTACATAACAATTACATAGTAAGAATAACAACAGAATAACATATAACCATCACATGTAACAAGATACTTCCACCAGAACATAGCAATAGGTTCAACAGGAGGTAGTGCCATTTAAATACAATTGCATGGATGCAGATATATGGACGTAAGGTAATGAGCTAAAGTTTATACAGTAAACATCATTGGAGGAGTCATAGTGAACAGGAGTGGCAGTTCCTCTAGCATCAAAGTGCAAAGAAGATTGAGATGTAAGAGTCCCTTGATAAGTACTGTAGGCATGGCCTGGTAAGTGGGGTGGGAAGGGGAGGGGGTATAGGGAGTGGGGAGAGAAGGTCAGATGAGATAGGAGAGGGTTGGACATGATGGCCTAGGGAGGAAGGACTGTTCTAAGGGAGAAACATGACAGATGCCATAGGCAATGGTTGGGGTTAAGTCCAATATTTAAAGCAAAGACAGATTGTGATGTTGGGACCTTGATTTGGACAATGACAGAAGGAAGGACTCAAATGACGCCTCAGGCAATGGTTGAGATTTAAGTCCAGAATTTAAAGCAGTAACAAATCATGATGTTAAGACCTTGACTTGAAGCAATGACAGGCCTCAGAGAAGGTTCTCAGGAACAAGGATTTGAAGAGGGAGAACGTGACAGGGGAAGCTAGCCTTAAGGTTTTCTGGATCTTATTCCAGAGCGTAGGAAGAGTGAAGCTTATTGAGGCTCTACCAAAGTGTGTTTTAACATTAGGGATAGCCAGAGATAAGAGGGTAAGACTTCTAAGACAATAGGCAGTAAGGATGCAGGGAGTTAGGTAGCTTGCGAGGTACTGAGGTAATTTATGAGTGATTGCCTTATATGTCCATAGAATAGCACTATATTGCCTCCTGAATAGAGGATGCAGTGGTGCGTGTCATAAGGGGCTTCCAAAATGAACCTAAGGGCTCTGTGGTATAGAGTATCAAGCTTGGAGAGAGCTGTGCTAGTACTATGGCCATCTATGAAGTCCGCATAGTCTAGGAGAGGCAAGAAGGTAGCTTGGACTAGGAGTTTTCTAGCCTCCTGGGTTAGTGAGTGCTTGATCCTGAAGAAAATACAGAGCCTTTGACACAGTTTCTTAGTGAGTTCTTCAATGTGATCAATGAAGGACTATTTGTAGTCAATCCAGACCCCCAGGTATTTGAATTCTTCCACGAACTCCAGGGCTTCTCCCAAAAGGGTGCTTATGTGAGCAACCTTATCTGTTTTTTTTTTTTAATGAGGGGCCAGTGGAGAGAAAATCATGGGCTTAGATTTTTTGGCATTGAGCAGGAGTTTCAAGTTGAGTAGATTTTTTTTGGAGGATGTCAAACTTGTTCTGGAGGTCCAAAATTACTTGATCCGGAGTTGATCTGTCAATGTATAGCCCTGTATCATCAGCAAAAAGATGGATACTAGATGACTTTAGGCCAGTGTCAATTTGATTAATATTAATGGCAAAGAGAAGTGGACCAAGTATGGATCCTTGGGGGACACCTCTAAGGAGTATTTTTTTGGCTATAGGTCTCCTTCAGCCTTGACCTGCTGCTCTTTGTCCACAAAATAGTTTGCGAACCAACTTAGGGCCGGGTTGTCCACCCCAACTTTCTTCAGGGTCACCAGGAGCAAATCATGGTCCACTGTGTCGAAAGCCTTGCTAAGGTCCAGAAACAAGGCGCATATGTATTGTTTGTTATCAAGTGCGGACTGCCAGTCATTTATAACCTTAGCAAGGGCAGTGGAGGTACTATGCATGGGACAGAAACAGGACTGAATTGGGTTTAGTAGATTAAAACTTTCCAGGTGAGATCTAAGCTGTTCATCTACTACCTTCTCCAATAGTTTTGACAAGGCCGGGAGCAAGGAGCTTGGGCAGCAATTATTTAGGTGGCAGAGGTCCCCTGATCTGAATAGAGGGATGACATGGGCTGTCTACCAGACTTTGGGGAGGGAGCCCTGATTGAGAGACAAATTGAAAAGGTGGGTAATAGGGGGAGCCAAAATATAGTAGGCCAACTTTAGGAAGAAAGGCTCAATCATATCCACACCCACACTTTTCTGAGTATCAAGTTGAAGAAGGAGATCCTCAACCTGTTTGACGGTGACCCGGACAGAAGGAGAAAGAGTGGTAAGGGTCAATAGATTCAGGATCGATGCAATCAGATGACTGACTAAGGAACTGTGCCCTGATGGCATTTACTAGGGAAGTATCAAAGCCATCCTTGCTGTGGCAAAGTGATTGTTAAGGAAGTCAAGGATCTCATTTATATCTGTAGTGTGGGGTACCACCAGTCGAAACTTTGTGGGGAAGTGTGCCAGCACTGTTATGGCCTTCTACCTCTTAAAGTTTTCCAAAACTTAGTAGCAGAGTTAGTGTATGTGTTAAGTTCAGAGTGGTAATAACTAGACTTCACAGCTCTGATAGTTTTCGTGCAGAAATTCCTTGCGGTTTGGAAAGCAGACCAGTCTGTGGCCAATTTAGACTTTCTGGCTCTTTTCCAAAGAGCATCTCTATGCCATAAGGAAGTCTTTAGGTTATCCGTGAACCAAGGACAGGATTTTCTTTTGGTTCTGTTTTTGGTAACTGGGGCATGGAGGTCTACGGTTTCGGTGAGTATTTCAAGAAGTACCTTGTGTGCCTCTTCCACAGAAGATGCAATGCAAAATTTCTGCCAGTTAGCATACTGGAGGTTGTAGAGAAAAGCATCTGGGCAGAATTTCCATTTACATCTCTTATGGATGTATTTAGAGGAAGAGGTGGTTTGGAGTAGCGCCAACCTTACGCATGCAATGGCACAGTGGTCGCTGATGTCATTAAAGAATACACCTGAGTAGAAGAAGAGGTGAGGCTTGCTTACAAGGATTAGGTCAAGAAGGGAGCTACGCTCTGGGTTTTTGGTGTTTGGGCGGGTAGCTTCATTAATGATCTGGGTAAGTCCATGGGCATCACAGAATTCTTTCAATGTTAAGGAGACTGGAGAGAGCCAGTCAAGGCTGAGGTCACCAATTATGGATACTTCTGATGAGGTGGTAGCTAGTATGTCACTTAGGTGTTTGAGCAGAGAGAAAGGCCAGCTGAGGGGGGCCTATAGCACCCACTAATGCAGACAGAGTTTGATGTGGCTGGTTGAATTCTTAGCGTGAGGTACTCAAACTTCTTAGGGACTGTAGTCATGTCCACCATAGTTGTGGTAATGTTGTACCCGGACATAGATGGCTACTCTCCCTTCCCAGGATTTCCTATCAGTACAAAACAGGTTGTACAAAGGAATGTTAACCTCATAGTCCAGGGTGGTTGGTCTTAGCCAAGTTTCAGAGATTACAAGAACATCAGGAGAGCAGTGGAGGGTCCACGTTTTGATAGCATCAAGCTTTTTCAGAAGGCTGCAGGCATTCAAATGCAAAAATGATAACCATTTTAGTAAAGGTAGGTCAGTGGGGGCAGGAATGGAGAGGGGGGGCCTGGGATTAATTTGACGTTACCAGCACAGATGAGTAGCGGCAGGAGCATCTTTTTTATAGCACTAAGAAGTAGTTGGAATGGCCGAAATTTGCCCCTGAGGCATGGGCAGTTTCTCAAACTCTTCTCCAAGGCCAAACAGCGATGCGAGGGGTGATAGTAAACATACAGTATAGCTTTAATTGAAAGGGCAAACCCACGAGAGAGAGGCAGTTGGTACCCAATGTGAGTACAGCAATGTATGGTAGTATACAGGCCAGGTCGGGTAAGTGGCAGTGGGAGGGAAACATTTCAAAATTTGTGTGTAAGATTTAGGTAGCCTGTGAATATGCCTGAGTGTTGAAAATTTTGTGGGTTTAGAGACCCGCGGTATGTGACAGTTACACTAACAAGTAGAAATCCTATGCTGAATGGATGAAGCAGCATTTTGCAGTTAAATTTGAGTACGAGAGAGGATCACCCCTTTAAGAAGTTGCAGAAAGGAGAGCCCCTTTAAGGAGTTGCTGTAATTGACTAGTGTGAGGCCTCAGGGGGTGGGGATTTTTTATTTAGTTGTTTAACCAGGTATAGCACACTAAGCAGAAAGCTTTTTTTACAGGAGCGACCTGGGAGCACACAAGGAGGTTAAGTGACTTGCTCAGGGTCACACAGTATACTAGGGATCACTGGGGAGATGTATTCAATAAAGGAGGGAGGGTAGGCGAAACTGTCCAGAGAGCAGTACAGCAAGGCAGTGGCCGAACTGTGTTTTGAAAAAGGTGCCTTGTGTGTTTGCTTTCTCAATGGGGATCTGCAGCATCCAATCGGGAAGCGGCCACAGTCCCCAGGAGCCAGTCCAATTACAGGGATTGAAGCCCGACAGCTCCGAGCTAGGAGCTGACCAAACACACCTGCTTTTCTTGGTCAGGGGGCGGCGGGCTGGATGCAGAGGTCCAGCCGCTGGCAGGTAGTAGCGCCAGGGCTGCTCAGCTGAAGTGGAGAACCTGGTTTGAGCTTGTAGCTAAAAAAAGAGCAGGAAAAAAAGGTGGGCTTTTAGTTAAAAAGTAAAAGACAAAGGTCAAGTAAATTGGTGGGGAGAACTGACAGTTTAATTGCTCAGAGCAAGAAGTAAGGTGCAAATAGTGGGAGAAAAGGGTTCCTGCAGAGAGTCTGGTCAAAGGTAGCCAGGTGGGAATTTAGCAAAACAAAAGGCTGATTCAGGGAGGTTGGGAGGGGCCTTGAATGAGACCAGGAAGAGCTGGGAAGAAGGCGATGGTGGAGAGGACCTTGAGTAGTCTGGAATGGTAGAGAAGATGGCCCAAAATGCCAGGCAATATTTACAGAATATGCTGGTTCTGGGGGGTGTCAGGAGAGGGAGTCAGGGGTCCAGTAGATGGCAGAGAAACATTGTGGGGAATAGAGAGAAAGAAATGCAAAGGGGAAAAAGCAAAAGAAGGAGGGAAACAAAGAAGGCAGTCTGAGGAGGAATGAGAGCAACCGTGATGGGAAAAGAGTGTGGCAGGAAAAACATCAGGCAGTAATTAGTTGTTCAAACTATTAGCTCAGCAGAGAAACTTCAGTAGTGCAAGCAGTAAGCTAAATACACGTCAGGTTAAAGTTCACTTCAACTCTGCTATACTCTGGAAGGCAACTGCTACATATACAGTGCAATAGTTTAAAGGTAAAATGTTTAAGCAGTAAAAATATTCAGCAGTACAAGACATAAGCTATATAGAAGTCAGGCCTAGCAAGTACAGCAGGCTAAACAGCAGAAAATTCCAAGAGGAGAGAAAAAAATATTTCCACATGAGCAGTAAATTCAGCAGAAAAAAACATACAGAGAGCAGTACAGCAAGGCAGTGGCCGAGCTGTGATTTGAAAAAGGTGCCTTGGGTGCTTGCTTTCTCAATGGGGATCTGCAGCATCCAATCAGGAAGTGGACACAGTCCCCAGAAGCCAATCCAATTACGGGGATTGAAGCTCAAATACATCACAGTGCAGGGGAAGCCTGCACCATACCTGTCCCACACTGTACCTGTCCCTGTGGATAAACAGAGGGCTTCAGTCTCCAGTGCTGTCAATCCCTCACCTTTCACCAGCACTAAATACATCACAGTGTGGGGAAACCTGCACTGTACCTGCCCCACACTGTACCTGTCCCTGTGGATAAACAGAGGGCTTCAGTCTCCAGTGCTGTCAGTCCCTCACCTTTCACCAGCACTAAATACATCACAGTGTGGGGAAGCCTGCACTGTACCTGTTCCACACTGTACCGGTCCCTGTGGATAAACAGAGGGCTTCAGTCTCCAGTGCTGTCAGTTCCTCACCTTTCACCAGCACTAAATACATTACAGTGTGGGGAAGCCTGCTCTGAACCTGCCCCAAACTGTACCTGTCCCTGTGGATAAACAGAGGGCTTCGGTCTCCAGTGCTGTCATCCCCTCACCTTTCACCAGCACTAAATACATCACAGTGTGGGGAAGCCTGCACTGTACCTGCCCCCACACTGTACCTGTCCCTGTGGATAAACAGAGGGCTTCAGTCTCCATTGTTGTCAGTCCCTCACCTTTCACCAGCACTAAATACATCACAGTGTAGGGAAGCCTGCACTGTACCTGCCCCACACTGTCCCTGTTCCTGGGGATAAAGATAGGGCTTCAATCTCCAGTGCTGTCAGTCCCTCGTCTTTCACCAACACTAAACATATCACAGTGTGGGGAAGCCTGCACTGTACCTGCCCCACACTGTACCTGTCCCTGTGGATAAACAGACAGCTTTAGTCTGCAGTGATGCTAGTCCCTCAGTTTTCACCAGTACTAAATACATCAGTGTTGGGAAGCCTGCACTGTACCTGCCCCACACTGTACCTGTCCCTGTGGTTAAACAGAGGGCTTCACTCTCCAGTGCTGTCAGTCCCTCACCTTTCACCAGCACTAAATACATCACAGTGTGGGGAAGTCTGCACTGTACCTGCCCCATACTGTCCCTGTGTATAAACAGAGCTTCAGTCCCCAGTGCTGTCAATCTCACACCTTTCACCAGCACTAAATACATCACTGTTTGGAGAAGCCTGTACTGTACCTGCCCCACGATGTACCTGTCCCTGTGGATAAACAGAGAGCTTCAGTCTCCAGTGCTGTCAGTCCCTCACCTTTCTCCAGCACTGAATATATCACAGTGTGGGGTAGCCTGCACTGTACCTGTCCCGCACTGTACCTGTCCCTGTGGATAAACAGAGAGCTTCAGTCTCCAGTGCCGTCAGTCCCTCACTTTTTCCCAGCACTAAATTGCGTGGGACACAGATGAGCGACAGTGGGACCCACAGGCAGAAGGGGGTTAATCCGCCGTTAGGCTGCGCATGGAGCTAGACAGAAAAATGTGTAGCCTGGATGGCCCTCTTGGTCCTTTCTGTAGACACAGTCTTATATTTGTTGTATGTTGTCCATCTGGGTTGATGGGAAGGCGAAAGCCTACAGACGCTATGAGTTGTGGCACGAGTTTTTTGATCAGCAGCAGGGTGCATCATTCAGCAACCGTGAGTTAAATGTCTGTGACTTAGTGTGTTATGTAAAAAAAAAGTAAAAAATGAGCACATTATTTGTACTGTTGTTTACTGTAACGACTTTGAACTTGAATCCAATTAATTGTGTTGCTGGAAGGGATTATAATGCCCCCCTGTGGCGAATTAGGGATATGACATGACCACAAGTTGCCACCTGAATAGATTGTCTTTTTGTTATGTTGCCGCGCTTGCACAGCCAACATCTTGCGGTAGTGCAGATTTGGAGGAGTGGTTACTGTTGGGCGAATGCAGGGCACGCATCAGTAGGTGCGTCCCTCATTCCCCAATCAGCCTGCATGCCGGCGCCACACCACCCAAGCGAGCACATCTAAGGAAAGGTCCACTGCAATGCGAGCAAAGCTCGTCACATGCAGTGGACCTCCCAATGTGCTTACCCGTAAACACAAACATGGCAGCACACTGCCCGCCAAACTGCCGACTCTGGGGGTGCCCAATCCCCCTGTCAGCTTACCCTGCCCCTAATGTATGTGCCGATGGGGGAGCCCACTCCCCGTCGACATAAGGAACCCTCCCCATTTGTTATATGCCGACGGGGGTGCCCAATCCCCTGTTGGCTACAGCTGCCCCCCCCAAAAACAAGGCTCTGTTGGCACATGGGGAGCCCACCCCAGCATGCTACATGCCCCTGTAAACAGAAAAACAGTCCCGCAATGTTGTTTTTTTTTGTACCTTTGTAAAAAGGAAACGGTCCCTCGGCGGTCTCCCTGCCCCCCTCCCACAACCCGCGCCCACCTACTGCACACCCTACCTCCCCACCGCCCCACTCCATACTTACCTGCAGAGTCTAGCGCCACGATCTTCGGTGGACCAGGAACACATCTGCACTCTTCAAAGCCGACCGCGAACTGAGGAAATGCCAGTAAGCTGTATAATGGAATAAATAGGGTTTTTTCAACTTTGATGCATATCTCAGGTATTATTTGGAATTTTGGCATCAAATTTTCAAACATGGGGTTTTTGGGACCCCTCCTCATGAATTATGTCACTGTCATAGCGTTATTCGATCCCAAAAGGTGATTTCATGGTCACTGTGCAAAATTACCTTTCGAGACCGAGTAACAAAATGACAGTGCCACTGTTCATGAGGGGAGCTCTCAAAAAGCCTATGTTGCAAATTTGGTGACAAAACTCCCAAAAATGGCTGTTTTATGAGCGTGCATTGCGTTGTTTCTACGCACGCTCGTAACGTCATGAATTTGTAATATTTTCACTCCAGATTTTCAAACTTTGCATTTTTCCACACCTCCTGATGGACAGTATAGCTGTCATTTTACATATCCTGCCCAAAATGTGTTTTCGCACGTCCGGCGCAGAATAGCGTGGTTGCTGTGCGAAATCACTTTTCAGGACAGTTTGAGGAAATGACGGTGACACTGTTCATGAGCAGAGGTCATAAAATGCCTATTTTTCAAAATTTGGTGCCGAAAGTCCATAAAATGACTGTGTTGCAAGCGTGTGTTGTGCAGTTTCCACGCACCCTTGTAACTTCGCAAACTTACAATATTTCCATGCCAGATTTTCAACACTGGCATTTTTTCACACCTCCTTATGAACAGTACAGCTGTCATTTTTCACATCCTGCCCAAAATGTGTTTCCGCACTTGTGGCGCACAATGGCATGGTTGCTGTGGGAAATCAACTTTTGGGACAGATTAACAAAATCGCAGCGCTACTGTTCATAAGGGGAGGTCTCAAAATGCCTATGTTACAAATGTGGCTACCAAACTCCCCAAAATAATTGGGTTACGGACATGTTGTGCAGTCTGTATGCATGCTCACTGCTTCACATATATTTCATATTGTCACTCCAGATTTTCAATGTCACCATTTTTTTACGCCTCCGCATGAACAATACAGTTGTCATTCTCCACATCCTGCCCAAAAATGTGTTTTCATCCCTCTGTCGCCAAATGGCACAGCCGCTGTGCAAAACCACCTTTCAGCTAACAAAGTGATTGTGCCGCTTTTCATGAGGTAGCCTGACAAGCAGCCCATGTTGAAAATGTGGAGTGAAACTATCACCACTCGCCTACGGTGTTAGGGTTTCCAACTGTAGCACCCCACATGGTACAGACTGACAGGCGTCAGGGGTGTGACTTGGGATAATTGGATGGAATGCTCACGCCATTCCATCCCCCACCCACACCCTGCAGCCACTAACAGGCATCGTGGTGTGCCTTGCACTGTTCGGCCACACAGTTCACCCCATGCTCCTATACTGCACCCATGTCAGCATATTTCCTTATGGAATGGGATAAGTATAATGCCCAAAGACCCCAATGCACACCCCGACACTTGTCAGTGTCTACATGGTAGGGTGAGGTACAATGGCATGAGTGTTATAGCCGATGACCCAAAGGCATACCCCAATGCCTGTCGTTTCTACAGGGTGGGGGTGAGGTTGGTGTCACTTCAGTACTTCACTGCCATTCCTATTATGCATCTCTAGCTCCGGCACTGCCAATGTCAATACCAGCGCAACAACATTTGGCATTGACAAATGCTTGTTTTTTTCTTGTGTTCAGGTCTCGGATTACGACCTGTGAGTTAGAAGCTCGTTTGCAAAGGTTCCACATCAGAAAGAAAAAGGCACAACAATAGGATTCAGAACAATTGTTGCCTGATTTAGGCAAGGCTGGTGACTTTACTCAGCACAGTTACACAGAATCATAGCAAGGTTCAGGTTAGGTACAAAACAGCAAGACAGTGAATGGTTACAGACAGTCAAGTAGATATACGGGATAATAAGTAGAATGATGACAACTAGGAATTATACAAGTTGTGTAGAAATCCTCAGTGGGAAGAAATAATCAAGCTTCTGGCTAAAGCGATAGGGTTAACAACGATAATTCAGTGGGCTAAACAGTTCTGGAGATTTGAGATAAATAGAGGAAAGCTTGATAGAGTCTTCGAGCTAGCTGTATGGGGGAGAGCTGATAGATTGAAGAGGCAAGGTATTTATTTAGAAGAGTGGTTGGTATATTCGTTTAGCTTAGGCATAGATAGGGGAGAGGAAGGAGTGTGGTTAGGGGGGAATTCGGCAGGGAACAAATGGTCCAGCCATGCTACCCACTGTCAAGCTGGGAGAGAAGTGACGAGTGGAGGAGTGGTGGACTAGTGGAGGATTAGTCAGTGGGGGTGGGGGGATAGGAGGGTGAAACCACCTGGGGTTGGGAAGGAAGTGAGTATGTTATATGATGGAGAACTGACAGGAGACAATAGTGGGGGAAGGGGTGACAGGATAAGAGTAATGAGATAGGGAGCAGGTCAGGTAGTAAAAAGGAGCAAGGGGCCACTGTCAGGCAGTAGTCAATACAGTGCTAGTGGGGAAGGATTCAGCAGCCTAGGCCAAGAGCTGTTATTTATTGGGAGTATAAACAAGCCATTTGGATAAAGAGGTGAGTTTGAAGTTTTAGTTTAAAAGGACCTAATTTGGATTCCATGCAGAGGTCACCAGGGAGTGAGTTTTGCAGCTTGGGAGTACGATATCCAAAGGATCATTGACCTAGGGTCGTGCGATGGTAAAGGTCTTTGTATTGAGTATTTTGAGAACTTCTGGTCAGCCGGGTTGGGACTGTCTGTCATAGCACTGACCGAACTCCAAGAGGGGTCAGACCAAGGGTTGCTTTCTTGGCTAGTACGCAGAGTTGATACTGGGTTTGATTGTTCCAGTTCAGCCAGCCTGTGTGCATGTATAGGTCACACACGTGGGTTGAAAGCGGAGCACCTAGGATCAGCTGACAAGGCTTGTTTAGTGCAAGGGCAGCTCCTTTTAGGATAGACTCTGGTGCTGAGCTATAGACAATGAGTCCTACTCTATTACAGAGAGTACTGAGCTGGTTGTGGCACATTTGAGGTGTCAGTAATTAGACAGCGTCTATGCCTATATAGCCGACCAATTTTTTTGTTGACCGTTTTAGAGACATTATCAACATGCAGTGAGTAAGGTAGTGTGGTGTCCAGAATAACACCAAGGTACCTAAAATTGTGCACCATCTCTAAGATTTTGTTTTGCCTGTTGCAGATATGTAGGCAATTTGATTTATTTTTGCAGTGCAGGGAGCTGAAAAGCATAGTTTTTGTTTTCCTATAGTTCAGTAGCAGACGCATGTTGGTAAACCTGTTGTCTACAAGTTCAAAATCACTTTGAAGATTTTGCTCTAGGGAATTGAGGTTAGGATGGCTGGAGTAGAGGATAGCATCATCCGCATATAACAAGATTTTATGATGCATACTTTAGGGAGATTGTTTCAAAAATGACTAAACAGCAAAGGCCCTAAAATGGACCCTTGGGGGACTCCTGTTCTAGCGTTTTGACTATCTGAGAGGGTGTTGCTAATTTTGACCTGCTGAATCCGGTCGCTGAGATAGCTGTGGAACCAGTTCAGGGAGGTAGGGGACGCGGTGGATTCATGTAGCTGGGCAAGTAGGAGTTCATGATTAACTGTGTCAAAGGCCTGAGTGAGGTCAATGAAGGTAGTCCCCAGTAAGTGCCCCCGATCCAGAGAGTCACGTCTGAATCCAGTGAACGTGACAAGAGCAGTTGTTATACTGTGTAGCTTTTGGAAGCCATGCTGTTCTTTAACCTGAAGTTGATACTTCATTCCAAGACACTGGAGATGGGGGGAGGGGATAGAAATTGGTCTGTAGCTGGTATGGATGGCCCTGTCTCTGCTTTTGAAGACTGGCGTAATAACTGCTGCTTTCCAGAGTTTGGGGAACTGACCAGAGATAAGTGATAGGTTAAGTATTCTTGTTATGGGGGCCAGAATCGCATCTAAGGTGAGGGTTAGCAGTTTCAGATCTAAGCCATCATTGCTGTGCCTGAAGTTTTGAAGGACGTGCACCAGATATTTTTTGGCCTCAGTGGCACTGATTACTCTGAGGTAGGAAGGTGGGGCAGGGGTACCTTGATAAGGGGTAGAGTCAGTTGGTGCCAGTTTTTGCTGGTCATCGACAGGGGAGAGGTAGTTAGTGGGGAATACTTCACTAAGGTCAATGAATGCCCTGTTGAAGGTGTTGGCAATGGTTTTAGGGTCTTGTGTTATATTTCCATTTAGGTTAATTAGAGCAGGTGGAGATTTATTTGGTGTTTCTGTTAGTGTTTTGATGTTTGCCCCAAATTTGCTGCTATCTCCCCAGGAATGATCCAATTTGAACCTAAAAAAGTGGGACTTGGCCGGGTGAATGGCCTGGGTACAGGTATTATGGGCTGCACAGTATTTTCTGTACTTTTATCTTTATGCCAGAGGTCACTCCGGTATGCATAAGCTCAATGAGCGAGGAGGTTACCCACATTTTGTGAGAACCTCTGACCTTCCTGGTAGTGAGGGGTGCGAAAATGTCTTAATGCAGGTCTTAATGAAGTAGTTTAGAGCCTTGTCTACGTCAGTTATGAAGTTGAGGTGTGACCAGTCTACACAGCTGAGGTATTCCTTTAGTGGATCCAGAGACCCTTTTTGCAAGATGCAGAAAGTCACCCTTTTGGCTGGGGGTTTTGAGAACTTATTCGACCAGGAGCAGATGATAGGGGAGTGGTCACTTATGTAATCTGGGAGAGTGATTATGTCAGTGATACGGTCTGGTCAGTTGGTCAAAAGACGGTCCAGTAGTGTGCTGGTTCCGGTGTGGTAGTTGGTGCGTGTCTCCGTTTCAACAAATTGAGAGATATTTAGTGAGGTAATGGCATCTTTATATAATGCAGCATCTGGGGACAGCCAGTTTATATTGAGGCCGCCCGCTACAATAACCTCTGAGTTTTGATGTTGGTTAGGGAGGTATTCAAGGAGCACATTAAAGCTCGTAGCCTGTTCCTTGGGCAGGATATATGTGGAGATCATTGTAAGGTTCTTCCCATGGGTACCAATGATTATTTTGACAGCCAGCATTTGGACATTACTACCTGTTTTTATAGGTGCGAGTGCCTGGCCCTGCAAGTGGTCCTTTATGTAAACGACACATCCCCCACCTTGTTTGCCTGCTCTGTCTCGTCTCAAGCAGTTAAAGCCATTGAGTTGTATGCCGGTGTCAGGAGTTCTTGGGGGGAGCCAGGTCTCTACCATGGGTGAGACATCAGGGTTGTGCTGGGATACGCACACTTGTAGCATGTCAAATATGGCGGACAAGCTGCAGATGCTGATGGAGGCAATCATGAGATAGCACTGTTTCCCAGTCATACTAGTAGGTGTGCCATTTGTCATAATTGTAGTTGCTCCTTTTGGGCCAGAGTTTGGGTGTATTTTTCTGGACAGAAACAGAAGTAGCTAAATCAAACAAATTGTTAGCAGTCTGAGTTGCTTTAGTGCTTCAGAGCAACTCCTATGGACATTGGTTTTTGGGGCCTTTGTTGGTCAGTAGGAGGAGATCAGTGAGAGGGGGGAAGGAGGGGGTAGGTGTTGCACTGCTACTGTGGTTCTTGGCATGGGTAGCAGTGGCAGTCATTGAGCGGTGTAGATGATGTTGCTGGTGCTGGTTTTAGGTAAATTGTGCTAGAGTTATTTAATAGGCTGTAAAGGGTCCCTTGGGTGGGGTGTACCGAGGATGGGAGCAGCAAGGTAGAGAGAATGGTTAAAAGAACGGGGAGGTGCATTGGTCGGTACATTACAACTGTCGCTGGGTTGTAAGGTGGTTGATCACAAGATGAATTGGGGTTTAGATGCCTCTGAGTGTCTCTAAATGGGCAAGCAATAGGTCGTTGGTGCCTATGTAAGGGGTTAGCTATGAGGAGAGGTGCTTGCAGGAGTAGAAAATCCTTGCAGGAGTGGAAAATCCCGAGGGAGGTGAGCCTGCTTCTTTAAGAGGAGGGTGTAGAAGAAACACGACTAATCTGGTGCCGGTTCCTGTATAGGGTGGAGGGGAAGGATATGGAGTGAAATGGGGGGAAAGAGTATTTTATAGAGGCCAGAGTCAGGGTGGGCAGGTGGAACAAAATAGCTCTGTCTGCAGTAGTTACATTTAAACTCTCTAGTACAGCTGCAGTGAGAAGGTGCCACTGTATTTTGGCTGTTGAAAAAAGCTGCCTGTGGAACGCACACCAACTGGGGAGTAGCCTGGGGGTTGGAAGCAGTCAATGGCAAGCAGGCTCGAGGCACAGAATGGCCAGTTGAGAGGGCAGCTTCTACGGCGGCTTCTAGGCTCCGGAGGTCTCATGCCTGTATTCTTTCAGCAGGTGGGCTGGAGATGAGGGAGCCACCTGCAGAGATCCGCACCGTTCCTTCGTCCTGATTCAGGGGAAAGATCTGTAAGAGACAGTGGAGAGATTAGGAATTCAGCCAGAAATAAATGCAGAGTGCTGCTGTTTAAATTGGTAAGAGGGCCAAGTAGCAGTAGGACAACAAAGCAGGGCAAATGAGAAAAAAGAAAACAAGGTCGTTAGAGGAAGGTGGAAGCTCGGTGGGGGTGGTAGGTGACAATTAAGGAGGGGAGAAGGAATGTGAAATTAAAATGGCACACTAATTGGTGCCATTTAGACAGGACGAGAGGCACCGAAGATATGGTGTGACAGAGCTAGGGAAGAGGGTCAGGATTCAGTAAATCTAGGGGGCAGGCTGAAAAAGAAGAGGTAGAATGGGGTGAAAAAAGTAGTTTTAGATAAGAGTCAGAAAGGGGCCTAGTAGAGCAGTTTGAATCAGAAGATACTATTTTTGTATAAAAGAACAGAAGCTTGACCTGAAAACAATCTACCATTAGGGCTGTAATTACAGTAATTAGTTTAACTAAGGTATAGATCTAGCTGCACTGCATTAAACATGTTATCCCTAGTGTTACAGAAAATTCTAACAAATTAACAAGGCAAAAATCTCCTCTGATTACATCCAAAATAGCTCTGTCTGCAGTAATTTCATTTTTTGTGTGTTAATTATGTTGATCGCGCGCAAGAAACATATTGCGGCAGCTTTTGCAAGAAGCAGGTTGTGGAGGCGCGGCACTGTTGCGGCCAATGCCCCCACAGTCTTTAAAGGCTTGGCCCGCTGTCCCCAATGGTGTGGCACGCTGTTGCTGACACTAGTTCAGCCAGCGTCCTACAACCTTCTAAAGTTTTAGCCCTGCAATCAGGGGTCATTGTCATTGCAGTAGCATCATCTGCTGCACAAGGAAGCGACCCCTCATTGCAGGGCTGTTGCTGATGAGGAGCCCAGTCACAGTCAGCTTGTCCCTCTCCCCCATTTCTTGTGTGCCGAGGGGGGTGCCCAGTCCCCCTCGGCTTATGTTCCCCCTCCTTCTGTGTTTGCAGACGGGGTGCCTAACCCCATTGGCATATCCAACTCTCATTTCTCAGGTGCCGGGGGGTGCCCAATCCCCCCGACTCATGAGCCCCCAAGTATGGGCCGGCTGGGGGTGCCCAAATCCCCATCGGCTCCAGTGCCCCCACCCCAAAGACAGGTGGCATGCTGGGAGCCCACCCCAGCATGCCAAAGTACCCACAGAAAAAGTCCCGCGACGCCTTTTATTTTTCTTGTTACTCCTAAAGAAGAAAACGGTCCTCGCTGTCTGGCGCCCGCAACCTCGCGCCCCCACCGCGTACTCCACCTCCCCACACCCCTCTCACCCCATACTTACCTCTGGAGCCCGCACGACAATCTTCGTGGACCGGAACACATCTGCACTTTTCAAAGCCGATCACGAACTGAGGACATGCCGGTAAG
The DNA here is from genome assembly GCA_016271365.2 of Neoceratodus forsteri. Classification (NCBI taxonomy): domain Eukaryota; kingdom Metazoa; phylum Chordata; order Ceratodontiformes; family Ceratodontidae; genus Neoceratodus; species Neoceratodus forsteri. The sequence goes on from JADMNL010000026.1 coordinate 292,537,340, forward strand.
CTGTATAATGGAATAAAGAGTTGTTTTTTTTTAACTTTGATGCATATCTCAGTCATTTTTGGGAATTTTGGCACCAAAGTTTCATCATGGGGTTTTTGGGACACCTCCTCATGAATTCTGCCACTGTCATGGCATTAATCAGCCCCAAAAGGTGATTTCACGGTCACTGCGCGGAATCACCTTTTGGGACCGAATAACGAAACAACAGTGCCAGTATTCATGAGGTGGTCTCACAAAAAGCATATGTTGCAAATTTGATGGAAAAAATCCAAAAAATGACTGTTTTACGAGTGTGCGTTGAGCAGTTGTTATGCACGCTCGTAACTTTGCGAATTTGCAATATTTTCATGCCAGATTTTCAACACTGGAATTTTTCCACACCTTCTTGTGAACAGTACAGCTGTCATTTTTCACATCCTGGCCAAAATGTGTTTACGCACTTCCAGCGCAGAATATCGCAGTCGCTGTGGGAAATCAGTGTTCAGGACAGATTACGAGAATGACAGTGACACTGTTCATGAGCAGAGGTCCTAAAATGCCTTTGTTGAAAATTTGGTGCCGATACTCCATAAAATGACTGTGTTACGAGTGTGCATTGCACAGTTTGCATGCATTCTCGTAAGTTCGAAAATTTATAATATTTTCACTCCAGATTTTCAATATTGCCATTGTTCTGCACCTCCTTATGAACAGTATAGCTGTCATTTTTCAGATTGTGGCCAACATGTGTTTTCGCCCTTCCAGCACAGAATAGCGCGGTTGCTGTGAGAAATCTGTGTTCGGAACACATTATGAAAATGACAGTGATGCTGTTCATTAGCAGAGGTCCTAAAATGCCTATGTTGAAAATTTGGTGATGAAAGTCCATAAAATGAGTGTGCTACGAGCGTGCGTTGCACAGTTTCTACGCATGCTCATACCTTAGCAACTTTGCAATATTTTCACTCCAGATTTTCAACATTGACATTTTTCCACACCTCCTTATGAACAGTGCAGCTGTCATTTTTCACATCCTGACCAAAATGTGTTTTCACTCTTCCAACGCACAATAGCGCAGTAGCTATGGGAAATCAGTGTTTGGGACACATTAAGAAAATCACACTGACACTGTTCATGAGCAGAGGTCCTAAAATGCCTTTGTTGAAAATTTTGTGATAAAACTCCACAACATGACTGTGTTACGAGCGTGCGTTGTGCAGTTTCCATGCACCCTTGTAACTGCAAATTAGTAATATTTTCACGCTACATTTTCAACACTGGCATTTTTCCACACCTCCTTATGAACAGTACAGCTGTAATTTTTCACATCCTGGCTGAAATGTGTTTTCACGCTTCCGGCGCAGAATACCGCAGTCGCTGTCGGAAATCAGTGTTTTGGACAGATTAGGATCGAGCGAGTGGGGGGGGGGAGTGACCGAGCTCAACTAAGCTCTGTCGGGACAGCTGCGGATTTGTTTGTGGGCAGGAAAAGGTGCCAATGCAGGCAGAAGCCTAGTACAAAAGGGCAGCCTACAGCGCCGGGGGACATAGAACGAGTGAGCTAGGGAGGGGGAGTGAGTGAGTGAGCTCAATGGAGCTCTGTTGGGACTGCTGCGGATTTCTCTGTGGGCAGAAAAAGGCAGCAATGCATGCAGGGGCCCAGTACAAAAGGGCAGCCTGCAGCGGTGGAAGAAACAGAACGAGTGACTGAGAGAGGGGGAGTAAGCGAGCTCAACAGAGCTCTATCATGACTGCTGCAGATTTCTTTGTGGACAGAAGAAGGGGGCAATGCAGGCAGGAGCCCAGTACAGAAGGGCAGCCTGCAGCTCCAGCAGAAACGGAACAAGCGAGTGAGAGAGGGGGAGTGAGCAAGCTCAACGGAGCTCTGTTGGGACAGCTGCGTGTTTCTTTGTGGGCAGAAAAAGGCGGCAATGCATGCAGGGGCCCAGTACAAAAGGGCAGCCTGCAGCGGTGGAAGAAACAGAACGAGTGACTGAGAGAGGGGGAGTGAGCGAGCTCAACAGAGCTCTATCATGACTGCTGCAGATTTCTTTGTGGGCAGAAGAAGACGGCAACGCAGGCAGGAGCCCAGTACAAAAGGCCAGCCTGCAGCACCAGCAGAAACTGAAAGAGTGAGTGACAGGTGGTGAGTGAGCGACCTCAACGGAGCTGTGTCAGGACTGCTGCAGATCTCTTTGTAGGCAGAAAAAGCCACCAATGCAGGCAGGAACCCAGTACAAAAGAGCAGCCTGCAGCAGCGGGAGACACAGAACAAGCGAGTGACAGAGGGGGAGTAAGTGAGCTCACCGGAGCTCTGTTGGGACTGCTGCGAATTTCTTTGTGGGCAGAAAAAGGTAGCAATGCATGCAGGGACCCAGTACAAAAGGGCAGCCTGCAGCGGCGGGAGAAACAGAATGAACAAGTGAGAGAGGGGGGGAGTGAGTGAGCGAGCTCAACAGAGCTCTATCATGACTGCTGCAGATTTCTTTGTGGGCAGAAGAAGGTGGCAATGCAGGCAGGAGCCCAGTACAGAAGGGCAGCCTGCAGCGCCAGGAGAAACGGAACAAGCGAGTGAGAGAGGGGGAGTGAGCAAGCTCAACGGAGCTCTGTTGGGACAGCTGCGTGTTTCTTTGTGGGCAGAAAAAGGCGTCTACAGAGGCAGGAGCCCAGTACAAAACGGCAGCCTGCAGCGCCATGAGAAACAGATTGAGTGAGTGAGACAGGCTGAGTGAGAACCTCAACGGAGCTCTATCATGACTGCTGCAGATTTCTTTGTGGGCAGAAGAAGGTGGTAACACAGGCAGGAGCCCAGTACAAAAGGCCAGCCAGCAGCGCCGACAGAAACGGAGCGAGCGAGTGAGAGAGGATGAGTGAGCAAGCTCAATGGAGCTGTGTTGGGACTGCTGCAGATGTCTTTATGGGCAGAAAAAGCCACCAATGCAGGCAGGAACCCAATACAAAAGGGCAGCCTGCAGCAGCGGGAGACACAGAATGAGCGAGTGAGGGAGGGGGAGCGAGTTAGCTCAACGGAGCTCTGTTGGGACTGCTGCAGATTTCTTTGTGGGCAGAAAAATGCAGCAACGCAGGCAGGAGCCCAGTACAAAAGGCCAGCCTGCAGTGCCGGCAGAAACGGAACAAGCGAGTGACAGAGGGGGGAGTGAGCAAGCTCAACGGACCTGTGTCAGGACTGCTGCAGATTTCTTTTTGGGCAGAAAAAGCCACCAACAGAGGCAGGAGCCCAGTACCAAAGGGTAGCCTGCAGCGTCAGCAGAAACAGAATGAGTGAGTGAGAGAGGGTCAGTGACCCACCTCAATGGAGCTCTGTTGGGACAGCTACGGATTTCTTTGTGGACAGAAAAGGGTGCCAACGCAGGCAGGAGCCCAGTACTAAACAACAGCCTGCAGCACCGGGAGAAACACAAGCGATTGACAGAGGGCCACTGAGCGAGCTCAACGCACCAATGCAATCGATATTCGGCACTGACAAATGCTTGTTTTTTTTTGCCTTTCTGTAGTATGGAATTTGGGTAAAATTTGACAGACTCCCAGTGCTGCCTGCCCACCTCACCAGATCTTATAGTCATTGAGAAGGACAGCCCTCTCTCTGAGCCTCGCCATGGGGCAGGGGGCAAGCCACCTGAGATCATGGCTGCAGATACTGAAAGTAAGGTGTCAGTTTTGCAAGGGGGGGTTGTTCGTCCCTGAGGAGGGTAGACTGCAGCTGACTGGAGATAAAAAATTTGTTTTTGTCTTTTTTTTTCTGCATTTGTCTTCTATTACTTATTGACAATGCACCCTGGAAACCATCGTCAGATCTCAGGGCACCTGACCTGTTACAGATTGTACTTGGTATGGTTATAATAAGGAAGTGAGCTGCAGGTGAAGTCATCTGTCTTTGGGGCGGGGATCCAACAAAGCTTACAATAATCAAAAGAAGGAGGTGTTGGAATGGCTTTACCTACCTGTGGAGAGAATAAGGAATAACCCCGCAGATTTAAACACAGACGGTAAGACGCAGTTTATAAAATGACTCTTGGACTTTATAACACCTGTGGATATTCATTTTTTGTTTTGTCTCAGCTTTTGACTGCTGGTTTAGATGGAAGTCTGCACTTACCTGTGTAAGGTTGTAAACAGTGCTGAATGGTAAATGAAAGTGAAAGGGATGTTTAATGTTTGAACTCCATTTTAGACTCCAGGTAATCTTTATATCAGGATTTAGAACGTTCTCACTGTGTTGTTGCCGTCAGTTCTGTGCAGAAACGTTTATCCTGTGTCTGCATCAACCTCTGACTGTCGAGTTTGCTGAATATCCATCTGGTTATGCAGACAGGTAGATTTTGGGAAGTGTCTCTCAAAATTCTGGTCGGTGTGGTACGTTGTATGTTACATACATACATAGACGCTGATGCTAGAAAAACATTCTTGGCCCATCCAGTCTGCCCATGCTACCTAATTATTCTTTCTTTCCATTGTGATAATCCTGCCTTTTTACTGTGACCCCCTCCCCCTTTCTAAATAAATCCACCTACCTGTCTCATCCCTGTTTGAAGCTGCTGATCACTTTGGCCTGTACCACTTTTTGGGTAGCTTGTTCCACTTAATCAGCACCCATACCATGAAGAAGTGCTTACAGTCATCCTTTTTGGAAACCCCTCCTTTGCCAGCTTCTGTAAATTCCTCTCCCTGTTTTTGAACTCAAGGAAGCTAGTTCCTCTGTGTCTACCCTGTTTATTCCATGCAGGTATTTGTATTTGTATTTTTCAGTCATGTCATCCCTTTCCCTCCTTTTCTCCAAGGTGCACATGTTCACGGCCTGCGGCCTCCCCCATATGTCATATCCCCACCCTTTTAGCTGCCCTGCGCTGTACTGCCTGTACCTTGTTGCAGTTTTTCCTCAGGTGTGGGCTCCGGTACTTTACACAGTATTCCAGGTGCGGCCACACCAGTGACCTGTTCACAGAGAGGATCCCCTCCAACTTGTACTGCTTAGCTGTCATTATCACATGAAAACATCCTTTCGAACTCTTTCCTGCTGGGGTTCTCCTGGTTGGTACAGTACATGTAACCAAAGCCTAACCTATTAAAAGACCCCTGATCGTTGTAGACCATGGAAGCTTATACCACATTTCTTACAGCTAAGTATGATTCACTAAGGCCCTGTCCACACTCGCCTGTGTGAACCATTACCACGAGCCACAACCGTTACAGACCATGTAAAAAATGGTTTCTGTCCTCACTGGCAACGGTACCCGATATGTTTTGGCAACCAATCTCAAGACCTGTTGGAAGGCAGTCTCGAGATCGGTAACACAAACTGTTTGTAGTGAAATCGTTCTTCAAAATGGAATACTCACCAGTGCAGACGGGAGAGCATTCCATACTGTATCCGCTGGTCCTCCATGCCCCCACCAGGCATCCCATGAGGGCGCGCGGCATGTGTACATGCGTGTTAAGAGCATATCGCGAACTGCACTGAAGTGGGCCATTTAAATGCCCAGTGTTTGCCACTGCTAGCCAGCCTGTCAGACGTTTACAAAGTATATCAGGCAATTGTCTTTTGGTGTTGCCACTGCTAGTTTGGCTGCATACAGCTGGGACACATAGGGAAGTGACGCACAGCATTCTGGGACTGTGTACGTTACTTCTCTCAGATGCAGTCATGGCGGGCATCATTACTGCAATCTGGAGCACTACAGTGTGGACACGAGATGAACACTCTCAAAACTGGTCACCACACAGTGCTGAATTGTGTGGACCAGCTGTAACGGTAAGCGCTAAACCATTTTTGAAAGCGTTACGCTCCCGCGATCGTGAGTGTGGACAGGGCCTTAATCTATTAGTTTAGCCAAAAGACCTAGTATCCCTTTCATAGTATCGACTCAAGCAGTGCAATTTGATATTCAAACTGCATCCTGTAACCTTCTGTTATAGACTGTATTCATTCTGGCACTTGAGTCACTACAACAGAAGCAGTGACATAGAACCCAACAAGCTACTTGGCTAGCATGATCCTCTGTATCCCGATTCCTGAGATGGGAATAAAGAGAGAACTGGCAAAGCCTGTACTGTACCGTTCAGCACTATATGGACATTGTGGATAGACAGAGGGCTTCAGTCCCAGGTACTGACAGTCCCTCACCTTTCACCAGCACAAAATATATCACAGTGTGGGGAAGCCTGCACTGTACCTGCCTCACGCTATACCACTCCTTGTGGATAGACAGAGGGCTTCAGTCTCCAGTGCTGTCAGTCCCTCACCTTTCACCAGCAGTAAATACATCACACTGTGGGGAAGCCTGCACTGTACCTGCCCCACACTGTACCTGTCCCTGTGGATAAACAGAGGGCTTCAGTCTCCAGTGCTGTCAGTCCCTCACCTTTCACCAGCACTAAATACATCACAGTGTGGGGAAGCCTGCACTGTACCTGTCCCACACTGTACCTGTCCCTGTGGATAAACAGACAGCTTCAGTCTCCAGTACTGTCAGTCCCTCACCTTTCACCAGCACTAAATACATCACAGTGTGGGGAAGCCTGCACTGTACCTGCCCCACACTGTACCTGTCCCTGTGGATAGACAGAGGGCTCCAGCCTCCAGTTCTGTCAGTCCCTCACCTGTCACCAGCACCAAATACAGGTATATCACAGAGTGGGGAAGCCCGAACTGTACCTGTTCCACACTGTACCTGTCCCTGTGGATAAACAGAGGGCTTCAGTCTCCTGTGCTGTCAGTCCCTCACTGTTCACAAGCACTAAATACATCACAGTGTGGGGAAGCCTGCACTGTACCAGCCCCACACTGTACCTGTCCCTGTGGATAAACAGAGGGCTTCAGTCTCCAGTGCTGTCAGTCCCTCACCTTTCACCAGCACTAAATACATCACAGTGTGGGGAAGCCTGCACTGTACCTGTCCCACACTGTACCTGTCCCTGTGGATAAACAGAGGGCTTCAGACTCCAGTGTTGTCAGTCCCCATCTTTCACCAGCACTAAATACATCACAGTGTGGGGAAGCCTGCACTGTACCTGTCCCACACTGTACCTGTCCCTGTGGATAAATAAAGGGCTTCAGACTCCAGTGCTGTCAGTCCCTCACCTTTCACCAGCACTAAATACATTACAGTGTGGGGAAGCCTGCACTGTACCTGCCCCACACTGTACCTGTCCCTGTGGATAAATAAATGGCTTCAGTCTCCAGTGCTGTCAGTCCCTCACCTTTCACCAGCATTAAATACATCACAGTGTTGGGAAGCCTGCACTGTACCTGTCCCACACTGTACCTGTCCCTGTGTATAAACAGAGGGCTTCAGTCTCCAGTGCTGTCAAGTCCCTCACCTTTTCACCAGTACTAAATACATCACAGTGTGGGGAAGCCTGCACTGTACCTGTCCCTGTGGATGAACAGAGGTCTTCAGTCTCCAGTGCTGTCAGTCCCTCACCTTTCACCAGCACTAAATACATCACAGTGTGGGGAAGCCTGCACTGTACATGTCCCACACTGTACCTGTCCCTGTGTATAAACAGAGGGCTTCAGTCTCCAGTGCTGTCAGTCCCTCACTTTTTCACCAGTACTAAATACATCACAGTGTGGGGAAGCCTGCACTGTACCTGCCCCACACTGTACCTGTCCCTGTGGATAAACAGAGGTCTTCAGTCTCTGGTGCTGCCAGTCCCTCACCTTTCACCAGCACAAAATACATCACAGTGTGGGGAAGCCTGCACTGTACCTGCCCCACACTGTACCTGTCCCTGTGGATAAACAGAGGTCTTCAGTCTCCGGTGCTGTCAGTCCCTCACCTTTCACCAGCACTAAATACATCACAGTGTGGGGAAGCCTGCACTGTACCTGTCCCACACTGTACCTGTCCTTGTGGATAAGCAGAGGGCTTCAGTCTCCAGTGCTGTCAGTCCCTCACCTTTCACCAGCACTAAATACATCACAGTGTGGGGAAGCCTGCACTGTACCTGCCCCACACTGTACCTGTCCCTGTGGATAAACAGAGGGCTTCAGTCTACAGTGCTGACAGTCCCTCACCTTACACCAGCACCAAATATATCACAGTGTGGGGAAGCCTGCACTGTACCTGTCCCACACTGTACCTGTCCCTGTGGATAAACAAAGGGCTTCAGTCTCTAGTGCTGTCAATCCCTCACCTTTCACCATCACTAAATACATCACAGTATGGGGAAGCCTGCACTGTACCTGTCCCACACTGTACCTGTCCCTGTGGATAAACAGAGGGCTTTGGTCTCCAGTGCTGTCAGTCTCTCACCTTTCACCAGCACTAAATACATGACAGTGTGGGGAAGCCTGCACTGTACCTGCCCCCACACTGTACCTGTCCCTGTGGATAAATAGAGGGCTTCAGTCTCAAGTGCTGTCAGTCTCTCACCTTTCACCAGCACTAAATACATCACAGTGTGGGGAAGCCTTCACTGTACCTGTCCCTGTGTATAAACAGAGGGCTTCAGTCTCCAGTGCTGTCAGTCCCTCACCTTTTCACCAGTACTAAATACATCACAGTGTGGGGAAGCCTGCACTGTACCTGTCCCTGTGGATGAACAGAGGTCTTCAGTCTCCAGTGCTGTCAGTCCCTCACCTTTCACCAGCACTAAATACATCACAGTGTGGGGAAGCCTGCACTGTACCTGTCCCACACTCTACCTGTCCCTGTGGAAAAAACAGAGGGCTTCAGTCTCCTGTACTGTCAGTCACTCACCTTTCACCAGCACTAAATACATCACAGTGTGGGGAAGCCTGCACTGTACCTGCCCTACACTGTACCTGTCCCTGTGTATAAACAGAGGGCTTCAGTGTCCAGTGCTGCCTGTCCCTCACCTTTCACCAGCACTAAATACATCACAGTGTGGGAAAGACTGCACTGCCCCTGCCCCACACTGTACCTGTCCCTGTGTATAAACAGAGGGCTTCAGTCTCCAGTGCTGTCAGTCCCTCACCTTTCATCACCACTAAATCCATCACAGTGTGGGGAAGCCTGCACTGTACCTGCCCCCACACTGTACCTGTCCCTGTAGATAAACAGAGGGCTTCACTCTCTAGTGCTGTCGGTCACTAACTTTTTCTAACACTAAATACATCATAGTGTGGGGAAGCCTGCACTGTATGTTTCCCACACTGTACCTGTCCCTGTGGATACACAGAGGGCTTCAGTCTCCAGTGCTGTCAATCCCTCTCCTTTCACCAGCACTAAATACATAACAGTGTGTGAAAGCCTACACTGTACCAGTCCCGCACTGTACCTGTTCCTCTGGATAAACAGAGGGCTTCAGTCTCCAGTGCTGTCAGTCCCACACCTTTCACCAGCACTAAATATATCACAGTGTGGGGAAGCCTGCACTGTACCTGTCCCACACTGTACCTGTCCCTGTGGATAAACAGCGGGCTTCAGTCTCCAGTGCTGTGAGTCCCTCACCTTTCACAAAGGACTAAATATATCACAGTGTGGGGAACCCTGCACTGTACCTGCCCCCACTGTACCTCCCCTGTGGATAAATGGAGGGCTTCAGTCTCCAGTACTGTCAGTCCCTCACCTTTCACCAGCACTAAATACGTCACAGTGTGGGGAAGCCTGCACTGTATGTGTCCCACACTGTACCTGTCCCTGTGGATAAACAGAGGGTTTCAGTCTCCAGTGCTGTCAGTCCCTCACCTTTCACCAGCACTAAATACATTACAGTGTGGCGAAGCCTGCACTGTACCTGTACCACACTGTAACTGTCCCTGTGGATAAACAGAGGGTTTCAGTTTCCAGTGCTGTTAGTCCCTCACCTTTCACCAGCACTAAATACTTCACAGTGTGGGGAAGCCTGCACTGTACCTGCCCCACACTGTACCTGTCCCTGTGGACAAACAGGGGGGCTTCAGTCTCCAGTGCTCTCAGTCCCTCACCTTTCACCAGCACTAAATACATCACAGTGTGGGGAAGCCTGCACTGTACCTGCCCCAGACTGTACCTGTCCCTATGGATAAACAGAGAGCTTCAGTCTCCAGTACTGTCAGTCCCTCACCTTTCACCAGCATTAAATACATCACAGTGTGGGGAAGCCTGCACTGTACCTGCCCACAGTGTACCTGTCCCTGCAGATAAACAGAGGGCTTCAGTCTCCTGTGCTGTTAGTCCCTCTCCTTTCATCAGCACGAAATACATCACAGTGTGGGGAAACCTGCACTGTCCCTGCCCCACACTGTACCTGTCCCTGTAGATAAACAGAGGGCTTCAGTCTCCAGTGCTGTCAGTCCCTCACCTTTCACCAGCACTAAATACATCACAGTGTAAAAAAGCCTGCACTGTACCTGCTCCACACTGTACCTGTCCCTGTGGGTAAACAGAGGGCTTCAGTCTCCAGTGCTGTCAGTCCCTCACCTTTCTCCAGCACTAAATACATCACAGTGTGGAGAAGCCTGCACTGTACCTGCTCCACACTATACCTGTCCCTGTGGATAAACAGAGGGCTTCAGTCTCCAGTGCTGTCAGTCCCTCACCTTTCTCCAGCACTAAATACATCACAGTGTGGGGAAGCCAGCACTGTACCTGTCCCTGTGGATAAACAGAGGGCTTCAGTCTCCAGTGCTGTCAGTCTCTCACCTTTCACCAGCACTAAATACATCACAGTGTGGAGAAGCCTGCACTGTACCTGCCCCACACTGTGCCTGGCACTGTGGATAAACAGACGGCTTCAGTCCCCAGCGGTGTCAGTCCCTCACCTTTCACCAGCACTAAATACATCACAGTGTTGGGGGAAGCCTGCACTGTATCTGTCTCTGTGGATAAACAGCGAGTTTCACTCTCCAGTGCTGTCATTCCCTGGCTTTTTCCAGAACTAAACTGGTTGGGACATACTGTATATACTGTAAGTGCTATGGGGACTCAGAGGCAGAAGTGTGTGTGTGTTGGGGGGGGAGGTTATCAGCCTCTTGGACTGTTGAATCTCTAAGTCCAGAGTTAGGCTGCGCATGGAGCTAGACAGGAAAATGGGTAGACTGGATGGACTTCTTGGTACTTTTTCTAGACACAGTCTTATGTTTGTATGTTGTCCATCTGGTTTGACAAGAAGTCAAAAGCAACATGTTTACAGACACTATGAGTTGTGGCACAAGTTTGTTGATCCGTAGCTGGATGTGTCATTCCACAACTGTGAGTTAAATGTCTTTTGAATGAGTGTGTTCTATGTCAAAAAAAAAAAAAGGAAAAACATGAGTGCATTATTTTGTATTATTGTTTACCATAACAACATTGAATTTGAATCCAATGAGCGTGTTGCTGGAAGGGATTATAATGCCCCCCTGTGGTGAATTAGGGATATAATGTGACCACAAGTTACCACCTGAATAGATTGTGTTTTTACGTTTGTTAATTTTTTTTGCCTTTCTGCAGTATGGAATTTGGGTAAAATTTGACAGGCTCCCAGTGCTGCCTGTCTACCTCACCAGATCTTATAGTCATTGGGAAGGACAGCCCTCTCTCTGAGTCCCGCCATGGGCAGGGGGCAAGCCACCTGAGATCATGGCTGCAGATGCTGAAAGTAAGGTGTCAGTTTTGCGAGGCGGGGGGGTTGCTGGTTCCTGAGAAGGGTTGAGTGCAGCTGACTGGAGATAAAAAACATGTTTTTGTTTTATTTTTTTCTGCATTTCTCTTCTATTACTTGTTGACAGTGCACCCTGGAAACCATCGTCAGATCTCGTTGCACCTGTTATAGATTGTACTTGATACGGTTACAGAAAGGAAGTGAGTGGCAGGAGAAGTCACCTGTCATTGGTGGCAGGGCTCCAAGAAAGCTTACAATAAACAAAAGGAGCTGTTGGAATGGCCATACTTACCTGTGGAGAGAATAAGGAATAACCTCACAAATTTAAAAACTGACGGTAAGACGCAGTTTATAAATGACTCTTGGACTTTATAACACCTGTGGATATTCTTTTTTTGTTTTGTCTCAGCATTTGACTGCTGGTTTAGATGGAAGTCTGCACTTACCTGTGTGAGGTTGTAAACAGTGCTGAATGGTAAATGAAAGTGAAAGGGATGTTTAATGTTTGAACTCCATTTAAGACTCCAGGTAATCTTTATATCAGGATTTAGAGCGTTGTCACTGTGCTGTTGCCGTCGGTTCTATGTAGAAACATTTATCCTGTGTCTGAAACAACCTCTGACTGTCGAGTTTGCTGAATATCCATCTGGTTATGCAGACAGGTGATTTTGGGAAGTGTCTCTCGAAGAGCTGGTGGGGTGTAGTATGTTCTACATTAGATGGATACACATACATTGAAGCTAGAAAAAGATTTTTGGTGCATCCAGTCTGCCCACGGTACCTAAGTATTCTGTCATTCCGTTATGACAATCCTCCCTTTTTTTACTGTGCCCCCCTTCCCTTTCTAAATAAATCCATCCCCCTGTCTCGTTCCTGTTTGAAGCTGCTGTATCACTTTAGCCTATATTAACTTTTGGGTAGTTTATTCCACTTTTTCAGCACCCACACCATTAAGAAGTACTTATAGTCATCCATTTTGGACTTCTTCCCCCTCCACCCACTCTATCTTCATCAAGCTGCCTCTCCTCCTGGTGTTTGAACTCAAGGAAGATAGTTCCCTGGTGTCCAACCTATTCATCCCATGCAGGTACATGTATGTCTCTGTCATGTCATCCTCTGTCTCGCCTTATCCCCTCCCGCCTTCTGCTGCTTATCCCCTCCCTATGTATCCCAGCATTCTGTTTGCTTTGCTTACTGCCCTGCCGCACTGTGCAGATGTTTTCAGGGTGTACAATATCATCACCCCTAAATCATTAGAAGAAAGGAACTCTAATCGGCTGTTTGTTCACGGAGCGGGGTGGGCATTAGGGTTGACAGCACTGAGGAAGACCCAACCACTGATTTCACCAAGGCACCAGGGACCCAAAACCCAAATTTTTTTCCTTTTGCTGCTTGGGGGGTTGGAAGTTAGGGTTTGAAATTCTAATGCCACATTTCCCTACTTTTGTGGTATTAACTTGAACCCTAACATGTAAAGAGTGAATGTGCAAAGAGAGAATCTTCAAATAGTGAATGTGCAAAGGGTGAGTGTGTAAGTGAGTGTAAAGAGTGAATATGTAACGAGTGAATGTGCAAAGAGTGAATGTATAGAGAATGAATGTGCAACAGGTGAGTGTGTAAGTGAATGTGTAAAGAGTGAATATATAGAGAGTGAATGTATTAAGAGTGAATGTGCAAAGGGCGAGTGTGTAAGTGAATGTGTAATTGAATGTGTAAAGAGTGAACATGTAAAATGTGAATGTGTAAAGAGTGAATGGCCCAGATATTCAGAGCAGTTGCGCAAGGTGCAACCGAGATGAGCAGGTGCAACCACACACTTGCGCACTGCAGCCACATTCAACGAATGTGCTGCTCAAAACGCACTGCGCAGATGCAAAATAGTAATGTATGTGGCACAAGTACAAGGGGACATTCCCATGAATAAGCAGCGCAATGGCATATTCAGCCGAAAAACACGGCGCAAGTCAGGAGCAACACACAGAATGCGCCAGACAGACTTGAGCATATGAAAGGGGCTCAAACACACACACACAGCAGATGTGCAACATTGAGACAGGCAGTGATGGATGCAGGGCCATTCCATATGGACGTGGTAATGAGGGGTGTGAGGAGGAGGGAGGAACAGCAATGTGGCCAAGGAAGGGCCCAGGAGCAGTATGCCCAACACAGACAGTAGCGTGCCTGCCTCACCTTTGAGGACTGTGGGGATGTTGAGATCGTGGGCTGGTACCAGCTGAACAGGGCAATTCTTAGGCAGCTCTGCGAGCTGTGCCATGATGAGTTGCAGGCACCCACCAGAAGGAGTCACGCCATGTCTGTGGAGACCAATGTGACAGTAGCGATGTGCCTGCTTGCCATGGGCACCCTCCAGAAACCAACGGGGGCAACCATTGGGATCACCCAGTTGGCCACATCCCGTCTCCTCACGAAGTTCCTCAATGCTCTGCTGCCACATGCTTTGGAGTTCCTACGATTCCGAAGCACACAGGCAGAGTGTACAGCAAACATGAAGGACTGCCACAGGGTGGCACGCATGCCAGGCATGATAGGCGCCATAGACTGCACCCACGTGGCCATATGTGGACCACCTGGCCCTGAGAGGCCCACCTACATGAATAGGAAGGGGTACCCCATAGTTAAGTGCCAGGTGGTGTGCAATGCCATGGGGCACATCACCAGTGCCTGCACCACACACCCCAGGAGTGCACATGATGCATTCATTGGGAACAGCTCCAGTCTGTGCCAGAGATTCAAGTGAGAACAGGAGATCCCCACAGGGCACCTGCTAGGTGAGCATGCCATGGTGAGGGATGCGGCTGCAGCCATGCCATAGGTATAAGCCCATGACACACAACGCAGGAGGGTGGCAGCAGGCGACATGGATGAGGGGGGTAACAACCAATGCAGAGCGATAACCGTATCCTCATTCCACACAGGTGACAGTGCCTACCCCCTGAGACCCTGGCTGCTCACCCCCTACTGGCGCCCATCCACAGCTGCGGAGGAGAGCTATAACAAGGCACACACCGCTACACGCAATGTCATCGAGCGTGTCTTCGGCATGCTGAAGATGCGTTTCCGTTGCCTAGACAGGTCAGGTGGTGCCCTACAGTACAGCCCTGTGAAAGCCTGTGGCCTATTCCTGGCCTGCTGCATGCTGCACAACATGGCCACTGACCGTGGGATAGCTGTTCAGGTGGATAAGGGTGACAGCAGTGAAGAGGATGGGGAGGGCAGCTGGAAGGGGGGCATGCAGCCGCCCATGGGAAGGAGGGATCCGAGGCTTGCAGGTCTTGCCAGGAGGCACCAGGTCACCATCACACAGGAGCACTACATGGACTGGAGGTAAGTGAACAGACACATCTGCCATGCATGCATGAACCCCACCTCCGCCCACCCACCCACCTACCCACATACAAGGGCACTCAGGGATGCATGCACCGACACTGGCACACACACAGCATGCACAGGAACTGCACAACCATACAACTACATGCACACAGCACAGTGCAGAGGTATGGGCACACACACTCACACACGAGCGGCGAGACATGGCATGGATCAGAGTGAAGACAACGGCACACAGGCAGGGCCGGCATGGTGCTGCCATCATCATGCCCGCGCCACAAGGCCCAACAGCATAGCATGCACATACGAAGGACGAGCCACATGCCGCACATGCATAACGCCACATATGCACGGCGTCACTCACACGTGTGTGCACTAGACAACAGCAGTGGTCAGCAGGATAGGACAGCACACCCAGCAGGCCTACCATGCGGTGCTACGGCCACCATGGCCACATGGGTGGCTCCCCCCAGGCTGTGTGACAGCCACTGGTTGCACAACAGCCACTGGGGGTGAGTCCAACACACTCACAGGGGTGGAGGCCTGAGAACACAACTGGGTCCTCACTGGAGTGAAAAGACCGGCAAAGAGATCAGCACCAGGGATGTTGGGGATGGCTATGTTGGATCCCAGTGTCAGTCATGCAGGGGTCACCAGATGCCATATCCGTGGTGTGGATGTGCCACTGTGGGGAGTCCTTCACACACAGCCGTGCCCAGTGGACACCAATGATGCAAATCAGACAGTAATGGCACAGACGATGCAGTCCTTCGATGTGGCTGTGACCTCCCGCAGTTGCAGGAACTCACCAATATGCTGTGCACGTCCACTGCCCTGATGCTCAGCCAACTGACGCATCTCAATCTGCAGTGCACATATCCCAGCCCCGAGCACCGCCTGGTGCTCCACAGATGCCCGCAGCAGCCTGGTGTGCTCGTCCAGCTGGTCAGCATCCTGCACTGCCTGGGGTAGATGCTGACCTGCTGGTGGTGTTTTGGCATGCTGGTCAATGCCCTGCTCCAGTAGACGCTGCTCAGGGGACCGCGCAGGGGATGGTGTATGTGTGGGAGCACCAGTGATGTCACCACATCCCGCTGCCACTGCCCAGCCAGCTGCTGGTCTGTCCCCATGGCACCGGCATCTGCAGCAGTGTCACCACATGCCACTATGCGGCCAGGGTCAGGGTGTGGCTGCGCATTTGTAGTCCTGCCACTGGTGCCCACCACCGCCTGTGTCTGGCCCTCTACCCTGGGTTGCACCACCTAGCCTGTGCCATCTATGATCAGTATCATGTCATCATCTGAGTCAGATGCACGGCCCAGCTGTGTGGCTGGGACCAGCATGGACAGCCTGTCGCTAAGCAATATGTCTGATGTGTCTAACAGTGTGTTGTCATCATTGAGGCCCAATAAGTCCAGCAGCCCCACACTGTCCCGATGCCTGTGGATGTGAATGGCAACTCCTCCTCTGGCCCAGTGTCAATGGTGGCATCCGGCGACATAGCCCGGAGGTGTGATGGCGCTGGAAGACAAAAAGGCATTATCAGTGGCGGGGATGTCATTGTGCAGGCTGGGCCCTGGTCCCAGAAGCTGTGCCCGTACAACCCACCCATGCAGGCATGCAGCGGTGTACTCCCGGGCAGCGGTGTTCAGCAGGCCGGACATGGCATCAACGCTGCCCACGACAGGCCAGCAGTGCTGGATGGTGGGGGTACATGGGGCACTTACAGCACATAGCTGGCATGTGGGGTACCCCAAACAGCGCCGCCAGTGGTGGAGTGGCATGCTGCAGAGGGTGCCCTGGTGTCCCGCGCAGTGCTGCTAGTGTGCTAGTCATACAGCCCCAGGCATCTGTGGGATACACCCTGGAGCATGTGCTCTGGCCACAGTACAGTGGCATGCAGCTGTCCCACTGACCTGGGGTGCACAGTGCCACGTACAGTGGCACCATTTGTGATGTGCACTGTTGCATGCCACACACACAAGCCACACAGCACAGTGGCTGTCACGCCTGCATGGTGCAGGCTGCCTTCCCCCCCTGGCTGCCACACAGTGACTCACTGCAGTGAGGGGCTGCCACCCATCTGGAATCCTCCACCCAGGATGCCGTCAATGGCAGCATGGCTGATGGTCACCGCCACCAGTTCCTCCATCGCTGACAGTGCAGGGGCATCACCGGATCTCTTGGATGTCCTGCTGTGGGATGCCCTGATGGCTGCCACCTTCTCCTTGATGCAATGTCTGTCAGTCCCCACCTTCTTCTTGCACTCCTGTGCAGACCTCTGATGCCTCCCGTGGGCGTTTACGTAGGTGGCCACTGCATGCTGCCTGGCCGACTGTTCTGGGTGGGGTGCCCGTGGCACCACTCAGCAGGGCCTCCCTGTCGAGGTGGGCCTTGAACAGGGCCTGCTGCTCCTCCTTACTGAAATTGGGCCTGCGCTTCTGTGCAGGCCCCTGCTCCGCCCCCTCAACCTCAGACATGGTGCTACCTGTGGACAGCGTAGGATGGGCCCATCAGCAGCTTGGAAGCCCACACAGGAGCTGTGGTGCACTGTCAGCATGGCAATCCCATTCCCTGCATGTGCATCCCCTTATCACAATGGTTGCAATACCTGTTGGTGGCCGGTGCTGCAGCGTGGCACTTTTAGGGCCCAACGCATGCAAATGAGTTGTTGTGCAGCCATACATTGCCTCGTGAGGCTATTTGCATATGCCATCTGAATATTGTGATATTGCACCTTGCACAATGGGAATGCACCGAAGCATCTGGGTGTTGCATGTCCGGCACATGCGCAGTGCACAGCCTCGCGGTGCACATGTGCCCCATCGGTGGATCAATGTCCAGTGTCCTATCATGTGGCCGTGTGCACTGTGCAATGCTCCACCATTGTGCATGCTGTGCCATGCGCCTACCGTGCATCTGGGTGCACTGCTTCACTAGGACCCACTGCGCATGCTGTGCCATGTACCTACCGTGCATCTAAGTGCACTGCTTCACTAGGGCCCACTGCACATGCTGTGCCATGTGCCTACCATGCATCTAAGTGCACTGCTTCACTAGGGCCCACTGTGCATGCTGTGCCATGTGCCTACCATGCATCTAAGTGCACTGCTCCACTAGGGCCCACTGTGCATGCTGTGCCATGTACCTACCATGCATCCGGGTGCACTGCTTCACTAGGGCCCACTGTGCATGCTGTGCCATGTGCCTACCGTGCATCTAAGTGCACTGCTCCACTAGGGCCCACTGCGCAGTGGTGCCATTTGCCTACCATGCATCTAAGTGCACTGCTCCACTAGGGCCCACTGTGCATGCTGTGCCATGTGCCTACCGTGCATCCGGGTGCACTGCTTCACTAGGGCCCACTGCGCATGCTGTGCCATGTGCCTACCATGCATCTAAGTGCACTGCTTCACTAGGGCCCACTGTGCATGCTGTGCCATGTGCCTACCATGCATCTAAGTGCACTGCTCCACTAGGGCCCACTGTGCATGCTGTGCCATGTGCCTACCATGCATCTAAGTGCACTGCTTCACTAGGGCCCACTGCGCATGCTGTGCCATGTGCCTACCATGCATCCGGGTGCACTGCTTCACTAGGGCCCACTGCGCATGCTGTGCCATGTGCCTACCATGCATCTGGGTGCACTGCTTCACTAGGGCCCACTGTGCATGCTGTGCCATGTGCCTACCATGCATCTAAGTGCACTGCTTCACTAGGGCTCACTGTGCATGCTGTGCCATGTGCCTACCATGCATCCGGGTGCACTGCTTCACTAGAGCCCATTGTGCATGCTGTGCCATGTGCCTACCGTGCATCTAAGTGCACTGCTTCACTAGGGCCCACTGTGCATGCTGTGCCATGTGCCTACCATGCATCCGGGTGCACTGCTTCACTAGGGCCCACTGTGCATGCTGTGCCATGCGCCTACCATGCATCCGGGTGCACTGATTCACTAGGGCCCACTGTGCATGCTGTGCCATGTGCCTACCGTGCATCTAAGTGCACTGCTTCACTAGGGCCCACTGTGCATGCTGTGCCATGTGCCTACCATGCATCTAAGTGCACTGCTTCACTAGGGCCCACTGCGCAGTGGTGCCATTTGCACCATGCCACCAACTGCGCATGGACAGGGCCTGCGTACCATTGCACAGAGTCATGCATGGCACCTACAGGGTCACGGACATGATCCCATGCCATGGTGCGCACATGTGGTGCTGCGCAATAGGCCACCACCACGCACATCAATCACGCATCCATGTGCTGTGTGGTTGTGTACATTAGCCCGCTACTGCATACGGTAAATGAGCATTACCACATGCATGCAATGTAGGCCATAGCACTCGCTTCACGACAAACAGAACCAGTGCGATACGGTGGGTTCAGGGAGTCATGCACACTGTGCTGTGAACTGGTCGCAGGTGGAGATGTGCAGCTTCGCTGTGCTGGTGAAGCCATGAGGTGCGGAGGCTGCGGGCAATGCTGAGGGTACGGAGGTGCTAATCAATGCACACAGCTCTATTGTTCCCTGGTTATCCCCTGCCCACCCTGTTTGCTGGGTCTTCCTTCCACACCACTGTACCTTCACCCAGTCCTTGTCCCCTGCTTCCCCTGTTGCCTCCCCCTGTGTTTCCCCTGTTGCCTTCCCCTGTGTTTCCCCTGTTGCCGGCCCCTGTGTTTCCCCTGTTGCCTTCCCCTGTGTTTCCCGTTGCCTCCTGTGTTTCTCCTGTTGCCTCCCCTGTGTTTCCCCTGTTGCCTTCCCCTGTATTTCCCCTGTTGCCTCCCTCTGTGTTTCCCCTGTTGCCTGCCCCTGTGTTTCCCCTGTTGCCTCCTCCTGTGTTTCTCCGTTGCAGTTTCTGGGTGCCCTTTTGGCACACCTTTGTTTTGTTTGCCCATTAAAGTGCTGTTAGTTTCCTACAATGACTGCATCTGTGTTTCCTTTGCAGGCGGCATGTTGCGCTGTGCTGCAGGTGGCTATTCCATGTCCATGGGCATGTCCCCTGCTGTCCCATTGCAGTGATCCCTGGGTGGTGCCCGTGTGTGCACTGGGCCTGTTTGCCATGTCCCTGTCTACTGCGTGGTCATAGGCGGTGAGTCACACCCTACCCTGTGCACTGTTCTGCGCTGCTTGTCCTTGTCTGTCTGTGCTGCCCTTCCATCCGCATGCCGTGCTTCCCCTGCTGGTATGCCCTGCAGATGCAGTGCCCTTGTCCTTGCAATGTTGCAGGCTGTCTGCCCCTGGATCCCCTGTGCCTCCCTTCCGCCCTTTTCTGCTATGCTCTATGCATGTGCAGTGTCCTGGCACCATGGCTGTGCCACTGTCCACTGCATCTCCGCCTGTTGGGGTTGTGTTGCTGGTGCACTGGTGGTGGCCTGTCCACGGGCATGCCTTCAGGGTGGGTGAGTTGGTGTGCCTTGTGCTGCTGTTGGGGGCTTGGCATCTTGTTTGGGCCATTGCCCAGTGCCCCTGTGGTGTGCTCCAGCCAGTGTGCCCTTGTGGTTTGTGTCTGGCAGTGCTGGTGTGGCACTCTGCTCCTGTGCAGCCCTGCCTGTGCTCCCCATTGCTTGTTTTGCATGCTCAGCCTGCTGGCTACTGCATCCAAGCTTGTTCCCCCACACTCCTGGTTGCACCAGCGCATGTCTGGTTGTGCGGTAGTGCAACATTATTATATTCAGTGTGCTTTGTGCCAGCACTTGTCGGTGGCGCGTTGTCTGAATATGGCATCTGTTTACCCCTGGTGCATCTGCATTGTGCTGCACATTCCATTGCACACCTCCTAGGCGCATGTCTGAATATCTGGGTCGATGTGTAGAGAGTGAACGTGTAGAGAGTGAACGTACCAGTACTGGTTAAGAGGATATAGAGATGAAGAAGTTGGGGGAGGGGGATGAGAAAGTCTTTTTTTTTTTTAAACTTTCTTTATTTATGTGCTTTTATATTTCATGTATACACACAAACTCATCAACTCATATACATACATATACGTACATAGGAGTAGCAAACAAAAAAAAAATAAAAAACATAATAATTTGTCATTTGTTACTTCATTATAGTTTAGGAAACATGTCAGAATACAAAATCTTTTCTCAGTTGGGAGATATGTATTACCCATCTCCTCCATATAATTTCAAATTGGGTATATCTCTTGTTTGCTAATGCTGTCAGCCTTTCCATTTGGTATATTTTAAATACTTCATCCTGCCATTGAGTTATCTGGGGCTGATTCGTGGTTAGCCAATTTTTTGTTATTGTCTTTTTAATGGCAAGGATCAGTACCAAAAATAGTTTCTTTGTTTTTTCATCTCTCTCCCTTCAGGGAGGTCTGAAAAGAAATACAGAAATACATCTAGTTGTATAGATGGTGTTATATTTTTAATAGCCTCTCGGGCTTCTATCAGAAATGGTTGAATTATTGGACAGCTCCAAAACAAGTGTCCAAGAGTGGCCTGTTGTTCACCACATTTTCTCCAACAGGTGGTCTCTCCTCTACCCCCAATTGTGCCTGAATTATCGGTGTTCTGAAAAACCTGACAGCATTCTTCCAAGCGAATTCCCTCTATTGTGGTGAGGAAGTACTTTTATGAATACATATTAGATGATTTCTCCACTTTTCCTCAGTAATATCTATATTCAAGTCTTTTTCCCATGCTCTCTTAATAGACTCTACTGTGTCTCCCTCAAGTTCTCTTATAGCTGCCTATAAGTGGGTTATTATATGTGCTAGATTGGCCCGCCCCTCCAGTCCTCTCTACAAGGCCTCTATAAGCCTGGGTATGGGGTGCTGAGCCCAGCATTCTTTTTTTTCTTTTTTAATATAGTCCCTTACCTGGAAATATCAAAATCTATCTTTATGAGTTATCCCATACTTCATCTGCAAGTCCACGAAACTTGCCATTATTCCCTCTTTTAAAAATTGGTATAATATGTGTAGCCCTTTTCTTTCTCACTCTCTATAGCCCAAATCCATCATTGCAGGTATAAACTTTCCTGTGTGTGTTAGGGAATAAAACAGCGGCCTCCATGGCTTCATTTTCCTAGTGTTCAGTGTTTGTCTCCAGGTTCTTAAGGTTGACTGTGTGTATGGGTTCTCTATATCCCCTTTCTCCCTGTCTTGTCCACCTGAAAGGAGTACCCCTTGCACCCTCCCGAGGTCCTCTTCTACTGTTTCTATTTCTTTCCATCTTGCTATGTAAGTAGGTTGCAACCAATAAATCACTATACGAATCTGGGCAGCCCTGTGGTAATATTTAAAATTTGGGAGAGATAACCCCCCTTCCCCTTTGAAAGTTGTAATATAGACTGTCTTATTCTTGGTTTCTGTTTACCCCAGAT
This sequence comes from Neoceratodus forsteri, assembly GCA_016271365.2. Lineage (NCBI taxonomy): Eukaryota > Metazoa > Chordata > Ceratodontiformes > Ceratodontidae > Neoceratodus > Neoceratodus forsteri. The sequence goes on from JADMNL010000026.1 coordinate 292,559,550, forward strand.
AAACTGTGATATTTCTCTATTTAATTTTTTATAAAATATGTCAGGTACCATAATAGGGATGGTCTGTGCTAAATATAGGAATCGTGGAAGCACCACCATTCTAATTGCTTCTATTTTTTGTATAAATGAGATAGGGATCAAATGCCATTTTTCTATGTCTTTTTGAATTTGTGTTAATAAGGGTTTATAGTTAAGTTCATATAATTTCCCATGTTCAGAACTCAGCCAAACTCCAAGGTATTTAAGGGTATGGATGTGCCACTTAAATTTAAAATGGTTTTCTATCTGCTGCGATGGTTTGTAATGTATCCCCAACACTTCTGTCTTGGATGTGTTAACTCTATAGCCAGCTATCTCTCCGAACTCCGTCAAGACTTCCCACAATGGTTGTAGGGAGCTCTCAGGGTCTGCGAGATATACCAGTAGGTAGAAAGCCTTTTCTATACACAGTTCCTTACCTGTCATTATTTCTGTTCTGGTACTCTCATTCTCCCATTTTCACTTGACTTCTTTTGGCTCCTTTTTTTTGTTAGACACTTTCTCCGCCTTCATCTCTACATCTCCTTAATTAGCAAAGTTATGAGTGAGTGTAGAAAAATGTCAACATATGCCCAAAACGTTGTCATTTTTATATATTTTGACCCCATATTTTCAACATAGCTTTTTTTCTGAGCTCACCTCATGAACAAGGGCAGTGAAAATTTTCAAGTTCTTGCCGAAATGTGATTTTGCAAAGCAACTGCAAAATTGCCTTTTGGGGCAGATTTATATAATTCCACTGCCATTGATCATGGGGGGGGGTCTCAAAAAGGCCATGCAGAAAATTTAGGGTCAAAATATGTAAAAATGACAAAGTTATGAATCAAAGTTCAAAACCCCATGAGATACATGGAGCCGCACTTACCTGGTTTTCTGATATCGCAGTCGCCGGTTCCAGCAGCAAGACGTGTCTGATTGTACAGTGGATCTATGCCATGGAACATGGTCAGGAGACTGAGGGTGTGTTGGGATATGAGTCCTGCGTGTTGAATGGGAGGTCGAGGTTGGTGTTGCTGGGGTATGTGTGGGTTAGTGAGATCAGTGAGGGACTCTTTCTTTCTTTTTTACAGGGTTAAAAAAACAGCGAGGGACGGTTTTCTTTATTTGAGGAATACAGTAGTCCGACACTGGGGATTAGGCATCCCAGTGTTGGGCTCACATTTGGCAGCAGTGGGGGTGGGCAACCCGATGCCAAACACTACATAGGGGGAATGGGAGTGGGCAACCTGGAGGGTACATTTTTGGTCAAACAAAAGGACTGGTGCAAACACGGGAGTGTAGGGAGCTGTGGTGTGAAACCCAGTACAGACGTGCAAGCAGACCAAAGAAAAAATTACTCACCTTAGTAATGTTGTTTCTTCTAATGGAGTCTTGCTATATTATGATATATGCAGTGAGTCCCAACCTTCGAACTGCTCCGGAGGTGAAAGAGTTAACTTTCCATGCCAGGCATGGAACTTTGAGCTCAAGCTCGGTTGAAACTCTGTCTGTTGTTCTTCAAACTCAAACCATCAGATCTCTACGAGCTAAACTCACTGAGATCCTGTGTGGAAGCTGTAAACCTACACTAGCCAACTGGCTACTAAACATAACAACACATTTTTTGGTCCCAGAACAAAGGCTCAAGTCAGGAGACCCAAAAAATGAAAAACACAACACCAATTCACCCCAAAAAGGATGGGTGAAACAACAAGGTGGGCATCTACTAAGTGCCAACACTGCACTGCCCACCCACATCCCAAAACAAAGGTTCTGAGAGGGGCAGGCAGGGGGGGAGGTCATAATATAGCAAGACTCCATTAGAAGAAATGACATTACTAAGGTGAGTAATTTTTTCTTCAAACAACATGAAGTCTTGCTATATTATGACATATGCAGACTACACAGCAGTACCTCCATGGAGGAGGGACAGAACCTACTTAGGAAATAGGCTCTGAAGCACAGCTGTGCCAAACCGAGCATCACTCCTAGCCTGGATGTCCAGGGAGTAATGCTTGGTAAACGTATGAACTGTTTTCCAGGTAGCTGCTTGACATATCTCTAGGATAGGGATGTCCCTGGCAGCAACCAGAGAAGCAGCTGTACCTCTGGTAGAGTGAGCCCTCAGGCCTGAGGGAGGAACCTTACCCAGTTTTTCATAACAAAATTGGATACAAGAGAGAATCCACCTGGCAATGGATCTTTTAGTGGCAGGTTTCCCTTTACTAACCACACCATAAGTGAGGAACAGCTGGAGGAGTCAAACCTGTGACCCTTGGTAGTGCTCTATGTAGTAACTAAGGGCCCTTTGACATCTAAACTGTGCAGTCTCCTCTCGCCAGAGGAGGAGTGGTCAGTGAAGTACACAGGGAGAGACACAGATTGATTAAGGTGGAAATCTGAAACCACCTTAGGCAAGAACTTCCTGTTAGTCCTGAGGACCACCTTATCCCTATGAAAGGAGATAAAATCAGGCTACACTGACAAGGCTTGTAATTCACTCATACGTCTGGCAGAAGTGATGGCTACCAAGAACACAGTTTTCCAAGTTAAGTACTTAAGCTCTGCTGAAGACAAGGGCTCAAAAGGGGGTTGCATGAGCTGGGCAATGCAAATATTGAGATCCCAGGCAGGGGCAGGGTCACTGAATGGGGGGTTGGTGTGAAGCAACCCCTTGAAAAACTTGGAGAATACAGGATGAGCTGAAAGAGAAGAGGGCTTACCTGCTGATAAGAAAGCAGAGACAGCTGCCAGGTGCACCTTTAGGGTAGCTGGTCTCAGCCCCAAGTTATTTAAGTGGACCATATAATCCAGGACTGTGGGCAAGTCAGCAGATTCTGGGGAAATATGCTTTCCAGAGCACCATATGGAAAATCTCTTCCATTTGGAATTATAAGTAGCCCTGGTGGAAGGCTTCCTAGAAGCCTTAAGAATATCCATTACACCTTGGGAGAGGTGTAGGTCAGCAAACTCTAACTCTTCAAGAGCCAGGCCTTGAGATTGAGAGATTTTAGGTTCGGATACCAAACTCTCCCCTGAGCGCAGGTTAATAGGTTGTGATTCCTGGGAAGAAACAGGGGAAGGTGGACTGCTAAGGACAGTAGGAGTGGGTACCAGGGCTGTCTGGCCCAATCTGGAGCAATCAGGATCATCTTGCAGGACTGAGATCTGATTTTGACTAGCACTTTGAACAGGAGAGGGAAGGGGGAAGGCATAGAGAAACTTCCCTCCCAACTGAGAAAGGAAGGCATCCAGAGGGACTGAGCCCAACACTGGGGCCTGCAGCAAAAAGGGAAGTTGGTGATTGTCTGGGGCTGCAAAAAGATCTATCTGCTGGGTGCCCCATCTGGCAAATACTACCTCCAAGACCAGATGATCCAGTGACCATTCATGATGGCCCTGGGAAATCCTGCTGAGAGCATCTGCCAGGACATTGTCCTTGCCTGGGAGGTGAACTGCCATAAGGGAGGTGTTCAGAGAGTAAGCCAGAGACCACGACTTCATTGCTTCGGTGCACAAGGCCGTAGACCGAGTGCCCCCTTGCTTGTTGATGTACCACATTGTGGTGGTGTTGTCTGTTCTTACCTAAATAACTTTGTTCTGAACAGATTTGGAAAAAGCTTGAAGTGCTAGGAAAAACTGCTCTGAGTTCCAACAGATTGATGTGGAGCAGAGATCCTGAGGGGACCACAATCCTGGAGTGAGGTCGCCCATGTGAGCTCCCCACCACAAGAGAGATGCATCTGTAGTAAGGATTAAGGAGTGAGACTGAGGGGCAAAAGGGACCCCCTGTCTCAGATTGCTCTGGTCCTGCCACCACTGTAGGGCTTGGATCAGGGTTCGAGTCACTGGGATCAGTTTGGCTAGAGGGTCCTTCCTTTGAGACCAAAAGGCTCTCAAATGGAACTGGATGTCCCTCATCTGAAATCTGGCTCCCTGCACTACTGCTGTAGAAGCAGCCATGTGTCCCAGGAGCTGCAGAAAATGCCTTGCTGGTCGAGAGACCTGCAGGGTGAATGAGGAGGCCAGAGAGACCAGGGTCCTTGCCCTGTCCAAAGGAAGGAAGGCTCTGGCTTCTCTGTGTTCAGTTCTGCGCCTATGAAGGTGAGGAGCTGGACAGGCTCTAGAACTGACTTTGGAAGGTTCAGAAGGAAACCTAGAGAGGTAAGCAGTTGCTGAGTTATCTGAAGATGTAACTTGACCTGGTCTGGAGACTGGCCTACTATGATCCAGTCGTCCAGGTAAGGAAAGATGGCAATTTTTTGCCTTCTTAGGTAGGCAACTGCTACTGCCAGGCATTTTGTGAATACCCTTGGAGCAGAGGTGAGGTCAAAGGGCATTGCTCTGAACTGGTAATGGCCTGAGGGCAGCTCGAACCTGAGGTACTTTCGATGGGAGCTTCTGATGAGAATATGGAAGTAGGCATCTTTGAGGTCCAGGGATGCTAGCCAGTCCCCTGGCCTTAGAGAGGGTAGAATAATTCCCAGAGTCACCATTTTTAATTTTGGCTTTAAAAGGTGCTTGTTTAGGTAACTGAGATCCAGGATGGGCTGCCATTCTCCTGTCTTTTTGGGGTAAGGAAGTACCTGGAGTACAATCCTTTGCCTTGGTGTAGGGGTGGAACCCTTTCCACGGCTCTGAGAGCCAGGAGGGTAGAGACTTCTGCCTCTAGGGCAAGTGCCTCTGATGGATTTGCAGGTGGAAAGTATCTGGTTCTCATCTTTGGAAATTTTTTGAAGCTGAGAACCAGTCCCTGGCTTACTACTTCCAGGACCCACTTGTCTGATGTTAGAGACTTCAGTCCTGGACAAAGTAAGCCAGCCTGCCCCCTACAGGTAGTTGAGAATCGGCCCTGGCCACCCCATCAGGGTGCCTGTTTGGCAGGGGCTTTAGGCTGAGGGGTGGAAGCAGGCCTGCTTCTACCCCGTCTGCCTCTCCCTCTAAAGAACCCCCTCTGGGCATAAGCAGAAGAGGAGGCCTGGGCTTGGTAAAAAGGCCTATGAAAAGGCCTGCCCCTGTCCCTGGAAGGCTGCCTTTGAGGAGTGGCCTGCCTTTCCTTGGCCTGTGCACTCCTATAGGTGGTCCTATACTCATCCATTTTCTTCATGTAATTCTCTGTCTGCTCCCCAAACAGAGAATTACCCACAACAGGAAAATCCATGGCCTTAGTCTGGGTATCCTGTGACAGGCTAGTACATCTGAGCCAGGCCATTCTGCGAAGTGCCACAGATGTAGCCATGACTCTTGATGACACATCATTAGAGTCCACTGCAGCATGGAATTGCACCTTGATGCCTCAATACCATCAGCAGCCACCTGCTCCAGCTCCTTGGCAGCTGGCTAGGACCTGTTTTGCTAGAGCCAAAACAGTATCCCATCTGGATTTCTGTATCTAGCAACATAAGCCATATAATTTGCCTGTCTGAGTCCCAAGGATGCTGCCATGTACTGTTTCTTTGCCATGGCATCAATCCTCCTGGAGTCCTTGTCCGGGGGTGTGAAGCCAAGGGAATATTTGCCTTGTCACAGGCTGCAGCCTGCACTACCCCAACATGGCTGCATTGTTGTGTAAGGAACTCCATATCAGAGCCTGACAATGTGTACCTCTTGTCCATTCTCTTATCCACAGGAGGTATAGTGTGAGGAGTTTTTAGAATTTTTACTGTCTGTTTCCCAAAAGATCTATGCAAAGGAATAGACAATCTCCTGGACTCTGGGATATCCATCATTTCCACATAGTCAGGCTCTTCTTGATCATCCACAGCTTCCTCCATAGGGAGCTGGAGGGTTTCAGCCACTTTTTTATAGAAAATAAAATGAGAAGGGGACTCAGAAAGCCTAGGAGGAGACACTCCTGAAGGTCTGTCTGGAGAGATGTCCGGGTCAATGGGCACATCCAGACTTTCAAATCCACATTCACTCTCCTCATACTCCTCTTCCCCCTCCTCCGGTTCATAATATTCCTCTAAGTCATACTCTTGAACCGGTGGAACCGGCCGAACCGGGCGCTTACCTGATGGGGAAAGCGACTGGACAATTTTAATCGCTTTGGCTATCTCTTCAGCGGTTGGAGAGGAAGTTTTTGGCTCCACACCAGCTGATTTCCTAGTCCTTTTTGCTGGAACCGACTCCTCCGAGTCGGCTCTCCTTTTGCCCGAGGAAGTCTCGCCCTGGTCAGAGGGCACTCCCTGTGGCCGGCCCGTTGGCGCAGCGGTGGGTTTCCGCTTGCGACACCGGCGACCCGGGTTCGGAATGGATCCGGCCATCGGAGGGTCGGGCCGGGAGGAGGAGATCGAGCATCCGGCTGGACAGCTCTCCTACCCGGGAGGTGCGGTCAGCCTCGGCGCATGGGAGACCCCTGGTGGAGACCGGGGGGTTCCGCGCCAGGCGGCGCTCGAGCATGGGGGGGGGGATGGAGGCGGGGCGGACGCTGCCGTCATTGCACGTCCCTGCCTCCTCTAGGGGAGAAAACCGGAGGAAAAAGATGGAGGGCAGGACCGCCAATTGATGAAGCCCTCCCCGGAGAGCCTCACATGGCCGCCGCTGCTGCAGGACCCCGATTAGATACAGTCCCGGGGCCACGAAGGTGGCCCGCGGCCCCGCCCTCTGGGGGGTAAGCCGGGGGTGACCGAGGGTTCTCAGCAGCAATCGGCGAAGGCAGAGGTCTCCGGGGGCCGTGACCAGGGTGGACGGCTTCGGTGGTCCTGCGGGAAAAAGAAAATAAAAAAAAAAAGAGGGAATTCTCCTCCGTTCGGTTGAAACCGAACTGGCTGGCCATCCGTTCACCGGACTTTTGGCCTCCTTTCCTGAGCCTACTAACTCTCTTTTCCAGGGTAGCTGCAGGAAAATTTTTGCAAATCTGGCAGTCTGCATTGAGGTGGTCAAACCCCAGACAATAAATACTGGTGGTGTGGGGGTCAGCCTTAGCAAAGACTTCCCCACAGACACTGCAGTGTTGAAACCCAGTGGGCCCGGTTTTTCTTATGGGTTTCTCAGACATAGTGCCAGTCCTAACCAAACTTGCCCGTTTATGGCAATCCGCCAAGCAAGACCCTCTTATCAGTTCCCAACCGTGTCACGGGTCGTGGAAAAAAATGTAATAAAATCTGTTTTTTTTTTTAACCAATAAGAACCGGTAACCACACTCTAAAGGACAGATTAATGTATTTTAAACAACCTGATCGGTTCAAACCGAACCGATGAACCGTTTACAAGTTCCACACAGAATCGAAACAAATGTAAAACCTATCTAGTACTCACAATACCACAGACAGAGCTTGAACCGACCGGTTGCGGTTTAAATTCGGTAAAAAAACCGAGAAAATAATACTTTAACCGACAAAATGAACTGAGCAGAAGAAGAAATCTCCGGAATGACTGTTCAGTGAGGCGGAGTAAAGAATCTGACAGTTTTGAGTTGGAAGAACAACAGACAGAGTTTCAACCGAGCTCGAGCTCAAAGTTTCATGCCTGGCATGGAAAGTTAACTCTTTCATCTCCAGAGCAGTTCGAAGGTTGGGACTCACTGCATATGTCATAATATAGCAAGATTTCATGTTGTTTGAAAACTATGCTACAAAACATTAAGTGTGTAAAGTGCAAATCAGTTCCAAAAGGGGTACAGCAAATAAGACAAACTCAGTCTTTAAAGGAACCCTAGGCACTAAGCACAAACAATCATTAATTTCTATGTTTCTACGCTAAACAGTGGCCTGCAAGTTCTTAATCTGACTGAAGACTTCGCCTACAATATGTATGTTTAGTGAGAGCTCTGGAGGCTCACTGGTGACTCACACTTTAGACCTGGAGCACTCTTCATTGGCACAGCTGAGATTTGCCCAGATCAGTTTGTGGTCCATGGTGGCAGCTGTTCCCCTTGTCAAAGACATGACTGATGATCAGATCACATTTCTGTGCCCTCGCAAGGGCAGAGAGCCAATAAGTCCAAAATGCTGACCCCCCCCGAAATGCTTATGTTAACAGGGAGCCCCTGCTTTTACCTCTCTGCATCCTGATTCCCAAATACCACAGTACCCATGACACTCCAAACATAACATAATACATATTACCGCAGCTCACTCCCCCGCTGCTCCAAACATCACCCAGTGTCTCTTCACCTGCTGTCAAGAACTAGGAGGGCAGGAGGAGGTGAACAGAGCATGAACAGCCAGGGTACTTGGGTATATCTTGAGCTCAGGAGGTGTGCAGTAATTCTGACGGCAACAATGGGGGTACTGATAGGTCTGAATGAGTTGGGTGAAAGGGGTCTTGGAGCAGCAAAACAAAGTAGAATCAAAAATGTTTTAATCAGGCCCTCTCAGCAGGCAATGGTATGTCATTCCATCAGACTTTGACTATTCTTGTTCCTTTTTGTGTTTTAGTTCTGGACTGCCTTAAATGTGAAGCACTACACCCCAGATGGGCCTGTTCTGTGTGCTGCTGTGTTGTGGCTTCATTACCTCAGTAGCAGGTAAGGCACTTATTGGTTATGTTACTTCAGTTTATAGAAGTGTTCATCTCTCACCATCTGCAAACTCATGAGTGGAGATGTAATTGTGCTTCTGCACCACATCACAGCCTATAGTGGGAACCAGAGGCATAAATGTTCTTCTGCACCACATCACAGCCTATTGGGGGAGCCAGTGGTATACAAGTACTTCTGCACCACATCACAGCCTATGGGGGCACTGGAGATATAAATGTACTTCTGCACTACATTATAGCCTATAGGAGCAGTCTGAATATTTGCCTCCCAGCTAGTTGTTTTTACAGGACTACCAGCAGGCCCCACATAAAGAAAGGAGGAGTGGGGTGAGCATTAGGGCTCACAACCCCAAGGAAGACCCCACCATTGATTCCAAAAGACTCCCTGAGACCCAAATCCCTAATGTTTTTCCTTTTGCTGCTTCGGGGTTAGGTTGAAACCCTAACACACATTTCCCTATTTTTGTGGCATTAGGCTACCTTAAGTGGTGCATTAGCAAAGTTTTTTTGCAAAGAATTTATTTTATTTTGGAGATAGCAGCATCATATCCTCATTCACACAGGTCCTGAAGTGGTGCAGATCTGCAGAGCCCATTGGGTCCTGTGCCATAGGAAGACTCCATCCGCCTACAGAATTGCATGGCCTTGCACATTCACTCTTTACACATTCACTCTTTGTTTTAATTTCATTTTAACCCCAAATTTTCAAGACAGTCATTTTATGACTGCCCTTACAAACATGACATGTAACATTTATAGTATATTAGCTGCAGTCGCTGGGTGGGCGACCTGGAGAGTAGGGGTGAGAAAGAAACTGTACCGGGTGGCACCCTGGTCCATTTAAAGGAGAACTGCTTTGATTTCAGGGGACCTATGTAGCTTTCAGCTAAGAAGAATCGTATCTGTTGGTACTACTACTACTACTAACAGCATTGCAAGTTTCAACAACCTTGTTTTTGAGTTTAGAACTATGGACAGAGTGCGCTGGCAACATTCATTTCAGTTTCATAGCACGCAGGTAATGATACGCATCTTGACCCACTGTGAAATACAGTAATTAAAAGGTGCAGTAAGCTATTAATCCTGACCCATTAATAATTTTCAAAAGCATGAACCACAATTTCATTTTTATTTATCTGAATGTATGAGTGTTACTCATACAGGCACAATCTTATTCCAAGTTGCAAGCTGCACAGTAAGGACGGTAATGAAGTAAACGTTAAACTGTGAGTTATCTTCCTGATTTCTCTGAATTGTGAGCAGTCACAATAATGTTATTTTTTTTTATTGCAGTCAATGTTTCTATTTTCATTCACAGCATATTGATGCTGGTTCATCAGTTTTGAACTTTGTGACAGTCAGGGTGGTTATGCAGTTGAAATTCATATAATCCGCTCACAAAACATGTTCTACCTCAGAAGAATAACATCAAAATGCAGCATGGTTTTTTAATCATTTTTTTTTTTTTGTAGCCATACTCTCATTTCATTTTGTATAGTTGTCTGCACTTATGTTAGCCATAATGGATTGTTCATTGTTTATAGGAAACTTAGGGCAGGATTTGATGCACTGGCATCCTGACTCCCGCACTGGCACCATTCCTGGCAGGGGACCGCTGTTATGGTGCATCCCATGTGCCACATACCTCCCATAATGATATGTGGTGATCAGAGGGCTGTGAAGGGCGTGCCCATGTATATGGAGTGCAGCCCCATTCACAGCCCAACATGGAGGCGCATCCTCGGGGCAAGTCTGGAGATGCGCCTCCCAAAGATAAGTCTACAACAAGTAGACCTAAGTGGGTGGCCACTCACAGGCAGGCTGCCGTACTTCAGATAGCAGCACAGCATCCTGCCATCCTGACAGACCTGTGTTTCCTCCCTCCTGCCCGCATCCCTGGTAGAAAGCCACTCCCTGAGGTGGTAGCACCAGATAAGCTGATCCCCCTCCCTGCCTGCAATACCATTAGAATGCCGCTCACTGCAACAGTCAAGGGTATATACTGAACCCCCCCACCCCGGCCTGGTCACACGGAGGACCACATATGCTCTGGTGGTCCAGTGGACCCCCCACTCAGGCACCCTCTCCCCATCCCACTCTCTCCATCCAAGCAAGTCCTGATGGTTGGCGGCAGCACGACCCACCTGCATTCTGCCACAGCCACCTGCCAAGAGTTGTTCAGAATGACAGCTACATTAATCTGTAAGCCCATTGGTAGACCCTGTCGACCAATGAGCTTGCAGTGTATACTGTACCCTGTCATTCATCCAGCCACAACATTGACACCAATGGGAGATGGAAAATTTTAGAACAGACTTTAGACAGCATAGAATTAACTCTATGTAATATCTACGCTCCAAATGCTGAGTCAGCCACCTTCTTCCTTGAGCTCTTTGATGACCTTAGCAAAGTTACTAGTCCCAGCATCATAATGGGGGGAGATTTTAATTTAGTGCTGGACCATCTAACTGATAGAAGTATTCCTGGGGAATGTGAAATGAATCCAAAAGCTAGAAGAATACCACGTGATAGCATGCATGACTTAGGGCTCACAGATACATGGCGTCTGAGGTTCCCCGACAAGATCGATTACTCTTTTTATTCTAGCGGGCACAATTCATACAGCAGGACTGACATGCTGTTAATATCCAGTATGTTAGTTAATAGCCTGGTTAATGTGGATATTGGTATAATTGTTGTGTCTGGTCACCCCTGTATCTATTATATTGCATTTGGATATACTGAGAGGCCCGTTCACTGGAGATTCAAATGCACGTCACTGAACAATGAGAAATTTAAACCTTGGGTGATTGAAGAGACAAAACCATTTTTTGAAATAAACAATAATGGGGATACTTCTTATGCCATACTCTGGGAGGCATTTAAGGCATATGTTAGAGGGAGGATTTGTTTTTCATCTCACAAGAACAGAGAGAGAAATGTCTGCATAGAAAAGAATTACAAAAACTGGAGAGGTTACACAAGCAAAACAAGCATTTGTCAATGCCGGAGTTCATCGTTGGAACTGCTGTTGGTCCGCACCGACTGGCAGGACTACAGTTCGCAGCAGAAAGAACAAGTTATGCCACCAAGTTCAAATTCCCATTGAAATACAGTGACGTGCATACCTGTTTTCTTAATTCGTGATCTGGCTGTGAAGAGTGATGATATGTCTGCGGTTCAGAGAAGATGAGGGCACTGTAGCCCCACCATGGGTTGGGGGGGGAGACATTATGGTTAGAAACCCTAACGCCCTGGGTGTGTGTGTGTTGGTATTTGCACCACAAATTTTCAACATAGCCTTTTGTGACTCCCAAAAACATTTAGGACCTCTGCTCATGAACAGTGCACTGTGATTTTGTTAATCTGTCCCGGATGTTGATTTTCACAGTGACTGCACCATTCTGTACCAGATGTGAAACACAGTTCGGGCAGGATGTGAAAAATTACAGTTGTACCATTCATAGGGAGATGTGAAGAGATGGCAGTGTTGAAAATCTAGAGTGAAAATATTAACAATGCTCGAATGTACGAGCTTACTTGGAAACTGCACAACACATGCTCGTAACAGTCATTTAGTGGAATTATTTCATGAAAATGTCAACATAGGCATTTTGTGACCTCTGCTCATGAACACTGTCACTATGATTTTCTTAATCTGTCCTGAACATTGATTTCCCACAGCGACAGCGCCATTGTGTGGAAGCACATTTTGGGCAGGATGTGAACAATGACAACTGTACTGTTCATAAGGTGGTGTGCAAAATTGACAATGTTGAAATTCTTGAGTGAAAATATTACAAATCCTCAATGTTACGAATGTGCATGGAAACTGTGCAACGCACACTCGTAACATAGTCATTTTATGGACTTTTGTCACAAACTTTTCAACGTAGGCAGTTTGTGACCTCTGCTCATGAACAGTGTCACTGCAATTTTCTTAATCTCTCCCGAACACTGATTTCCCACAGCAACCGTGCTATTCTGCGCCGGAAGTGCAAAAACACATTTCGGACAGAATGTGAAAAATGACAGCTGTACTGTTCATGAGGAGGTGTAAAAAAAAAAAATAATAAATAATGCCAGAGTTGAAAATATTACAAATGTGCAACGTTGCAAGTGTGCTTTTTGGGAGCCCCTCTCATGAACAGTGACACTGTCGTTTTGTTAATCAGTCCCGAAAGGTGATTCCACGCAGTGACCGCAAAAATCACCTTTTGGGACTGAATAACCAGATAGCAGTCACTGAATTCATGAGGTGGGGTCCCAAGAACCCCATGTTGAAAATTTGGTGCCAAAAGTTGCACAAATGGCCGAGATATGCACCAAGGTTGACCCCCCCCATTTATGCCATTATACAGCTTACCGGCATTTCTTTAGTTCATGGTTGGCTTTTGAAGAGTGCAGACGTGTTCCTGCTCCACCAAAGACTGTCACACCAGCTCCGGAGGTAAGTATGGGTGAGGGGGGTTTGTGGGGAGGTGGCTGCGGGTTGGGGAGAGGGGCACAGCAGACTGCGAGGGACCATTTTCTGATTTACAGGTTAAAAAAAATAAATCCAGCATGGGAAGGTTTTCTTTGTTAACAGGGACTTTAGCACGCTGGGGTGGGTTCCCAGCATGCCACCTGAGTGTTTGTGGGGGAGGGGACGAGAGCCGAGGGAGATTGGGCACCCCCCTCTGCACACAACAAATGGGGGGACATTATGCCGATGGGGAGTGGGCTCCACCATCGACAAATGAACTGGGAGGAGGCATGCCAACAGGGGGATTGCGCACCCCCTGTCAGCTTTCACTGGGGCTGTAAGAGGTGGACGGCAATAGCCACCGCCATTTTATTAAACTGGGAGGGGGCATGCCGACAGCCTGGGCTCAGCATGTTCATACTGCAAGCTACAGCAGTGTGAACGCGAAACCAGGAATGTAACAGTGCAGGAATGCAACATCAAAGGACTGAGCCGCACCACTATTGGTGCAGCTCTGTCTTTTGAAAAGTTGTCCAACTCCGCCCCAACAGCTGAAAGGGAGTCATTGCCAGCCTGCCAACTGATTTGCCTGCCACTGACCTGCCCCTTGAAACTGAGCTCTCCATTGGGCACAACCCTGCTTTGCACCTCTTACAGCAATGAGTTTGTCTGTGCCTGCGCACCATAACAAACTCAAACAGGGGTCTGAGGATGTTATTTGCCGGAGTCCGATATTGCGATATGAAATAAATAAGGCCCACACTGAAAGGGCAGAATGTGCCTTAGTTCAGACACAGAATTATTGGGGGTCAGGTGAAAAGGCAGGCAGACTTTTGACTTCTAGGCTTAAACAAATGCAAAAGAGAAACTTTATCCATAGTGTGAGGGACAGCTCTCATAATGTTTTTACTAGCAATAAAGATAAAAATAAAGTCTTTCTAAAATTTTACAAACAATTATACACGAGGCAGCTTGATACATCCCTGGAAAAAGTTAAACTTTTCCAGTCCAAAGGATAACTTGCCTAAGATATCTGCATCAGAACAACAGCAGCTGTGCAATGACATTACGGTGGCGAAGAATAGAGGGTCTGTAAATGATTTTTCCAGAGCAAAAATTCTGGACACTGATGGCCTGCCAGCTGAACTATTCTCATTTCTTATTGAGAAGGTAACCCCCTGTTCTTCAGAAAGTCTTTGTGGAAATGGAAGAGAAAAAAGCCCTGCCACCAACTATGACAGAGGCTAATATTTCGGTATCGTTTAAAAAAGCCAAAGGCCCCTTCGACTCTGCTAGTTATCACCCACTCTCTCTATTAAATGTGAACTATAAGATCTGGACTAAACTCACAGTCACAAGGTTGCAGGGCATTTCTATGAGGCATATACGTAATGATCAGATCGGATTTATTAAGGGCCCCTCGGGTGTTGAGATTATCAGAATTCTCTCCACTTTATGGATGGTCTCAGAATCACAAGAACCATCTATTCTATTATCTCTAGACGCTTCATAAAGCCTTTGATTCTATAGAATGGAATGACTTATATGAGATCCTGAACACCTTTGGGTTTGGAGGTAACTTTATCTTAAAGGTAAGCATTACTATATCAGGTCTCTAGCGCCAGGTAATGTACGATTAGAAAATGGGTTTAAGAATAAAAGAAATCTCATTGGCTGGCAGGGGGTACATTACCTTACAGTGAGAGCCCTGTAAGTTAAAAGTACCAGCCACATCAACCTTGCCAGCCTCATGTGGTATTCCGCTGCCCAGCCTCTTTCATCATTGGCTGAAGCACTGGACAACATTTTTTCAAATGCTACCATTTGTTTCTCTCGCTTAGCGAAAGATACAGACCCCCAATGCTGTACGAGCTGCCTAACGACGTCAAACAAATGTATCTTTCTTTTGTTTCATTTTCTTTCCGTATTGTAAACCACATTTTAAACACTTAGTTTCCACTCCCTTATGAGAGAGCCTACGCCACCCCCCCAAAAGAGAAAGTTACCTGCAAAGCACAGTAAAGTAACGAAACAGAAGCCAAGTCGCCAGAATAAAAAAAATATCCTATAGCCGGTTGTCTTATCCTTGTCCCACACTGCTGCCTGGAAGCCCGCTTTCCCATAGCCAGTACCCGACACCACGTCAGAAAAATTCTGTCCACATACCGGAGCACCTGCAAGTAAACAAACGGCAACTCGAGGAAGGCGGCCGCACATCTCACAACACTGACCCCACGCTGCTGTCCCTCATTACGCCCCTGGGCGGTCTGGTATTGCCCAATATCGCCCACCCTGTCAGGTATTATTACTTGCATAAACGTCTCTCTGAAAAATTCTCATTAGAAAGAGAAAGTAAACAAGGATGCCCCCTGTCTCCTCTCCTCTTTATGCCGGCACTAGAACCTTTACTTTATCTCATTAGACAAGACAACCTAATCTCTGCCACGAAGTTTAAAAATTTAGAGCATAAAATGGTAGCATATGCAGATGACATGCTCTTAACTCTGTCAAATTCACATAGGTCCTTAAGACATACGATAGACTTGGAAGAATTCAAGTTAATTTGGGGTTTATCCATAAATTGGTCTAAATCTGAAGTTCTCCCACTGAGAGGCAATAAGAATGATTTATTTAAATGTTTCACCAGGAAGGCACACTGAGCGACAAGTCGCTCATCTCCTGGTGAGACCTGGGGGGAAGGGGTACATTAGGAATGAGACATTAAACATTCAAGCTATAAGTTCAACATTAACATACAGCTGTAAGGCAGATGTTACAAACAGTGTTACAACGGTGTTGCACATGATAGGTAAAAACGGTGGACAATAATAAGTGCTGGGTTAATAAGTAACAAGTGCTTATGTGAAAGAAAAAGGGGGGGGAAAGAGAGGCAACGGTGAGGTGTGTGGAGGGGGAAGAGTCAAGTCCCTGGAGACCACTTCAGGATGCGAGGAACTTGCATTGCACTGACCAGAGAAGGGGATAAGGGAGTGTCCCAGGGAGACCCCTTCAGGATGGTGGGGGAAGGGAGTAGATGAGAGATTCAAGCCCCTTTGTGGGTAGGGGAGGGGCCCATGGAGACCATTCGGGACCCCTTATATTCTGTGACAGATCAAGGGAGGCCAGTAAGGGGGAGCAATTTGAGGAAAGGGGAGGAGAACTAGGAATTTGGGTGGGTGTGCACAGGGTAAAATGAAGGTGATGGTAGAGGGGAAGGGTTTGTCCAGGGCTTAGAGGATGGAGTTAGGGAGGGACATGGCAGGAGCAGCTAGGAGCAAGGTAATTATTGAGGGCAGAGTTGATGGAGTAGGCAGAGGATGAGTGCCGGATCTGATGGGGGAGGGAATTCCAGATTTTTGGGAGGTGGTGAGAGCAGCCAGATTGGCCGATTTGGGTGGATCTGTGGGGGACTACCAGGGTGCAAGAGTCGGTTGATCTAAGGGAATGTGAGGGTGGGGGGGTGTTTATAATGGAGGAGGTGAGGTAGGAAGGGAGCCCACCCAACCAGTGCTTGAGGTGATTTTAACACAGTGGGAGAGCCATCTATTTGCAAGAGAGGGGAAGGATAGGGCACGATAAAGATCACAGTGGTGGGTGCGGGGGGGGGCAACCAAGGCAAAGCGGCAGAAGGAATTGAAAAGGGTGTCCAGTCTGGCTAGGGAGGACTTAAGGGCAGCACCATAGAGTACTTCACAGTAGTCAAAAATGGGCGGTATGATCTTCTGGACAAGTTCACGCCTAGCAGTAGGAGGGATGCAACTATGGTTCCTGAACAGAGCACCAAGCTTGGGGCACAGTTTTTTCTGGATGGCGTCAATATGTCCAGAGACGTTTAGGTGTTGGTCCAACCAAACACCTAAGTACCTACTTAGGAATCCAAATACCTCATAGGTTAGAAAATATGGTAGCTAGTAATATTGAACCACTAATGGAAGAGATCAACATGGCCTTGGATAAATGGAGTAAACTCTGCTTATTGTTACTGGGGAAAGATCAATGCCCTCAAAATGATGCTAGTGCCCAGAATTCTATATCTGTTGCAAAATATCCCTATGGAAATTAAATCCATTTGGTTTAAAAAGATAGACTCTGCTGTTAGAAGGTTTTTATGGGAAGGAGAAAAAAGCAACGCTAAGTTTGGAGAAACTTAAGAAAACCTGGCAGCAAGGAGGTATGGGTCTTCCTGATTTCAAACGCTGCCAATAGGCTTTCTTATACAGGCAGACTTGCCATTGGTTTACAGATGCTGGTAACTTTCCTCTCTGGGTTCAATAAATATTAACCCATACTTACATCGTATTATGCTAGGTCTGTTGCCAACCAACATAGCATCTCATCAATATCTGAAGTCAGCGGAGGGACCCTTTAAATGGTTTGGGAGGTATTTTTCCACTCCATTATTCCCATTGGAATATACACCTATATGGAGGAATACCATGATCGGTAATGGGGTAGATACTCTGGCTAATCTGGTATGGGAAAACAGAGGTATTGTGTCTGTATGGGATCCAGTGAATCACGAAGATGGTATACTCAGGCCATTTACTAAACTGAGGGATCTATACAAGTTACTGTACACAGAATTTCACTGATTCCTACAAATCAGATAAGCCCTATGGGGTGTTTTAGATGCTAATCTTGCAATTCACCCTTCTAAAAAATTGGATAGTCTGTTAAAGTGAAGCTGCCGGTTGCAGGGGCTCCTTCTCCTGTAAATCTTACCCTCCAGTTAAGGTTTTTAGAGAAAAGCGCCTTTTTTCATGAGGCACAAAGTAATTTAATTTCATCTTGAAAAGTCCACTACCCGGAAGTATAGCGGACGCTGGGGTGTCTCCATTAAGTGTAAAGGTGTGGTGCAGCACCGTGCGCTTCAATGCATTTGTATAGAAGTGCATGGTGCGGCGCTGCACCTTTTACATGTAACCCCCCTGCAAATGGGGGTTCCCAAAAGACTTCCAGGAGCTTGCTTGAATGCTCCAAGCCTGAATGGTGTTTGGCATTTAAGCCATTTATCAGTGAGTGTTTTTAGAACCTCTGGTACTGTCTCTTTAAGAGCTGTCTGCTTGCAGACATAATTAGTTTGTATGGGGGACTGTGTGTTTCTTTGATTGAGTACCACTCAAGCTGCTGCCCATTCACTTCATTTTTGCAGTCACTAGGAGTGCAAAGGGAACCTATCTGACAGATGTAACTGTTTGCCAGAAATTATTTAGAGTAATAATGAAATTACAGTTTGTCTAACCTGCTTTCTTTGCAGTCAGAACTGTGTCTGCTAGTTCCCCATTCTAGTTTTGAACTGCTGAACTGGACCAATCAGTGTGGGGTAAGCTAGCTCTAAAATGGTGCCTTGGACAAATCAGAACTTGGACTCATAATCTGAGCCAGCCACAAGAGGATTGTATGGGCAGTGACTCTGGGAGATGTAGTTTAGACTTCAGCACCTTTGGACCAACAGCAGCAGTCTATTGTGAGTGACAGCCAATCCAGTCAAGAATTGGGAGGAACTCAAAGGAAGTGCCCGGTTTTGTCGGTTGGAGTTTGAGTTGAGCTTTGGCAGTGAAGAAGGAAGGAGCCCTGTGCTTTTTCAGTGTGCAGTTTTAGTCAAAACGTGTAAGGCCCAGAGTTCCGGTCTGCAGCTTGTTAGGACTGAACTGTCCCGTGAAAAGAATCAAAGGATCTCTGAAGAGTAGAAACCAGGCTCACCCTGTAGAAGACTGGAGGAATTGCTGAAAATTACACTCGGTCTGTCAGGAACTGAATCTGCTGTGTGTTCTCCGGTATTGTGCAGTAATTGCGATCGGGATACAGATGCAGCCTGCCTGGTATAGTGCTTTCTTTTATATGGATGTGTGAAGAGGTTTGTGTACCTCAAGTGAGCCCTGCTGACATTGAAGGACCCTATCTTATTTGGAGGTCGTGAGTACTAATTCAGGTCGCTCCTGTTGAATTGCCACATTAAATCCAAATGGAATTACTGTACTGCTGACTGTTTAATTCTCCTTTCTCTGTGTGAAAGGGCCCTACCAGCTGCCATGGTTTGGACTAGCCACTAGGGCTTGGGTACCCAGGGACAGTAACTGATAGGGATAGGCCTGTGCACAGAGCCATAGGTAGATTATTAGAGTG
The DNA here is from genome assembly GCA_016271365.2 of Neoceratodus forsteri. NCBI lineage: Eukaryota > Metazoa > Chordata > Ceratodontiformes > Ceratodontidae > Neoceratodus > Neoceratodus forsteri. The sequence continues at coordinate 292,578,643 of JADMNL010000026.1, forward strand.
ATAAGCTAATTAACCTGATTTCCCCCTGTCCTTGTTATATCCCCCTAAATAAATCAGAGCTGCTTGTTTCAGCAAAGTTATACTGCCTGAGGTATTTGTCTATGTTAAAGTAATGTACTGTGATTGTTGCACTGTATCTCATTTCACAGGAGGTCCCAGTGCCGGAACCAGACCTGGGGGTAAGTGTATACTGTGAAGGTAATTCTGATATACTGAGTGGGCCACTAGTGGGAAGAAAGGGGGGTTGCAGTGTCCCAGAGGGCTGTGACCAAGTTAGTTTAACTATTGCAAACCCTGACCTCTGGGTGGAGGCACCCGCCATTGGATCCAGGCCCCTCAACCTGTTAGTGGCAAATCAGGCAGGGGTAGTAGCCCCTGGGATAGCGCCATCTAGGGGTTACATACAGTTAATGGAGCCACCCCAGTGCCCGCTACACTTCCAGGTGGCGGACTTTTTGAAATGAAATGAAATTACTTTGTGCCTCATGAAAGAAGGCGCTTTTCTCTGAAAACCTTAACTAGAGGGTAAGGTTTGCAGGGGAGGGACCCCCTGCAAATGACAGCTTCCCTTTAACAATGGTGAGGGGGAAGGGAAGAGCAGGCAAGCTATGTAAAATGTACATCAACGCTGGTCCAGATGTGATTAGGAAAACTAGGAATGTCTGGGAAGACGGACTTGGACATACAATCTCCCAGTCTTCTTGGGATCTCATATGGCATAATGCTTATAAAGTTATCAAATACATGCAAGGCCGTCTGGTACAATTTAAAATATTGCATCACTGGTTCTACATGCCTTGAAAACTATATAAATTTGACTTAGGTATTGATATTAACTGCTGGAAATGCAGTTCTGCTAATGCAGAGTTGATTCATATGTTATTGGGGGGGGGTGACCTCTGATTAAACCATCTTGGCTACTTATTTAGAGAACATGCAACCAGATTCTTGCAGCTACCCTACCTTTTGAACCTGAGATTTTTATAGTAGGGGAAATGAGAAATCTGTGTCTAAATTTACCAAAGAAAAGATAACTTATGTTAGCAACTTTAGGTTTAAACTCCTGATCGTGAGACACTGGGAAGACTTATGTTCTCCTGACTTAGGTGAATGGGCCAAATATCTAACCAACACAGCACTCAACGAATGGATCGGTCATTTAAATATACAAGTTCATTGGATAAATATGCCACATGGGATCCTTTTTTATGTTGTCTTGTGCCTGCGCAAGAAGCATGTTGCTGTAGCTTCGGAATAGCAGGTTTTGGAGGCACGGTCCTGTTGTGGCCTGTGGCGCCACTGTTTTTTGGGGCTGGCCTCTGCGGCATGAATAAGATTGCATGCTGTCTATGACAGCAGTGCAAAAGTGTGTCCACCACCTTGAAAGGTTTTAGCCGCTGCAATGAGGAAGCTCCACCTCATTGCAGGGCATGCCTTTCCCGGTGTACGTTTCAGTGTGACATGGCGGCGGCTGTGCCGTCCACCTCGCACAGTCCCCAGAAAAGCCAACTTAGGGGGGTGCCTAATCCTGTCAGCATCATCCTCCCCCAACACTCTTTATTTGCCAACAGGGTGTCCAATCCCCATTGGCTACAGTCTCCTCCCCCTGAAAAACAACCTGCAGGTGACACCCCCCCAGTTCATTTGCCGAAGGGGGAGCCCAATCCCTGTCAGCATCATCCCCCCAACACTCTTCTTTATTTGCTGATGGGGTGCCCAATCCCCATCGGCTCCAGTCCCCCCCAAACAAACATGCAGGTGACATGCTGGGAGCCCACCCCAGCATGTCAAATGTGCCTGTAAATACAAACACCTTCCCACAATGTTTTTTTTCCCCTGTAAAGTTGAAAACGGTCCCTCGCAACCCCCTTCCCCAACCCGTGCCCAACCACTGCGTGCCTCACTTCCCCACACACCCCCGTCGCCCCATCCATACCTCTGGAGCCTGGCACGACGATCTTCTGTGGACCAGGAACACGTCTGCACTCTTCAAAGCTGACCGCGAACTGAAGAAATGCCGGTAAGCTGTATAATGGCATAAATCGGGTTTTTTCAACTCTGATGCATATCTCGGGCATTTTGGGGAATTTTGCCACCAAATTTTCAACATGGGGTTATTGGGACCCCTCCTCATGAATTCAGTTACTGTCATGGCGTTATTCGGTCCCGAAGGTGATTTTACGGTCACTGTGTGAAATCACCCTTCAGGACTGATTAACGAAATGACAATGCCACTGTTCATGAAGGGACCTCTCAAAAAGCCTATGTTGCAAATTTGGTGAAAAATTAAAAAAATTACTGTTTTATGAGCGTGCTTGCTAGTTTCCACGATGCTTGTAACTCGTGAATCTGTAATATTTTCACTCCAGTTTTCAATATTGCCATTTTTCCACACCTCCTTATGAACAGTATAGCTGTCATTTTTCACATCCTGGCCGAAATGTGTTTTTGCACTTCCAGCGCAGAATAGCATGGTCGCTGTGGGAAATCAGTGTTTGGGACAGAGTAAGAAAATCACAGTGACACTGTTCATGAGCATAAGTCCTAAAATGCCTATGTTGAAAATTTGGTGACGAAAGTCCATTAAATGACTGTGCTATGAGCATGCATTGTGCAGTGTTCACGCACACTCCTCATTTTTCATATCCTGGCCAAAATGTATTTGCGCACTTCCAAGGCAGAATAGCGTGGTCGCCGTGGGAAATCAGTGTTTGGGACAGGTTAGGAAAATCACAGTGACACTGTTCATGAGCAGAGGTCCTAAAATGCCTATGTTGAAAATTAGGTGACAAACGTCCATAAAATGACTATTTTACAAGCGTGCATTGTGCAGTTTCTACGCACGCTTGTAACTTCAATAAGTTTTAATATTTGCACTCCAGATTTTCACCATTGCCATTTTGTTCACACCTCCTTATGAACAGTACAGCTTTCATTTCATGCCAGTGTCAGTGGCTCAGTAGGTAGCACACTTGCATCTGAGGTCAGGAGATCAGAGGGCTGTGGGTTCAGTTCCCACATCTGGCACCTGGGTTAATATCGCAGTACTGACACTGTAGTGCAGCATGAGGGGGGTGCTGCACTTCTGATGTGCCGCCTTTTGGATGAGATGTTAAACCGAGGTCCCATCTGCCTGGATTGGTGGTGGTTCAGGTGGATGTTAAAGATCCCATGGCACTTATCGAAAACAGAAGGGGAATTTAGTGGGAGAAAAGGAGAGAGAATTCATAAGCATAGCAAAACTCTACAGTGCAGACAGATCAATACTTCCCAAATCCCAAAGAGAACTAAACTAAAACAGACAGAAAATTAATCGTGGGACAAAAATAAAAGCACACAAAGTCATTTTCCTGCAAAGGACAGACAGAAGTATTATTCTGTCAAAATTATACCGGTAATAACAAACGTCCACATCCTTTCCGTAACTGATGCATTTGAGTCTTAGAACAATGTCTCAAATCTCATCCATAAACTTCCCTAATTTCATGCTGCACAGTTTTCAACAAAACATCATGGGGAACAAAATGTTGCTGCAGGACCCACTTACATCTGGCCTGCCATAAATAATACTTAAAAATGGCAAACACGATCTGTAAAGTAGGTATAGAAAACGTCTGCCAGACAGGAGACCAATTAACATAAACCAAATCGAAATAGGTCATAGATCTATACCGACGGAGCCCCAACTAGATGCAACATAGTCCCAAAATTGAGTAGCATATTCACACTCTAGAAAAATATGTTATTGCGTTTCCAAAAGCTGATTACAAAAGTGTCTCAAACAACACCTCTCCTGTAGTGCTTTGTGTTCATTATTGCTCTTCACCATAAAACATCCCAAACAAACACTGGCATCCTCTCATTCAATAATTGTTGAAACATCCCTAGACTATTCTGAGAGGTACAATAAGGTACAATAATGGCTTCTGAACATTGTGGGGTTACAATCATATCATAAATATCAGTTCTCTTTATCATCCTCTCTACTGCATATTCAGCTTTCCAGTTTATCACCTGCTGAAACAGTTCCCTCCCTTCTTTTGAAACTACCTGAAGATTGGTCAGTAGTCTAACCCTCTTCTGTTCCCAAGTAATCAGACAAGGCCTAATCCAATCCAGCAACGTATACCAATCCCTATTTTGCTTCAGCCGAGGCTCAATCACATTATAATAGAGGAAGATACTGTAATAGAAGGCCACAGGATGAACCATACCTATACCTCCCTCCCATATACTATGGTATGTTATTACATGCCTCTTAATTGGGTTCAATCTGCTCCCCCACAAAGCTCTAAAAAATAAACTAAACAATCTAGTATGAAGTAATTTGCAGGGGGGATAAATATAACTGACATAGAGCAAAATCGGGATAAGCAAAGATTTAATCAGAGGATCCTTTTTTGTTTAGAAAGAGAGCCATGTGCCCATCGTAGTAAAAAACCTTCTGCCTTTAGTAATTTAATTTCTCAATTCCTCAAGAATCAGTGCCCTACCCAGTTCCAGGTCTACCAATCTGGAAACCTTCAGGTCAGAATTTGAAAATAAAATCCCCAACCCATCGCATCGATCCTGACCCTGTGACCAGAACGTGACCCCCCTTATTACATTTAGCAGAACACCGAGCAATTTCTTTGAAAGATTTGATTCTGGTATCCTGTAAAAGATTATGTCAGATTGGAAGTTCAGTAATTCCTGAAAAACAACATCCCTCTGTATACTGTTCTTAATACTGTTGACATTAAGGGTCAGAATGCGGAAGGTGCTCATAAGTAGCAAAACTAACAAATTAACACTGAGATCTGGTAGCCCATCTCTTCCTTCTAGAGCAACCTTTATCCAGTTCCGAAGAAGTCCATTTGAAAGAAACCACTGAGGAAGTATCAGACCCAGAATCCCCATCCTCAGACACATCTGGTGGTGGATCAATAAGTAGGGGCATATTTATTTGATCTTAATTGCATCACCTTTTTAGACATCTACCTACCTTCCTTCCTTCCTTCCTTCCTTCCTTCCCTCCTCCTCCCTCCTCCTCCCTCCTTCCTTCCTTCCTTCCTTCCTTCCTTCCTTCCCTCCTTCCCCTTTGGTTCAGGTGGGACTCCAAACTTTTCTCTTGACCTTTATTTGTAAGCAATGGTTGTGAAAGCGTTCTCAGAATGTAATACAGGTGGGGGTAGGGGAGGCATGGATGGCTGGCCCACTACTAGAAGTGCTATAGTAAAGTCATGATGCATTTCCTGAGACATATCCTCCTGCTCCTGGGACGCAGGATGTACAATATTGCAAGGAACACTCTGTTCCAGGACCATCTGGACTCCTTCTATACACTGTCCCCCTTCAAATGTGGGAGGGGGCATCACTTTGTAGATGGACGTCAGCCAAATTATCAATAGGAAGCAACTGGCCCACTTCTGCCTCCTGAACGTCTACATGTGACTTCAAATTAGGGGGTATGTCATTTTCTCTGATAACTGTCTCCCTCTGTTTGGAGAGCACTTCCATCTGGTGAGCTGAGGCCTGAGCACAACTTTTCTTCTGGGCATACCTCTCAACCTTTTGTCTCCCAAATGTGGAACATTGCCTGTCAAAATGTGGAACATGTAATCAAATCTTTACCTAAGAAGCTCAAAACACTGTTACAATATTGCATTTATGTTCAGAAAGTGTGTTATTAACTGAAAAATATATTTTTTGCATCATTTGCTATGGATTTTTGCTTTAAAATGTTGACTTTGAATGTGGAACAAGTCCTCACAATGTGGAACAGGGAGCTTTTGTGAAGTAAAATAAGGAACGTTCCTCGTAATGTGGTACAGTTGAGAGCTATGCTTCTGGGCCTGGGTAATTAAGGCTTCCTGGGAGGGACCATCACCTGAATTGTGAGAGGCCATGGGGCATTTAACATAAGAGTGACCTCTTTCTTCACAAAGGTTGCAGTGAAAAATATTTTTTTACAATGAGCAGAAAAATGGCCAGTCTCCAAACATTGAGCACACTTAGGGGTATCACACTAAGATGCAGTCAAGAGCCACATTTATGGCAAGACTTAGGTCGCCCAGGATAAAACAAGGAACCCATGTCCTTCCCCAGGAAAAAACAACCCAGTAAATGTGCAGTCCCACTGTCAGTGGTGAACAGCTTACATTTTATTTTCCAATCCCCACTCCAAAACTGTTTGGAGTCAATAACAGGTGATGGATGGTCAAGCACTTCACAACGCTGTTTGAGCCAATACAAGATATCAGCAATGTCCACCCCTTCATTTTTGAACAACACAGTGATTACACGTACAGCCGGCTTAGTAATGTGGATGGCTAAAAAAGGGGCCACCCAATGGAGAATCTTTCAGTGCATTATACTTAGTCCAAAATCTGTCCAAAGCTTCTACAGTTTTGAAGCTGATATCATAGTTAAATTCTTCAGTATGTATCAGGGCAAAAACCTCAAAAGCATAACACTTCAAGGAATCTTTAAGTAAATGCCTGCCAATGTACACTCTGTCTGGGGGATCCCCCAAACCCCCTTTGTACAGCAACCTAATGGCGTTACATCTCGGTGCTGGTTCTCTAGTAGCAGACTTAAAGAGATCAGCCATACATAACAGGGTTTAAACATTTTCTGTTTGGAAGGGTCCTGTAAAACTTCCTTCCCCAGACCAACAGATAATGGTGCAGCAGTGGCCCGCCGTGCAGGCACATCAGGCAGCGAAATCCCACCAGTGTCCTCTGCAGCTATTTGCTGCTGTTTGCTAGGGCCAGGAACAGGAGCACTCCCCAGAGCAGTGTCCAACACCCCAGCACCCGTATGCAGTCTTGTAGCAGAGCTCCGCTCCCCCACAGGATCCACAATAACATCTGTAGCACTAGTACCAGATGCATGGGCAGATTGTGTCTGAATCACCTCCACTGTCTCAGTAACAAGCATTGCATTATACTCACAGACCTTCATATCAGTAGGATCCGGCGGCCAACCATTCTGCGTGCACACCCAGCCAGCGGCCTGTAGAGTGGCCTCCGGTAGCCGGTCTCGCTGCTTCAAGTCCGGTACTGAATCAGGTTTTGTACTGGATCACCTAGCCATCACCAAAGTTTTGCTCTGCTGCTCTCTCTAGGGTTTAGGTAATAGATCCATAAGTTCCAAATTTGTGTCTGTTCCTGCAGGTAAATTAACCGATGCTCCAGCCACATTGGTAGGCAAGCATCCAAGTATTCGGACATCCGTGATCTCTCCGGAGCCATCCCCGGTAACGGGCAGAACCAGTGCAAGGAGCAGCACCTCCTCATCCTGGGTATCCACAACTTCCGAATCTGGACCAAGTGATACAATCTCTTCACCAACTCGCCTACAAAGAGCTTCGTGGACAATATTCAAACCAACCAGAATGTCAGATTCTTGCAAAACACAGGCTGAGCTTTCAAGTCCAGACATAACTGGAGAAAAAGTCACAGATTCAGCATGGATCTCTAGAGGTATCGAGGGTGGTGAGGAGACCCGCTCCCCTACCTCACTAGCATCCTCTCCCGTCAACATCTGGGACAAAGTGGCCATCCTCACTAGGACAGCAACTCCCCCTACCGACAGAGATGGGGAATTTCCCCGGTAGGCCAAATTTCCCCCATTCACTAAAAATACCACCAACAGCTTAACCTGGTTCAGTTTCAGTTGGTTACCATCTGTATCCCCTCCTCTGGTCGCCCCTGAAAAAGGGACTTCTAGGCCCTGTAGGCTTACCGGGTCAACAAAATTCAATAAATCAATAAATTTCCCACATCCTACCTGAACTGTGTTTTCGCACATCCAGCGCGCAGTGGCGCAGTCGCTATAGAAAAACAATGTTCAAAAGAGAGTAAGAAAATCACAGTAACACTGTTCATGAGCAGAGGTCCCAAAATGCCTATGTTGAAAATTTGGGGAAAAAATTCCATAAAATGACTGTTACAAGCGTGCCTTGTGCAGTGTCCATGCACAGTCGTAAGTTCGAGAATTTGTAATATTTTCACTCCAGATTTTCAACGCTGTCATTTTGCACATCTTCTTATGAACAGTTCAGCTGTCATTTGTCACATCCTGTCCAAAATGTAGTTTTGCACATCTAGCGCACAATCACACGGTCCTGTGGGAAATCAACATTTGGGTAGATTAAGATAATTATAGTGCCACTGTTCATGGGCAGAGATCCCAAAATGGCTATGTTAAAAATTTGGTGAAATAATTCCACTAAATGACTGTGTTACAAGTGTGCGATGTGCAGTTTTCACACACGCTCGTAACTTTGAGAATGTTTAATATTTTCACTCCAGATTTCCCACATTGCCATCTCTTCACACCTCCTTACCAATGGTGCAGCTGACATTTTCATGTGGTGCAGAACGGCACGGTCACTGTGGGAAATCAACGTTCGAGACAGATTAACAAAATCACAGGGGCACGGTTCATGAACAGAGGTCCCAAATGCTTTCATGAGGTGGGGGTCACAAAAAAGCCATGTTTTAAAATTTGGAGTGCAAATACCAACACACGCCCAGAGCGTTACAGTTTCTAACTATATAGTATACTGTATATGTAGGAATTGCCTAGCAGAGTGCAGCAGAATTGTAGCGAACTTTCACTGCCTGACGTCTATATAGTTTACTGCTTGCACTACTGAATTTTTTCTGCTAATTGCCCAATATTGTAGAATAGCTAGAACCGACTGCCTGCTGTTTGTTCTGCCACACTCTTTTCCCATCACAGTTGCTCTCATTCATCCTCAGACTGCCTCCTTTGCTTGCCTCTTTCTCTTGCTTTTTTCCCCCTTTTGCATTTCTTCCTCTCTATTCCCCACAGTGTTTCTCTGCCATCTACTGGACCCCTGATTCCCTCTCCTGACACCCCCTGAACCAGCATATTCTGTAAATATTGCCTGGCATTTTGGGCCATCTTCTCTACCCATTCCAGACTACCCTGAGTCCTCTCCACCACATGCCTCCTCCCCAGCTCTTCCTGGCCTCATTCAAGGCCCCTCCCCCCCCAACATCCTTAATCAGCCTTTTGTTTTGCTAAATTCCCACCTGGCACCTTTGACCAGACCTCTCTGCAGGAACCTTTTCTCTCCCACTATTTGCACCTACGTCTGCCCTGAGCATTAAATTGCCGTGGGCCCTCCCACCAATTTACTTGACCTTTGTCTTTGACTTTTTAACTAACTGCTCACCTTTTTTTTCTGCTCTATTTTAGCCACAAGCCCAAACCAGGCTCTCCCACTTCAGCTGAGTGGCCCTGGCACTGCTACCTGCTGGCGGTTGGACCTCTGCATCCAGCCCACCACCCCCTGACCAAGGAAAGCAGGTACGTTTGGTCAGCTCCTAGCTTGGAGCTGTCAGGCTACAATCTCTGTAATTGGACTGGCTCCTGAGGACTGTGGCTGCTTCCCAGTTGGATGCTACAGATCCCCATTGAGAAAGGAAGGAAGCACCAAGGCACCTTTTTCAAAACACAGCTTGGCCACTGCCTTGCTGTACTGCTCTCTGGACAGTTTTTTCGCTCACCCCCTCTTTCCTCCTTTATTAAGTACACTTCCCCAATGATCCCCACCCCCTGAGATCTCACACTAGTCAATTACAGCAACTCCTTAAAGGGGCTCTCCTTTCTGTAACTTCTTAAAGGGGTGATCCTCTCTCGTGCTCAAATAACTTATCGTCCTCAATGCATCCGGGATCAAGTGCATTAACACTGGCTATGGTCCTCCTCCTACTTCCTACACCAGCCCCACCTCACTTAGGACCCTCACCCTCTACCCATAGTATCCCCCCCTTATCTACAACACCTCTACTAGAACCCTCTGATGCTCGACCACCTCCCCCCCTCGGTACCCCCCACACTTCCACCCCTGCTACCTCTTACTTCCCACTCATACCTTGATCTCTTCTCCTCAATGCCTTTCTCACCCTTCATACTCTATCCACCCCTTGCACCCCAGCACCTGGCCTCGTGTCCAGTCACAAGGGGAGATGCCACAATCACTACCACACTTTGGTGCACCTAACCACCCTCCTGTTGCTTCTATCAGGTAACATTTATCCAAACCCTGGCCCCCTGCCCAACCTTATGAACAAGACTGTCCAGGTTCAAGGACTCCGCATAGCTTCTATGAATATTTGCAGCCTCCTTAAGAAGGCTGCTGAATTCCAATGCTGGGTTACTCAGCACCAACCGGACATTGTCGCACTCGTTGGAACCTGGTTATCCAAATCCACCCCAACTCCTTTGTCTCCCTCCCTGGTTACACCCTTTTCAGGGAAGATCGAGTGGGTAAACATGGAGGTGGTTGTGCTGTCTACATGCGTGACTCCCTCCTTGGACATGCACTTCCACCACCCAAGCTTGATAACGGGGTGCAAGCCCTCACGCTAAAAATCTCCCCCAACCCTGGTAAGGGCCCACTCTTTCTCACTGTTGCCTATATTCCCCCAAGAAAGCAAGACCTCATCATTCAGGTGCTTGCTGACTACCTCTCTGACCTACCACCCAAAATGGCCCAGATAATTGTTGGTGGCCTGAACATCAACTGGCTCTCTGCCACGGCCTCCCAAACCAGAGATATCTTTGCCGCCCTTGACATGTCCCAGCTTGTCACCACCCCAACTAGATTCAACCCCTCTACTGGCTAAAAGCACCCCTCCTGAATATCACCATTACCAACCGCCCCCAGAGGGTGCTCAACATCAGTGTACATCCCAACTCACTTAATGACCGCTCCCCGGTCGTATTCTCTTGGTCCGCTGCCAACAGTAAACCTGCACCATCAACTACCCATTGATGTCACCTACTCCCAGGCAGCCTGCGTCACCTTAAACTGTACCTCTCACAACTGGATTGGTCCCCACTCAGGCTTGCACCGTCCATAGGTGAGGCATTGGATTTTTTCACTCACTTTTAACATTGCCTGTGACCTCTATGCCCCCCTTGCTAGAAACTGCACCAAAAGGCAAAGCACGCCCTGGGTTACCCCCTGCCTCTTTCACAAACTTAAAATGAGAGACAACCTATGGCACATTGCTGTGGAATCTGGCAAGCCAGCTAATAGGCAAGCGTACAACGCTGAGCGCAATAAGTGTACTTGGGCCATTCGACAGGCCAAAGCCCAGTACTACCAATCCGCTCTTGTCTGCTCCTGGGGGTCGGCTAGAAACTTTTGGGATAATGTAAAGGAGCTGAATGGGAAATCCCACTCCCCACCCCCCTCTCAACTCTCCTTTAATGGAACTGTCTGCTCGGAACCCCTTGGCATTGCAGACTGCCTAAACCACACTTTCTCAGACCTGAGTTCAGTCCTGCCCAGTAATTTCTTTGACCCCAACCCAGTAGCACCCCTGCCCACTCTCCAGAGACCTCCTTTCTACCTGCGTACCATCTCCCCATTGGAGGCTAGACCCCTTCTGCAAAAAGCTTTTAGTAGTAATAACCCCGGCACCAACCTACTGGACACTAGGCTACTTGTCTGATGTTGGATGCTAACCTGGTCCTACTTACCGAGCTGCTCAACTGCTCTCTGTGCCTGGGGCAGTTCCCCAGCACATGGAAAACCACCATCATCACTCCCATCCTAAAGAGCGGCAATCGAGTGACCCCTGGTAACTATCGACCTGTCTCCATCCTACCCCCACTCTCTAAGGCCCTCAAAAAAGTAGTTGCCAACCAGCTTGCCAAATACCTGGCCATGCACAATATCCTGTGCCCTGAACAGCATGGCTTTCATGCAGATCACAGCACCACAACTGCGCTACTTGAATTCTCCAACTTCCTGCACTCTGCTGTTGATGCTGGAAGTCCTGCTGGTGCCATGTTCATTGACCTCTCCAAGGCCTTTGACACAGTTTGCCATCCCCTTCTGCTTGACTCCCTCAGATGCCTTGATTTCTTCCCGGCCCCCTTGCATGGTTCACCAGCTACCTCTCTGCCACAACTCAGTGTGTAAAAATCAATAGCACCCTATCTGACACACGACCTGTCTGCTCTAGGGTTCCCCAGGGCTCCATTTTAGGCCCTCTCCTCTTCAGTCTGTACCTCAACTCCCTTCCCTTGGCCTGCCCAAGTAATATCCTCCTCTACGCGGATGACGCTGTTCTCTTTGTCTCTGACTCCAACCCCAACACACTCCAGGCCACCCTCCAACAAACTTTTGATAGAGCTGAGCATTGGTTCACATCACGAAGGCTAGTCCTGAATCTAAAAAAGACCAAAGCTATGCTTTTCTTGCATCGCCAAAGCAAAGCCAGTGGTGCCCCTCTCGTGATACTGCCTAGCACGCTAAACCCCATTGAGTAGGTTTCCTCCTACAAGTATCTGGGCATTATCTTTGATTCAGCACTTTCCTTCCATTCCCATATCAATGCCCTTTCTGCTGCCACCAATGTCAGGATTGGACTGTTATACCGCCATAGGGACTGCCTACCACAAGAGGCCCTTAGATTAGCAATCACCTCCTCTGTCCTGCCGCTAATCAATTATAGGCTGCCCACCTATGCTGCAGCCAACAACACTGCCCTTGGAAGAATCCAGCTCTCTATAAACAAGGCCTGCAGGCTAATGCTGGGAGCCCCTAGGCACACCCATACGTGCCTGCTGTACTCCACCACCAACTTGCTCAACCTTGAAGAAAGACTCCTTTTCCAAACCTGCCTTCTTGTAAAAAAGACCCTGCTAGGGCTCTCCCCCCCCCCCGGGGTGCCACCTCCCTGCAGTGTGCCTCCCCCTCAGTCTCCACCAACAGCACTGTCAGAACCTCCCTTATTGTCCCCCAGGGTAAGGACCTCTATGGCCCAGAGATCCTTTTGCTATCAGGCTCCCTCCTGGTTCAATTCCCTCCCAGCCAACATAACTGACTCCACTAAGCTTGGTCCTTTCAAGGTCTCCCTCAGAAGTCATCTGACAAGCACTTGCTGCTGCAACTGCACATAATCCCCCACCTGCCCCTTACCTTCACCCCTAGGCTGGGTTTGCCCTGTCTACTTTTGCTTTATATGCCTGGGGTCTCAGGCAACATCTGCTGACTAATAAAATATCCCTGGTTGCTACCTGACGTGGTACTCGTGTACCTATATTATGACTACTGTGATCTACCTATTACCAAGCATGTACCACCAGTTAATGCCTGTAACACTGGTTGCTTTTTAATCTAAGCATTAGGTACTGTACTGTTTTGTTTGCTGTGATGTATTGCTCTCTTGACAAGGTGCCTTTGTAAATGAGCCTTTGACTCAAAGGTCTGTAAACTGATACTCTAATAATAAATAAAATACATAATAATAAATAAATAAAAATAACTATTACATCTCACCCTGTACAGACTAACAGGCATCAGGGGCGTGTCTTTGGATTGTCTGCTGTACTGCTCATGTCATTGGTCCTCCACCTCCACCCTGCAGCCACTGACAGGTATCAAGGTGTGCCTTGGACTCTTCAGCCCCAAAGTTCAACCCATTCTCCTATGCTGCACCCATCTCAACATACTTCCTTATGAAATGGGGTGAGCATAAGGCCAGATGACCCCAAGGCACAATGCGACACTTGTCAGACTCTGCAGGGTAGGGTGAGGTGAAATAGCATGAGTGTTATGGCCAGTGACCCAAACGCACACCCCAGTGCCTGTCACTCTCTGCAGGGTGGGGTGGTGGGGTTGATGTCGGTTCTATACTTCACTGCTACTTCTATTACGTGCCTCTCTAACTCCTGCACTACCAATGCCAAAACCAGCAAGACAACATTCGGCATTGACAAGTGCTTGTTTCAAGTGGTTGTCATCAGCTTAGCTAAAATGTAAACTCGGAAGGCTTCATATGATAAAGTGGAAATTGCATATAGAGATGGGAATGAGACTAATGATGCAATTGACAGTTACAAATGGCATAAAGACAGTTATACTTAGATTTTCAAGTTTATAAAGAAACAATTTCTACAGTAGTTCAGAATTTGTTTGGACACAAGTTTAGAGTTAGTTGAGATGCAGTTTACTGCACTGTATGTGGATGTTTGTTTCATTTGCATATCAGTCATGAAAATAAATAAAATTAGTTTGGGGGAAAAAAAGAAACAGGCAGTGTGTGAAGTCTGAAAAAAATCCAAATCCGTACAAGAGAGAGACCTCACTCAGTGCCACCCTTGGAGTAACATTATAAACATATCTTGTTTATTATATCAAAGCATTTATTTATAACAGTGGACACATATCATAAAAACAGGGACACAGCCCACAAAAGTGAAAAACAGAGAACGCCCGACGATCATTTTGCACTTCTGTTTTTTCCTTTTAATTCTTTATTGATTTATTAATCATTTCAGACATCAATCAATTTACCAAAGTTTGGACCTTAAAGTGGTTAGCAATCAGATATTTACTGAGGTAGACAGCAAAATAAAGCTAGTATTGAAATATTATAATAATTTAGCAGCAATGATAAATATAGAGGAATCTCTACACAAAATATCTGTCTGACGAAGGAAATCAGGTGGTAGAATTGACCAATCTCCTAGTCAGTTTAATTTACGTCCTTGTTTTTATAAACTCTGCAAAGGGGGTCCAGCGATTATGATATGCTTTCATATTATTATTATTATTATTATTCATGTAACAGTGCACGTTTTCTAGTCGATGGCTTGTAATTAATGCATTTAACCAGGACTTAAACGCCGAAGGGGCCTTATCTTTCCACTGCATATGAATATTCTTAAATGCTAACATAAGGCTAAGCTTAACACATTTCTGTCTGTTCCTGTTTAGTTGGTTCAAAGGACCTATGGAGGAGTTGTGGGGTAACAGATGGATCAGACACCGAACTTCAAGCTCAACACACAATCTCTGTGTGATTTTTATTCAGAATGCAGGAGATAACTTTCAGAAATGGCATATCTCTTCTTCAGTACATAAGTTTGTAGCAACAGACTATGTATGTCTTTTCTCTACACTTAGCCAGCACCTACTGACTCACTGATCTCTGATCTAACTTATCTGCTGAGATTTAGCCTCCTCTATGCTGGCCTTGTTTGCTTGGGTGGAGGGGACTCAAATAATAATTAAAAAAACAAACAAAAAAAAAAAGCTAAAGACAAAGAACCTCAGTGTAGAAGCACTAAAACAAAAGTTACCTCAAAGGACATTCACAATAAGCCAAGTTTCAAAGAAACACAAAATCACTCATACTTCCATAATGCAGAGCATCATGAGATATATGCAAATCACCATGACATTTCAGACGTGTTCAGTTTACAGCAATTTACATGCATTTTAAATAGCACAACTAACTTAATTTGTATCACACAGCCCCCTAGTAATGTTTTACCTTGATCAAAAACACCTAGTGCCATGTTATTTTTAACATTTACAGGTTTCATACACATGGGCCCCGATATACAGAGTTGCACCTGGCACTGGCGCAAGTGGTTGCACAATGCTGTTTTGCTGATGGAATACAGTGATATATTCAAATGAGATGAGCAATGGCGCATCTCCTCTGAATATATCAGGTAATGCGCACTGTGCAAATATGATGTGCTGGTGCATCCTCCCCCCCTGATAGGACTGAATACCAGGAATGGGAACTGCACCAGTGCAACAGAGTTATGCTGTGCGCAAAGTCTGATATTCAGCAGGCAGTATGCAAATGGAGCCATAATGTTTGCAAGGCACAACTGGGGCAATTTTCATGCCATTATGGCACTATTTGCATGCATTGTGCAAGACAGACTAGCGACTTGTGCCCAGTGCCATGCACAGCATGTGGTGTCCCCAGAGGACAGCTAGTGGTAACCCCCATCTTCCTTGTAGCGGCAATCACCATAGGCTATACATGTCAGTATTCCCTTGCAGTCCAGTGGTACCCCCTCCCTCTCCTCCGTAGTGGCGATTGCTGGTACATATTTCTGTTCAGTTCCTCCCTGGTAGTCTAGTGACACCCAGCCACCCTCCCAATATCCCAGTCGCTGATGCACATAATTGTACTCCCTCCCTGGTAGTCTAGTGGTAGTCCCCCACCCTGCCCGCATCCCTGATCACCAGTATGTGCCCCATAGATATGTCCCTGGTGGTCCAGTGGCACCACCCACCCACACAGGACCCCAGCCCGCAGTAACCCCCCATCACTGGCAGGCAGCTGCAATCCTGCTTGCTTACTGACCGACTGCCCTGCCAAATGACAGCTTCAGTAGCAGCTGTAGCTCATTGGTCCACACTGTGGACTTATCGAGCTTGCAGTGCATACTGTAATAGTCATTCATAAATACGTGAATGAAGCCATTCATTCATTCACATATTTCAAATGACCCTTATAGTATGCACTGCAAGCGGGCTTACAGCTGCTACTGTAAGCTGTCATTCAGCAGGCAGCCGGGTGGTAAGCAGGCTGGATTGCAGCTGCCCGCCGATGATGGGGGGGCGCTGGGTGGGTGGGGGTCCTGTGTGGGAGGGGTCCAGGGACCACCAGGACATATCTACAGGGCACATACTGGTGATCGGGGATACAGGTGGGGTGGGGGTTACCACTAGACTACCGGGGGGGGTACAATTATATGCATCGGCGACTGGAGCATCGGGAGGGAGGGTGCAACTTGACTACCAGGGAAGTACACACTATGTTACAGGCATCACAGCTACAGGAGGGGAAGGGGGTCCACTAGACCACCAGGGCAGACAGATGTGGGTGCTTCTGCACAGTATACTGGGTGGGTGGGTGGAGACACACGGCTGGCGGCTGCTGTGTTGCACCTTGCAGTACAGCAGCTCGTCTGTGGGCGTCCACCATTTGTGCCTTTTTTTTCCCCCAGCTCAACTATGCCCAGCGGTATTCAGCACATCACAGGGTTGTGCCAGCATATGCACCGCACATCCTGGGCTGAATATCAGGATGTGCAGCATATGCATGGGCACACCTCCTGGAGTTGCACCACATACATTATCTATGTGCCCCGGCACATTGGGACTTGTGTTGTGCAAGTCCCTCCTTTGAATATTGCCCTGGGGGTGCATTTCTGCAGTTGCACTGGTGCAACTCAGTTGTACCAGGTGCAACCCTTTTGAATATCTCAGCCATAAGGTATATACATTCAACAGGGTTTTAAATAATTGATTAGCAGTTTTTTCCTTGGGACAATGCTAACTGTACAGAAAGTATTTATATAGGTTTTCTAGAAGTGTTATGTTCGTTAAACACAGTGAAGCAAGTGCTATGCATTTTCACAATGTTTTAGCACTTTTATGAGCAAAACGCTAATCAATTTTTGGAGTTAAATAAATCCCTGATTCAAGTATTTTATGACACAGTGCCACTGCATACTAAATCCAACAACAAGGAACACAGCCTTTTGTTTTATATCAGTTTGGAGGTCACAACCATACCTCCTTGTATGAGGACCTGAAAGGGAAAAGGAAAATTAAAGAGGACACTATAGCGTAGTCAAGAAAGGGAGGGGTGCCCATAGGTGGCCAACCTTATGGACTAGAAATGAAAAAAGATTAGGTTAAGAAATAGAAGAACTGTTGCAACAGATTTAAGAAAAGGTCGGTCCTCAAGAGTGACAGGAGCTCCCTGTCACATATCCCCCATCCTAAAGAGAGAAGCAGTAATTGCAGATGGCTTACCACCTTCTCGTCCCAGGAAGGGATAGAGCTTCCACCCATCCATCTTCAGAAGCTCTGTCTCAGGGTCCCCACTAATGATAAACATTCTGTCATAAACATAGTGGACATCATCATTCTTTACACTGAGGCATTAACACAGTTCTCAGCAGAGACTAGTGCTATCTTCCCATCTCCTTTTAGGGAAAGTCCATCATATTCCACTAGCATCAATTTCTGCACCATATCTTGACAAGAAATCAGCATTTACATGTCTGTCATGCTTTATAACCGAAAATTTGGATGACTGTAAAGTCCAGTACTACAGAAAGAATTTTCCTGGAGTGAGTAGTTATCTGCTCTAATCCCACCAGACATGTCAGTTTAAAGTAGGGGCCCAGTCATAGGTTCAACTCCTCTATATAAACCCACTCTGTCTCTTGATTCATTCATTTCACTTGCCACTGATACAGACAACTGAGGGTAGACACTCTAGGTGTTACCCCAACACAGGTTCCTATCCATTTGCCACCCACCTCCTCCTTTATAGGTTTTTCATCAAAATAAATAAATAAAACACATGTACCACCTCCTTGATCTTAACATATTTTAAGACTTTGGCAACATTAGCATCTTTAGCCTGCAGTATACCCTATTCAATATTGTTAACAGATTTAGCTATATCAAGAAAAAGTCCCTTCAGCCTCATAGGCTTCTGCTGCCTTGCTTGGAGTCTTCAACACCAGCACAATATCACCAGGCACAGTCTTACCTGGGGTCTCACATTCAAGTTCCATACTTGCATCTCCAACCTCCAACAGGTAACATCCTAGGAACACAGGCAACAAAGGAATATCCTATTCAGTCAAGGGGTCCTCCTCCCACTGAGCCCATGAACAATCCTCCTCCAATTCTTTTTTCCAAACTCTCCGACAGGGACCTCTCAAGCACCTGGCATCAGTGTTCTGCCTCTCTGCATAGTCGGTTTGCCACCGGCCATTGCCCACTTATCCAGTGGATCATCCTCATCAGGGTCTCCACCTCCTGGGTGTTGTCTTTGCAACTCTGGTCTGCCGCGACCCCATGGTAGTTCCTCATCACTTTGCAGCTCTTTGTTGTCTTCAGGTTTGGCCTTCCTCTGAGCACCCAGGTCCAGGCCGCAGCTTCTCTCCATCTGTCAGCCATGGTTCTGGTCAGAACTCCACGGACTTTCTTCTCCAGCAACTCCTGGTGCATCAGTCTACCTGGGATATCTGGGCGATAACCATTGGAAAACATCCCTCTTTGGCCAGTCCATATGCTTCAGCAAGTTATCCCATTTCTATCACTAAGTCTGTGGATAACAGATGGACTAGACACTGAACTTCAGGTTCAACACACAATCTCTGTGTGGTATTTATTCAAAATGCTGGAAATAACCATCAGCAACAGCATATCCCTTCTTTAGACCATCAGTTTGTAGCAACAGACTATAACATTTTTTTTCTCTACACTTATCCAGTATCTACTGACTTGCTGATCACTGATCTAACTTAACAGTTGAGATTCGGCCTCCCCTATGATGGCCTTGTTTGCTTGGGTGATGGGAGCTCAAATAATAAAAACAAGCTAAAGACTAAGAACCTCAGTGCAGAAGCACTGAAACAAAGGTTACCCCAAAGGGCATTGACAATAAGCCAAGTTTAAAAAAAAAACCCCACAAAATCACATATGCGTCCATAATGCAAAGCATCATGGGATAGATGCAAATCACCATGACTTTTCAGACTTATTCAGTTTACAGCAATTTACATGCATTTTAACTTAATTTCTATCATACAGTCCCCTAGTAACTTTTTATCTTAATCAAAAACACCTAGTGCCATGGTATTTTCAACATTTACAGGTTTTATACAGATAAGGTATATATATCAGAGTATTTTATGGCATAGTGCCATTGCATACTAAATCCAACAATGAGGAACACAGCCTGTTGTTTTACATCAGTTTGGGGGTCACAACAATAACCTCCCTGTACGAGGACCTGAGAGGGAAAAGGAAAATTAAAGAGGACACTATAGCATAGTCAAGAAAGGGAAGGGGGTGCTCATAGGTGGCCAACCTTATGGACTATAAATTGTCAAGGATACATTAGACTAGACTAAGAAATAGAAGAACTGTTGCAACAGATTTATGAAAAGGTTGGTCCTCAAGAGTGGCAGGAGCTCCCTGTCACCGGACCCCCATTGCAAAGTAGCATCCATGAGGGAATCTTAACCATTGGCACCCCCTCTATTTGTGAGAGGGTGTCAATAATCGAGTGCCACCACCCATTTAAAGCTGGGCATGTGATCAGCATGTGGTCTGATGTGCCATTACCACCACGCCCTCTGGGGTATTTGTTAGAGACCTGCACATTAAGAAGATGAAGTCTATAGGGGGTGTAGTATACCCTGTGCAATATATTTGTTATAGTATAGTGGATTTTAACCCTAGGTTATTAATATTGGTAATCTGTGCCCATCACTCAATCCTAACTCTAGTGGTGTCACTGCACTACTGTAATACTGTATGTAGATGCATATACTGTACATTAATAAATCACTAGCTTCACTCCCCTTCAACGGAATTGCACAAAATCCAGCATGTGCCATCTGGTAGGCAAGGTGTCTTGATCTGCCAATTTTTATTTTTTTTTTTTTTTTTGTCATTGCCTAGAGCCCAGACAGTTTGGAATTTTTTAGGGTAGAAAGGGTTTGCCCCAGAATGGTGCCTTTCATTGGTTTGGTGAAAAAATGTTAATCTGTTCCCAAGATATAAGGATTTGAAATGTTGGGTCTGAGCATACTCAGTCGGGTATCAAATGCCTGTCCAAAAGACCCCACTGAGCATGCTCAAAACCAAAATTTCAAATCCTTATAACTTGTTCATTTGCTTTCAGGTCTGTCAGTCATGCCAAACACTGAAGACCCCCCCAAAGAAACCATTACCGGTTTCCAAAGAGTAAAAAGATAGTTTGACGGCAAACCCCAATATGTTAAAACCATGGCATAAAAATAATTTGTGGTTTGGTTCCTTTTAAAAAAGAGCTACTTATGTTTTTCTAACTCGGGAAGTAGTGAGGTAAGAAATTTGTAGAAAAACATTTTAATTCTCTGCAAATTGGAACCAAGCATAAAACAGCCAAAAAATGCAGAAATATTTATAAACAAAAAGTTTTTTTACATAAAAATACAGCAAAAATGTAGCGGTTTCCTAAGAGCGGGAACTGTGATGGCTAGTGCCCTTCTCCGGTTCCTAGGAACCAATCAGGTACAAGAAAAAATGCTAATTGAAACAATTATAAAATATACCCTAATTAATGCAGAGTTATTGAGAAATAATGAAAGAAATTAAACAAAGTACTTAAAATAATTAAACCGCAGACGGGTCAGAGTGTTGTGCTTTACTTCGAGGTGACTGCTCTCTTCATTGGAGAAATAAATCTGACGTTAGGAGGCAGGGTGAAGCATGACAACAGAGCGGAGTTTAAACTTAATTTTAATTCGATGTTCCCTAATTAGCATAAGTTCCAGCTCTAGGGCTGCTCATTCCTGGGGAATGATTGCACTTTGTGAATAGACTGATGGATTGCTGGAGTTCAAATTTGGATTTATAGAACATCTTTCATACACACTGTATCCCAAAGTGCATTACAAACCACTGAGTTACATACTGGTAGTGCAGGGACTGTAGAATATAATAGAATATGGATTTATATAGCACCTTTCATATGCACTGTATTCCAAAGTGCTTTACAAATCCATTAGCTAGATACTGGTACTACAGGACTGTGTGGAATAGAATATAATTTGGATTTATATAGCACCTTTCATACACACTGTGTCCCAAAATGATTTACACAGCAATGAGTTAGATACTGGTAGTGCAGGGACTGTAAACAAGAATAGCATTTGGATTTATATAGCACCTTTCATACACACTGTATCCCAAAGCGTGTCAAAAAGCAGTGAGTTAGATACTGGTAGTGCAGGGACTGTAGAATAGAATAGAATTTGTGTTTATATAGCACCTTCCATACACACTGTATCCCAAAGTGCTTTACAAAGCAATGAGTTAGATACTGGTAGTGCAGGGACTGTATAATAGAATATAATTTGTGTTTATATAGCACCTTCCATACACACTGTATCCCAAAGTGCTTTACAAAGCAATGAGTTAGATACTGGTAGCACAGGGATTGTAAAATAGAACAGAATTTTGATTTTTTGATAGATGGCAACCCCCCCCCCGATTTAAAGCTGTGGCATACTTCTCTTCCCTGAAGTCTACTGCAGTAGCAATCTCTTCCTTTTCTAAACTATCTGATTATGTAATATATGGATTCTTAAAATAATACCCCCCAAAAGCATATAAAAAATATCCTTGTAATAGGTTAGTAAGTCCCGTAATAGTATACTTCTGGCCCAATAATACTATACTTCCGGTCCCTGTAATACTATCGTTGGGATTACCGAACGCGACTTCTGTATGAACCCTGTGTTTTGTTTATTTTTTCTCTGAGATAAAGAAGTGTGAACGGATTGGGAGCTGGGGGGTGCAAATGAGGACCGAGGAACAACACTCTGAGTCTAACGAACTCTGCAGACCGCAGCAGCACAAGTAAGAACTTGAAAATTCCTCGCATCCACATATTACAAGAAATAACGGATAGTTTCTGGTGTTTCAAGGCATAAATTCCATCTCGAGGTTCTGGGGATGCAAGAAACCTCTCAAGCTTCGCTCTCGAGGTTTCTTGTGTCCCCAGAACCTCTTGATGGAATTACTGCCTTGTAATACACCAGAACCTATTATTGTATTTATCTATTCTATATTATGGGAAGGCCACCCATAATGATATCGCTATGCCTCTTGCCTACCCCTCTTGTATTTTCCTTTTTTTTTCCCTTTCTGCCTAAGCCATTGTCCATAATACTAAAAACTAAAGAAATGAACCTTGTGCTGTATAAAAGCAAAAGTAGTAGGCTGTAGTTTATGAGAACATTAGAAAGAACAAGCCATTTGTTTTGCTAGACAGCCAGTTGGTATAGGAAGGGCTGCTAGAGGTTTGAGAAGCGTGTGCTCTATAAAATGAATTAGACAGAAAGCAATCGGGAGGACGCACGGCGAGACAAGAAAATGAAAGTGATTCATTTTCACTGTCTCGCACCTTTCTGGATTCTCGACTTGCTCTGAGTGTGCAGAGAATACCAAAGATAAATTGTCCCAGAGGAAGAGAAACAAAAAGAAATGAAAAAACAGGCTGTGAAAGACTAGATGTATGTTTTTCTTTTTCTCGCAGCAGCCTGCCTGTACTTTGGAAATACCGCAAAGTGCGGTTTTGTTTAAATTAAAAAGAGATAGTGACAGTTTCTTTCCAGTGTCCGAAAAATGTAAGGGAACAGACGGGAGGAACTGGCCCTGGGAAATTAAAAATAAGCAGTGCCCCAGTGTTTAACCGAAGACCCCAGTAAAGAAGTGCCAATACAAGCCTACCCATAACAAGCATTTGTCAATGCCGAATGTTTGCTTGCTGGTATTGGCAGTGGTAGTGTAGAAGTTACAGAGCTGCGTAATAGTAATGGCAGTGAAGTATTGAACTGAAGCCAACCCCACCACCACCCTGCAGAGAATGACAGGCATTGGGGTGTGCCTTTGGGTCGTCAGCCATAACGGCCACGCCATTTCAGTACACCCACCCTGCAGACACTGGCAAGTGTCACGGTGTTCTTAGGGTCTTTGGTCCTTATCGCACCCCATTCCATTAGGAAATACAGTGGGATGGGTGCGATATAGGAGAATGGGGTGAACTTTGGGGCCAAAGAGTCCAAGGCATACCTCAATGCTTTTCACTGGCTGCAGGGTGTGGAATGGTATGAGCATTACAGGCAAGAATCCCAAGTCACACCCCTGATGCCTGTCATTCTCTATAGGGTTGGGTGTTATGGTTGAAAACCCTAATACCTCAAGCATTCGTTGGTATTTTCACTCCAAATGTTCAATATGGTTTTTTTGTGACCCCACCTCATGAACAGGGGGAATATCAGTTTCTTAGCCGAAAGCTGCTTATGCACAGTGACTACGGCATTTAGCACCACAGGTGCAAAAACATTCCGAACAGGATGTAAAAAATGACAGTTGTACTGTTCATGGGGAGTTGTAAAAAAATGGCAATTTTGTAAATCTGCAGTAAAAATATTTTAAAAATGGTAAAGTCATGAGTGTACATAGAAACTGTGCAACGCACACCCGTAATATAATTAGGTTGGGGATTTTTTACAGCAGATTGTCAACTCAGGCATTTTGGTGCCTCCGATCATGAACAGTGTCACTGTGATTTTCTTTATCTGTCCCGAACAATAATTTCCCACAGCGACCACGCATCTCTGCGCTGAAAGTGTGAAAACACACTTCGGCCATGTTGTGAAAAGTGACAGCTGTACTGTAAATAAGGCAGTGTGGAAAAATGCCACTGGTGAAAATCTGGACTTAAAATGTTACAAAGTCATGAACTTACGAGGGTGCGTGGAAACTGCGCAGTGCTCACTCATAACACAGTCATTTTATGGACTTTTGTCACCAAATTTTCAACATAGCCATTTTAAGACCTCTGCTCATGAACAGTGTAACTGTGATTTTCTTAATCTGTTCCAAACATTGCTTTCACACACCAACAGCACCATTGTGCGCTACACGTGCGAAAGCACATTTTAGGCAGCATACGAAAAATGGCAGCTGTACTGTTCATAAGGAAGTGTAATAAAATGGCAATGTTGAAAATCTGGAGTGAAAATATTAAATTTGCAAACTTATGAGCATGCATAGGAACTGCACAGCACGCGCTCGTAAAACAGTCATTTTTAGGAATGTTTTCACCAAATTTTCAACATAGCCATTTTAAGACCTCTGCTCATGAACAGTGTCACTGTGATTTTCTTAATGTGTCCCATACATTGATTTAGCACATCGACTGTGCCATTGTGCGTTACATGGGCTGAAACACATTTTGGGCAAGATGTGAAAAATTACAGCTGTACTGCTCATAAGGAGGTGTGGTAAAATGGCAATGTTGAAAATCTGGAGTGTAAATATTGAAAATTCATAACCACGAAAAGTATCGAGGATCTGTATAACGACGTCAGAAACAGTCATTTTTTGGAATTTTTACAACAACATTTTCAAAAGAGCCATTTTAAGACCTCTGCTCATGAACAGTGTCACTGTGATTTTCTTAATTTGTCCCGTACATTGATTTAGCGCACCGACTGCGCCATTGTGCGCTACATGGGTGGAAACACGTTTTGGGTGAGATGTGAAAAATGACAGCTGTACTACTTATAAGAAGGTGCGGTAAAATGTCAATGTTGAAAATCTGGAATGAAAATATTGAAAATGTGCGAACTTACGAGCGTGCATAGGAACTACTGGCCCTTGCGCTTTCGTAAAACAGTCGTTTTTTAAATGTTTCTCAAATTTTCAAATTAGGCTTTTAAGAGCCCACCTATGAACACTGGCAGTGTCATCTCATTAATCAGTCGAAAGGTGATTTCGCAGTAACTGCAAAATCACCCTTGGACTACTATCTTATCATGACAGCGACATAATTCATGAGAAAGGGTCCCAAAAACCCCATGTTGAAAATTTGGTGCAAAAATTCCAAAAAATGCCTGAGATATGCAACAAAGTTGAAACCCCCTATCTAGCCCATTATACAGCTTACCGGCATTTCCTCAGTTCGCGGTTGGCTTTGAAGAGTGCAGACGTGTTCCTGGTCCACCGAAGATCGTTGTGCCGAGGTCCAGAGGTAAGTATGGGGTGAGGGGGGGTGTGGGGAGGCAGGTGTGCAGTGGTGGGTGCAGGTTGTGGAGGGGCCAGGGAGACTCACGTGGGACCGTTTTTCTTTACAGGTGTTCTTTTGTTTCTAATGATGGCATGGGGCGTTTGCCACGCTGGGGTGGGCTGCAGCATGGCACAAGGATGGTTGGGGCATTCAGCCGATGGGGATTGGGCACCCTGTCACCCTAAAGTATCGATTGCCACGCTGGGGTGGGCTCCCAGCGTGGCACCCAGCATGGGTGAGGACAGTGGAGCCAACGGGGATTGGGCACCCGGCTATATCATGAGTTGCCACACTGGGGTGGGCACCCAGCATGGCATTTGGAAGGCTTTGGGGGCCGGGAGAGTGCAGCACAGCCGATGGGGATTGGGCACCCGTCGGCTATACAGTGATGTCTTGTGCGTGTGAGGCGCTGCATACCTGTGTGTGTGTGTGTGGGGGGCTGTGCATGAGCAAGCGATATCTATCGCTGCTCACTGGCGTAGCTCTCCTTTGAACTGTATGCCACTGCATTTGGAGCTTGTCATAGACAGCTCCATCATGCGATGGCTTACAGGCACTTCCAACACACTGATTGAATTGGAAGAGCGGGTGACACACCTCCGAAATCTTGGATGATGGCACTATGTTTCTTACACATGCGTGCAAGCAAACATAACAAACATAATAAATGTATCTTAATTTTTGAAGACCGTTTTTTTCTTTTTTGTGTGTGCATATGTGACATATGAATGAGGGATCCACTCACTGTAGATCAAGAGAGGATGTGAAATGGTGCAGGTACATGGGGGGTGAACAAAGTGGTAGGCAGTAAGCCCTACCAGAGCTTCAAGCTGATGTAGCACAGCGATACATATGGGGGTGAACAAAGTGGTAGACAGTAAGCCCTACCAGAGCTTCAGGCTGATGTAGCACAGCTGGACTAAGGCAAGGGAGGATGTGAAATGGTATAGGTACATGGGGGAGTGAACAAAGTGGTAGACAGTAAGCTCTACCTGAGCTTCAGGCTGATGTTGCGCAGCTGGACTAAGGCAGAAGCACCTACGGCATGTTCTTATAGTTCCCATGTATATCTCCATTTATGTTCTTACAGCGCTGATTGCCTAACTGAGCCAAGATGTAAAACAGACACTAAAATGTCAGGTTTATTTCAGGTGACCATGTTCTTATAGTCCTCATTTATATGTCCATTTATGTTCTTACAGCGCTGATTGCCTAACTGAGCCAAGATGTAAAACAGATACTAAAATGTCAGGTTTATTTCAGGTGACCAGAATCATAGTGGGGAGAGGGGGCAAGTGAAACAATGTCCTGAGAATGTGCTTAAACTTATTAACCGTTGCTGTGCCAAGAGTGATACACCGGTCCAGAATCCCTATACGTTTAAATTATGTTTGCAGCCTAAAGGTGCTTAGGTGGATTGGCATTTACATTACTCAGCGGCAAATCTTTTTCATACTTTTTGTGATCATCGGTTAAGATATAACCACTAACTGATGAGACACTTGGGGGCCTGAAACTGTGCTACCAGCAAAGTTGCATTTGCAAAGCCCTGAATATTTATCTGTTGATAATGAAATGAAAACTGTCAGCTGATAACATTCAGCCACTGTCCATTGCACAGAATAGACATCTCACTGATAGATCTGGAGCAAAGGCACATGCACTTGCCAATAACACCACTACAACTCCAGACACGGAAGAAAGAAGTTCATGCACTTTCATCGCTGTTAACTTTTTCAGCATTTTAAAACAGTTACTTAGCATCTGCACTAAGATGTTACACGTCGCTGAACTGAATTGTGACACCAGAATCCCTGCGATCAACATCTGTCAGCAAAAGTGAATTGAAAAATCAATAGATGTATAAAATGGTAAGTGACATGAGTCAATAACAACATATCTGCATGTAATACTTGGCTTAAAATTTGAGCACCACCATATTCCGCCTGGCGTCAAACAGGGATGCCATTTATAATTCAGCTAATGTCGAGCAGTTTTTGAGCCATAAAAAGTATTACTGTATCAGTATGGTGGCAGCAACAGGATCAGGAAATTATGAAATAAAATGCAACAGCACCCCTGTTGGCCATATGTTGTGCGGTGGAGGGAGTGCATGAGCACCCTGGGGTGGGCTGTTAGGCGGCTTCAGATTCACCGGAGAAAAGGGTGGATTCGATTGTGAGCTACGGTTGAATTTGTGTTTTCTTTTTCTATACCTAGTTTTCGCTATTTTGTTAGGGCACATGTCTAACCCTAAGATGTTTAGGGTCACAAGGTGATGTGACTTCATTGAGCATCTGATTAGAGAAAGAGCTGTGTGATTCTATCTAAATGCCAGCTCACGGCAATTCAGAGAAAAAAAAATATTTTGAAGCTGCATTACCAGACTGGTGTGTGCAGTTTAGTGAATTACCACACATGGGTATGTATATGACAGCACTAAAAGCGCATTGAAAGTGCTTCAGTCATGAAAACCTCCCCCACTGGCTGCTGCTGAAATACATAGCAGTATGTTCTTTGTGCATTCTGGCTGTTCTTTGCTTCAGCTGCAGGTAGTACAGTACGCTCAAGTTTGTTTGCATAGGTTTTAGCAGCGAGGAGTTCACATTGACAGAGTCTAGTAAGAGAAAATGCTTGGAATTACACATACAAAGAAGTCTGAATTTTCACATCAAATGCTGAGGTATTTTTTTTCTGGAGGATTAGAACCCATGGAGACCATGAAGGTGTGCTTTGGAGAGCTGGCGTGTGTAAGGACTGTTAGGCACCCACACATTTTGGTGGTCCTGCTTTGGCAGGGAACAGTTTATTAAAGTAATGATGTGTGGCTTGTCTCTCTAAGCTAAACAAGACTACACCATTCTATCAGGCAACCAACAGAGTTGATCTCTGTGTGTGGGGGGGGGAAGGAGCTGCTCACTGAAGTGTAGCTCCCTCTTTCAACTGTATGCCACTGCATTTTCCACTGCTGTCATAGACAGCTCCAGCAGTGATTGGAGAACTGTGACCACGCCTGCAAACACACTGACTGAATTGGAAGATGCTGACACACCTCTGAAAAACGCAGATGATGGCACTATGTTTCTTGCACATGCGTGCAAGCAAACATAAAAAGGGTAGAGTTTAAACAGCTTGCAGCTGTATGCTCGTATCGCAGAGTGAGGGGATAATTTCTTTAAATGATTTTCACTTCCTGGTGTAGAACTAAGGTTAGCGCTCAATCTTGGAGGTGAGAAGAAACAAAAAGGTCTAAACATGTACCAGTAAGTCTACCATAGCTGCCTACTTGTCCTGATAACTCTCAAAAATACCACTTAGCGTGGCTAAGGGTTATAAAGGGAGTAGCACTAACTATTTGAGACAGCATTGTCCGTTACAGCAAAAAGAGGTCCCAAATGAAATTATTCCCGATGGCACGCAATATCAGCCGGCAGAGGAATGTAAAAGGACTGAAAATAAGTTTCAGCACAATATACCAGCAAAAATAGGTAAGGGATGTTGGAAACTTAGAACAATAAAATATTGAGGGCCAGATATTCAAAGGAGTTCAGCCATGCGCAATAGGGTTGAGCCTGCGCAAGTCCAAATTTGCTCCATTCTGCGATATTCAGCATGAGGCAGTTGCTCCCCCGAAATCATGCTGAGCAACAGCGCAATGATAATGAAGGCATGCACAACCGAAGGGGGAGGAACCATGCATAAATGGCACAGTGTGATATTCAAAGACTTGTGCAATGCGCAATAGTGGAGCAAGCGGAAGTTGCGCCATAGTAGAAATGAGCCAAAATAAAAAGGAGCAAGAAAGAGACGCAAGAACGCTACAGGGAAGCCACATGTGTCAGAGGCAGAGGCACAGACAGGGCAAGTGGCAGGAACAGGGCAGGCCAGGGAAAGGCCACAGCAACAGACAGGCACAGGGAAGGTGTGGGGAGCCACACAGCTCAGAGGCCAGCACAGGCAGGTGTACCCGGTGCAGGGGAGATAGCAACCAGGACAGCGGGGAATAAAGTAACAGCTGCCAGGAAGCCAGGGACATGGACAGTGCCACCTTCCACATGGAGGCCGTAATGAGGGGGTGGAGAGAGGCGAGTGGCAGGGGAACGTGGCCGTGGAAGGGCCCGTCGGCGGTATGCCCCCAACAGGCAGTACCGAGCCCACACCAGCTTTGAGCTGTACACAGATACTGAGATTGTGGGCCGGTACCGCCTGAACAGGGCAATACTGAGGCGGCTCTGTGAGCTGTGCAGTGATGTGATGCAGGCACCCACACGACGGAGCCATGCCCTGTCAGTGGAGACCAAAGAAACAGCCTGCATGTGCTTGCTCGCCACGGGTACCTTCCAGAGACCAACAGGGGACACCACAGGCATAACCCAGTCAGCCACATCATGCTACCTCACCCAATTCCTCAGCGCACTGCTGCCACATGCTGAGGAGTACATCCATTTCCCAAGCACAGCAGCGGAGCTCACAGCAAACATACAGGAGTTCCACAGGGTAGCATGTATGCCTGGCATGCTAGGGGCAATAGACTGCACCCATGTGGCCATACGCACACCACCTGGCCACAAGGGGGCCACATACATGAATCACAAGGGCTATTCCAGCATCAACTGCCAGGTGGTGTGCAATGCCAGGGGGTGCATCATCAATGTCTGTGCCATGCACCCTTGGGGAGCACACGTTTCATTCATCTGGCACCAGTTGGCACTGTGCCACAGATTTGAGAGTGGGAACATCCCCACTGGATACCCTGTGGGTGACTATGCAAACCAAATGGACAAATGTAGGGCCTGGGGGGGCAATGCCAGAGGTGCCATGGGTAGTGGCCTATATGGCTTGGGCAGGGCGATGCTGATCACCAAACTAACCTCCACCATCTACACACAGGTGACAGTGGATACCCACTCCATCCCTGGCTGCTCACACCCTACCGGCGGCCCACGACCCCATCGCAGCAAAGCTACAGTGAGGCACACGCCACCACACGCAATGTCATCGAGTGGGTGTTCAGGATGCTGAAGGCACGTTTCCGTTGCCTGGACACCTCTGGCGGTGCCCTAAAGTACAGCCCCTCAAAGGCCTGTGGGATATTCCTGGCCTGTTGCATCTTGCGTAACATGGCCAATGAATGTGGGATAGCCGTACAGGTCAAAGAGAGGTACAGTGATGGGGACGATGAGGACGCCAGTGACGATGGTGATGGGCAGCCCCCCCCTTGGCCGACGGGACCCCCAACTGATCCAGCTGGCACAGCTGCACCGGGACACCATAACGGAGGAGCACTTCAGCCAACCCAGGTAAGTCATGGGGCCATGTGCAACCACCAGTGGCTAAGGCACAACCCACAAACATGCATGGACACACACCAGGGGTGCATGCCATCAAGGGAAGTGGCAGGGCACAGAAGCACACACACAACCAGTGATGGGTGAGGATTAACATGCCACATGGACGGACACACACACACGCACGCACACACACAATGCACCAAACGTGCACAGAGGGCAGGAGGCACACCGACCCAGAACGCCAACCCTAGCAACACACATGTCCACAGGCCACCACGCCCACTGCCTGTTCATGTGTGTGTGTCAGGTCAGATGCTGGGCACCATTGCACTTTGGTGTACAGCGCAATGCAGGCATCATCATGCACATGTAACTGTGGACAGCAGCCGGGAGGGTGTGCAGGTGGATTGTGTGTCCGCGTGCAGGGCCGGGTACCCACCCATGCACTGCTCACTGAAACACACAATGCACACAGGGCAGCACCAGACAGTAGCCACACTGGGAGACAGGTCATTCTCGTGACGCAGTGCCATGGCCACTACGGATGCATAGGCGGCCCCGCCGAGACCCGCCAGCACTGGCAGGCTGACCACTGGCCTCATGGAGTAGCACCGATGGTCTCCCAGGGGTTCCACTGCGTGAAGGCGACCATGCCCGTGCAGGGGTCTGCAGCACACCGAACATGCCTGCACAGGAGTGCTCGGGATGCCCACAGCTGAACCCAGCGTCGACAGGGTGGGAGTTGCACGATGCCGGGAATGGGGGATGGAGAGTGCACTGCGCGGTGTCCGCGATGCATGGGCACCTGACTGTGTGCCCATTGTGGCCATGACAGCAGTGAATGCCTGTGCATGCCTGTCAATGGCAGCGGTCACATCCTCCTGCAAATGGTCCATCCGTGCAAGGATCCATTCGGTTTCCCTGCTGCGACGCTCCTCTGCCCACTCCAGAGCCACACACAGTGCTTCCATGGACAGTGCAAGCCGCATCTGCTGCTGGACCGATGCTTGCAGTAGGCGGGTGTGCTCGTCCAAGAGGTCATCAGCCTTCTCGGCATCCTGTCCCTCAGGGTATGCAAGGCCCTGATGTTCAGCATCCCTTGAGGGTGGGTGCTGCGCACCAGGACCAGGTATGGGCATGTCCACAGGCGGTGCACAGATGCCACCACTGAACTCTGTACCCCCAAGCCCATTGGGTGACTGCTGATGCTGCCCCTCCAGCTGCCACTCCCCAGGGCTCAGTGACGCCACCGCAGTGGCCGCAACAGTCTCACTGTCCTGTACATACACCAGTGCTGCCCCACTGGTGCTGACAGGCACAGCCTGGGACTGTGCTGACACGCAGGCCCCCACGGTGGCACCAGCCACAGCCATGGGTGCGAGTTGCCCTGCTGTGTGTCCATCCTGTGGCACACACGTGTCACTGCCCATGATGGTCGTGTCATCATCACTGGTGCCGGACTCTGCCCCAGCCACAGCCACAGCGTGTTGGTATCCATGGACACCAGCACGCTGAGACACAGGAAGGGCTTCCTCCACACCTGTCACACCGACATCAGTGTGGACAGCCAGGCGGCTCCACTGTCGTACAGATCCACATATACCTGTGGAGGTGGATGGTCCCACCTCAGACTCCGTACAACTGTCTGCAGTGGACAGGCCCACCACTGCTGACCCATGCAGATGCTCAGGATCTGTAAGGGAAAGCAAAGTCGCGTTACTGCGCGTGACCTACCCTACCCATAGACAGACCATGACTTACTATGCAGTGATGGGCCACTACCCATCTGGAAGCCACCGCCCGGAACTCCCTCTATGGCACTTTGGTGCATGCTTGCAGCAAGCCTATCCTCCGCTGGGGTGAGCTGTACCGCCTCCGGCTGTCCCCCACCTGTTGCAGCACGTGCCGCCCTGATGGCAGCCACCTTCTCCTTTACCCTCCTCCTGTCTGTACCCATCTACTTCTTACACTTCTGCACGGAGTGCTGGTGGCTGTCATGCAGGTTCACGGCATGTGCCACCTCCTCCCATGCAGCAGCACGGGCCTGAGTGGTGCCCTGCTGTTCACTGAGCAGTGGCTCCTGAGCCAGGTAGGCCTCGGTTTCGGCCTTAGTAAAATTCGGCCTCCTCCTCCTCCTCCTCCTCCCACCACTGTTGTCCTCCTCTCCAAGAATGTGCTCGGTCATTATGTAGCCTGTAAGAATGGCAGTTGTTACCTGTGACTGTGTAGTCCCATGCATGTCCCTGAATCCACAGTCCACACTCCCACACAGCATGCAACTCACCAATAAACTGCAGTAACCGACTATGGCCACTGCAGCACATTGTCGCACCTTTATAGCGCAATCCATGCAAATGAGGCGAGGAACAACTTTAAGTGGATGCAAACTGCAGTGCTGCGCCATTGAATGGCTGATCGGATGATTTGCATATGACGGCTGAATATCGCACTGTTGCGCTTTATGCAATTGTGTTCAATGTGCTGAGCCAATGGCGCAGTTCTGTGGCATGCGTAGTACACCTCACTGCGCATACCTAGATTACTGACGCAGGCATCTGCCGCACTGATGACGTGCTGTGCATGGTAGGCAATGCAGGGCACGGCCACCATTGTGCCAGTGGCGCTATAGCAGCTGGTCACACACCATCACAGTGGTATGTCCCATGGCCGTATGCCATGCACAGTGGGTGGGCTGTATGGGGTTGTGCATTCACACCTGTTGACTGTGCTCCTTTGTCCTAGGTGCGAGACATCTGAGGGAAATCAGGGACACCCTGCAGGAACTCCTCACCCTGGCACGGGAGACGGTGTCGATCTTGAGACGGATTGATGAATCGGGGGTCCTTCAGAGGCACAGAGTGAGGGGGAGCCAGAGCCTGGACCAGCATGGGTGACAATAGTCCCTTGATCCCTGACCTTCCATACCCCCGTACCCACCCTCACACCCCTCCTATCCCATCCCATGTGTCCACCCCTTCCCCTGCCCACCCCCACCTTTTTTGTGTCCCCCCAAAAAATGTATATAGTTCTTGTTCATGTAAATAGTTGATTTCTTTATTTTTATAATACATATTACTTTTCTATGAATACCGTGGTGGTCTCTGATTTGTAGTGGGCTATAGGTGCTCAGCTGCAGTGGTGTGCATGGCATCAGGGGTGTTGCAGTCATGGGTATGTGTGTGTGTCCATGTGGAGGTGTCTATGGTGTGGGGGTAGATATCAGTCAGTGTCTGTGTTGTGTGTGTTGTTCCCCGTGCACTGGATGACTGTGTACAGTGGTCCATGGCGTGTGCTCTGTGTCCATGGTGCACCCATCGGCCCATCCATGGCCTGTGCAGCCGACACACATGCCTGTCTGTGACCTGCATGATCTGCTGGCATGTCAGTGGTGGCATTCTCTGCAGGGCGGACACTGTACCCGTCGCTTTGCTGGGTTGCCCATGTCACTGGTGTGGTGCATGCCTGGCTCAGGTGACACTGTGGGTAAGATGGTCATTGTCCCACCTCCATGCTGTGGCTTGTGTGTGTTGCAGGGGATATGCCCCACTGTCTGTGGCTTGTGCTCCAGGTGACTCATGGTGGTGTATTGGTCCATGGTGCCTGCACAGGGTGGTTGGCACTCCAGTGCCATGGTGGACTGCAGGTTGTGTGTACACGATTTACATGGGCCCACAATAGGGGCTTGGTTGCCCCACCACTGTGTCTCTGTGTTGTTGTGACCTTGGGTATGGGTGGGTGTCTGTCCAGACCTTGTGTGGCATCTGGTGTGGTACATGCTTCCACGCACCACTATGGGTGTCTGTGCTGGCTGTTGTGGCCAGTGGTGGGCCGGGGTGTGTTACTGGAATACTGTGCGGAGTGCTGTACCACTGGGAGAGGTGTCAACTACACGACCATCCAATATGGGGTCACTCATGTGCCAACGCATGGTTGGTCTCTCAGCAGTACCTCGGGGACTGTGCGTGGTGGCACTTTGTCTGCTGTTGTTGCATTGCCGTGTGCTGCAACCTGCTGATGGGTGCTCATGGTGGGGCTGGCTTGCATGGTTCTGTGGTGCACAGGGGTGCATTGACACAGTGGGGGTGGTGGCATGCATGGGGTTTCCTGCAGTGGTGGTCACTGCTCATGGGGGGGTGTCTGGGGGTCACAGTGCAGGGTGTGCTGTGCACTGGGGGGGTGGTGTGGCACAGGGTGGTCTGCCCTCCTTGTGTGCCAGTCACAGCTTGCCAGTAGGTGTGATGGGGCACCATGGCCAGACTGTGGGTTGGTTGCTTGTCTCCATGGACCAGTGGTTATTCCAGCCCTCCCCTTGTCGTGCAGTGCTTGGGGTGTGTGGGGGGGGGGCAATGTCTGTTCTGCTGTGTGTTCCTGTGCCCATCTGTGGCATGGGTGGTGGGCTCCTACCTCCCTGATTTTGCGGTTACATTGCTCTGCAGCTGGGGGGCTCCCTGCTTGCGTTATGGTGCCTCTGGACTGCTCAGCTGAACATCCCTTGTTGCACCATAGCGCATCATATCTGCTCAGTTTCCCCTTCCTAGTTGCGCTATGGCACAGGCTGTGCGATATTCAGATGTTGGCTGTAGGCACAATTTGGCCTGCTCCTTTTTTGAATATCGTGTCTGTTGCGTATGGGCGCAATAGACTTGTGCTTGCTCCTGCTATTGCGCACTTTTTGGGCGCAGTTTGAATATCTGGGCCTGAGAGTTTTTTTTCCCTTCCTACCTCATGTGTGCTGAACAGCGTATCCAGGCAGAATGAACGCATAGCAGCCAGCTGCCCCATGATGAGACTGTTTTATCCTCTGTGACAGCTGTTGCTCGGGGTGAGATAGGGTTGCAGTTACTGGACTGGCAGACAATTCACATATATAGCTGACTAGATTGTGCTCTGAGTAGTTTAAAGAAATGAACAGGGGTGTAATCCTTAGCTTGTTTTGGGACTATACAGTCATGCTGCTCCTCCTACATGTTTGCGCTACAGTAGGAATGATCACTGTCTAGAATAGGGGCGGGCCGGATGAGCATAGTATAATAGCTCCCCTTGTGTTCAGATCTAGCAGATAAGCCTGAGAGTGAGTGTGGAGAGGTTATCTCAAAGCACAGAGGATAGTAGAAACTGCAATACAAGGTTATCTACTCTGTGGCAGAACTACCAGGGAAGGGTAGTTCTGAGGGCTCAAAAAGAGCTGTTTTCTTTTAATTTATTTTTTTTTTTTATGTTGTTTAAGTCTGAAGTTTAAGACATACACCAAATATGGTTAATATTTATTTCTGTATATAAATATAGATTTTTCCTACAAAAAAATAGTCCGTCTTGACAAATAAACATCACGCCTAGAAAAGGTGTGTTAACCCTATTTTTTGGAGTCTTGTCTCACTGATTTACCCTGCCCACATAACCTGGTCACAGATTTATGTAACACCGTTCATACACACTGTATGTCTGGGTTTTCCCTGCAAGTGCCCTGGATCAGGATGTGAGATTCTGTGCTGATGGCAGCCTAGTCCCCATTCAATGGAAAAGTACTGTTATACAATGCCACACCCAGTTAGATGGGTCCTCATACTGTCGTATTGTGTAATGAGATCTGTTTTGCCATAGCAGTCTGCTAGAACAACACACATACTATTGCTACTATCTCAGGTGTTCCTTTAATCTTGTTTTTATTGCCCTATCAAATGTGATTTTCACTGACTGAGGTGGACCTACCATCTCTGGCACAGAAACAAAGGCTGATGTGAAAGGTAGGACTACTTTTAAATATACATTTCCCTCTTTACTGCAGGAATAGCTTCTGTTCAAATTCTGAGCTCTGAGGTGAAAGCAGACATCGGGGAAGATGTGGTGATCAGATGTGAATTCAAAGGAACCAATGAGATTAACCACAGTAGTTTTCGGATTCACTGGCACAACATAAAAAATGATAAAATGATCATTGTGCACAGTTACTATAAAGGAGAGGACAAACTAGAGGACCAGAACAAGGCGTACCAAGGTCGAACTCAGCTGTTCCACAGTGAAGTTCCACATGGAAATGCCTCCCTGAAGCTGTCCAGTCTCAGACTGTCTGATAGCAGCACCTACCGATGTATTGTGGTGGACCAGAAAGGAGCAGCTTATGATGAGGGACATCTGAAAGTACATGGTGAGTTATGGATTCTTGTTTTAAACTGTACAAAACTGTACTTTAACAGCCTCTTTAACCCAGGCTACAGGACTGAAGTATGTGAACATTTCTTAATATTCATGGTTGTCTGACAGTGAGGAGGCAAACCTCAGCCATTACCTTTACCTCCCTGCCTTGGCTGTTTTTCTTTGTCAGGGCACATGATAGCGCTCTCCTGGCCGATGCTGCTGCTGGCCACAATACAGTTAAAAATGGGTTTTACTGGCCGCATAGCTGGATGCTGCCAAAATACTGGTCTGCCCGGATTTCTTACCGGACCGGCCAGGACACAGTGAGAGACCCCACAGATGTGAGGCCATCCCACCAGCGGTCACTGGCTAGCTGGTCACTTTACACTGGGAGCAGCCTCTTCTCTGGTGGCTGTGTAGTCCTCAGCTTACTCTTAACTGTTTTCCTTTTTATGTTAAAAACAAAACAACATTTGGATTTCTCCCTATGAGCCACCCCAGAATGCTGAGGGGGCGAACACTCCCAAGCTGGGAGTTCCATTTTTTTCTTGTTGGCCTGAGCTGGCCAGGCTGGGTACCTACTTTGAGGCATTACAGTTATACAGAAATTGAAAATAAAATGTTTGAACTGTAGGTTATCTCAGGAAGAACATTGGAAATAAGGCTCACTCACCATAAATCCATACATACAGGCCCAGATATTCAGACTGCGCCGGGCAGTGGCACTAGCCTGGGTGCAGCACAACCGGGATGCACCGGGGCCAGAACTAGGTAATATTCAATGATGATGCGCCATGGCATAGCACCATTGAATATGGCAAGGTAAGCGCACATACTGCACATGGCATAGTGGCACTGCGCTGGTGCAAGACACAGATAGGGAGCACGGGGATGCGCCAGTGCAAGTGCAGTTGCGCTAGGTGCATCACCCATGATATTCAGCCGGGGGCATGCAAATGGGGCCATAATATAGCCAAGGTGCAAATGGGCCATTTGCGTAATATATCTTCATTGCATTCCTTGCAGGGCAGCCCGGTGACTTGCGCCTTGCACCCTGCACAGCATGACATGGGCACACAGAACCCCTTGCCCCCCCGCCATCAGTGGGTGGCATTCACTTATTTGGGACTGTCTAGTACAGTAGGCACTGCAAGCCCATTGGTCCACATTGGGGACCAATGGACTTACAGCCCATACTGTACTTGTCATTTGGCAGGTGGC
This sequence comes from Neoceratodus forsteri, assembly GCA_016271365.2. Lineage (NCBI taxonomy): Eukaryota > Metazoa > Chordata > Ceratodontiformes > Ceratodontidae > Neoceratodus > Neoceratodus forsteri. The sequence goes on from JADMNL010000026.1 coordinate 292,616,732, forward strand.
CGGGTGGGATGCTGCCATCCGCCGATGATGGAGGGGAGCAGGGTGGGCAAGAGGCTCTGTGTGGGTGGAAGGGGTGGGGATGTCACTGGAGCACCACGACATTTCATTACGGGGTTTTACCGTGATCACGGCACTGGGCGGAGGAGTCCACTAGACCACCAGGGATGGTCATAATGCCATAGATTGGGGACTCGGGTGGGAGGGGGGACCAGTAGACCACCAGGGATGGTCATGTCTCTTCTTTATCAGGGACCCAGTGACTTGGCAGCCACTAGACTACCAGGGATATATCTTTCAACATATACTGCACGTTCACAGCTATGGGCGGGGGGGGTTCCACTTGACCACCAGGTATTGGTGTTTGCTTGTGGACGGTGTTCTGAGTGGGCGGGTGGGTGGCCACCCATGGCTGGGCTGCTGTGTTGCACTCTTCAATACTGCAGCCCTCCTGTGGGTGGCCGGGAGATGTTCCTACTCTGCATGGGCTCAACTTTGAGCCCCCCTATGCGGTGCAGTGCAGGACTGCACCAGCATATGTGCTACACATCCTGGGCTGAATATTGGGGATGTGCCGCATATGCATGGGCACACCCCCTGCATATGCGCTGCATAGGATTACATTGCACCCCAGCGCATCTGGTCTTGCGCTGTGCTGGGCAGCCCTTTCAATATCCCGCCAGAGTGCAATGTGGGGTTGTGCCGGCGCAACTCTGTTGCACCAGGCACAACCCCTTTGAATATCCGGGCCAAAATGTTTTCTTTTTATTTTCAGCTGTCAGTTTCAAAATCAACGTGCAATCGCACTTCATCAGGGTGTAAGGTACATTGTATATTTTCATTGTAGAAGCATATATGCATAAGCAATATTCAGCTTTTAATTTTTTTAACTGCAATTTATAACTCGTAAAAAATATTTTTTAATTGTCTGTGTTCTAATATCAAACAGACAGAAGTAAGGCACTGTGAACCAGGGTTTCTAAAAATATGCTCTCTAATCTTTTTGCGCAGTTGAGTATTTTTCCAAAATATGCAATATTATAGTGTTCCTTTTAAAGAACTGGTGGAAGCTAAACAGACAAGAAAATTATACAAATTTTAAAAAGTACTCAGTTGTAACTTTTTATTTCTGAAGTATTTTTCTTTTTTCTTTTCTTCTTTAGAAAGCTTTCTGTGTAATAATTTTGTGCTGGATGTTTGGAACAGTTCCCAGCCCAGCAGCTGACATATCTATCTCTAGCCCTCCCCCCACTACATCATCAGCATTATGATCTCACTGACAGTGACATCACAGGTGAATGACCTGGTAGCCGCTGGGTGGCTGTTCCTTAGCAACAGTGATGTCACAGTCAGTGAGGTCATAATGCTGGTGATGTAATGGGGGGTAACAATGCTAGATATATCAGCTGCCAGGCAGAGGGGGCTGTTCTACACAGCATACCTGCTAACATCAGGCAAACAATCTTTTAATTAACCAAAGGGAAAAGAAAAAGAACTTTACACATAAAAAGTAATGGTTGACTGCTTTTAAAAACTAATTTTAATTGTATGCAATATATCAGCTCTTTAAAGGGACACTGCCAACCTTTTTTGCATCATATTATTTCTAGGTAAAAACCCACATTTTACGATTGCTTACCTTCCCTAAAATGCATTGATGTTGCTGGTTGTTTAATCTACCTCCTTGCCTATTAGAACTGAAATGTATGGGACTGCACAGTTATACATAGCCTTGTTTTGTTCCAAATTGTTTACCTAAGTTTACTGCATACTTTCTGAACATTAGAAACACCCTCAAACAGTGCAGCCACTCATGAAACATTATTCTCATCTACTCCAGCTGCATAATGAGTAGTTGGATAGTGTTGGGGGAGTTCCCGAGTCCAGGAAAGATGCAGTTGTAGTTGGTCAAGAAATGTGAACAAACATGTTTTGGTGTAGTAATACCAGTCTGGTTGACACTCAGTTTTTTACTTTTTAAAAGGAAAAAGGAGTCTGAATCAGACAACCAGCTACATCAGCAGTGTCTATAGAATGAGAGCAATAATAAAATGTGTTTTTTAAATTAGGGACACTTTGAGGCCAAAGGGGGTTGACAGTGCCCCTTTAAGGACAAAAACAAATTAATGCTTTTAAGTTTTTATCAGATATAGATCATGTATTTGCCTTTGCCCATCAAGCCTGCCGGATCCAGAAGAATGAGAAGAACAAGTAGTTGTATCAATGGTTACTGTTCACTCACAAATACTGGTTCATTTCTGTCAGGTGTACCAACTTAACAAAACTGACAATGACTGTCTCTTTAAATGTTCAGAAATAACGATCAGCATGTTTGCCAAGTAAAATAACAGAATATTGTAACATTTTTTGTATCCATTTCCAACAAATCTCCTGAGATATTTAATATGCAGGGACATCCCGATATTCAGCCCAGTCGGCAGGTGGCCATGGCTGTACACTTTCATTCACGACTATGTGACTGTCGGGTCGGTCACAATGTTGCAAATGAAAGCGTACAGTACACACTGCAAGCCCATTGGTTGACAGGAGCTACCAATGAGCTTATAGGCATACTGTACACTGTCATTCAGTGACAGTACAGTTGGCGGGCAGCCGTGGCGGTTTCCATGTGGGATGTGCTGCCCACCGACATTGGCCATTAGCTGGAACAAGGGGAGCAGGGTGTGGAGGGTGCCTGGGTGGGTGGGTGGGGTTCCACTGGACCACCAGTGAGATGATGGCCATTCTACAGATCACGGTGCTTGGGTTGGGGCAGGGAGGGGTCCACATCACTACGATGGATTCGTCGGGGTGTCCCATACTAAAGGGAAGACGAGCATGGGGAGGACACTAGACCACCAGGGAGGTGTGGGGCAATGTTAAATAGGTATGAGACTGTGGGAGGGGGGTGCCGCTAGCCAACCGGGGCTTCAGTGTATGGTGTTCATGGCACACAGCCCTTGCAGGGAGTCTGACGCATTTGCTGGGTGCATCCCTGCAAGCACAACACAAATGGGGCCATAATGACATGCAAATGGCCTCATTGTGCTTTGCATGTCTAATGGCCCCATTTGCATGTTGTCAGCTCTGAATAGGAGTTTTAGATGATGTGCTGCCCCATTGGTTTCCCAGCCCGATATGGGGGATATGCTGGTGCAGCCTGGGCCAGGCACATCTGTGGTATTCACAGAGGGGATGTGCTGGGGCATTCTCCCACGCATCCTCTGTGAATACCACAGTATGTGCTTAGCACATCTCCACTGCCCCGGGGCAGTCAAGATGCGCTGAGTGCATCTCCTTAGTGAATCCTGCCCAGCGTGTCTTGAGTTGGGCTGGAAAACCGGTCTGAAATGGACTTCGGACAAATACATCTGTTTTTTGTCCCAAGACCTTAGCCCAGTGGGAATGTTTGATTTAGCTAGCAGCTTTCTGTGATGAAAAAACACTTTCTAAGCTCACCCATAAATTGTCCAGGGGTTTTGTCATGATAATAGACAGCACAGATGGTAATTTGTAATTAGAGCCAGTGGGTCTACTCTGATAAGAATCTTGACTCCCCCCACCCTAGGAATGCTGGCTCTGTCCTTTTAGCTGCTACATTCTAACTGATGCCCATGCAGAAAGAACTGAAGAAAACAAAATGCAGTGTCGGGTATCTATAGCAAATTGTTACAATAAGATATAGTTCTAGTACCATCCTCATAACTTATGTTGTGCTACTCTACGCTCATTCTTGCCATTAAAAAAAAAATCACCTTTCCTTTATGCCTACTGTAAATATTGGAAATTACAAATTCTGTTCCTTTACTGTTTTGGTTTCTGACTCAGCAAAACCCAGAACCCCTGTGATTTCTGTGCAACGGCAGGCTGGAGGAGTCAGCCTTCGATGTGAAACTAGCGGCACTGATCCCAAGATGGAAATCACATGGCATTATGGGAATGCAGTGAGAGTTAACCAGCTAGCAGAAACAACCTCTTCCATGTCCTCTGAAGGGCTCTTTGATGTCAGAAGCAGTTTGTCGCTGCAGGGCAGTACCCAGGAAAGAGTGTGTTGCTCAGTTGTCAGTGTGGATGCAGCACAGCCGCTGGAGATCTGTACAGATATACAGCGGGGGTCAGAAGGTAAGCAGAACGCCTAATCTAGAAGGTGACTGTTTCAATTCTGTTTTAGTGTATCCCAGTATCAAGCCTCACCTCTCCCCAGTCACAGCAGAACTTAACATGGTGGGAGTTAGGTCATGGGCCTCCCCTTATCCACTGTATTTAACAGGAGGGAGGAGGGGGTTGGCATACCACAGGACTCCTCTTACCCATGATATTTACAATCTACAGCACAGTTATAAAAGGATCTGTTTGATTTTCACTGGAGGCAAAATGTTCTGGGCGCAGTGCGCAATGGTAGTTTACTCACCTGGTAAAGGTGATTGTGGGGGAATGAATCTCTGAGGCACTCCACATTCCTGACATCATGGGTTGTATACGCCTGATAGGTTGTCTGATGCACATGTGATTAAAAGTAATCCTTCTCCTTCTGGTGGTCACTGGTTTCCTGTGGTCAGTTCGATGTATTCCAAAGCTGTATCTGAAACAAAATCTGTTAGAATCCCCCATTTGTGCCCGTAACAACAGTATGGTGACTAACATGTTAACTTTTGTGTTGATGTTTTTAAACTGAGCAATATTTATTTTATTTATTTATTTATTGAAAAGTTTCACCAGGTAAGGTACACTGAACAACAAGTTGCTCGTCTCCCAGTACGACTTGGAGGAAAGGGTAATGGGAGTTACATAGTAACAATAAGCACACATAAATTACACAATGGCATAGAGAACATAGGGTATGAGTAATCAACACATTTTATTTATTTATTTATTTATCAAGTCTCGATTACAAATACCTTTGAGCCATGGCTCTTTTACAAAGGTTCCATGTCAGAGAAATACAAATTATGGGGAACATCAAGACAGACATTACAACAATGTGGACATTGCAAACAGAGTACAGACTAATACAGTTCGAGGGTAGCATTGTAACAAGGCAGCCAGCGGCATTTGTCAGAGAAAACAGACAACAGATAAGAAGTGCCAGAGTCATAGGGAGAGGAAGAGGGTGGGGGAGAGAAGGAATGTAGGAAGGGTGGGAGAGGGTGAAAAGTGCAGCATTGGGTATACCAAGATGTGAGGGTAGAATCCAATGGGGGGACAACTAGAGCAGAAAGGGAAGTGGAGAAACAAGGTTTAGTTGGGCAATCACAGGAGCTGTTAGTAGTGAGATAGTCCCCAACATAGCAAGCAGAACAAGTAATTTCAGGGTGGCATAGGTTAAAATCCAGTAGCTATACCCACATGGAGTGGCAGACTCACCAGTAACATAACAGCAAGAGGGACCAATGGACTAGCCCACTTCAGGCTTAAAGTAGCACAGAGCAGACAAGTGATGGTGAGATAACAAGGTGGTAGAGAAGCGAGTCTGAGCCTAGGGCTTGGAGAGCAGGTCTATAGAGAGAGAGAGAAGGAGAGAGATGAAATAAAGCAAGCATGCAAAATAGGAGCCAGGATTGTCTCAGAGACTTAGAAGTGCATAGATTTGGTTGGGTTAGGCAACCAGAGCATCAGGCAGGGTGTGAGACAGGAAGGGGGGGGGACTAGGGTCAAGTGCAATTTACAGAGAGGAAGTTGTGTAGAGCTAGATTTAATGAGCCAGGCGAGGAAGAGGATCGGATCTGAGTAGGAAGAGAATTCCACAGTTGAGGGAGGCCATAGGAGGGGGAGGCCTGTCCACTAGAGGTGGATCTCCATGGAACAAGAAGAGTTCTGTGGTCGTGGGATCTTAGAAGTCGAGAGGGGGTGGGTGGAGAGGAGATTAGGACATTTAAGTAGGGAGGGAGTGTACCAAGCCAGTACTTAGAGATGAAATTTACGCAGTGATGCATTCGTCTGTTTGTCAGGGAAGGGAAGGCCAAGGCTCGGTACAAGTGACAGTGTTGGGTAAAGGGAGGTGCATCTAGAGCAAACTGACAGAAAGAGTTGAAGAGGGTATACAAGTTAGCTAAGGAGGTGGCAGGAGCAGAGCAATAGACAATATCGCTATAGTCAAAAATAGGGAGGATCATTTTTTGGATCAATTCACATATTGCCTGAGGCGGAAAGCAGGAGCAGTTTCTGTAATAAGGCACCGAGTTTGGGGCAAAGCTTTTTTATAATGGCATCAAGGTGGGCCGAGAAAGTGAAATGTTGATCCAACCAAATGCCCAAATACCTGAACGACTCGGTGACAATTGTGGTTGCCCCATCGAGGGTAGTGAGGGGGGGGATTGGAGTTTTGACAGTTTCTGGCGTGTGCCAAATGTCATGGACACAGTTTTCTTGGCATTAAGGAAGAATCGGTGAGGTTGAAACCACCTCTGGACATTACTGAAGTCGCTTTGGAGCCTGGAGGTGACATCCCCAGGTGAGGACCCTGAAGAGAAAAGAGCTGTATCATCAGCATACATATGTATAGAAGATGAGGTACAGATGGATGGCAGGTCGTTTAGAAAGATGGAGAAGAGAATCGGACCTAGTATGGACCCTTGAGAGACACCAGAGCATATGGGTAGAGGAGAGGAGATGTAGTCGGATATTTTTACAAACTGTGAGTGGTCATTAAGGTAGGCGCTGAACCATTTAATGGCGTGTTCAGACAGCCCAGCTGATGAGAGGGTGCAGAGCAGAAGGGAGTGGGATACGGTGTCAAAAGCTTTGGTGAGATTAATAAAAATGGCAGTGGTGATGTGACCGCAGTCCATGCCTGTCAGGATTGCATCTGTGATTCGGAGTAGCAAGGTGGTAGTGGAGTGATGTTTATGGAACCCAGATTGGTACTGGGTGAAGAAATTAGTGTCGGAGAGGTACAAAGATAGTTGGTGTAGAACTAGTTGTTCTTGTAGTTTGGCTAGTGTTAGGAGGAGAGATATAGGGCGGTAGTTTTCGGGGGAGGAGGAGTTACCACCCTTTGGGAGGGGGAAGGCGATTGCATGTTTCCAATCCAGGGGAATTTCTGCCATATGTACAAACCATTTATCATGCTATGCATAAGATGCTAAGAATCTTGTCAAATGTCAGTCAATGATGTTATCATAGTTCTGTACTGGCAATTCACATCTTAGTAGGGTGTGGTGTGGAGTGCCTCAGAGATCCATTCCCCCACAATCACCTTTACCAGGTGAGTAAACTACCATTGTGGGGAATGATCTCTGAGGCACTCCACATTCCTGACATTACGGGTTATTAAAAAGCAGTGATTGTTCCTAAGGGTGGGTTAGACGTGTCAATGGTATTCTGTACTATGTGTGCTGCTAGTAGTGCTGCCCTGGTGAAGTTTGTCTTAGAGTCTTGGGACACATCCATTCTGTAGTGTCTTGTGAAAGTGTGGATAGTTGACCATGTGGCTGTGACGCATATTTCTTCTGCTGTGGCCGTATTCCTTTCTGCCCATGAAGTAGTGATTGCTCTTGTGGAATGTGCTTTTAAGTTCAATGGTACCTGTGTGTTGGTTGCTTTGTAAGCCTCTGATATGGCTGCCCTCAGGTATCCTACTATCAAAAATTTCGAGGCTGGGAGACCTTTTCTGCATCCGTGTACAATGACGAAGAGTCTGTCTGTTTTTCGAATGTGATTTGTTCTTGTGATGTAGATTGTAAGAACTCTTCATTCCCTGCCTTTTTAGTTGGGGATCTGCTTGGATGTCCGCCAGAGGTACAGTCGTGGCCAAAAATATTGGCACCCTTGCAGTTTTTTCTAATAATGCACCATTCCTTCCAGAATTTTGTTGAAATTAAAAAATATTTTGGTATCCACATATGTATTTCTTTGGTTTGCAGTGGAATAAAACACAAAAAGCAGAAAAATTTACTAAGTCTTAGCTTATTCCACACAGAAATCCTTAAATGGCCCGGACAAAATTATTGGTACCTTTTAGAAGTAGTTAGAAATAATTAGATTTCAAGCAGGTGATTCTCCTTCACTTTGGAATTGAACTCACCTGTGGTGAGTTGCAGGTGCCTGCAATATAAAAATCACCCATTCAACCAGTTTGAATAGAGAAAAGGACTCATTCTCCTGTTTTGTGTCACTGTGTGTACCGCAATGAGCATGGAGAAAAGAAAGACAGCCAGAGAATTGTCTGAGGAGGTCAGACAGAAGATTGTAGCAAAGTATGGACAATCTCAAGGCTACAAATCAATCTCCAGAGATCTTGATGTTCCTGTTTCCACCATACATAATGTTATCAGGATGTTTAAGGCCCATGGCACTGTAGCCAACCTCCCTGGACGTGGCCACAAGAGAAAACTTGATCGACGATCACAGCGCAGGATTGTTCGAATGGTGGAGAAAGCACCTCGATCAACTGCCAAACAGGTTCAAGCTGACCTTCAGACACAAGGTACGACAGTTTCAACTCGCACCATCTGTCGCCAACTCAATGAAAGGAGGTTATATGGTAGGAGGCCCAGGAGGACCCCACTGCTGAGAGAGAGAGAGAGAGACATAAGAAAGCCCAACTGGGGTTTGCCAAAACACACCTGAACAAGCCAAAATCCCTCTGGAAGAATGTCCCGTGGACAGATAAGAACAAATTAGAGCTTTTGGTAAAGCACATCATCTCTATGTTTACGGAAAACAAAATGAAGCCTTCAAAGAAAAGAACACCTTCCCTTCAGTCAAACATGGAGGAGGTTCAGTGATGTTTTGGGGTTGCTGTGCTGCCTCTGGCACTGGGTGCCTTGAACGTGTGCATGGCATCATGAAATCTGGAGATTACCAGGCCATTTTGGAGTGCAATGTTGAACCCAGTGTTGAAGGTCATGGGTCTTCCAGCAGGACAGTGACCCCAAACACACTTCAAAAAGCACCCAGGAATGGTTCAAGACAAGATGCTGGACTGTTCTGAAGTGGCCAGCAATGAGTCCAGATCTAAATCCCATTGAAAACCTGTGGAGAGACCTGAAAACAGCAGTTGGGAGAAGGCACCCTTCAAATCTGGGAGAACTGGAGCAGTTTGTACAAGAAGAGTGGGCCAAACTGCCAGTAGAGAGGTGCAGAAGCTCATCCATGGCTATAGGAAGCAGTTGATTGCAGTTATTTTGACCAAAGGCTGTGCTACCAAATATTAAGTCTAGGGTGTCAATAATTTTGTCAATGCCATTTCTTTTCATTTTCTGATTTAAAAGGATATATAAAATTCTGAACAAAAACAAAGGTTCTGTAATATTAACAGAGAAATAAAGAATTGTGGAGACCAAATACTGTACTGTTGTTAATTTCAACTTATGTTTACAGGAAATTGTGAGTTATTTGAAAAAGTGCAAGGGAGCCAATATTTTTGGCCACGACTGTAGTTCTGTTGGTATCTCTATAGTCTGACTGAGGTGAAAGTTTGAGACTATTTTCTATCTGAATGATGTGATCGGACGCATGGATATTCGGTCGTTGTAGAACTGTAGGAAAGGCTCTTTACATGATAGGGCCTGTATTTCGTCTACTCTTCTGGCTGACGCAATGGCTGTTAGGAAAACGGACTTGAGCTGTAACCATTTCAAGGGAATGGAATCTATAGGTTCGAATGGTGGCATAGTCATGGCCTTTAAAACTGTGGTTAAGTCCCATGGTGCTAATATTGGTTTGTTGAGGGAACGTATGTTGGCGGCTGCCTTCAGGAATCATACTACATCTTGGTGTGAACCCGGTGTAGTGCCTTGTATTTGTCCCCTGGCTGCCCCTATAGCTGTGATTTGTACTTTCAATGAGGCCAGTGTGAGTCCCAGTTGTAGTCCTTCTTGAAGGAACAGTAGGATCTGAGGTATGGTGCATGACTTGGAATCTATTTTGTAGTGAGTGCACCATTTGTTGAATATGTCCCATTGGAGTTGGTAGGTAGTAATTGTGGATTGTTGTCATGATGAGGCCATAGTGGTTATGACTGATGGGTGATATCCTGCTTTTAGCAGTCTCTCCCTTTCAGGAGCCATGCCGTCAGTTGTAGGTGTTGTGGGTTCGGATGTAGTATAGGGCCTTGTGATAGTAGGTCCAGTCTGTGTGGTAGTTTCCCTGGGCCGTCTAGTGCCATTGAAACTCTTGTTGCAAACCATGATCTTCTTGGCTAATGTGGCACCACCAGAATGACCCGTGCTCTCGAGATGCATATTTTCCTGAGTACCTGTGCAAGCAGTGGGGGAGACATAAGAGACTTGGAATGTCTACGGGGCTGATAGTGTGTCCACCCCCATGGATCTGTGGTCCTTGAACCTTGACCAATATTTTGTGCATTGGTGGTTCTTGTGTGATGCCATGAGGTCTGTCTCTGTTGGCCCCCATCTGTGGTGCAGTTGTAGGAACACTTGTGTATGTAGTTTCCACTCCCTGGGGTGGATCATTTGGCAGCTCAGCCAGTCTGCTGTTATGTTTAGTTTTCCAGCAAGATGTATGGCTGTCATTGATTGTAAGTGTCTTTGTGCCCATGTCATGAGTTTTGATGTTTCTGCCATCATTGCTTTGCTCTTTGTGCTGCCTTGCTTGTTTATGTATGATACCGTAACTTGGTTGTCTGATTTTATTTGCACATGTTTGTGCTGTATCAGTGGTGAGAAGTACAGCAGTGCTCTGAACACTGCATTCATCTCTAGTAGGTTTATTGTTTGTTTTGCTTCCGTTAATGACCGTTTCCCTTGTGAGGTGTGTTTTCCCGATATGGTTCCCCAGCCTGTTAGACTGACAGCCGTCTCTATTATTATGTTTGGGAGTATGTCTAGGGGCATCTCTTGTGTAAGTTTGCGTCTGCTTGTCCACCATGTCAGACTTGATCTTACTCGTGGAGGTAGATTGACTGTTTTTGATAGATTTATATTATGAGTGGGTCCCTGAGTTAGGAGGAAGGATATGAGGGTTCTGGCATGTCATCTTGCCCAAGGGACCGTGTCTATTGTGGAGGACATATATCCTAACATTTGAGATATTAGTTGTAGTGTAGGGTGCCGATAGTCCTGTAGTCATTGTGCTGTTGATAAGATTGATTGAATTATTGTGTGAGATGGGTACACTAGGCCCTTGTCCGTGTCTATGAGTGTGCCTAGGTGTTCTATGGAGTGACTGTGTAGTAGTCAGCTTTTCTTGTGATTGCTTACAACAACACGGCGGGGTAATCAATCTGCCACTATTTGAGTTTCCCTGGCAGATTGCTGTTGTGATCGTGCCCTGATGAGCCAGTCGTCTAAGTATGGGATGACATGTACCCCCTTCTCTTGTAGTTTGGCTGCCAGTAATATTGAGACCTTTGTGAACACTCTTGGGGCTGAGGCTAGACCGAATGGAAGTACTTGGTATTGTAAGTGTTGTCCCAGTATGCAGAAGTGCAAGAAGTGTGAGTGGCTGGGTCATATGGGAACATGAAGGTAGGCATCTTTTAGGTCTATTGAAGTGAGAAAGGCTCCCTGCCTGATTGCCCGGAGGGTGGATCTGATCATCTCCATTTTGAATGGAGTGCATCTCACTGATCTGTTGACACATTTTAGGTCTAGTACTGGTTTTGTGCCCCCTCTTTTTTGGAACCAAGAAGAAGATGGAGTATATTCCTTGTCCTTCCTCTTTCTTTGGAATGGGTGCTACAGCATTGTTTGTGTGCAGGTCTTGTATAGTTGTTAGGACTTGACTTGTGGTTTTGTGTCTGGAGACAGGGGATTGAATCATTCTGTTTTCTCTTGGGGTTGGGGTGAATTCGATTGCATAACCTTTTCTTATTATTTCTAGCACCAACTTGTTTGATGTTGACTTTTCCCACTGATGTAGGAATTGTGTTAGCCTTACCCCCACTGTTGTGGTGTGACTTAGGAGCGAGTGAGGATAGTTAGGACCTGGAGTGATTTCGGTGAGTGTAGTTTCCTCTACCTCTTTGTGTTGGACCCCGGCCCCGGTACCTGTTGTATTGATAGGGAGTGGTATAGTTCTGTCTATATGAGTTGCCCCTGAAACTAGAACTCCTCCTTTTCTTGTCTCGAAAGGAATGAAATCTACTCCTTGGGCAAACGGGTAAAGAGGAGGATCTGGATTGGTCTCTGGCTAGTGCCTTACCCTCTTCTTTGCCCTTGAGATATTTTTCTAGACCTTCGCCAAATATCATGTTGCCCTTAAAAGGTAATCTTTGTAGTGTAGCTTTTGATTCTATGTCCGCGTCCCATAGTTTCAGCCATAATGATCTACGTGCTCTGCTGGCGATGGCTGCTGATCTGGCATTAATTTTTAATGAGTCTACCGCCATGTCTGCCAGATATTTAGTGGGTAGTATGGCATTTTCCAGGAGTATGGATCCAGGAGACTTTGCTGGGATAAGCTTCTGGAGCTCCTGGACCCAGGTTAACTGTGCTCTAGTGGCGTAGATGGCAGTGGAAGCAGCTCTGCTCCCCAAGTCAGCCAGCTCTGTTTTTCTTTTTTAGGTTTTCTTCCAGTTTCCTGTCCATAGGATCCTTCAGACTGGAAGCGGATTTAGTGGGTATGACAATCTTTTTACTTAATGCTGCTGTTTGGGGCTCAACCGTGGGCGGGGTGCACCAGAGGGCTAGTTTTTCTGCTTGTCGTGGATACATTTTGTTCCAGTATTTTCTTTCTGGGATTCTAGCCACTTCAGAAGATGACCATTCTTTCTGTACTAGCTCATCTATAGCCTCGCAGACTGGAAAGACATCTGTGTGTTTGGCCAGGGGTTGTAGTGAGGGTAGTAGTTTTGATGTGGGTGTGGGGACTGAAGTTTCAAGTCCCACAGTGTCCATGATTTGATGGACTAGTGAAGGGATTTGGTTTGGGAAGCACCATTTTGCCATGAGAGTTTGTAGTTCTTGCTCGATCTCCCCCTCTTCCTCATCTGTGGCATCGCCTGTGTCCACAGGCAAAGTGGAGGGATCAGTTGCAGGGTAGTGCGGAGGATTAGAGTGAGAAGTAGTGGCTCTTTTCTTTGCTGGAGATGGATTAGCCGACTGTTGTTTTGATAATTTGGTTAGTTGTTGCAGCATTGCTGCTAGCACCTCTTGTTGGGCTTGCATGAGTTGGTTGTTGTGTAGCAAGGCTTTTGTGGTGTCTGATTGGTGATCTTTGTCTTGTGCATGGGTGGGGGAATAAACTCATCTTCAGCCTCTTGCACATCAGCGTGTGTGGTGGAGTCTTCTTCGCAGGAGGTACATAGCTTTCCTAGTTGCTGGTGTGGCATGGGAATGTTGCACTGCCCGCAACTCTTTGTTTTGGGCATTGTTACCTGTTAAGCAATGAGAATGGACAGTCTCAAAATCTGCATGAATTGGCTGTATGATTATAATAATGTAGTACAAGATAGTTATGTAACACCCAGGTGGCGCTATCCCAAGGGCTACTACCCCTGCCTGCTTAACCACTAACAGGTTAAGGGGCCTAGGTCCAATGGCGGATGCCTCCACCCAGAGGTCGGGGTTAAGACAGTCTGGTATGACTTGGTCACAGCTGTCTGGGACACTGCAACCCCCCTTTCTTCCCACTAGTGGCCCACACAATATAGCAGCAGTACCTTCACAGTATACACTTACCCCCAGAACTAGTTAGATCAGCTTGACTCTGGGGACCCCCTGTAAAGTAAGATGCAGTAATACAATAGCCACTGTACAGTATATCAACACAAACATGCAGTTCAAACAGTGTAACTTTGCAGAAACAAACAGATCTGATTTATTCAAAGGGCTGTAACAAGGACAGGGAGGAATCAGATTAATTAGATTATACACATTAATAATCACAGTACTGTGCACAATTTCAGAGTCCCTAAATGTCGCTTTCACTGGGTACCCAGGATGGCGGGGCTAGCCAGAATCGGTGCAGCTGGTTGGGGCCCTGAAATGGAAAACACTTGCACAATACCCAATTTGTAATCTGGAGCCTGTTGGCTCAGCTCATGAAGAAAGAAAGGAAAAAGTAATCAGATGGAACACTTGCAATTAGATGATGGCAGAGAGCTACCCTGATTTGTACTCACAGGTTGAATGCTGAAACTGAATGGAATGCAGATTGTCCCGGATTGCCAGGAGAAACAGAATAGCTGGCCCCAGCCCTTGTGGCAGGGCTCACTTGCACTCACTCAATGCAGGGAGATGAAGTCCAAGTGATGCCGGCTATGACTTCCAGCTCACTGCACATTTTATATGTACACAGAACACTACCAGGCAAGCAGCTGGTCACTTCAGGAGATTGAGCCTGGCTACAGAGGCATTCTTCTCTGACTCAAATGCAGATTCAGTTCGAACCCTGCTAGGGAATCACACTCCCAGCACAGCACACAGTTCACAACATGGGGAATTACTCAGGGCTCAATCCCCACAAGCACTACACACATTTATATGTAAAGGTCACTTACTGTACCAGACCACATAGTCCTGGCAGGCCGATCGCAATTCTGCACACTTTCGGTCTTCTTCAGGTTAAGTCTGGTCCCAAATTGACTTCTGCTTCTTCTCTCACTCTGAAAGCTTGGAGTCACTGACCAAATTGCACTCACTAATGGATGCAGGCCAACTTTATGGCCTCACACGCGCCTCCCGCGCGAATCTACTGCGCACAATGGCTGCACGAACACTCGGGGCAGTTTCCCCCTCAGCTTCCAACTTCAAACACAGTTCTCTTCTGCCCCAAACCTCAGGGCACTTCAGCATCAAGGTTCCTCTTCGGAATCGCTGCCTGAAAACCAAGGCTCCTCTTCAGAATCTCTGTCTGAAAACCAAGGCTCCTCTTCAGAATCTCTGGCTGAAAACCAAGGCTCCTCTTCAGAATCTCTGGCTGAAAACCAAGGCTCCTCTTCAGAATCTCTGTCTGAAAATCAAGGCTTCTCTTCAGAATCTCTGTCTGAAAATCAAGGTTCCTCTTCAGAATCTCTGTCTGAAAATCAAGGTTCCTCTTCAGGATCTCTGTCTGAAAACCAAGGCTCCTCTTCAGAATCTCTGTCTGAAAATCAAGGCTTCTCTTCAGAATCTCTGTCTGAAAATCAAGGCTTCTCTTCAGAATCTCTGTCTGAAAATCAAGGTTCCTCTTCAGAATCTCTGTCTGAAAATCAAGGCTTCTCTTCAGAATTTCTGTCTGAAAACCAAGGTTCCTCTTCAGAATCTCTGTCTGAAAATCAAGGCTTCTCTTCAGAATCTCTGTCTGAAAATCAAGGCTTCTCTTCAGAATCTCTGTCTGAAAATCAAGGTTCCCCTTCAGAATCTCTCTCTGAAAATCAAGGTTCCTCTTCAGAATCTCTTCTCCACACTTGGTTGCCCCTGATCTAGGCCACAACAACTGCTTTCCTTTTTCCACACATGTTCAGATACTTGATCCGAGAAAACACAGTTCTTTTCTCTCCCTTCAGGAGAGCTTACGAAAGACGGGCCTTTTTCAGGCCTCCCGTGCGTTTCCCCTGCTGCCCTGTGGGCAGCAGCCCTACAAGCTGCTCACTCTTCCACCTCCTTGCTCAGACTGACTCTCCCAGCAGACAGTCCGGGCATTTCACCCAAACCCAAAAGGTTGCAGTTGGCTGATTCTCCTTCTCAGTCACAACAGGCTTCCTCTATTGGCGAAAAAAGGCGCCACGGTCCAAACTACATTTCCAAGATGCTCTCTTCATACAAGCCCCTTGTGGCTGGCTCCACTTGAGAATCCAAGTGCTGATTTACCAGCAGTCTCCATTTTAAGGACAAGGCGCACCTCCCTATTAATTGGACCTATTCAGCAGTTCAGATCCAAAATGTAGGGGCAAAACACACAGACTCCCAGCTGCAAGAAAGGCAGGTTAGACAAACTGTACCACCATTATCACTCTAACATAGAAACATAGAATTTGACGGCAGATAAGGACCACTTGGCCCACCCAGTCTGCCCATTTCCCCTACCTAATGGATAAGCTGCAGATCCTAGTTAACCAGCAGCCTACTTCTTTCTACCCCCACCCCCTAGAATTGCCTTATGGCTGTCCCATGCATGCTTGAATTCAGTCACTGTTTTTGACTCCACAACCTCCACCGGAAGGCCGCTCCATGCATCCACAACCCTCTCTGTGAAAAATACTTCCTTACATTACCTCTGAAACCCCATCTTCAAATTGTGCCCCTCGTTCTTGCACCTCTTTTTTGAAAGATGCTACCCTCTTGGACTTTGTTGATTCCTTGAGGTACTTGAAAGTTTCTATCATATTTCCCCACCTCCCTCCTTTCCTCGAGGCTATACATATTAAGCTCCTTTAGTCTCTCTTCATATGTCTTCCGGTGCAGACCCTGCACCATTTTAGTTGCCCTCCTCTGGACAGCTTCCATCTTGTCTATGTCCTTGTGGAGATTGGGTCTCCAGAACTGCACACAGTACTCCAGATGGGGTCTCACCAGCTGTCTGTAGAGAGGGATAACAACTTCCTGTTTTCTACTGGTGATGCCTCTCCCTATGCATCCCAGTATCCCCCAGCCCTCCTTACTGCCCTCTCACATTGCTTGCCCACCTTTAAGTCATCTGATATTACTACCCCCAGGTCCCTTTCCATTTTTGTTGTTGTTAGTATCTCACCTCCCCATTGTGTACTCTTCCCCTGGGTTTTTGTTTCCCAGGTGCATTACCTTGCACTTCTTAGCATTAAATCTAAGCTGCCATACATTTGACCATTCCTCTAACCTTGCCAAGTCCCTTTTCATCCTTTCCACCCCACCTTGTGAATCCATGCTGCCTTGGGTCCTGTGCCCCTCTGGCCTCTAGGTACTCGACAATTCTTTCCTTCAGAAGTGATTCCATCATTTTCCCTATCACTGAGGTTAAACTAACTGGTCTGTAGTTTCCCGCTTCTGCCCTGCTCCCACTTTTGTGAAGGGAATCACATGACCCTCCTCCAGTCCTCAGGTACCACCCCATCCTCCCATGATTTGTTAAAAGGGTAGTCAGTGGTGTCACTAGTTCTATCCTTAGTTCTTCTAAATTCTGGATGAATCCCATCAGGCCCCATGGCTTTGTCCGCCTTCAGTTTTAAGAGTTCTTTCAGACCCTTTCTTCTGTAAATGGGCTGGTATCAACTTCTGTATCCAGAGTGTTTCTGTTGTTTGTTTTAGGTACCTCCCCCTCTTCGTTTGTAAATACTGAGCAAAAATATTTGTTTAGTATCTCTGCCTTTTCACAGTCACCCTCTGCCCACCCCTCCCTTTATTAAGCCTCACTATCCCTCCCTTTGTCTTCCTTTGCTCCCTGATGTACCTAAAAAAGGTTTTATCCCCATTCTTAACTGAGTTGGCTATCTTTTCCTCAGTTTGGGCCTTTGCTGTTCTGACAAATTACCAGCAGATAGTTACATCTTTTGAAAGTGCTCCTCCTGCGCATATAGAGACTGCAGAACGGAGCGATCTACTCAGTGGTAGGGGCGGGACACTAGCAGGGAAACACACAGTCCCCCCCAGTTCACATTAACTATACTGCAGTTTGGCAGCTCTTAAAGCGACAGTACATGGAGGCATCAGGCACTCTCACTAAATTATTTTTAAAATCGGCTGAAACACAGGACACCAGCCACATGGAGAGCATTTAGGCTCACCCAAGGAAGGCTTTTTAGTGACCCCCATTTGTAGGGGGGTTACAGTTATAAACTGTCTCCCCCTGTTAGTGGTGTTCATTTTATTTTAAAGTTGCTTTAAAATGCAGTGGTATGCTGTTTTAAATAAGTTATGTGTGGCCCCTTAAGCAAATTTGTTGTATGGGCTTATTATTATGCCCTACATAATGTGTCCTGTGCCTTTAAGGGGGGAAGGCTGCTGTTGGTAATTATAAATGGTGACGAACTTGGGAACCTTGACCAGGAAGAAGTGGTATAATTCAGTTGTGAGGATCATGAGTGAAACGGGAAGGTATGGGAGGGATGAGCAACAAAGTAAATGAATCTGTCATTCTGTAGAATGACCATCGCAATGCAGCCCAGTGTTCAGCCTGTGGGGCAGACGTTAGAGCGCGAGTGTAGTATGCGCAAGATCTCGCGAGTGTTTAAGCGCCAAATAGGAACACTTATAATCTGAGACGTGAGAATAGGAGAGTTGGGACAGGAAGAGAAGAAGGCATGGAGATGAGTAAATGACAGTGGCAATAAAATAACAGTTTTGGCATCTCCGTTTTAGGTCTGTAGAAGTACTTCAACAAGCTACTGCTGTCCTGGCAAGTATGAGCATACGATTTGCAGATTATCATGTTTTTTGAGAAGCGGTCAATGGTAATGGCATCAGAGAGTCTGGGACCACTGATAGAGGTGTCCAGAGCACTCAGGGATGCAGGAGCAGAAAGTAAATACTTTATTTTTTGGCATCGGAGAGTCTGGGACCACTGATAGGGGTGTCCCGAGCACTCGTGGATGACTGTTGCTGACTGCAGTGTAGGCATTTTTCTCATCAGGCTTGTGCTGTAGTTAGAGAGGCAGTGTAACCAGATAATAATAATAATAAAATAATAATAATAAAATTTATTTAATTAAGCGTCTTTCAAGTTTTCAAGGCGCTGTACAAAAATTCATAAAACCAAGCATCAAAATACAGTAAAACAGAACAACAATTTCAGCAAATAAAACTGATTACAATATAGATGGAAAAGCCTTATCCCATAAAAAGGACTTTAAAGCCCTTTTAAAAATATCCACTGTTGTACTCTCTCGGGCCAGACGGGTAGAGTATTCCAGAGGAATGGAGCCACAGAAACCAAAAGCACGGGCTCCAGAAGACTTCAAATTAACCTCGAATTTCCAGCAACCTCACAGTTTATGCTTGTAAGCTGTCTCAGGGGTGTAAGCGACAGAAGCTCTTTCATAGTCAGGACTATACCCATGTAGGGACTTTGTAGGTCAAAAGACCCACTTTAAAGGTAATCCGCCACTGTATAGGCAGCCAGTGCAGAGAGCGCAACACTGGGGTAATATGAGATCTTCTTGAAACCCCCGTCAACAAACGTGCTGCAGCATTCTGCACTAGCTGCAAGCGGTGGATATCAACCCCAGCAAGCCCTAGGTACAGGGAGTTACAGTAATCCAAGCGAGATGTCACAATGGCGTGGACCAAAACTGGCAAATCACCAGGAGGAACCAGGTGCCTAATCCTGGAGATGTTTCTAAGATGGAAAAATGCAGTCCTGACAACAGCAGACACCTGGTAACGAAGGGTCAACTCTGTGTAATAAGCTCTACACCCAGGTTCACCCGTTCAAATGAGATCTGGTCCCCCAGAATTATTCTGGAGGGGGACCCAACCCCCAAACCCCCAACCCTGCGGCCGGGGTCCACAACCATAATAAGGAGCATTGCGGAATCACTATAAAGGGGTTCCCAAGTGCAGTAAGGATGTGGTATGTTTTGATGTGACTGTTAACTGCAGGGAGCTGGTAGCTATGCAAGTGTGCCCAGTCATTTAGAATTCTGCTTCCTTTTCTTTCTAATGCTTCTCAGATTCTGTATTACTGGGGTAGCCTTAGGTAGCATTATAACTGGCATTGTACTTAAGATTTTGACTATTGAGCTATGTCTGAGAATCCCGATGTGGTAGTAGACGCAAATAGTTCTGGTCTGAATGAAATTAACATTTTTAAGTGTAGTATTTTCTGAATAGTACAATCTACTGCTAGAATATTCTGTGGCACATATTGGGTATATGATTACATTATTTCTTACCTTGTCAATGAATTGATATTTGTAAATAAAATCTGGAGCTCTGTAGGAGTGCTACAGTCTTTTTCAGATGCACAATTAGAACTGACCACAGGAGACCAGTGGCCACCAGAAGGGGACAGATTTACATTTAATCACATGTGCATCAGACAACCTATCAGGTGTATACAACCCATGATGTCAGGAATGTGGAGTGCCTCAGAGATCATCCCCCACAATGGTTCCTTGCTCTGGAGAATTCTAATAGTTCCTTCCCAATATAGACCAATCACTTCATCAAAATTCAAAAAAATGGGAAGAGTCAAACTTCTTCTTCAAATTTTGTTCACCCTTATTTTGTTGGCCATGACATTTTGCATGTAAAGTACTATTGTAACTGATCATCCTTCACAACCCTATGTAACCCCTCCCCCCACGTTGCACCGTGAGACAACTTCTTGTTCAGTGTGCCCTCCTGGTGAAACATTTCAATAAATAAATAAAATGATTTTTCAAAGGGCTTCTCTGTAATTATAAAAACATTTTTGTCTTACTTAAAGTCTCTTTTTATATAATAATCACTGTACATAAACGTGCTCCACGGGTTAATTTGAAACATTACCAGTGAATCATGTTGGACTGTGCCGCGTTTCCTTACAATGTAGTGCTATTTGATATAACACTTGTGCTTTACTTCTGAAACAAAATGAAATACAAACATGTCAAGTCCTTTACTATTTCCTTCTACAGACTGTGATTCTTAATGTTTATTATAAATCCAACATTTTTCTAACTAACTAGCAGTTCAAAAAGGCAGCATCTTTTACGTTACTGACGCTAGGAAGCTTGCTCCCACTTTGGTTACTGGCTGCATCTTGTTTTCAGGTTACATTCTATTACTGTGTCCCAAAAAAACAGGTTACTCACCTGTAACAGTAGTTCTAGGAGTGAGATATGTTGTTCATCCATACTTCTTGGCAGTCTCCCTTTCCCTTTAAATCAGCCAGAAAGTCTTCAGACTGGCTCCTTCCACCCACCCAGGTGGTATAACCCTTGACTCTGCCCCATGATGCCAGATCTCAGCCCGCTGAAAGCCACGTTTGTGTGTCCGCAGCTGGGGAGGTCGGGTGGGTCTGTGTGGATGAACAACATATACCACTCCTAGAACTACTGTCACAGGTGAGTAACCTGTTTTTCTAGGATTGTGGATATCTTGTTCATCCACACTTCTTAGCAGACTCCTAGCAGTTCTCTGGGAGGAGGGAGGCAAGGCGCACACCCCATACTTGGGAAACAAAGATTGGAAAACTGAGGCCCCAAAACCAGCATCCTGGTGTGACTCAAGCTCGATGTGGTAATGTAGTCCCTGGAAGCAGCCACTGATGCAGTGTTATGGCGGGCAGAATGAGCTCTTATCCCTCTGGGAGGCTCCTTGCCTGCCAACTCGTAGCACAGACTAATGCACGTTATAATCCTTCTTGCGATCATCCACTTCGCTGCAGGTCTGCCAGAAGTGGCTTCAGCGTAGGTGACAAACAGCTGGCGAACCTCTCCCCAAATTCCACCGTCCTCTCCTTATAATAGGAGAGAGCTCATCACAGGTCCATAGTATGCAGCCTATACTCAGCATCCAAGATGTAGTTCAGGTAGAACACATTCAGAGTCAACACCCGGTTGAGGTGAAACTCTGACACCACCTTCGGGAGGAATTTCGGGTTGGGGCACAGAAAAACCTTGTCCCTGTGGAAGACCAGATAAGGGGAGTCCACCTAGAGCACCTGGAGCTCCCCGTCCTTCTGGCAGACATGATAGCCACCAGGAAGGCGGTCTTCCATGACAATTGTGACAACTCACACTTGTGCATTGGTTTGAATGGCTTGCCCGTGAGCTTTGCCAGGACCAGCAATAGATCCCACGGAGGTGGAGGTTCACGCACCGGAGGGGATATGTGATCCAGGCCTTTGGAAAAGCACCCGACCACTATCTCCTGCACCAACGTCTGCTGACTGGCACTGTGCCCGGTAAGCAAAGATGACTGTCAGGTGCACCCTAAGGGTCGATGACCCTCTTTGGACAGAGACCAAAGGCAGTCAAGACCAAAGGCAGTCGAGAATGTTAGCCACTGGACAGGACAGAGGATCCAGGCCTTTGCCCTGACATTAAATGAAAAACCTTTTTCATTTGAAGGCATAACACTTCCTGGATGCTTCCACTACTGTGAGGACATCCTCAGAGAGACTCAAAGCCTGGAACTCTAGCCACTCAGGTACTGGATGTGAGGTGCAGGGATTGAAGGTCTGGATGGAATACCTTCTCTTGATTGAGTGAGATCAGGTCTGAGCATGCTGGAAGACGCTCCGGGGGCCTATTACTGAGGCTGAGGAGATCTGGGTACCAGAACTGGCATGGCCAGTCTGCAGCTACCAGGATCACCTGTGCCTTGTCCATCCTCACCTTGAGGAGCACTCTGTGGATCAAGGGAAATGGAAGGAAGGCATAGAAGAGGCCTGAGGTCCATGGCCTTGAGAAGGCATCCCTCTGCAGACAGTCCTGCTGAGGGGGGCAGGCATGAGACAGCTTCAGCTTAGCATTTTCCTAGGAGGTAAATGGGTCCACCAACAGTTTGCCCCAGTGGGAGAACAGACTGTAAGCTACCTCTGGATGGAGAGACCACTCGTGGGATGTTTTGCCTATGCAGCTGAGAGCATCCGCCAGTTGGTTCGAGGCTCCTGCCACGTGGATGGCTGGGAGATCCACCTCCAGATGGCTCACGAATGTCCAGATGTGGGGCACTTCCCTGCATGGCAGACAGGAATGTGTGCCACCCTATTTGTTGAGGTAGTACATGGTCATGGTACTGTCCGTCTGGACTTGAACCACTTGACCTGGGAGCTGAGGAGCAAAAGCTGACAGTGCCAGTCTGACTGTTCTGAGCTCCAACAGGTTGATGTGATAACAGGACTCCTTGGGGGTCCAAAATCCATGGGCCCTGTTGTCCCTCATGTGGGCTCCCCAGCCCATGAGAGAGGTCGTGAGGACGTCCGTCGGCTCGGGGCAGACAAATGAGATCCCTTCCTGCAACTGGTCTGCGATGGTCCACCATTGGAGAGTGTCCCACATCTTCTGGGTCACAGTGATCAGCTGGCCAAAATGACCATGGCGCTGAGTCTGCTGGGTGTCCAGCTCCCATTGAAGGGGTGCATGTGCGACCGGTCCCAACGGACCATGGACATCCATGCCACCATGTAACCCAGAAAGCACAGAAAGTCCCGGGCAGAGTGCAATTGCCAAACCAGAAATGATTGGGCAAAGGAGGAGAGAACCACCGCCCTGTCCACCGGGAGTCAAGCTCTGCCCCAATGAAGCGCATCACCTGAGAAGGCACGAGCTCCAACTTGGCCTCGTTGATCAGGAGGCCGAGTAGGGAGCAAGTCTGGAGGGCCAGGTCCCTGGTCCTCTCCACCTCCTGCTGGGTGGAAACTGCTAAGAGCCAGTCGTTGAGGTGGGGTAAATTCTGACCCCCTGACACCTGAGGGGGGCTGCCACCACAGCAATGCATTTGGTGAAGACCCATGGGGCTGATGACAGGCCGAATGGCATTGCTCGGAACTCATATAGGTTTCCCTCTGCTCTGAAGTGGAGGAACCGCTGGTGGGACGTATGGATTGGGATGTGAAAGAACGCATCCTGGAGATCCAGTGAGCAGAACCACTTGTTTTGCTCCAGGGATGGTATGATCTGAGACAGAGTGACCATCTGGAAGCAAGGACCGGAATCCAAGTGAGAGAATCAGCAACCAGAGTCGGCAACAAAGGGTCAATCGGGTTGAGAACTATCTCACTGTCATCGATCGACACTTCAGTCAGCTGGCCAGATGGCAAAGTCAAGGAGCCAGCGGCCGAAGAGGCAGTTTTGACAGAGGTCAAAATGGCCAGATCCTGGGGCCAAGATGTCTCCCGATTCCAAGAGCGTCTCCATTGAGATGAAGATGATCCTGGGACCATCTCCCACTTATGGGACTGAGAGGAGTGCGTGCACACAGGACTCTCACCCTTAGTCGGGAGACAGTGGCACAACTCTCTGAAGGAACCTGAGAAGGTTGGAGCCCAGGTTCAGTGGAACAAAGATGCTCTGAGAGGAAGATTCCGCGGCACAAGCTGCTTCGTTCTTGAAGGCCTGCATGTGCTTCAATTGCTCGACCAATCTCGCAGCTACGGAAGCCACCCACTGAGCCTCCTTGGATTTCACCAGCGGTTCCATTTTCAGGCCTCCCAGCTTAAGGCGGCGAGACAGTCGAGGATGTTAGGTTAGAACGCGAGGGCAAAACTTTCAGTATCGCCTTGGTGCCAGCGACCAACACCCAAACAGTATACACACGCAGTATGCGGGTCGGTGCATGACATCTTCTGGCTGCACAAGCACTGGTGAAATCCAGGGGAAGACTTGTCTTCCATGCTCGAGAAAAAACAATCACAATCGCTAACGCGAACAAGGTGAATTTTTGGGATAACTGAAGGTTTTGAAGTCAGGGTCTACAAAATGCTAAAGCACAAAGGAGGCAACCTGAATCTTCCAGCGGAAAGGAAGATCTGGCGTCAGGGGGTGGAGCCGAGGGTTATTCTCCCTGGGTGGGTGTGAGGAGCCAGCTTGAAGACTTTTCAGCTGATTTAAAGGGAAGGGACACTGCCAATAAGTGTGGATGAACAACATATCCACGATCCTAGAACACTTTTTTGGCTTTTGTGCTGCTTATGTAATCAATTACCCATCGAACTGCTTAAAAAGAAGTACTGTTGCCGTTCTTTTTACAAATGATTTTGTACCTGGAATGGTTTGTTGTCTTTTCCTATTGCAGGATGTTCCACCAGTTCATTCAGGAGCTGCTGTTTTACAATGTTTTGTGTGCATATTCGCACTCCCTCTATCTAGGACAAAATTAAATGCATTTCTTAAAACTAGTTGTTTTGCCCTCATAATTCATTTAGCAGCAGTATTCCCTTTCTTTTTAAGGATCTAAGTAATGCTTTCTTACTTGCTTTCTACGTCGTTTTTGTGCTGCTTCTCGCTTGTGCTACTCCTCCCTCGTGCTGCACGTTTCACTTCCTGTTTCCTGGTGTTGCTCTAAATTCGAACCTGCCGTGCAGCCACATATACTTCTCCAGCCTGATCACGTAGTGGTCACCTGATGTTTCCTGATGGCATGCTCCTCGTGGGAAATGGCGAAACTGCGACCCTGGAGCTCCATATAACTGTTCCCTGCGCTTTCTATGCATTCAGGCCCATAGACTCCTACCTATTAACTGCTGGGAACCATTAGTAAGAGTTTTTTTCCAATCATTATTACTGGCTATTAAGAGATTCGGGGGAGGTTCCTGAATGCTGCTGTCAGGGTGCCAACACATAGTTTCTTATTTTTAATTCTTCCTGGTAACCATACTGAAAATCTTAGGGGGAAGGGAGGCAGATCAGTGTCCTGCCAAAAGAATTTTTCAAAAAACAGAAGTTCAATCATTTAGTGTCTATCCCTCTAGACTATCTTCCAGGGTCTAATGATAGGTTGGGGTCTGTGTATACACTTGAGGAAATGGGAGTGGGGGGAACCTAGAGGGGGTCTATATACTTGGGGATGGGGAGACCATCCCAAGTTGTGGTATATACATATGTATGTTGGTTACAGAGGGAAGTGTGGAGGGTTCTGCCATAGGTAGCTGGGGCAAGAAATGCCACTTGTCCCATTCTCTCAACCCCTTTTCACTGTATTTTTCTCCAGGATGCACCCTTTTTTTATCCGAACTGTTGTATTTCCAGCTACCAACATACTTTCCAATTGGTATCAGTGTTCAGTCTGACTGTTCTTTCCAGGGTCCTTAATTTAAAAAGCCGTCTAATTTCTGCTCTAGCCGTCATTGTCTGGTAGTCTCCTCCTTTTGCTGGCCGTGGTACTTGTTCTACTCCCCAGAATTGCAGGGATGCCCCCGTATGCTGAATTTGTACAAAATGCACTGCTACTTGAGACATTTCATCTTGCCTTCTAATATCCCCATTTTATTTATTCATTCATTCATTCATTAATTCATTTATTTATCTATTGAAATGTTTTACCAGGAGGACCCACTGAACAACAAGTTGCTCGTCTCACGGTGCAACCTGGGGAGAGGGGTTACATAGGGTTGTGAAGGATGATCAGTTACAATAGTATGTGGGTAGTACAAACAATACAACATTGTAAGATTGTGCAACAGTTGGAACACAAGCTATTGTACAATAAATGGTAGTGGAATATGAGGTAAATTACAATACATGTCCAAAATCATACAAAAGAACATATAAACGTACAAAACAGTAATAATGCAACAGAACCATTATAGTGCATGAGTGTACCAGGAGCAGGCTCGAGGTAGTGCATGAGTGTACCAGGAGCAGGCTCGAGGTAGCGCATGAGTGTACCAGGAGCAGGCTCGAGGTAGCGCATGAGTGTACCAGGAGCAGGCTCGAGGTAGCACATGAGTGTACCAGGAGCAGGCTCGAGGTAGCGCATGGGTGTACCAGAAACAGGCTCGGTAGCACATGAGTGTACCAGGAGCAGGCTGAGGTAAGCGCATGAGTGCACCAGGAGCAGGCTTGAGGTAGCGATGAGTGTACCAGGAGCAGGCTCGAGACGCATGAGTGCACCAGGAGCAGGCTCGAGGTAGCGCATGAGTGCACCAGGAGCAGGCTCAAGGTAGTGCATGACAGTACCAGGAGCAGGCTCAAGGTAGTACATGAGTGTACCAGGAGCAGGCTCGAGGTAGCGCATGAGTGTACCAGGAGCAGGCTCGAGGTAGTGCATGAGAGTACCAGGAGCAGGCTCGAGGTAGTACATGAGTGCACCAGGAGCAGGCTCGAGGTAGTACATGAGTGCACCAGGAGCAGGCTCGAGGTAGTGCATGAGAGTACCAGGAGCAGGCTCGAGGTAGTACATGAGTGCACCAGGAGCAGGCTCGAGGTAGTACATGAGTGTACCAGGAGCAGGCTCGAGGTAGCACATGAGTGTACCAGGAGCAGGCTCGAGGTAGCGCATGAGTGCACCAGGAGCAGGCTTGAGGTAGTGCATGAGAGTACCAGGAGCAGGCTCGAGGTAGCGCATGAGTGTACCAGGAGCAGGCACGAGGTAGTACATGAGAGTACCAGGAGCAGGCACGAGGTAGTACATGAGTGCACCAGGAGCAGGCTCGTGGTAGCGCATGAGTGTACCAGGAGCAGGCTCGAGGTAGTACATGAGAGTTCCAGGAGCAGGCACGAGGTAGTGCATGAGTGTACCAGGAGCAGGCTCGAGGTAGTGCATGGAGTGCACCAGGAGCAGGCTCGGTGGTGCATGAGGTACCAGGAGCAGGCTCGGGTGGCGCATGAGTGTACAGGGAGCAGACCACCGAGGTGGTACATGGGGTACCAGGAGCAGGCACGAGGTGTACAGTGGGTGCACCAGGAGCAGGCTCGTGGTAGCGCATGAGTGTACCAGGAGCAGGCTCGAGGTAGTACATGAGAGTACCAGGAGCAGGCACGAGGTAGTGCATGAGTGTACCAGGAGCAGGCTCGAGGTAGCGCATGAGTGTACCAGGAGCAGGCTCGAGGTAGTACGCAAGTGCTGTTGGGGTAAAAAGGATGGGGTAGGTTGTGCACACATTTTTGTATCCTGGTTTTCAATGCTCTAGTTGTCTGACCCACATATAAACGATCACATGGGCATTGAAGAACATAAATTACCCCTTCCGTTGTACAATTAAAGTTCTGTCTAATCAGAAAATTCTGTCCTGTGTGGGTGCCTAAATGTGTCTTTCTTAGAAGTATGTCCACACATGGAACAGTGACCACACAGAGACATACCCGGCTTTAGGGGACCTAGCAGAAGCTGTGAATCTTTTTTCTGTGGTTGCCTGTATTGGGGCCTTACTAATTTATCTTTAAGGGTTCCTACTTTTTTTTGCTGTGATGAGCGGTCTCCTGTTGAAACTTGCTGGTTTCTCATTTCCCAGGGAGAGCAAGTGCCAGTGGGAGTATCAAGCCTCACCTCTCCCCAGTCACAATAGAACTTGACATGGTGGGAGTTAGGTCATGGGCCTCCCCATATCCACTGTATTTAAGTGGAGACAGTTGGAGGTTGACATACCACAGGACTCCCCTTACCCATGGTATTTACAGTCTACAGTGCAGTTATAAAAGGATCTGTTTGATTTTCACTGGCCCTGATGCTTTTTGTATTTCTGCAGATCTGGATATACCAAAACGTTCCTACTTATTGCTGAGTGTCATTACCATCATATTCCTCACAGTTCTGTGTTACAGGTGGAAGAGACGAACCTGTGCCAATCTTTTGAAAGACAGTAAGTAATACAGTAAACCCTGTAACCTGTATAAATCAGTTTAACTCATGCTAATTACTTCCAACCTAGATCGTGATCCTTGACGTAATGTTTAGAGTCCCCTGGCCATTCATAGTCTCAGTTACAAACCTTGGAACGTACTTTAACCAATCAGAGCATGGTATCCATGAGCAGTGTGAGGGATCACGGAGCCATTTCACCATCGACCTGTTGTAGTATTATTATTTGTCCCCTCTGGACTTTGACTCTGATGGTTACTATACCAGCACTATGATGTGGTTGTATTAACAACGTGGCGATGATGACTATCATGCAGCGCTCACTGCCTACAAGTATCATGTTAGTCTTGCTGCTTACATTCCCTGGTTCTACACCAGACCAGGAGTCCTCAAATGCTGGAGTAACATTGTTAGCTGACCTAATCAGTGTTTACAGCACAAATGCTTCCTCCCAACCAACATCCGCTAGCAAATATAACTCCGGAATGGATATACCACCACCCTACAGCTGGTGGTCACTGGCAAACCATCTCTCCCTGACCCCACCTCTGACACTCCTGTCCGGATATGTCACATCACAGGTAAACAGAAAAACACACCACATTCAGTCCAGGCACAGCAAGATTAGCAGCAAACAATTTAAGAAATATTTTTTCAGATTAGCAGTTCTGTTGCTGCTTATATCAGGAAACGTACATCCCAACCCAGGTCCCCCAGCACAGCAGACAACCACTCTGGAGAACTCTGGTTTGCTCACCTTTGCTTCACTAAATATCTGCAGCCTCCTCTCTAAACTTGACAGCTTACAAGCCGGGATTTCACAACACAATCCTGATGTGATATCCATTGTGGAAACCTGGCTCACTCCAAAAATACCTGACACTTCAATTATGATCACAGGCTACACAGTCTTTAGACAAGACAGGCTATCTAAGAGAGGTGGCAGTTGTGCGATCTACCTACGGGACAACTTATAGGGCCTTATCAAGCAGCTACCCAACACTAGGGAAGACATGCAAGCCCTCGCCGTCAAAGTCCTCATCAGCCCTCAGAATAGGGCCATTATCCTGTTGTCTGTCTATAGCCCACCTAGGCATACCTCGCCTGGCTTTGACACACTCATGAACTACCTGGACAGTCTGAGTCTAAATACAGAAGTCATCATACTGGGGGACTTCAATGTTAGTTGGCTTTCGCCTGAAGTAAACTTGTTCAAAGATTGTCTCTGTCATCCACTTCACCCAACTTGTGGAGTCCCCAACTAGAGTGAACTACAGGACTGGTACCAGTAAGCTACTTGATTGGGTGCTATCAAATCGACCCTAGCACATCTCCAACACCGTGGTCCTTCCAGAGGCCATTATCAACCATTCCTCCATTCTGTTCAAATGGATGAATATGTTTACTAAGCCCCCCACTAAAACTATCACTAGTAGGGTTCTGCTTAAAGATCACCTGGAGCTCCTGAAATTGGACCTCCGCATACTAGATTGGGCTGAAGTCTACTCCACCAGTAATGCTGATATCGCCCTGGAATAATTTATCTTTTACTTTAATGCAGCATGTGACTGGGTGGGCCATAGGCCCTTATCTGCCGACACTGTCTATGTATCTATGTGATAAACATGCCCCATTCAAAAAATGCAAAATCAAAGGTACCTGCAATCCCTGGAGCACCCCTGAACTTATCGAACGGCTTCAGCTCAGGGACCATCTATGGCGCAAGGCAGAACTACAGGCAATCAATCTGACCTTCAAGCCTATAAAAAAGGCAAGAAATGCCTGCACAAGGGATATCTGTGCAGCTAAAAGTCAACACTACAAGGAAGCTCTCTCATGATCCTAGAATGAAGGGAAAAATGCTGGCACAACCTAAAAGAAATCACAGGAAAAGACCCCAAGCTTGCTCCTGCTATGCTACACATCGACGGTGTCCCCACCCTTGACCCAAGGCTCATTGCAAATGTGTTCAACAATGCATTTACTGACCTCAGTGGTGTCCTCCCACCAGACTTCAACTCCAGTGACGCAAGTGGCAAGCATAGAACCCACAACTCTGCCCCATGCACCCATCTTTCCACTTTAAAGTCATACCACAAAAAACAAAGCCAAAAAATACTTCCTTAAGGTACTTGAGAAAACTCATAATAGTGATGATGGCCTTGATCTCAAACTCATTGCCGTTGCTTTGGATGAAGTACTGGCTCCACTCACCCACATTGTTAACTTTTCCCTCAGGTACTCGCCATTTCCACAAAAATGGAAATCTGCTATAGTGACGTTAGTACGCAAGAGTGGTGACTGTACCGCCCACAATAATTACAGACCCATCTCTATCCTTCCCCCGCTGTCTAAAGCACTGGAACAAATAGTTTGCTGACCAGCTGGTTGACTACCTGGTAAAATATCGACTCCAGTGCCCGTAGCAACATGGGATTCGACAAGGGCATAGCACAATAACAGTGCTACTGGAGTTCACAAGATTGTTACATACCTCCTTGGACCAGGGTCACTTTGCTGGTGCGGCTTTTATTGACTTAAGCCTTTGACACAGTGCACCATACCCTTCTACTTGATCACCTTGCTGCTGTAGGCCTCTCTGATGATACTGTTGGATGGTTCAGAAACTGTCTGTACAACCAAATGCAGCAAGTGAAGATAGGTGACATCCATTCTGACAGAAGGCTCATCCACTCAGGAGTTCGTCAATGGTCCATACTAGGGCTGCTCCTGTTTAGTATCTTCCTCAACCCATTCCCCACCACATGTCATGGCCACATGCTGTTATATGCGGACGATGTTATCATTATAACCAGCAACCCCAAACCCAAGACCCTTGAGGGACAACTCCAGTAACACTTTGTGGAAGTTGAAAGCTAGTTTAGTAACCACAAATTCATAATGAATTATAAGAAGACAAAAACAATGTTATTCTCCAGCCCTCAAAATAAGTACAGGACCTATCCCCTTACCATATGTAAAGCCATGGGCTCCCCACTGGAGCTCATCCCTCAGTTTAAGTATCTGGGGGTTACTATTGACAATACCTTGTCTTTTACTCCACATATAGACAATGTTGCCAAATTAAGTTAGTTCTCGACTTGGGCTACTCTGTAGACACAAACACTGCCTAACCCTGTGTCTTGCCTAATCGAAGAGTCACAAAGGAATAATCACACTTGGCATTCACACATCAGCACAATTTATTGCAAGCAAAAGATAATTATACTTCACTATCAGCATTAATGATTACACTTTAGCATTCATTCATTAGCAATATTACTATCAGCATTAATATATACTTCAATTAAGCAAAACATGATACATCACCGATTCAATAAAGCATCATCCAAGCCCTCTTCCAATGGCTGGGAAGCCCCCTTGTCAGCCTGGCTAGGAGTCTCTCGAACCGGGAACTGACCCCACAGCAATGCGTCCACCCTGCAGGAGAGGCTTCTAACCATAAAACTTAATACATCACCGATTCCAAAAGCTACATCCAAGCCTGTTCCAATGGCTGGGAAGCCCCCTTCAGCCTGGCTAGGAGTCTCAGGAATCGGGAACAGCTCCTGCAGCAATGCGTCCACTCTGCAGGCGAGGCTTCAAAGCAGGCATTGAGAAAGCTACATTTATATCTTATTCTATGCTAAAAATAACCGTGCAGCCTTCATTGTGCTATTTTCCCACATTCTAGAAGCTGGCCGGGCTTCCAGGATGTTGCAAATTCACACGATAAGGACTGCTCAGAATTCCCCACACCTGCTAGGTCACTGTGCTCCAAACACTGGCCGGGTGCCTAGAACACTATGAGCTAAGCAGAAGTTTAAACAAAACTACAAAAACAGGTTGCCTGATAATATCGACCTTCAAGTCAGCAAAATACACTGTCTGAAGCAAAACATAATAATGAGGCTATCTAAAGAGCAAAACACCAATTAAATGAAGCAGCATGTAAAATGGAGTCACACAATACAAAATGGAGTATAAAATGACATACATTACATGAAATAGCATACAAAATGGAGTGACAATAATCAACATATTATACTATCACTACATTCGGTCCTTTGATTATTGTGAATACGATTTGTATGATATTGGTACCATAGCAAAATTACTACGAATATAACATGATAAGTAACAAGTCCAAATAAGCAAGATAATTGTCACTACAGCAATGATTATCAGAATATTTAACACTTTTTGTAGCTGATGGAGACCATCCTGTAACACGGTCCTCCACACATATTCATTATTACTCATTAAATCACTCTGGGCCTTATTTCTTACAGTGGTCTGAGTATTTTGCACCATAGTCCATATTTCCTGCCACAGTTCTTTTCCCCATATTTCTTTCGAATAAATTTTCCCACTCATCCTTAGCCCAAGTGGGCAGCCAGGTTGTTAAACCATTGGCTATAGACCATGAATCAGTATAAATATGACATGTACCTTGCAACCTTTGTGGGTATTACACTGGAAGGGAGGAAGGGTAGCTTACCCCCTCCCTCCAAGCTCCTACTGGTGGAAGACACAGCTCGAGGTGCAAGAGACAGCTCGATACTGTAGCAATAAAAGGTTAGCTGTAAACACAGACAAACAACAAAACAAACACACATCAGTTTAAAAATAAAACAAGATTATTTCCATAGGATAAAAGAAGGCATCCCTGGGTTCCCTTATCCTAAGCATGACAAAATGTCCAGATTGATGGTAATACTGTACGACGTATCTCTGTAGATGGTAAACTCTCAAAAACAGCTGTAATAGTCCTTTTTCAAAATTGTAAAGTTTGTTCCTCTTCATTAGAATACTAGTTTTGCAATAAAAAGTCAAATTACATGGTTCACTCTTGGTGTGCTTTCATGAAAACATACATTTTGTGTGAAAAGTTGTGCTTTAGGCATGGAATACACATCAAGTTTGAACTGGTAGTAACATAAAATGTTGAAACACAAGAAGGTCAAATAACGTGCAAAAGGTCACAGTGTGCATGCAAGGGTCATTCAAACCCAGCCATTCCTGTAGTGTCCTTGAACACCACCAATATTAAAATATCTTTACACAATAAAACTGCTGGTCAAGACAGTACACACACATACACATACACAAAAAAGAAATACCTAACACAAAATAAGACTGACATTGTTTCACACCAATTTGCTGAGGTAATGCCCATAGTTCCATTAGACAATTGTACGTGGTTTAGATATATGTGCTGCCTCCTACCTGTCTTGTAACACTGACAATTTTTAAACCAACACATTTATACATATTGCCATGCCAAATCTTTCCAGAACAAAACACTGTTTAAACACATCATCTGTAAGTGAACACATCTCGTATAACATGATTACACCTTTGGCACATAACTAAAATATGGCACTCTGCCATTTCAAAAGTTTCTGGTTTTAACTAGAAGTATGATAAAACCATTTATAGCTGTTAACACATTACATTTTCACCTAACAGTGGCTTGGCACGTTGCTTGCAAACTACAACTCTTTCTGCACATTGCAATCTATATGATGTCATAACTCTTCACCATCAACACTACCTGCTCCAAGCAAACAAAAGTTCTTCACTGACCCTATCTAGGCAGCACAAATGTTCCATTAAAAACAAAGCCAATTAAAACAGTCAGCTATGAGGCAAAGAAGCTTCCTCTCTCTTTCTTTTTTTTTTCTGTAACCTGTTGTACACTGAAGGCAGTCAATCCTATCTCGCAACCTTGACAGCAGAACATAATTACAGAACACAGATATACATAAAACAACTTTGAATAAAAAAAAATTCAGACTTACCCGGTGCCAAGGTATTTTTCTTCTTCTTTTCCGATACATTAGTCTAAGTAAGAAAACTGACTGCAGAACCTTCGTGATAATTTCCAAACGCTGCAGCTATTAACTCTTTCAAAGGTTTTAACCCTTTGAAAGGTTTTCTTTTTTTTGGCCATTTTAGTAACCTGCCAAACCAAGTCTTTTTCCAGAGCTCTGGTTTGCAGTTTAAAAACAAAACAAACAAAAATCTCTAACAGTACTAGGTTGAGATCCATCTGGTAGAGGTCCCCAGTACTTGGGTTTAGGATCAAATGTATACAGAAAAACTTGAAACTACACAGATAGGCAACATGGGGGAGGATTTTCAAATCATCCCGTCTGTAGTCACCTACTGGGCGTACATCCACAGTAGTTTCTTTTTCTTTTTCTAGATGTTGCTTATCTAACTTTACTTAACCAGCCGCTGCTTTTCTCCTAAAAGCAGCCTGAACTGTGAAAGCCATCATTGGCTCTAACAGTATATACTTGCAGCAAGCACAAATTACAAGTACAAAGGGCAGTTGCCCTTGCTTGTTTGAGCATACACCTTTAAAAAAAGAACTCATCCTTTTTCCTAAAATAGACATTTTATTTTCGAATCCTCCGACTACGCTAAAATTGTCTTGCCTAATCAAGAGTCACAAAGGAATAATCACACTTGGCATTCACAATCAGCACAATTTATTGCAAGCAAAGATAATTATACTTCACTATCAGCATTAATGATTACACTTTAGCATTCATTCATTAGCAATATTACTATCAGCATTAATATACTTCAATTAAGCAAAACATGATACATCACCGATTCAATAAAGCATCATCCAAGCCCTCTTCCAATGGCTGGGAAGCCCCCTTGTCAGCCTGGCTAGGAGTCTCTCGAACCGGGAACTGACCCCACAGCAATGCGTCCACCCTGCAGGAGAGGCTTCTAACCACAAAACTTAATACATCACCGATTCCAAAAGCTACATCCAAGCCTGTTCCAATGGCTGGGAAGCCCCCTTCAGCCTGGCTAGGAGTCTCAGGAATCGGGAACAGCTCCTGCAGCAATGCGTCCACTCTGCAGGCGAGGCTTCAAACCAGGCATTGAGAAAGCTACATTTATATCTTATTCTATGCTAAAAATAACCGTGCAGCCTTCATTGTGCTATTTTCCCACATTCTAGAAGCTGGCCGGGCTTCCAGGATGTTGCAAATTCACACAATAAGGACTGCTCAGAATTCCCCACACCTGCAGGTCACTGTGCTCCAAACACTGGCCGGTGCCTAGAACACTATGAGCTAGCAGAGAGTTTAAACAAAACTACAAAAACAGGTTGCCTGATAATATGCGACCTTCAAGTCAGCAAAATACACTGTCTGAAGCAAAACATAATAATGAGGCTATCTAAAGAGCAAAACACCAATTAAATGAAGCAGCATGTAAAATGGAGTCACACAATACAAAATGGAGTATAAAATGACATACATTACATGAAATAGCATACAAAATGGAGTGACAATAATCAACATATTATACTATCACTACACCCTGGAAGCCATTAATCTTGCCAGCCATAGCTCGGTTGTTTCACTAGTCGATTATGGCCTGGTCATCTATGGAGCAGCCACTGACACTGCCCTCAGCCGAATCAAGATTGCTCTAAACAAAGCCTGGCACCTCCTTACTGGTGCTGGGTGCATGACCCACACTTGCAGCCTGTACTCCCAGGCTAACTGGCTCCAGCTCAGGCACAGGCTCCTGTACCAAACCCATCTATTAGCCAAAAAAGCTAGCCTCGAACTACTGCCACCGGGGGTGTTGAAGCTCCTCTCCCCCTCTAACAATCAAAGACAAACTAGGAGTGCAGCGTGTCAGTTTTTTAGGATCCCCCGTTGTCGTACCTCCCTAAAACAGGGGTCATTTTCCCACCGAGCTCTACTCTAGTTCAGCTCCCTCAGTAATGAAGTAACTGCAACCACTACTCTGGGCTCATTTAAGAAGAAGTTACAGCAACATCTAGTTGCCAGTGCCAGCTGTAACTGCTTCCACTAACCTTCCTTAACGCTGAATCTAGCACTTAAGCGCCCCTCACTGAATTGCTGCACTTCATTCTCCTCGACCCCCACTACCTATTCCCACTTTCCTTCTTACCTATCCTACTCCCATCTCAGTCATACATCTCTCCCTGGCTCCCTTGCCTACTCATTGTAACTCCTCTGCGCCCACTCCTACTCACCCCTCTCCCTCCTGCCCTAATATGTCCACCTCTTTCCCCCTCCTCATTCCCCTCCACACACCCCAAATGTCCACCCCTCAGTCTAATCTTTACCCATCGACTACCTCTGCCTCCCTCTTTCCATCTTCCTGACTCCCCACCCTCCTCCCATACCTCGCCACTCCCTTTTTTTCCCTTCCCTCCCTCCCTCCTACCCTGCTTACCCCTATGACAAGATCCCCTGGGCTGATTTACTACTTTCCCCTTCACTGTCCCTCCTGCCAACTAGGGCCTACTGAACTGATTTTCTCTCCCCCTCCCCCATCTCGGCTCTCCTAGCTGAACAATCCACAACCCATCAAACCAGTCCCTCCTATGTATGTCCCTCCCTACTTACCCTGCCCCCCCATGGGTGCCACTATTGTCCTTAAATGATTGTTTGCTGTATGTTGCCATCTTATGTGTGTCGCAGTTGTTTATTACCTGGATGTTGCCTGGCTCTTTCCCTAACTGAACAGATTACACAATGTACTACCTTATCACATCCATTCATTGTAAATGGTGTTAGTGTAACCCCCAGGTGGCGCTATCCCAACGGCTACTACCCCTGCCTGCTTGACTTCTGACAGGTTGAGGGGCCTAGGTTCTATGGTGAGTGCCTCCACCCAGAGGTCAGGGTTTGTAGTGGTTAGACTAGCTTGGTCACAGCCCTCTGGGACATCATGACCCCCTTTGGTTCCCTCTAGTGGCTCACACAGTACACAGGAGTTACAGCCTCAATACCCCCACACGTATACACACTGTTCACTCATAAAGCACCACTTACCCTCGAGACTGATTCTGCAGCACATCTCTGAGGACCCCCTGTAAAATAAGGTTAAACAACATACATAGCAAAATACAATACTGTTTCCATAAGTACCAACACCACAGACAGTATATAGTATAACAACAACAAACCTGATTTATTTAGGTCAATAGTTCTCAGACTTTATCACAGTGAGCCTCCCCATTTCCATGGAAGAGATTTTGAGCCTCCCCCAAAAATTGAAATAATCTTGGGCCTCCCCAAAGAAAAATAACACACTGTACTTTGCACAGTACACCATGAATAAATTGAAACCCCTTTGAGTACTTGGCTCACATTCAATTCTTTGTCTTATACTGACGTGGATCTTTTGAAAAAAAGCTCCTGTGCTCAAAGGTGTTATCTGAATAACAAATAAATAAAATAAACAAATATTATTATTCAGCTTATTGTAACTCCTCCCCACCGCCCTCCCACAGGCCAGCCTACTTGCTCTGCTATTTTCATTCTTGAACCATTGTTACCCCTTCTTGCAGTACCTTCATGGGGCAGACTACTTTCTCTGTTTCCTCTCTATATGAAATAGCTTTCCTACATACTTTGCCTCTCCCCTTCCTTCCCTGCTCCTAAGCAACTTCTCAGGGATTACTTTGCTCCTTCCTGCTGTTACTCTTAGCACTTCTATGCTCAACCCTTGTATTTGGGCTGTTTTGCCATCAGTTTACAAATTGATCAATAACCGCCACTCGTTATGCACAAGTTCATATTTATTTGCACTATTGCTCATTGTATATTTCTTGCTTGTTTTGCAGTTACCTTTTGAAATGTATTCACTCCCTACCCTTCCCTGGGTACACCTGAAATGAGCATTGGCTCATTCACCTTCCCTTGTCACCTATTAGTAAATAAATACATACATACAATTTACCTACTGTTATTATCCTCTTTCAGTTTGCTTCATCTCTTCATACAAAATATATAAAACCCAAAATTTAAATACAGTACTTTTTCAGACTTGCTTGAGCCTCCCCGGGAACAGGCTGGGGCCTCCCCAAGGAGGCTGGCCTCACCGTTTGAGAACCCCTGATTTAGGTGACAGTAACATGGGAGAGGGAAATCAGGTTAATTGGTGGCATTAAATCACAGAACTGTGCACACATACAGTGTCTGAAAAGTCACACTCTGGGTACCCAGGTTGGGGGGGGCTATCCAGGTCCGTTGCCCGGGGTTGGCTGGCAGGTGCAGATGGATAGGGCCCTGTAGAAGAAAATATATGCACAACACCCAATTGTAATCCGGAGCCGGATGGCTCAGTCCATGAAGCAGTGAAACAACAAGAATTAGATGACACACTTGTGATTGAAAACAGGCTGCAGGGGAATACCCTGATTTGTACTCACAATACCCAAGCTGAGAACCGGATGGTGGATGTTCTGTGGATTGTCAGAAACAACAGGGCATGGAGACAAGGTCCTTGTGACTGGACCCCACTGCAGTTTATAGCAAACGGATTTAGTCAGAGACAAGCTGGGGTTTGCTTCCAGCTTCAACACACAGCACAGGGGATTGGAAATAGCGATTCCCCACAAGCACGACACACATTCATATGTAAAAGGAAAGTACTAAACCAGGCAGGCTGCTCCTCGATCCCAATCGCACTTACTGCAAAATACCCGGGAGCACACACAGCAG
This sequence comes from Neoceratodus forsteri, assembly GCA_016271365.2. NCBI lineage: Eukaryota > Metazoa > Chordata > Ceratodontiformes > Ceratodontidae > Neoceratodus > Neoceratodus forsteri. The sequence goes on from JADMNL010000026.1 coordinate 292,655,274, forward strand.
CTTCAGTTCCTGACAGACCGAGCGCAATTCAGCAATTTCTCCAGTCTTCTACAGGGTGAGCCTGGTTTCCACACTTCTGGTGCTTCTTTCTCCTCACAACTTGGATTCCGTCCAAATTGGCACTCACAACGGCTGCAGGCCGAAACTCAGGACCTCACACTCGCTTCCTGCGCGAAACTATACACAGCAGAAGCACAGAGCTCCTTCTCTCTTCACTGTCCCAACTGATCTGATCTTTCCAGTCACAGAGCAGGGCATTTCCTTTAGCTCCACACCATTCTGTTGGCTGGTTCGGCTGTCACTCACAATAAGACTCCCTCTGTTGGTGAAAAAGGGTGCCAAGGTCAAAACTACATTACCCAGAGTCACTGCCCATAAAATCCCCTTGTGGCTCACTCAAAATTGAGAGTCCAAGTTCCGATTCGTCCACAGGCTCCATGTTAAGGAACCCCCCCCCCATTTATTGGTCCATTTCAGCAGTTCAGGACCAAAATGAAAGAGCTACACTGAAACAGTTCGTGCTGAAATGAAGACAGGTTAGACAAACTACATTTTCTCAGTCACTCCAAATGATTTCTGGCAAATAGTTATATCTTTCAACAAGACTCCCTCTGCACATGTAGCGACGGCAGAAATGGAGCGAATTGGCAGCAGCTCGGGTGGGATTTGAGCATTAAATACACAGTCCCCCCCCATACAAACTAATTAAGTCTGCAAGCAGACAGCTCTTAAAGAGACAGTACGTGGAGGCTTAAATAGCACTCACTTGGAACCACATTTAAACAGCTCAGACACTGAACACCGCCCAGACTTGGAGCATTCAGGCAAGCCCCTGGAAGACTTTTGGGAACCCCCATTTGCAGGGGGGTTACATTAGCAGCCCAGCTAGCAACATACTCTGTACCTCTCTGTAACTTCCTTCATGCGGAACCTATGTAAAGAGCTTCTAGCTCAATTAGTGCAGGGTTTTAAATAATTGACTAGCAGTTTTTTCTAGGGACAATACTAACTGTTCAGAAAGTATTTATATAGATTTTCTAGAAGTGTTATGTTTGTTAAACACAGTGAGGTAGGTGTTATGCATTTTCACAATGTTTTAGCACTTTTATGAGCAAAACACTAATCAATTTTTAGCGTTAAATAAAACCCTGTAGTGTTTTCCAAGATTTCAATAGATAAATAAAAAAAAAAAAAAAACTATGACTTGTGCATCAAGCGTCACCTGTTGAGTAATGCCTGCATGGGTCATTGCATTTTCGAAGATGGACAGCTGCTGCTGGCTTCAGTAAACAGATACAGCCCTGCAACTCATCAGTTTTTTTTTATCCTGGACATTATCTGACAGCAAGGCCAATCAAATTGAGGCTTTCATGGTCCATCTGTATTTTATACTGGAACTTTACTGGCAGAAAGCTGGACTGTTCATGTGTGCCTGCAGCCCCCTTTGATTTGGTTACAGGTCTGTCATCTGTGCAAGGTAGATACTGGAAAGTGTGGTAGTTGTGGGGCAAAAACTAGAGTTGGTATGAAACACTAAGATCTGGAGGTTGTAAAAAAAAGAAACTTGCATATTGTATAGCTATATAGTGAGTTGCGCAGGCAGCACGGAGCAGCGCCATAAGTCTGGGGAGGGGTGGAAGGGGCCACCGGATCCTGACGTGTGCCTCCACACATGCATGTGTACACAATGGCCTCGGGGGGAGGGGGAGAAAAAACAAAAAAATACTGTAACGTATATATGGGAAAAAAAATGGTGCATAGCGTAGTTGTGGGTTACATTCTGGGGTGTGGGTAATTGTGCTGCAGAAACAGGAGTAATGGGTATATATAACCCCCCTACAAATGGGGTTCCCAAAAGTCTTCCTTGGGTGTGCCTAAATGCCCACTGCCAGGCTGGTATCCGGTGTCTTAGCATTTTAAAAGTGTTTGTATGAGAGTGCCTTAATGGCTCTGTGCTCTGTCTCTTTAAGAGCTGCCAATAACATGGTGCTTATTTAATCTGGGAGGGGGCTGAGTGTTTCTATGCTCGAGTCCCACCTGGGCTGCCAGATAATCGCTCCATTCTGCCATCGCTATTTGCACAGAGGGAGCTCTGTTAGAAGTTGTACTTATTTGCTGATTATCCATTAGAATAGTAATGATATTGCAGTTTGTCTAACCTGCTTTCTTTGCAGCATGGACAGTTCTGTTTGTCACCACCATCTTGGTCCTGGACTGCCAGAATGGGCCAATCAGTACCTTTGGGGACTCTAAAATGGAGTCTGTCCCCAAGGGTCTTGTGGGAGAAATTTCTGTAGGAATTGTAATTTTGAGACTTTGACACCTAAATGCACCTGGAGGGGGAGCCCTTGCTTTGACAGACTGATGGATCAACCAACCAGAACCTTCTGGACCAAAGGGAGATTCCCAAGCTGCTTGCAGTCAGTCAGTCAGTCTGGAGTTAGAGTTTGAAGAGTAAACAGCTTGAGTGATTCGAGCAGCAGCTCCTGCATAGTTCACATGGGAGATTGGTGGAAAGGCTGAGTTTGGCCTGTCTGCCTGCAGTCCCTCAGTAGGGAATCCTTTGAAAGGCTTAGCAGTCAGACTGTATCCGAATTGGAGTGTGACAAACCCACTGAAGAGTGACTAGATTTGAACCTTAAGAAGACCGAAGATTTGCTGTACGCGATCGGCCTGTCAGGACATCCATTTACCACAGAATTCCCGCTTTTGCTCAGAGACACTGATATTGTGGCTGGACTGCCTTCCACATTGTGGTATGGTGATTGCTTTACTATAAATGTGCTGTGTGCTGTTAGTGGGTTGCAATTTGGTTCCCCACTGTGTAAATGTGCCACGCTTGCTGGAAGCTACATCCAGCACTACCGGACTCGAAATCCAAACTGCTCCACCCAGCCTGGGCCTTGCTATCTGGCCCAGCCAGCTACTTCAGGCACAGAAACCATCATCGATGAGAGAGTCGCCCGGGATCAGCCTGCTGCTCAACCATCTCAAACAGGAATGAGACCTCGGTGATTCGTGTGCGCCCTGCTTCTCCTGGCAAACCAGTTATCAACCTTCAGTCTCCACTTCGTCTAGCCTGTTTCTCGTATTGGGTAGCATGAGTAACTATCAGGGTAGCTCCCTGCAACAACAGCTAAATCTCAACTGTTGTCATCCGATTGTATTGTTGTTTTTTATTTCACAAACTGAGCCTTCAGGCACTGGATTACAAATTGTGTGTGGTTGTGCATGCGTTTTCTTTTCATTACAGGGCCCCAACCAGCTGTGACGCCGCCCTACCCTGGGGGCTATGTTCCAGGCTAGCCTACCTCACTTCCAACTGGGCACCCAGAGTGTGTGACTGTGTAGGCACTAAAAGTGCATAATTGCCTGACTAGATCAGTTTTTGAATCAATCAACCTGATTATGCCCCTCCCTTGTTCAATTCCCTGAATAAATCAGATCTAACTCTTTTTGCATTTAAACTGACTGTGGTTCCAGTTTGTACCAAAAGCACTGTACTGTTGTTATTTGCTGTGCCTAGCCTTGTTTTACAGGGGGTCTCCAGGGTCAAACTGGTGGAACCAGCCATGGTGGTAAGTGCAAACAGTGTGGGGAATTGTATGCTGAATAGGGGCTACTGTGAAAGTGTTTGTTGCATATTGTCTAGGCCATTAGAGGGGAAAGAGGGGGGGTTACAGCGTCCCGGAGGGCTGTACCCAGGTTAGCCTTCTTACTAACCACCCTGTCATCCGGGTGGAGGTGCCCATTTCAGTACACAGCCCCTTAACCTGCAACTAGCCATGCAAGCAGGGGTAGTAGCCCTTGGGATAGCACCACCTGGGGTTACAGGTAGTTGCATGGTAGATACTGGAGTATTTGCACTTTGCAGGTAGATACGGTTGTGTGGTAGGTATAGAGCAGCACATACTAGGATGTAATGTAGTTTGGAGTAAAATAGTACATAATTGTTGGACTTTTACTACAGTGGGGTAGTTATGGGGCAGATACTAGGGTGCAGAGAAGTTGTGGAACAGAATATTAGGTAACTGTTGGGCTGTTACTGGAGTGGGGTAGTTATGGGGCAGATACAAGGATGTGGGATAATTGTGCAGTAGAATATTGGGTAACTGTTGGACTATTAATGGAGTGGGGTTGTTATGGGGTACATACTGAGGCAGGCTAATTGTGAGAGCAGATACTGGGATGGGGTGTAGTTACAGAGCAACTTGTAGGGCACTGGGAGGTTTGGACAAAATCCCTTCTGTGAAATTTCTTTAATGATGTGCCAAAAATATATTCTGTCAGTTCTTGAATTCGGACTGTGGGCAACATGCACTGATTTCAAACTGTAGACACAATGCTTTTTATCAAACTTCTAACTTAAAATTGTTTATGCTACAAATGCTGCCCCCCACCCATGCTGGCCTGCCAGCACAACAGTAGCACTACTGTCTGTGATGCCAATGACGGGATTTGGGAACAAACCAGTGCTGTCAGAGGACTGGCCAGGGGGAGGGACATCGAGCATCTCAATAGATGTTCTGCTCCTCTGAGGAAGGGGGACTCGCAGTTCTGCTGTCTTACTGCCACCTAGGTGACCCCATGTGGCACTGGAGGGGAACATGTCAGTGGGGAAGCTTGGAGTGAACATCAAGTCATCTGGGTGTGTTGGTGTGCCAACACCCAACGACGAGACCTAGTCCAGGGGGGAAGGGAGGACTAAAGGGGACAAAAAGCTCAGGACTGTCTAAGGGCAGACTAAGCCCCTGCCTGCTGCCCATGACACTCAACACCAGACCCCAGCACCAACCAGGAGATTCTCTGGGCCTCCACCGTGGGTGGTTAGCTAGACAACAGGGCAGTACACTGAACTGGCTGAAGGTGCACCCATCTCTGGGGGAAAGTGGGGGGGCAGCACAGCAGTGTGTCATGGGTGGATCTTAAAGTCCTGGCCAGGTGAATGGTTGGGTCAGTAGCCCGTAACATGGGCATTGGCGATTGGGCACCTGCAATTACGGTGACCCAATCCCTGGCACATGTCAATGGTGCTACCAACAGGGTAGGGTGACAGATTTGGGGGGGGTCGGCGAATATAGTGATGGGATGTCGTTATATGTACATGTGGCTGGAGCGAGCATGCACAGTGAGGGGCGGGAAGGATTGTGAGGGGTGGTGCCACAGTGGGTTGCTGAGTTGGTCTTGTGGTGTGGTGTGGTGGATGGGTTGGCGGCTTTGACGGCCAGGGTGCTGGGTTCGGGTTCAAGTGCTGGTGTGTTTTTGTTGTTCTCAGACCACATTGTTTTACATGTTTTGCACCCCACTGACATGCACCCCCAAGGTTGAGAATCCTTAAGTGGGGGTGTGTGGGGGTGCAGTCAGGTGCGAAGCTGATTTCCGGCACTCTTGCTTTCAGAATATGGGCAATTACCTTTAGGTTTTCACCGTTATCACATAGAACCAGTTGAGTCCAGTGATTGCCAGGGGTGGAAGGAGGACCCTACCAGAGCCCTGGAGGAAAAATATATTTGAAAAATAAATGCCTACCCACTTAATTTTGGCCCTACCAGTCTGCTACAGAGTAGGCATGTTCACTCTGTAGGAGGGAAGGCCTAGAGTGGGTTATTAAGTGTCCCCCATGTACGGCTCATGAGCAGAACTTGGCACTAGTCTGGTGTTAATTGGGACCATTACATCACACCCCTTGCAGCTAGAGTGGGTGCTGTTCATGTGGCAAGAAGGGCTAGGATGGTTGGTGCAAAATGAGGTACAAAGAAAATTACTCTGCAGTAAAAATCACAGAATTACAGCCTCGCCGATACAGCACATCACTGCAATGTAGCAGTGTCTCCGGACTGTGCTGTTTGTACCTACTGCCAAGGGTTCGGTTAATTCTTGGATTTGTTTTTGTGGGGGGGGAGATCAGGAACTTCCAGAGTTCCAACTTTGGAAACCATTCCAGTTTGATTACTCAAAATGCTTGTTCTCAAGTCCCAAATCATGGCAGTCAATATTCTGAAAGAGATCAATGTTTGGAAGGTAATGTAAAATATTACTAGTAATTTAAAAAAACATTGTTTTAACAAGTAAACAACACAGAGAACAACAGTCTTGTTTACAGGTGTAATCGGGGAGGGGTACAGGAGTAAAATATAATGACAACCTTACCAATAATTACAACAGAAAAATCAACTTTGTTTAACTGCTGAGCCTAGAACACTGGTTGTCTGCTCATCTGGTGTGAGGAAGCGGAAGGGAGGTACACGCTAAACAACTCACCATGGCACTAGGTTGGGATACAGTACTAACAACCATGGGCAGACTAGATGGGTCATCGGTCTCCTTCTGCTGTCAAATTTCATGTTTCTATGCTAATCTTCTTTGGGGAGTCAAATGCAACCTCAGGTTTTTATGTTATTTCTGGTTCCAAACTGAGTTAGCTGAAGTCTCACCTACCACACTAATGATTGACTTCTCTTTCATTTTTTAATCCCCCAGAAAATATAATCCAGAAAGTAAATACCATAAAGAAACCAATTTCCAAGGTTAATGGTCATCAGAGGACAATAAAAATGATTGGACTTATTAGTCACGGAGCACCCTCTCTGATGAACTCTTGCCACTATGTTTATAAAGACATGCACAAGCTAGAAAATGTGGCAAAGGCTGGAGAAAATAAAGACAAAAGTAGCTTCCTTCGTACCCAAGTAAGGCTAACAGACACTGTAGTGATGGAGCGAGAGAGACCATTTATGCCAGGGGATGACGGTCTGTTCTGGAGCAGAGATAAATGGCTATACCAACAAGAATGGAAAAGGAACATGGAAGAGGAGAACCTGGTCTTTGTTTTTGTAATCAGGTAAAACATGATTGCCCCCATGTCACGGGGATATATAGTTTGAATATCTAAGGCTTTTGGAGCCGCCCTGCTGCAGTAATAAAAATGTTGGCACCTGAGAGTTTTCAAACTGCAAAGAGCAGGTGACATTTTGTGCCCCAGTAGACTTGTGGGTCACTGGCTGAATGCAACAGTAACTGTAGGTGATATTTTAACAGAAAACTTTAGTTTTTCTAGAGGTAGATATTTTATCTCTATACTTTGCACACAATATACACAAAACCCGGCAATATTCTGAGAGAGTATTTTGGGTACAAAGAGCTTATGATGTACCATATACCCAGGATGTACTGAGGTATGATGTAAAGCTAAGTGCTTGTGGCCATTCGGGTAGGGCTGTAAGTGTTGTACCTGAGAAACCGCAGTAGTATGTTTTGCTGCAGCAAAAACTAGGGTTGAAAGGAAATATAGAATACATAACAGAGGCGGACATTCTATGAAAGGAGTTGCCATTGCTCGACTAAAACTGTCTTTGGAACTTTAACACAGTGTCTGATCGCTAAACCCTTTTACAGTAAGGCATTGTACATTACTGTGTTCTAAATGACAATTTGTATGTCTATGATTTACATCTCAATAAAGGCTTGAAAGTAAAAAAAGAAAACTAGGGTTCCATTGTGAGCCCCTGGACTCCCATGCATACGGGGGCCCAGGTGGTGATGATGGATATCACCGGGGTAATACATTGGGCTCGTGAAAAGGGAGGACATGGACTTTGTAGCATTCAGGTAGCCCCAGGCTAGCTACAAGGCAGCAGAATGACCATCAGCTACGGAAACGGCTCCGAGTGTTTGTGAGGGTGTGGGGCTGAGGCGTGGGGTCAGCCCCGTGCTACTGCCAAAGCATACCATTTTTTTTTTGAAATTTAATTTTATTGATTTGAAAAAACAAAACAACAACAACACAGTATGAAACACATCAAAGAAGTACAAGAAAAAATTGGAATGAGTGGTACAACCAAAGAACCACCCCTCCCCCCCCAAACATATCCTAACCCCATACAAAAAAGAAACACAAAACCCCAACCCCCCAAAACCCCAATCCCACCCACAATCCCATCAACCCACCCTATCACAAATACAAGAAACAGTGTACAATGCCGAACATTCACCCCAACGAATAACTCCTTCCCTCTCCCCCCGGGTGCACCAACAAACACCAAACAATGTCTGGATAAAGCTACATATCACCATCATTTCCAAATCTTGACATTGGTATAAAAGCAAGACACTCCTAATAACCAGGATTGATATAGTTCTTAAACTAAAGGCAGACATGAGGAGTCGGGTCTAGAGTTATGTAAGTTAAATCAAGTCAAACACAGGGCTTGAATTTACTCCATCTCCGCTGAAAAGGTCCAAGCGACATTTAATACTCAATCAACCTTTCAGACTGGAGATATGAAGCCAGTTCAGCCAACCAATTAGCAAATGACAAGGCCAGTTGGTCAGTCCAGTGTCTTAAAACCAATTTTTAACAGCCATAGACACCAAAGCCATATAATATCTACGCTCAGCACTATCTATACGGAGAAATCACCAAGAATACATATCTCAGGAGAAAAAGCCGGACAGACCCAGAAGAGGATCAAGATAATCCCGGACCAGAGACCACAAGGAGCGACTTTAGGACAGTCCCAAAACATATGGATTAAGCTACCTTCCCTTGCAAAACACCTGAAGCACTTTGAATGAGAGACCCTCTTAAGCTGAAAGAGTTTAACCGGTATAGTAGAGATTATTAACAATGTAATATTAGGTTAACATAATCTATCCTGAGTATAGATATCTATAAAGATCTTTCCAGATACCAGACCAATCCAGGGAGATATCAGGTAGAAGGTGTGCCCACACACCCGAGCCTTCAATCACATCCAGCAAGTTATAATTCAGAAGGAAGGAATATATCAGAGAGATAGAATGGGATTGGGAAGCAAAATTGATAATTCCAGAAAGAAAAGGATAAACGGCCGAATCCTTAAAGGTGGTACCAAATCTCCGACCGATCAAATGTCTCAATTGATATACTTTAAAAATATCTCTCCTAGGTATATCGAATTTCTCCAGTAGGTCCCTGCTGAAGAAATGCTCAAGTCTGGCCTCTCTGATTTGTGGTAACCAATCCGGGGTAATCCATGAAGTACCCAATTTAACATTGGGATTACAAACAACCGGTTGTCCCAAATCTGAAATGGCGGAGACACGGAAAAACTTTAAGCATTGCACAAGTGACTTAAGAGCAGCCATCACCACACTGTCCGACACCCAATATGAAAGTACCTTTGGGGATAAGTAAGGTAAAGCAAACCTATCTGGTTTGATCTCAGAGAGAGAGGCACGTTCAAGTTGAAGCCAAATTGGACAGGATGAATCTGATTCAGTACAGAACCATCTTCCCAACTTAGAAAAATGGGCCGCCCAATGGTACAACAGGAGATTAGGTAATCTAAGACCCCCTTTCTCCCTAGGAAGCGATAATTTAGCATAGGAGCGCCTAACCCCTTTCCCTTGCCACACGAAATTAGAAAAAAGCACATGAAACTGTTGAATATAAGAGATAGGAAGCCAAACGTTAACCAAGTTCAGTGGATAGAAAATCCGAGGGAGAACATTCATTTTAAGAATATTTATTCTACCCCAAAGTGAAATAGGAAGAGCTGAAAAGCGCTGTAAATCTTGAGAAACCGAGTTTTTGACTCTGTCCAAGTTTAACTTTCTCAAAAGAGAAAGATCAGTAGAAAAATAAATCCCTAAGTATTTGATAGATCTAGGGGCCCATTTCATCCCAAAGGAAGAAAATACGGACTTTTGGGTATATACATTAAGAGGAAAGATTTCAGATTTTGAAATATTCAACCTATAACGAGAAAAGGTACCAAACCTCTCAAATATATCTATCACCGCCTTCAAGGACTCAGCCGGATCTACTAAATGTAAAAGAATATCATCTGTGTAAGCAGAGAGAACCAGTTCCCTTTGATGTAGTCTAAGACCCTTGACCTGGGAAGAAGCCTTAAGCCTAATAAGTAGGGGTTCCAGGTACAAATTAAATAATAGAGGAGAAAGGGACATCCTGCCTGGTACCGGTATATAGACGAAAAAGGAGGAGAACACCCCATTACAGTAAATTTACAGAAGGGCTATTATAAAACACCGAATCCTATTTAGAAAAGCAGTGGAAAACCCATTCTCTCCATAACTGCCCAGAAAAAGACCAGTCCACACGGTCGAAGGCCTTTTCAGCATCAAGGAGACCAAAGCAGCTGGATACGAACGGATTGGGCATATTGAGATATGCGACAAAGTCCTCAAATGATCAGCCCGATCTGCCAGGGACAAACCGACCTGCTCAGGGCTCAACAGACCAGACCAAACCCTCCTGATTCTTTCAGCAAGTATTTTAGCCAGAATTTTCATATCGTAGTTTTGAAGAGAGATTGGTCTGTAATTGGCCGGATCCGTGTGAATCTTATCAGGTTTGGGGATTAAAACAATTGTAGCTTCAAACAATGAGGGATCCACGTCCGGAGCTACTGATAAGTACTCATATAATTAAGAAGAGTAGGTACCAAATCCTTGGCGAAGGCCTTATAAAAATTAGCTGGGAGACCATCAGGACCTGGTGTTCGGTCGGGAACGAGGGAAGCAATTGATCTCTCAATCTCCTCCGCCGAGATTGGAGCCAGCAAAATAGCCTGTTGAGCCTCTGATAAGCAAGGGATATCGATCTCCCTCAAGTATTCATTTAGGTCCGAAGGGGAGTGCGATATAGGGGATTTACTATAAAGGTCCAGATAATAGTCCTTAAACATATGGGCAATTCCTCTGGGTGAAGTAACAACTATACGGATGAAGAAATTAAAGAAGGATAATCCTGAGCTTTCCAATGCCCGTGAATCAGCAAGGCCAGGATTTACCGGATTTCTCCCTGATCAAAGTACTTGGCTTGAGTTTTAATAAACAATACTCATTTTCTCCTTCAAAAGATCTAAGTATTCATTCTTAACTGATAGGAGCTCTTTAAGATCAGTTAAAGAAGAAGTTGAGGAATATTTAGCCTCCAAATCCCTGATTTTACCCATCAAAGATAAGGAGTTTCCAGTCCTTTTTTCTTTCTAAGGGAAGCCAGTTTAATAAGCTCCCCTAAGATAACATTTCAGGGCAGACCAAACCATATCCAGCCTCGGAGTAGAATTGAGATTATCTACCAAAAAGAAGGAAATCAGGGCACTAATATCAGACACATTTTGAGGGTCCTTCAACAATTGAGTGTTCAGGCGCCAAACTGAATCTCGGGAGAAATCCGGGGCCAAGGAAAGTTTAATCCAGACAACAGCATGGTCCGATAAAATAATTGGGTCAATACCAGATAAACAGAGATTCAGAAGAAAGGAAGTACTAACTAATACCATATCCAGCCTAGATTTGGTACCATGCAACTGAGAAAGGAAGGAAAAGGCTCGAAGAGAAAGGTTGGCATGTCTCCAGGGGTCACATAGACCCAGCAACGATCTCAATTCCGAAAAGGCTCTATGAGCCGGGGAAGGAGGGCGCCTATCCTGAGGATCTCTATCTAGAATGGGTGAACAGGGAATATTCCAGTCCCCACCCAGTATAAACTGAGCAAGAAGAAAGTTAGCCAATTTGTCAGCAAGGGACATGAAAAATCCTGGTCACCCCAACCGGGCCATATACAGAACCCAGAACAACATTGTCCCCATTAAGAGAGCCCTTAACCAACAAAAACCTCCCCTCTGGGTCTGACACAATCATCTCTATGGTAAATAAAACATGTTTCTTAACTAGAACCGCCACCTTTACTAAAACAAGAATTACGCAAGATAGGACTGGGAAAAGCCAGACAGATAATAGTTTGGTGTCACCATGGCTGAGATGAGTTTCCTGCAGAAAAAGAATATCAATTTGCAGTAGTGAACAATGTTTAAACAACTGCAAGCGTTTGACCCGATCCCTAAGTCCGCGTACATTCCAAGAGGCTATTTTGAGAGTATTCATAGCCATTTTAAATACAGAATACAAAATTCAAATATCCAGACACAATCAGGATTACAAGAAAGAAAAAGGTGCACCCCACAAGGACAGACTGGGAATATCATATAATACCCAGACCAACCAAACTTTGGCCCCAACAGGGAGAACCCCCCCATTTTCATCCCCCAGAAACAGCACATTAAACTAAATTGGGGATTAGCTGTTCCCACTATATATCCCCAGTCCACTATTATTTATAGCAAAAGTAGCCCCATCCAAAACAGTCCCAAACAAGAGTTACAGAAAACATGTTCCTTCCATAGCAGCACCCTAGTAAACCAAATGTCATATAAAATACAGGAGAGCATTCATCAGGCCCCCCTCCACCCAGTAAAACCCGAGCTCCCCATAGTAAACAAGAGACCATACAAAACATGAGGAATGACAGTCATCAGTCCCAACCCCCCGGCCCACCCAACAAAGACCAAAATCCACAAAACCCAGAACAAAACAGTCGGTAACAGGAAGACCTCCCTCCTCCCCTCCCTAAGTCCAGAAACCCAACATAGCCTACGAAGAGCCAAATTAGACCCCCCACCCACAAACAACCAGTACCCCAAACAAACCAAAAAATAACTATATACAACGAGTGGCCCGAGTATAATAACCCTATAAAATAATCTAAGGCCTAAAGCCCCGAACCACCCAACCCCCATTGCGAACCTCTGACTCCCCAGCATAGAGTACAAGAACCAGCACGCGAAATGGTTCCGGCCAAAACCGATGACAGCAAACATCCACGGTCCAACCATAACACACCCCAACAAACCTAATACCAGGGAGAGGTTAGCTAACCTCTGAACATATGGCTCATGATTCCACATCCAGCGAGCAGGCATTCTTAGGCCCGAGCCTCCGCCCACCCCCATGCACCGCGAACCAATGAAATAAGCAGGCAAAAGGGGGAGACGTAAAAGGAGACCAGATAGAGGAGGGTCTAAAGATATGACAAATCCTTCCTACAATAAAACCCCATCCAACTATATCTCTCCTTCCCTGCCCCACAAACCAAGAACAAGGCCCAAGAAATCAGGAAAAGAAACAAAGCCAGGGCAGCTCCCCAAAATAGGAGACATTAACCCATGAGATTGTTAGCACAGGAGGCAGAGCGCAAAACGCAATCTCAGAGAAAAACAAATCTGTATCTTCGAGGCTCAGCACCACCCTGTGCCCGTCATCCCCACAGCACTGCCACAAAAACATACCTACTGAGAAGGACAGAGTACAACCTTTGGGCAAATCCAGAGCCAAGTCTAAAAATAAAGGACAGCCAAGCGGCGCTCATCCAGCCCCAGTATAGCCAAACGACCCCCCAGCGTCTAACTCAGAAAAAAGCATTTAAAAATGATCAACTTACCCACTATCCAGACAATCCACAAAAGAAAATCCAAGGATTCAAAGGAGTCAATAAGGCACTGAAACCCTAGAAAACATCAACTCAGAACCGCTGTTTCCAGAGGGACCGTAAGATAGAGGAACAAAACGGTCCGCCACCAGGAAGTTTCCCGAAACAGTGATCCAACAAGAAAAGGTTCCGCTGCTGGAGGCCTGAATGGAGCAGCGAGGGGTCCCCAGCCATCCGAGAAAACCACCCCTCGCAACCCGAACCCGACCGAGCAACCCAAAGGGGAGAGACAGGGAAGCAAGAAAGCGAGAGAAAGCAAGAAAAAAATCAGAGGCAGAAAAAAAAGACCGGAGAAGAAAGGTAAGACCAAGAGACACCCCCAAACAGCCAGCACATTAAAACAGTGAACTTTTAACAAAGAAAGCCAAAATACAGATATTTAAAGCAAAGGAGGTCATAACCCCACAGGGTCAACATAATCCTGTATTAAAATAAAAGGAAGTCCTTTCACCGTCGATTTGAACAGGTCCGTAGTTTAGTTGCCAGTTCTTTGAAGGCTGCTCGGGGAATTAAAACTAGTAGCCATGCTCCAACAGTGACCTTGAGAACCGCCGGATATATCATCCTAAAAGGGATGGAGGCAGCTATTAGCTTCTGCACCACGGGATGATAAGCTGCCCTCTTTCCCGGGTTTCTTTAGGTAGATCCTATGTGAATCCGGATTCTGGATGTGCCCCAAAGGATCTCTTTAAGTTCACGCACTTCGTAGACGTGCTGTCTTTCCAGATAACGAGGAATTTAGAGATAATAGGACGTGGGGATCCAGACAAGGGCCTAGGTCTTAGGGAGCGATGGGCCCGTTCTATATGATAAGAGGAGCTGATAGGAGATGGGCCCACGACCTTGCTCAGAAACTTCTGCAAGAAGACCATCAAGTCTGGTCCCTCTTCCATCTCAGGTAGGCCCAGGATTATTAAATTGTTCCGGCGATTACGCCCTTCTAAGTCTTCTGTTTTGGCTTGCAATTTTTTAATCTGATGTTTAAGCTCAACGACTTCACTTTCGGTTTTCGTCCTCCACTGCTCCATTGAGAAATCTCGGCCTCCACATCAGAAACTCTAGTAGAGACAGAGGAGATGCATAACGAGGGACTTAAGCTCCCCAGTCATTTCTTTCAAAATATCCTTCAAAGGAGAGCTCTTGGAGGAACCTATCCTCCATTAAGGGAATGGCTTGTTGCATTCTGTCCCCAGTTCGGCCCGATTTAGCAGTACCCTGGTTGGGCGTTGTTTTTTTGCAGCTCCGGGATGCAGGAGGTGTGTGCCTAACTGAGGCCTGCTTCCCATCCACCTCCATCCCAAAGTTATAAACAGCTATTTCTTCCACAAAAACTCGTTTTGCGATAGCAGGCAACTTAATCAGACGTCTCCTGATGAAATTTCTTGTTTAAATGCCAAGATGATTCAAAAAAACAGGCAGGAAAGGTGGCTAGAGGGGAGAGCTCAGAAATCCAGCTGCTGCCTAGCTAGATGCCATCACGTGACCTCCCCTGCCAAAGCATACCATGCAGCCCCCTGCTGGGAGACTTGGGAACAGCAGCATGCCCCAGAATCCCACGCTAAGGCTGGCTGGGGGACAGGCACGTCCTGCAGCAAAGGCACGCGAATCTTGAAGAGAGAGGGAGCGTGAGCAACCTGATACAGAACATCCCTGCTGAACAATCACAAAGCAGTACTGGCATCCATTTAGTGGCCTCCACAGCGAACCTGATTCTTAGTTAGCTGGGATAATAGGTAGGTGGACTCCGAATTACTAAAGAAATGGGAGACCACGATCAATTCTGCAGATCCTGCTGAGAGGGGAGGACACTCCTAACCAGCAAACTATCATTTCAGCATGATGATGCTTTTTTCACACCGAAACAATATTTGTAGTGTGGGGTAGTTTTGTGTTCTATCTGGTGGTGTGAACTACTTTTATATTTAACATTAAACTTGGTACTATCAGCATATCTGGTTTGGAGTGTCCTTTCTGACAGGATACAAGAGTGACTGTCAGAGGCCAAGGATGTGAAATGCATGTAAAAACTGGGAAGAATCAGAAAAGAAGCCATGACCAAACAGGTAAGAGGAAGCAAAGTGGGATAAGTCACTCTTTTACAAACCTCTGAGTTGCTCTGGGTTGGAGGGGTTGTTTGTTGTGCTGGCTCACTGGCCTACATTGTGGGCAACTGTTGCAGTACAAGTTACCCTGAGCTGTGCAGCAAAAAAATATCCTGTTTGTGCCGCAGTGAGGAGATAGAGGTTCAGCAGATATGGCATACGTGGATTTCAGCAAAGCATTTGACTCCGTCTCCCACAGGAGGCTGGTCAATAAGATAAGTGAGTCAGGGGCAGAGGAAAAACTGCCAGTTTGGGTGGAGCAGTGACTGAGGGGAAGACCACAAAGGGTAGTGGTTACTGGAGAGTTTTCAGATGCAAGAGAAGTAACTGGTGGTGGAGTACTGGTACATATGGGGACTAATGACCTCACCAGCCAGTCAGTTGTGGAGATCAAGGGAGACCTGACCAGGCTGGGAGACAAACTGTCATCCATTTCATCCGGCATCTTCTATGAGATTCTGCTGGTCTTGGGGGGGGGGCAGATGAACGGAAGGTCAGAGAAGGGGAGATAGGGGAGCAAAACATGTGGCTCAAGGGCTGGTGCCAGGAAAAAGGACACAAATTTGTAGATACTGGCAACAGTTTTGGGAGCAAAAGTTCTTGAAAGTCAACGGACTGCATCTGACTAATGAGGGAATCAGTGCACTGGCGCCAGAGGTTTGATGTCTTTGCAGAATATTTAAACTAGCAAATGGGAAGGGGGCTCAGCACTTGATACATTGAATGAGAAGAACACCCCTCCCCCCCTCAGCTAGTGATCAAATGGGAGTTCAGCTTGTTTGTAGTTCATTTGCATCACCAGGTAAGGAAAAAGTCTGGCTCCCTATACGACGCACAGAGGAAAAGCTGGACCTTGCCCCACAACTAACGCACCAAAATCTGTCCAATGGAAAATCATGTACACAAATGCCCGCAGTCTCCGAAATAAGATCCCAGACCTGGAGGCAACAATGACAGAGGCTAAATTGGACATAGTAGCCATTAACAAAACATGGTTCACCAGTAACCACACTTCAGACACTTCAGTACCTGGCTATGTACCGTTCAGAAGAGACCGAGGTGCAAAAAGGTGGGGTGGAGTGGCCCTTTATGTCAATGAAAATATCAAAGCTACAGAAATTCAGAATACACATAAGGAGCCAGAAGAACTGTGTGTTCCCCTGGAAATAGGAAGTGGG
Organism: Neoceratodus forsteri; assembly: GCA_016271365.2. Lineage (NCBI taxonomy): Eukaryota > Metazoa > Chordata > Ceratodontiformes > Ceratodontidae > Neoceratodus > Neoceratodus forsteri. Next base: position 292,671,890 of record JADMNL010000026.1, read on the forward strand.
ACAGCCATATGAACTGGGGTTGTCTACAGGCCTCCAGACCAGGGGAGGACATAGACACATTACTGTTAGAAGATATACAAAACATGACAGCTAAAGGGGAGGTTCTGATAATGGGAGACTTCAACATGCCAGATACAGATTGGTCAATACCAGTAGGAACATCCACCAGAACTAGACACATAGTGGATTCCCTGCAGGGGAGAGCCTCAAATAATTGGTACAACAACCCACAAGAGATAGGGCTATCCTGGATCTAGTACTGACTAATGGGGATAGGATCACAGATCTCCAGGGAGGTCACCTGGGGGCCAGTGACCATCACATGGTATGGTTCAGTGTGGCCACCAGAACTAAATAACCCATTCCAGGGTAAAAATATGTGACTTCAGAGGAGCTGACTTTGGAAAGAGAGCCAACAGAGATAAGCTAGCCCTGGCAAGAAGGAATGCAGGTGAGGGGTACAGGCAAAGTGGGCAAGCATTAAGGATGCAATACTTGAAGCAACATCCTATTGTGTTAATGAGAAAAGCAAGATCAAAAGAAGGAGAAAAACACTTTGGTTCTCAAAAACAGTAGCAGAAAAGATCAGAGCCAAAGGGCTGGCCTTCAGGAAATATAAAGAAACGCAGTGGGACGAAGATAGGGAGACATACCAAACGTGTCTAAGGGAAGCAGGGAAGGCAGTAAGGCAGGCAAGGGCCCAAACCGAGGAAACATTAACATGAACAATAAAATAAAGGGGCAAAACTTTCTATTGACACATTAGCAAAAGGAGAAAGTCCAGAGGGAGTATTGCTAAGATCAAAGTGGATAAGGGGGAGTGTGTGGAGAAGGACCAAGGAAATGCATCTATTCTAAATAGATACTTCTGCTCAGTATTTACTGAGGAGAAGGTAGGGCAGGGTCCATAGCTCAGCACCATGGACACAGGGGGGAGGGAGGTGTGCACTAGTCCCTTCACAAAAGAAAGGGTCCTACAAGAGCTCACTAAGCTCAGGGTGGACAGGGCAATAGGACCTGATGGCATACATCCCAGGGTACTAAAGGAGCTAAGGGTGGAACTAGCAGAGCCATTATCAGAACTGTTTAGTGAGTCTCTGAGCACAGGAGAGGTCCCAGACGACTGGAGAAGGGCTCATGTGATCCCGCTCCACAAGAGTGGTAGCAAGGAGGGTGCAGGGCACTACAGACCAGTCAGTCTTACCTCAGTGGTGGGCATGATTATGGAGGCACTCCTTAAGGAAAGGACAGAGCAACACCTGGAATCCATAGGAACACTGGATGCAAGACAGCATGGGTTTACATCAGGAAGGTCCTGTCAAACTAATCTCATAGATTTCTTTGACTGGGTAGTCAGAGTGGTGGACCAAGGGGGTGCAGTTGATGTTGCCTACCTTGACTTCAGCAAAGCTTTCAATACTGTTCCACATAGAAGATTGATTAATAAGTTGGGTAGACTCGGGGTGGGTCAGAAGTTAGTCAAGTGAGTGGCAAACTGGTTGGTGGGCAGAGAGTAGTGGTAAATGGTATCCAGTCAGAAGAGATGCGAGTCACAAGTGGGGTACCTCAGGGAACAGTCCTGGGGCCAGTCCTCTTCAACATCTTCATCAGTGACATTGCAGATGGACTGGAGGGTAAGGTTTGCCTGTTTCAAGATGACACCAAGATCTGCAACAGAGTAGATGATCCAGATGAGGTGGGCAGAATAAGAAGAGATTTGGAAAAACCGGCAAAATGGTCAGAAGAGTTTCAACATGGGTTTAAAGCAAAGAAGTGCAAGATCATGCACATAGAGAAGAGAAACCCTGAAGCTACCTATAGGTTGGGAGGGGAGTTACTGGCAATCACAGGGGAAGAGAGAGACTTGGGCATCATCATCACAGAGGACCTAAAATCATACAAGCAGACCACTAAAGCAGTAGGTAAGACTACAGAGATATTGAGGTGTATTAATAGGGGTATCACAAGTCATAAGAGGGAGGTAATAATCCCTCTTTACAAGACACTGGTTAGGCCCCATCTGGAGTACTGCGTGCAGTACTGGAGGCCACACCTGCACAAGGACATTAACAAAATGGAGGCAGTCTAGAGAACGGCAACCAAAATGGTGCTGGGACTGCATCAGAAAACATATGAGGACAGATTAACAGAGCTCAATATGTATTCCCTAGAGCAAAGGAGGGAGAGAGGTGATATGATTTAAACATTCAAACATCTTAACGGCATTGACAAGGTGTTTCAATATAAGAAAAATAGCAGGACAAGAGGACACAGCATGAGATTAGAGAGAGACTGATTAAGGGGTAATGTGAGGAAGGTTTTTCACAGAAAGAGTGGTGGATGCATGGAACAGCCTACCTCAAGAAGTGGTGGATATGAATACAGTGCAGGGCTTCAAACTGGCATGGGATAGGCATAAGGGAGCAATACAGATTAGTATGACTAGACAGGCCATTGACAGAGAAAAGGTCTATGGCACATTCATAAGGTAGAAACAATGGGCAGACTGGATGTGCCTTGCAGTCCTTATCTGCCGTCAACTTCTATGTTTCTATGAATACTGCTGGGGTCAGTGCTGGACTTGGTTCTTTTCAGTGTGTTGATTTGTGACAGGCCTTTCTCTGTCATCATTGCCTATGCATCAATGCCAATGGCTCAAGGAGGCAATATAACGCAGTGGTTTAAGTCTCTGAGCTGCAAACTTGGAGACCTGGGTTTGAATCCAACAGCCCCCACTTGCATACTGTGTGACCCTGAGCAAGTTACTTAAATTCCTTGTGCTCCCAGGCCGCACCTGTAAACAAGCTTTCAGCTTAGTGCCTCTCTCCTGGTTAAAAAGAAAGCACAGAATATTAACATTTTTGGTGTGGCAAGGAAGCACGAACTATTAAAAACTTCAAAATGCTGTGTAACCGCTAAGGGGCGCTATCCCAAGTGCTACTACCCCTGCCTGCTCTGACGCTAACAGGTTGAGGGGCCTGGATCCGATGGCGGGTGCCTCCACCCAGAGGATGGGGTTGGTACAGTCTGATATGACCAGGTCACAGCCCTCTGGGCCACTGCAACCCCCCTTTCTTCCCACTAGTGGCCCACTCAAGTAAACCCCAGTGTCCCAGTCACATACACTTACCCCCAGGCTTGGTCCAATCAGCTTGCTCTGGGGACCCCCTGAAAAGTAAGATGCAGTTACACAATAATCACTGGGCAGTAATTCACCATAAACACACAGTTCAGCCAGTATACCTTTGCAAAACAACCAATCTGATTTATTTAGGGGGCGATAACAAGGACTGGGGGCAATCAGGTTAATTAGCTTACCACTCTAATATATATGTATGTATATATCTCGGGCACTGTGCACAGGCCTAACCTATAAGTCCCTGTCTCAGGGTACCCAGGCAATAAAGGCTAGCCTCTCAATGCAGCTGGTTGGGGCCCTGACACAGAAACGAGCATTTGATTCCTACGAAGATCAAGTAGAGCCAGCAAGCTCAGTTCATGTAGCCAGTAAAGGAGTCAGACAACTCTTGCCCTCACTAGGAACATTTGACAGGGAGCTACCCTGATTTAGTATTCACGACTCCAGTAGAAAGAGTGCTGTCACAACACTCGCAGGACCGAGCCTGGAATTCAAATACTTCTGCACACATTTACATGAAAGGCAGAGGGGTACCATACCAGGCAGCTGCTGTATACAACCCGATCACTTTCACTGCACACACCGGGCCAACCGACGCAGCTTCACTTGTCCTGACAGACCGACCGCAATTGAAGCAGATTCTCCAGTCCTCTGCAGGGTGAGCCTGGTAGGTAGCTGCGCTTTTGCACAGCCTCCTCTGACCGCTGCCTAGCGGATTTAGTCTGACACTTGCTGGCGTTCAAACCGCCAAAAATCTGGCCTTCCACATGCGCTTCCCGCGTGAAAGCTCAACAGAACAGGAGCCCAGAGCTCCTTCCTCGCTCACAGCTACAACGACTCTGCCCCTGGCAGTTTGGGCAAGCCTCTCAGTTCAGGTGCCAACCGATCCCATTGGTGGGCTGCTGAAGCCAGTCACTTATCTTGGCCCCCATTGGTGCAAAAAGGCGCCGCAGTCCAGAACTCCATATCCCAGAATTACTGCCCGTGTCCCCTATGGCCAGCCGGCTCCAAAACGAGTCCTGATTCTGGTTGGCTCAAATAGTCTCCATTTTAATGTTTCCTCTCATTCCATTGGCCCAGTTCAACCACCCAGGTCCAAAATGGGGGGGCCAAGTACGCAAAGTCCCAGCTACAAAGAAGGCAGGTTAGACAAACTGCAATTTCGCTAATATTCTAAGTACTTGTAGCCAAACAGCCACATCTATCAAGTAAGCTCCCTTTGGCACTTATAGCGACTACAAAATGGGAGCCTTCCACCGTGCTGCCCAGGGCTCCCGAGGGAAACCCTGTCCCCCATACAACTCCACTGAGTTCATGCAGCAGGCAACTCTTAAAGGGACAGTACCAGAGGCTTTTAAAAGCACTCACAACACCCACAGCTAGCGGCATTTCACCGAACACCAGTTACGCAGGGAGCCTTTAGGCAAGCTCTGTGAAGGTTTTTTAGGAACCCCCATTTGTAGGGGGGTTACACCTGTATCACAGCTTAGGAGTGAAAGAAAATTGGTATATTGATATTGTTGTCAGAGAAACATTTGTAGCCCCCTTCCCAATGTCTAGGGGTATAATGGCACATCTGAGGAGAGGAGGAGGAGGAGGCCCCACATTTACCTTTTTTATTCTGTTTACCGGGTAAGTGCACTAGACAAATCCTGCCTATTTTCATGCACAACCCGGGGGAGGGGGATACAGATGAATGCCACCTGACCTTGAACCAGATTAAGCTGTTGGTGGTATTTTTCATGAATGGAGGAAATTTGGCCAGGGCACTGGGGAAATTCCCCTGCTCTTTTCGAGAAGTGCCATGGGATCTTTAACATCCACCTGAACTACCACCAGAACAGGCAGATGGGACCTTGGTTTAACGTCTCACATCTGAAAGACGGCACCTCAGGAATGCAGCACCCCCCTCATGCTGCACTTCAGTGTCAGTATTGGGATATTAACCCAAGTGCCTGGTGTGGGGATAGAACCCACAGCCTACTGATCTCCCAGCCTCAGAGGTGAGTGTGCTACCTGCTGAGCCACTGACACTACCAGAACATAGCAAACACTACCAGAACTGGCTGCATTTACCTGGTTCACTAATCTTCCTGGGGTCCCACATCAAGGGGTGCTGCAGCATCAAGGAGGAAAAGGAGGTTAGAGTCGACATACTTCACTTAATAAGTCCTTTGTCCACATAAAGAATAAAAGTTTACTTTGGAGAACAAATCACAAAGTCACTTCATTGAGCATGGGGTTACATGAGGTAGATAACTGATTCCTAGGCATACCAGTACCTGAAATAGTGGCACACATGAGATTGTGAAGATCCCCCACTGCTTTTCCTCAGAGCTGAACAATTAATTGTAGCTGCAACGTACTTGAGGGCTGAACCAGGCCAGGCAAAACTTCGGCAGTTTTTTATTTATTTACTGAAATGTTTCACCAGGAAGGCACACTAAGCAACAGGTTGCTTGTCTCCTGGTGCAACCTGGGGGAAGGGGAACATGAGGATAGTATACAGAGATTTAGATCACTAACAAAGATGTACATATAATTACATTCAAATAGCAGAGTAAACTGTATTGGCGCAATGAAATAGCAGGGTGCTAACAGTTATGAACTAGATAGGTACACATACATACCGCATCTCAACCGCAATGAATAAAGCTTACCGCCTCCTCACACGTGCTGCTAGACTCACGCACACCTGGGATCTCTATACCATGGCTGGCTGGCTATAGCTCAGTGGAAGAATCAGGTACCAAACCTGCCTTCTTGCCAAAAAAGCCTCCTTAAGCCTTCTACCACAAGGAGTACAGAACCTACTGACCCCTTCCTGGAGCACAAAGCAAACCAGAAGCACCACCTCTCAGGTATTCCATGTGACAAGGTGCCGCACTACCTTGGCTCAGTGGGGTTTCTCATACCGGGTCCCCCTCTGGACAAATGCGCTACCTCAGGACATCTGTGATGCAGCAACAGTTGGCTCTTTTAAACACAAACTGCGCCAACACATTCTCACCATGGGTACCTGTGCCTGCCCCCACTAAATCCCACCTCAAGTCACTAATCCCATTGCCGTAGTCCGTATTTCCTTTTAGCACTTCTAAACCCTGTCACTGTTCCACTGGGTAGCCTCGACCTTGCACGTCACTGACCCACTGTCTTCTCCCATGGTGCTGACATGCCCCCCACCTCTCTTCCCTACCCCTACCCCTCCACCTGGTACCCCACCCACCCCTTCGCCTTATCATTACCTCTTCATCTTCTCCCCCCTTCTCCTCCCTCTGTCTACTCTACTGATGTTTGCCTCTCCTTGACACGGGCGTACATTGTACAATGCCTCAGTATAGTGTAACCATAACCTTTATCTGTATTGTTGTACTGTAACGTGTTTGTATATTTGTCACCGAACTACTCTGTATTTGAATGTTTATGTATCACTCAGTACTTGTTAACTGACACGGAACCAATTAACGAGCATCCGCTCAATGGTGCTATCCAAGATTTCAATAAATAAACAAATAAATACTAAACTCGGCCTATTCAAAGCTAAGCTTTGTGACTATCTTGCAACTCTAAGCTGTTGTGACTGCTGCCTTTAACCTGCACAAGCCTCTATCAACACCTCCACTTTCCCCTCCCACATCCCCCTGCCTTCATGTTTCTCTCAATGCCTCTCTCAGTTTCCCCACCCATGTCTCTCCATCCCCCCAGATCTACATGCCCCTCCCCCATCCCCCCTCTGTCTACTCCCTTTATCCGCTAAATTTGGCCAAGGCCTACCTGGCTGCTGCAGTCCTCCCCTCATCCCCTCTCTTAGACCTTCCTTCACTGTCCCTCTCCACCTCTCACCCCTGCTACCAGTCCCTTCCCCTCCATGGTCCCCTCTCCTTCTCCTGGTTTGCATTATTAGTGCACTTATGTTACTCATGATTTTGTTGCTGCATATACTGTGCCATAATATCTGTACTTTTATCACTGCTGCTGTTTTTCCTCCTGCTGCAGTGCTAAGCCAGCTTGGGGCATCCAGCCTCCAGCCCTGCCTGCCGAGAGCTGGATGGCTCAAACCGCACCCAGGAGGATCTGGGACAGCCATCATGCCATCCTTCTGGAGGGCCCCCCATGCCTCTTCCAGCCAGGACAGTCCCGGACCCTCCCCGACGAGATTCCTCATGAGTCCTCTGGGCAGCACGGGGTGCGGCCATCAAGCTGCACGGTCGCGTCCAGCCTTTTCCTTGTTGTTCTCCCATGGGAGCATGGACATGCAATGATGTCAAGGCACTGTGTGCTGACATCTGACGTGCTCCTTCCCTATGTACACCCATACTAGCAGTGCCCCCCCCGGGTGTCCCCAGGGGCCACTACAGTGCAGCGTGTTCTCCCCAACCCTCCCCAGAACTAGGAGAGCGGTCTATGGATGCTCAATCCTAGTCCTCCCCTGTCGACCCCCGATGACCCAAAGCTCGTTCCCGAACCCAAGCCACCAGTGCAGAGCGAGGTGTGGCATCCAGCGCCTCAACCCTCCGCACCACTGGGCCATAATACTTTGTACTTTTATAGTCCTACATGTTTAAATGGCTGTATCTGAATTGCCTGTTTGTTTTGTTTGTTCACACTGTTTTGACTTGTATAAGTTAACTACTGTATCCCTGTTTTGTCATGACGTGAAAACTTTATAAACGAGCTTCCATCTCAAAGGTTGCAATCTGATATTTCAATAAATAAATAAATAAATAAATACAAAAGATTGATTACGGATTAATGGAGTTCTAGCAGTCGATCTAGGAGAAGCTAGTAGTGAGTATCACAGACAATACAGGCTAGGTAAGGTAAAACAACAATACAAGTTACCTAAGGTAGGACAGAAGTTAGAGGCAGTATAGTGCAGTGGTTTACGGATCTGAGCTGCAAATCTGGAGACCTGGGTTTGAATCCCACAGACCCACTTGCATACTGTGTGCCCCTGAGCAAGTCACTTAACTTCCCTGTGTTCTCAGGTCACACCTGTAAACAAGCTTTCAGCTTAGTGTGTCTCTCCTGGTTAAACAATCATACTGTGTGATCCTGAGCAAGTCATTTAACTTCCCTTTGTTCCCAGGTCACACCTGTAAACAAACTTTCGGCTTAGCATGTGTCTCCTAGTTAAACATACTGTGTGATCCTGAGCAAGCCACTTAACTTCCCTGTGTTCCCAGGTCACACCTGTAAACAAGCTTTCAGCTTAGTGTGTCTCTCCTGGTTAAACAATCATACTGTATGACCCCGAGCAAGTCACTTAACTTCCCTGTGTTCCCAGGTCACACCTGTAAACAAGCTTCTAGGATCGTGGATATGTTGTTGATCCACACTCTTTGGCTGTCCCTTTCCCCTTTAAATCTTGCCAGAAGTCTTCATGCTGGCTCCTCCCACCCTCCCAGGTGGTATATACCTTGGCTCCGCCCCATGATGCCAGATCTTCCTTTCCACTGGAAGATACAGGTTGCCTCCCTCCTGCTCTTGCATTTCATAGGCCCTGGCTTTCAATACTTCGGTTTTACCGAAATTAAAATTTGTCCGAGTTTGCGATTGTGCTTTTGCGTCCTCGATCGTGGAAGAGAACTCTTCTCCAAGATTTTGCCGGTGTCCTTGTGGCCAGAAGATGTCATGCACCGATCCCCATCTCACATGCATCTACTGCCTAGGTGTCGGCCATGACACCTCATCCTGCAGCTTTTGTTGGGCCTTACATCCCAACGTTCTGGACGACCGCCTGGCACGTTTAAAGTTGGGGAGACCAGAGAAAAGGAATCCTCCAGTGAAGTCCAAGGAGGCTAGGTGGGTGGTTTCCATGGCCGCAGGTTCTGCCGAGCAGCTGGAATGCATGAAGGCATTCAAAGAAGCCACCCGCACTTTGGACAATCGAAACTTTTTCGTTCCACTCAACCTGGGCTCCACACTCTCAGGTTCCTTCAAGGAGTTGTGCCAGTCTCTCTTCACCCAGGAAGAGGCGCCTGCAGGCTCACACTCCTCCCAGTCTCGTAAAAGAGATAAGGAACCGAGTACATCTTCGTCTCAGTGAAGACGCTCTTGGGTCCGAGAAAGGTCTCAGTCCCAGGAGCATGCGGTCTCGATCTCTGTCGAGATCGCTTCCTTGGCCGCTGGCTTCACGGAACTTCCATCGGGCCAACTGACCAAGGATTCAGCCAATGAGGTCAAGATTGTCCTTGACTCCATCGACTCACTGTCGCCGACCCTGGTTCATGACTCTTTGGAAAGGACTCTGGTCCTTGTCTTCCCCGACAAGGAGACCCAGCCTGCTAGTATCCTCATTGAGGAACCCGGTTCCAGACCCCAGGTATCACCGGTCCCGCTGGTGTCTCCCAAGTGACTGAGTCGCCTGCCCAGTCTCGGTCGAGGCCCAGAACCCCCTCGTCTGGATGGCCGAGGAAGAGCCATGAGCGCTCCGGAAAGAGGCAACGCCACCGGTCATCCTCGTCCTCCTCGGATGAGGAGAGGCTCCCACGGAAACTCCATCTGCGCTATGAGGACCTCATATGGCAAAGCTGATGTTGTCTGGGCATAAGCCGACTTTGACTCCTACCCCAGCCATTACTTGGCTTTCACCTCCTAGGCCGAAGCCAACCCTCTCGGAACCCAAGCCTTTAGTTCTTCCACCCACGGGGGTGGCCCATCCTCTGGTTCAGCCTATATTGGTCTCTCCACTGATACTGGTGGAGCAGCCACCTAAGCAGCCTGTGGGAGCGGCTGCTTCTAAAAAGGACCGTCCAGACATCGGGATTCCCTGATGTCTGTCAGTCATAGTCACCCCAGACCGCCCTCGGCAGATCGAGGATGATTTGGGCGGCAGGCTGCTGTACCCCGACTCTTCGGACTCGGATGTCACCGGGCTTCACTCTCATCTGGGGGATGATGAGTCATCCATTGGCACAGGGATGGAGGAAGGTCCTTTCTCCTTCCAAGGGATCCTTTGTCTCATCTCTGATTCCACAGGAATGCTCCTGGACCCCATCCAGAAGAAGGCAGAGTATCCTCTCATACATCCTCAAGAGAGGGGATACCCTGACAGAGGCCTTTCCTGTGGCTGAGGCCATTGTTGGTCCGGCACTCAAACTGTGGCAGCATCCTGCCTCTTGTCCAGCACCATCTGCCCGCATGGCCCGCAAGTATGCGGTGCCCATGGGGTCCCTTGCGGGGTTCACAGAGCACCCTTCGGCCGAGAGCCTGGTGACTGCCTCTGTGTTCAGGCATACTGGCAATTCAACCGACACTGACTGACCTCCTGATAAAGAGTCTGAACTGTTGGACCATTCAGCCAGGAAGGTCTATGCGGTGTCCTCCTTGGGCCTTCGTCAGGCAAGTTCGGCTGTCATAATGGCACACTTCTCCAATGCCCTTCTCGGGTCATTGGATGAAGTTCTCCCACATCTCCCTGTGGACATGCGGACCATGGTCAAGCAGGTCCAAGTGCACTGTCACCAAACAGCAGCTCCAGATGGCCCTGGACATTGAGGACTCTTGTGCCCACTCAATGGCAGCCGCAGTTGCCTCTCACTGCAGGGCTTGGCTGAGGCTTTCCTCCTTCCTGGTGGATACTCAGCACAAGTTAGCTGATGTGCCTTTCCTTGAGACCGACTTGTTCAGCCCAGGAGAGGCCGGTCACCTACAACGCACAGAGCAGTCCAATGCCACCTTGGACGCCACTTCTGCCAAGAGTTCTTCGGGCAAGAACCAGCAGCAGAAGAAGAAGCCCTTTCAGCACTCTTCCCCTGTGGTTCAGCAGTCCTCCTTCCAGGGAGGACATCAGCAGCAGGCTCAAGCTTGGTGTTCTCGGCCCAAGCCTGGACCCCAACAGGTTCACAGAGGAGGCCAAGGCTCAGGTCTTGGAGCTTTCTCCTCCTCCAAGCCTGCTTCGTGGTGGGGTGGGGATTGCTACCCCTATTACCATCATGCCAGCTCTGGGTCTTCCCGTGCAGGCCAGCTCTGCAACTTCCTTTCCACCTGGTCCGCTGTCATTATGGATAGATGGGTTCTTGAAGTGGTTGGTCAGGGACTGCCTCTAGAATTCGAGCAATACCCTCCCAGTTGAGCCCACACCCCTCGGGAAGAAGGAATTTCCACATGCACCCAGTCGGCTCTTCAAGATGACATCGCTGAACTCCTCCTCAAGGAGGCAGTAGCTCTTGTGGTGGATCCATCTGCAGACCCAGGCTTTGTCTCCAGGTACTTCCTGGTGCCCAAGCAGATGGGGGGGCTGGCGCCCCATTCTAGATCTCCATGACCTGAATCAATATCTTAGGTCATGCACCTTTCGGATGGTCACCTCTGTCCCAGATCATACCATCCTTGGAGCGAAACATGTGGTTCTGTTCACTGGATCTGCAGGACACATTCTTTCATGTCCCAGTCTGTCCATCCCATCAGCGGTTCCTCCACTTCCGGGTCGAGGGGACCCTGCACGAGTTCTGAGCCATGCCGTTCGGCCTGTCATCAGCCCCATGGATCTTCACCAAATGCATTGCAGTGGTGGCGTCCCATCTCCAGCATCAGGGGGGAGTCAGAAATTACCCCTGCCTCGACAACTGGTTCCTTGCAGGTTCCACCCAACAGGAGGTGGAGAGGTCCAGGGATCTGGCCCTCCAAACCTGCTCCCAACTCGGCCTCCTGATCAACGAGGCCAAGTCAGAACTCGTTCCTTCTCAGATTATGGGCTTCATCGAGGCAGAGCTTGACTCTTGTCAAGCCACATCTCAGCTCCCGGTGGACAGGGCAGAGGTTCTCTACTCCTTTGCCCAATCATTTCTGGTTGGTCACTTGCGCTCTGCCTGGGACTTTCTGCGCCTTCTGGGTTACATGGCGGCATGCACCTCAGTGGTCCATTGGTCCCGGTTCAACATGCGCCCCTCCAATGGGAGCTGGCTGCCCAGTGGACTCAATGCAATGGTTATTTCAGCCAGCTGATCTCTGTAACCCAGAAGATGTGGGATGCTCTCCAATGGTGGACCACCCCAGACCGGTTGCAGAAAGGGATTCCATTTGTCTGCCCCGAGCCAACGGTCGTCCTCACGACTGATGCCTCTCTCATGGGCTGGGGAGCCCAAATGGGGGACAACGGGGCCCATAGACTCTGGACCCCTGAGGAGTCCTGATGTCACTTCAACCTGTTGGAGCTCAGAGCAGTCAGACTTGCACTGTCCGCTTTCGCTCCTACACTCTGGGGTCAAGTGGTTCAAGTCCAGACAGACAATACCACAACCATGTACTACCTCAACAAACAGTGCGGCACGCACTCCCATCTGCTGTGCAAGGAGGCGCTCTGCACCTGGACCCTTGTGAGCCAGTTGGAGGCAGATCTCCTAGCCATCCATGTGGCAGGAACCTTGAACCAGCTGGTGGATGCTCTCAGCCGCATAGGCCAGACATCCCACAAGTGATCTGTCCATTCAGAGGTAGCTTACAGCCTGTTCTCCCATTGGTGCAAACTGATGCCTCCAGGGAAAACACCAAGCTGAGGCTGTATCGTGCCCACCCCCCTCAGCAAGGCTCACTGCAGAGGGATGCCTTCTCAAGGCCGTGGACTCCAGGCCTCCTTTATGCCTTCCCTCCATTTCTCTTGACCCACAAGGTGTTACTCAAGGTGAGGAGGGACAAGGCAAAGGGGATTTTGGTAGCCCCAATATGGCCGTGCCAGTTCTGGTATCCAGATCTCCTCAGCCTCAGCTGCTGGCCCCCGGAGTGGCTTTGTACATGCCCGGACCTGATATCTCTGAACCAGGGGAAGGTCTTCCATCTGGACCTTCAATCCCTGCACCTCACAGCCTACCTGAGCAGTAAGAGTTCCATACTTTGGGTCTTTCTGCAGATGTCTACACCGTGGTGGAGGCATCTCAAAAGGAATCGACCAGGAAATGTTATGCCTTCAAATGGAAAAGATTTTCCATTTGGTGTCGGGGTAAGGGTCTGGACCCCTTATCCTGTTCTGTGCCTAACATTCTTGACTACCTTTGGTCTCTCTCTCTCTCTCTCTCTCCAAAGGGGTCTATGGTCATCAACCCTTAGGGAGCACCTGGCAGCCATTTCTGCTTACCGGGAGTGGGCCGGTGAGCTGACATTGGCACAGGATACAGTGGTTGGGCACTTTTTCAAAGGCCTGGATCACATATCCCCTCCTGTGCATGAACCTCCACCTCCATGGGATCTACTGCTAGTGCTGGAAAAGCTCATGGGCAAGCCATTCAAACCAATGCACAAGTGTAAACTGTCACACTTGTAATGGAAGATGGCCTTCCTGGTGGCTATCATGTCTGCCAGAAGGACAGGGGAGCTCCAAGTGCTTTTGGTGGACTCTCCTTATCTGGTCTTCCACAGGGACAAAGGTGTCCTGTGCCCCCACCTGAAATTCCTTCCAAAGGTGGTGTCAGAGTTTTACCTTAAGCAGCTGTTGACTCTGCCGGTATACTACCTTAACTACACCCTGGAGGCCGAGTAAAGGCTCCATACTTTGGACCTGAGATGTGCTCTCTCCTATTACAAGGAGAGGATGGCTGAAATTCGTGGAGAGGTTTGCCAGCTGTTCGTCACCTATGCTGAAGCCACTTCTGGCAGACCTGCAGCCAAACAGACCATAGCAAGATGGATTACATCATGCATAGGTCTATGCTATGGGTTGGCAAGCAAGGAGCCTCCCCGAGGGATAAGAGCTCATTCTACCTCCATAATGCTGCATCGGTGGCTGCTTCCAGGGACATCCCTATCCAGAAAATCTGTCAGGCTGCTACCTGGAATCAGCAAACACCTTTATCACCCACTACCACATCGACCTTGAGTCATGCCGGGATGCTGGTTTTGGGACCTCAGTTCTCCAATCTCTGTTCCCTAAGTAGGAGGTGTGTGCCTTGCCTCCCTCCTCCAGGAGAACTGCTAGGAGTCTGCCAAAGAGTGTGGATGAAGAACATATCCACAATCCTAGAAGAACAGGTTACTCACCTGTAACAGTAATTCTAGGAGTGGTATATGTTGTTCATCCACACGGACCCACCCGAACTCCCCGGCTATGGATGCAAACAACCTGGCTTCCAACGGCCTAAGATCTGGCATCATGGGGTGGAGCCGAGGTGTATACCACCTGGGTGGGTGGGAGGAGACAGCTTGAAGACTTCTGGCAAGATTTAAAGGGGAAAGTGACATGCCAAAGAGTGTGGATGAACAATATATATACCACTCCTAGAACTACTGTTACAGGTGAATAACCTGTTCTTTCAGCTTAGTGTTTTTCTCTCCTGGTTAAACAATCATACTGTGTGACCCTGAGCAAGTCACATAACTTCCCTGTGCTCCCAGGTCACACCTGTAAACAAGCTTTCAGCTTAGTGTGCTACTCCTGGTTAAGCAATTTGGGAAAAAAAAGAAGTGTAAATTTGTCTAGGAGTACAAGAGATTAGGGCTGGCCAGAGCTAAGGCTAAGAAATGGAGGGGAAGAAGTGGGGAAGGGAAGGGAGGTGAGAGGCAATTTAAAATTAATGTTTTACAAGAAAGTAAGAACCCAGCCAGAGAACGATTTAGCAAAGGTAAGAGAACTAAGACCATTAGGGGAGCTGAGAACCCATTCTGGGGACAGGCAAAGGAGGAGGAGGAGAAGGAGAAGGAAGAGGGAGGAGGAGGAGAAGGAGAGAGGTCTGCTGGGGTTTGACCACTCCAGGATGTTGAGAACCCTGCCTGCACAAGGTAGAGGAGGAGCATGATAGGAGGGAAGCAGGCTGTAAGGCACTGAGGATGAGACAGAGGATATGACCCGATTCTGACCAGTTCCAGATGTTGAGATCCCTGCCAGAGGGTGGTGCAAGGCAAGTATTAGGGAGAAGTGGTGGAGGTAGAAGGAGGACAGGGGAGAGGGTAAACAGTGAAAGGGGGGGAGAGAGGTAAGGGCTTAACAAGAGCTAAGACCCTAAGGGAGCTGAGAATAGCCTTCCTGAGGAGGTTGTGGAGAAAAAACAATTGTGGAATTCAAGAATGCATGGGACAGACATAAAGCAATTCTACGGGGTTGGGGGTAGGAAGAAGTAGGCTGCTGGTTAACTAGGATCTGCAGCTTATCCATTAGGTAGGGAATTGGGCAGACTGGCTGAGCCAAGCGGTCCTTATCTGCCATCAAACTCCACGTTTCTATGATCTCTTCAGGGGACAGGCAGTGGAGAAGGAGGGGAAGGAAGAGGGAGAAGGAGAGAGGTCTGCCGGGGCCTGACCACTCAAAATCAAAAATCAGAATCAAAAAATTTTATTTAGCCAGGTAAGTCATCATTGAGCAAGCTCATTTGCAACATGGTCCTGTATGCTGAGAACCCTGCCAGCACAAGGCAGAGGTGGAGCAGGATAGGAGGAAAGCAGGCAGTTAGGCAATGCGGGTGAGTATGCTTTGGGATGCTGGGAGCCTGATAGGGTTTGAGAAGGCCAGAAGAGAGGTTATGGTAAGAGAGAAAAGAGGCCAAGTCCAGGACGAGCCTTCATAGGATGCAGACAAACCCTGGACGGGGGTGTAGGGTGGAGTGGGGGACAAGCTTTTGACAGAAGTTTGGCTGTAGAGAAGCAGTGAAAGAATGAGGGAGGCCAGTAGGAGAGAGAGTTCGGGGAAGGGGAGGAGATCTGGAATTTGGGATGGAGAGGGGTGCATCAGGGTCAGTGAGTGTACTGACAGGGGGTAGGGTATATCCTGGCTTTTAGGGGGGAACTAGGGAGGGTCATGGCAGGAACATTTAGGTGCAAGGTAGTTTTTGAGGGCAGAGCTCATGGAGTAGGAGGGTGAGTGACGAATTTGAGGGGGAGGCAATTTTAAATTTGTGGGAGGTGATGAGAGCAACCAGATAAGGGTGGATCTGCAGGGGACTACCAGAGTGTGGGAGTCAGTTGATCTAAGGGAATGGGAGGAATGGGGGAAGGTGTTATAAAGGATGAGGTGAGGTAGGTAGGGAGCTCACCCAACCAGTGCTTGGAGGTGAGTTTAGCACAGTGGGAGAATCGCTTATTTGTAAGAGATGGAAAGGATAGGGCACAATAAAGATCACAGTGGTGGGTGTGGAGGGGGGGCATCCAGGACAAAGCGGCAGAAGAAGCTGAAAAGGATGTCCAATTTGTCCAGGGAGGACTTAGGGGCAGCACCATAGACTATGTCACAGTAGTCAAAAATAGGCAGTATTGCCTTCTGAACAAGTTCACACCTAGCCATAGGAGGGATGTAACTATGGTTCCTGAACAGGGCACCAAGCTTGGGGCTCAGTTTTTTCTGGATGGCGTCAATATGTCCAGAGAAGTTTAGGTGTTTGTCCAACTAAACACCTATGTACCTGAAGGAGAATGTGTCCTCAAGTAAAGTCCCATCAAGGATGTGGAAAGTGGGCAGGGAGGGAAGCCTAGAGAGTCTCTGCCTTGTGCCAAAGGTCATGGAGACAGTCTTCTTGGCATTGAGGAAAGGTTGATGGTTAGCAAACCAGAGCTGAACCTTGTCAAAGTCTTGCTGCAAGCTGGTTGTAACCTCAGCAGGACAGGAGCCAGATGTATACAGGACCATATCATTGGCATGTATGTGTATAGCAGAGGAGGGGAAGCAAACAGAGGGAAGGTCATTTAAGAAGATAGAGACTAGGAGGGGCCCTAGTACAGAGCCCTGGGGGATGCTAGTGGTAATCAGGAGGGGAAGGGAAATGACGTCTCAGATCTTAACTGATTGGGTTCGACCAGAAAGGTAGGCTTTGAACCAGTTAGTGGTGGAGGGAGACAGACCAGCTGTTGGAAGGGAGTCAAGGAGAAGGGAGTGGGAGACGTGTTGAAGGCCTTGGCCAGGTCATCAAAATGGCAGCAGTAATTTGGCCATTGTCCATCCCTGTTAGAATGTAGTCTGTGAGCCGAAGGAGAGAGGTAGTGATTGAGTGTTCTTTCCTGAAACCAGAATGGAAAAGGATGAAAAAAGAGGTGTCAGATAGAACAGTGGTGAGCTGGGAGAGGACAATATGTTCTTGTAGCCTGGCAAGGGTAGAGAGGAGAGAAATGGGGCGATAGTTGCCAGGGGATGAGGGGTCACCCCCTTTGGGTAGAAGGAGGACCAGTGCATGTTTCCATGGAGAGGGGATAGAGGCCGTAGAGAATGAAAGATTTAGCATTATTGAGAGGTGATAGGCAATGGCCGGGGAGGAGAGGGAAAGGAGTTTTTGGTCAAGGTCATCGAGGGAGGCACCTTTAGAGGGGTTGATGGTGAAGAGGGTGCTTAGGGCATCATTTGGGGTTACAAAAGTGAAAGAGAAGGGGAGATGGGAGGGACACTCCGTTAGAGAGGGAGTAGGAGGGAAGGGACGTCAGTGGCATAGGAGGTATAATAGGAGTTAAAGTCTGCAGCTACAGCAGGTGGGTCAGCCACCAGTGAGCCTTGAACTTTAAGCAATGGGGGGATAAGGTGTGGACCACCTTCCAGAACTTAGAAGGGGAATTTATGTTCGTGATAAAGGCAGATTTGAAATATTCGGACTTGACTAACCTAGTAGCCCTGGTGCTATGTCCTGTATGCTATCAAAGTATGTAACATTGTATGTAATCAAAGTATGTAACACTGTTTCAATGAACGTATGTACCTAACCCCGGGTCGCCCCTGAAAAAGGGACCTGTAGTCTCAGTGTGCATACCTGGTTATCACAATTTTAAATAAATAAAAAATATAAGCGTTTTGGAGCGTTTGTAGTTTGAGAGGTCAGTAGGATGCTGGGTAGCTTTATGATGCTTCCAGGTTCAAATTCTAGCCCTGAGGCAAGCCAGAAGTTCAGGGGTCATCTGAGGTAAGTGGTTACCTCTGACTCTGGTTTGTTTGAGCAGGGCAAATGTATTCCAGTTTACAAGAAAGATTTCTTTAAAGTAGGCAAGGAGGGCCTTGTCAACTGAGGGGAAGGAGGTTGGGGGACCAGTCAGAAGTGGCAAGGATATAGAAACATAGAAGTTGACGGCAGATAAGGACCGCAAGGCCCATCCAGTCTGCCCATTTCTTTTTCTACCTTATAAATGTGCCATCGGCCTTTGCTCTGTCAGTGGCCTATCTATTCATACTCATTTGTATTGCTCCCTTATGCCTATCCCATGCCTGTTTGAAGCCCTGCACTGTATTCATAGCCACCACTTCTTGAGGTAGGCCATTCCATGCATCCACCCACCCTTTCTGTGAAAAGAATTTCACATTCCCCTTAATCGGCCCCTCTAATCTCATGCTGTGTCTCTTGTCCTGCTATTTTTCTTATATCTAAACATGTTAGACTCTTTCACCTTGTTAATGCCCTTAAGGTGTTTGAATGCCTCGATCATATCACCTCTCTCCCTCCTTTGCTCAACGGTATACATATTGAGCTCTGTTAATCTGTCCTCATATGTCTCCTGATGCAGTCCCTGCACCATTTTGGTTGCCCTTCTCTGGACTGCCTCAATTTGGTTACTGTCCTTTTGAAGGTGTGGCCTCCAAAATTGCACGCAGTACTCCAGATGGGGCCTTACCAGTGTCTTGTAAAGAGGGATAATTACCTCCCTCTTATGACTTGTGATACCTCTACTAATACACCCTAACACCCCCCTAGCCTTACCTACTGCTTTAGAGGTCTGATTGGATGATTTCAGGTCATCAGTGATGATGATTCCCAAGTCTCTTTCTTCCTTTGTGACT
Organism: Neoceratodus forsteri; assembly: GCA_016271365.2. Classification (NCBI taxonomy): domain Eukaryota; kingdom Metazoa; phylum Chordata; order Ceratodontiformes; family Ceratodontidae; genus Neoceratodus; species Neoceratodus forsteri. The sequence goes on from JADMNL010000026.1 coordinate 292,690,702, forward strand.
GCTAGCAACTCCTCCCAGCCTATAGGTGGCTTCAGGTTCTCTTCCCTATGTGCATGATCTTGCACTTCTTTGATTAAATCCCAGTTGCCACTCTTCTGACCATTTTGCTAGTTTATCCAGATCTCTTCTCATTCTGCCCACCCCATCTGGATCATCTACTCTGTTGCAGATCTTTGTGTCATCTGCAAACAGACAAGCCTTACCCTCTAGTCCATCTGCAAGGTCACTAATGAAAATGTTGAAGAGGACTGGCCCCAGGACTGATGCCTGAGGAACCCCACTTGTGACTTGCATCTCTTCTGACTGTATACCATTTACCACCACTCTCTGTTTTCTGCCCGTCAACCAGTTTGCCACCCAGTTGACCAACTTCTGACCCACCCCAAGCCTACCCAGCTTATTTATCAATCTTCTATTGGAACAGTGTCAAAAGCTTTGCTGAAGTCAAGGTAGACGACATCAACTGCTCCCCTTGGTCCACCACTCTGGTTACCCAGTCAAGAAATCTATGAGATTAGTTTGACAGGACCTTCCTTTATAAACCCATGCTGTCTTGGATCCTGTGCCCTATGGATTCCAGGTGTTGCACCATCCTTTCCTTAAGGAGTGCCTCCATAATCTTGCCCACTACTGAGGTAAGACTGACTGGTCTGTAGTTCCCTGCCTCCTCCCTCGCTACCATTCTTGTGGGCGGGATCACATGAACCCTTCTCCAGTCTTCTGGGACCTCTCCTGTGCTCAGAGACTCACTAAACAGTTCTGCTAATGACTCTGCTAGTTCCACCTTTAGCTCCTTAAGTACCCGGGATGTATGCCATCAGGTCCCATTGCCTTGTCCACCCTGAGCTTAGCAAGCTCTTTGTAGGACCCTTTCTTTGTGGAAGGGAGTAGTGCCTCACCTCCCTCCCCACTGTGTCCATGGTATTGAGCTGTGGGCCCTGCCCCTACCTCCTCTTCAGTAATACTGAGCAAAAGTATCTATTTAGGATAGATGCTTTATACATGGTCCTTCTCCTCACATGCCCCTTTCTCCATTTAAGCTTAGTAATACCTACCTGACTTTCCTTTCACTAATGTATCTATAGAAAGTCTTGTCACCTTCTTTACTGTTCGTGCTAGTGTTTCCTCAGTTTGGGACTTTGTCTGCTTACTGCCTTCCCTGCTTCCCCTTAGGGCAGTTTGGTATGCCTCCCTATCTTCATCCCGCTGTGTTCCCTTATATTTCCTGAAGGCTAGCCTTTTGGCTCTGACCTTTTCTGCTACTGTATTTGAGAACCTAAGTGGTTTCCTTCTTCTTTTGCACTTCCTTTTCTGTCTAACACAATGGGATGTTGCTTCAAGTATTGCATCCTTAATGCTTGCCCACTTTGCCTGTACCCCCTCACCTGTGTTTCTTTTTGCCAGAGCTAGCTTAACTCTGTTGGCCATCTTATCAAAGTCAGCTCCTCTGAAGTCCCATATTTTTGCCTTGGAATGGGATGATTTAGATGTAGTAGCCAAATTGAACCATACCATGTGATGGTCACTGGCCCCCAGGTGACCTTCTACCTGGAGATCTGTGATCCCTTCCCTGTTAGTCAGTACTAGATCTAGGATAGCCCTGTCTCTTGTGGGTTGTTGTACCAGTTGTTTGAGGCCTCCCCTGCAGGAATCCGCTATGTGTCTAGTTCTGGCAGATGTTCCTGCTGGTATTGACCAATCTGTATCCGGCATGTTGAAGTCTCCATTATCAGAACCTCCTTTAGCTGTCATGTTTTGTATATCTTCTAACAGTAATGTGTCTATGTCCTCCCCCTGGTCTGGGGGCCTGTAGACAACCCCAGTTCTTATGGCTGTCCCATTTCCTGTTTCCAAGGTGACCCACAGTTCTTCTGGCTCCTTATGTGTATTCTGAATTTCTGTAGCTTTGATATTTTCATTGACATACAGGGCCACTCCTCCCCCTTTTTTGCACCTCAGTCTCTTCTGAACAATACATAGCCAGAAACATAGAAATATAGAATTTGACGGCAGATAAGGACCGCTTGGCCCACCCAGTCTGCCCATTTCCCTACCTGATGGATAAGTTGCAGATCCTAGTTAACCAGCAGCCTACTTCTTCCTACCCCCACCCCCTAGAATTGTCTTATGACTGTCCCATGCATGCTTGAATTCCACCACTGTTTTTGACTCCACAACCTCCTCTGGAAGGCCGTTCCATACATCCACAACCCTCTCTGTGAAAAAATACTTCCTTAAATTACCTCTGAGCCGCCCCTCTTCTATCTTCAAATTGTGCCCCCTTGTTCTTGCACCCCTCTTTTTTTGGAAGATGCTACCCTCTTGGACTTTGTTGATTCCCTTGAGGTACTTGAAAGTTTCTATCATGTCCCCCCTCTCCCTCCTTTCCTCGAGGCTATACATATTAAGCTCCTTAAGTCTCTCTTCATATGTCTTCCGGTGCAGACCCTGCACCATTTTAGTTGCCCTCCTCTGGACAGCTTCCATCCTGTCTATGTCTTTGCGGAGATTGGGTCTCCAGAACTGCACGCAGTACTCCAGATGGGGTCTCACCAGCTGTCTGTACAGAGGGATAATAACTTCCTGTTTTCTACTGGTGATGCCTCTCCCTATGCATCCCAGTATCCCCCAGCCCTCCTTGCTGCCCTCTCACATTGCTTGCCCACCTTTAGGTCATCTGATATGACTACCCCCAGGTCCCTTTCCATTTTTGTTGTTGTTAGTATCTCACCCCCCCTGTGTACTCTTCCCTGGGTTTTTGTTTCCCAGGTGCATTACCTTGCACTTCTTAGCATTGAATCTAAGCTGCCATACATTTGACCATTCCTCTAACCTTGCCAAGTCCCTTCTCATCCTTTCCACCCCACCTTGTGCATCAACTCTGTTGCAGATCTTTTGTGTCATCTGCAAAGAGACATACTTTTCCTTCCAGTCCCTCTGCAATGTCGCTTATAAAGACATTGAAGAGGACTAGTCCTATCTGAACCTCACGGTGCCCACTACTAACCCCCTTTTTCAGAGTGGACTCAATTTACTATTACTCTCTGTGTCCTATTCTCCAGGCAATTCTTTACCCAGGCTGTCATCTTGGGACCCACTCTCAGGCTGGCTAACTTGTATATTAATCTTTGTGTGGGACTGTGTCAAATGCCTTGCTAAGTCTAGGTAGGCCATGTCCACAGCCCTCCTGATCAACTACTTTGGTCACCCAGTCAAAAGAAATCTATCAGATTTGTCTGGCATGACCTTCCCGCTGTGAATCCATGCTCTCACGGTCCTGTGCCCTCTGGCCTCTAGATACTGACAGTTCTTTCCTTCAGAAGTGATTCCATCATTTTCCCTATCACTGAGGTTAAACTAACAGGTCTGTAGTTTCCTGCTTCTGCCTTGCTCCCACTTTTGTGAAAGGGAATCACATCTGCCCTCCTCCAGTCCTCAGGTACCACCCCATCCTCCCATGATTTGTTAAAGAGGGTAGTCAGTGGTGTCACTAGTTCTACCCTTAGTTCTTTTAGAATTCTGGGATGAATCCCATCAGGCCCCATTGCTTTGTCCACCTTCAGTTTTAAGAGCTCTTTCAGAACCCTTTCTTCTGTAAATGGGCTGGTATCAACTTCTGTATCCAGAGTGTTTCTACTGTTTGTTTTAGGTACCTCCCCCTCTTCCTTTGTAAATACTGAGCAAAAATATTTGTTTAGTATCTCTGCCTTTTCACATTCACCCTCTGCCCACCTCCCTCCCTTTATTAAGCCTCACTATCCCTCCCTTGGTCTTCCTTCGCTCCCTGATGTACCTATAAAAGGTTTTATCCCCCTTCTTAACTGATTTGGCTATCTTTTCCTCAGTTTGGGCCTTTGCTGTTCTGACTGCCTTTCCAGCTTCCTTTTGCTTTAACTGATACAGTTCTCTGTCCTGTTCCTTCTGTGATTCCTTGTACTTCCTGAATGCTTTCTTTTTCTCTTGAACCTTCACTGCCACTTCCTTTGAGAACCATAGTGGTTTCTTACCTCGTTTCATTTTGTTTATTTGCTTTACACAAGGCTTGTACCTCTGTGATGGCAGTTTTATTATTCCCCATTGTTCTTCCACCCTCCTTCCTGCCCATTTGCTAGTCGTTCCTTAGGCACTCACCCATTTTAGCAAAGTCACCCTCCTAAAATCCAGTACCTTTGTCTTTGTATGGCTTGACTCTATTGCTGTGTTTATTGTGAATTATACTGTTCGATGGTCGCTAGTTCCCAGATGGCTACCCACTTCTACATCTGTGATCCTCTCTTCATCTCCATTTGAGAGAACCAGATCTAAGATTGCCTGCAGGTCTGGGATCTTATTTCCCAGGCTGTGAGCATTTGTGTACAGGTACTGAAGTCTCCCAAGTGTGGTTACTGGTAAACCATGTCTCACTAATTGCTACTATGTCCAGTTTAGCCTCTGACATTATTGCCTGCAGGTCTGGGATCTTATTTCCCAGGCTGTGAGCATTTGTGTACATAGAAATATAGAATTTGACGGCAGATAAGGACCGCTTGGCTCACTCAGTCTGCCCATTTCCCTACCTACTGGATAAGTTGCAGATCCTAGTTAACCAGCAGCCTACTTCTTCTTACCCCCACCCCCCAGAATTGCCTTATGACTGTCCCATGCATGCTTGAATTCCACCACTGATTTTGACTCCACAACCTCCTCCGGAAGGCCATTCCATGCATCCACAACCCTCTCTGTGAAAAAATACTTCCTTAAATTACCTCTGAGCCATCCCCTCTATCTTCAAATTGTGCCTCTTGTTCTTGCACACTCTTTTTTTTGAAAGATGCTACCCTCTTGGACTTTGTTGATTCCCTTGAGGTACTTGAAAGTTTCTATCATGTCCCCCTCTCCCTCCTTTCCTCGAGGCTATACATATTAAGCTCCTTAAGTCTCTCTTCATATGTCTTCCGGTGAAGACTCTGCACCATTTTAGTTGCCCTCCTCTGGACAGCTTCCATCCTGTCTATGTCTTTGCGGAGATTGGGTCTCCAGAACTGCATGCAGTACTCCAGATGGGGTCTCACCAGCTGTCTGTACAGAGGGACAATAACTTCCTGTTTTCTACTGGTGATGCCTCTCCCTATGCATCCCAGTATCCCCCCAGCCCTCCTTGCTGCCCTCTCACATTGCTTGCCCACCTTTAGGTCATCTGATATGACTACCCCCAGGTCCCTTTCCATTTTTGTTGTTGTTAGTATCTCACCCCCCATTGTGTACTCTTCCCCTGGGTTTTTGTTTCCCAGGTGCATTACCTTGCACTTTTTAGCATTGAATCTAAGCTGCCATACATTTGACCATTCCTCTAACCTTGCCAAGTCCTTCTCATCCTTTCCACCCCCCCTGTGCATCAACTCTGTTGCAGATCTTAGTGTCTTCTGCAAAGAGACATACTTTTCCTTCCAGTCCTTCGCAATGTCGCTTATAAAGACATTGAAGAGGACTGGTCCTAATCTGAACCCTACGGTGCCCCACTGTAACCCCTCTTTCTTCTGAGTGGACTCCATTTACTATTATTCTCTGTGTCCTATTCTCCAGCCAATTCTTTACCCAGGCTGTCATGTTGGGACCACTCCCAGGCTGGCTAACTTGTATATTAATCTTTTGTGTGGGACTGTGTCAAATGGCTTGCTAAAAGTCTAGGTAGGCCATGTCCACAGCCCCTCCTGATCTACTACTTTGGCCACCGTCAAAGAAATCTATCAGATTTGTCTGGCATGACCTTCCCACTGTGAATCCATGCTGCCTAGGGTCCTGTGCCCCTCTGGCCTCTAGATACTCGACAATTCTTTCCTTCAGAAGTGATTCCATCATTTTCCCTATCACTGAGGTTAAACTAACAGGTCTGTAGTTTCCTGCTTCTGCCTTGCTCCCGCTTTTGTGAAGGGGAATCACATCTGCCCTCCTCCAGTGGCACAGCAAAGCATTCCTCAGCAAACTCCTTTGCTTCGGCCAACCTTTCTCATGCAATGCCCCACAGTGCTTCACCCAGCGCTGCCATAATGTGGGTAGATGGGGGCCGGGGCGACAACTGCCCCAATCAAGCCCCAGACTCCTGGTTCTTCTCCTCAACTGGAATCCTCTTTTGGCACCAAACACACCTCTTATATGACTTCCCTGTCCAAACATGCTGCCCGCCCACCTGCAAGTGGTCAAGAAAGCACCGGGAGTTAACCTTTTGCTCACTAGTAAGTTCCAAAAGGGGGCTTACACATTATTAGTGAAAAACTACAGTACATGGTGACTGATAAACACTGCTGCTTTAATATTTTACAGTGCCATTTCATACTGAGAAAATCGTAAAAAAATGTAAAATATTCTTTTTTTTCATGCGCTACTAATGTTATGCCAAAGGTGTGCTCATAAATTGCATTCAGAAAACCCTATCAGCAGCAGGGGCAGTATACGGAGGGAAAGCTAGTGTCCTACTATTGTTGATTTATTTTTCTCTGTTTCCAGGTGTGATCGAGATATTACTCCAACAATGAAAAATGAAATTAAGTGTCTTTTTTATCATGTTCAGGAACTAACAGGTAAGTTTCAGTTTTACCAGCACTGCTAAAGCAGCAATCAACACAGCCCATTTGCAAGTGTTGCAAACCTGTACCATTTGCACCCGTATGCATGACTCCACCCCATTTGCCAGTGCAGCCACAGTCACGTTGCAGCTGATCACAAATACAGTTTGTGCACAACTGAACTTGTTCCACTATGGCTCACAATCGTTACCCAGGTGCAAAAGTCTGTTTTGTGTCTGTAAAGCCATTTTTTGCAGTCCCTAATGTTTTCAATGTCTTTTTCATTGTATCTTTGAACAGACGTTTTGTGTGGGTTTTATCTTTCTGTAGGTACCTTTCCTTTTATTGTCGTGACAAGGAAATCACTGGGAAATCCAGAACAAACAAAATCTGTTTTCGCAGAACTTGGATTCACGCAGATTTTTGTGGTGGATAATTATAACAAAGAAAATTCATTACGGTGTCCGGAAAAGGATCTTGTGTTCCTGGAACTTATAAATGCCTGTCTGGATGTAGTGGATTCCAGAAGCTTCTCTGTGATGTCAGAAGAGATTAACCTGCTAGCGGCATGAATTAAAGGAGGTTCCTCTTCAGCCCCACAGCTGGACATTTGTTACAATGAAGAGAAGAGCTGTGTGCCTCTCCTTATCTATCCTGTTCTCTGACAGCTCACCAACAATGAGTTATTTAACTCTGCCTTGTATAATAATTGTTTGGGAGGTGCATGACTGCCTCCTGCTGGTGAGAGGAAGACTCTACATGGCCCCTGTTCTGTATAAAGACTGATACTTCTGATAACTTTTTTATAGAGGTTCTCTTTAAAAGATTAACTGTTCTATTACACTACCCTAATGTGGACATGGTGGGTGAGTGTGAGTGTGTGTGTGTGTGTGTGTGTGTGTGTGTCTCTCTCTCTCTCTATACATATATATATATATATATATATATATATATATATAAATCTATATACTCATCTCACTACTATGTACCTCTGGGTGCCAGTCGGATCATCCTTACTTGTGCCTACTCTGTACCTACTGTGTTCCTGTGTGTTTCTGCAGTTCTGTCTGTGCTGTACGCGATGCCTGTTTGTAAAGTAATGTTGTACATTAAACTGCACCTTTTACTTGTAGTTGTATTGCCTATGCCTAATTGCTGTACATGAAATCGTATCTGTATTGTAGTTGTTTACCAAAATTGTATCCACCTATTTAGATGTCCCAGGTTCACCTCGAAAATGAGCTTTGCTCAACGGTGTCCGCCTGGTTAACTAAAGATTTTGATTGATTGATTGATACACACGTGCATGGCTGCTGTGACTTCTACGTACACTACTTTGACATGGGTACAGTGTGATAAATAATGTCAAAACTGTCACCCATCTGACATGGTAGTGAGACAGAGGATAATAAACAAGTTGGGAGAGATCAGCCATTGTTCTAGAACCTTTTGCCCAAAGGAGGACACCACACCCAGTATTGCTTTTTGGTTGCGCAGTCGGCACACCATTTATTAAACCTTCACATTCCAATTCTTTCATTCAACAATACTGAGTTCCTTTACATATCATATTTAAACATTTCTTTATTCATATTCTCTTTATTGACGTACCACAACGTAAACATCACATTTTATATCACATGTGTATCACTTTTATAATAACTGGTGACCCCTGATATCAACCCATTTGTGAGACTTGTAAAAAGTCATATCAACCTGCGAGTGGATGTGGATTTTACCGTCTTGTGCCAGGTTGTGTGACAATATATAAATTTCTTGAGCTTCACTCTCGGGGTTTCTATATTATCACACACCTTGGGTGTGTACAAAAAAAAAAACTGCATATCACACACCTACATCGCATTATTCTCTCTATATCACATTTTTTTACCACCCACGGGTGTAAACCTGAGGGGTCTTCTCTTTCGTTCGTTTTTCCCTTTCACCCCCAGATGTAAAACCTGAGGGGGTTATCTCTTACCATTCAGGGTAGGTCCATTTCCTGCCCCCCATTTTCTATTCCTAGGTGTCCATACCCTTTCCTTTTACACCCCACCTTGGTGTAACTCCATAATTGTCCCCCTTCCCTCCTGAAAGTATTTTCTTCGTCTTTTTTCCACTAGCCCATCTCCAGCTTGTATTGGAAGGTGCGCTCCCCCCCTTTTCTCCTTCTCATCTTAGGCCCCCCAACCAAGAACCTATTCCCCTACCAGTCTCTGTGATAAAAAAATGTGGTTGCCCATCCCTGTGAGATGGAGCCCATCAGAGCTATGTAAACCAGCAATCTTTTCCACCGTTTTCGTCATGCCATCATATCCCACCCCTGAATCATTGAAAAACCTTTTCCTACCCTTCTATTCATCTACCTTTTGGCACCTTCTATGGCTTTCTGCTTGTATGCATGCCTCCATACCCTTCTCGCCACCATCTTTCACCACATTACTGTGACCTCGGGTCACCACCTCTTAATCACTCCTAGGTCTACTTGCATACGATTAAATATATCTAACCAAGGACTTGACCCGAAATCATTGCCCCCCAGATGTACAATGATTAGGTTGGACTCTGGGTCGGCCCTTCGAGTCTCCTCCATCAATGTCAAAAATTGTCCTCAACACATCCCTCGTAAGCCTTTCCACAGGATCCAAACCTTCCAGTGGTCAAAACCCCAACTGCTTCCCTGGGCTTCCGCTCGACCTGTCTCTTGCCCAATATATGTAGGAATGCACCATGATCCACACTTCTTTCCTGCGGCCGTTCTCTATAATATATAAATACATATTTGTGAAACGTTTCTTTTCTTGCACCCTGTTCCACCCCCCACCCCACCCCCGTCCTGCTGCCATTTCCTGTGGAAAGGAAGGAAAAAACACTTCATTCGTGAGTGACATGTCTGGCATACTTTTTGTAGCATGTCTCCCACCCAAGGCCTTCAAACCTTCCTCCTGCACTTCCTGGGGGGGCTGCAGCCTCAGGAGCTGCCCAATCCTAAAAGAATGTGAGGAGTACCTACTCGGATCCTCCCTCACTGCCATGATGCCTTCTTTAATACCCCATATACATGATTCCCTGTTACCCCTTTCCTATTTTGCTGAATAAACAACAACCCCCCCATTGGCCTGTTGGCCTGAAAATCCCATAATTCCCGAACTGGGCAAATGGCCTCCGACCTATGCTGCTGCAGTGGCACCCGGACCCCCTTTTTCTTCTGATCAATTTTGGATCCTTTTAAGAAAATCAGGAGCCTATCCCCGCTCCAGTGGACATCCTCCCCCTGTAACCCCGCCCCAGGCGTCACTTTTGACGGCCCCAATATCTCCCCCACTCTGAACGCTCCCCCATACCTGACTGTGAATCCTGCTCTGAACAAACCCACTTTGTAGGCCAAACAGCAAACCTGTGGCAGCACTGCCACCAGCCTCTCTAACAACTGCTCTGCGCTGGGTCTTCTTTTACCCTGCTCTCTGCCTTTTATTCTCTGCCACCCCATCATCATTCTTTGCACAAGTACACCCTTTCTTGGGTCCTGCCAGCCTTTCATAGTACTTACCCAACCTATGGCTGCCAGGTAAACCTTCATGGTGGCATGGGCCACCCCTCTTCATCACCTTGTCACTAAGAACTTACCTACCTGCTTCTCCGTGACTGCCCCCACTTACCTCCATGCTGTGCAGAGCTCTGAAAGCTTGGAATGCTCTCCAACAACTCTCGTAGGCCTTTAGGGTGCTGTCTGCCCAAGAGTTCTGAAAGAGAAACTCTACTCCTTCCGCCCAATCTACCATAATCCCTCCAGAATCTTCGCCCCCATCAGGTCTGCCCTTGTAGCTATGGCATGGAATTTGTCTTTCTGCAGACAGAAGAGGCTGTCAGCCACCATATACTGTATGCCTACACTGTGCCTGACCCTAAAGTTCATGTTGAGTCTCAAACTCTGTAACACTAACTGTCACAATACCCTTAAACTGTACCTGATTTTGTCCCCATTATTCAGCACCTCAACCCCTGCCTGGTTATCACACCAGAAAGTCACCCTCTGGTTCCTTAGTGCTTCTCCCCATAGCACTGTCACCACCCATACTGGAAATATCTTCAACAGGGTGATGTCCCACATAAGCCCCCTTCTAACTCATTCTTCTTGCCATGGTTCTGAGAGCCACCTTCCCTTAAAATAGGCCCCAACCCCTAAGCCCCCTGAGGTGTCCGTGTATCCTCAGAATCCTTCAACATTCTGTCTACCCCCAGCTTCCGTTCCTCTATAAACAAAATCATCCAAGCCATGAGCCACTGCCCCATGCCCATACTTCTCCTTAAAAACCTACTGCAGTCACGGACTAAGCCTTCCAAAAGTGGCACATGCCACCGAACACTCCATGGGCATGGCTTTGTCAAAACACTACCCTTCTATCTGGAAACCTTACGAGTTCCAGTTCTCCCTCTCCTGACCGGCAGCAACCAGAATGCAGACTCCATGTCTGTGTTTGCTAACCGGGCCTCTTTGTTAGTCCTAATTATACTTACTGCATCCTCACATGTCCCCTAAGACACCCTGTTGTCTTCTTCTACAGTATCATCGTTGACGACTCCCTTTCCTAGCATGACAATTGATGGATCACCTAGTATTCCCCCATTTTTTGTTTTTTGGGGGACAACACCCAGTGGCCACACCCTAAGGTGTTGTAATGGGTGTTCTTGAAATAGCCCTTTGACTCTCCGTGCCCTCTGCTCTTTTTTGATCTTCTTTCTCCACAGGTGTTCCTTACCTTTTATTGATCCCAGATTCTTTGCCCAGGATTTCTTTCATACCCCTTGATACTGTAAGTTATCACCCCCCCCGAAAAAACCTGGATTAGTGTTAAGTCCTCATTCACCACATTTCCCCATGTATTATTCTATATATATATCTTTTTTTTTTCCTCCATCTTTTGTAATGAGGTAAGGCCCCTCTAGGCACAAGTGCCTGTTTTCAGGGGTGACCTGGGAGCACTGGGCGGTTAAGTGACTTGCTCAGAGTCGCACAGTATGCAAGTGGAGGTTATGAGAATCAAATCCAGTCTTGGTCTGCTGGATGTACCACAGTCATTCACAGCTCAGTACTCTAACCTCTAGGCTATGCTGCCAGCCTCTCTGTGTTCCACTACCTGCCCCCCGTTCTTTTCCTTTTCCCCAATTCACTCAAAACCTTTTGCAGTTTCTCTATCCCATCACCCCCTATACCTCACAACAACTGCTCCTTGTACTCCCTATGCATCACTGCTAAACCTAGTAATGTTTCCAGAACTGGGATGAGAATAGCTTCAACCCCCGTGGCTGTGCGAGTGGCATTGGTACCAGGACCAGTTCTGGGGCTGGTGATGGCCCTGATGGCGCACCCGGCTGCATGCCTAGTGGTGCTAGGGTTGGTACTTGTGTCGGCCTGGGCTCCAGCTATGGTGTGGGCACCAGACATGGAACCGAATTAAGCACAGGTGGCACTGGCATTTGGTTCTGGGACAGGATCCGGATGTGGCCCAGGTTCTGGTCTGGCTGGCTCAGGCCTGGAACCCTTGGGGCTCCCCTTTTTGGTGTCCCTTTCTCTCCCCTCCTCTCCAGACCCTGCCCTGTTCTTTCTCTTAGTCCTTGTCCCCACCAGTACCTGCGTGTCCGCCCCTGTGTCATCCACTGCATCCAATACCCTGTGTGTCCTGTCCACCAAAATACCATGATCACTTTCATGGCACCCATCTTCAGGACTCTCGTTCCTCTGGTGTTCCTGATGTTGTATACACTCTATGTAGTAACTCTGTAATACAAAAAACATTCTCATGAGTCCATAAGGAAAAACCTAGTCTAGCTGTGTCTGGAGGGCCCCTGCCATATGGTATGCCCTCCCTTCTCCTTATCTTCTTTTTTTAATTTATTTTTTTATTTTAGTCTTTTGACATTTTGTTTGCTTAGTTGTACCACTCTGCGTTTTGGTTAAGCACTATAATTCCCTCCTTATTACCTCTTATGCTTCCTATTTCCCTTTGTTTCATGTTGGGTAACTCTGACCAAATCCACCCCCCAGTGAATAAGCCTCTCTGATTTTGGATTCTTCCCTTCAGTAGTCGTGAGCCCATCTCCCACTGTGCCACTCAGAAATGCTGTAAAGATCCTCCCCCAGTTTTTTTTTTAAATGACGGCCGCCGTGCAGCCCGCATCAAACTGGCGGCCACTCATTTGGCCCTTTTTTGTATTCCACCAACAACTCCCCCATTGTCCTGCATGTTGTCCAGCCTCCCCTTTGCCTACCTCCACCTGCAATGTCCCATCCCCCCACGGATGACTTGAGGTAGTAAAACGGACAGCAAAGGCAACACCCACCCCCCCCTTTTGACCACTCCATCCCTGCAGTGGGCCTCCAGCCATGTGGCCTTTCACATTGTTCTGGCTTCTGATCCTTCCCCCCACCACCACGCAGCCGCTCCCTCCCGGACCCATTCAACCCGCTTCCCCTCTCTGCTTTACTCTGCGCTCCTTTTTATCCTGGCCTTGCCACAACAATTATCCCAGCTGCATTCCTTTGGCAAAAAAACCTTTCCTTTCCTGCATTAGCTCCTCTTTTCTCTTCTCCACTGTTTTTCCAATCCCTAGGCTGCTGCTCTCATGCACTGGCATCTGACCTGCCCCCCGCTTCCAGAGGACGCCTCGCTCTCCTTCCAAGAATCCGTACTCAGGGCTGTGGTGACTCCTGCTCCTGTCTCCTTAAATTTATTTATTTATTTTAATCATTTTTGCATTATGACAGGACCCGCTTGATAACTGCCCATGGCCCCACTACCTGGCGCCAGCCCTCGCTCCGTTTCCTCTCTCACACTGCCTCCTGCCCAGCACCTGACCAAATGGCTTCTCAAGCGAGCAGCTCACCGCCCTCACGCTCCCTTTCTCTCACCCCCAAACAGTCTCTGACCCAAATGCAGGTCACACTGGAGCCCTGCTCTTCCAATAACTCAGTGTTACTGTAAGAACTCCACCGCCTGTAGCTTGCAAATACATGCTGTTATTAATGTATGTTCGCTATCTGCTCTGCATCCTATCTATGCACCAAGCGAGCACAACATGTTTCTTTTTTTTTAAACTGTGTTCTCCTAGCAGTACTGGCTCTAAACCCAGGTGTATCTCCAACAAAATTATTATATTTATTCCTACTTGAGTATCTATCCTGTAACCAGCTCGAAGCTATAGATGTTATATTATTTATTCCTTTCTTTCTTTATTTTTACTGGCACATTAACAAACTATATTCTGAAACTTTACCAGACCTTGTTTTCTGAAATAATTACCTTACACACGATAACATTTTTTACCTTACCAATCAAAGTTTTCTGGTCCTCAGGAACTCTCCGACTGATGTGCATAAACAAATCAAAATTAAATTTGTTTAGCAAAAGTGAGGGAGAGCTCATCTGTGCAGACCCTTAAATCCCCCCGTTTGCCTATGCCCCCTTGCTCTCTTTCTCCTCTCTCTTCTTCATCCTATGTTCTGTTCTCATTCCCCAAAGACCCACCCCTCTTGGTGATATCATCCCCTGGAGCCAAGGCCCCTTCCTACTAGCGCCCCCCACCGACCTCACTAAAAAGGCCTCACTCCTTCCTTTACCTGCCTGCCCCTTCCCTCACTCTCTATTCCTCCTTCTGGGCTCCCAGGACTAGAACAAAGGGGCTTGTCTGATTATAGACAATCCTTCTTGTTCTCCTGAGGCAAAACTGCTTAACTAAATGCTTAACAATGGTGGAACTGCAGGTTGATATGAGCCTGATCAGAAGTTGTCTGAAATGTTTTACAGGGCAGTCTCACATTCTCCTGAACTCAGCTGTAGGTAGTATAGCCCAGCAGTTAGCACACTAAGTTGTGAATGTGGAGACCAACAGACCTAAGTTTGAATCCCACAGCTGTCTCTTGCAGACAGCATGACCCTGAGCAAGTCAGTTAACCTCCCTGTGTGTCCAGGATGCACCTGGAAATGAGTATTTGTTCAGTGTGACTTTGCCAGCCAAAAATTACACCGTTGCATTAATAACGGACAATTGTTTGCGGGGGAGGTGATAAAAAGGCCTGCAGCCAGCAGTATAGCAGAATCCTACAATGCGGAGAGGTGATGTAAGCAGCAAAGAAACTGTGGTCAGTACAACTGGAAATATGGAGGGAGACAAAAGATGAGTGGGTAATGTACCAGATATCTGTACTTATAGCACACTAATTTTGTCCTAAAGATTTAATAATTATTACACTTACAGTAAATGCACTTTATACCTTCATTTACCATTTATTCCTGTAATCCATGGCAGTGGGCACTCTGCAGTCACTGTTGTAATGCAGGAATGATTTCCACAGCATTTTTATGTTTGCTTGCGTGGATGCACAAGAAACGTGTTGTGACTGCTTGCTGGAGTAGGCCAATGCTGCCACTGCTCTTTGGGGCTCGTCTCTGTGGCTCAAATGAATAAGCACACTGTCTATGACAGCAGCTCAGAAGCTTGCCACCAACTTAAAAGAAATTTGTCACTGCAATGAAGGAGTACCCCCTCATTGCAGGGCATGCCTTGCCTGGTGTAACATTTCAAGAAACATGATGGTGGCTGTCGCCGTCCACCTCTCATGGTCCCACCTGAAAGCCGATGTTGGGGGTGCCCAAGCCCCCTGCTGGCATGCCCCCATCCCTGTGCATTTGCCAATGGGAGAGCCCAGTCCCTACTGGCATAATGTCCCATTGTTCATTTGTGTGCCAAGAGTGATACCCAATCCCTCTCAGCATCATGCCCCCCAAACATAGACACTCTTTATTTGCCGACAGGGTGCTCAATCCCGTCGGCTTCAGTCCCCCTCCCAAAAACACACAGGTGTCACACTGGGAGCCCATCCCAGTGAGCCCAAAGCAAACCTGAAAAGAAAAAACCTTCCCATGATGTCTTTTTTTTTCCCTGTAAAAGAAAAAATGGTCCCTCTTGGTCACAACACCCTCCCCCCAACCCACATCTCACCTTCTGTAATTCCCCCTTCCTGACCCCACCTGCTACTTACTTTCAGAACCTGGGCGTGATGATCTTCGGTGGAGAGGGAAGACGCCTGTACTCTTCAAAGCAGACCACAAACTGAAGAAAGAAAAAATTACTCACCTTAGTAATTGCTTTTCTTCTCATGGAGTCTTGCTGTATTAGGACTATAGCAGTCAGCCTCAGCCTCTGAACTGCCCGAGAGGAAGGGTTAACTCCAGAGAAGTCTGGGTTCCATAGTGAGGCGCTGTTCAAAGCTTCTATCTGTGCAGTTTGAGTCAAACTGCCAGATTCTTGTGAAGCTAAACTAATATAGCAAGTCTGTGTGGAAAACCCTACACTAGCCATTGGCTACCTACCAGTAGTAGAACTACAAAAACACACAACAATCACAGAATAGCAACAAAATTATTAAATATTGTTAGCATTACTGAAAGAAGCATTAACAGACCCCTCTTCCCAAAAGACTCAAGTCCAGGGAGGGGCCACCTACCACTCAGACGAACAACAGACTTACCTGGTTCCTAAACCCAATAAGCAAGAAAAACTGACACAGTGCTTGCACTAATTTGCCAACCCATACCCAAGGAGGAGTTCTGAGCGGGTAGGAGGGAGGGTTGTCCTGACACAGCAAGACTCCATGAGAAGAAAGCAATTACTAAGGTGAGTAATTTTTCTTCAAACACCATGAAGTCTTGCTGTAATTAGGACTATAGCGAATACACAGCAGTACCTCCATGGAGGAGGGTCAGAACCTACTTGGGAAATAGGCTCTGAAGCACAGCTGTGCTAAACGGGCATCCCTCCTGGATTGAACATCCAGGAGTAATGTTTGGTAAAGGTGTGAACTGTTTTCCAGGTAGCAGCTTGACAGATCTCCAAAATGGGAATATCTCTAGCAGCCGCTAGAGATGCAGCTGTACCTCTGGTAGAATGAGCCCTCAATCCTGAGGGGGCTCTTTACCCAGTTTTTGGTAACAGAATTGGATACAAGAGACAATCCACCTTGCAATTGTCCTCTTAGTGGCAGGTCTCCCTTTGCCGACTTCCCCATAGGTAAGGAAGAGCTGGAGGGATTCAAACCTATGACCCTTGGTGCGTCTCCAAATAGTAGCTTAGAGCTCTTTTGACATCCAGACTGTGCAATCTCCTCCCTGAAGAGGAATGCTCAGTGAAAATACTGGGAGAGAGATGGATTGGTTGAGATGAAAATCAGAGACCACCTTTGGTAAAACCTTCTATTAGTCCTAAGGACTACCTTGTCCCTATGAAAAGAAATGAAATCTTCTTCCACTGACAAGGCTTGCATCTCACTTATACGTCTAGCAGAAGTGATGGCCACTAGAAAAACAGTCTTCAAGTCAAAAACTTGAGGTCTGCGAAGACAGGGCTCAAAGGGGTTGCATTAGCTGAGCAATGCAAACATTCAGGTCCCCAAGCAGGAGCTGGTTCCCGAAAAGGAGGGTTATGTGAAGTAACCCCTTAAAAACAAATTACAGGGTGAGAAGAGATGGAAGCAGGTTTACCTGCTGACACATATGCAGAGACTGCTGCCAGATGAACCCTTAAGGTAGCTGGCTTAAGGCCTAGAGAATTTAAGTGGACCAGATAGTCCAATAAAACAGTCAAATCAGCAGATTCTGGGGAATTTGCTTCCCAGAGCACCAAATGGAAAACCTCTTCCACTTAGAATTATAGGTGGCCTAGTAGAAGGCCTCCTGGCCGCCTTAAAATATCCAAGACACCTTGAGAGAGTGTAGATCAGTGATTCTAGCTCCTCAAGAACCAAGCCTTGAGGTGGAGGGAACTGAGGTTCGGATACCACACTCTCCCCTGTGCACAGGTCAACAGGTCGTGGGTCCTGGGCAAGCTCAGGGGAGGGTGGACAATCAGGGACAGAAGAAGAGGGTACCAGGGCTGTCTGGCCCAATCTGGAGCAATCAGAATCACCTTGCAGGACTGAGTTCTGATCCTCACTAGTACCCTGAAAAGGAGAGGGAAGGGAGGGAAGGCATATAGATATTTCCATTCCCAATCCAACTGGAAGGCGTCCAGTGGGACTGATCCCAACACTGGAGGTCTGCAACAAAACAGAGGAGTTGGTGGTTGTCTGGGGCTGCGAAAGATCTATCTGAGGGGTGCCCCATCTGGCAAAGACTGACCCCAGCACTAGAGGGTTCAGGGCCCATCTGGTGGCCCTGAGAAATCCTGCTGAGGGCATCCGCTGGGACATTGCACTTCCTGGAAGGTGAACTGCTATCAGGAGGTATTCAAGGAGTAAGCCAGAGACCACAGCTTCATTGCTTGAGTGCACAAGGCAGAAGACTGAGTGCCCTTGCTTGTTGATGTACCACATTGTTGTGGTATTGTCTGTCCTGACTTGAACTACCTTGTTCTGGACAGAAGCTGAAAAGGCCTGGAGAGCTAAGAGGACAGCCCTGAGCTCCAGAAGGTTGATGTGGAGCAGAGATTCCTGAGGAGACCACACTCCCTGAGTGGAAAGGTCGCCTCAGTGAGCCCCCATCCTAGGAGGGAGGCATCTGTGGTAAGTGTGAGGGAGTGAGGAATGGGTAAGAAGGGGACCCTTGAGTTAGATTGCTCTGGTCCTGCCACCACTGAAGGGCCAGGATCAGAGACCTTGTCACTGGGACTAATTTGGTGAGGGGTCCTTCTTTTGGGACCAAAAGATCTCAGGTGGAATTGGATGTCTCTCATCTGGAATTTTGCTCCCTACACGACAGCTGTGGACGCATGCCATGTGTCCTAGGAGTTGCAGGAAGTGCCTTGCTGGTCGAGAGACCCGTGATGAGGAAGATGCCAGGGCATGAGTCTGTCCACTCTCTCGGAGGGAGATATGCCCTGGCAGACTTTGTGTTCAACTCTGCACCTATGAAAGTTAGTACCTGAACTGGTTCGAGAACTGACTTTGGAAGATTCAACAGGAATCCCAGAGAGTGAGAAGCTGCTGGGTGACCAACAAGTGAGATTTCGTGATCTGGAGACTGACCCACTATGAGCCAGTCGTCCAGGTAGGGAAAACAGGCCACCCTGCCTTCTCAGATGAGCCACTATCACAGCCAGACATTTTGTGAAAACCCTTTGGGGCAGAGGTAAGGCCGAAGGGCATTGCTCTGAACTGATAGTGGCCAGAAGGTGGTTCGAACCTGAGGTACTTTCTGTGAGAGGCCTGATCAAGAAATGAAAATAAGGCGTCCTTGAGGTCCAAGGAAGCTAGCCAGTCTCCTGGTCTCAGGGAGGGCAAAATCATTGCCAGAGTTAACATTTTGAACTTTGGTTTCAGAGATGCTTGTTCAGGAACCTTAAATCTAAGATGGGCCGCCATTCTCCTGTCTTTTTGGGAAGGAAATACCTTGAATAAGACCCTTGCCCTGATGGCAAGGGAACCCTCTCTACTGCTTTGCATCCCAGCAGAGAAGAAACCTCTGTTTCCAAAGCAAGGGCTTCCAAAGGTTTGCAGGTGGGAAATGTCTGGCCCTCATCTTTGGGAACTGTTTGAAACTGAGGACCAGACCTTGACTACCACCTCAGAACCACTTGTCGAGTTAGGGACAACCAGTTCTGGCTGAAATATCATGCCCCCCACCGGTACAGGAGATTCGGCCCTGGGCACCCCATCAGGGTGCCTGCTTGGCAACTGTTTTGGCTGGGAGAAGGGACGGTCTGCCAGAGCCCCGTCTGCCCCTGCCTCTGAAGAAACCCCTCTGAACAAAGGCTGAAGAGGCTTGGAGCTTCTGATAAAAGGGCCTGTGGTAAGGCCTACCCTACCCTGAGGCATGCCTCTGGGGGGGCATGCCTCTCTTTAGCTTAGGCACTTTTGTAGGTAGTTCTGTATTCATCCATTTTTTCATGTAATTTTCTGTCTGATCACCAAACAGAGAGTTACCTACTACAGGAAATCCATAGCCTTTGCCTGAGTGTCTTGGGACAAATTAGTGCATCTGAGCCATGCCAACCTCACGGAGAGCTACAGAAGTGGCCATGACCCTAGAAGAAACATCATTAACATCAACAGCAGTATGAAATTGAACTTTAGAGGCCTCAATGCCATCAGCAGCCACCTGTTCCAACTCACTAGGCAGCTGACCCTGGGCCTCCTTGGCTAACTGCAAAATACTGTCCCATCTAGACTTCTGATATCTAGCCACATAAGCCATGTAATTAGCCTGCCTGAGTCCCAAAGAAGCTGCCATATATTGCTTTTTTGCCATGGTATCAATCTTCCTGGAATCTTTGTCAGGGGATGTGATGCCAAGGAATATTAGCCTTATGCAGGCTGCAGCTTGAACAACACCTACATGACTACACTGCTCAGTGAGGAAGTCTGTATCTGGGCCTGATAAAGTATACCTTCTGTCCATTTTTTGTCTACAGGAGGGACAGAATGAGGATTTTAAAATCTTTGTTGTTTGCTTCCTAAATGATTTATGCAAAGGAATAGACAACCTTCTAGACTCTGGAATATCCATCATTTCAACAAAATCAGGCTCCTCTTGCTCATCCACAGCCTCCTCTAAAGGGAGCTGGAGGTTTCTGCCACCTTTTATAAAACACAAAATGAGAAGGGGACTCAGACAACAGAGGGGAGACTCTAAGGGTCTGTCTGGGAAATGCCTGTTCAATGAGCACGTCCAGACCTTCCCAGTCACAAATGCACTGATCAAATTCCTCCTCCCCTCCTGTGGTTCATAAAACTCCTCAATAACATAATCTTGAACCACTGGACCGGGCGAGCCACCCCTCTGCTACTTGTGGAGGGCTCTCCAAGTCCCTACGACAAAGACTGAACAATCTGTATGGCTTTGCTATTTCTGCAACAGTTGGAGAAACTATCTTAGACTCGAACCTGCTGATTTCTTTGTCTTTTTGCTGGTGCTGGTTCCTCTGAACCAGCCTTTCTCTGCCGAGGAAGTAATGCCTGGTCAGAGGGCACTCCTCTGGTCCAGTGGGTACTGGACCGGCTGCCATCGGGTCAGCGGACTTTGACCTCTCGTTCCCTGAGCCGGCCCAATCTCTTCTCCAGGGTGGCTGCGGAAATTTTGCATATCTGGCAGTCTGAAAGGAGTGGTCAGCCCCCAGACAATAAACACAAGTGGTGTGTGGGTCAGCCTTGGCAAAAGCTTCCCCACAAACATCACAGTGTTGAAACCCGTGGGCGGTTTTCTTTTGGGTTTCTCAGACATAGTGCCAGCCTAACCAAAACTTGCCCTTTTCTTCAGGCCGTGCAGAAACAAGACACCCTTATCGGTTCCTAACCGTGTCACGGTATTGGAAAAACCCTATTGAAAGCAGAGGTTTTTGAACCGATAAGAACCCGGTACCTCACGTCTAAAATTCATCAAAATACAAAGCGATCGGTTCAGACTGAACCGATAATTATTCCACACAGACTAAATTTCGTTTTACTACGGTTACCAGATAGAGCTTAGCCGAAACCGCGGTAATTTTAAGACTTTTGCCGGTTTTCTGAACCGAAGGAACCGACCGAAAACCGCGTAGTGAACCGAGCTGAAGGAGCTGATCTCCGGAGCGACTGTTCAGTGAAGCGGAGTAAAGAATCTGGCAGTTTGACTTCAAACTGCACAGATAGAGCTTTGAACAGCGCCCTCGCGCTGCGGAACTCCAGACTTCTCTGGAGTTAACCCTTTCCTCTCCGGGGCAGTTCAGAGGCTGAGGCTGACTGCTATAGTCCTAATTACAGCAAGACTTCATGGTGTTTGAATGCTGGTAAGCTGTATAATGGCATCAGTGGGGGGAGGGGTTCAACTTAGGTGGATATCTCGGTCATTTTTGTGACTTTTTGACCATAATTTTCAACAAGGGGTTCTTGGGACCCCACCTCATGAACTCAGCAACTATCATGGTGTTATTCAGTCCTGAAAGGTGATTTCGTGGTCACTGTGCGGAATCACCTTTCGGGACCGATTAAAGAAACGACAGTGTCACTGTTCATGAGGTGGGCTCCCAAAAAGCCTATGAAAATCCCAACCTCAAAATCAGGGGGACATGCATCCCATTGACGTGGATCCCCCAATTAAAGACTCTAGGCTTGGGAGGCTCCTTGTAGGAGACAATTCTATGACCTCGGGGGAAATCATGATCAGACGTAATATTGACCGGCACCATACTTTCAAGGTGCATCCATTACATCATTTACCATGTCCAAACCAATGTATGTAACTTCTGCTTGTAACTAACCCCAGGTCACTCCTGAAAAAGAGACCTCTGGTCTCAGTGGGCTTACCAAAATCTAAATAAATAAATTTGTTACTCCAAGTTTCAGAAGGGTTGTGGGGTGTAAGCAGGGAAGAGGACTGGGAACACTCCTGAGGTGCATTCTGTGAGAAACCTCATGCTGCCTCACTCTTGTATGCACCGTTGATGTCCAAGTCCACTGATGCCCAATACTCGGATCCTAGATATTGGTCCAAGGGAGTCCCTCAATTTCAGGGTAGATGGAACTGCATCTAGAAAGATCTACGTCCCTGTATTCCCCAGATAGACTCCGGTTAACCCGGTATCAAATTATTAATAATATGTACTGGACCCCTATGAATCTACAGAAGTTGGGCCAAACCCCATCGCTGCAATGCACCAGATGTGAGCAGCAGGAGGGAACCCTATACCATATATTCTGGGAGTGTCCTTCCATTAAAAAGCTTTGGGATACTATCAAAACTAAGGTAGACTCTCTATTAGGTCTTAAAGAACTTTTTACCCCTGAAATTTGTGTATTAAGAATTTTTTCCACAATACCAGTGAGGGTCCGTAGATACCATATGGCCTTGCTGTTGCTAACTGTGAAGAAGCTGGTTTTACATCATTGGAATGATGGGAAGGATATATCTTATACAGAATGGCTCTATGACTTATAGTTCAACCTCAGAGCGGAACAACTGAGAGCTAGTTTATGGGACTCTCTACCCCACTACAAAAAAGTATGGGATGGCTTTCACTCTCCTTATACTTTATAGTCTAGCTCTTCCTCAGGGTAAGGACTAGGAACTGGGGTAGAGACAGCCAAGTAGAAGGAAGGAAGGAGATAGGTTGTTGGTTATTGGGCACCTTTTGTGTCTCTTATTTTTTTTGTGCGAAGCCATGGGGATGGGGTGGGGGCATAACAAGCATCTGTGTCGATCAAATCCATAAATGTATACCATATAACTATGTCATGCTGTATCGTAAAACCTGAATAAAGTTTGAATTAAAAAAAGGCCTATGTTGCAAATTCTGTGGAAAAATTCCAAAAAAATGACTGTTGCGAGCGTGCGTTGTGCAGTTTCCACACACTCTTATAACTTTGAGAATTTTTAATATTTTCACTCCAGATTTTCAACATTGCCATATTTCCACACCTCCCTATGAACAGTACAGCTGTCATTTTTCACATCCTGCCTGAAATGTGTTTTCACACATCTGGTGCACAATGGTGCGGTCACTGTGTGAAATCAATGTTTGGGACAGATTAAGAAAATCACAGTGACAGTGTTCATAAGGAGAGGTCCCAAAAAGCCCATGTTGCAAATTTGTTGAAACAATTTCAAAAAATGACTGTGTTATTAGCGTGTGTTTCTACGCACGCTTGTAACTTCGCCAACATTTTATATTTTTACTCCAGATTTTCAACATTGTCATTTTTGCACACCACGTTATGAACAGTACAGCTGTCATTTTTCACATCCTGCCTGAAACGTGTTTTCGTACCTGTGGCACACAATGGCCACGGTCGCTGTGTGAAATCAACATTCGGGACAGATTAAGAAAATTACAGTGCCACTGTTCATGAGCAGAGGTCCCATAATTCCTATGTTGAAAATGTGGTGTAAAAAGTCCTAAAAATAATTGTATTACAGGTGTGCATTGCACAGTTTCTACACATGCTTGTGACTTCACCAATTGTTTTATATTTTCACTCCAGATTTTCAACATTACCATTTTTTACACCTCCTCATGAACAGTACAGCTGTCATTTTTCACATCCTGTTCAAAATATGTTTTCGCACCTGTGGCGCCAACTGGCGCAGCTGCTGTGCAAAATCACCTTTCGGCTAATGAACTGATAGTGTCACTGTTCATGCGGAGGGATCACAAAAAGCCCATGTTGAAAACTTGGAGTGAAAATACCAAGAAACACCCAGGGCGTGAGGGTTTCTGACCATGACGCCCTATGACAGGCGTCAGGGTGTGACTTGGGATTGCCAACAGTAATGCTAACGCCATTCCACCCCCCCACCCTGCAGCCAGCAACAGGCATCGAGGTGCGCCTTGGACTCTTCAGACTCAAAGTTCACCCCATTCTCCTATACTGCACCCATTTCAGCATATTTCCTTATGGAATGGGATGAGTGTAAAGCATGAACACCCCAAGGCACACCTCAACACTTGTCATTGTCTGCAGGGTAGGGTGAGGTGAAATGATGTTAGCGTTATGGGCGATGACCCAAAGACACATCCCAATGCCTGTCCATCTCTGTAGGGTGGGGGTGGGGTTGGCATCAGTTCAATACTTCACTGCCATTCCTATTATGCATCTCTCTACAGTAACTCCTGCACTACCACTGCCAATGCCAGCAAGACAACATTCGGCATTGACAAATGCTTGTTCATTAAAGAGACACTGTCTAACGAACAGAACCCCAATGGTGGAAAAGATTAGCATTAAAAGCTTTAGCGGTGGACAGGTTAACATTTGTCTTAAAGGGTCCCCAACAGAGGCATCACTTCTTAAGGAAAGGGTGGGGGGTGTTATATAGGACCCATGACTACATAATAAACTAGGTGACATCTGCAGGGATTAGGGGTAGCAAATCATTAATAATGAGTTACATAGCAAATACTGGATGATTATATAGAAAACAATTACATTCTTGGCAAGGCAACCTTAATTGTAAAGTTCACTGCAAATTGTATTACAATAATTGAATTCAATGTACAGTCTTACAGAGCTAGATGTGTCTCTGTCACATTGGCTTTTTCACATTGTGTTTTTCTTTACCTGTTTTGGGTTTCACACACACATGCTGACAAATGTGCTTATGTTAGGACAGTGCTTGAAGATAGCTTGATAGGGAATTAAGCATTTGGCTATGACTGCACAGTATGTCATGCGAAATGTAAGCAGGTAAATTTATGAATCTAAAAGTTAACTAAGGAATTATTATGCTGATCTAAGTGTATGAACTTCAGGCACCTGAAGGTACTGTAATTGAAAACTGTTCAATAAAAATATTATACAAAAAAAAAAAGAGACACTGTCAACCCCTTAGGCCTCAAAGAGTCCCTAGTTTAAAAAGCACGTGTTATGACTGTTCACATACTGTATAACCTGTTGATATAGCTAGGAGACTGATTATTATTTCTTTTTTCTTTTAAAAGTGAACAACAGATTCCCCACCATACTGCTGTTCCCACATAAAAACATGTTGGTTTACATTCCTTGATTAATTCCCATTGCATGATTCCTGGATTTTGGAACACTCCCATGACAGTCTAGCCACTCATTATGCAGTGGGAAGAGAGGATACGATGCATCATGAGTGGCTGCACTGGTTGAGGGTGTTCCTATTCTTCAGGAAGTATGCAATAAGAGCAGATCAAGGATCTGAAACAAATCAAGGCTGCGTATAATTACACCTCTGGCATGCATTTCACTTCTACTAGGAAAGAAGGCAGATACCAGCATTAATGAGTTTTAGAGAAGATAAGCAATCATAAAATGTGGGTTTTAACTAGAAATAATATCATGCAAAAATGAGTTGATATTGCCCTTTTAATTAGGTAACTTTTTCAGAACTATTACAAACTAATACCTAATTAAAGTATTGGGAAAATAATAGGAATCAAGCCCTAGACCCCCTCAGTACCCCGCGCTCAAAATAGATTTGCCATAGGCACAGAATGGGAGACCTTCATGCAGGTGAGGGGACAGCATCCAGTCTCCTGAAATCGTTCAGGTAAATATTGATTGCACTGTATGGATGATGCTGCTGCAGGTCCTGGCAAGACATTGCATTCAGAACACATGGGTCTCTAGGGGCATCCCCCCCAGTGGGGATGTGGGATGAACATATACTGCAAATGCTACCCCTATAGAGACTCCCATATGCTCCTAAAAACCAGAAAGAGTGCTTTGAAAAGGTCTGGGAACTATACCTTGATTTTGTCTCTCCACAGCAGGCCATGCTTGCACGTGTTGGAGAAGGGCGCCTCTTTCAATGTAGCATTCCAGTGTGAACTAGCCAGTAAGTCATCCAGTGACACAGATGCTGTGCAATGCATGTATTTGTATCCATATACTGCATCAGGTTCTCTAACCTATTCGGTTCTTTGTATCATTTGTCATTCAGGGCCACGTTAGGCTCAGTGTTAAATGTTAGTGTGGAGGTACCACCGTCAGCTTTGTTATGGTAGATAGCTTGAACATCAGGGTGGACATGTAAGCCAGCCTGTAACATAACAAGAGTGAGCTGTACTCTGTATGTATACGGTACTACCTGCCTGTTCGTTAAATAGTTTTTCTTTGGGGAAAAAAATCAGTAAATATACTTTTCAAAAAGGACACACAAAAAATAGGACTCATCTTATACTGGGGTTATAAGACAACCTAAAAAGGAAACAAACTTGGACCAGCATGACTGAGCTACAGAGTTTCTTTGGTTGAAGGTGTACCCCAAAGTACTGGGGGTTAACCCCAACTTCGAATTTTCATGTTGCAGCACTGAAATGCAGTCATCATCCTGGTGTAAGAGTCCAGATTGAAAAATGTTCCTTATAAAGTTAATCCAAACCAGTCTATCGAGGCCCTCGGTAATGGTGTAACTTCTGATTAACTCCAACCTCTCCTGCAGCTTGTTCCTATGTTTCAATGTTCCAGTGTCGTGATCTTATTGTATACAGGGTTCTTGAAATGTATATAGTTTTCATTGTATGGAAGGTTTTGGTTTTATTTCTTACCTTATTTTCTGGATTTATACATAGATGTTATTGACAGATAAGGGCCTTGTGGCCCATCCAGTCTTCCCTATCTCTCCTATAATGCTAAAGGTACCCCAGATGCTACAGTAAGTCCCCGCCTTCACCCTAGCTTGACTGAAAAATGTTATTATAAGAGTAATTCAAACCAACCTATTGACACCCTTGGTAATAAGGTAACCTTTGATTAACACCAACCTCTCCTGCAGCTTTGTCTCATGGGACAAGGACATTTTACTCAGACCATAAGGAGTTCCTGCAGATCACCAGCGCAAAGGGAATCCACTTAGAGGTCGTGGACAATATAAAGTACCGTAGTGTTTGACTAGATCAGGATCTATCCTTCATATCACATACTGAATGAGTAACCAAGCTGCTGACACAGAAGTTGGGTGTACTCTGTAGGCTCAGGACCTATCTCACTATTAAAGTCTGGCTGCCCATAGCTACTGGTGTTTTGCTCCCCACGCTGCTGTATGGGGCCCCTATACTCTCCCCGCTGAAAGGCACTGAACTCGACAAGATGAAGTTGTTATACCACAGAAGCAGTACATTTGCATTGGATGCTTGCAACAGAAAACACCACTGCAGTGTCCTTGTCTCCCTTAAATGGTCCCCCTGGAAGACAGACTTAACTATCCTAACCTTATATCTGGCCTACAAGATCCTAAATGGCTATTTCCCTAGTCTTGGAGCTGTCCTGGTGCATAAACCCAAAGAAGGCACCTCTATTCATCCTTCCTTCCACTACTGGAGGTCCCTAGGGCCCTCACCAGGGTAGGTCATTGCACATTCACCCACAAAGCCTCCCAGCTTTGGCGCAAGCTCCAGCTCCCTATCCAGAATGGCATATCACTCTTATCCTTCCAAAGACAGCTCAAAGGACATTCCCTCCCACTAATAGCTGTAGTTGCCTCCTCGGATTCTTCTGTCAGAACACATCTCCTAATGATCCTGCAAGACACCCTATACAGACTGTGAATTTTGTCTAATTCCCACCCACAGACCCACACTATGTAAATAGAGTATTTGTATTGTTTTTCTGATTCTCATTCACAGAGAATGTGTATCTGTTATTACCGCTGTTGTTGTTGTTGTTGTTGCTGCTGCCCTTCGTTAGTGCAAGTTGCTATCATTTGTTGTTATTGCTGGTCTTCATTTCTTATGATGTATAATGACGTCCATTGAACCTTGTTGTTGCTATTGCTGGTCTTCATTTCCTGTGATGTGTGACATCATCCATTGAACCTTGTTGTCATCATTGCTGGTCTTCATTTCCTGTGATGTATGATGTCGTCCATTGAACCTTGTTGTTATTATTGCTGGTCTTCATTTCCTGTGATGTATGATATCGTCCATTGAACCTTGTTGTTACTATTGCTGGTCTTCATTTCCTGTGATGTGAGACGTCATCCATTGAACCTTGTTGTTATTATTGCTGGTCTTCATTTCCTGTGATGTATGATGTTGTCCATTGAATCTTGTTATTGTTGCTGGTCTTCATTTCCCATGATGTATGATGTCGTCCATTGAATCTTGTTGTTATTATTGCTGGTCTTCATTTCCTGTGATGTATGATGTTGTCCATTGAATCTTGTTATTGTTGCTGGTCTTCATTTCCTGTGATGTATGATGTCGTCAATTGAACCTTGTTGTTATTACTGCTAGTCTTCATTTCCCATGATGTATGATGTCGTCCATTGAACCTTGTTGTTATTATTGCTGGTCTTCATTTCCTGTGATGTATAATGTCATCCACTGAACCTTGTTGTTATTATTGCTGGTCTTCATTTCCTGTGATGTATAATGTCATCCATTGAACCTTGTTGTTATTATTGCTGGTCTTCATTTCCCGTGATGTATGATGTCATCCATTGAACCTTGTTATTATTGCTGATCTTAATTTCTCGTGATGTATGATGTCGTCCATTGAACCTTGTTGTTATTATTGCTGGTCTTCATTTCCTGTGATGTATAATGTCATCCACTGAACCTTGTTGTTATTATTGCTGGTCTTCATTTCCTGTGATGTATAATGTCATCCATTGAACCTTGTTGTTATTATTGCTGGTCTTCATTTCCCGTGATGTATGATGTCATCCATTGAACCTTGTTATTATTGCTGATCTTAATTTCTCGTGATGTATGATGTCGTCCATTGAACCTTGTTATTATTATTGCTGGTGTTCATTTTCTGTGATATATGATGTCGCCCATTGAACCTTGTTGTTACTATTGCTGGTCTTCATTTCCCATGATGTATGATGTCATCCATTGAGCCTTGTTGTTATTATTGCTGGTCTTCATTTCCTGTGATGTATGATGTCGTCCATTGAACCTTGTTGTTATTATTGCTGGTCTTCATTTCCCGTGATGTATGATGTCGTCCATTGAACCTTGTTGTTATTATTGCTGGTCTTCATTTCCTGTGATGCATGATGTCGTCCATTGAAACTTGTTGCTATTATTGCTGTTCTTCATTTCCTGTGATGTATGTCGTCCACTGAACCTTGTTGTTATTATTGCTGGTCTTCATTTCCTGTGATGTATGATGTTGTCCATTAAACCTTGTTGTTACTATTGCTGGTCTTCATTTCTCATGATGTATGATGTCGTCCATTGAACCTTGTTGTTACTATTGCTGGTCTTCATTTTCCATGATGTATGGTGTCGTCCATTGAACCTTGTTGTTACTATTGCTGGTCTTCATTTCCTGTGATACATGATGTCATCCATTGAACCTTGTTGTTATTATTGCTGGTCTTCATTTCCCGTGATGTATGATGTCGTCCATTGGACCTTGTTGTTACTATTGCTGGTCTTCATTTCCCATGATGTATGATGTCGTCCATTGAACCTTGTTGTTGTTATTGCTGGTCTTCATTTTCTGTGATGTATGATGTCGTCCATTGAACCTTGTTGCTATGTTTAATCTCTGTACTGTATGTAATTAATCGGGATCATGCCTGAAAAAGGGACCCATATCTCAATGAGCCTACCCAGTTAACAAACTGCAGTGTCAGTGGCTCAGTAGGTAGCACACTCGCCTCGGAGGCTGGGAGATCAGAGGGCTGTGGGTTCAGTTCCCACATCTAGCACTTGGGTTAATATCCCAATACTGACACTGTAGTGCAGCATGAGGGGGGTGCTGCACTTCTGAGGTGCTGCCTTTCGGATGAGGTGTTAAACTGAGGTCCCATCTGCCTGGATTGGTGGTAGTTCAGGTGGATGTTAAAGATCTCATGGCATTTCTCGAAAAGAGTACTGGAATTTTTATTGTAAAACAAAAACATTACAAATTCATGAAAACGTTTATAAAAAAGAACAAAATCAAAGAAAATATAATAGAATCATATCAAAGCACATTACATTATGCATTATACATTTGACCCTACTTCCCCATAATATATTCTGCTATACACCCTACATATACCCTCAAAGAAAAAGGTTCACCAAAACATTTCAGTTGTCCTTATTCAGAAAAAAATTCCCCATGTTCTTCCATAGCTCATAATATTTCTCATGTGATAATTTCCCTCTTTCATCCTGTTTTATTTGACCAAGAGCGGTTTCTATCTGTATAACCAGTACAAGATGTGGAATTTGTATTTGTTGCAAAACGAACTGGCATCTAAAGTGCCATAGGTAAAACTCAATAAGGGAGAAAATTACTCGCAGTGTACTTCTATGAAATCTTCTCCACCACCCTGAAAAATTCCCCAGAATTAGTGTATGATAATTAATATGCACAGGAAAGGGCCATTGCCACTTGTTTGCTAAACAATCCCAAGATATCCTTACTTCCTGACATTCAAAGAAAAAATTAGACAGTGTTTCTTCTACATGCAAACATGTTTGTCTAGGGCAATATCTATCCTGTATGATTTTGTGCTTTAAATTCCCTCTTACCCCTAATCTGCCATGACAGTATAGCCAATTAATATCCCATGCATTCTGTGGAATCCGTTTATCTGTTAGAAATGCTAAAGCATATGCCATTTTTGTTGGTGCACACTCTGGAAAGAACATGGGTCTTTGTTGAGAAGTTAAAATTATTTGATAGAGTTGTTTGCGATTACTCACA
Source organism: Neoceratodus forsteri (assembly GCA_016271365.2). Taxonomy (NCBI): domain Eukaryota; kingdom Metazoa; phylum Chordata; order Ceratodontiformes; family Ceratodontidae; genus Neoceratodus; species Neoceratodus forsteri. Next base: position 292,721,329 of record JADMNL010000026.1, read on the forward strand.
AGGACCATACCTTTATCTAATTTCCATTGCCTAACTTTCTTTAGGGAATCTTTAACATATTCAGGCAAGTAATACTGTGGTAACAGTTTAGGGGCCACAGTCTCCCACTTATCCATATATAGCTGCAAATTTTGCAAAACCCAGTTTTGCGTTGGGACCACTATTGCACCTGTATAACATTTAAATAGATTGTGAAGGAACATAGTGTGAAAAAAAATGACAGGATTGATCATGCTTAATTCTCCTTTTGACACTGAATAATATGTTGTGTCTCTTTTAACTGGACTGAGTCTACTCCCTCATACCAGCTGAAAAAAAAAAAAAACTAAATAGTCTGGTTTCCAGATTAATGAGTGGGGCATATACATGGCTGATATAGATGAATATTGGAAGTAAAAACGTTTTAATAATGATTACCTGTTTTAACTTTCCTAGCTTCCACGTTTTCCATATTTTGACCTTACTCTCTGCTATATCCAATCTTTTTCCCCCAGTTATACTGGGCTCCATTAGGCACATTAAACCATACCCCTAACAACTTATGAGGGTTGTCATCTACCTTAATGCTTTTCAAATCAGACTCTGAAGTTGGGTCACCTGCTAAAGGGATCACAATCCATTTGTCCAAGTTCAAGCGAGCCCCAGACATTTTGGAAAAATCTTGAAAAATTGGATTGCTTTTTCCCCTGCTTCTTTATCCTTCATTAATAAGCATACATCGTCCGCACATGCTGTAATCTTTTCAGGTCTAGTCCCTGGGTGTGGGGAGTCCAATAATTTGATTGTCCCATTTGATTTGCCGTATTACAGGATCTAGGGCAAAAGTGTAAAATAAGGGACTTAGCGGGCACCCCTGTCTAACCCCTTTTTTTCAAATAAACCAAATACCTTAAATATCCATTCAAGTATGGGCGAGCTCCTGCACCTGTATACAAAAAATTAACCCAATTTATTAAGCTCTGTGGTAACCCATATATCTGTAAAATCTGCGTTAAAAAATGCCTATCTACTTCTTCAAATGCTTTGGCCTGATCCAAGGATATGACATATCCCTTAATATTTTTTGCATTCTTTTTCTCAAATAGTTCCCGTAACAGGTATAAATTCCTAGCACAAGTTTGTGCTGTATCTATCAATTTTAAAGCCCACTTTTCCAGTCTCTTCCATACGACCTTAGCTAAAATGTTATAAGCACTGTTAAGGAGGCTAATTGGTCTCCAATTCTCTAAAGACATCCTGTCTCCTTTTTTAAAAATATAACTAATAATAGCCAGTCCAAAATCTTCACATTTGCCTTCTGTAGATATGATATTATTAAAGACTATCTCCAAAATTTCGCTAAGATCTTGGGAAAATTCTTTATAAAAGTCATTTGATAATCTGTCCAAACCAGGGGCTGTACCTTTTTGCAATGTATTAATCATGTTAGATATTTTGCTCTTAGTAAAGGGACCCTCCAAACTGACTTTCTCTGCTTCAGTAAGGGAAGGAATAGGTGCAGTTAAGAAAGCTTCTATATCTGTACTTCCTGGAGCAGACTCACCAAAACTTTTCTGCAGATGTTTCTGTACTAACGTTAGCATCCCTACGTCTGTTGTTTCTATTGTTCCTTTCATTTTGTAAAGACATGTCATTAGGGTGGCATCTAATCTCTGCTTACATGCTACAAAGGAGTCAATAGTGAGAGTTTTTATTGTCCCATACTTCATTTCTGCCACTTTTCAGATGAGACGTTAAACTGAGGTCCCATCTGCCTGTATTGGTGATAGTTCAGGTGGATGTTAAAGATCCCATGGCACTTCTCGAAAAGAGTAGGGGAATTTTTATCGTAAAACAAAAACATTACAAATTCATGAAAATGTTTATAAAAAAGAACAAAATCAAATGAAATATAACAGAATCATATCAATGCACATTACATTATGCATTATACATTTGACCCTACTTCCCCATAATATATTTTGCTATACGCCCTCCATATACCCTCAAAGAAAAAGGTTCACCAAAACATTTCAGTTGTCCTTAGTCAGAAGAAATTCCCCATGTTCTTCCATAGCTCATAATATTTCTCATGTGATAATTTCCCTCTTTCCTCCTGTTTTATTTGACCAAGAGCGGTTTCTATCTGTATAACCAGTACAAGATGTGGAATTTGTATTTGTTGCAAAATGAACTGGCATCTAAAGTGCCATAGGTAAAACTCAATAAGGGAGAAAATTACTCGCAAAGTACTTTATGAAATCTTCTCCACCACCCTGAAAAATCCCCCAGAATTAGTGTATGATAATTTATATGCACAGGAAAGGGCCATTGCCACTTTGTTGCTAAACAATCCCAAGATATCCTTACTTCCTGACATTCAAAGAAGAAATTAGACAGTGTTTCTTCTATGTGCAAACATGTTTGTCTTGGGCAAGATCTATCCTGTATAATTTTGTGCTTTAAATTCCCTCTTACCCCTAATCTGCCATGACAGCATAGCCAATTAATATCCCATGCATTCTGTGGAATCCGTTTATCTGTTAGAAATGCTAAAGCATATGCCATTTTTGTTGGTGCACACTCTGGAAATAACATGGGTCTTTGTTGAAAAGTTAAAATTATTTGATAGAGTTGTTTGCGATTACTCGCAAGGACCATACCTTTATCTAATTTCCATTGCCTAACTTTCTTTAGGGAATCTTTAACATATTCAGGCAGGTAATATTGTGGAAACAGTTTAGGGGCCACAGTCTCCCACTTATCCATATATAGCTGCAAACTTTGCAAAACCCAGTTTTGTGTTGGGCCACTATTGCAGGTGTATAACTTTTAAAAAGAATGTGAAGCAACATAGTGTGGAAAAAAATGACAAGATTAATCATGCTTAATCCTCCTTTTGACACTGGATAATATGTTGTCTCTTTTAACTGGATTGAGTCTACTCCCCCATACCATCTGAAAAAAAAATACTAAATAGTCTAGTTTCCAGATTAATGAGCAGGCATATATATGGCTGATATAGATGAATATTGGAAGTAAAATGTCACTAAGATCTTGGGAAAATTCTTCATAAAAGTCATTTGATAATCTGTCCAAACTAGGGGCTGTACCTTTTTGCAATGTTTTAATTATGTCAGATATTTTGCCCTTAGTAAAGGGACCCTCCAAACTGACTTTCTCTGCTTCAGTAAGGGAAGGAATAGGTGCAGTTAAGAAAGCTTCTATATCTGTACTTCCTGGAGCAGACTCACCAAAACTTTTCTGCAGATGTTTCTGTACTAACGTTAGCATCTCTACGTCTGTTGTTTCTATTGTTCCTTTCATTTTGTAAAGATGTCATTAGGGTGGCATCTAATCTCTGCTTACATGCTACAAAGGGGTCAATAGTGAGAGTTTTTATTGTCCCATACTACATTTCTGCTTCTAATGTTTTTGCCTTATTGTATTGATGGGCAAACATTAGTTTTTTCCATTTCTGAAATTTGATTTAAATATTTATTTCTCTCTCTCTCTCTCTCTCTCTCTCTGTTCCTGGAGTTCACATTAGTTTATATAGTTGATTCCAATACCCTAAGTATGTCAGATACTCTTTATTAGAATTTTGCCTACTGTGAGATATAAAGTATTGTTTTAGATCATTTTTTGTGTCCGGCCACCCGTCCCACACATTTTCACACATGCATTGAACCGTGGTCCTGGCCCACAGTAATTTTTTTTTACTTCTTGTTTCACTTCTTCGCTCTCTAGGACTGAGGAATTCAGCCTCCATCGTTGTGGCTGTGAAAATAATTTTGGGGGTGCTGAGGCTAAGCTAAAGGTCCCTACTAGCAAATGATGATCTGAAAATTCTATGGGCATTAGTCTTGCTTTATATGGAGCAAGATGTTTAGACACAAATAAATAATCAATTCTAGTTGCATAATGACATCTGTGATATGTTGCCCCACTATCTGTTTTTAAACTTCTGTAAGCATAAGTTAAAGATGATTCTCTCAGTATATTTTTTAAAGCCTGTGAATCACAATATAGTTTTTTGCTGGTGTCTCCTACTTTCTGTGCATCTATACTACCATTAAAATCCCCTTCCCTGACTAAATGTCTTCTTGTACATAAAAAGGGTTTAATTAAGTTAAATAATTCTGTCCTGGCAGTTTTAGTTTGTGGGGCATATACATTTACCAATCTGAACTGATAATCTCTATAAGTACAGTCTAATAGTAGCACCCTTCCAGGTACTATATCCATTATTCTGGACACTGAGAAGTGTGTCGTTTTAAATAATATGCCTAGCCCATCGGCTGCATCCTCCCCAAAGGTCCAGTAAGAAGGCCCACATACCCAGTTCCTCCTAACTTGCTCAATTTCAAACAGCGTTTTTAACCTTATTTCCTGCAGAAATATTATCTCTCCATGTAGATTATTTAAAAAATGCAATATAGCAAGCTGTTTTTTTGTAGTTTTTTAAACTACAGACATTATAGGAGGCTATATGAAAGGTAGCCATAGTATTCAGCACTTAAGAAGAAGTGGAAAAAGATTACTCAGTGTCTCCATGGGGACCATGTTTTTCTTCTTTTTGCCACCTTTTTTGTGTTTCTTTTCAACTGTACTAGGTGGCCTAGCATCTTCCTCCTCTATCTCAGATTAGTTCTGACTGTACTGAGTCTGAATCCACCTCTCCATCTTTCTGCAGGGGTGCATAGTTATTTCCCAGTGGCAAAACAAATTCTGCTGGTTTCTGCTTTGCTGCAGCCCTAGTCACTCGCCTGAAAGGAGCTGTTTCAGATCCCACTGGGGGGAGGGGGGGGTCATGACAGGATGACAGGAATTTGATCATTTAATATGACAACATCTGTGTCTTTCCTTTGCTCAGGAAGTTTTGAGGGAACTCCCCCTACTGTTTGAGTTGATACCTCCTGCTCTTGAAAGTCTCCATCCCTCTCCTCAGTTTGTGCAGGTGAGGCCTGAGTCTTACTTTCTATCTTTCCTTGCCTATTTTGAGCTGCTTGAACCAAATCATCCTGGTCCCACCCTTCTTCTCTATTACTTCTTGCCCAGGGACACTGATGGTAAGCATGTCCCTTCTCATCACAGAGGTTGCATTGAAAGATATTTTCGGGAATTGTACTGGGATGCCCATATCCCCCACACAGGGAACATTTTAAAATGTCACAGGTACTGCTCAAATGTGTTCTAGCTCCGCACTTATACCAAGTGCAGGGCTGACCCCCATAAAAGCATACCCCTCGATCTTTCCCAAGAAAAAAACTGTTGGGCAAATGCACAATCTCTGAATTATCTTGAAAAAGTTTAACTTTAAATTGCCACTCCCCTGTCCAGAGGTCTTCAGTGTCAATGATAGCTTTAGGGGCAGATAAAATATCACACCTGTTTTGTAACCAATGGTAGATATCACTGACACTGACCCCCTCATTGCGAAACATTATAGTGACCATTCTAATCGTGGATTTGTTAGTGGTATTGCCAAAAAAGGCATCCATGGTGGAGATTGTTTTAGGGCATTATACTTAAGCCAGAATTTTTCCAAACCTGCATTTATTTTAAAATTTACATCAAACATATCTTCACCTGATACGTGTATTGAAGCGTAAATATCTGCAGGTTTAAAATTCATAGACCCCTTCATTAACTGTCTTGCCACATAGTATCTATCAGGGTGCTCTGCCAGTCCCCCCTATACCTGAGTCTCACAGCATTTCACCTAGGGGCTTGTTCCAGTTTGTTTTAAAACAGATCTGACAGAGTTGGGTCTCTAGTAGTATCACTTGCTCCACTTTCTTGCCAGTGCTCTGAGGTACCCTCCCCTGCATTACTGTTATCAGTACTGGGGTTCTCTTTATTCATACCAGGCCCAGGATGTATTCTACCTCCTGCTGTATTTTGAAAATTAGTTTTTCCCCCGCATTATTTTGCCCTTTCTTATTTCCTTCCTGTGAATCATTACACTGTGAAACCTTCTCCTTACTTATATTTACATCACGTATTTTATTAGCATGCAAGGTACCAACAGAGATATTATCTTTTGCCAATGTATTACTAGGCTGTGCAGGATTTGTTTGTTTCAGCAAGTCTCTATCTGGTATCTTGTCAGTGTCAGTAACTTGCTCAGCCGGTACCTCTTCAGTCTGCAAACTTGTTGCAGGCCTGTTTGATTTTGGAAGTACTCCCTCGGCATCCTTATCCCAGTCTAAATCCGGAATCCACATCCCTTCCTCAGTCTGCTTCCAACCAGATCACTGCAGTGAATTTTCAACAGTCCAGTCATTAGAATTTGAAACTGGCAATCCAAATTGTTGCTGCATTGCTTGTGAAGCTGTATCACACTGTTCCTGCTCCCGTGTATTCTTTGCAGAAAAAGGACTCATCACACCTTGTTTTACTTTGCTGTTGGAAGCTATTCCTTCAACCAGCTGAGCAGTGCCGACAGCTGGCTTCCTGCTGTCAGACCGCGATGAATCATCGCTCGTTTCAAACATCAAAGCATCTGTCTTTTCCTTCGAGCACTGCTCAGCGCTCACTGCAGTGGTAACACACATATCAGCCTCTTCATTCACTTGCCCATCCTGCTCAGACGCTAACCTCGCTGACAGCAATCCAGGTCCATCACTTACTTCTATTGTCAAGATTTCTCCAGAAAACTCAGTGCTCCATTTTACATCAATCTTCATTTCTGTAGCAGTCTCAAGGTTTTCGGAGGTGGAAGATGAGACCAGATCTTTGACCTCCATAGCCTCCAGCTGCTCCTCTACACAAGCATCCACCATCTTGGCTAGCAGCCAAGACAGCAGAGGGTCCCCCTACAGCAGAGTAGAGAAAGCTTTTCTTAACATTCTAAACCAAATAAGAAATAAAATACAATACAAACACTAGGGGAGAAAACCAAAAACAGTATATGAAAGACTTTCTTAAAATACAAAGAGAAATACTAAAACAATATATACACAATAGTGAACTCTTATTGAATGGGAAAAACCTATCCCACCCAATCAATTCATTTCCAAAGGTGGGCACAGAACTGAGCTCCCCAATGAGTACTTTCAGTTTGAAACACTGCATCCAATTCTGCTTGAACACTAAAGAAAATATTATTAATGGTGACTCTGTGGGTTTGTAAAACCCTCTGACACCTTGTTTGACAGATTGCCCATTTTAAGCATGCTAAAATAATAAAAACAGTAGTTTTGTGCCAACAGTTCCAAGGTGCAGGTATTTGACCCTACACCAAAATCTCATAGGTCACAATTGCAAACCTGGTAGTATTCCAAATGGCATCCAAGGCTAACCAAAAACCTTGTACAAAAGCACAAAGAAAAGATGTTGCTTAGATTCTATCTTGTCATGACAATCTGTGAAATTGCACAAACGGTCCTGTAATTTTTTATGTTTATGATTCCCCGAACATTCAATTTATCATGTCCACACATCCACATTGTATCTTGCATTTTTTGTGGTATCCTAACATCCAGCATACCTCCAAGTAAAAGAGAAATATCAACCGATGGAGGAACATTAAAAAACGGATCTTCCAGGAAGCATTTCTCAACTATCTGTCTATAAAACTGCTTTCAGGATGCTGTAACAACCCACATTAACTCCAGCTTCCACATCCTAATATATTTTAAACCGATCTGTATTGGCAATGGAAGCAGAAGTTCATCTCTATGCCATTTGCCCCTCCCCCAAGCCATAAGGAAACCCTGAGCCCCAAAGGACATAACTATGGGGCCCACCCCCGACTTTCCCAACAAAAGGGGTAAGATGTTTGTGAAAAAAAAAATTCCCAAGAAGAAAAAACAAAGGCTGAACCATATTTAAGCCACCATCCTTCCAAGCTTGGTAGGTGTGGCTTCTCTTCACCGGATTCAAACGACTCCCCCAAAGTAAAGAAAAAAATAAACCCATCACCTTGGTATGCATCTTAAAGGGGAGTGGGAAAACATGTGAAAGATACAAAAACAACGGAAGTATATAGGACTTTAACAAAAAACTCTTTTTTCTGCTTTATCATTTTCCACAGTTTCCACTTTTGAATTTTCATTTGTGCTGCATCATATACAGTATCCCAATTGCTTTGTACTACTTCCTGTGATCCAAAAAAAATTCCCAATACTTTTATCTTGTCCGAGTGTATTGGTATAGCAAATTCTGCATCACTAAGTGCCCTACCCAATGCCAGACCTTGACTTTGTGGCTGTATTAATATCAATACCAGTGACTGACTGGTGTTGTGCAAACACCTGGAGGGCCTTTCTGCCTGAAAAAAGATCCTGTACCAGTAGGGTACAATCATCTGCATATGCAGTAAATTTTACCATAGTATTCCCCAAATTATGTTGAATTGGGGAAATTTAATCTTGTGCAATAATGCATCGCAGCAAGGGCTCCAGACCAAAAACATACAATAAAGGGCTGAGGGGATACCCCTGCTTTACCCCATTTTTTGGAGACATAGGAATACCAAAATGACCATTAATCAAGGGCTATACTGTAGCCTCAGCATATAATAAATTAATTAAAGCTATAAAACCAGTTGGAATACCAAAGGAAGCAAGGCAAGCCCAAAGATTGTTATGTTTTAAAGCGTCAAAGGCTGTTTCTTGGTCCACCGAAAATAGATATCCATCCAAATTCAGTTGCATCCCTTGTTCTACAATTTCTCTAATTACAAGAAGGTTCTGAGTGATATTACTCCCAGGTATGGCATATGTCTGTACTTCACATATGACCTCTTTTGCTGCTGTCACCTGGCGGACAGTCAGGACGTTTGCGAGCAGCTTATAATCTGATGTAAAAGACTCAAAGGCCTCTAACTATGAATGTTTGTGCTGTCACCCTTTTTATACAAAAAGAACATAATTCCATCCGACATACTACGTCCCAGCTGATGTTCTGTCACAACCACCTGAAAAACTGCTGTTAAAATCAGAGCGAGCTGGTCACAAAAAAATTAAAATTAATTTGTGATCCCGTCACCACCCAGTGAAGTATTCCATGAAATACTCCCTATTGCCATTCTCACCTCCAGTTCAGTAATGGGTGAAACCAGTTGGGCTACAACAGTCGAGGATATCCTGGGTAACTCGATCGTTCCCAGAAGACTATTAGGATCCATGTCTCCACCGACCTGAAATCGTTCTGTAATATATTGCTGTACAACCTGCAGCACAGAGGGAAGATCCTTTACTAGATTCCCGCCAGAATCCTTTAGAGCTGTCGTTACTCTCTTTTCCACCTTGTCTGTCCGTGTATCAGAGGGATTTACCTCTTTTCTTGTCCCCATGGTAGTAAATTTCGGATGAAAAGCCATGTGTTTTTCTCGGTCCTGATGATATGCACACATTTGTTGCTTAACCTCCGAAATTTTGTGTGAGCAGTCCACCCCTGCTTCAGTCATTAAAGTTACTAATTTAAGAAACTTGGCCCGTAGTCCCAAATAAACCAAATATTTTAATTTTGCTATCCTCGTAGAGAGCTTAATGAGTAGCTCCTTCAGATCAAGTTTTGTGTCCTCCTACCATTCTACAACACTAGTATATAGAAACTGAATTGCATGCCTTATTTCTAACAGTACCCTGATGTCATGTTGAAACAAATCAGATTGTAATAAGGAGGAGTTCAGTTTCCAGTAACCCCTACCAACAGCCGTTGCCTGTGTTACACCTAATGAAATTCCTACAGCAAAGTGGTCAGAAGTCTCAAACAGGACCACTCTTGCAGAAACCTCCTGCGTTCTCCTGGATAAAAACCTGAAATTAATTCTGGTAGAAAGTTTTCCCTTGTAGTACGTATGAGTCAATGTGAGAGCCAAAATATCATACACATCTCCAAGGTTATTTCTTTTCAAAATGTCATGCAACAAATTCATGTCACGGTATGTTTTCCCTGGTTTTCTACCCCAGTCTCTGTCAGAGAGCCCGCAGTTAAAATCTCCACCCCAAAGAATCACCTTAGAGGAGTTTGAGTGGGGCTCAATACGTCGCAAAAGAGCTGTCCTCTCTGCCTTATTTTGAGGAGCATAAAGGTTTATTAACCAATAAGCCAACCCATTTATTACCACATCCATCACCAGTGCCCTATCCGGAAGAATATCCAGAGCCCTCAAAGTCCGAAAATCTATCCCTTGAAACAGGATACCGAGGCCTGAACAATTCTCCTCACCCACAGACCAAACCGAAGGATCCATCGCCAATCCACCCTGGCCTGATCCATATGTGTGAATGTGTGTATTCTGGTATCCTGTAAAAAAATAATATTGCCTTGTTCCACGGCCAGTTTTGTGAAAGTGACCAGACGTTTTTCCCTTGCATGAATGCTATTCACATTTAAAGTTAAGAGGTATATGGGCAGCTTGAAATAGAAAAAGAACACCAACATTTCAAAAATCAGTCACAGTCAATCAAATCATTTTCCTTTTTTCCGTTTCTTTGTCTTAGTTTTCTCAACCGGTGCTATGTCTCCCCCTTCCTCCTGTTGAGAGGAGGCCACAGAGGAGACTTCTGAACCACCCTCTGAATCTATGGATTCAGTATCCATAAGTGTATCATAGGAATTCTGGGTGAGCACAGGGACTTGTTCTGGGCCTTTAGTAGTAGGAGCCGGAATCTGTACTTGAGAATGTGAATGAGTCACTCTCTGAAACAGGATTTCATCCATAGGTGCTGGGGGAGGCATCACAGGAGCCTCTGCTGGAACTAGCAGTGGGCCAACCTCTGCTCCCGTGGAAAGGTGTGTAGATTCTACTGAAGACACAGGAAGAAAAGGGGGGCCTACTGAAAGGAAATCAGAGGGGAGAACCACCTCCGGGGTTGAACCAGCACTCAGAGACTGTGGTGCAACCACTGAGGAGGAGGAGCCCTTCTGTACCTCCTTTGCAGGAACAGCAATGGACTGAGACTGGGAAGGGGCTTTTGGAGCTGAGACTTGTGACATTAATTCTGTCATTTTCATATGCTCCTTCTGTGGAGTTGCCACATACACATCTTGCTCAGCTTTTACAGCAGTGTCCAAGCTATTGTGGGAAGCCAAGGGACAGGCGTGGAAGGTGTGACCTGTGTCATCACACACTGATTACATTTAACTGGGCTGGGACAGTTAATGCTAACACGGCCCAACTCCCCACAAGACCCACATTTCAGCTTATTGCAAACATTGCTCAGATGACCAATGTCACCACACTGGTAACATGCCTGGGGCTGTCCTGCATACAACAACACTCCACTATCACGCCCCAGAAAGAAACAGTTCAGCAAATAGTTACTCCATTCTCCTGTCTCAAAGTAACCTTATACTGCCAGCCAACTGTCCATAAGCGTTCATCATTAAGTATAGGTTCAGGGGTGCCTGTGATAGTTCAGTGGTGCTTCAGCCAGCAGGTATTGTCTGCCACATTCATCACTTCATTCTGAAACAAAACAGTTATTCGTTTAAAAGCAGGTTTCGTCAAGAGGATAGCAACAAAAGGTTTACATAAGGCAGTGTTTTTAAGCAGCAGATATTGTTTCCCAAACCGTTCTAGCCCAGGTGGATGCTTAAAGCTAATGTCATAGCTGGTATCTCCTGGCATGTGAATAAGTGCATAAATCTCATATGCAAAGTACTTCATACTGGTTTTTAAAAGAGCTCTCCCAACAAATAAGGATCTGGAACATCTTCCGTGTTTCCTCTTTTTTTTTCCCAGAAAGAGAAAAGACCCTTACCAACTAACTCATTCCTAATCTATGAATCTATGACTCTGTGAATCTAAACTAGATGGAAGGGAAATAAGAAAAAACTACTCACGTTAGTGTGCCAATGGGCGGGCAGACCATACTATACTACACAATCCTGAATTGTGAATAGGCGCTCATTCACATTCTGGACTTATAACAATACCAGTATTGTTGTGGCCCATACAGTGGACCACTCGGTGTACAGCCCTACTGTATGCTGGGTCAGCGGGCGCTAGGTGGCTTGAGGTTGGGGAGCTGCCACCTGCCGCTGACTGGGGTGGTGTAGGGTGGTGTGGGACTCAGTGGGCGGGTGGGGTGGGGTTACCACTGGACCACCAGGGTGTTGTCAGTTACGCCCGCGATCAGGCGATGAGGATCAGCCCACTGGACCACCGGGGATATTTATGACATATGCCCACGATCGGACGATAAGGATCGGCCTAATGGCCCACCAGGGAGATATATGTGGTATGCCAGTAATCGGGCAATGGATGGTGGTCCACAGGACCACCAGGGAGATATATGTGGTATGCCAGTAATCAGGCAATGGATGGTGGTCCACAGGACCACCAGGGAGATATATGTGGTATGCCAGTAATCGGGCAATGGATGGTGGTCCACAGGACCACCAGGGAGATATATGTGGTATGCCAGTAATCGGGCAATGGATGGTGGTCCACAGGACCACCAGGGAGATATATGTGGTATGCCAGTAATCGGGCAATGGATGGTGGCCCACAGGACCACCAGGGAGATATATGTGGTATGCCAGTAATCGGGCAATGGATGGTGGTCCACAGGACCACCAGGGAGATATATGTGATATGCCAGTAATCGGGCAATGGATAGCAGTCCACTGGACCACCAGGAAAATATATCTACTCATGCTCGCAATCAGGTGAATGGGAGTGGCACCCACTGAGGAGCAGAAGGGCGTCGGTCCCCGACAGCTGCAGCCTGGCAGGGCCGGGCGCAAGTTGCTGGAGATCGGTGCACCGCATGCAGATAGAGCCACAATGACATGTAAATGGCCCCAATTGCGCCTTGCATGCATAATGGCCTCATTTGCATGCTGACGGCTGAATATCACTGTTGCTGGGCCTAGCGCAACCGCACTTGCGCTGGTGCAGCCCCCTGCTGCCACTTGCGCTGGTGCAGTGCCACTATGCCGTGCGCAGTCCATGCGCCCTCAGTGCCATATTCAATGGTGCTGAGCCATGGCGCAGCACCGTTGAATATCGCCTGGTCCATGCCCTGGATCTTCCCAGTTGCACTGCGCCCAGGCTTGCACCCATGCCTGGCACAATCTGAATATCCCATAATCTATGTGCAAATTTCTTTTTACAGAACGATCTGGGCTCACATAACATTAATGCAAATGAACTACTGTGTAACCAATATTTAACAGGTGTTCCTACCTTGTCACCATATTGTTATGATATAACAGGGAATTTATGATAGGTATAAGAATATAATATTAAGAATACACATTTCTCAATTTATGTAGCAGACACTTTCAATTGAAATTAAAAGCAGCGCAGTGTTATCTGATGAAGGGACAAGCATGTCCTGAAATGTAATAAAAAGTGACAATTATGAGCGTTTATGAAAGAAAATTTGAGCACTTGTGAAAATAGAATGAGATAAAACCAAAGGAAACAGGTTTGATGGATCACTTGATTTGGGGGTTGAGCAAAAATTCAACTGTCTTCGGGGGTGGGGTTCAAACAACAAAGCGCAAACTAAAGAAGCAGCTGTCAGAATGGACTTACTCACATCACAGTATGGGGAAGCCAGCACTGTCTCTGCTCACACTATACCTGTCCCTGTGGATAAACAGAAGGCTTCAGTCTCCAGTGCTGTCAGTCACTCACCTTTCACCAGCACTAAATACAGCACAGTGTAGGGAAGTCTGCACTGTCCCTGCCCCACACTGTACCTGTCCCTGTGGATAAACAGAGGGCTTCAGTTTCCAGTGCTGTCAGTCCCTCACCTTTCACCAGCACTAAATCCATCACAGTGTGGGGAAGCCTGCACTGTACCTGTCCCATACTGTACCTGCCCCCACACTGTACCTGTCCCTGTGGATAAACAGAGGGCTTCAGTCTCCAGTGCTGTCAGTCCCTCACCTTTCACCAGCACTAAATACATCACAGTGTGGGGAAGCCTGCACTGTACCTGTCCCACACTGCACCTGTCCCTATGGATAAACAGAGTGCTTCAGTCTCCAGTGCTGTCAGTCCCTCACATTTCATCAGCACTAAATCCATCACAGTGTGGGGAAGCCTGCACTGTACCTGTCCCACACTGCACCTGTCCCTGTGGATAAACGGAGAGCTTCAGTCTCCAGTGCTGTCAGTCCCTCACCTTTCCCGGCACTAAATCCAACACAGTGTGGGGAAGCCTGCACTGTACCTGTCCCACACTGCACCTGTCCCTGTGGATAAACAGAGGGCTTCAGTCCCCAGTGCTGTCAGTCCCTCAAATTTCACCGGCACTAAATACATCACAGTGTGGGAAGCCTGCACTGTCCCTGCCCCACACTGTACCTGTCCCTGTGGATAAACAGAGGACTTCAGTCTTCAGTGCTGTCAGTCCCTCACCTTTCACCAGCACTAAATACTTCACAGTGTGGGGAAGCCTGCACTGTACCTGCCCCCACACTGTACCTGTCCCTGTGGATAGACAGAGGGCTTCAGTCTCCAGTGTTTTCAGTCCCTCACCTTTCACCAGCACTAAATATATCACAGTGTGGGGAAGCCTGCACTGTACCTGCCCCACACTGTACCTGTCCCTGTGGATAGACAGAGGGCTTCAGTCTCCAGTGCTGTCAGTCCCTCACCTTTCTCCAGCACTAAATACATCATAGTGTGGGGAAGCCTGCACTGTACCTGTCCCACACTGTACCTGTCCCTGTGGATAAACAGAGAGCTTCACTCTCCAGTGCTGTCATTCCCTCACCTTTCACCAGCACTAAATACATCACAGCGTGGGGAAGCCTGCACTGTGCCTGCCCCACACTGTTCCTGTCCCTGGGGATAAACAGAGAGCTTCACTCTCCAGTGCTGTCAGTTCCTCACCTTTCACCAGCACTAAATACATCACAGTGTGGGGAAGCCTGCACTGTACCTGCCCCACACTGTATCTGTCCCTGTGGATAAACAGAGGGCTTCAGTCTCCAGTGTTTTCAGTCCCTCACCTTTCACCAGCACTAAATACATCACAGTGTGGGGAAGCCTGCACTGTACCTGCCCCACACTGTACCTGTCCCTGTGGATAGACAGAGGGCTTCAGTCTCCAGTGCTGTCAGTCCCTCACCTTTCTCCAGCACTAAATACATCATAGTGTGGGGAAGCCTGCACTGTACCTGTCCCACACTGTACCTGTCCCTGTGGATAAACAGAGAGCTTCACTCTCCAGTGCTATCAGTCCCTCACCTTTCTCCAGCACTAAATACATCACAGTGTGGGAAGCCTGCACTGTACCTGCCCCACACTGTACCTGTCCCTGTACCTGTGGATAAACAGAGAGCTTCACTCTCCACTGCTGTCAGTTCCTCACCTTTCACCAGCACTAAATACATCACAGTGTGGGGAAGCCTGCACTGTACCTGCCCGACACTGTACCTGTCCCTGTGGATAAACAGAGGACTTCAGTCTTCAGTGCTATCAGTCCCTCACCTTTCACCAGCACTAAATACTTCACAATGTGGGGAAGCCTGCACTGTACCTGCCCCCACACTGTACCTGTCCCTGTGGATAGACAGAGGGCTTCAGTCTCCAGTGTTTTCAGTCCCTCACCTTTCACCAGCACTAAATACTTCACAGTGTAGGGAAGCCTGCACTGTACCTGCCCCCACACTGTACCTGTCCCTGTGGATAAACAGAGAGCTTCACTCTCCAGTGCTGTCAGTCCCTCACCTTTCACCAGCACTAAATACATCACAGTGCGGGGAAGCCTGCACTGTACCTGTCCCACACTGTACCTGTCCCTGTGGATAGACAGAGGGCTTCAGTCTCCAGTGCTGTCAGTCCCTCACATTTCACCAGCACTAAATACATCACAGTGTGGGGAAGCCTGCACTGTGCCTGCCCCACACTGTACCTGTCCCTGGGGATAAACAGAGAGCTTCACTCTCCAGTGCTGTCAGTTCCTCACCTTTCACCAGCACTAAATACATCACAGTGTGGGGAAGCCTCTGCTGTACCTGCCCCACACTGTATCTGTCCCTGTGGATAAACAGAGGCTTCAGTCTCCAGTGTTTTCAGTCCCTCACCTTTCACCAGCACTAAATACATCACAGTGTGGGGAAGCCTGCGCTGTACCTGCCCCACACTGTACCTGTCCCTGTGGATAGACAGAGGGCTTCAGTCTCCAGTGCTGTCAGTCCCTCACCTTTCTCCAGCACTAAATACATCACAGTGTGGGGAAGCCTGCACTGTACCTGTCCCACACTGTACCTGTCCGTGTGGATAAACAGAGAGCTTCACTCTCCAGTGCTGTCAGTCCCTCACCTTTCTCCAGCACTAAATACATCACAGTGTGGGAAGCCTGCACTGTACCTGCCCCACACTGTACCTGTCCCTGTGGATAAACAGAGAGCTTCACTCTCCAGTGCTGTCAGTCCCTCACCTTTCACCAGCACTAAATACTTCACAGTGTGGGGAAGCCTGCACTGTACCTGTCCCACACTGTACCTGTCCCTGTGGATAAACAGAGAGCTTCACTCTCCAGTGCTGTCAGTTCCTCACCTTTCACTAGCACTAAATACATCACCGTGTGGGGAAGCCTGCACTGTACCTGTCCCACACTGTACCTGTCCCTGTGGATAAACAGAGGGCTTCAGTCTTCAGTGCTGTCAGTCCCTCACCTTTCACCAGCACTAAATACATCACAGTGTGGGGAAGCCTGCACTGTACCTGTCCCACACTGTACCTGTCCCTGTGGATAAACAGAGGATTTCAGTCTTCAGTGCTGTCAGTCCCTCACCTTTCAGCAGCACTAAATACTTCACAGTGTGGGGAAACCTGCACTGTACCTGCCCCCACACTGTACCTGTCCCTGTGGATAAACAGAGGGCTTCACTCTCCAGTGCTGTCAGTCCCTCACCTTTCACCAGCACTAAATACATCACAGTGCGGGGAAGCCTGCACTGTACCTGTCCCACACTGTACCTGTCCCTGTGGATAACAGAGGGCTTCAGTCTCCAGTGCTGTCAGTCCCTCACCTTCACCAGTACTAAATACATCACAGTGTGGGGAAGCCTGCACTGTACCTGTCCCTGTGGATGAACAGGAGGTCTTCAGTCTCCAGTGCTGTCAGTCCCTCACCTTTCACCAGCACTAAATACATCACAGTGTGGGGAAGCCTGCACTGTACCTGTCCCACACTGTACCTGTCCATGTGGATAGACAGAGGGCTTCAGTCTCCAGTGCTGTCAGTCCCTCACCTTTCTCCAGCACTAAATACATCACAGTGTGGGGAAGCCTGCACTGTACCTGTCCCACACTGTACCTGCCCCTGTGGATAAACAGAGAGCTTCACTCTCCAGTGCTGTCAGTCCCTCACCTTTCTCCAGCACTAAATACATCACAGTGTGGGAAGCCTGCACTGTACCTGCCCCACACTGTACCTGTCCTGTCCTGTGGATAAACAGAGCTTCAGTCTCCAGTGCTGTCAGTCCCTCACCTTTCACCAGCACTAAATACATCACAGTGTGGGGAAGCCTGCACTGTACCTGTCCCACACTGTACCTGTCCCTGTGGATAAACAGAGGGCTTCAGTCTCCAGTGCTGTCAGTCCCTCACCTTTCACCAGCACTAAATACATCACAGTGTGGGGAAGCCTGCACTGTCCCTGTCCCACACTGCACCTGTCCCTGTGGATAAACAGAGGTCTTCAGTCTCCAGTGCTGTCAGTCCCTCACCTTACACCGGCACTAAATCCATCACAGTGTGGGGAAGCCTGCACTGTCCCTGTCCCACACTGTACCTGTCCCTGTGGATAAACAGAGGGCTTCAGTCTCCAGTGCTGTGAGTCCCTCACCTTTCACCAGCACTAAATACATCACAGTGTGGGGAAGCCTGCACTGTGCCTGTCCCTGTGGATAAACAAGGGCTTCCATCTCTCCAGTGCTGTCAGTCCCTCACCTTTCACCAGCACTAAATACATCACAATGTGGGGAAGCCTGCACTGTACCTGTCCCACACTGTACCTGTCCCTGTGGATAAACAGAGAGCTTCAGTCTCCAGTGCTGTCAGTTCCTCACCTTTCACTAGCACTAAATACATCACCGTGTGGGGAAGCCTGCATGTACCTGTCCCACACTGTACCTGTCCCTGTGGATAAACAGAGGGTTCAGTCTCCAGTGCTGTCAGTTCCTCACCTTTCACCAGCACTAAATACATCACAGTGTGGGAAGCCTGCACTGTACCTGCCCCACACTGTACCTGTCCCTGTGGATAAACAGAGGGCTTCAGTCTCCAGTGCTGTCAGTCCCTCACCTTTCACCAGCACTAAATACATCACAGTGTGGGGAAGCCTGCACTGTACCTGTCCCACACTGTACCTGTCCCTGTGGATAAACAGAGGGCTTCAGTCTCCAGTGCTGTCAGTCCCTCACCTTTCACCAGCACTAAATCCATCACAGTGTGGGGAAGCCTGCACTGTACCTGTCCCACACTGCACCTGTCCCTGTGGATAAACAGAGGGCTTCAGTCTCCAGTGCTGTCAGTCCCTCACCTTTCACCAGCACTAAATACATCACAGTGTGGGGAAGCCTGCACTGTACCTGCCCCACACTGTACCTGTCCCTGTGGATAAACAGAGGGCTTCAGTCTCCAGTGCTGTCAGCTCCTCAACTTTCACCAGCACTAAATACATCACAGTGTGGGGAAGCCTGCACTGTACCTGCCCCACACTGTACCTGTCCCTGTGATAAACAGAGGGCTTCACTCTCCAGTGCTGTCAGTCCCCAACTCTTCACCAGCATAAATACATCACAGTGTGGGAAGCCTGCACTGTACCTGTCCCACACTGTACCTGTC
Source organism: Neoceratodus forsteri (assembly GCA_016271365.2). Classification (NCBI taxonomy): domain Eukaryota; kingdom Metazoa; phylum Chordata; order Ceratodontiformes; family Ceratodontidae; genus Neoceratodus; species Neoceratodus forsteri. The sequence continues at coordinate 292,740,086 of JADMNL010000026.1, forward strand.
CCTGTGGATAAACAGAGAGCTTCACTCCAGGCTGTCAGTTCCTCACCTTTCACTAGCACTAAATACATCACCGTGTGGGGAAGCCTGCACTGTACCTGTCCCACACTGTACCTGTCCTCTGGATAAACAGAGGGCTTCAGTCTCCAGTGCTGTCAGTCCCTCACCTTTCACCAGCACTAAATACATCACAGTGTGGGGAACCCTGCACTGTACCTGTCCCACACTGTACCTGTCCCTGTGGATAAACAGCGGGCTTCAGTCTCCAGTGCTGTGAGTCCCTCACCTTTCACAAAGGACTAAATATATCACAGTGGGAAGCCTGCACTGTACTGTCCCACACTGTACCTGTCCCTGTGGATAAACAGAGGCTTCAGCCTCCAGTGCTGTCAGTTCCTCACCTTTCACCAGCACTAAACACATCACAGTGTGGGAAGCCTGCACTGTATGTGTCCCACACTGTACCTGTCCCTGTGGATAAACAGAGGGTTTTCAGTCCCAGTGCTGTCAGTCCCTCACCTTTCACCAGCACTAAATACTTCACAGTGTGGGAAGCCTGCACTGTACCTGCCCCACACTGTACCTGTCCCTGTGGATAGACAGAGGGCTTCAGTCTCCAGTGCTTTCAGTCCCTCACCTTTCTCCAGCACTAAATACATCACAGTGTGGGGAAGCCTGCACTGTACCTGCCCCACACTGTACCTGTCCCTGTGGATAGACAGAGGGCTTCAGCCTCCAGTGCTGTCAGTCCCTCACCTTTCACCAGCACTAAATACATCACAGGGTGGGGAAGCCTGCACTGTACCTGCCCCACACTGTACCTGTCCCTGTGGATAAACAGAGGGCTTCAGTCTCCAGTGCTGTCAGTCCCTCACCTTTCACCAGCACTAAATACATCACAGTGTGGGGAAGCCTGCACTGTCCCTGTCCCACACTGTACCTGTCCCTGTGGATAAACAGAGGGCTTCAGTCTCCAGTGCTGTCAGTCCCTCACCTTTCACCAGCACTAAATATATCACAGTGTGGGCAAGCCTGCACTGTACCTGCCCACACTATACCTGTCCCTGTAGATAAACAGAGGGCTTCAGTCTCCAGTGCTGTCAGTCCCTCACCTTTCACCAGCACTAAATACATCACAGTGTGGGGAAGCCTGCACTGTCCCTGCCCCACACTGTACCTGTCCCTGTGGATAAACAGAGGGTTTCAGTCTCCAGTTCTGTCAGTCCCTCACCTTTCACCAGCACTAAATACATCACAGTGTGGGGAAGCCTGCACTGTACCTGTCCCACACTGTACCTGTCCCTGTGGATAAACAGAAGGCTTCAGTCTATAGTTCTGTCAGTCCCTCACCTTTCACCAGCACTAAATACATCACAGTGTGGGGAAGCCTGCACTGTACCTGTCCCACACTGTACCTGTCCCTGTGGATAAACAGGCTTCAGTCTCCAGTGCTGTCAGTCCCTCACCTTTCACCAGCACTAAATACATCACAGTTTGGGGAACCCTGCACTGTCCCTGTCCCCACACTGCCCCTGTCCCTGTGGATAAACAGATGGCTTCAGTCTCCAGTGTTGTCAGTCCCTCACCTTTCACCAGCACTAAATACATCACAGTGTGGGGAAGCCTGCACTGTGCCTGCCCCACACTGTACCTGTCCCTGTGGATAAACAGAGAGCTTCACTCTCCAGTGCTGTCATTCTCTGACTTTTTCCAGAACTAAACTTGGTGGGACATACTGTATATAAGTGCCAGTGGGACTCGGAGGCAGAATGGGAGGGTTTTCAGCGTCTTGGACTGTTGAATCTCTAAGTCCAGAGTTAGGCTGTGCATGGAGCTAGACAGGGAAATGGGTAGACTGGATGGACCTCTTGGTACTTTCTGTAGACACAGTCTTATGTTAGTATGTTGTCCTTCTGGTTTGACAGGAAGGCAAAAGCAACACGTTTACAGACACTAGGAGTTGTGGCACGAGTTTGTGGATCCGCAGCTGGATGTGTCATTTAGCAACTGTGAGTTAAATGTCTTTTGAAAATGAGTGTGTTCTATGTCAAAAAAAAAAAAGGGAACAAAATGAGTGCATTATTTTGTATCATTGTTTACCGTAACAACATTGAATTTGAATCCAATGAGCGTGCTGCTGGAAGGGATTATAATGCCCCCCTGTTGGGAATTAGGGATATGACATGACCACAAGTTACCACCTGAATAGACTGTATTTTTGTGTTTGTTAATTTTTGTTGCCTTTCTGCAGTATGGAATTTGGGTAACATTTGACAGACTCCCAGTGCTGCCTGTCCACCTCACCAGATCCTATAGTCGGGAAGGACAGCCCTCTCTCTCAGCCTCGCCATGGGGCAGGGGGCACGCCACCTGAGATCATGGCTGCAGATGCTGAAAGTAAGGTGTCTGTTTTGCAGGGGGAGGGTTGCTTGTTTGTCCCCGGGGAGGGTAGAGTGCAGCTGACTGAAGATAAGAAAATGTTTTTTTTAATGTTTTTTTCTGCATTTCTCTTCTATTACTTGTTGACAGTGCACCCTGGAAACCATAGTCAGATCTCGGTGCGCCTGTTATAGATTGTACTTGATACGGTTACAGAAAGGAAGTGAGCGGCAGGAGAAGTCACCTGTCATTGGGGGCGGGGATCCAACAAAGCTTACTATAAACAAATGAAGGAGGTGTTGGAATGGCTTTACCTACCTGTGGAGAGAATAAGGAATAACCCAGCAGATTTAAACACAGAAGGTAAGAAGCTGTTTATAAAATGACTGTTGGACTTTACAACACCTGTGGATATTCTTTTTTTGTTTTGTCTCAGCTTTTGACTGCTGGTTTAGATAGAAGTCTGCACTTACCTGTGTGAGGTTGTTAACAGTGCTGAATGGTAAATGAAAGTGAAAGGATGTTTAATGTTTGAACTCCATTTTAGACTCCAGGTAATCTTTACAGCTGTCAGGATTTAGAATGTTTTCACTGTGATGTTGCCATCAGTTCTGTCCAGAAATGTTTATCCTGTGTCTGCAACATCCTCTGACTGTCGAGTTTGCTGAGTATCCATCTGGTTATACAGACAGGTAGATTTTGGGAAGTGTCTTTCGAAGAGCTGGTGGGGTGTGGTACGTTCTACATTAGATGGATACACGTACGTTGATGCTAGAAAAAGATTTTTGGTACATCCAGTCTGCCCACACAACTTAAGTATTCTGTCATTCCGTTGTGAGGGTCCTCCCTTTGTTACTGTGCCCCCCTTCCCTTTCTAAATAAATCCGTCCCTGTCTCGTTCCTGTTTGAAGCTGCTGCATCACTTTAGCCTGTACTAACTTTTGGGTAGCTTATTCCACTTTTTCAGCACTCATACCATGAAGAAGTGCTTACAGTCATCCTTTTTGGACCCCCCTCCCCCTCCACCCACTCCAGCTTCTGCGACTTCCCTCTCCTCCCAGTGTTTGAACTCAAGGAAAACAGTTCCTTGGTATCTGCCCTGTTCATTCCATGCAGGAACATGTATGTCTCTGTCATGTCATCCACACCCTCTCCTAATCACCTCCTGCCTTCTGCTGCTTATCCCCTCCCTATGCATCCCAGCATTCTGTTTGCTTTGCTTACTGTCCTGCTGCACTGTGCAGACATTTTCAGGGTTTACAATCTCATCACCCCTAAATCATTAGAAGAAAGGAACTCTCATCTGCTGCTGTTTGTTCACGGTGGGGTGGGCATTAGGGTTGACAGCACTGAGGAAGACCCAATCACTGATTCACCAAGGCACCAGAGACCTAAAACCCTAATGTTTTTTCCTTTTGCTGCTTGGGGGGTGGGAAGTTAGGGTTTGAAATTCTAGTGCCACATTTCTGTACTTTTGTGGTATTAACTTGAACCCTAACGTGTAAAGAGTGAATGTGCAAAGGGTGAGTGTGTAAGTGAATGAGTAAATAGTGAATGTGTGAGTGAGTGTAAAGAGTGAATATGTAACGAGTGAATTTGCAAAGAGTGAATGTATAAAGAGTGAATGTGCAAAGGGGTAGTGTGTAAGTGAATGTGTAATTGAATGTGTAAAGAGTGAACATGTAAAATGCGAATGTGTAAAGAGTGAATGGCCCAGATGGTGCAACCGAGATGAGCAGGTGCAACCACATGCGCACTGCAGCCACATTCAACGAATGCGCCGCTCAAAACGCACTGCGCAGATGCAAAATAGTAATGTATGCGGCACAAGTACAAGGGGGCATTCCCATGAATAAGCAGCGCAATGGCATATTCAGCTTAAAAACATGGCGCAAGTCAGGAGCAACACACAGAATGCACCAGACAGACTTGAGTATATAAAAGGGACTCAAACACCACACAGCAGATGTGCAACATTGAGACAGGCAGTGATGGATGCAGGGCCATTCCATATGGACGTGGTAATGAGGGGTGTGAGGAGGAGGGAGGAATAGCAATGTGGCCAAGGAAGGGCCCAGCAGCAGTATGCCCAGCACAGACAGTAGTGTGCCTGCCTCACCTTTGAGGACTATGGGGATGTTGAGATCGTGGGCCGGTACCAGCTGAACAGGGCAATTCTGAGGCAGCTCTGCGAGCTATGCCATAATGAGTTGCAGGCACCCACCAGAAGGAGTCGCGTCATGTCTGTGGAGACCAATGTGACAGTAGCGATGTGCCTGCTTGCCACGGGCACCCTCCAGAAACCAACAGGGGCAACCATTGGAATCACCCAGTTGGCCACGTCCTGTCTCCTCACACAGTTCCTCAATGCTCTGCTGCCACATGCTTTTGAGTTCATACAGTTCCCAAGCACACAGGCAGAGCGTACAGCAAACATGCAGGACTGCCACAGGGTGGCACACATGCCAGGCATGGTAGGGGCCATAGATTGCACCCACATGGCTATTTGCACACCATCTGGCCCAGAGGGGCCCGCCTACATGAATAGGAAGGGGTACCCCATAGTTAAGTGCCAGGTGGCGTGCAATGCCACAGGGCACATCATCAGTGCCTGCACCACACACCCCAGGAGTGCACACGATGCATTCATCTGGCACAGCTCCAGTCTGTGCCAGAGATGTGACCGACAGGAGATCCCCACCGGGCACCTGCTAGGTGAGCATGTCATGGTGAGGGATGCGGCTGCAGCTATATCATGGGTATAAGCCCATGACACACAACGCAGGAGTGGGGAGGGTGGCAGCAGGCGACATGGATGGGGGGGTAACAACCAATGCAGAGTGATAACCGTATCCTCATCCCACACAGGTGACAGCGCCTACCCCCAAGGCCCTGGCTGCTCACCCCCTACCGGCACCCATCCACAGCTGCGGAGGAGAGCTATAACAAGGCACACACCGCTTCACGCAGTGTCATCGAGCATGTCTTCGGCATGCTCAAGATGTGTTTCCATTGCCTAGACAGGTCAGGTGGTGCCCTACAGTACAGCCCTGTGAAAGCCTGTGGCCTATTCCTAGCCTGCTGCATGCTGCACAACATGCTAATTGACCATGTGATAGCTGTTCAGGTGGATAAGGGTGACAGCAGTGAAGAGGATGGGGAGGACGGACGGAAGGGGGCGTGCAGCCGCTCATGGGAAGGAGGGACCTGAGGCTTGCAGGTCTTGCCAGGAGGCACCAGGTCACCATCACACAGGAGCACTATGTGGAGGTAAGTGAATAGACACATCTGCCATGCATGCATGGACCCCCACCTCGCCCACACACCCACCTACCCACAGGGGCACAAGGGCACTCAGGGATGCATGCACTGACACTGGCACACACACAGCATGCACAGGAACTGCACAACCACACAACCACATGCACACAGCACAGTGCAGAGGTATGGGTACACACACACACACACATACACACACACACACACACACACACACACACACACACACACACTCTCACACTCACACACGAGCAGCAAGACATGGCATGGATTAGGGTGACGACAATGGCACACAGGGAGGGCCGGCATCGTGCTGCCATCATCATGCCCACGCCACAAGGCCCAACAGCAAAACATGCACATATGAAGGATGTGCCACATGCCGCACATGCATAACGCCACATATGCATGGCGTCACTCACATGTGTGCACTAGACAACAGCAGCGGTCAGCAGGATAGGACAGCACACCCAGCAGGCCTACCATGTGGTGCTATGGCTACCATGGCCACATGGGTGGCTCCGCCCAGGCTGTGAGACAGCCACTGGTTGCACAATAGCCACTGGGGGGGTGTCCAACACACTCACAGGGGTGGAGGCCTGAGAACACAACTGGGTCCTCGCTGGGATGAAAAGACCGGCAAAGAGATCAGCACCAGGGATGTCAAGGATGGCCATGTCGGATCCCGGTGTCAGTCATGCAGGGGTCACCAGACGTCATGTCCGTGGTGTGGATGTGCCACTGTGGGGAGTCCTTCACACACAGCCGTGCCCAGTGGACACCAATGATGCAAATCAGGCAGTAATGGCACAGACAATGCAGTCCATCGATGTGGCTGTGGCTTCCCGCAGCTGCCGGAACTCACCAATGAGCTGTGCACGTCCACTGTCCTGATGCTCAGCCAACTGATGCACCTCAATCTGCAGTGCACCTATCCCACCCCCAAGCACCGCCTGGTGCTCCACAGATGCCTGCAGCAGCCTGGTGTGCTCGTCCAGCCGGTCAGCATCCTGCACTGCCCGGGGTAGATGTTGACCTGCTGGTGGTGTTTCGGCATGCTGGTCAATGCCCTGCTCCAGTGGACGCTGCTCAGGGGACCACGCAGGGGGTGATGTATGTGTGGGAGCACCAGTGATGTCACCACATACTGCTGCCACTGCCCAGCCGGCTGCTGGTCTGTACCCCTTGGCACCGGCATCTGCAGCAGTGACCCCCCCGGCTAGTAACAGCAGTGTCACCACATGCCACTGAGCAGCCAGGATCAGGGTGTGGCTGCGCATTTCTAGTCATGCCACTGGTGCCCACCATGCCTGTGTCTGGCCCTCTACCCTGGGTGGCACCACCTAGCCTGTGCCATCTATGATCAGTATCATGTCATCATCTGAGTCAGATGCAAGGCCAGCTGTTGGCTGGGACCAGCATGGACAGCCTGTCGCTAGAGCAATATGTCTGATGTGTCTAACAGTGTGTTGTCGTCATTGAGGCCCAATAAGTCCAGCAGCTCCACACTGTCCTGATGCCTGTGGACATAAATGGCAACTCCTCCTCTGGCCCAATGTCAATGGTGGCATCCTGCGACATAGTCCAGAGGCGTGATGGTGCTGGAAGACAAAAAGGCATTATCAGTGGTCGGGATGTCACTGTGCAGGCTGGGCCCTGGTCCCAGCAACTGCGCCCGTACAACCCACCTGTGCAGGCATGCAGCAGTGTACTGCCGGACAGCAGCATTCAGCAGGCCGGACATGGCATCAACGCTGCCCATGACAGGACAGCATTGTTGGATGGTGGGGGTACATGGGGCACCTACAGCACATAACTGGCATGTGGGGTACCCCAAACAGTGCCGCCAGTGGTGGAGTGTCATGCTGCAGAGGGTGCCCTGGTGTACCGTGCAGTGCTGCTGGCGTGCTAGTCATACAGCACCATGCATCTGTGCGATACACCCTGGAGCATGTGCTCTGGCCACAGTACAGTGGCCATGCAGCTGTCCCACTGACCCAGGGTGCACAATGCCATGTACAGTGGCACCATTTGCAATGTGCACTGTCACATGCCACACACACGGGCCACGCAGCACAGTGGCTGTCACGCCTGCACAGTGCAGGCCGCCTCCCCCCCCGGCTGCCACACAGTGAGTCACAGTGCAGTGAGGGGCTGCCACCCATCTGGAATCCTCCACCCGGGATGCCCTCAATGGCGGTATGACTGATGGTCGCCGCCACCAGTTCCTCCGCCGACAGTGCAGGGGCGTCACCGGATCTCTTGGATGTCCTGCTGTGGGATGCCCTGATGGCTGCCACCTTCTTCTTGATGCAATGTCTGTCAGTCCCCACCTTCTTCTTGCACTCCTGTAGACCTCTGATGCCTCCCGTGGGCGTTTACGTGAGTGGCCTGCATGCTGCCTGGCCGACTGTTCTGGGTGCAGGGGTGCCCGTGGCACCACTCAGCAGAACCTCCCTGTCGAGGTGGGCCTTGAACAGGGCCTGCCGCTCCTCCTTACTGAAATTGGGCCTGTGCTACTGTGCAGGCCCCTGCTCCTCCACTCCCTCAACCTCAGACATGGTGCTACCTGTGGACAGCGTAGGATGGGCCCATCAGCAGCTTGGAAGCCCACACAGGAGCTGTGGTGCACTGTCAGCATGGCAATCCCATTCCCTGCATGTGCATCCCCTTACCTCTATGGCTGAAATACCTGTCGGTGGCCAGTGCTGCAGCGTGGCACTTTTAAGGCACAACGCATGCAAATGAGCAGTTGCGTAGCCATACATTGCCTCGTGAGGCTATTTGCATATGCCATCCGAATATTGTGATATTGTGCCTTGCGCAATGGGAATGCACTGGAGCATCTGTGTGTTGCATGTCCGGCACATGCGCAGTGCACAGCCTCGCGGTGCACATGTGCCCCATTGGTGGATCAATGTCCAGTGTCCTATCGTGTGGCCGTGTGCATTGTGCGATGCTCCACCATTGTGCATGCTGTGCCATGCGCCTACCATGCATCTAAGTGCACTGCTCCACTAGGGCCCACTGTGCAGTGGTGCCATTTGCACCATGCCACCAACTGCGCATGGACAGGGCCTGCGTACCATTGCACAGAGTCATGCATGGCACCTACAGGGTCACAGACATGATCCCATGCCCACGCCATGCCATGGTGCGCACATGTGGTGCTGCGCATTAGGCCACCACCACGCACATCAATCGCGCATCCATGTGCTGTGCGGTTGTGTACATTAGCCCGCTACTGCGTACAGTAAATGAGCATTACCACATGCATGCAGTGTAGGCCACAGCACTCGCTTCACGACAAACAGAACCAGTACGATATGGTGGGTTCGGGGAGTCATGCACGCTGTGCTGTGACCTGGTCATAGGTGGAGATGTGCAGCTTCGCTGTGCTGGTGGAGCCATGAGGTGCGGAGGCTGCAGGCAATGCTGAGGGTCCAGAGGTGCTAATCAATGCACACAGCTCTGTTGTTCCCTGGTTATCCCCTGCCCACCCCGTTTGCTGGGTCATCCTTCCACACCACTGTACCTTCACCCAGTCCCTGTCCCCTGCTTCCACTGTTGCCTCCCCCTGTGTTTCCCCTGTTGCCTTCCCCTGTGTTTCCCCTGTTGCCTCCCCCTGTATTTCCCCTGGTGCCTTCCCCTGTGTTTCCCCTGTTGCCTCCCCCTGTATTTCCTCTGGTGCCTTCCCCTGTGTTTCCCCTGTTGCCTCCCCTGTGTTTCCGTTGCCTTCCCTGTGTTTCCCTGTTACCTCCCCTGTATTTCCCCTGGTGCCTTCCCCTGTGTTTCCTGTTGCCTTCCCCTGTGTTTCCCTGTTGCCTCCCCTGTGTTTCCCTGTTGCCTCCCCTGTGTTTCCTGTTGCCTTCCCCTGCTGCCTCCCACTGTGTTTCCTGTTGCCTCCCCTGTGTTTCCCTGTTGCCTTCACCTGTGTTTCCCCTGTTGCCTCCCCTGTGTTTCCCTGTTGCCTCCCCTGTATTTCCCTGTTGCCTCCCCCTGCGTTTCTCCTGTTGCCTCCCCCTGTGTTTCCCCTGTTGCAGTTCCTGGGTGCCCTGTTGGCACACCTTTGTTTTGTTTGCCCATTAAAGTGCTGTTAGTTTTCTACAATGACTGCATCTGTGTTTCCTTTGCAGGCGGCATGTTGCTCTGTGCTGCAGGTGGCTATTCATGTCCATGGGCATGTCCCCTGCTGTCCTATTGCAGTGTCCCCTGGATGGTGCCCATGTGTGTGCTGGGCCTGTTTGCCATGTTCCTGTCTCCTGCCTGGCCATGGGTGGTGGGTCACACCCCACCCTGTGCACTGTTTTGCACCACTTGTCCTTGTCTGTCTGTGCTGCCCTTCCATCCACATGCCGTGCTTCCCCTGCTGGTGTGCCCTGCAGTGCGTTACCCTTGTCCTTGCTGTGTTGCAGGCAGTCTGCCCCTGGTTCCCCTGTGCCTCCCTTTCCCCCCTTTTCTGCTGTCCTCTGTGCATGGGCGGTGTCCTGGTACCATGGCTGTGCCACTGTCCACCACATCTCCACCTGTTGGGGTTGTGTTGCTGCTGCACTGGTGGTGGCCTTTCCGCTGGCATGCCTTCAGGGTGGGTGGGATGGTGTGCCTTGTGTTGCTGTTGGGGACCTGGTATCCTGTTTGGGCCATTGCCCAGTGCCCCTGCGGTGTGTTCCAGCCAGTGTGCCCTTGTGGTTTGTGTCTGGCAGTGCTGGTGTGGCACTCTGCTCCTGTGAAGCCCTGCCTGTGCTCCCCATTGCTTGTTTTGCATGCTCAGCCTGCTGGCTTCTGCATCCAGGCTTGTTCTCCTGCACTTCTGGTTGCACCAGCGCACGTCTGGTTGCACGGCAGTGCAACATTGTTATATTCAGTATGCTTTGTGCCAGCACATGTCGGTGGTGCATTGTCTGAATATGGCATCTGTTTACCCCTGGTGCATCTGCATTGTGCTGCACATTCCATTGCACACCTCCTGGGCGCATGTCTGAATATCTGGGTCGATGTGTAAGGAGTGAATGTGCAAAGTGAACGTGTAAAGAGTGAATGTTTAAAGAGTGAATGTGTAAAGAGTGAATGTGTAGAGTGTGAATGTGTAAAGTGAATGTGTAGAAGTGAATATGTGTAAAGACTGAATGTGTAAAGAGTGAACATGTAAAGAATGAATGTAACTGTACTGGTTAAGAGGATGTAGAGATGAAGAAGTTGGGGGAGGGGGCTGAGAAAGCCTTTTCTATACACAGTTCCCTACCTGTCATTATTTCTGTTCTGGTACTCTCATTCCCCCATTCTCACTTGGATCCACGACTGGTCGTTGACAAATTTTTTGTCGAACGACCAGACAGCGAAACGGCATTTTGCAGTCGGCTGCCTGTTTCATAGGAAAACATGTGCCTTCTGAACCCCCCACTTAGAACTCTTGACTCCAAGTTGGAGCTGATTCGGTGGGGGGGTGCAGGACCTCCGACAGACAGTGCTGGGTTCCAGCGGGTTCCCTACAGCAACATGGCACTGTTGTCGTTGTAGGGGACCACGCTGTTGAAATGTCACTGATAGTGCGGCATACCTTCTCACTTGATCTCTTTTGGCCCTTTTTTTTTTTTAGACACTTTCTCCGCCTTCATTTCTACATCCCCTTAATTATCAAAGTTATGAGCGAGTGTAGAAAAATGTCAACATATGCTCAAAACGTTGTCATTTTTATATTTGCTTGCACGCATGTGCAAGAAACATAGTGCCATCATCTGAGTTTTTCGGAGGTGTGTCAGCATCTTCCAAGTCAGTCGGTGTGTTTGCAGGCGTGGTCACAGTTCTCCAATCACTGCTGAAGCTGTCTATGACAGCAGTTGAAAATGCAGTGGCATACAGTTGAAAGAGGGAGCTACGCTTCAGTGAGCAGCTCCCCCCCCCCCACACATACACACAGATCAACTGTGTCAGTTGCCTGATAGGATGGTGTAGTCTTGTCTAGCTTAGAGAGACAAGCCACACATCATTACTTTAATAAACTGTTCCCTGCCAAAGCAGGACCACCAAAATGTGTGGGAGCCTAACAGTCCTTGCACACGCCAGCTCTCCAAAGCAAACCTTCATGGACTCCATGGGTTCTAATCCTCCAGAAAAAAAAATACCTCAGCATTTGATGTAAAAACTCAGGCTTCGTTGTATGTGTAATTCCAAGCATTTTCTCTTACTAGACTGTGTCAATGTGAACTCCCCGCAGCTAAAACCTTTGCAAACAAACTTGAGTGTACTGTACTACCTGCAACTGAGGCAAAGAATAGCCAGAATGCACAAAGGAGAACATATTGCTATGCATTTCAGCAGCAGCCAGTGGGGGAGGTTTTCATGACTGAAGCACTTTAATGTGCCTTTTAGTGCTGTCATATACACACCCCTGTGTGGTAATTCACTAAACTGCACACTTAGTCTGGTAATGCAGCTTCAAAATATTTTTTTTTTCTCTGAATTGCCTTGAGCTGGCATTTAGATAGAATCACACAGCTCTTTCTCAAATCAGATGCTCAATGAAGTCACATCACCTTGTGACCCTAAACATCTTAGGGTTGGACATGTGCCCTAACAAAATAGCGAAAACTAGGTATAGAAAAAGAAAACACAAATTCAATCATAGCTCACAATCGAATCCACCCTTTTCTCCGGTGAATCTGAAGCTGCCTAACAGCCCACCCCTGGGTGCTCATGCACTCCCTCCACCCGCACAACATATAGCCGACGGGGGTGCTGTTGCATTTTATTTCATAATTTCCTGATCCTGTTGCTGCCACCATACTGATACAGTAATACTTTTTATGGCTCGAAAACTGCTTGACATTAGTTGAATTATAAATGGCATCCCTGTTTGACGCTGTGGTGCGGAATATGGTGGTGCTCAAATTTTAAACCAAGTATTGCATGCAGATATGATGTTATTGACTCATGTCACTTATCATTTTATACATCTATTGATTTTTTTTTAATTCACTTTTGCTGACAGATGTTGATCGCAGGGATTCTGGTGTCACAATTCAGTTCAGCGACGTGTAACATCTTAGTGCAGATGCTAAGTAACTGTTTTAAAATGCTGAAAAAGTTAACAGTCATGAAAATGCATGAACTTCTTTCTTCAGTGTCTGGAGCTGTAGTGGTGTTATTGGCAAGTGCATGTCCTTTGCTCCAGATCTATCAGTGAGATGTCTATTCTGTGCAATGGAAAGTGGCTGAATGTTATCAGCTGACAGTTTTCATTTCATTATCAACAGATAAATATTCAGGGCTTTGCAATGCAACTTTGCTGGTAGCATAGTTTCATGCCCCAAGTGTCTTATCAGTTATTGGTTATATCTTAACCGATGATCACAAAACGTGTGAAAAGATTTGCCGCTGAGTAATGTAAATGCCAATCCACCTAAGCACCTTTAGGCTGCAAACATAATTTGAATGTATAGGGATTCTGGACCGGTGTATCACTCCGTGGCACAGCAACAGTTAATAAGTTTAAGCACATTCTCAGGACATTGTTTCACTTGCCCCCTCTCCCCACTACGATCCTGGTCACCTGAAATAAACCTGCCATTTTAGTATCTGTTTTACATCTTGGCTCAGGCAATCAGCGCTGTAAGAACATAAATGGACATATAAATGGGGACTGTAAGAACATGCTGTGGGTGCTTGTGCCTTAGTCCAGCTGTGCAACACCAGCCTGAAGCTCTGGTAGGGCTTACTGTCTACCACTTTGTTCAACCCCCCCAACCCCCAATGTATCGCTGTGCTACATCAGCCTGAAGCTCTGGTAGGGCTTACTGTCTACCACTTTGTTCACCCCCCCCATGTACCTGCACCATTTCACATCCTCCCTTGATCTACAGTGAGTGGATCCCTCATTCATACGTCACATATGCACGCACAAAAATAAAGGTCTTCAAAAATTAAGATACATTTATTATGTTTTATGTTTGCTTGCACGCATGTGCAAGAAACATAGTGCCATCATCCGAGATTTCGGAGGTGTGTCACCTGCTCTTCCAATTCAGTGTGTTGGCAGGCACGGCCCCTGTAAGCCAATGTATGCTATAGCTGTCTATGACAAGCTCCAAAATGCAGTGGCATACAGTTCAAAGGGAGGAGCTATGCTTCAGTGAGCAGTGATAAGATATCACTTGCACATGCACAGCTCCCCCCCACACATGCACACGCAGGCGTCGCCCCATGCCTTTCGCACACACTCAGCCTGGCCAGCCGGGGTGTTGATCCTCGTCGGCTGTGCGGGGCTCCCCGCCCAAGTTTTCCAAATGCCACGCTGTGCCCACCAGCGTGACAACTCATGATATAGCCGGGGTGCCCAATCCCCCATCAGCTTCACTGTCCTCACCCCCCAAGTACTGGGTGCCACGCTGGGAGCCCACCCCAGCATGGCAAATGTCCTGCGTTGTCATTGGAAACAAAAAGAACACCTGTAAAGAAAAAACGGTCCCACGTAGTCTCCCTGGCCCCCCTCCCACAACCCGCACCCACCCACTGCACACCCTGCCTTCCCACACCCCTCACCCCATACTTACCTCCTGACCTTGGCGCGATGATCTTAGGTGAACCGGAACACGTCTGCACTCTTCAAAGCCGACCGCGAACTGAGGAAATGCCAGTAAGCTGTGTAATGGGCTAGATATGGGGTTTTCAACTTTGTTGCATATCTCAGAAATTTTTTGAATTTTTGCACCAAATTTTCAACATGGGGGTTTTTGGGACCCCTTCTCATGAATGATGTCACTGTCATGGCGTTATTCGGGCCCGAAGGGTGATTTCACAGTCACTGCACGAAATCACCTTTCAAGACCGATTAACGAAATGACACTGCCAGTGTTCATAAGGTGGGCTCTCAAGAAGCCTATTTTGAAAGTTTGGTGGAAATATTTCAAAAAAACGACTGTTTTACGAGCGTGCATTGCACAGTTCCTACACACGCTCGTAAGTTCGCAAATTTTCAATAGTTTCACTCCAAATTTTCAACATTGTCATTTTACCATACCTTCTTATAAGTAGTACAGCTGTCATTTTTCACATCTCACCCAAAACGTGTTTCCGACCATGTAGCGCACAATGGCGTAGTCGGTGTGCTAAATTAATGTACGGGACAAATTAAGAAAATCACAGTGACACTGTTCATGAGCAGAGGTCTTAAAATGGCTGTTGAAAATTGGTGAAAACATTCCTAAAAATGACTGTTTTACGAGCGTGCGTTGAGCAGTTCCTATGCATGCTCATAAGTTTGCAAATTTAATATTTTCACCCAGATTTTCAACATTGCCATTTTATTACACTTCCTTATGAACAGTACAGCTGCCATTTTTCATATGCCGCCTAAAATGTGTTTTGCATTACGAGCAGAATGGTGGTGTTGGTGCGTGAAAGTAATGTTTGGGACAGATTAAGAAAATCACAATTAAACTGTTCATGAGCAGAGGTCTTAAAATGGCTATGTTGAAAATTTGGTGACAAAAGTACATAAAATGACTGTGTTACGAATGAGCATTGTGCAGTTTCCACGCACCCTCGTAAGTTCATGACTTTGTAATATTTTAAGTCCTGATTTTCACCAGTGGCATTTTTCCATGCTGCCTTATTTACAGTACAGCTGTCATTTTTCACAACATGGCCGAAGTTTGTTTTCACACTTTCAGCGCAGAGATGCGTGGTCACTGTGGGAAATTATTGTTCGGGACAGATAAAGAAAATCACAGTGACACTGTTTATGATCGGAGCACCAAAATGCCTGAGTTGACAATCTGCTGTAAAAATCTCAACCTAATTATATTATGGTGTGATGCTGCACAGTTTCTATGCACGCTCATGACTTCACCATTTTTTAAATATTTTTACTGCAGATTTACAACATTGCCATTTTTACACCTCCCCATGAACAGTACAGCTGTCATTTTTACATCCTGTTCGAATGTTTTTGCACCTGTGGTGCTAAATGCTGTAGTCGCTGTGCATGAGCAGCTTCAAGAAACTGATATTCCCCTGTTCATGAGGTGGGGTCACAAAAAGCATGTTGAACATTTGGAGTGAAAATACCAACGAATGCCTGAGGTATTAGGGTTTCCAACCATAACGCCCGACCCTGTAGAGAATGACAGGCATCAGGGTGTGACTTGGGATTCTTGCCTGTAATGCTCATACCATTCCACACCCTGCAGCCAGTGAGAAGCATTGAGGTATGCCTTGGACTCTTCGGCCCCAAAGATCACCCCATTCTCCTATATCGCACCCATCCCACTGTATTTCCTAATGTAATGGGGTGCGCATAAGGACCAAAGACCCCAAGGAACACCGTGACACTTGCCAGTGTCTGCAGGGTGGGGTGTACTGAAATGGCGTGGCCGTTATGCCTGACGACCCAAAGGCACACCCCAATGCCTGTCACTCTCTGCAGGGTGGTGGTGGGGTTGGCTTCAGTTCAATACTTCACTGCCATTCCTATTACGCAGCTCTGTAACTTCTACACTACCACTGCCAATGCCAGCAAGCAAATATTCGGCATTGACAAATGCTTGTTATATATTTTGACCCCATATTTGCAACATAGCTTTTTTCTGAGCTCACCTCATGAACAAGGGCAGTGAAAATTTTCAAGTTCTTGCCGAAATGTGATTTTGCAAAGCGACTGCAAAATTGCCTTTTGGGGCAGATTTATATAATTCCACTGCCATTGGTCATGGGGTGGGGGTCACAAAAAGGCCATGCTGAAAATTTAGGGTCAAAATATGTAAAAATGACAAAGTTATGAATCAAAGTTCAAAACCCCATGAGATACAAGGAGCCGCACTTATCTGGTTTTCTGATATCGCAGTCGCCGGCTCCAGCAGCATGACGTGCCTGATTGTACAGTGGATCTATGCCATGGAACATGGTCAGGAGAGTGAGGGTGTGTTGGGATATGGGTGCTGCGTGTTGAATGGGAGGTCGAGGTTGGTGTTGGTGGGGTATGTGTGGGTTAGTGAGATCAGTGAGGGACTCTTTCTTTCTTTTTTACAGGGTTAAAAAAACAGCGCGGGACGGTTTTCTTTATTTCAGGAATACAGTAGTCCAACACTGGGGATTAGGCATCCCAGTGTTGGGCTCACATTTGGCAGCAGTGGGGGTGGGCAACCCGATGCCAAACACTACATAGGGGGAATGGGAGTGGGCAACCTGGAGGGTACATTGTTGGTCAAGCAAAAGGACTGGTGCAAACATGGGAGTGTAGGGAGCTGTGGTGTGAAACCCAGTACAGACGTGCAAGCAGACCAAAAACTGTGCTACAAAAAAATTAAGTGTGTAAAGTGCAAATCAGTTCCAAAAGGGGTACAGCAAATAAGACAAACTCAGTCTTTAAAGGAACCCTAGGCACTAAGCACAAACAATCATTAATTTCTATTTTCCTATGCTAAACAGTGGCCTGCAAGTTCTTAATCTGACTGAAGACTTCATCTACAATGTGCATGTTTCGGGAGCGCTCTGGCGGCTCACTGGTGACTCACACTTTAGACCTGGAGCACTCTTCATTGGCACAGCTGAGATTTGCCCAGATCAGTCTGTGGTCCATGGTGGCAGCTGTTCCCCTTGTCAAAGACATGACTGATGATCAGATCACATTTCTGTGCCCACGCAGGGGCAGAGAGCCAATAAGTCCAAAATGCTGACCCCCCCCGAAATGCTTACAGTAACGGGAGCCCCTGCTCATACCTCTCTGCATCCTGATTCCCAAATACCACAGTACCCACGACACTCCAAACTAACATAATATATATTACCACAGCTCACTCCCCCGCTGCTCCAAACATCACCCAGTGTCTCTTCACCTGCTGTCAAGATCTAGGAGGGCAGGAGGAGGCGAACAGAGCGTGAACAGCCAGGGTACTTGGGTATATCTTGAGCTCAGGAGGTGTGCAGTAATTCTGACGGCAACAGTGGGGTACTGATAGGTCTGAATGAGTTGGGTGAAAGGGTCTTGGAGCAGCAAACAAAGTAGAATCAAAATGTTTTAATCAGGCCCTCTCAGCAGGCAATGGTATGTCATTCCATCAGACTTTGACTATTCTTGTTCCTTTTTGCGTTTTAGTTCTGGACTGCCTTAAATGTGAAGCACTACACCCCAGATGGGCCTGTTCTGTGTGCTGCTGTGTTGTGGCTTCATTACCTCAGTAGCAGGTAAGGCACTTATTGGTTACGTTACTTCAGTTTATAGAAGTGTTCATCTCTCACCATCTGCAAACTCATGAATGGAAATGTAATTGTACTTCTGCACCACATCACAGCCTATAGGGGGAGCCAGTGGCATACAAGTACTTCTGTACCACATCACAGCCTATAGGGGGAACCAGTGGTATACAAGTACTTCTGCACCACATCACAGCCTATGGGGGCATTGGAGATATAAATGTACTTCTGCACTACATTACAGTCTATAGGGGCAGTCTGAATATTTGCCTCCCAGCTAGTTGTTTTTACAGGACTTCCAGCAGGCCCCACATAAAGAAAGGAGGAGTGGGGTGAGCATTAGGGCTCACAACCCCAAGGAAGACCCCACTATTGATTCCAAAAGACTCCCTGAGACCCAAATCCCTAATGTTTTTTCCTTTTGCTGCTTTGGGGGGAGGAGTTAGGGTTGGAAACCCTAACACCATATTTCCCTACTTTTGTGGCATTAGGCTACCCTAACTGGTGCATTAGCAAAGTTTTTTTGCAAAGAATTTATTTTATTTTGGAGCTAGCAGCATCATATCCTCATTCACACAGGTCCTGAAGTGGTGCAGATCTGCAGAGCCCATTGGGCCCTGTGCCATAGGAAGACTCCATCCGCCTACAGAATTGCATGGCCTTGCACATTCACTCTTCACACATTCACTCTTTGTTTTAATTTCATTTTAACCCCAAATTTTCAAGACAGTCATTTTATGACTGCCCTTACAAACATGACATGTAACATTTATAGTATATTAGCTGCAGTCGCTGGGTGGGCAACCTGGAGGGTAGGGGTGAGAAAGAAACTGTACCAGGGGTGGGCACCCTGGTCCATTTAAAGGAGAACTGCTTTGATTTCAGGGGACCTATGTGCTTTCAACTAAGAAGAGTCATATCTGTTGGTACTACTACTACTAACAGCACTGCAAGTTTCAACACCCTTGTTTTTGAGTTTAGAACTATGGACAGAGTGCGTGGCAACATTCATTTCAGTTTCATAACGTGCAGGTAATGATACGCATCTTGACCCACTGTGAAATACAGTCATTAAAAGGTGCAGTAAGCTATTAATCCTGACCGATTAATAATTTTCAAAAGCATGAAACACAATTTCATTTTTATTTATCTGAATGTATGAGTGTTACTCATACAGGCACAATCTTATTCCAAGTTGCAAGCTGTACAGTAGGCACGATAATGAAGTAAACGTTAAACTGTAAGTTATCGTCCTGATTTATCTGAATTGTGAGCAGTCACAATAATGTTATTTTTTTATTGCAATCAATGTTTCTATTTTCATTCACATTGATGCTGGTTCATCAGTTTTGAATTTTGTGACAGTCAGGGTGGTTATGCAGTTGAAATTCATATAATCCGCTCACAAAACATGTTCTACTTCAGAAGAATAACATCAAAATGCAGCATGGTTTTTTAATCATTTTTTTTTTTTTGTAGCCATACTCTCATTTCATTTTGTATAGTTGTCTGCACTTATGTTAGCCATAATGGATTGTTCATTGTTTATAGGAAACTTAGGGCAGGATTTGAGATGCACGGGCATCCCTGACTCGCGCACTGGCACGATTCTGGCAGGGGACCGCTGTTATGGTGCATCCCCGATGTGCCACATACCTCCCATAATGATATGTGGTGCATCTAGAGGGGCTGTGAAGGGGGCGTGCCCATGTATATGGAGTGCAGCCCCATTCACAGCCCAACATGGAGGCGCATCCTCGGGGCAAGTCTGGAGATGCGCCTCCCAAAGATAAGTCTACAACAAGTAGACCTAAGTGGGTGGCCACTCACAGGCAGGCTGCCATACTTCAGATAGCAGCACAGCATCCTGCCATCCTGACAGACCTGTGTTTCCTCCCTCCTGCCCGCATCCCTGGTAGAAAGCCACTCCCTGAGGTGGTAGCACCAGATAAGCTGATCCCCCTCCCTGCCTGCAATACCATTAGAATGCCGCTCACTGCAACAGTCAAGGGTATATACTGAACCCCCCCACCCCAGCCTGGTCACACGGAGGACCCAACGTCCACATATGCTCTGGTGGTCCAGTGGACCCCCCACTCAGGCACCCTCTCCCCATCCCACTCTCTCCATCCAAGCAAGTCCTGATGGTTGGCGGGCAGCACGACCCACCTGCATTCTGCCACAGCCACCTGCCAACACAGCTGTCTGTGAATGACAGCTACTGCACAACTGTAAGCCCATTGGTAGACCCTGTCGACCAATGAGCTTGCAGTGTATACTGTACCCTGTCATTCATCCAGCCACAACATTGACACCAATGGGAGATGGAAAATTTTAGAACAGACTTTAGACAGTATAGAATTAACTCTATGTAATATCTACGCTCCAAATGGTGAGTCAGCCACCTTCCTCCTTGAGCTCTTTGATGACCTTAGCAAAGTTACTAGTCCCAGCATCATAATGGGGGGAGATTTTAATTTAGTGCTGGACCATCTAACTGATAGAAGTATTCCTGGGGAATGTGAAATGAATCCAAAAGTTAGAAGAATACCACGTGATAGCATGCATGACTTAGGGCTCACAGATACATGGCGTCTGAGGTTCCCCGACAAGATCAATTACTCTTTTTAGTCTAGCGAGCACAATTCATACAGCAGGACTGACATGCTGTTAATATCAAGTATGGTAGTTAATAGCCTGGTTAATGTGGATATTGGTATAATTGTTGTGTCTGATCATCCCTGTATCTATTATATTACATTTGGATTCTAATACTGAGAGGCCCGTTCACTGGAGATTCAACTGCACGTTACTGAACAATGTGAAATTTAAACCTCGGGTGATTGAAGAGACAAAACCATTTTTTGAAATAAACCATAATGGGGAGACTTCTTATGCCATACTCTGGGAGGCATTTAAGGCATATGTTAAAGGGAGGAATTGTTTTTCATCTCACAAGAACAGAGAGAGAAATGTCTGCATAGAAAAGAATTACAAAAACTGGAGAGGTTACACAAGCAAAACAAGCATTTGTCAATGCCGGAGTTCATCGTTGGAACTGCTGTTGGTACACACCGACTGGTAGGACTATAGTTCGCAGCAGAAAGAAAAAATTACTCACCTTAGTAATGTTGTTTCTTCTAATGGAGTCTTGCTACATTATGACAATTGCAGTTTGTCCCACCATTAGAACTGCTCCGGAGGTGAAAGAGTTAACTCCATTCCATGAATGGAACTTAGAGCATGAGCTCTAAAGAGAAGCTCTGTCTGGGTAGTTTCAAACCTAAACTGTCAGATCTTTACAAGCAAAAACTCACTAAGGTCTGTGTGGAAGCTGTAACCTACACTAGCCAACTGGCTGCCTAAATATTAACACCCATTGCTGGTCCCAACACCAAAGACTCAAGTCAGGGGACCAGAACTAATAGTATAATTTAACAATATGAGAAGTAATATAAGGAAAAATGAAAAATGAAAAATGAAAAACACCACACCCCAAACCCCAAGAAGGGTGAAAACATATAATGGGCATAAACTAGTGCCCACACTCAGGCTGCCCACCCCATACCCAAGTAGAAGTTCTGAGAGGGGCAGGTTGGGAGGTCATAATATAGCAAGACTCCATTAGAAGAAACAACATTACTAAGGTGAGTAATTTTTTCTTCAAACAACATGAAGTCTTGCTATATTATGACAATTGCAGACTACACAGCAGTACCTCCATGGAGGAGGGACAGAACCTACTTAGGGAATAGGCTCTGAAGCACAGCTGTGCCAAACCGAGCATCTCTCCTAGCCTGGACATCCAGGGAGTAATGCTTGGTGAAAGTGTGCCGTTTTCCAGGTAGCAGCTTGACATATCTCTAAGATAGGGATGTCTCTGGCAGCAGCTAGAGAAGCGGCTGTACCTCTGGTAGAATGAGCACTGAGGCCAGAGGGGGGATCTCTCCCCGGTTTCTGATAACAAAATTGGATACAAGAGACAATCCACCTGGCAATTGATCTCTTAGTGGCAGGTTTCCCTTTTCCGACCTCACCATAAGTGAGAAAAAGTTGGAAGGATTCGAACCTGTGACCCTTGGTACGTTCTACAGTGGCGTGAAAAAGTATTTGCCCCCTTCCTGATTTTCTCTATTATTGCATATTTGTCACACTGGATGTTTTCAGGTCTTTAGAGAAAATGTAATATTAGATAAAGGGAACCTGAGTGAACAAATAACACTTGTTTTTTTTTTTAATTTCACTTATTTAATGAAAAAAAGTTAACCAACACCAACTGGCACTGTGTGAAAAAGTAATTGCCCCCTTACACTTAATAACTGGTTATGCCACATTTAGCTGCAATGACTGCAACCAAACACTTCCTATAATTCAATATCAGTCTTTCACATCGCTGTGGAGGAATTTTAACCCACTCTTCCTCGCAGAACTGCTTTAATTCAGTAACATTTGGTAGGTTTTCGAGCATGAACTGCTCGTTTCAGGTCCTGCCACAGCATCTCTATTAGGTTTCAGTCTGGACTTTGACTAGACCACTCCAAAACTTTAATTTTACTTCTTTTAGCCATTCTGATGTGGACTTGCTTTTTGTGTTTTGGATCATTGTCTTGCTGCGAGACCTAACTACGCTTCAGCTTCAGCTGACGGAAGGATGACTGGACATTCTCCTTAAGAATTTTCTGGTACAGAGCAGAATTCATG
Organism: Neoceratodus forsteri; assembly: GCA_016271365.2. Classification (NCBI taxonomy): domain Eukaryota; kingdom Metazoa; phylum Chordata; order Ceratodontiformes; family Ceratodontidae; genus Neoceratodus; species Neoceratodus forsteri. The sequence goes on from JADMNL010000026.1 coordinate 292,762,631, forward strand.
GTTCCTTTAATTATGGCAAGTCATCCAGGTCCTTAGGCAGAAGCATCCCCACACCATCACACTACTACCACCATGTTTGACTGTTGGTATGGTGTTCTTACTGTGGAATGCTGTGTTTGCTTTACGGGAGACATTATGGGATCCATGTTGTCCAAAAAGTTCCACTTTGACTCATCTGTCCATAGAACATTTTCCCAAAAAGGCTTGTGGGATCATCCAGGTGCTTCTTGGCAAATGAGAGACGAGCATTTATGTTCTTCTTGTTAGCAGTGGTTTCGCCTTGCTACTCACATGGAAGCCCATTTTGCCCAGTCTCTTTCTGATTGTGAGTCATGAACACTGACCTTAGCTGAGGCAAGAGTAGCCTGCAGTTCTTTGGATGTTGTTTTAGGATCCTTTGAGACTTCTTGGATGATTTTACACTGTGCCCTTGAGTAATTTTGGCAGGTCGCCCACTCTGGAAGGTTCACTACTGTTCCAAGTGTTCTCCATTTGAGATTATGGCTCACTGTGGTTCGATGGAGTCCCAGAGCCTTAGAAATATCTTTGTAACCCTTTCCAGACTGATAGAGGGCAACAAATTTTTCTGATCTTTTCAGGAACTTCCTTTGATCATGGCATAATGTGCTTGTTGAATCTTTGTGCTGGCAACGTGACTCTGATGGTAAGGGCCAAAATAAGTGAGTGTTATATTGAGCAGGGCTGGCTGTAATCAAGTCTGGCTGTGTTCAATCAGCTGACTCTAATTATCCCTTTAATTGGGTTGATTTAACTAGGGGCAATTACTTTTTCACAGTGCCAGTTGGTGTTGGTTAACTTTTTTCATTAAATAAATGAAATAAGTAAAAAAAGTGTTATTTGTTCACTCAGGTTCCCTTTATCTAATATTATATTTTGTCTAAAGACCTGAAAACATCCAGTGTGACAAATATGCAATAATAGAGAAAATCAGGAAGGGGCAAATACTTTTCACGCCACTGTATATAGTAACTTAGGGCCCTCTTAACGTCCAAACTGTGCAATCTCCTCTCACCAGAAGAGGAATGATCAGTGAAAAACACTGGAAGGGAGATAGATTGGTTAAGATGGAAATCTGAAACCACCTTAGGCAAAAACTTCCTGTTAGTCCTGAGGACTTCCTTATCCCTGTGGAAAGAAATAAAGTCAGTTTCTACTGACAAGGCTTGCAACTCACTTATGCATCTAGCAGAAGTGATAGCCACTAGGAAAACAGTTTTCCAAGTTAGATACTTAAGCTCTGCAGAAGACAGAGGTTCAAAAGGGGGTTGCATTAACTGGGCAATGCAAACATTAAGGTCCCAGGCAGGGTCCGGATCCCAAAAAGGTGGATTAGTATGAAGTAATCCCTTAAAAAACTTGGAAAATACAGGGTAAGCGGAAAGAGAAGATTGCTTTCCTGCTGAAACAAAAGCAGAGACAGCTGCCAAATGAACTTTCAGGGTAGCTGGTCTCAGACCCAAAGAATTAAGATGGACCATGTAGTCCAACACAATGGGCAAATCAGCAGATTCTAGGGAAATATGTTTCCCAGAACACCAAATGGAGAACCTTTTCCACTTAGAATTATAAGTAGCCTAGTGGAAGGCTTCCTAGAAGCCTTTAGGATTTCAAGAACACCTTGAGAAAGGTGTAGGTCAGCAAATTCTAACTCCTCAAGAGCCAGGCCTTGAGGTTGAGGGATTGAGGTTCGGATACCAAACTCTCCCTGGGCACAGGTTAACAGGTTGTGATTCCTGGGGAGACACAGGGGAGATGGACTGTAAGGGACAGAAGAAGTGGGTACCAGGGCTGCCTGGCCCAGTCTGGGGCAATCAGAATCACCCTGCAAGGCTGGGATCTGATTTTGACTAACACCTTGAACAGGAGAGGGAAGGGGGGAAAAGCATAAAGAAACTTCCTTCCAATCCAGGAGAAGGAGTCCAGGGGACTGAGCCCAACACTGGGGCCTGCAACAGAACAGTGGAAGTTGGTGATTGTCTGGGGCTGCAAAAGATCTATCTGAGGGTGCCCCATCTGGCAAAAACTATCCCCAGTACTTGAGGATCCAGAGACCATTCAGTGATGGCCCTGAGAAATCCTGCTGAGAGCATCTGCTAGGACATTGTCCTTTCCTGGAAGGTGAACTGCTATGAGTGAAGTGTTCAGGAAATAGGCCAGAGCCACAACTTCATTGCCTCGGTGCACAAGGCCGAAGACCGAGTGCCCCTGCTTGTTGATGTACCACATTGTTGTGGTGTTGTCTGTTCTGACTTGTACCACTTTGTTCTGAACAGAAGCAGAGAACGCTTGAAGTGCTAAAAAGACAGCTCTGAGTTCCAGCAAATTGATGTGGAGCAGAGATTCCTGGGGACCACTCCCTGAGTGGAGAGGTTGCCATGTGGGCTCCCCACCCCAGGAGGGAAGCATCCGTGGTGAGGTCAAAGAGGTGAGAAAGAGGGAATGAAGGGGCCCCCACTCTTAAATTGCTCTGATCCTGCCACCACTGGAGGCCTGGATCAAGGTTCAGGTCACTGGGACCAACTTGGAAAGGGGTCTCTTCTCTGAGACCAATAGGCTCTCAGTGAAACTGAATGTCCCTCATCTGAAATCTTGCTCCTTGCACTACAGCTGTGGACGAGCCATGTGCCCCAGGAGCTGTAAAAGTGTCTTGCTGGTCGAGACCTGCAGAGTGAAGGAGGAGGCCAGAGCCACCAAGTTCCTACCCTCTCTAAGGGAAGAAAGGCTCTTGCCAGATTTGTGTCCAACTCTGCATCTATGAAGGTGAGCACCTGAACTGGTTCCAGAACCGACTTTGGTAGATTTAGCAAGAAGCCCAGGGAGGTGAGAAGTCAGCTGGGTGACTTGCAGGTGAGATTTTACCTGTTCTGGGACTGGCCTACAATGAGCCAGTCGTCCAGATAGGGAAAAACAGCAATCCTTTGCCTCCTTAAATAAGCAGCTGCTACTGCCAGACATTTTGTGAATACCCTTGGGGCAGAGGTAAGGCCGAAGGGCATTGCTCTGAACTGGTAGTGACCTGAGGGCAGTTCGAATCTGAGGTACTTTCGGTGGGAGCTTCTGATTAGGATGTGAAAATAGGCATCCTTGAGGTCCAGGGAAGCTAGCCAGTCCCCTGGCCTTAGAGAGGGTAAAATCATTGCCAGAATTACCATTCTGAACTTTGGTTTTAAAAGGTGTTTGTTCAGATATCTGAGGTCTAAAATGGGCCGCCATTCTCCTGTCTTTTTTGGAGTAAGGAAGTATCTGGAGTACAGACCCTTGCCCTGGTGTAGGGGAGAAACCCTTTCTACCGCTCTGAGAGCTAACAGGGTTGAGACCTCTGTTTCTAGAGTAAAGGTCTCTAAAGAGCTTGCAGGTGGAAAAGACCTGATTCTCATCTTTGGGAACTTTTGAAGCTGAGAATCAGACCCTGGTTACTACTTCCAGAACCCACTTGTCTTCAGTTAGAGACACCCAGTTCTGACTGAAGTAAGCCAACCTGCCCCCTACTGGTAAAGGAGAATCGGCCCTGGGCACCCCATCAGGGTGCCTGTTTGGCAGGTGCTTTAGGCTGAGGGGTGGGGGCAGGCCTGCCCACACCCCGTCTGCCTCTGCCTCTGAAGAACCCCCTCTGAGCATAAGCAGAGGAGGCCTGGGTTTGGTAAAAAGGCCTGTGAAAAGGCCTACCCCTACCCCTTGGGTGTGCCTCCAGGAGTGGCTTGCCGCTCCTTGGCTCTGTGCACTCTTATAGGTAGTCCTATTCATCCATCTTCTTCATATAATTCTCTGTCTGCTCCCCAAACAGAGAATTTCCCCACAGGAAAATCCATAGCCTTAGTCTGGGTATCCTGGTGACAAGCTAGTACACCTGAGCCAGGCCAACCTACGAAAAGCTACAGATGTGGCCATGACTCTAGAGGAAACATCATTAAAATCCACAGCAGCATGAAACTGCACCTTAGAAGCCTCAATGCCATCGGCAGCCACCTGCTCCAGCTCATTAGCAAGCTGGCCAGAGGCCTGTTTGGCTAAACTCATAACAGTGTCCCATCTAGATTTTTGATACCTTGCTACATAAGCCATATAATTTGCTTGCCTGAGTCCCAAGGACGCTGCCATGTACTGTTTTTTTGCCATGGCATCAATCTTCCTGGAATCCTTGTCAGGAGGATGTGAAGCCAGGGGAATGTTAGCTTTATCACAGGCTGCAGCCTGAACTACCCCAACACGACTGCATTGCTGAGAAAGGAATTCTGTATCAGGACCTGACAGTGTGTACCTCCTGTCCATCTTTTTATCCACAGGAGGCACAGAATTAGAAGTTTTTAAAATTTTTAATGTTTGCTTCCTAAATGACTTATGCAAAGGAATAGACAATCTCCTAGACTCTGGCATATCCATCATTTCTACAAAATCAGGCTCCTCTTGCTCATCCACAGCTTCCTCCAAAGGGAGCTGGAGGGTTTCAGCAACTTTTTTGTAAAACATAAAATGAGAGGGGGACTCAAAAAGCATAGGGGGAGATTCTAAAGGTCTGTCTGGGGAGATGTCCGGTTCAATGGGGACACCCAGACCCTCCAAGTCACATTCATACTGTTCATAATCATCCTCCCCCTCCTCTGGTTCATAAAACTCCTCAACATCATATTCCTGTGTAACCCCTAGATGGCGCTATCCCAGGGGCTACTACCCCTGCCTGATTTGCCACTAACAGGTTGAGGGGCCTGGATCCAATGGCGGGTGCCTCCACCCAGAGGTCAGGGTTTGCAATAGTTAAACTTACTTGGTCACAGCCCTCTGGGACACTGCAACCCCCCTTTCTTCCCACTAGTGGCCCACGCAATATATCAGAATTACCTTCACAGTATACACTTACCCCCAGGGCTGGTTCAGGCACTGGGACCTCCTGTAAAATAAGATACAGTGCAACAATCACAGTACAATACTTTAACATAGACAAATACCTCAGGCAGTATAACTTTGCTAAAACAAGCAGCTCTGATTTATTTGGGGAATATAACAAGGACAGGAAATCAGGTTAATTAGCTTATCACTTTACTCATCTACCTATGGCTCTGTGCATAGGCCTATCCCTACCAGTTACTGTCCCTGGGTACCCAAGCCCTAGTGGCTAGTCCAAACCATGGCAGCTGGTAGGGGCCCTTTCACACAGAGAAAAGAAAAATTAGTTTAAACAGTCAGCAGTACAGTGATTCCATTTGGATTCAATGTGGCAATTTAGCAGGGAGCGACCCTGAATTAGTACTCACGACCTCCAAACAAGATAGGGTCCTTCAATGTCAGCAGGGCTACTCTTGAGCTCCACGAGACTCCTCACACATTTATATGGCAAACTGCAACAGGCAAAAGTCCTTTAATGGCAGCAGGATTCACTTGAGCTAACCAAGCCTCCTCACACATTTATATGGTGAACAGTAACAGGCAAAAGTCCTTTAATGGCAGCAGGATTCACTTGAGGTAACAAGCCTCTTCACACATTTATATGGTGAAACAGAAAGTACTATACCAGGCAGTGCTCTCTATCCCGATCGCAATTACTGCACAATACCCGGAGAACACACAGCAGATTCAGTTCCTGACAGACCGAGTGAATTCAGCAATTTCTCCAGTCTTCTACAGGGTGAGCCTGGTTTCTACTCTTCAGATATCCTTTGATTCTCTTCACAGGACGGATTCAGTCCTAATAAGCAGTTACACAAGCTGCAGACCGGAACTCTGGGCCTTACACACGTTTCCTGACTAAAACTGCACACTGAAAAAGCACAGGGCTCCTTCCTTCTTCACTGCCAGAGCTCAACTGAAACTCCAACAGACAAACGGGCACTTCCTTTGAGTTCCTCCCAGTTCTTGACTGGATTGGCTGTCACTCACAATAGACTGCTCCTGTTGGTCCAAAAGGCGCTAAGTCTAAACTACATCTCCCAGAGTCACTGCCCATACAATCCTCTTGTGGCTGGCTCAGATTATGAGTCCAAGTTCTGATTCGTCCAAGGCACCATTTTAGAGCTAGCTTACCCCACACTGATTGGTCCAGTTCAGCAGTTCAAAACCAGAATGGGGAACTAGGCAGACACAGTTCTGACTGCAAAGAAAGCAGGTTAGACAAACTGTAATTTCATTATTACTCTAAATGGTTTCTGGCAAACAGTTACATCTTTCAGATAGGGTCCCTCTGCACTCCTAGTGACTGCAAAAATGGAGTGAATTGGCAGCAGCTCGAGTGGTACTCAATCAAAGAAACACACAGTCCCCCCATACAAACTAATTATGTCTGCAAGCAGACAGCTCTTAAAGAGACAGTACCAGAGGTTCTAAAAACACTCACTGATAAATGGCTTAAACGCCAAACACCATTCAGGCTTGGAGCATCCAAGCAAGCTCCTGGAAGTCTTTTGGGAACCCCCATTTTCAGGGGGGGTTACACCTGAACCGATGGAACCGACCGAACCGACCTTTTACCAGATAGTGGCGGTTTGGACGGAACCGGAGAAAGTGACTGGACAATCTGAATAGCTCTTGCTATCTCTGCAGCAGTTGGAGAAAGGATTTTGGGCTCCAAACCTGCTGACTTTCTTGTTTTCTTTACTGGAACTGGCTCCTCAGAGTCAGCTTTACGTTGCCGAGGAAGTCTGGCCCTGGTCAGAGGGCACTCCCAACCGAACCGGGCTGACCATCCGGGTCAGCAGACTTTTTGGCCTCTCGTCCCCTGAGCCTGCCCAATCTCTTTTCCAGGGTGGCTGCAGGGAAATTTTTACAAATCTGGCAGTCTGAACTGAGGTGGTCAAACCCCAGACAATAAACACATGTGGTGTGTTGGTCAGCCTTGGCAAAGACTTCCCCACAGACATCACAGTGTTGAAATCCAGTGGGCCCGGTTTTTCTTTTGGGTTTCTCAGACATAATGCCAGCCTAACTAAAAAACTTGCCCTTTTAACAGCAGTGCCAGGCAAGACACCCTTGTCGGTTCCTAACCGTGTCACGGGTATTGGAAAAAAACGTAATGAAATCCGTGTTTTTTAGAACCGATAAGAACCGGGAACCGCACTCTAAAATCTCAAGTTTAAATACTTCAAGTTTTAACATAAGCTGATCGGTTCAAACCGAACCGATAAACCTTTACAAGTTCACACAGAATTAAAATATGAATTACTTACGATACCACAGACAGAGCTTGAACCATCGGTTTTATGTTAAAATAAACTATTCTCGGTTAAATTGAACTGAGAAAACACTGTTTAAACCAAGAAATGAACCGAGCAGTAGGAGGAATCTCCGGAGCGACTGTTCAGTGAGGCGGAGTAAAGAATCTGACAGTTTAGGTTTGAAACTACCCAGACAGAGCTTCTCTTTAGAGCTCGTGCTCCAAGTTCCATTCATGGAATGGAGTTAACTCTTTCACCTCCGGAGCAGTTCTAATGGTGGGACAAACTGCAATTGTCATAATATAGCAAGACTTCATGTTGTTTGAAGAACAAGTTATGCCACCAAGTTCAAATTCCCATTGAAATACAGTGACGTGCATACCTGTTTTCTCAATTTGTGATCTGGCTGTGAAGAGTGACGATGTGTCTGCGGTTCAGAGAAGATGAGGGCACTGCAGCCCCACCATGGGTTGGAGGGGGGGACATTATGATTAGAAACCCTAACGCCCTGGGTGTGTGTTGGTATTTGCACCATAAATTTTCAACATAGCCTTTTGTGACTCCCAAAAACATTTAGGACCTCTGCTCATGAACAGTGCACTGTGATTTTGTTAATCTGTCCCGAATGTTGATTTCTCACAGTGACTGCACCATTCTGTACCAGATGTGCGAAAACACAGTTCGGGCAGGATGTGAAAAATTACAGTTGTACCATTCATAGGGAGATGTGAAGAGATGGCAGTGTTGAAAATCTAGAGTGAAAATATTAACAATGCTCAAATGTACGAGCTTACTTGGAAACTGTGCAACGCATGCTCGTAACAGTCATTTAGTGGAATTATTTCATGAAAATGTCAACATAGGCATTTTGTGACCTCTGCTCATGAACACTGTCACTACGATTTTCTTAATCTGTCCTGAACATTGATTTCCCACAGCGACCGCGCCATTGTGTGGAAACACATTTTGGGCAGGATGTGAACAATGACAGCTGTACTGTTCATAAGGAGGTGTGCAAAATTGACAATGTTGAAATTCTTGAGTGAAAATATTATAAATCCTCGATGTTATGAACGTGCATGGAAACTGTGCAATGCACGCTCATAACATAATCATTTTATGGACTTTTGTCACCAACTTTTCAACATAGGCAGTTTGTGACCTCTGCTCATGAACAGTGTCACTGCGATTTTCTTAATCTGTCCCGAACACTGATTTCCCACAGCAACCGTGCTATTCTGCGCCGGAAGTGCGAAAACACATTTCGGCCAGGATGTGAAAAATGACAGCTGTACTGTTCATGAGGAGGTGTAAAAATAAATAAATAATGCCCGAGTTGAAAATATTACAAATGTGCAACGTTACAAGTGTGCTTTTTGGGAGCCCCCCTCATGAACAGTGACACTGTCGTTTTGTTAATCAGTCCCGAAAGGTGATTCCACGCAGTGACCGCAAAAATCACCTTTTGGGACTGAATAACCAGATAGCAGTCACTGAATTCATGAGGTGGGGTCCCAAGAACCCCATGTTGAAAATTTGGTGCCAAAAGTTGCACAAATGGCCGAGATATGCACCAAGGTTGACCCCCCCCATTTATGCCATTATACAGCTTACCGGCATTTCTTTAGCTCATGGTTGGCTTTTGAAGAGTGCAGACGTGTTCCTGCTCCACCAAAGATTGTCACACCAGCTCCGGAGGTAAGTATGGGTGGGGGGTTTGTGGGAGGTGGGTGCGGGTTGGGGAGGGGGGCACAGTAGACTGCGAGGGACCGTTTTCTGATTTACAGGTTAAAAAAAATAAATCCAGCATGGGAAGGTTTTCTTTGTTAACAGGGACTTTGGCACACTGGGGTAGGTTCCCAGCATGCCACCTGAGTGTTTGTGGGGGGGGACGAGAGCCGAGGGAGATTGGGCACCCTCCTCTGCACACAACAAATGGGGGGACATTATGCCGATGGGGAGTGGGCTCCACCATCGGCAAATGAACTGGGAGTGGGCATGCCAACAGGGGGATTGGGCACCCCCCATCAGCTTTCACAGGGGCTGTAAGAGGTGGACGGCAATAGCCACCGCCATTTTATTAAACTGGGAGGGGGCATGCCGACAGCCTGAGCTCAGCGTGTTCATACTGCAAGCTACAGCAGTGTGAATGCGCAACCAGGAATGCAACAGTGCAGGAATGCAACATCAAAGGACAGAGCCGCACCACTATTGGTGTGGCTCTGTCTTTTGACAAGTTGTCCAACTCCGCCCCAACAGCTGAAAGGGAGTCATCGCCAACCTGCCAACTGATTTGCCTGCCGCTGACCTGCTCCTTGAAACTGAGCTCTCCATTGGGCACAGCCCTGCTTTGCACCTCTTACAGCAATGAGTTTGTCTGTGCCTGTGCACCATGACAAACTCAAACAGGGGTCTGAGGATGTTATCTGCAGGAGTCCGATATTATTGCGATATGAAATAAATAAGGCCCACACTGAAAGGGCAGAATGTGCCTTATTTAGGAGGCAGTATAGCGCAGTGGCTTAAGGCTCTGAGCTGCAAATCTGGTGACATCCAGCAGACCAGACCGGGGTTTGAATCCCACAGCTTCCACTTGCATACTGTGTGACCCTGAGCAAGTCACTTAACTTCCCTGTGCTCCCAGGTCGCTCCTGTAAAAAAAGCTTTCAGCTTAGTGTGCTACTCCTGGTTAAACAACTAAATAAAATACAGCAGAAATATTGGGGGTCAGGGGAAAAGGCAGGCAGACTTTTGACTTCTAGGCTTAAACAAATGCAAAAGAGAAACTGTATCCATAGTGTGAGGGACAGCTCTCATAATGTTTTTACTAGCAATAAAGATATAAATAAAGTCTTTCTAAAATTTTACAAACAATTATACATGAGCCAGCTTAATACATCCCTGGAAAAAGTTAAACTTTTCCTGTCTGGAAGATAACTTGCCTAAGATATCTGCATCAGAACAACAGCAGCTGTGCAATGACATTACGGCGGCCAAGAGTAGAGGGTCTGTAAGTGATTTTTCCAGAGCAAAAGTTCTGGCACTGATGGCCTACCAGCTAAACTATTCTCATTTCTTACTGAGAAGGTAACCCCTGTTCTTCAGAAAGTCTTTTTGGAAATGGAAGAGAAAAAAGCCCTGCCGCCAACTATGACAGAGGCTAATATTTCGGTATCGTTTAAAAAAGCCAAAGGCCCCTTTGACTCTGCTAGTTATCACCCACTCTCTCTGTTGAATGCGAACTATAAGATCTGGCCTAAACTCACAGTCACAAGGTTGCAGGGCATTACTATGAGGCATATACGTAATGATCAGATGGGATTTATTAAGGGCCCCTCGGGTGTTGAGATTATCAGAATTCTCTCCACTATATGGATGGCCTCAGAATCGCAAGAACCATCTATTCTATTATCTCTAGACGCTCATAAGGCCTTTTGTTCTGTCGAATGGAATTACTTATAGGAGGTCCTGAACACCTTTGGGTTTGGAGATAACTTTATCTTAAAGGTAAGCATTACTATATCAGGCCTCTAGCGCCAGGTAATGTACGATTAGAAAATGGGTTTAAGAATAAAAGAAATCTCATTGGCTGGCAGGGGGTACATTAACTTACAGTGAGAGCCCTGTAAGTTAAAAGTACCAGCCATGTCAACCTTGCCAGCCTCATGTGGCATTCTACAGCCCAGCCTCTTTCATCATTGGCTGAAGCACCGGACAACATTTTTTCAAATGCCACCATTTGTTTCTCTTGCATAGCGAGAGATACAGACCCCCGATGCTGTACGAGCTACCTAATGACGTCAAACAAATGTACAGTATCTTTTTTTGTTTCATTTTCTTTCCGTATTGTAAATCACATTTTAAACACTTAGTTTCTGCTCTCTTATGAGACAGCCTACGCCACCCCCCAAAAGAGAAATTTACCTGCAAAGCACAGTAAAGTAACGAAACAGAAGCCACGTCACCAGAATAGCCGGTCGTCTTATCCTTGTCCCACACTGCTGCCTGGAAGCCCGCTTTCCCATAGCCAGTACCTGACACCACGTCAGAAAAGTTCTGTCCACATACTAGAGCACCTGCAAGTAAACAAATGGCAACTCGAGGAAGGCGGGAGCGCATCTCACAACACTGACCCCACGCTGCTGTCCCTCATTACACCCCTGGGCGGTCCGGTATTGCCCAATATCGCCCACCCTGTCAGGTATTATTACTTGCATAAACTTCTCTCTGGAAAATTCTCATTAGAAAGAGAAAGTAGACAAGGATGCCCCCTGTCTCCTTTCCTCTTTATGCTGGCACTAGAACCCTTACTTTATCTCATTAGACAAGACAACCTAATCTCTGGCATGAAGTTTAAAAATTTAGAGCATAAAATGGTAACATATGCAGATGACATGCTCTTAACTCTGTCAAATTCACATAGGTCCTTAAGACATACGATAGACTTGTTGGAAGAATTCAAGTTAATTTGGGGTTTATCCATAAATTGGTCTAAATCTGAAGTTCTCTCACTGAGAGGCAATAAGAATGATTTATTTAAATGTTTCACCAGGAAGGCACACTGAGTGACAAGTCACTCATCTCCTGGTGCGACCTGGGGGGAAGGGGTACATTAGGAATGAGACATTAAACATTCAAGCTATAAGTTCAATATTAACATACAGTTGTAAGGCAGGTGTTACAAACAGTGTTACAACAGTGTTGCACATGATAGGTAGAAAGAGTGGACAATAATAAGTGCTGGGCTAATAAGTAACAAGTGCTTATGTGAAAGAAAAGGGGGGAAAAGAGAGACAACGGTGACGTGTGTGGGGAGGGGGAAGAGTCATGTCCCTGGAGACCACTTCAGGATGTGAGGATCCTGCACTGCAGTGACCAGAGAAGGGGACAAGGGAGTGTCCCAGAGAGGCCCCTTCAGAATGGTGGGGGAAGAGAGTAGATGAGAGATACAAGCCCCTTTGTGGGTAGGGGAGGGGCCCATGGAGACCATTCGGGGCCCCTTTTATTCTGTGAGAGATCAAGGGAGGCCAGTAAGGGGGAGCAATTTGAGGAAAGGGCAGGAGAGCTAGGAATTTGGGTGGGTGTGCACAGGGTAAAATGAAGGTGATGGTAGAGAGGTAGGGTTTGTCCAGGGCTTAGAGGAGGGAGTTAGGGAGGGACATGGCAGGAGCAGCTAGGAGCAAGGTAATTATTGAGGGCAGAGTTGATGGAGTAGGCAGAGGATGAGTGCCGGATCTGAAGGGGGAGGGCATTCCAGATTTTTGGGAGGTGGTGAGAGTAACCAGATTGGCCTATTTGGGTGGATCTGCTGGGGACTACCAGGGTGCAAGAGTCAGTTGATCTAAGGGAATGTGAGGGGGGTGTTATAATGGAGGAGGTGAGGTAGGAAGGGAGCTCACCCAACCAGTGCTTGGAGGTGACTTTAACACAGTGGGAGAGTTGCCTATTTGCAAGAGAGGGGAAGGATAGGGCACGACAAAGATCACAGTGGTGGGTGCGAGGTGGGACATCCAAGGCAAAGTGGCAGAAGGAATTGAAAAGGGTGTCCAGTCTGGCCAGGGAGGACTTAGGGGCAGCACCATAGGGTACTTCACAGTAGTCAAAAATGGGCGGCATCATCTTCTGGACAAGTTCACACTTAGCAGTAGGAGGGATGCAACTATGGTTCCTGAACAGGGCACCAAGCTTGGGGTGCAGTTTTTTCTGGATGGCATCAATATGTCCAGAGACATTTAGGTGTTGGTCCAACCAAACACCAAAGTACCTACTTAGGAATCCAAATACCTCATAGGTTAGAAAATCTAGTAGCTAGTAATATTGAACCACTAATGGAAGAGATCAACATGGCTTTGGATAAATGGAGTAAACTCTGCTTATCGTTACTGGGGAAAGATCAATGCCCTCAAAATGATGCTAGCACCCAGAATTCTATATCTATTGCAAAATATTCTCGTGGAAATTAAATTCATTTGGTTTAAAAAGATAGACTGTGCTGCTAGAAGGTTTTTATGGGAAAAAGGAAAAAAGCAAGGCTACGTTTGGAGAAACTTAAGAAAACCTGGCAGCAAGGAGGTATGGGCCTTCCTGATTTCAAACACTACCAATAGGCTTTCTTATACAGGCAGACTTGCCATTGGTTTACAGACGCTGGTAACTTTCCTCTCTGGGTTCAATAAATTATTAACCCATACTCACATCATATTATGCTAGATCTGTTGCCAACCAACATAGCATCTCATCCATATCTGAAGTTGGCGGAGGAACCCTTTAAATGGTTTGGGAGGTATTTTTACATTCCATTATTCCCATTGGAATATACACCTATATGGAGGAATACCATGATTGGTGCTGGGGTAGATAGTCTGGCTAATCTGGTATGGGAAAACAGCGGTATTGTGTCTGTATGGGATCTAGTAAATCGCAAAGATGGTATACTCTGGCCATTTACCGAACTGAGAGATCTATACAGGTTACTGTACACAGAATTTCACTGATTCCTACAAATCAGATAAGCCCTGTGGGGTGTTTTAAATGCTAATCTTGTAATTCACCCTTCTAAAAAATTGGATAGTCTGTTAAAGGGAAGCTGTCGTTTGCAGGGGCTCCTTCTCCTGTAAATCTTACCCTCCAGTTAAGATTTTTAGAGAAAATAGCCTTTTTTCATGAGGCACAAAGTAATTTAATTTCATCTTGAAAAGTCCACTACCCAGAAGTATAGCGGATGCTGTGGTGGCTCCATTAAGTGTAAAGGTGTGGTGCAGCACCGTGCGCTTCAATGCATTTGTATAGAAGTGCACGGTGCGGCGCTGCACCTTTTCCAGTTAATGAAGCCACCCCGTGTCCGCTATACTTCCCGGTGGCGCACTTTTTGAAATGAAATGAAATTACTTTGTGCCTCATGAAAGAAGGTGTTTTTCTCTGAAAACTTTAACTAGAGGGTAAGGTTTGCAGGGGCCGGACCCCCTGCAAACGACAGCTTCCCTTTAACAATAGTGAGGGCAGAGGGAAGAGCAGGCAAGCTATATACGGTGTCCATCAACGCTGGTCCAGATTTGATTAGGAAAACTAAGAATGTCTGGGAAGACGGACTTGGACATACAATCTCCCAGTCTTCTTGGGATCTCATATGGCATAATGCTTATAAAGTTATCAAAGACATGCAAGGCCATCTGGTACAATTTAAAATATTGCATCACTGGTACTACACACCTTGAAAACTATATAAATTTGACTTGGGTATTGATAGTAACTGCTGGAAATGAAGTTCTGCTAATGCAGAGTTGATTCATATGTTATCGGGGGGGTGCCCTCTGATTAAACCATCTTGGCTACTTATTTGGAGAACATGTAACCAGATTCTTGCAGCAACCCTACCTTTTGAACCCGAGATTTTTATAGTAGGGGAAATGAGAAATCTGTGTCTAAATTTACCAAAGAAAAGATGGCTTATGTTAGCAACTTTAGGTTTAAACTCCTGATCGTGAGACACTGGGAAGACTTATGTTCTCCTGACTTGGGTGAATGGGCCAAATATCTAACCAACACAGCACTTAACGAATGGATCAGTCATTTAAATACAAGGTCATTGGATAAATATGCCACATAGGATCCTTTTTTATGTTGTCTTGCGTCTGCGCAAGACACATGTTGCAGTAACTTCAGAATAGCAGGTTTTGGAGGCGTGGTCCTGTTGTGGCCTGTGGCACCACTGTTTTTTGGGGCTGGGCTCCGTGACATGAATTAGACTGCATGCTGTCTATGACAGCAGTGCAAAAGCGTGTTCACCACCTTGAAAGGTTTTAGCCGCTGCAATGAGGAAGCTCCACCTCATTGCAGGGTGTGCCTTTCCTGGTGTAAGTTTCAGTGTGACATGGCGGCGACTGTGCCGTCCACCTCGCACAGTCCCCAGAAAAGCTGACTTGGGGGGGTGCCCAATCCCCCTGTCAGCATCATCCTTCCCCAACACTCTTTATTTGCCAACGAGGTGTCCAATCCCTATCTGCTACAGTCCCCTCGTCCACCTCGTACAGTCTCCAGAAAAGCTGACTTGGGGGGTGCCTAATCCCCCTGTTGGCATCATCCTCCCCCAACACTCTTTATTTGCCAATGAGGTGTCCTATCCCTGTCTGCTACAGTCCCCTCCCCCTGAAAAACAACCTGCAGGTGACACCCCCCCAGTTCATTTGCTGATGGGGTGCCCAATTCCCATCGGCTCCAGTCCCCCCCAAACAAAAAACATGCAGGTGACACGTTGGGAGCTCACCCCAGCGTGTCAAATGTACCTGTAAATAGAAAAACCTTCCCACAACGTTTTCTTCTCCCTGTAAAGTAGAAAACGGTCCCTCACAGCCCCCTTCCCCAACTCGTGCCCACCCACTGCGTGCCTCACTTCCCCACACCCCCTCACCCCATACTTACCTCCGAGCTCGCACGACGCCTTCGGTGGACCAGGAACACGTCTGCACTCTTCAAAGCTGACCGCGAACTGAAGAAATGCCGGTAAGCTGTATAATGGCATAAATAGGGTTTTTTCAACTTCGATGCATATCTGGGGCATTTTTGGGAATTTTGTCACCAAATTTTCAACATGGGGTTATTGGGACCCCTCCTCAATGAATTCAGTTACTGTCATGGCGTTATTCGGTCCCGAAAGGTGATTTTTGCGGTCACTGTACGGAGTCACCCTTCAGGACTGATTAATGAAATGACAGTGCCACTGTTCATGAGGTGGCCTCTCAAAAAGCCTATGTTGCAAATTTGGTGGGGAAAAAAATGACTGTTTTAAGAGCGTGCATTGTGCAGTTTCCATGCACGCTCGTAACTTCGTGAATCTGTGATATTTTCACTCCAGATTTTCAACATTATTATTTTTCCACACCTCCTTATGAACAGTATAGCTGTCATTTTTCACATCCTGGCTGAAATGTGTTTTCGCACTTCCAGCACAGAATAGCATGGTCACTGTGGGAAATCAGTGTTTGGGACAGAGTAAGAAAATCACAGTCATACTGTTCATGAGCAGAGGTCCTAAAATGCCTATGTTGAAAATCTGGTGATGAAAGTCCATTAAATGACTATGCTATGAGTGTGCGTTGCGCAGTGTTCACGCACACTCGTCATTTTTCACATCCTGGCCGAAATGTGTTTTCGCACTTCCAACGCAGAATAACTTGGTCACTGTGGGAAATCAGTGTTGGGGACAGAGTAAGAAAATCAGTGACTGTTCATGAGCAGAGGTTCTATAATGCCTATGTTGAAAATTAAGTGACAAACATCCATAAAATGACTATTTTACAAGCGTGCGTTGTTTAGTTTCTACACACGCTTGTAACTTCCATAATTTTTAATATTTGTACTCCAGATTTTCACCATTGCCATTTTTTCACACCTCCTTATGAACAGTACAGCTTTCATTTCATGCCAGTGTTAGTGGCTCAGTAGGTAGCACACTCGCCTCTGAGGCTGGGAGATCAGAGGGCTGTGGGTTCAGTTCCCACATCTGGCACTTGTGTTAATATCCCAGTACTGACACTGTAGTGCAGCATGAGGGGGGTACTGCACTTCTGAGGTACCGTGTTTCGGATGAGATGTTAAACCGAGGTCCCATCTGCCTGGATTGGTGTTGGTTCAGGTGGATGTTAGAGATCCCATGGCACGTCTCAAAAACAGAAGGGGAATTTTGTGGGAGAAAAGGAGAAAGAATTCATAATCATAGCAAAACTGTACAGTGCAGACAGAACAATACTTCCCAAATCCCAAAGAGAACTAAACTAAAACAGACAGAAAATTAATCGAAGGAAAAAAATAAAAGCACACAAAGTCATTTTCCTACAAAGGACAGACATAAGTAATATTCTGTCAAAATGATACCAGTAATAACAAACGTCCACATCCTTTCCATAACTGATGCATTTGAGTCTTAGAACAGTGTCTCAAATCTCATCCATAAACTTTCCTAATTTCACGCTGCACAGTTTTCAACAAAACATCATGGGGAACAAAATGTTGCTGCAGGACCCACTTACATCTGGCCTGCCATAAATAATACTTAAAAATGGCAAACACGATCTGTAAAGTAGGTCTAGAAAATGTCTGCCAGATAGGAGACCAATTAACATAAATCAAATTAAACTAGGTCATAGATCTATACTGCCAGAGCCCCCAACTAGATGCAACACAGTCCCACAATGGTAGTTTACTCACCTGGTAAAGGTGATTGTGGGGGAATATATCTCTGAGGCACTCCCATTCATGACATCATGGGTTATTAAAAAGCAGTAATCCTCTGCTAGGGTGGGTCAGACGTGTTGTCTTGTACCTAGTCCTCACATGCTGCTAAAGATTTCCTCTGCAGTATTCCCATTTTTCTCTGCCCAGAAAGTTTCAACTGCTCTGGTAGAGTGAGCCTTCAGATCTCTTGGTGCAGTCGAGTCATTCACTCTGTATGGTTTCGTGATTGCTTTTTAATGTACATGGCGATAAAAGATTTTGAAGCTGGTTTTCCTTTTCCATGTAACATTACAAACAGTTTGTTTGTATATTTCCTCTGTCCTTGATAGGAATGTGCTAAGTATCCTTTTGATACCCCATATTTTAAGCTGAAGGTTGTTTTGTATTTCCCCGAGGGGGTTCTGCAGATAATTCAATAGTTTGGCTGATGTGGACTGTCAGTAATACTATTGGTCAGAACGACATTATAGGTCTAAGGGATATTCTGTCAGTGTAGAATGTTAGGAAAGGCAAAGGGAATTTCAGTTTACAGCTTAGTGCTTTAACCACTAGGCTACACAGTCTGCACTGGTCTGCATGAGTGTGCCTGTAGTTCTCCTCCACATCTGGCAGATGCTAGTGCCATCAGGGAGGGGAAAGTGTTAATGTCTGTGCCAAGTCTATGTCATGCACTGGGCCCTGTTTGCTCAAGAATGGGACGAGAGGTCTCATGTTGTACTTGGCCCATAGCACTATGTCTATCAATGATGACATTACTCCCAGTACTTGTGAAACTGCTCGAAGTTCTGGATTTCTGTGTTTCTGTAATTGTGTAGTCTGTGCAATAATTGAGTGGACTTGGGCATTTAATGGGTTGCTGAGACCCGGATTTGTGTCGATCAGTGAGCCTAGACTATCTATAGACTGGCTGGGGATGATGGGTAGCTTTCTGATAGGTTATTACACAACTGTGATTTTGCAGGCAGTGTACTACCACATTTGTTCTCGAAAGGACTGCTGTACTGTTCTAGTCTTGATCAGCCGGTCGTTCAATAGGGTATCACTTGTATGCCCTTAACTCTTTTACCACCATGAACACGCTTGGGGTTGATGGTAAGTTGAATGGTAACACTTGTATTGATATAGTTTTCCCAATATGTGAAATTGACGGAATTAGTAGTGTGATGTATGTGTCCTACAAATGTAGTGAAGTTTGGTAATCTCCTGAGCTGACAGCTAAGGGTGGGCCTGATTGTTTCCATTTCTAGGGTTTGAATTGTACAGAATTGTTAAGGTCCAGAACTGGGCATAGCCCTCTGGTCCCTTTGTGGCTACCTTGTCAAATCTGGAGGATCCTCCTTTTCCCTGTTTTGTAATGTCTTACCCTGTCTATGGTCTTGTTGTGCAGTAAGTCTGCCGGTGCTGTTTGGGCTGGTGTCGGGGTAACGTGTTTTTCGGCACAGGAAATAGGACTAGAAGGTTCTTTGTTGGTATGCGAGAAAGTTGCACCACATATCCTAGTCTTATGACTTGTAGGCCCCGCCTGTCTTGTGTGGTTTGCTCCCATGCTTGCATGAAGAGCAGTAGTTGGTCACCGACTGGAATGTTTTGGTATTGCTTGTAGCAATAGTAGTTGTTGTTTCAACTGGACTCTGCAGGGGGAGTAGTCTCCTCTACCTTGCTTGGGAACCCTTCTAGCTCGATATGTGATGCATTTTTTTTTTGTGTGTGTGTGGGTATGGCTGCCTGTAGTAGTGTAGCCTGTAGTTGTAATTGCCCACATCACGTCTTGAAAGGACTGAGAACGGTATGTTTTTCTAGCTGTCAGATAAATGTATCTGTTTGACTGGTCTTTGGTATCTTATCCTCTTTTCCCTTGAGGTATCTTTCTAGACCGTAACTGAACAGTCTGTTTGTTTGACTCCTGTTTGCGCTTGGTGGAGTTGAAACGTTGCTGTATTTCAGAGTACTGGGGGCATAGGCAGTAGTTATCGTGGGATCTCCACGATGGCTAGATCCCACTGTTTTGCCCCTCAGATAAGGGGTGCCAGGTTGATATTTGTCTTGCTCTCCTTGTACAGGTCATTTGATGAGGTTTTTTTTTTTTTTATTTATTTTTTTTTTGAAGCGTTTGCTCCTGTAAGCACTAGCAGGGGTATCCAGTTAGTCAGTCTCCTTACATTACAAGGCCCAGTGGATACTTTATGGACATTTGCACCTGGAACCGCTAGCAGGGGTATCCAGGGTGTGAAATCTCCTTACATTATAAGGCCCAGTGGATACTTTATGGGTGTTTGCACCTGGAACCGCTAGCAGGGGTATCCAGGGTGTCAAATCTTCTTACATTATAAGGCCTAGTGAATACTTCATGAAAGTCTGTTCCTGGAACCGCTAGCAGGGGTATCCAGGCTGTCAAATCTCTTCACATTATAAGGCCCAGTGTATACTTTATGGTGGTTTGCTCCTGGAACCGCTAGCAGGGGCTTCCAGGTAGTCATTTTCCCTTACATTATAAGGCCCAGTGTATACTTTATGGTGGTTTGCTCCTGGAACTGCTAGCAGGGGCTTCCAGGTGGTCAGTCTCCTTACTTGTAACTTGCACTGTTCTACTTAAAAGCCTTGTAAACCGCTGTTGTGATATACTCAGAAGCTATACATCATGCATTAGTTTTCTGTACTTTTTGCCCGGTATATTCTAGTGGTATAAGCACAAACTTATAACCAGAATGCTGGTTCTTGATAGCATCCTGTATTTAATGACAATTGTCCTATAATGTTTGTATGTATGGCTTATACTGAAATATTATGAGTCTTACCTTTGCCTCTAGGTTTGGTTAAATATGCTTGAGATGTAGAGTATGTTGCAACCTTGGTTCAGCTGCGGCTCTTTGTTTTGGCCCTGCAGTAAGCTGAGAAGGTACCGTGAGAGGTTTTTTAATTTTTTTATTTTTATTCTTCCCCTGCACAGTAATCAATAATGTCCTGCACTGTACAGGCTAGTGCTGTGCATTAAAGTGTGCACTGTCCCTTTAAATGTGATTAGAGTGAGTGAGGGGCTCAATGTTATGCTGCCTTGCCCACAGCTGTGGTAATGGTGCTGCCCCCAATGTATTTTCCCCATTGTTAATTGATTTGCAAATCACTGCCCTTACATTTAATTATTCGCATTGTGGTCTGCTGTTTCAGATCGGTTGGTGCTTTTATACAAATGTGCTCTGTGCTGGTTGAACGTTTATGAGCGTAGTTACACTCTCTGCAAGATGGCAGCAGTGACTCTCAGTCAATCTCCTGTCTGGCAGCCACCTACACCCTTAAACCTGCCTGGGTAAGGTGTGAGTGGAGAGCTTTTCTGAGATCACAGCAGCAAAGTCTCGCAATATTCTTTCTTGTGGCTGCCGATCTGGATAGGCAAGTTAGGTTAGTTTATCAGTGCTCTTCCTCCTCACAAGACCTACTTGTTTATGGTGTTTTGGTCAGGTAGATGATAGAGGAGTGTCCTCTACCTTTTGATAGAAGAAGGTGGTGAGTTTAAAAGACATAATGTGTCATAAAAAGGTCTAGAGAACATGTCATTTTGAGATGAGACACAGAGGGACTGAGACATTGCTACAGAGACTGTTGTGTAGTGATGTCTTGAGTGAGCACTTCAGGTGCTTCTGTGCTTGTAATGGTGAACTGTGGCACATTATTTAGTATTTTAGCATCCTTTAAATTTCAAAAATGTGATAAATTATCTTGTTCTGGCCCTTTTTTATTAAATTAATAGGACCAAGCCATGCATTCACATTGGCATGTATTACTTGTGTCACACATAGTACATATTAGCAGCTCCTTAATTAATATGTGATTGTGCCTTTAAGAGAGAAAAAAACAAATGATTATTAGTGAAAGAAATGACTATTAAAGTTCACTATTTTCAAAATAGTTATTTTAATCAAACCTCCTTGTATGTTCACCCAATATAGAACAGTGCTTTGTATGATTTTTGACCCTTTTTGTGTGCCTTGGTTATCTCTGGGAGAAAGTAGGCATGTGCCTTTGGGGGCAGGCTGCTTTAGCTAACACTTGCCTTGGCTGTGGTAAACTGAGTGAGGGATATCTGCATTGCTGGCTGCTATTGTAATAGTCTACTGTTTGGGGCAGAAGCATTTTTTATTCTGTAAAACGTTTCTTCAGCTCTCTCTCATGGTCAATAAGTTAGGGGACTTTGCTTTGAGAAGCTGTAGCAATTGCTAGCTCCATTCTCCCCTGTAAAATATGCTGGATTTATTCAAATCTAGTTTGTTTATCCTCATCTAAGATGGTGGCCGAAATCTCGTGAGAGCTGAAAGCCAATCAACTTGCTGCTCTCATGTAGCAGGAAATTTGAAAACTGGAAAGAAGAGGGGGTTGGGGTCATTCTGATAGGAATTGTTTGAGAAACTGGGGCCATAAAAAAACATTTGGATGGCTCCATTTTGGTCCATAGAACTTCCTTTTCTCTGTGGGACTGTTTTTATGTAGAAAATAGCACAAGGTGGTTGAGGGTGCTTTGATTTGCCACTGAACTCCAGTAATGTCTGAGTTCAGCTCAGGCCTTTTAAACATTTTCCAGTGCCAGGAAGCTTTTCTGGCTGAGTGTAAGAGTACCTTTTTACAAGTTAGTGGGGCTAGCAGGGTCACCAGATTCTTGTTGGTGATTAATACAACTCAGGAACCAGGTGGATTATTTATTATATTACCTCATGTAAATCACTGCATAGATTCTGTGTTCAATTATGTGGGTCAGATATTATTTTAGTTCCTGGCACCGCTAGCAGGGGTGTTCAGGTAGCTAATAATCTCTAGAGTTGCACAATGTAATAATGTTCATAATTTGAATACTGGGCTGGCACTTTCTCAGCTAACATTTTCTTATACAACCGACGCTGGTAGAAGCCACAGTGGTAACATTTTTAAGACTACAAGTTTTGCAATTTTAAACAGTCACAAATCTGCAGAAACATACTGTTATGGTCTTGTTTGATCTTTATTGTAGGAGATTAATAAATGTCTTAGCCAGGTGGCTTCTTACCTTAGTAATGAAGTTGTTCTTTATAATAAATATTTCTTCTTCACAAGAAACACACTGGAGCTCTAGGGTGTGCTAGCAACCTGTTTCTGATGCACATAAGAACTGACCTTAGGAGAGTAGACCCCCCCTCAGGTGGGTGATGGACTTTCTTCAAGTTACATGTGCATCAAGCAACCTATCAGGTGTACACAACCCATGATGTCATGAATGGGAGTGCCTCAGAGATTATCCCCCCACAATCACACTCTAGAAAAATATGTTACCGCATTTCCAAAAGCTGATTACAAGAGCGTCTCAAACAATACATCTCCTGTAGTGCTGTGTCTTCACTATTGCTCTTCACCATAAAACATCCCAAACAAACACTGGCATCCTCTCATTCAATAATTGTTGAAACATCCCTAAACTATTCTGAGAGGTACAATGAGGTAAAATAATGGCTTCCGAACATTGTGGGGTTACAATCATATCATAAATACCAGTTCTCTTTATCATCCTCTCTACTGCATATTCAACTTTCCAGTTTATCACCTGCTGAAACAGTTCCCTCACTTCTTTTGAAACTACCTGAAGATTGGTCAGTAGTCTAACCCTCTTCTGTTCCCAAGCAGTCAGACAAGGCCTAATCCAATCCAATGACAACGTATACCAATCCCTGTTTTGCTTCAGCCGAGGCTCAATCACATTATAATAGAGGAAAATACTCTAATAGAAGGCCACAGGATGAACCATACCTATATCTCCCTCCCATATACTACGGTATGTTACACGCCTCTTAATCGGGTTCAATCTGCTCCCGCACAAAGCTCTAAAAATAAACTAAACAGTTTGGGGGGTGGGATTAATATAACTGACATAGAGCAAAATCAGGATAAGCAAAGATTTAATCAGAAGGATCCTTTTTTGTTTAGAAAGAGAGCCATGTGCCCATCATAGTAAAAAAACCTTCTGCCTTTAGTAATTTAACTTCCCAATTGCCGAAGAATCAGCGCCCTACCTGGTTCCAGGTCTACCAGTCTGGAAACCTTCAGGTCAGAATTTGAAAATAAAATCCCCAACCCATTACATCGATCCTGACCCTGTGACCAGAACGTGACCTCCTTATTCCATTTAGCAGAACATAGAGCAATATTTTTGAAAGATTTGATTCTGGTATCCTGTAAAAAAAAAAAAAAAATTATGTCAGACTGGAAGTTCAGTAATTCCTGAAAAACAACATCCCTCCGTATACTGTTCTTAATACTGTTGACATTAAGGGTTAGAATGCGGAAGGCGCTCATAAGTAGCAAAAGAGCAAGAGTAACAAATTCACACTGAGCTCTGGTAGCCCATCTCTTCCTTCTAGAGCAACCTTTATCCAGTTCCGAAGAAGTCCCTTTGAAAGAAGCCACTGAGGAAGTATCAGACCCAGAATCCCCATCCTCAGACACATCTGGTGGTGGATCAATAAGTAGGGGCATATTTATTTGATCTTAATTGCATCACCTTTTTAGACATCATCTATCTTTCTTCCTTCCTTCCTTCCTTCCTTCCTTCCTTTCCCCTTTGGTTCAGGTGGGACTTCAACCTTTTCTCTTGAGCTTTTTTTGTAAGCAGTGGTTGTGAAAGGGGTCTCAGAATGTAATACAGGTGGGGGTAGGGGAGGCATGGCAGGCTGTCCCACTACTAGAAGTGCTATAGTAAAGTCATGATGCATTTCCTGAGACATATCCTCCTGCTCCCGGGATGCAGGATGTACAATATTGCAAGGAACACTCTGTTCCGGGACCGTCTGGACTCCTTCCATACACTGTCCCTCTTCAAATGTGGGAGGGGGGCATCACTTTGTAGACGGATGTCAGCCAAATTATCAATAGGAAGCAACTGGCCCACTTCTGCCTCCTGAACATCTATATGTGAGTTCAAATTAGGGGGTATGTCATTTTCTCTGATAACTGTCTCCTTCTGTTTGGAGAGCACTTCCATCCGGTGAGCTGAGGCCTGAGCACAACTCTTCTTCTGGACCTGGGTAATTCAGGCTTCCTGGAAAGGACTATCAACCAAATTGTGAGAGGCCCAGGGGCATTTAACATAAGAGTGACCTCTTTCTTCACAAAGGTTGCAGTGAAAAAGATTTTTTTACAATTAGCAGAAAAATGGCCAGTCTCCAAACAGTGAGTACACTTAAGGGTATCACACTAAGATGCAGGTAAGAGCCACATTTATGACAAGACTTAGGTTGCCCAGGATAAAACAACGAACCCCTGTCCTTCTCCAGGAAAAAACAACCCAGTAAATGTGCAATCCCACTGTTAGTGGTGAACAGCTTACATTTTATTTTCCAACCCAAAGTCCAAAACTGTTCGGAGTCAATAACAGGTGATGGATGGTCAAGCACTTCACAATGCTGTTTGAGCCAATACAAGATATCAGCAATGTCCACCCCTTCATTTCTGAACAATACAGTGATTACACGTACAGCCAGCTTAGTAATGGGGATGGCTAAAAAAGGGTCCACTCAATGGAGAATCTTTCACAGCATTATACTTAGTCCAAAATCTGTCCAAAGCTTCTACAGTTTTGAAGCTGATATCATAGTTAAATTTGTCAGCATGTATCAGGGCAAAAACCTCAGAGCATAACATTTTGAGGAATCTTTAAATAAATGCCTGCCAATGTACACTCTGTCTGGGGGATCCTCCAAACCCCCTTTGTACAGCAACCTAATGGCGTTACATCTCGGTGCTGGTTCTCTAGTAGCAGATTTAAAGAGATCAGCCATACATAACAGAGGTTTAAACATTTTCTGTTTGGAAGGATCCTGTAAAACTTCCTTCCCCAGACCAACAGATAATGGTGCAGCAGCAACCAGCCGTGCAGGCACATCAGGCACCAAAACCCCACCAGTGTCCTCTGCAGCTATTTGCTGCTGTTTGCTAGGGCCAGGAACAGAAGCACTCCCCAGAGCAGTGTCCAACACCCCGTCACCCGTATGCAGTCTTGTAGCACAGCTCTGCTCCCCCACAGGATTCACAATAACATCTGTAGCACTAGTACCAGATGCATGGGCAGATTGTGTCTGAATCACCTCCACTGTCTCGGTAACAAGCATTGCATTATACTCACAGACCTTCGTATCGGTAGGATCCGGCGACCAACCATTCTGCGTGCACACCCAGCCAGCAGCCTGTAGAGTGGCCTCCGGTAGCCAGTCTTGCTGCTTCAAGTCCGGTACTGAATCAGGTTTTGTACTGGATGGCCTAGCCATCACCAAAGTTTTGCTCTGCTGCCCTCTCTGGGGTTTAGGTCATAGATCTGTAAGTTCCAAATTTGTGTCTGTTCCTGCAGGTAAATTAACCGATGCTCCAACCACATCGGTAGGCAAGCATCCGAGTATTCGGACATCCGTGATCTCGCCAGAGCCATCCCCGGTAACAGGCAGAACTGGTGCAAGGAGCAGCACCTCCTCATCTTGGGTATCCACAACTTCCGAATCTGGACCAAGCAATGCAACCTCTTCACCAACTCACCTACAAGGAGCTTCGTGGACAATATTCAAACCAACCGGAATGTCAGATTCTTGCAAAACACAGGCTGAGCTTTCAAGTCCAGACATAATTGGAGAAAAAAATCACAGATTCAGCTTGGGTCTCTAAAGTAATCGAGGGTGGGGAGGAGACCCTCTCCTCTGCTTCACTAGCATCGTCTCCCGTCGACATCTGGGACAAAGTGGTCATCCTCACTAGGACAGCAACTCCCCCTACCAATGGAGTAGGGGAATTTTTTATTTGAAAACAGACCATACATCAGCAAATAGAACAACAGAAAAAGTAGGAAAAACCAAAGAAAACATCATTTGTAAACAGAAATTATAACTCCTAAGGACCTATGATACATTCAGGAAGAAAATTCACAACAGAAAATTCCTACATTATAGGTCAAAAAGAGGGATAGGAGAACAAAATACATGCAGCATTCACAAAATCCAAGTAATATATTTCCAATAACTAAGAAAAACTTGATTATCCAAGGTTCGGTGTTCAAAACTCTTTTGCTTTCCTAACGCTAGTTCTATACGATTAAGTATAACACTATTAGGAAGAAGGGTGTGTTGTAAGGAGAACAGACATCTGGCTTGCCATAAGTGATATTCAACACATGCAAAAATCACAGTCAATGTACTAGGATTATACCTTGTTAGAAAACCTGAATAATGCCCCCAAATCAAACTCTGATAGGTAATGTGTCTCATGACACTCCAACCCCACCTAATGGCCAAATCCGACCAAAAGGAAATAATATAAGGACAGAGCAGGAAGAAATGTTCTAATGTTTCAATCTGTTCCACACAACCTGTTCTGAGACACACTCTGTCAGCAATAGGTTTATGTTTTAAATTACCCTGGACCCCCAACTTCCCATGATGGCAAAGCCATTGTATATCCCACATACTCGGTGGTACCCTATGATCCATTAAAAGACGAAGGGCCTGTGAGAGTTTAGTAGGGATACAAAATGGGAAATCCACTTGAACATAGAAAACATTCCTCATAATTTCCAAATAAAAATATTTTCTAGAAACCTCATGCAATTGTGCCTTGCCCAACTTCCATTCCCTCAGTTTTCTAACTGCTGAATCTGCATAGGAAGGAGCCGCAGCCGACATATTCCTTTTAGGAATACCTCCTCCTTCCCAATGTGACAAAAATGAAGAAAATAAAAACTGAGTCCAAGCCGACCATGGATGATCCCGAGGCTGGACCATTGTTTGGAAAGAAGCTATCATAAAAAAGGAGTGATAAAACACTATAGGGTTTATCATCCCTAAACCCCCTTGATTAATTTTCAAATAAGTAAAAGCACATTTTATCGGGTTTAACCGACTACTAACTTACACCATTTGAAAAAAACAACTATATAATCTAGTTTCTAAAGAAATGGGTACCGGAAAAACTGAACATACATATAAAAAAACGGGTAAGAAGAATTTCTTAATAATTAACACCCGTTTCTTTTTAGAAAATCCCCAGGATTTCCATTGTTGTACTTTCCATTCTCCTGTAACAAGACACTTCTCCCAGTTGAAAAAGGCTAAATCCCCTTTTCCAAAATGGAGACCTAAAATGGTAAGGGAATCAGAGACTAAAATACCCCCAATATCAGGAAGTAATGGAGCGTCTCCAATTGCCAAACATTTACATTTCCCATAATTCAGCTTAGTGCCATTTAGAGCAGAGAAATGGGTAACCACTCATAGTGCCTCTAATCCTGAAGGGACATCTACAACCAATAAACATATATCATCTGCATATGCCGAAATTTTTTGGGCAGGTAAGGTATGCGAAGGAGATAAACCCTGAGTGGACCTATTATTTTCAATCTCCCGTAAAAGGGGGTCCAATACAAATGCATACAATAAAGGGCTGATCGGACAACCCTGCTGAACCCCTCGATTTAACTGATTTTCTGAGCCCAAATAATTATTAATAAGCGGGCAAGAGCCGGCCTTGGAGTATAATGTGTTAAGAAATTGGATAAAGGGCCTAGGGAACCCATATCTACCTAACACTTGAAAAAGAAAAGCATGGGACACAGAATCAAAAGCTTTTGCTTGATCCAGAGCCAAAACAAAACCAGATAGCTTTTTTTGAGCCCCAAATTCACACACATCCCGAAGGAGTTTCAAATTTTGTTGAATCGAATGGTGGGGGACAGAACACGTCTGTGCAGGATGCAGCATCTCTTGTGCCACCACTTGAAGCCGTTTACACAATATAGTAGAAAGAATTTTGTAATCAGTATTCAGGAGACTAATTGGTCTCCAAATACCAAAATCCAAAACATCACCTGTTTTATAAATGAAAGTTAAAATAACCAAATTAAACTTCAAATTACTGAAACCAAATAGAAGAATATCATTATAGACTGCAGCCAGTATGACACACATGTCGTCCTGAAACACTTTATAAAATTCATTCGTCAGTCCATCTAAACCCGGCGAAACTACCGTACGAAGGGAGCCAATGACTGCCTGCACCTCCTGGGGGGTAATGGGCCCTTGTAATAGATCAGCATCTGCTTGGGAAATAGCAGGGACTGGAAAATGCAAAACATAATCCCAAGAAGCAGTCGGAATAAATCCAGTACCAAACTGTGAGGAAACCTGACATTCAGCAACTTCCAGCATTTCTGCTAAAGAAGTTTTCAAACATCCAAAGGAATCCCGAAGCCCTGTCATAAGCTTCTTCTCAATTTTATGCTTACATGCCATGTATGGGTCCTGAAAAGGTTGCTGATGGGTACCAAACTTCAGTCCAGCATGAATCGAAGCAGCCCTCTGGTATTGATACTGAAGCATATTTTGCCTAGCAATCTTCATCTGAGATGGAACCTCCAAATCCCGAGACCGAGGATGTGACTGCAATTTGTAATATTGATTCCTAAAGTCCAAATATTGTAAATATTCTGAAGAACATTTCCGTTTACCATAAGCAATAAAAAAATCCTTGACTGCTAACTTGGTGTCTGTCCACCATGTAATCCAATCAGAGAAAAACACAGCCACCAATTTCCTAAGGATCATAAAATCCTTCAGCTGGGCCAAAAAAACTGCCTCAGACAATAGGAGGGAATTCAACATCCATCTACTGGCAAAGGCAGGAAAAAAAGTAGGAATTTGATGTAAACTGAGTTTACCATATAAAACCCTATGATCCGAAAAATCACAAGGTAGTACTAAACAAACCAAAGGGACTAAATATTGGCAAAGAAAAAGGTAATCAATTCTAGTTTGAAAAGAAGCCCTTCTGTAAGTAAAGCCATTCGATGTATGTAATCCTCTGAAAGCATCTTTCAACGTAGCCACCGCTACCGTCTGTGAGAGAGCACGAGCATCACAATACGTCTTTTGCTGAATATCATTTTTAAGACGAATATCCAAACTACAATTCATATCCCCACCCCAAACTACATGTTTAGAGGTGAATAAATATGGTTTAAGTAGATTGAATAAAGCAATTCGAGATGTCTGCGTTTGTGGAGCACAGGTATTAATCAGTCTGAAACTAAAACGCCGAAATAAGCAGTCCAAAATTAAAACCTTTCCAGGCTGAACATCTACCAACCGTGTGATGCGAACAGAGGGATGGGAAAAAAGAATGCCCACCCCATCCACAGCATCCTCCCCAAACGACCAAAAGGAAGGGCCATCCCACCAGAGTCTTTTTACCTGAGTCACCTCACGCAGAGAAGACAAATGTGTCTCCTGTAGAAAGATATCTACTTTCAAATCCCTATACTGCTGCAGACAAATTAAGCGTCTTCTATAGCTCTTTATGCTACAACAATTAAGAGATACAATGTTCAAACAGGCCATGAAAACAAAAAGGTGGAAATTCAGGGTTTATCCTGCTTCCACTTTCTACCCTTTTTCTTTTTCACCTCCAATAAATCCGTACCCCCTCATCTTCAATTTCCATACTAGAGGTCTCATCAGACTTCAGCAGCTCAGGGCCTCCCTCACCCTCGAGGTCAGATAATGCTGAAAAGGAATTTTGAGTAAGGCAGACCCCCCCATCCCCACCGTGCGACTGCTGGCTCGTGTAACCCTCCGAGGAGTTTGGAAAGGAATGTCTGAAGCTGGCACCACCAAAGGGTCCCCTACAGGGGGATGCAAAACAGAGGGCTCAGAGCTGTGTGGAGGGGGAGGTGTCTGAAACCTGTTGTGAAACCAGAGTTACGGATTGGTCCCTGGTATTATCTACTATACTTCGGTTCGTAACAAGGACTTCAGGGACCTTCGCCTGACCCTGACTAGTAGTAGGAGTAGACTCCTTACTCTGAGGAGGGGCCGGATGAGACTGACATCTACCCTGAGCCTGGGATATCAATTCTTCTTTATTTAGACCCCCCTGTCTATTCTGGCCTGCCCAAGGACATTGATGATATGCATGGCCAGACTCCTCACACAGATTACATCTAAACACATTTCTACAGACCTCACTATCATGATCAAAATCCCCACATAGCGCGCATTTAACTTTGTCACATGCACTGCTTAAATGCCGTCAGCTACCACAACAATAGCATGCTTTGGGTTGTCCCGGATAAAAACACACTCCCCGGTCTTTGCCTAAGAAAAAGCTATTTGGAACATGTAGGACTTCATTATTTATTACATGCAATTTAACTTTAAAACGCCAGGCCCCAGTCCAAATCTCTTCAGTATCAAGGATAGGCTCAGGAGGGCCTAGAACCATGCATTTGTGTTCCAACCAATACAAAATATCTCCCACATTCACCCCCTCATTTCTAAACATAACGTTAATAGTTTTAAATAGAGGTTTAGTGATGGGAATAGCCCAGAAAGGTAGCCATAGGGGCAAAGACTTACAGCTCTCATATTTATGCTAGAATTTATCCAAACCAGCCATTTGTTTGAAACTAATATCAAATGTATCCTCCCCCCCCTAATATTAATCAAAGCATAAACATCCACAGGCAGAAACTGCATCGAGTTCAATAACAGTTTTCTTGCCACATAAAGTTTGTCCGGGTGTTCAGGTAAACCACCCCTATAACGCAAACAGACCGCATTCTGTCTCGGGGCTTGTTCCAACTTATTTTGTTTGAAGAGATCTGAAAAATGAGGACCCTTCCTAGTCTCCTGTTCATCTGGTAACAGTACAGATGAACACCGCAGTGGAATATCTGTCCCCGCCGCACCCAAAATACTGTCAGACCGAGAACTCCCATTCAATACAGAAGGCTGTACAATCTCTGACTGAGTTCCCAAAAGAGGCGACTCACCCACCTTCACAATCGTTCGGGGAGGACCCGATTCCATCGGTGAAAAGGACAGCCAGGTAGGATCCGGCAACCATCTACCGTCCGGCTGCTGAATCCACCCAGCCTGCGATAAGGCCATATCCTCGGACCACTCAGCTGTAGAAACGGTAGCCATACTCGTACCACCAGTGTGTCTGTCTTCTGCAACCGACTCCACCGCTTCCTCTGTCACTGACGCTGCCCTTGCGATAGCTGAAGATTCCATCTGTACAGCAGTCCATAGTGTTTCTGGCAGCAAAATGGGACCGCAATCCCCACCAAGATCCAACCCAGGAGCAGCTAAAGCAGCAATGGCATCTGTAGGTGAAACTCAGGCACCGATTCAACATCCACATCACAACTCCCAACTGCACGCTTAAAAGCCTGCATTTCTCCAGAAGACGACTCCTCAGTAAGCTCCGTAGCAGGCCGCGCCTGCACCCTAGCCTCATTTAGAGCCATCGGCAGAGTCTCTGCCTGCATGTCCTCCTCCATGACGATCCCCGCACAGACTGCGAGTAGGGGAATTTCCCCGGTGTCCTGGTCAAATTTCCCCCATTCACTAAAAATAGCACCAACAGCTTAACCTGGATCAATTTCAGTTGGTTACCATCTGTATCCCCTCCCCCGGTCACCCCTGAAAAAGGGACTTCTAGGCCCAGTGGGCTTACCGGGTCAACAAAATTCAATAAATCAATACATTTCCCACATTCTACCTGATCTGTGTGTTTTCACACATCTGGCGCGCAGTGGCACAGTCGCTGTAGAAAAACAATGTTCCGAACAGAGTAAGAAAATCACAGTAACACTGTTCATGAGCAGAGGTCCCAAAATGCCTATGTTGAAAATTTGGTGAAAAAATTCCATAAAATGACTGTTACAAGCGTGCATTGTGCAGTGTCCATGCACAGTCGTAAGTTCAAGAATTTGTAATATTTTCAACACTGTCATTTTTGCACACCTTCTTATGAATGGTTCAGCTGTCATTTGTCACATCCTGACCAAAATGTAGTTTCGCACATCTGGCGCACAATCACATGGTCGCTGTGGGAAATCAACATTTGGGTAGATTAAGATAATCATAGTGCCACTGTTCATGAGCAGAGATCCCAAAATGGCTAGGTTAAAAATTTGGTATAATAATTCCACTAAATGACTGTGTTACAAGTGTTTGATGTGCAGTTTTCACACATGCTCATAATTTCGAGAATGTTTAATATTTTCACTCCAGATTTCCCACATTGCCATCTCTTCACACCTCCTTATCAAGTGGTGCAGCTGACATTTTCATGCGGTGCAGAATGGCACGGTCACTGTGGGAAATCGGCTTTCGAGACAGATTAACAAAATCACAGGGGCACGGTTCATGAACAGAGGTCCCAAATGCTTTCATGAGGTGGGGTCACAAAAAAGCCATGTTTTAAAATCTGATGTGCAAATAATACCAACACACGCCCAGGGCATTACGGTTTCTAACTATATAGTATACTGTATATGTAGGAATTGCCTAGCAGAGTACAGCAGAGTTGTAGCAAACTTTAACTCACTGCCTGATGTCTATATAGTTTACTGCTTGCACTACTGAATTTTTTCTGCTAATTACCCAATATTGTAGAATAGCTAGAACTGATCACTGCCTGCTGTCTGTTCTGCCACACTGTTTTCCCATGACAGTTCCTCTCATTCATCCTCAGACTGCCTTCTTTGCTTGCCTCTTTCTTTTGCTTTTTCCCTTTGTGTTTTTTTTTTCTCTCTATTCCCCACACTGTTTCTCTGCCATCTACTGGACCCCCTAAACCAGCACATTCTGTAAATATTGCCTGGCATCTTTGGCCATCTTCCCTACCCATTCCAGACTACCCTGAGTCCTCTCCACCACACGCCTCCTTCCCAGCTCTTCCTGGTCTCATTCAAGGGGCCTCACCCCCCATCAACCTCCTGAACCAGCCTTTTGTTTTGCTAAATTCCCACCTGGCACCTTTGACCAGACCTCTCTGCAGGAACCCTTTCTCTCCTACTATTTGCACCTACTTCTGCCTTGAGCACTAAAATGCCCAGGGCCCTCCCACCAATTTACTTGACCTTTGTCTTTGACTTTTTAACTAACAGCCCGCCTTTTTTTCTGCTCTGTTTTAGCCACAAGCCCAAACCAGGCTCTCCATTTCAGCCAAGTGGCCCTGGCGCTGCTACCTGCTGGCGGCCAGACCTTTGCATCCAGCCCGCCACCCCCTGACCAAGGAAAGCAGGTACATTTGGTCAGCTCCTAGCTTGGAGCTGTCAGGCTTCAATCCCCGTAATTGGACTGGCTCCTGGGGACTGTGGCCGCTTCCCGATTGGATGCTGCAGATCTCCATTGAGAAAGAAGGCACACAAGGCACCTTTTTCAAAACACAGCTTGGCCACTGCCTTGTTGTACTGCTCTCTGGACAGTTTTTTTGCCCACCCGCTCCTTCCTCCTTTATTAAGTGCACTACACTTCCCCAGTGATCCCCACCCCCTGAGACCTCACACTAGTCAATTACAGCAACTCCTTAAAGGGGCTCTCCTTTCTGTAACTTCTTAAAGGGGGTGATCCTCTCTCGTGCTCAAATAACTTATCGTCCTCAATGCATCCGGGATCAAGTGCATTGACACTGACTATGATCCTTCTCCTACTTCCTACACCAGCCCCACCTCACTTAGGACCCTCACCCTCTACCCATAGTATCCCCCCTTATCTACAACACCTCTACCAGACCCCCAATGCTCGATTACCTTCCCCCTAGGTACCCCCCCACACTTTCACCCCTACTACCTCTTACTTCCCACTTATACCTTGGTCTCTTCTCCTCAATGCCTTTCCCACCCTTTGTACTCTACCCACCCCTTGAACCCCAGCACCCGGCCCCATGTCCAGTCACAAGAGGAGATGCCACAATCACTACCACACTTTGGTGCACCTAACCACCCTCCTGTTGCTTCTATCAGGTAACATTCATCCAAACCCTGGCCCCCTGCCCGACCTTATGAACAAGACTGTCCAGGCTCAAGGACTCCGCATAGCTTCTATGAATATTTGCAGCCTCCTTAAGAAGGCTGCTGCATTCCAATGTTGGGTTACTCAGCACCAACCGGACATTGTCGTACTCGTCAGAACCTGGTTATTCAAATTCACCCCAACTCCTTCGTCTCCCTCCCTGGTTGCACCCTTTTCAGGGAAGATCGAGTGGGTAAGCATGGAGGTGGTTGTGCTGTCTACATGTGTGACTCCCTCCTTGGACATGCACTTCCACCACCCAAGCTTGATAACGGGACGCAAGCCCTCACGCTAAAAATCTCCCCCAACCCTGGTAAGGGCCCACTCTTTTTCACTGTTGCCTATATTCCCCCCAGAAAGCAAGAGCTCGCCATTCAGGTGTTTGCTGACTACCTCTCTGACCTACCACCCAAAATGGCCCAGATAATTGTTGGTGGCCTGAATATCAACTGGCTTTCTGCCATGGCCTCCCAAATCAGAGATATCTTTGCCACCCTTGACATGTCTCAGCTTGTCATCACCCCAACTAGATTCAACCCCTCTACTGGCTCCAGCACCCTCCTGGACATCACCATTACCAACCGCCCCCAGAGGGTGCTCGATATCTGTGTACTTCCCAACTCACTTAGTGACCACTCCCCGGTCGTATTCTCTTGGTCCGCTGCCAACTGCAAACCAGCACCACAAACCACCCAGCGATGTCGCCTACTCCCAGGTGGCCTGCATCACCTTAAACAGTACCTCTCACAACTGGATTGTTCCCCAATCAGGCTTGCACCATTCATCGATGAGGCATTGGATTTTTTCACTCGCATTTTTAACACTGCCTGTGACCTCTCTGCCCCCTTCACTAGAAATCGCAGCAAAAAGCAAAACATGCCCTGGGCTACCCCCTCCCTCCTTCACAAACTTAAAATGACAGACAACCTATGGCACATTGCTGTGGAATCTGGCAAGCCTGCTGATAGGCAAGTGTGCAACGCTGAGCACAATAAGTGTACTTGGGCCATTCGACAGGCCAAAGCCCGGTACTACCAATCCGCTCTTGTCTCCTCCTGGGGGTCAGCTAGAAGCTTTTGGGATAATGTTAAGGAGCTGAATGGGAAATCCCGCACCCACCCCCTCTCGACTCTCCTTTAATGGAACTGTCTGCTCTGACTTTCCCTATTCACCTTACTACTCAAGGTACCTTGTTATGCCCTACCCACTCTACTACCCAGAGTACTCTTCGATTCCCTACCTACCCTACTACCTAGGGTACCCTGTAATTCTCATCCCAGGAGTCCTTTAGCATCAGTAACAATAGCAGTAAGCTGACCAAGTTGAACTGCCTTGGAGGTGGAGCCATGAATATCATTAAAAGAGAGTGACCAATCAGAATCAAGCAGGAGGGTGTGCTGAGTACAAAGAGTCACAGGGCTTCAGAATTTTTCCTCTCATTGACTGAGAAACAATGCCTCTGAGGTACTCTTTTTCATTCTTGAGAAACCAACTTTTTGTACCAAAATCTTTACTTTTGTGCTGAGTTTGTAAGTATTTTACATTTTATTATCATTTTAAGGGTGTTATAGTGGTTACTTGCCTGTTCCCAGGAACCACACTTTCCCCTTTTTTCCACAGTTCCTTTTAACTTTTCTGAGGTAAAAATATACTGTGTTTTGATTATTTTTACAGTTTTCAAGTTCTTTTTAGTAGCGGCTCCCTTATTTTACTGGGAACCACTATTTTTTCAGTACTTTTACGGAGTTTTGTTATTTCAAATTGCGATTCTTTACCACTAGGGAACCAACTGCATTTACAGTTTTTTCCCTTTTGGGGACTGATGTCTTTCAGCTTTCTGACACATTGTTATGTCAGAAAAACCAAAAAAGAGGACTGAATCCACAGGTTCTAAAAACTGTATTAAGTGTGGCAAAATAAAAGCTAAAGCAGATAGCTACGACCTGTGTTTACAGTGCTTGGGTCCAGAACATTTTTGCTTTATTTGCCCTAAATTCTGCTCAAAAACTATTAAAAAGAGAACCAAAAGACTAGAAGAGATGACCTCTTAAAATGTTTCTCCTATTAAAGAGGGGTCCACACCCAGTCATCAGCACCCACCCTGCTTCCCCCGTACCCCGATCAGGTCACCGGCACAATCCTCCACTCACCTCCACAGCAGGCAGCCAAACTGAGTGTATCTTGCATAGCGCGTGCTTCATTGAAGCTTAGACGGGCTGCCGGCCATGGAGGTGAGTGAGGCTAATGCCCGGTGTCTTGATACCGGAGGGTGGTGGTGGTGTCGAGGTGGTCTGAACACCTGGAAGTGGGCATTTAATTAGAATTGGGGTCTCGGGGATGGGGATGGGGAAATGATGAGTTAACTGGGAGGGACAGGGGTGTCTTTGCTATCAATTTGGGCTGCTGATCAGCCGGTGAGGACCACTAGACACTAGGGTGGGGGCATTTAATTAAGGATTGGTGGTCTGGGGATGGGGGAATGATGAGTTAACAGGGGGTGTCTCTACTATCAATTTGGGCTGATGATCAGCTGGGGGGGACCACTAGACACCAGGGAGTGGGCATTTAATTAAGGATCAGGAGTCCGGGGATGGGGGGTGATGAGTTAACTGGGTGGAGGTTCTTTACTAATTTGAGCCGGTTATTGGCCAGTGGAGGGGGGGACCACTAGACACCAGGGAGAAATTTCTTTGTAAATTTGACCACATTGCAAAATTTTGCCTGTGGGTGACAACATTTTGCCTGAAAGTAAAAGTTTGCTAGCTTGGAGGTGAAATTTTGCTCGCATCTGCGGGTGGAATTTCGTATTTTGCCTAGCGAAATATTTAAAGAAATGGGCAAATTATGCAAAAAATTTTGCTGGGCAAAATTTACCAATTTCACACACCACTACCTAGGAATGGATCACTCTGATAGTCTTGTGATTCTCCACCTCATGCTATCTCTTTGCCTTCACTTGCTGTTTCTATCTTTTCTTCCCCCTTGCATTTCTGTGGTATATGTGAATCTTTGTGTGAAACTGTAAGTGATACTGTGATCCCTTAGTTTGAAAATGTACATAGTTATACTGTTGAAATGATTGCAAAAAGCTATTTGGAATTTAGGGGGTTAACCTGAGATGCAGTTTGAACTCCTCTCAAGCTTGTTTGCAAACTCTTTTGCAGAGCTATCAGCAGGAAATCAGCTTGGGACCCTGTTCTATTTGCAAGCCTGCTCTGCAAAGAAACTGAAAAGAAATGCCGGCCCAGTGATGTGGAGGGCTGAGGCAGTGATGCCTTACCTCCTGCCATGCCGGCGACCCATATTCACGGTGCAAGCGGGTTGTCAGAGGCCTGCCAGACTGGGAGAGAATCGAACATCCAAGGGACTGCTTTTCTCTCCCAGGTAGGGTGGTGATCAGCAGCCACCATTTGCCTGACACCTAGTGGACGCTAGGTGTTGGCATGTCAGGCCAATACAGTGGGGCACCGAGGTGGAGCAGCTGGCGGGCGCGCTACGTGTGGATGCATGCTTTGCATACCCATTGTTGACACAGTACACTCCACCACTGAGAAAAGCAGAAAAATGGCAGCCATGGTCATGCGGCATGATAGTCGTCCACCTAATGCCCCATCTCTGAGGTTGCCAGCCATACTGGATCCGGTCCAGGTGAGGAGCTGGGAGCTCCCCGCCACCCTGCCATGGGAGGGGCAAGCTATGGGGGTAGCAGGCTGGTGGTCTGATTGGGAGATTGGCGTGGACGGATGGCGGAAAGAGGCTAAAGGGGATTCCTGGACATAGTAGGTGTCGACTGGGAGCCATGGGGAAGAAAAGGCAAAGTAAAAAAAGAAACTGAAAAGAACATTTTATAAAAAACAGGATGTCTCCTTAATGAGTCCCAAGGCAAAGACTTGTTATAAAAAGAGCAGCAATATTTTTGCTAAAGAGACTGAAACTTGGAATTAGAGATATCCTCAGATGAAGGACTTTGTTTTCTCTGTTTGTATTGCCTTTGTAAATATACTAAGTAATTTGTAATTTTTTATTTTACTGGTATTGGTAATAATAAATGGTTACCTGTGAATTTTACAACTGCTCCTGGTCTTCCCACGCTTCTTGACCTGTGCCTTGATGACTGGTGACAGGATTACTTTCCCTGACCAGGGCCTTGTAAAGGGTCAGGACAACTTCACCTGCTCTGCTGCTCATTCCCACTTTGATGCACCTCAGCTGCACACTGCTTATCATGCTTCGTCCCCTTGTCGGGTAGTTTTATTTTTTTTTCGTTATTTAACCAGGAGTAGCACACTAAGTTGAAAGCTTGTTTACAGGTGCAACCTGGTATGATCCCGCAGTCCTTTGCTTCTCAACTGCAGAAAGAGGACCCTAACACATGCTGTGCAGGTGTTTTGCCTTACCAAGTGCTGAGCCCTGCATTCAGCTACATTGAATCTAAAGCTTCAGGAATCTGACCAATCAGTAATCACCCAGCTTGTTCAGGCTCTCCTGATGTTTTTTCCCATCCTCACACGAGTCCAGCACCAGATCAGTGTCATCAGCGAATTTAAGCGGCCTGCTGGAGACCCAAGCCGCCAGATAGTTGAGTAAAAGATTAAAGCAGTTACTCCAATTGGAGCTGATACAGTGCATTGCTTTTCTGTCCTGAGGTGTAAGTGCAGTAACCTCCTACCCAGGCTGAGAGGGGGCTGGGGGTAGTATCTGCACTGGCTTATCTTTTTCTGTTTTACTGCACAAGTGTTTCTTTTGTGTTTTTTAGCTAATTGCCTTTAGTTTGCATCACTTTATACTGGCAGGTCATTTTTCTTTGGTCTTCTTCACCAAACACGCTACTCACTGCCTTAGGCAAACCAACCATCTCTTTCTGCTGAACAAAGGCTTGTTATATATTTAAATAACCATTTTTTTTTCTCTTACAGGATTGTACTCGGTTCGGATTCCAAACATGGAAGAAGAAGGAAACACTGGAGAAGATGTGGTGATTGGATGTCAATTTAAAGGGACCAATGAGATGAACAGTCAGCTTCGGATATATTGGCAGTACATGAAAAATGATGGCATAAGCATTGTGCACAGTTACTATGAGGGAGAGGACAGACTAGAGGATCAGGATATGATGTACCAAGGTCGAACCCAGCTGTTCCACAGTGAATTTCCACATGGCAATGCCTCCCTGAAGCTGTCCAGTCTCAGACTGTCTGACAACGGAATCTATCGATGTTTTGTAATTGATCAGACTGGACCAGCTCATGATGAGGGAACCCTGAAAGTTCATGGTGAGAGCAGATTTCTTATTAGTATAAAAGATGTGACCCCCCCCGGGTCGGCACAGTGACTGTGTTCACACCCCTTCCTAGTGACTGTAAAGAGGCACACCTGGTGGGTTTGTTTTTTCTCGTACAGATGGGGGGGTCATCCCCCAAGTAAATAGCACGGCACCTCCACCCAGAGAGAATAAGTGGACCAGATGTTGTGTGTAGTACTGCACTCTGGGATGCAATACTGCCCCACCTCCTACACTGGGCAAAACCAACCCACTGGGGGCCACCAACAATTATGGCCTTTAGCAACTAACCATTCAATTAGACTGTACAAACTGAGACACACACAGGAATCCAAACAATTGACAGTGCTTTGTTTTTGGACACCAGCCTGGGGAGCTGGAGAAGAAGAAATGGGTTAAGCAAATGCAAGTCACCCCCCCCCCCATATATTTATTTATTTAAAATGTTGGTAACCAGGAAAGGCGCAGTCAGCATGGGACTCATTTCCAGGTGTGACCTGGGGACTGGAAACAAATACATGCAGAGGTATATAAACAGATATAACAATACCTACATAGGTAACATAAACAGTTACGATACAGCAAATGTAACAGCAGAGTAGGTAAACCTAGAGTTCAGTACATACGTGGGAGTAAACTTCTGTAGACAGTCAAGTAAT
The DNA here is from genome assembly GCA_016271365.2 of Neoceratodus forsteri. Classification (NCBI taxonomy): domain Eukaryota; kingdom Metazoa; phylum Chordata; order Ceratodontiformes; family Ceratodontidae; genus Neoceratodus; species Neoceratodus forsteri. The sequence continues at coordinate 292,802,817 of JADMNL010000026.1, forward strand.
AGTACATGCAGCAGAGGGCAGGACACTTTACCCTGAGTAGAGCTGTGCCAGGGAGTCACAGGGGGCAGAAGAGAAGCACGAGCGGGCGGGGCGTATGTGCTGTTTGAGGGAGAGGTACGTGGAAGACTGAAGGAGATGGGGAAGGAGACTGTTCCAACGGGAGGGCAAATGATGGATTTGCCAGCCATTGTATGTGGGAGGGGGAGGGAAAAGGAGCGGGAGTCACTCGTGCATAGAGCATAGGAGGAGAGGGTCAGAGGGCACAGTAAACAGAATAGATGGGGGAAGCAACAAAAAACTAAATGTGGCAATGAAGGATAGTGAATAGATAGAGTGTCTGTGGGAAAGGGGATGGATGCCAAGGGAGGAATAGAGGCTGCAGTGATAAGTACGGGGGGGGGGTGAATTTGAAGCGAAGTGTCAGAAAGAGTTCAGCAGAGTGTCAGGCCTTGATAGTGAAGATACAGGGGCTGTGTTGTATTCAACATTAGTATAGTCAAATATAGGAATAATCATATTTTTTAACAACTCATGGAGAACCTAGATGGGGAGGGAGTCTTTGTTTCTATATAGTATTCATAGTTTAGGATGGAGTTTGGTGGTGATAGTCTGTATATGGACTGAGAAATCCAGGTGGGAGTCCAACCAGATCCCTAGATATTTGTACGCTGGGACACAGACCAGGGGATTACTGTCCAGGGTGATGAAGGGTACAGGGATGGATAAGCTGGCCAATTTTTGGGCTGATATAAAGATTAAGGCAATGGTCTTAGACGTATTAATCTTCAGCTGGTTCGCAGTGAACCAGGAGTGTACTTTAAGCAGTTACTACTGGAGAGGGGTGTGGCCATCTGCAAAAGTGGCTCCAGATGTGAACAGGATTGTGTCATCCACATACATATGTATAGATGAGAAGGAACACTTCAAAAGAAGTTAATTTATGAAGACTGAAAATAAGATGGATCCCAGCATAGAACCTTGCAGGACCCCTGCTAGTATGGGTGGGGGGGAGAGGAGGAGTTACCCACATGCAACCTGTCACCTAGGTAAGATTTGAACCAGCCACCTGGCCCGGTGGCACAAAGGGCTGAGGTGCTGGACACCTTACCTCATGTTATGCCGGTGACCTGGGTTTGGGAATGGACTTGGGTCGCTCAGGGGTTGGCTGGGGTGAGGAAGGATTGAGTGTCTGCTGACAGCTCTTCTTCCTTAGGGGTGGGAGGACTCAGCACAGGGCTGAAGACTGACACCCAGCAGAAGCTGGGTGTCAGCACAGGCATGATGCTAGAATGGGGTGGACCCATGCACAGGGCATAAGACTGCCTCCGTGGAGGTGGAGACAGTCACCCCGCCCATTGCACGTGCATGGGTTCGGGAGAAACTGGAAAAAAGGTTTCAGCTGGCAGGCTGTGTGATAGCGGGCTGTGCCCATGCCTCCCCTCGGCAATCTAGATGTTGGCCTCTGGGGGTGGGGAGGCGGCACCCCTCACCACCGGCCCTGTCACTGGCGGGGAGGTAACCCATGGGGATGGCTGGTTGGGGGTGGGTGTGGGGAAGTCTACTGGAGAGATAAGTTTCCTCTGAGGGAGGGAGGGTCCGGAGCCACCTGCGAGCTCCGATGGAGGAATAGAAAATGTATATGGAAAAAAAACCCAGATTTGAACCAGCCTACCGTGTGGGGTGCCAGGCCAGCTGTTATGAGCTTGGTGAGCAGGACGGGGTGGGAGACAGAGTCAAAGGCCTTTGCAAGGTCTACGAAAATTGCAGCAGTGAAATGGCCATGGTCCATTGCAGAACCTTTGTGGTTAGTGACTTGCAGGATGGAAGAAACTGTTGAGTGAAGCTTATGGAAGCCAGACTGGAATCAGGAGGTGAAGCCAGTGTAGGAGACAAGGGATTCTTGTAATTTGGCGAGGTTAGGGAGAAGAGAGATTGGTCGGTAGATACCCGGTATAGATGAAACACTGCTTTTGTGCAGTGGAATCACATAAGATAGCTTTCAAGCCCGGGCACAGTTCCAGATGACAAGGAGAGGTTTAGGAGGTGAGCTAGTGGGACAGCAATGGCGGGGGCTGAGAGGCAGAGCAGCATAGTGAACTGAGTGCCTGGAGGACTTCACGCAGTGACGCAGTTGGGAAGATGAATCCAGTGTGAGAGCAGTTTGTGGGTGGGTGGGAGGAGACCTGATTGAGAGTAGAAGGCTGGTCTGAGAGGGCACGGGTAGTAAAGAACTTATTAAGACTTTCTGCTACGCTGACTGGGTCAGATACTGGTCAGCTATTTTGCGTTAGGACTGATGTTGCCGATTTCGCTTTGGGGGGGTCAATTAAGGAGCTGACTACCCTGCAGAAAGAAAAGGAAGTTTTGGAGTTTGACTACAGTTGTGTTTAAAAATAATCATACTTTGTGTGACACATCGCCTTGTTGCAAGCATTCTGGAGGGATTTGTACAGCAGGCATGCTTGAGGGGTTACAATAGATTTGTAATGTGCCCAGGCTTTGTCTCAGCATTTTCACTGTTTGATAAGTTGGGCTGAGACACAAGAGTGATGGTGACTCCTGACCCTGACACTGACCATAGGGGCATGCAAGTTCCAGGTCTGGGTAAGTGTGGAAACAAAATGATCCAACACTGTCTCGACATCAGGAGCAGAGAAGACCTGCGACCAGTCAGCCTGACTCGGATCATGAAGGAAGACATCAGTGTTTACTGACCTTAGAGACTGGATCTTCATGTATTTAGGGGCAGACTGAGGGAGGTGGGTCTTGCTGATACAGTAAGTGATGCAATAATCACTTAGGGCATCTGACACCACTGCACTGATTCTGCGACAGTGGGAGGTGAGAACTCAGTCGATTAGTGAGTGACATTCACAACAAGCATTTGTCAATGCCGAATGTTGTCTCGCTGGCACTGGCATTGGTAGTGCAGGAGTTAGAGGTGCATAATGGGAATGGCAGTGAAGTATGGAACGGATGCCAACCCCAACCCCACCCTGCAGAGCATGACAGGCGATGGGGGTGTGCCTTTGAGTCGTCAGCTATAACGCTCATACCATTTTACCTCGCCCCACCCTGCAGACAATGACAAGTTTTGTGGTGTGCTTGGTGGTCTTTGGGCATTATACTTGCCCCACTCCATAAGGAAATACACTGAGACGGGTGCAGTATAGGAGAATGGGGTGAACTTTAGGGCCGAATCCTCCAAGGCACACCTTGATGCCTGTCACTGGCTGCAGGGTGGGGGTGAGGGTGGAATGGCGTGAGCATTACAGCCAGTGATCCCAAGGTACACTCCTGATGGCTGGCAGTCTCTACAGAGTGGGTGTTACAGTTGGGAACCCTAACATTGTAGGCGTTTGTTGGTATTTTCACTCCAGATTTTCAACATAGGCTTTTTGTGACCCCACCTCATGAAGAGCGGCATAATCAGTCCGTTAGCTGAAAGGTGGTTTTTCACAGCGGCTATACCATTTGGCGACACTGGGACGAAAACATATTTTGGGCAGGATGTGGAAAATGACAACTGTATTGTTCATGAGGAGGCACAAAAAAAATGGAAACCTTGAAAATCTGGAATGAAAATATGAAAAATCGGTGAAGTCATGAGCATGCATAGAAACTGCACAACACACGTCCGTAACCCAATTATTTTTGGGATTTTTTTTAGCCACATTTTCAACATAGGCATTTTAGGACCTCCCCTCGTGAACAGCGGCACTGTGATTTTGTTAATCTGTCCCAAAAGTTGATTTCCCACAGCGAACATACCATTGTGTGCCACAGGTGCGGAAACGCATGTTGGGCAGGCTGTGAGAAATGACAGCTGTACTGTTCATAAGGAGGTGTGGAAAAATGCCAGTGTTGAAAATCTGGCATAAAAATATTGCAAATTTGTAAAGTTACAAGGATGCGTGGAAACTGCGAAACGCACACTTGTAGCACATTCATTTTATAGACTTTCGTCACCAAATTTTCAACATAGGAATTTCAGGACCTCTGCTCATGAACAGTATCACCATAATTTTCTCAAATTGTCCCGAAAACTGATTTTGCACGGCGACCTCACTATTCTGCGCCGGACGTGAAAACCCCTTTTCCGCCAGGATATGTAAAATGGCAACTGTACTGTTCATAAGGAGGTGTGGAAAAATGCCAATTTTGAAAATCTGGAGTGAAAATATTACAAATTCATGAAGTTACGAGCGTGCCTGAAAACAGCGCAACGCATGCTCGTAAAACAGCCATTTTTGGGATGTTTTTCACCAAATTTGCAATATAGGCTTTTTGAGAGCCCCCCTCATGAAAAGTGACACTGTTGTTTCATTACTCTGTCCCAAAAGGTGATTCCACGCAGTGACTGTGAAAATCACCTTTCCGAACTGAATAACTTCATGACAGTGACTGAATTCATGAGGAGTGGCCCCAATAACCCCATGTTGAAAATTTGATGCCCAAATTCCCCAAAATAGCTGAGATATGCACCAAAGTTGAAAAAAACATATTTATGCCATTATACAGCTTACTGGCATTTCTTCAGTTTGCGGTCGGCTTTGAAGAGTGCAGACGTGTTTCCAGTCCACCAAAGATCGTCGTGCTGGACTCTGGAGGTAAGTTTGGGGTGAGGGGGGTGTGGGGAGGCAGGGTGCACAGAGGGTGGGTGCGGATTGGGGCAAGGAACTGGACAGACCGCGAGGCACTGTTTTCTTCTTTTACAGGTTAAAAAAAATTAATAATAATCGCAGGATTTATTTATTTATATATTTTTTTAAACAGGGGCACTTGGCATGCTGGGGTGGGCTCCCAGCGTGTGACCTGAGTGTTCGGGGGTAGCTGACGAGGGATTGGGCACCCTCATCGGCACGTATCGAAGGGGGGGACAAGAGCCGAGGAGGATTGGGCACCCCCCATTGGCACATAACAAATGGGGGGGTGCATTATGCCGACAGGGAGTGGGCTCCCCTGTCGGCACATAAACTGGGTCAGGGCATGCCGACAGGGGGGATTGGGCACCCCCAAAGTCGGCACTGTGGCGGGCAGTGTGCCACCATGTTTCCTCTAATGTTTCACCAGGGAAGGCAAGTCGGGAGGTGCCGTTGCGTATGACGAGCTTTGCTCTCATTGCAGCAGACCTTTCCTTAGATGTGCTCACCACATTATGTATTCCTGGTGTGGCGCCTGCATGCTGGCTTATTGGGGAATGAGGGACGCACCTACTGATGCATGCCCTGCATTCGCCCAACAGTGATCGCACCTCCAAATCTGCTACTAATACAATATGTTGGCTGGCATGCAAGTGCGAGCCAACATAAAAATACCACCAACAACTTAATCTGGGTCAAGATAAGTTGCCATTCATCTGTATCCCCCTCCCCGGATCGTGCCTGAAAATAGGCAGAATTTGTCTAGTGCACTTACCTGGTCAACAAAAACTAAATAAATAAATAAATGGAGTGGGGGTTGTATTGGGTGGGCTTGAAGATCATCTGGGTTAAGTTTAGGGCTTCAGTTTTAGGGAGGGAAGGCCTTGCAGAGGGGGAGAGCCAATCTAGACTGAAATCACCAGTAAGGATGAGCTCGCCATCTGAGGTAATGGGAGTCAAGGCTGATATGCAGTCGACCAAAGGGTCAGGGGGAAGTAAGGGGGAGGTGTAGAGCATGCAGTGTAGGTGGGGAGGGTAGAAGGAATGGATAGGAGGGCAAGGAGTAGTTTGTGAGGGGCTGGGCAGGATTCACGCTTGGTGATGGAACAAATAAGGGATTGCTGGACATAGAGCATGACACTGCCCCCTCACTTACCACGATCTTGTCGAAAGATAGAGTAATCATGTATGGCTACTGCAGAGTCAGGACTCTTAGCCAACAGCCACATCTCAGTGATACATAGTATATCCAGGGAATGCTGGGCTGTCCAGCATTTGATGAGGTCCAGTTTTGGAAGCAATTTTCTTACATTCATGTGAAAAATATGAAGGCCTTTTGGGGAGTGTGGTGGTTGAGAAGTCGTTGAGGGGCCTCGGCTGGTTTCTATATCGCAAATCCAAAGGAGAGTAAAGAGACACAGATCAAGGAGTGAGTGCTTGCTTAACTGAGGCAGTGAGCCTGGCATAAAAAAGGAGCAAAAAAGAAAGCAGCACAAAGTGTGTTTCTGTAAAAAAGATTGACTTCAGTTTCACATTACCACCAAATGGACAGGCAGAAATAAACACACAGCAGTACCAGAGATAGCGTAGTAGATGCCCAGCGCATCAACTCTTAACGAGTCTTCATCAGGAGGTTGCGCTAGTGAGCAGTTACGCAGTTTAAATGGCATAGCTCATGAATATTAAATATGGTGAAGACCAATCACAAACTATTTCCTAAAGTCACATTGACAAAAAATATTAACAAAAAATGTGTTTCTCACCACAAAAGTGCATATCAAAAATTCAAACTGTTCTCTAAAAAATATTTTAAGCTGCATATTTTTAACAGAATTAGATACATGAATATCCATAAGTATCATTTAAATATACTATTCAAACAAGGGTGCTATAAATGAGCGCCAAGTAAATGTTTTTTTGAAAATAATCAAGTACAAATACGAGAGCACAAAATAAAAGCGTACATGACCTGCCCAAATATCAAGATATCCGAATGGGACCCCCTAATAACTGAGACAGATGCAAGAATACATGGGAAAAATCCAAAGCAAAAAGTCCCGAGCAGGCGCCGCTACCAGGCTGGACAAGGTAATTGACGGTAATTCCGGGGGATGGGGCTGGGGGGTGCGGTCGGATGGGGGCCAACTGGTCAAGGAGCATAAATATGAAATAAAAAATTAAAAAAAGAATAGGCCAGTTTTTGTATATTATTTTCAAATTCTTGCAATCCTAGAATAAATAAATAAAAAAATAAATAAAAATTCTTCCAGCTACATGATTATACTGAGTGATAAAGGTGCATGGTTGGTTATCTGATTCAACTTCTTCTATATTATTCTGCAAAAGACTGGCTCTAGGTATTCTATTTAACTTCTCTTTTGTCTGCTCTAATAAGTTTGAATCATCCCCCCAGCTAAAAATCTTTCAACAAGTTCATCTGCTTGCTTATAGAAAGCAAAATCAGTGCTACAATTTCTCTGAAGTCATAAAAGCTGACTATAAAGAATTGAATTCTTAAGACTGGGGGTGGCCACTGCTGGCTAATAAAAGAGAATTAGTGGCAGTGGGTTTACGAAAACACTGTGACTCAGTTGTGCCAGACAAAATATTGGCAGTAAGGGAGAGGTCCAGGAAAGTGATAGACGAAACATCCGTGAAATGAGTAAAATGCAGGTTTAAATCATTGCCATTCATTCAATTTAAAGAAGCAGGTATCAAAACACTGTCACCATTCCAAATTCATAGGATGTTGTCCACAAAACGAAAACAGTGAGCTATATGACTTAAAAATGGATTCCGCACTTCATTAAGGACAACGGTGCTTTCCCATCTTCCAAGAAATAAATTAGCATAACATAGAGGCCTCCGTTGCTGTTCCATGATTTTGAAGGTAGATGTCCCCCTTCAAATTCAAAATAATTACGGGTCAAAATAAATTGTAAGGCTTGCATAAGAAATTATTTTGGCATTTGTTCCCTAATTGCAGAATTTTCTAGAAAATAATTAACTGCTGTTAGTCCTTGATGATGATTAATGGAAGTGTAAAGGGATGCAACATCAATTGAAAGCCAAAGATAACCATCTTTCCATTTTAAATGTTGTAACTTAGTCAGAAAGTCACCACTGTCCTTAATATAATATTCCAAAGTAAACACATGTTGCTGCAAAAAGAAATCTACAAATTAGCCTAGATTTTGTGTAAGGGAGTTAGAACCACTAATGATGGGACAGCTTGGTGGATTTGTGCTATTTTTGTGCACTTTAGGCTCTCTCGAAGTTTATGGGTTATCACACACCTCGGGTGTGTAAAACAAAATCCGTAACACACACTTTCCTATCCATTATTCTCTATATCCCACTCTGTTTAGCATCCCTGTTTCTTATAACAGACAATCTGTTTGCTTTTATTTGCCTACACATTACCAGGACTACTGAACGTGTCTCTCTGTATTCAGTCCAATTTATGACCGTGTAGACTGGGATCTTGCAGTGTGTCCTTCTGCGCATTTGGCTGTTACAGATGAACAGGCATTAACGTATGTACCTGGGTGGATCAGCTTGGGTTTCAATGCTTTATCAGTAATGGGCGTCGCCCAAGCTACCCTTAGAATGTCTCCACTACTTCAAAGCATGACAGGGACAAGAGCCTGTAATTGGTCATTGCTGTGTTCTAGGTCTGTAGAGTGGACTTATTTACAGACCAGCTGTACCTGCAGTAAACTTACCACAGAGAGAAACTTCTCTTCCCCTACAGAAACTAGTGCATATTTAGTATCACATTCCACATTTAATGTTCAGTTGGGGAGATTTGACACAAGCCAGTCAGTGAGTGTTTTCGGGCGTTCCCAATCCTGAGGGCCAAAAGTTCATGGTTACTAGGTTAAGCCCAAAACCAAATCTCTAGACTTGCCTTGATGGTGTTGGGTTTACTCGTCCATTGGGTTTTCAGTTCCTTAAAACAAGCTCTGGAATGATTTTTGGATTAATTTTTGTTAGGCAAATGAGACCCAATGAATTGTACACATTTGCAGTATTAGTCTCACGACTACTGATGTGCGGATTCATAGTTCATCTTATCCTCCTTAGAAATGTTTACATCTTCTCTTCACATCTGTCGTAATTATTGTGTATGAACAGACTACCACTGCAGGCACTTACTAACTGTATTGGTTTCTCATTCAGCAAAGCCCATTGCCCCTTTGATAACTGTGCAGTGGCACAGAGAAAGAACCGAACTTCACTGTGAAACCAGAGGTGCTAACCCCCAGCTGGAAATTGCATGGCGTTATGGGAATGGAGTGAGAATTAATCAGCCGGCAAGAAAAACTTTTTCCATGATCTCTGAAGGGCTCTTCAGTGTCAGGAGCAGTCTGACCCTGGAGCTCGACACAAAGGGAAACGTGTGCTGCTCGGTTATCAGTGTGAGCCCTCCCAACTCACTGGAGACTTGTACTGACATACAGGAGGAATCAGAGGGTAAGCACTGCCCCCCCCCCACACACACACACACACTACAGTATTTGAAAGCTTGAGAAAAGTCATTGTTTTGTTTCTGTTGTGTCTCCAAGAATCACGCATCATTTCCTAAGTGACTCCCCTTAAACAAGCTAGTGAATGTAATAAAGCCTACAATACGGCAGCCAGGATGTTGCAGACGGTATTGGGAGGGGGTGTGACAGCAGGAGGAATGAGGTGTTACTACCTCTCTACAGATCACTGGTAAGTCACACCTAGAGTACTGTGCACCCAGTTCTGAAGTCCTCACCAAAGGAAAGACAGGGACATTATGGAGGCAGATCAGCACACAGCAACTCAAATAATTCAGGGTCAGCAGGACAGATCCCATGAGAGTCAGCTTAGGGCACTGAACATGTACTCGTACAAGGTGATATCAGAAGGGGGGGAGTGATCTGAAAGAGACCTTCAAATTCTCTAAAGGAATGAGCAAGGTGAACTGTAAGGAACAATTCAACAAGAGTAGTGGATCTAGAACACAAAGTTATGAGTAGAAGAGGGTGGGGGAGGTTCAGGAGGGATGTGAGAACATTTAATCTGACAGAGAGAGTGGCTGAGCCACGGAACAGTTTGCTAGCAGAGGTGGTTGGTGGCAAAACCAGTACTGGTTTCAAACACAGTTGGGAACAGAGTTAAGAACTTGGCTGTTACTCGGGGGGGGGGGAGTAGTAAAACAGGGAGCGAAGGATAGTAGTAAAACAGGGAGCAAGGGAGAAATAATAAAACAGGGAGCAAAGGGGTAGTAGTAAACAGGGAGCAAGGAGTAGTAGTAATACAGATAGCAAGGAAGTAGTAAAACAGGGAGCAAAGGGATAGTAGTAAAGCAGAGCAAGGAGTAGTAGTAAAACGGAGCAAAGGGTAGTAGTAAAACAGGGAGCAAGGGGGAAATAATAAAACAGGGAGCAAGGGGGTAGTAGTAAAACAAGGAGCAAGGAGTAGTAGTAAAACAGGGAGCAAAGGGTAGTAGTAAAACAGGGAGCAAGGAATAGTAGCAAAATAGGGAGCAAGCAATAGTAGTAAAACAGGGAGCAAGGGGTAGTAGTAAAACAGGGAGCAAGGGATAGTAGTAAAACAGATGAGCAAGGGGTAGTAGTAAAACAGGGAGCAAGGGATAGTAGTAAAACAGATGAGCAAGGGGTAGTAGTAAAACAGGGAGCAAGGGATAGTAGTAAAACAGATGAGCAAGGGGTAGTAGTAAAACAGGGAGCAAGGGATAGTAGTAAAACAGGGAGCATGGGGTAGTAGCAAAACAGGGAGCAAGGGATAGTAGTAAAACAGATTAGCAAGGGGTAACAGTAAAACAGGGAGCAAGGGATAGTAGTAAAACAGATGAGCAAGGGGTAGTAGTAAAACGGAGCAAGGGATAGTAGTAAAACAGATGAGCAAGGGGTAGTAGTAAAACAGTGAGCAAGGAGGTAGTAGTAAAACAGGGAGCAAGGGAGGGTAATAGTAAAACAGGAAGTGAGGGGTTAGTAGTAAAATAGGGTGCAAAGGGGGTAGATAGCAACCTCGTATGGATAAAAGGCTGCCTGACCAGCAGGGAGGAGAAAAAATGTGCCCTTGATAGCTGAAGTTTAGCACCTTACCTCGGTCCAAAACTGCTTTTTTTGAAAGGCGCCCTTGATTGGTGCCATGGTGCCTCTGGCCCTTTGATAAAAAATGTTGATGGCTTGCCTGGGGGATTCAGAGTCAAGCATTGCAGACAGCATAGAAAAATCTGCAACAACAGGTGATGCTAGTAAGCTGCCATGTGTGCCTGATACACTGAGAGTGAGAAGAGAATGTACCGAGGTAGAAACCTTACTATCCAGGACACTGAATCCGGATGAATCCTGCCAAGGAGGTTGGTCACATCTCGAGCACTGTGACCCAGACTGGGTCTGAATAACCTGAAGCCCCAACGAGGTATAAGGTATGGCATCTGTAGACCCAGGGAACATGCTATACCTTATCGGGAGGTCCCTGGGGTTGGGTGGTGTGGCCTGTGGATGCCTCCAAACAGCCCTAGAAACCTCCTTCATAACCCTAGGCCATGAGGAATGGTACAAAGGTCAGTACTGGGAACTTGAAGGAGTCCTAATTGCAGGATGACAGGATCACAACTTGCCTGGGCAGTAAGACCCAGTGCCTGCATCATCTCCCCCACGAACCTCTGGTACAAGATATATTCAGCAGATGAGCTTAGGTGTATGGACGATATAGTGTACTCTAAGGAGGATATTGAGGGAGAGGAGATGTATGGTATGGTTAGGCAATGAGAAAGGGACTGTGAACTGGGCTCTGTTCGTGTCCCTGTGCCATATACCTATGGTGCTCACCCTGGCATGGTACTGATCTCATGTATGCTGGGTGGCTTGTTTTCCTGTAGCCCATTTGCCTCCGAGATGCCCCATCCTACTGTTGCCCAATAGCTTTGTATTTTGCCCTCAACAGTTTATTCTAAAGTGGCCATGATAAGAGACAAATGCCATAAATAAACCTGATCTTTCATGTTTTGTCTGTTCTTATCCTGTCTTATATTTCCATTTTGTATCTGGATGGGGGCTGTGTTTTTTAGGCTTTGTGGCCTACAAGTCTGCACACTAAGCTACTCTTCTGCACTGCAAAATAAGAGACCTTTCCACAAATGAAAACCTGGGATACTCACGTATCATTATTGGACATCTAATCCTATTAGAATGTAACACCTGTCAAATGAACCAGGCTATTACTGGGGTAGTACCCTTGCAGGTAATAGTGTTATTAAAGTGCTATCACAACATTATTTGTTCAGAGTTTTGTTTTTTATGTTGTCTTGCACACGCACAAGCAACATTTTGTGATAGTAGGAGAAATGCAGAGGTGTGTCAGTGTTGGTGAATGCAGGTCATGCTTTAGAAGGTGCGTCCCCCATTGTCCAATGAGTCAGCATGCCAGTGCGGACACAAGTTTGCAAAGTGCCACCAACTTGAAAGAAATGTGCCGCTGTAATCTGAGACAAGCTTGTCATGTAGCGGCACATAAGACACACCTCCCCTACGTGCCTTGCCTGATGAAACATTTCAAATAAACATGGCGGTAGCTTTTGTCGTCCACCACACAATACCAAAATAAAGCCAACTTTGGGGGTACCCAATCCCCCTTTTGGCATGTCCGCCACCCCCCCCCACACACACACAGATTGTGTGGCACACTGCGAGTCCACCCCAGTGTGCCTACATTTAACAGAAAGCCAACCACATCGACATGTTCCTGCCCCACCCCATTGTGTGGTCCAACATCAACTTCCCGAAAGTCATGGGGCACACTGGGAGCCCACCAGTGTGCCCAAAATTTGTTTTATTTATCCTTTACAGAGAGAAATCCATCCCACAGGGCAGTGTCCTTTTTTTGGTTTTTGTTCCTTAAAAAAGAAAATGGTCCGTTGTCGGGGGCAACCCCTCCCCCAAACCGCACCCACAATCTGTGCACCCCACCTCCCCACACACATCCTCACCCCATACTTCCCTCTGGAGGGCTGGCGCTGCGATCTTCGGTGGAGCGGGAACACGTCTGCACTCTTCAAAGCCGACCGTGAACTGAAGAAATGCCGGCAATCTGTATAATGGCATAAATTGGGGGTTGGGGTTCAATTTAGGTGGATATCTCAGCCAGTTTTTTTAACTTTGGCTCCAAATCTTCAACATGGGGTTCTTGGGACCCCACCTCGTGAACACATGCAATGTCATCTCGTTATTCATTCCCAAAAGGTCATTTCACAGTCACTGTGTGGAATCACCTTTTGGGACCGATTAATGAAATGACAGTGCCACTGTTCATAAGGTCGGATCCCAAAAAGCCTATATTGCAAATTTGGTGTAAAAATTCCAAACAATGACTGTGTTACGAGCATGCGTTGCGCAGTTTCCATGCACACTCGTAACTTTGACAATTTTTAATATTTTCACTCCAGATTTTCAACATTGCAATTTTTTATACCTCCTCATGAACAGTACAGCTGTTAATGTTTTACATTCTGCTTAAAATGTGTTTTCGCACATGTGGCACACAATGGCACGGTCACTGTGGGAAATCAATGTTCAGGACAGATTAACAAAATCACAGTGACACACTTCATGAGCGGAGGTCCCAAAATGCCTATGTTGAAAATTTGGTTTAAATAAACCCCAATATAATTGCGTTACGGGTGTGCATTGCGCAGTTTCTATGCATGCTCGTAACTTCACCAATTTTTCATATTTTCACTCTAGATTTTCAACATTGCCATTTTTTTACACCTCCTTATGAACAGTATAGCTGTCATTTTTCACATCCTGCCTGAAATGTGTTTTCACACGTGTGGCGCACAATGGCGTGGTCGCTGTGGGAAATCAATGTTTCGGGACAGAGCAACAAAATCACAGTGACACTATTCATTAGAGGATGCCCCAAAATGCCTATGTTGAAAATCTGGTTAAACAAAATTCCCAAAATAATTGCATTCCGGGTGTGCGTTGTGCAGTTTCTACGCACGCTCGTGAATTCACAAATTTTTCATATTTTCACTCCAGATTTTCAACATTGCCATTTTTTAGACCTCCTCAAGAAGGATGCAGTTGTCACTTTTGACATCCTGCCTGAAATGTGTTTTCGCATCTGTGGTGCCAAATGGCACAGTTGCTGAGCAAAATCACCTTTCGGCTAACGAACTGATAGTGCCACTGTTCATGAGGTGGGGTCACAAAAAGCCCATGTTGAAATCTGGAGTGAAAATACCAACAAACACCCAGGGCATTAGGGTTTCCAACCATAACGCCCCACCCTGTAGAGACTGACATGCATCAGGGGTGTGGTTTGGGATTGTCGACTGTAATGTTCATGCCATTCCACCCCACCCTGTAGCCAGTGACACGTGTCAAAGTGTGCCTTGGACTCTTTGGACCCAGAAGCTCACCCCATTCTCCTATACTTCACCCATCTCGGTGTATTTCCTTATGAAGTGGGGTGAGCGTAAGGTCCAAAGACCCCAAGGCACACCTCAACACTTGTCAGTGTCTGCAGGATAGGGAGAGGTGAAACGGCATGAACTTTATGGCTGATGACCCAAAGGCACACCCTGATGCCTGTCAGTCTCTGCAGGGTGGTGGTGGAGTTGGCTTCAGTTCAATACTTCACTGCCATTCCCATTATGCATCTTTCTCACTCCTGCACTGCCAATGCCAATGCCAGCAAGCAAACATTTGGCATTGGCAAATGCTTGTTTGTTTTGTTACTGGAACTAATGCTTTGATTGTTTATTTCTATTCCAGGTGTGGAGACAAACCAACATGCTCATCCAGTTTCCTCAGTAGTGAGTCCCATTATTATACTCCTCATGATGATTATACTAATCCCTTCCATGTGGTACTTGATGAGAAGTAAGTCTGATAGTTTACTGCATTCTAAAGAGACGACAGTCTTATGTATAAACAACTCACATAACTGAAACTCAAAGGACATGAAAGAGAACGTTATATTTCTAATGTATTTTACACTGAGTGTCATGGCAAAAACTTCAGCCAAGTTAGAAAAAAAATGCTGGGGGCACTACCACAGTGACCATCTATGTGAGACTGAATTTGTTAGGCAATTTTGGGTACTGCAGTATAATTCCAGGTGCTGAAAATGTGATCTTTTTGGTGTTTCTGTGTAGATTTCGTTTGTCTAGCATTAAATACTAAAAACACATTCACACAGGCGTTCTACTTTCTGAGAATGATATAGCCAGAAAGCAAAAAGTATACTTTTTCTAATTTAAGAAAATTACTACATGAAGTCATATTTACACAACAGTTTGCATGGTGCTAAACTAGACATGAACTAGGGAACACCTCAGTTTGAGCTCCAAAGCCCTTAAAAAATGTTAATAGCTATTTTTTTTCATCTTCAGTGCATATCTCTGTAAGCCAAACATTGGAAACCAGGTTAGTGGCTAGAGCGTGGAACCTTCTACAGTGTAATGGGCAAGCAGCTAGGCTTTGAAATAGAAGTTCAATTCCCATAGTGGGTAGAATCTGTATAACCACTAAACAGCTAACAGTGCCAACAAATAGCATGCAGAAAATGTTAATCCTTTTAAAAGTAGTTATTACTTTTTCTTTCTTTTTTTTTTCTTATGTTACATTGTTTTTCCTCCTCCTAGGGCCCTGGAAGGCCCACGATCTTACTGCCCCCCCCCCAGCCCTGACCCCCACCACAGCACAGCTTCTCCTTTACTTCCTCCATGGTTTACCCTCTGTGGCAGGGGGTGGTGACAATCCGCCGTAAGGATCCAGTTTCTATAAGGCCTGCTACTGCAGGGGCGGTGCCCGAGGAGGTCAGTCATCATCCAACATGCCCGGTCCCTGATTTTCCTCCTGATTAGTCCCCAGGGTGGAGCGTGCAGTGTCAAGCAATGCCCACAGCAAGTCAGCCAGTGGCTCCACCTCTCCCAACTTGCGTGAGGGATCTGAACGTGCTGACACCCAGCCTCCACTAGGTGTCAGGCAAACACCAGCCCTTGTGTCCCCCTCTCCCTGGGATAGAAGAGTTGTCCTCCGGACACTCAGTCCTCTCCCTCCCTGGCCAACCCATGGCAGCCTGCTCGCACCTCAAATATGGGTCGCTGGTGTGGCAGTAGGTAAGGAACGGATGCCTCAGCCCTTTACGTCACTGGGCCAGCTATTACTTTTTAATTTTTAAGTGTTTTTCTTTGTGCTCATTGGATGAGTTTCTACCTAATAGTACTGGGTGTGATGTGAAAAGCAGTGCTTATGAGGGGACATCACATGGAGTTCTAGGGGCTTTCAGGGCACTATATGCAAGTGGCCTATGCTATGTCTATGGGTATAATATGTAAATGCATACAAGGGTCACGTGATGACCTCTCTAGTTTTTAAATGTGTAGAGTCTCTATGATTTTACCTGGAACCAGACACATCTAGTTCTGTTCCTCCCACTACATCCTCAGCGTGTGACCTCACTTGTTATATGACACGTAAGTTTCCAATCAAGCAGCAGGGGAGGGGCCCTTCTTGGCTACTAGTGATGTCACAATCAGTAAGGTCACAATGTGCAGATGATGGATGGGGAGGAACAGAACTAGTTATGTCAGTCTTCAGGTAGAGTGCTGTTCCCTGCATCTCACCTAGCACTGTCTGGTAGATAATCTTCTAATTATCAACACAGAAAAGAATAAAATACTTCAGATACGAGAAGTGATGGATAGCTAGCTAGTTCTGAAAGTTACTATAATTTCCAAACAGTACATTGGCTCTTTAATATTTATAAAATGTATGCTTTGTGAAAATTTATGGCTGAATGGCTTGGCTCTTGTTATCTGATTCATTTATTTATTTTATGAATAAATAAAATAAATAAATGAAATGGATAACAAGAGCCAAGTAATCATCAGCTGTGTCTTGTTTAACCCATTATACCCATTCGCATCATATGGCGTCAGAACCATCCATTGCTTAACCTGACCCAAAACAGCGGCATCAGATAGAATGAGTTAACACGGCATATTAAACTTTTTATTTGTAGCGTGAATATTTTCTAGCTCTCAGGGGAACTGTCATTAGACATTTCTCTCACACATGCAGAAATAAATGAGCATAAAGGCATTGGATTCGCAGAAGTGGCAGGCCATGAGGTGCTGTCCAAGATTTTCCAACTGCAAATGCTTTCTATGCTCCTGTTAAGATAGCACACATTTACCTAGTGTACAGCTGAATTCTGTTCTGCATGGAAATCCATGCCTGCAATAGCCTTGTTGTGCTGCAGCAGCGACGTCATGATATTTTTGGACTGCACTGAGGACATCACTACTGCAGCACAACAACATCGAATGTCATCACATGGTCACCTCGTTCAAACTGTGTCTCTGATAGCTAATGCAAAACCGCACTGGCAATCATAAAAGCCATGGGGCAGGATTCACAAAAAAGATATCTGAATGCATCTCAGATGCACCGGCACAAAAAACATGCGCCGAGCAGAGACAGAGCAATTCACAGAGGCATGCGCAATGGAATGCGCCGAGCGCAGCCCCAATGTGAATCGCTCACAAACAGTACAGCGTGACTGGAGATGCGCCAGCACATCCTAGATGCACTGAGCCACAGAGGGAAGCAACTCAGAGCAAGTGGAGCAAGCCAGCAGGGCAATAGAGAGCAACAAGGAAGCTGGAACAATGAAACCTATGGACACAGGGGCTGAGGTCAACAATTTTATAAAAGTATAAAAGTGGAAAAAAGAAACTGTACAACATCAAACCAACACAAAGCAGGACAACAATCAACAACAATAAAAAAGGGGCAGGGTGGGAATGTCAGGGATCAGAACGTGAGGCAGGAAGGGGACAGGAACAGGGGGCTATATACAAAAGGTGGCCAGTACAAAGGCAGGAGGCTACTACCATGGCCGTGCACCCCTGTGCAACACCCCCACGTGGCCATGGACAGGCAGGAGCCACAGGATGCCCTGCAGGGTAGGTGTCAGGTGTTGCACCATCCTGTACAGTGGTTTAAGTGCAGTTTGGATGGCCCCATGGATCCTCCGGCCCAGGCCACGGTCATGTCCACCCCGCCCACATCATGACGATCCTGGAGACCTACAGCAATGACAGAGGAAACACAAACTGAGGGCCACAACATAGACAACACCCCCACCTAGCAGTAACCCAGAGCAACAGTAATGCAGCAACAGCAGAATCCACCACTTACCTGCCCCCGCACAGGCACCATGCCCGGCACCTGTGATACCCCTCTTCCGCACCTCAGCAGCCTCTGCGCACCACTGCCTGGCCTCCGGCACTGCAAAACACAACAGACAGAGAGTGCCATGAGTCAACACAGCAGTTCTAGAAACATACCACAACACCTGTGTGCATAGGTGGTGTAGGGACAGCCAGACACCGCCACAGCTCTGGCTGCACAACCATAGTGCCCGCCCCCCAGACACCATCCAGTGTGCATGCACCACACAGTGGTATCCAGCCGTGCAATCCCCAGCGGTCTGCACACATACACAGCACTGCCTAGTGCCCCGCCACGAGTGGCAGACCTAATATGGCTACACTGGGCATGTGCAGCCACAGCCATGTGTGCAGGACGACTGTGACCCATGCGGGTGCCCCATGAGGGCAGAGACACACACACACCCAGTACGTGCCACAAAAGTAGCCGGATGAGCAACATCTACCTGGCCATGGCAGTGCACCCCTTCGTGCATGACAATGCAGCTGCTGCAGTTGTTCTTGGTCCTGCCTCTGGAGGTCACTGTAGCGATGCCTACACTGCTTCCCTGTGCGTGCCATCCCTGTATGCTGCACAAGCCGACTAGCAATGGAGGCCCACACTTCAGCCCTGGGCACATGTAGGTCCTCCTGCCCAAAGAACTGACTCTCCACAGTCATCACCAGTGCCACCAGGTGCAGCAGCTCCACCTGGGACCAGTTCATGGCCCTAGGTATCACTCTCCTAGCCCTAGGGATTCCTAAACAGTTGTGCACTGTACAATGGGGCAACATGGTAATGCGCGATGTAGGCCGCGATATGCACCATGTGAGATAGTGTGAAGCATGTGCAGCACACCGCATACAGTGCATGAAGCACGATAAGTCCGATGCAACATGGCAGCGCATGCCAATGATGACCGCAAAGGTGTGGTGAGGTCATGTCCAGGTCACGCATGCATGATGTACATGTGGCCGCCATGTTGTGCACGGCATGCGCTATGGACAACTATCACGCACATTCCGCGATCTATGGCCAATAATAACAACCATTGCTGCATGTATCACGCATGTGGACATACAATGTACGATAGAGAGCACAGCACAATGCTAGGCAGCCCTGCAGCTGTGCATCAGAAAAGCATAGTAGTTACGTATATTGGATGGATGCACCATTGAACATGATGATGGTGCATATGCGACATATGCGCCATGTAGACTGCCCCCGATTCAGGGACATGCACCAGAGAGGCATTGTAACATGATGGACACAAATTAGAGATGCTTCTTGTAAAGTGAGATAAGCTGGGGACAATTTTGCAATTCACAGACAATGCACCTAAAACAGCTTCATTCCACATGCATGGGCATTTCAGCTGATTAGCATCTCATTACCAGAGGTCCAGGCCTCATTTGCATGCCCTGAGCCATAAATGCTCCTAATTCAACAGGCTGAGTCTAGGTGACTGAGAGGAGACAGAGCCTTGAAGGTGAGTACATAGCTATATTTACAAGGTCTACAGCACTTACTGGGGGGATTTACCATGTGAATGGGTGTCACTGGCCATGTGTGGTGGACGCAGCGTTGTGCTACAGGACTGTCTGAGGCACACAGCAGCACTTCTGCAGGTACATTGACAGTGTTGCTATGTCAAACACTGTGGCCAGCTGCAATATGGCTTGTAGTCACTTGTCCTGTGCCTGACCCCCCCCCACAGCCACACGGGCGTACCAAGGGGACGGATGGGGGTACCAAGGTGGGTGCACACACACCACTGAGGTAGTAGTGTATGTCCATGGCAGACTGCACTGCTTGCCCCTCTGGGGTGGCAGCAATGTTGCCCCAGCCATGGACTGGTGGCCGTACATGGTAAGTGCACCATCCCCAACGGACCAAGTCCTATGGGGCTTCGCCGCCTGTGCCAGGCCATGTACCTGCAGGCCCTCACCCAGCACACCAGCTGCTGGGTTCCAGGTTGCAGAAAACACACAGAGCCAGATGGTCACAAGAACATGTGTACACTAGAGGCATGACTAATGGCTGGATGTTTCCCCCCACAGAAGCCAAAATGTCAGAAGGCACAAATACCATTACCAGGCAGCGTTCCAACTTCACAAAGAATGAGGGGAAGGCACTGATTGAGGTATGCAACCTGCGCCTGGACATCCTCACCGGCAGGGGTGGCAGCCAGACTGTGCAGGCAGAGGGGCGGGAGGTGGTAGCCTGGCAGGTCATTGCTGTTGCCCCCTATAACTGCACTGTGCAAGAGTGCAGGAAACATTGTAATGACAGTCGCAGGAGGGCCAAGGAGAAGGTGGCTAGCATACAGGCATTCCTGTAGCAGACTGATGGTAGCCCAAGCACAGAGGTCCGGCTCAGCCCGAATGAGGATCTACTGGCTGCCAGTGTCACCAGGACAGCTGTGCAGGGTGTTCCAGGTGGCGGGTTCCAGACTGGTGGTAGCCTGCTGCAGCACTGTGAGTAGCTGTGTGCCCTTGGTGTGCCTGGGCCCATGTGTGCCATGGCTGCCATGCCTATCCCTGTGTGCTGTGCACTGCCACTGTGTACCCAGGCACTGCACCATGTGGACGGTTGCCCCTGGCCAGACGCAACATGCCTAGTGGTGCCGCAGCAACCATGCCACCACACCAGGGGGGGCACCTGTCTGCTGCACAGCTGTATGGCACGTGCCACCTACACCATGCAGTGTGCATCATGGGACAGTGATGAGTGCGCCAACAGCATGGCCCGTGTAGCTTTGGTATGTCATGGCCCAGCTGTGGACAGGCTTGTGCAGCTCTGGTGCTGTGTGGACAGCCATGTACTGGTGTGCAGCACTGATGTGAATTATGTATACTGCGCATTTACCATGTTCTACCTTCTTCTTTCCACAACAGGCAGGCGATGATGCAGGTCCATCGCACAGGGCCGATGACAACACTGTGAATGACTCCATACCTGGGCCATCCATTGCATGTGGCACAGCAGTCATGGCCCCAGCACAGGCAGGCCCCGTGGGCCCCTTGGCCACTGCTGACAAGACTGCCAGTGGGGACAGCTCATGGCTGGGGTGCCTGTCTGGGTTATCTGACGATGACCCCAATGATGAGGTGAACATTGCAGATGCCCTCCTCATGCTCACTAGTGGTGTATGGGGGGGGCCCTCGGCACCACTGGGGTCATCACTGCCACCACTTCCAGCACAGACATGGCTGATGGAGGTACACACAGCACACGGGTGCCTGTGCACATGGCCCTGGTTGACAATGACATCCCCACTGTGCATGGTGCAGATGCAGACGTGACACAGCTGCCCACTGCTGTGGGTGCTGTGCCCCCTGCAGCAGTGTCATGTGCAGTGTTGGTGACGTCGGTGGCATCCAGGCAGGGTGCCACGGTGCACGCACCTGCTCCATTGGCCCAGGAGCAAACCAACCATGAGCAGTCAGTGACAGTGCACGGCCATGGCCCACCAATGTCACAGCCCGCCAGAGTGCAACCACCATCCGTGGATGCTCTGGGACAGGCTGTTCCATCCCGTTTGTCGGCGACGCCACCGTGAAGCATCACCCACCGACAACATGGAGGTCTACCTTGCCCTCCTGCGGGTGACTGTGGAGGGGCAGGAGGCCCTCCATGTGGAGTTCCATAACCACAGGACTGTGATGGTCCAAGAGCATGAGTCTGCAGCTGCATTGCGTGTACAGATGTTGGCAAAGGCATACCTTATATGGGTGGGCATGACTGCAGCACTGGAGTCAATCGCAGCTGCTGCAGAGGTGGCAGCTGGCTCTGTGTGTCGCTGTGGACATCGGGCATCCAGTTGGGCACCCTGGAGCACGTCACACACACACCTCGGTGGTGGTGCCAGGTGGACCCCCTGCTGCTGACACTGTTGCCGCTGGCCTCCATGCCCAGCGACCATGGCTTGGATGTTGGCTGTGGGTTGGCAACACCACTGAGCACCTGTTCACGGTCTCAGTGCAGCACCCCTGCTGGATCAATGGCTACTCCCCCTGTGGCCAGTGGTGGCACACCTGCCACCATGTGTCATGGCAGAGGCCACCCCCATGTCCGTGGCAGCCAGGGTACCACCCTGTGATGTCCATGTCCCCAGTCCTGTGGTGGAGGCATGTCACACCTGTGTGTACCGGACAACATGCTGGTGGTGCCTGGAGCGGTGTGTGTGGCAGGCACCCACCCCACTGCAGCCCTGGCACCACCCTGTGCTATCTGTGCAGTTCCACCTGCGTGTCTGTGTGTGCCACTGTTGTGTCATGTGTCATGGGCATGATGAGTGTGTTCTAGTGTCTGCTGTGCCCGTGCGCAGGCTGCAGTGCACATTGACCCATGCCATCTGTGCCATGGACTGGGTGATACAAGGTTGCTGCATGCCTGTTGTGTGTGTGTGTGTCCATGTCTGTGTGTCTCTCATTGTGCGTGTGCCTGCGTGCACCACTGTGTAGTGTCCAGTGCCCACTGTGCCCACGACATTCCATGTCCACACCTTGGTGCACTCCCTGCATACATACCTGCATACTCACCTACGATTCCCAAAGTTTTCCTCCACCACACGCCTGCAGTGTTCCCTAACCAGAGCCACCAGTCTCGGGTCCCTCTGGCCCTGCATGGCATCACTGCCCTGACCCTGTGGTGGTGCTGCATCCCCCCTTCCACCACCCCCTCCTCCCCAGAACTGTCACTCTCACCAGCCTCGACAGGTATTCCATGGTCTAGAGCCACGCTGTGTAGCATACGACAGGCCAGGAATATGCCACAGGCCTTCTAAGGGCTATCCTGAAGGGCACCACCTGACCAACACAGACATCGGAAGTGCATCTTCAGCATGCCGAAGACACGCTCTATGATGGCGTGTGTCGCGATGTGTGCCTCATTGTACCACTCCTCTGCCTCTGTTCTGGGTCATTGGAAGGGTGTGAGGAGCCAGGGCCTCAGTGGATATGCTGCATTTCCTGTGGGGGTGAGATGTGTGTCCATTGGTTACCACTGTGGCATGCACCCTGTTCTCACCCCTGGCCTTGGTGGTGTGTGCACCTGTCCTGCTTTACTGCCCGTGCATCCCCTTTTCAGGCAGTCCTGCATCCCTGCACCAGCATGCCCCATGTGTTGTGTGGCGCACAGTGACCATGTGCCACCCTGTGTCTGCCTGTGTACCCTTGCACACCTCTGCTGTCCCAGGGCCCAAGTACCTGCATCACACTATGCAGGTTGCCCACAGGCCACCCCATGTGTCCTGCCCTTGGTGCCCTCTTGTGCTGTTGGGTCCATGTCACATGCACCTACTAGATGGTCACTTGGTATGTCCCCTGTCTCGAACCTCCTGCAGAGTGCTGACTGATGCCATATGAAAGCGATCGAGGAGGTACAGGAGAGAGGAATATGGGGGTAAGCAGCCAGCAGGCCTTGTCAGAAACGCGAGTAGAAAAATGTGGTGCTGTGCTAGAAATAGTAGGGTGACTTGGGGACTGTAGGTGGGGGAGGGCGAGGGTATGAGGGTTGAGCAAGGGTAGGAAAAGTAATGCTTAGAGGTGAAGAGGTGAGGGAAAAGGGTTGGTTGAAACACACAGGTGGTGGTAGCATTAGGTGAAGCAATTGCAGGAACTGTTAGCCGTAAGATGCTAACGGAGCATGTGCTTGGAATGGCCAAGTTTTGGTATGGACAAGATTTGTTTGGGAAGTGCTCTGAAACCAAGTGGCACTCTGTATGCAAGTGAGCGCTGTCCTTGAGATGTCCGGCACCTAAGAACTTGCAGACATTGGTGGGCTGAGCTCTGAGTGTGTTGGGAGCTGCAGTGAAGGCTTAGGAGGTTGATGGTTCCAGGGAGTAAGAGGCTGAGAAGTGCCTTTTTTTTTTTAAATCACATTTTATCCTCCTCCCGTCTCTCCAACCCCTGCTCCTTTGGGAGCCCCAGTGGAGTCTTCCCCTGCTTCAGCCACCTACCTGAGCCATCCGGAGTCCCCCATGGAGCTGCATTTCTACCCTCCGGGCAGGGATGAGGTGGGGCAGCTATATCCTGAACACTTCTGCGTTTTGTTGGGATCCAGGACTGGCCAGGCAGGTGGGAGTCATGAGGGGTCTGTTCCAGAGCTCCATCTACCCGGGGGCTGGAGAGGAGTTTTCCCTTGTTTTGATGGACGTTGCGAGTACTGTGACATCATGGCATAAGCACCGACGTCTGTGATGTCCTCTCCACTGTATCTGCTGCAGTGCTTGCTGTGCCTCAGGCCTCCTCCTGGTACCAGTCAAGCGCCAAGGCCCCCCCACTCCCTCCCAGGAGAGATGAGCTGTCCCTGGGATGCTCCAGCCTCCTCCCCTCCCATGCCTGGCCAGCTCCTGAGCTCACTCTAAACCCAGGTCGCTGGCACCACAAGCAGAAATTCAACCGCTGTGCAATGGGCCAATGCGAGAAGTGCTTTTTTAGCTAACAAATGTGTTTGCTACTGTATCCGTCCACTTAGATGAAGCCATCCAGTTTGAGTGTACAGGTTACAAGCGTGGGTGAGGCATGCAGCAGCAGTGAGAAGTCTGCATGCCTTATTTAATGCAATGGATAGTTTATGGAGAGTGGAAGTTGTAGCAGCACCATAAATAACCAGGCCATAGTCTACAGTGGGTAGGACAGAGCTGGGAATTGCAATTCTGAGGGCTTCGGGCATCAAATAATGTTTTTATGACAGTGGAGCAAATCAATCCTGATGTTGACAACATTCTCAATGTACTGTGCATAGGAAAGTGAGCAGTCCAGGGTTACTCCAAGATACAGTACACTCTCGTTTATCCGACCGCCTTCGGAGACATCCGAAATGGTTGGATAATCAGGAGGTCGGATAAATGAGAAGTCAGCGTTAAGCCAGCTCACTTGCATATGTTCAAAACAGTATTGCAAGATCAGGCAAATGTAACCTGTTACAGTATTTATAACTCGGGTGGGGGTGCAACAGAAGAGGCCATGCTTTAAAGTTGAGTAGAGAAATTTGCAAACTGGATGAGAGGGGGAAACAATTTCACTTAGAGGGCAGCAGGGGTTTGGAGCAGGCTACCAGAGGCCATGCTGTTTGCAGAATTCATGCTTTGCTTTGCTTTGTGCCAGGCAACATGAGCAAACAAAGCCATCCGATTACAAGACGTCAGTCCGATTACCGCTATCCAAGTGGATCATGGTGTGGGTAAGCAGGGACGCCAAGAGTGCTAGCAGCTGCCATGTAAACAGCATGGATTTTTTTTATTCTGTTACTCCCTCCGCCCAGCGTTAAGTGTTGCGCCAGCTCACATGCATGCAGCGCTACTCCAGCCACTCCTACTCCTGATTGCCAGTGTCCCAGGGTCCACACCTGAAGCTGGGTCACCAGCACACGTCAGCCCCATGTATAGCCCCTTTCTGACACTTTCAGCGTAGAGGCAAAAACAGCTGTTGCAACAGGAGGACCTTACTGCAGTTATTAAAATAAAGCTGTAAAGGATACTTGTGGTTGCAGCACCTCTAGCACGGAATTTTTAGGTCTGATGTCTAAGTGTGATATTTGTGGGGGACAATCCAACCGTCCGTTAGATAAGGAGTTCGGATGAACAGAGGTCGGATAATCAGGAGTCTACTGTATTTAAAATGTTGGATTTGTTTGAATGGTACTCCCAGTTTCTGATGGCGAGGGGCTGAGATTTGTGTTTACTGCGGGTGCTGCTGAATATCATGACTTTAGTTTTTTTGTAGTTCAGGATCAATTTGTGAGAGCTGAACCAGGCCTCTGCTTCATTAATAATAATAATAATATTTATTTCTCACAGTGCCTTTCAGCCATCAAGGCACTTTACAGAAAGATAAAAGATTGTGATAAAACTATGACAAAACAATAAGACAGTCAGCGGATCAGAATTCATTGGTGCCACCGAAAGCATGGCACCATAAATAGGTTTTCAGCACCTGTTTAAACCCTCCCACAGTTGTGCACTCCCGAAGCTGATGGAGTAGAGAATTCCAGAGGGTCGGGGCTGCGTGCATAAATGCATGGGCCCCAGAAGATTTCAAAAACACCCTCGGAATCTCTAGCAACCCCTCATCAGCTGAACGCAACTGTCGCATCAGGCGGTAAGGCACAAGGAGCTCTTCCAAATAGTCAGGGCCCAGTCTATGTAGGGCTTTATAAGTCAGTAAACCGACTTTAAAGGTGATCCGCCACCTAATTGGCAGCCAGTGCATATCACGCAGCACAGGTGTAATATGTGAGGAGTGGGAAATTCCTGTCAATAATCATGCTGCTGCATTCTGCACGCGATGCAGGTGGCGGATATCAACCCCAGACAGCCCTAAGTACAGGGAATTACAATAATCTAGGTGCGAGGTCACAAAAGCATGGACCATAGAAGGCAGGTCCCTGGATGGAACCAGGTGCTTAATCCTGGAGATAGTCCTAAAATGATAAAAGGAAGTCTTGACGACGGCCGACACCTGAGCCCATAAAGTCAGTCCATCATCAAGAATTAAAACTATACTGTAGCTGACATTCCAGTTGCAGAGGGTCATGGTTACTAGTAAAGATGACAGCAGCATCTGCAAACAGGAGAATCTGTTGGTGGCAAGCCCGAGGGAGGTTAAGGAAGATGCTAAAAAGTAAAGGCCCTAAAATAGAGCCCTGCATCACTCCAGAGTGGACAGGCTGCTTGTCCAAGGTAACATTTGAAATTTTCACCTGTTGGGAGCGACCATCCAAGTATCTCTTGAACCAATGTATTGTGTCAGAGGAGAGACCAATGGAAGTTAGTCACCGGAGAAGTAGAGGGTGATTAATGGCAACAAAGGCCTTTGTTAGGTCAGTTAAGGCTGCACTCACTAAATTACCTTTGTCAAGTGATTGATGGATAAAGTCAGTGAGTTACAGTAATGCTGTGGTGGAGCTATGCCCTTTTTCAGAACCTGTGTTGTTGCGGGCATTGGATAGGGTATTTTCAAGGTAATCTATCAATTGATCAGCCACTATGTACTTCAGCACCTTAGATAAAGGTGGGAGGAGAGATATGGGCCTGTAATTTGCATGTATGACCTGATCCCCACTTTTGTGTACAGGGGTTACTAGGGCAGGCTTCCAGATTTGTGGAAATTGAGCCAAATTTAGTGAGAGGTGGAGAATCTTAGTAAGGGGTTCAAGCAGTTCATCTAATGTGAGGGCAATGATTTTAAGATCCAGCGAGTCTCCACTATTTCTTGACTTCCCTAGCATTTTGCTTAAGAATTTATTGGCTGTTATCAATGAGATTTTCCTAAAGTAAAAGGGTGGAGAGGCTGTTGATCTCCCTCTTCAGAACTGTGGGTAGGAGTGGGGGGGGGTCATCAAAGAAGTCCTGGGAGAAGGACGCTGCTCAGATCGGTGAAGGCATTGTTGAAAACATTCGCTATGGTAAGAGGGTCTAAGGTAGGGGTGCCATCGATGTTTAGCATTGAAGGCGAGGTTTTTGGGACATTGCTGGTAACTTCCAGAGGCTGTTACTGTCCGCCCAGGAATTTGCAATCACTTCCCAATGGAAGTTTGCCTTCTCAAGGCAGATTGCCCTTGTGCATTCATTCCTGACCTGTTTATATTCCTGCACATCTGCTTGTCTGCCAGTGTTTCTTGCTCGGTGCCAGAGGTGGTCCCTTGGTTTCATCCTGGTGATGAGCTCAGGGGTTATCCAGGGGTTAATGGTGCCACAAACTTTCATCTTTCGGTAGGGAGCATGGATGTCACAGGCAGTATCGAAGTGCTTAATGAAATGGTCTAAGGCTAGATTGATGTCATTGGTGGAGTCAAGTAATGACCAGTCCAGGTTACTCAGTGCTGTTTGAGGGGCTCAAGGTGTCCAGATTTCGGCACTCTACTATATATTGTCTGAGGAGAAGGCTTTTGGAATTTGTTAGTCCAGCTGCAGGTAATGGGGAGTGATCACTTAGTGATTACGGGTGAACTATCATGTTGGAAATATGATCAGCTCAGTTAAGAGATGATCACGTCAAGGAGGGTACTTGTCCTAGTTTTGTAGTTGGTCCTGGTAGGGGAGGGAATGAGTTGAGAGAAGTGAAGCGCAGGGATAGAGTCCTTGAAAGGGCCAATGTCACGGGAGAGCTGATTGACATTGAGATTGCCGAAGACTATGGTTTCAGAGTTGAGTTTCAGGTTACGGATGTAGTCCATGATGCTGTGTAAGCCAGTCAAGTGTTCTTTAGGTGGGACATAGACAGATAAAATTGTGAGTGCCTTATTATGAGCAGCGAGCAGAACTTTAATTGCAAGTGCTTGTGCGGAGCATCCAAGGTTGACCATACAGTAGGTAAGGTATATCCCTCAAATGTCTCCTTAAGATAAATGGCACAGCCACCATCATGTTTAGATAGCCTATCCTGCCGGAAGATGGTGTAACTGGGTATAGTGACTGCCATGTCTGGAATCTTCGAAGAAAGCCATGTCTCTGCCACTGATAGTATATCAGGGTTGTGGTGGTTGATCCAAACTTTGAGGTTGTCCAACTTAAGGAATAGGCTGTAGATATTGACTGCTGCCATTTTGATAGATCTGGTCTTTAATTGGCCCCATGGGGAACAGCTCTTGCTGGGACAGGATTGGGGTGAACACTGCCTGATATTAGCAGTAGCATGAGGATGATTCTGATAAGGTAACCTCTCAGTAGTCTGTAATTCACTTTCCCTGACTGTTTATGGATGGAGTGCCTCATCAGACCAGAGCACAGTACTGTGTGGCTGATGGGTAGTGCCTGAAGGGGGTAGGAGACATGAACACGAGGGGTTGGTTAGCCTAATGGATATAACAGAAGCCAGTGCTGCAACCAGGGATCATTAGCCAATATGAAAAAGTTACCCATTTGAAAGCCTGGGTCATAGTGAAAGTTGTAATCGAGAACAGTTTTTGGAGAGTGTTGCTGTTTGTTACCATGTAGGTCACCATGGTAAAGAAAAAACAAGAGAAGAAGTATTGGGAAGGTGGGATGTGACCTGCATGTTTTGGGAGGATTTATTCTAGGCACTGGTCAAACTTTTCCTACTAGAACACAAAGTGCACTAGAAAGCACCAAGGGAGGGCTAAGACTGCAAAGTGCAGTAGTTCCCCTCTAATGGTTGCTTTGTATAGCCAGCGTATGGAGAAATGGCCACTTAGTATATTTCAGTGAGCATGTGATCTAACCACTCTATATAAGTAAATCACCAGATAGGGTGGGTGGGAGTGGAGCCGGCGCAAGGTGATGGTGAGAGAAAGGAGCCCTTGAAGCCGGGCTGAAGGAGCAGGCCATTGGCCACGGGGGTCCCAGTCCTGGTTATTGGTTCCCGTTAGGGGTGGGCGGCACTTGAAATACAAGCTGCTACCACCGAGGAGTGTCCGCCCAGTCAGGGGCCTCTCGCCGGGGAAAGAAGAAGACAGGGCAGATTTAAAGAAGGCAAATTAGTGGGTGGGCAGGGCAGGGGCAGACAGATAGGCAACAGTGGTTAGAGGGAACAAAGGAGTACTAAAGAAAAAAATCTCCCTGTACGCAGACAACACCCTAATCTATAAAAACAGAGAATTCAGTGCACTTCCTCCCCCTCCCCCATGGCAAATCTTACAAACAACTCTTTCTTTCTGAATTGGCCACTTATTTTATGTCCAATAGGAGTTGGGGGTCTTTTGGTATTCACATCAAGGCCCTGCTGTGAAGTTGCTCAGCTAACAGATGTCAAGGTACACCAACCATCAGTTGGGTCCCTATTCTAAAATGCAACTACTTAAACTGTTTTCCTTTATATAAGGTGCAGTCCACAACCAATGGGTAGGTAACTAGTGAAGAGCTAGTTGGGAGGAAGGGAGGTTGTGGACTAAATTCTATTTTTATTTATTTATGCCACAAGCAGTATAACCCTTAAATAAAAAGTCATTTAAAGTTTGTAAATGAGCAAGGGTTGAGCAGCTCATTTTGGGTTTGTTTGATACTTGGGAGATGAAATGTATGACTGTCTCATTAACTAGTGCCTCACTAGTTACCTACCTATTGCTTGGGGGGACTGTACCTTAATTAAAGGAAGCCAATTTAGCCGTGTTCCATATCTAGCCTGAAGCCTCTGAGCTGTGGAGTGCTGCAGGGGTCAGTCTTGTCGCCCTTATTGTTCATGGTGTACATACTGCCATTGGGGGACATTATCAGGTGGTGCAGATCGGATTTTCACAGCTATGCAGATGACACCCAACTGTACCTGTCCTGTGCACCTGACGCCCAGGTGTCAGACTCCGTATTTAACAGCTGCCTCAAGGAAATCCAGTTGTGGATGACTCAAAACTGGCTTAGACTCAACCCAGACAAGACTGAGGTACTGGTGGTGGAGCCGGGTCATTGTGGAGGAGAGGGGGATGGAGGGACACTGTAATGTAGGGTGACCAAAATGATTCAGGGCCAGCAGTGCAGATTTTACGAGGATCAACTCAGGGTACCGAACATGCTGGAGGCCAGATGAGAGAGAGGAGATATGATAGAGACCTTCAAGTTCCTAAAAGGAATGAACAAGGTAAGCTGTGAGAACTATTTAGCTCAAGTAGCGGATCAAGAACAGTGGGCAAGGCAAGACAAATTTTATTTATATGGCACCCTTTCCAACGGCTGAGTGCCTCACAAACAGTCAAAAAAGAAGTTTTAACTTCGAAGATACAGAAAACACCCAAATAAATACATTAAAATATAGATAAAACAGTAACAAATAAAAAAAATTAAAATTAATTTAGAATCTGGAAAGGCCTGTGCAAATAAATGTTTTTAATCTGTGTTTAAAGGTCTCCACAGTGGGGGCAGAACGTACTGATTCTGGGAGAGAATTCCACAATAAAGGGGCTGGAACTCCAAAGGACCTATCCCCAGACCATTTTAAGTGGAAACAGGGAACCATAAGTAAATCTGCATCTGTGGACTGGAGGGGGTGAGAGGGAGTGTAAGACTTCAGAAGATCTTTCAGGTAGCTTGGGCCCAGCCTGCGTAGGGCCTTGAATGTTATCAAGCAAATCTTGAAGTTAGTGCACAGAATGCCAATGCAGAGGCGCGAGTGGAAACTGATGGGGGGGGGGGTTCAAGAGGGAAGTGAAAAAGTGTTATTTTACAGAAAGGGTGTTGCAGCTATGAAACACTCTTCCAGCTGATGTGGTAAGCGCCAAAACTATCAATGGTTTCAAATACAGCTGGGACACAGTGAAGGTTTTAGTGGTTGTTCAGGGTGGCAGCGGTACAGCAGGGAGCACTGGGGTGGACAGTATGGGTTAGAACCCTGTATGGACAGAAGGTCCCAGGTTTGGTTAAGTTTATGGGCAGACTGGATGGATCAATAGTCTTTTTTCTGTCATCATTGTCTATGTTTCTAATCAACATAAGAAACATGGAAGCATCTCTGCCAGCCCTCCTGGATTATTTTAGTCAGATGGCAGGTTAGTAAAATCTTTATTTTTATACAGGAAAGTTGGAACTTGACACCATTAGGACCATAGATCCTGTTTACAAGGTGGTCTTGTTTAGCTTAAAATTCAGTTACAATAATAGTAATCAATACAGAAAGCACTAGCACAGACTCACAAAGTATTTAAAGACAATGTAAATGCATACTCTCTACTTTAGGTCAGTACATGCAGCACCTATGGCTATTAAATTGCTGATCAATAACTGTATGTTTAGAAATTCAGTACTTTCCTGTGGGTCCCATTTAGTATATATAACCTTGGGTAGATGAATACATATCAATTCAATACATTACTTAAACAGTCGAAAACACTAGATATTCAAAATAAAAATAAAAAAACACCCATAAAAAGGATCAGACAGTCATATTTTAGTATGTGTTTACCCTTCACACATACATGTTTCCAAATAAACACAGGGAAAACAAATCTTTAAAATAAGTGGGATAATAGCTGGCTGTGTGGCGCTGAAGGCTGAGGCACTGGACACCTTACCTCGTGCTACGACGGTGATCCATGTTCAGAATGAGCACGGGCCACCAGGGGTCAGCAGGTGAGGAGAAGGACTGAGCACCTGACGGCTGCTCTGCTTCTCCAGGTGGGGTGGATTGCATACCTTGCTGCAATACCACCACCTGGGGGAGTGTGGTAGGAAGGTGCAGTAGGAGGCAGCAATAAGAGGTGTGGGAGGGGCAGATGTCAGCTGAGGGCCAAAGCAAAGACACGTCTCACTGTGCCTTTGTCTTATTGGCCCTCCTAGTGCACTGACGCATGCAGGGTGCAGGAGGAAAAAACAGGAAAAATACCCATGGTAGCGCCGGTAAATGGGTCCCAGTGTTGGCGACTGGTGGAATCTGAGGAGGTCAGCGTAAGCTACACGCTCAAGCTTAAGGAATGGAGGGGTTAAGGGGGAGAGGCTCCTCCACCCTGGCCGGGGGGGTTATCCAGAGTCTCAGGGTTCAAGAAGCGGGACACCCATATTGGCAGACGTACATCGGGGATGCTCCGGAGAAGGACGTGTAACCCCTAGATGGCGCTATCCCAGGGGCTACTACCCCTGCCTGATTTGCCACTAAGGTTGAGGGGCCTGGATCCAATGGCGGGTGCCTCCACCCAGAGGTCAGGGTTTGCAATAGTTAAACTTACTTGGTCACAGCCCTCTGGGACACTGCAACCCCCTTTCTTCCCACTAGTGGCCCACACAATATATCAGAATTACCTTCACAGTATACACTTACCCCAGGACTGGTTCCGCACTGGGACCTCCTGTAAAATAAGATACAGTGCAACAATCACAGTACAATACTTTAACATAGACAAATACCTCAGGCAGTA
This sequence comes from Neoceratodus forsteri, assembly GCA_016271365.2. Lineage (NCBI taxonomy): Eukaryota > Metazoa > Chordata > Ceratodontiformes > Ceratodontidae > Neoceratodus > Neoceratodus forsteri. The sequence goes on from JADMNL010000026.1 coordinate 292,835,491, forward strand.
TAACTTTGCTGAAACAAGCAGCTCTGATTTATTTAGGGGAATATAACAAGGACAGGGGGAAATCAGGTTAATTAGCTTATCACTTTACTATCTACCTATGGCTCTGTGCACAGGCCTATCCCTACCAGTTACTGTCCCTGGGTACCCAAGCCCTAGTGGCTAGTCCAAATCGTGGCAGCTGGTAGGAGCCCTTTCCCACAGAGAAAAGAAAAATTAGTTTAAACAGTCAGCAGTACAGTGATTCCATTTGGATTTAATGTGGCAATTCAACAGGGAGCGACCCTGAATTAGTACTCACGACCTCCAAACAAGATAGGATCCTTCAACGTCAGCAGGGCTACTCTTGAGCTCCACGAGACTCCTCACACATTTATATGGTAAATAGTCACAGGCAAAAGTCCTTTAATGGCAGCAGGATTCACTTGAGCTGCACAAGCCTCCTCACACATTTATATGGTAAAAAAGAAAGTACTATACCAGGCAGGCTGCTTCTCTATCCCGATCGCAATTACTGCACAATACCCGGGAGAACACACAGCAGATTCAGTTCCTGACAGACCGAGTGCAATTCAACAATTTCTCCAGTCTTCTACAGGGTGAGCCTGGTTTCTACTCTTCAGATATCCTTTGATTCTCTTCACAGGACGGATTCAGTCCTAACAAGCAGTTACACAAGCTGCAGACCGGAACTCTGGGCCTTACACACGTTTTTTGACTGAAACTGTGCACTGAAGGAGCACAGGGTTCCTTTCCCCTTCACTGCCAGAGCTAAACTGAAACTCCAACAGACAAAACGGGCACTTCCTTTGAGTTCCTCCCAGTTCTTGACTGGATTGGCTGTCACTCATAATAGACTGCTGCTGTTGGTCCAAAAAGGCGCAAGCCCAAACTACATCTCCCAGAGTCACTGCCCATACAATCCTCTTGTGGCTGGCTCAGATTATGAGTCCAAGTTCTGATTCGTCCAAGGCACCATTTTAAAGCTAGCTTACCCCACACTGATTGGTCCAGTTCAGCAGTTCAAAACCAGAATGGGGAACTAGGCAGACACAGTTCTGACTGCAAAAAGCAGGTTAGACAAACTGTAATTTCATTATTACTGTAAATGATTTCTGGCAAACAGTTACATCTTTCAGATAGGTTCCTTTGCACTCCTAGTGACTGCAAAATGGAGTGAATTGGCAGCAGCTCGAATGGTACTCAAACAGAGAAAACACACAGTCCCCCATACAAACTAATTATGTCTGCAAGCAGACAGCTCTTAAAGAGACAGTACCAGAGGCTCTAAAACACTCACTGATAAACGGCTTAGCCAAACACCATTCAGGCTTGGAGCATTCAAGCAAGCTCCTGGAAGTCTTTGGGAACCCCATTTGCAGGGGGTTACACCTTCCTGGCCTGGGAAAGCTTGACGTCTGCGTCAAGCAAGTACTCATAAGTTTTAACTGCAACCATATACATTTGCATTAGGCTCACATGTAATCATCAGTCAATACATCATTTTACCAAGAACACATTTCTGAAACATTGCAGTACGTCACCCTTTACATAGTATTACACACACATTGTACCATAACTCAAGTTATTACTTCTTGTACATGAAACCTGAAGAGGGGCCCTTCCCTATCAGTTACCTTTGGGGCTGGACGGGGCAAGGGCACCATACTTAGAGGGCAACACAAGTAACTTGAGTTGGCACTGACGCCAGTTTGGGCAATGAGCTCGGGACACATACACCTTTATGGACAACATTGAGAGGCAAGTCCACAGGCCTCCCAAGTGAATCATAACTGAGGTGCACCACAGGCTTTACAGCTCGAACCAGTCTTTCTTGGGGGCTATTTTCTCTGCACTCTGAGCCTCATTTTCAGCATTGTCCTCACTTGTCAGGGAGTCTCCCTGGGGTAGAGAGGCTAGAACTTGGGGCACTTTCAGCTCCAGGAGTTACAGTTTCTGAGTCCACAACATTTGGCTCGATGAGAGCTTTCGGACACTGCCAGTGGACTGTCAGGGCACTCAAAATACTCTTCTTGTTCTGTTGTATCACCAGCCTGCCCAATCCATCATTTTCCTCCCTGAAGCTCAAACAGTTCAACCATGCACAATGATTCCATTTCATCTGATCTGATGCTTTGCACCTCACTTTCTGGGAGCATTGGCTCAGGGACGAAGCTGGGGCTTAGACAGTCCAGAAGGCCCAGCTTCGTCTCCAGTATTGACTAGGGATTGCCCCGAAACAATTGACTCAGTTCGTAAGAAGGATAGTATTCAAAGTCACTCTCACTTTCTTCTGATATGGACTGACAGTCATGCTCAACTGGGACTTGTGGAGGGAACACTTTAACTTTGCTTCTGTAGGTGCAGGCTTTCTTGATCTTTTCTTAGCAGCAGCTCTAGTCACTGGTCCAGAGGGGGCATCCCTTCTGGGGGCTCAGACTCAATCAAGATTTGTCCAATGGGCAGTAAATGATTTCTATGCATTGTTTTTACATCTTTTGAATTATTCTCAGGCCTTACTTTGTACACTGGCAGATTATCTAGTTTGCCCACTACAATGTGAGGGAGATGGTGCCATCTGTCAGCAATCTTGTGTTTGCCATGCAGTCCCAGATTTCTTAGCAATACCCCGATCTCCCTCCTGGAGTTCCTGTGCTTTCACCTTTTTATCATACCTTTCTTTGTTGGCCAGATTTCTTTTGGCAGCCATGGTTTGAGCCAGTTGGTACGCATGAGTTAGCTGGGCCTTTAACTTTTGCACATACTGTAAATAGTTGTCAGCTTGAACCCCATCAGGAGAGACCCCAAAACACACATCTACTGGTAGTCGAGCTTCTCTTCCAAACATCAGGCGGTAGGGGGGAGAATCCAGTGGCATCACTTTTGGTGCAGTTATAAGCATGTACCAGGGTGCTAATTTGTTGGCTCCATCTAGGCTTGTCCTTTGGGTGCAGGGTGCCTAGCATATCTAGCAAAGTGCGGTTGAAACGTTCATGGCTGTGGGTCCTCTGGGGGTAAGGAGTGGTTCTGGACTGCACTCCCACAGAGAAAGCATCTCTTTGATCAGACGACTCTCAAAGTCTCTCCTTGATCAGAATGGATTCTTTGTGGAGCCCATAGTGAACAAAAAGTTTTCACAAGTACTTTGGCTACAGTGGATGCTTTCTGGTCTTTGGTGGGGAAAGCTTGGGCATATCTCATGAAATGGTCCAGTGACCACCAGCACATTACTGATATTTCTTTGATCTGACTCCAAACTTAGAAAATCAATACAGACCAGCTCCATGGGTGCACTGGTGGTTATGTTAACAAGGGGCAGCCCTCTGGGGCAAAGCTTCTCTGTAAGCAGCGACTACAAGTTCGGAATGTGTTGCCACATCAGCCCCCATCTTAGGCCAATAGAATCTGGATCTCACCAAGTCAAGTGTTCTGTCTATACCAAGGTGCCCCATGTGGTTGTGCAAGGACCTCAATACTGAGTCTCGAAAGGCAGTGGGCACTAGTTGTTGTTTGTCTACTTGTCCCCTCTGTCTACTGTTTCTCTGTATAACAGTTTATTGATCAGTTTCAACTTAGGACCTTCTTTGTATAACAGTGCAGTTCTCCAAATCAGTGGAGCGTAATTTGGACACATCTTTTCCTGCATGAGGGCTTCTAAAGCTGCTTTGATCATGGGATCGGCGATTGAGCCCGCCGAATACTGTCATTGTCCAGCTGAGGCAGTGCACCAATGTCTATTGCAGAAAAGTGGCAATAAGCAGCAGGTATGCATTCTCAGAGGCTCCCAAGCAATCCACCATGCAGTCCACTCGTCCGTGGACATTGTTCCTCCTGTCAAACTTCCGCAGGAGTGCCCGAATAGCTCAGGTCCTGCTAGTGACCCAATCATTCTGGGAACAGGCTCTGGGAGAGACATCAGCATCTATGTGGTTCAGACCTGCTCGTATTCTAGAGCATAGTCATATGTAGATAATGCAGAAAGCTACCTATGGCCAGTGGCATCCAACTTGCTGAGGTCTGCACATAGGTCAAAGGATTATTGTCAGTTTTACTAGTATTTTAGCCCCATACGAGTACTCATGGAATTGGTCAACAATAGCCCACTCAAAGCTAGGAACTCTAACTTATGTACAGGATAGTTCTTTTTTCGGATGGGGTCAGGTTTCTACTGGTAAAGGCCATTGTCTTGTGCCATTCTCGTGTTTTGGTACAATACGCCCCTCAACCTTGCAAGCTAGCATCAGTGCAGGACGTAAGGTTTTCTTGGATCGCATAGGCCAGCACTGGAGCATGGGTAAGTTGATATATGATCTCATGAAAAGCAGTCTCACAATCAGGAGTCCAGCAGGCCCCAAATACTTCACTGGATGAAAATACACTTTCAGTCTTGAGGATGCTGACTTTTGGTATTTTTGTGGGTTGGGGATACCCTTGAGTAAGGTTACAAAGGGCGGATCACTCTTGAATAGTCCTTGATGAAGCGCCGATAATAACCATGAATCCCAGGAATCTTTGCTGTTCTTTTTAGATTTTGGGCTGCAGGCCATAGTGGTCAAGGCCCAACTTTACTTGGGTCGTCTCTATTCCTCGGTGGATACTATGTGTCCCACATACTTTACTGATGTTTGAAAAAATTGACACTTATCAATGGACAGTTTAAGGCCAAAGTCCTCCAGTCGATCCAATACCTTAAATAATCTGCCTCATGTTCCTCCAGTGAGCTGCCAAACACAATAACATCATCTAGGTATACCAGGCACTCTAGTAAGTTCATGTCCCCCACTGCACGCCCATCAATCGTTGAAAAGTGGCTGGGGCACCTGAAATCCTTGAGGCATCCTCATGAATTCATAAGCTGCTGGACAGATAAAGGCTGTCTTTTCACGGTCCTCTGGGGCCATGGGATCTGATAGTTACCACTACGGAGATCCAGCACAGAGAACCACTTGCTCCCGCTTAGGCAGTCCAAAGCATCCTGAATGCGGGCATTGTGTACTGATCAGGATAGTCCGCGGTTTAAAGATGCGAATCCACACACATCCTTACTGTTCCATTCTTTTTCCTCACTACTACAATGGGGAAGCATAAGGGCTTCTGGATCTTTTGATTACACCAGCAGCTAACATCTCTTGCAGATGCGTCCTCACATCATCTATGTCAGCAGAGTGCCAGGCGTCGAGACCTCTCCACGAAATGGTCTTTCGTCATGCAGCCGGATATTGTGCTCAGCTCCTTGCACGATCCTACATCCCATTCCTTTAAAGCAAACACCTGGTCTCTCTGGGCAAGCTTCTCACTGATCTTCACTTTCCATTCAGCTGGCAGCGGGGAGTCGCAAAATCAAACAAGTCAGGCGTTACTCTGTCATTCTTCCTTGAACTCTTGCTGCTGGGTAGCACTGCAGTGTCTGCACAATGCACATTAGCCAGGATGCAACCTCTGTTACTGAATGTCTCTTTCAGACACATTATGAACTTGGACCATTACCCTTCTGGCATAAGCATGGGCTCTAGCGGGCAAAATACTAGGCTTGACCAGCAGTCCTCTGGCAATTTTCCATCGCCTGGTGCATCCAACATTAATATTTTATTCTTAACATCCTTTCTGACTCGGAACTCTCCCTGTAAGGTACACTGGGCATTTGGCGCCAGGATCAGAGACTCAGGATCCTTCTTCCATACAATTCCGACCGGTTCCTCTGGTTCTGTTTTTCAGCATCTCTCTGTGCCTCATAGCCTTCTTAATTAAAGCCGGAACTCTTAAAGCTCTACTAGTCTTTGACCCTGTTTTCATAACACAACTGTGCCAGCCTTCCGAACATATGAGCATTTGTTCCAATCAACAAAGGGACACCATCATACAGTCCAGTGGGGACACACTAAGGCTAGGGTCTCACTTGTTCGCTACTCCAGCCACGGAGGTGGGGAAAGACAGCCATTCGGATATACCTGAATAGGGTAGGCCTTCACTTAACCCCATACATGCAGTCCTTCTAATGGTTGTGAGGGTACGTCTGACAAATGCTTCTGATACCAATTTGGAACATAATTGTCACTTGGGAGCCACTGTCTAATATAGTTTTGTAGACACTCCGTTCACCTTTACAGTGGTCTCTATGGAGGGACCCACTATTCTGGACCAGTCTGAGAGGCGGTAGTGGGGCCTGGGCAACTGACCTTGCCACAAAAGGACGTGAATTAGCATTTTGGTGCCCTCACTGGGACTCATGTCGCGCACCTCTTAACCACTGATTTTTCTCCGAGCTCTCCTTTAGCCTATATGCAACTTTGTCAGTGTCTTTGGGACTGGCATTCCTTTCATGTGCCCATCTTTCCCACAATTATAGCAAAACATACTTTCTGGAGTTTGAGCTGGGCTGAGGCGCCATCAGAGCCAGGCTGTGTAAAGTTTACTAACTGGAAACCTTGGTGCCATCTCTGTCTCGCGCGGATAAGCATTTGGAGACATCTCTGTCAGTTCTCCACTTCCATGGTCAATGAATCGAGTTCGGAGCTGTTATCAGCAGGAGATACATGGGTGAGTACCCCCACCCCCATAGCAGATGCAGCTGGATATAGGTCAGGGTCCTGTACTTGCAGGCGTGGCCTTCATAAAGGGACTGTTTTGAATCTCGGATCTCTCTCAACAGTTCGCCCCATTGTGGACATATCTTTTCCTTGTCAGAGCACCCATTGACTGCCAACCTCTGCCCCTGAACTCACTTGATGGGTCACCTCAGTCACTCGGGTCGAGCCGCAGCTATTGGTGCAGGTCCCTCCCGAGGTCGTCTTTTCTCAACTCCTCAATTCTCTCATTAACTCATCATAGGAGGTGGGGATTCCAGTCGATCTGCCAGGTGTAACTGAAGCAACAGCAGTTCTGAGAAGGGGCAGACTTAAGGATCCGTCCAGCCTGGTCGTCCATTCAATCGCTGGCAAACTACCTTTTCTGGAGGCATTCTTGCAACAATTTTTCCAGCCGAGATATATACAGACAACAACTCCCTTGGTACTGCTAGCATCTCTTACTCTCCACCATAGGTCCTCATCAGAATCTGGGCTCCATACACATTCTCCAAGGCCTCAAGATAGCCTGTGCAGCGCCCAGGGTTACTGGCCCGCTTAGGCACTGGATGGTAGCCAGGCAGGACCTCGAGGCTCTCACTAACCCTCTTCGCCACCTTCCGGCATTGCCATTCTAGCACTTGGGGGCAACATAGTCTATCCAGGTCTCCCAGTCATCCTCCCTTGGGGGTGGGGAGGGTGCCAGAGATGATCTCAACCGTAAGAGTCGTGACTAATGGCAGGTGCAGAATAGGAGTCTGCATTGGTTCAGCCACCATTACGGGCACTGGAGCAGGAGAGGTGTTGGGGAGGAACACCCTAGGTGGCAAATAGTTTCTTCAAGTCCTCCCACAGTTTCTCCTCTCCCAGCAACCATTCAGCAAATTTCTCCTCAAAAGTTTCCAGATAGTGGTGGGGGCTGATTCCCCCCAGGTCTTACTGTCTTAGTTATCACTTCCAAGCAGTGAGGGTCTCTGGGGTAATGGTCTGTGGCACTTGGAGCTATCTATGGATCCTAAACTCACTAGGCTAGGAAAGTGTGTGAGCAGATTAGCATGCCGATCGCCACCACCACAGGGTTTTGTAAACCTTCCACCTTAAAGTACCCTGCACAGTGTCCGTATTGATACCCAGGGGATGTCCAGGATAAGCATAGCATTTGGGGGTCGATCTCCTCCTCAGTACACCACCACCAGCCGTGCACAGCCACTTCTGTCGGGTACCCATTTTTTTCTTAACAGTGTCAGTGAATATGGCCACTAGAGGACACACAATCCCAGCGGTGAGCCTCAAGATGTAACCCTAGATGGCGCTATCCCAGGGGCTACTACCCATCTGATCGCTACCAACAGGCTGAGGGGCCTGATCCAATGCAGCTTCCACCCAGGAGGTCAGGGCTCTGTACAGTTAAACTAATCCTGGTCACAGCCCTCTGGGACACTGCAACCCCCTTCTTCCCACTAGTGGCCCACATAACATATCAGGAATTACCTTCACAGTATACACTTACCCCCAGGTCTGGTTCCGCACTGGGACCTCCTGTGAAATGAGATACGTGCAACAATCACAGTACAGTACTTTAACACAGACAAATACCTCAGTGCAGTATAACTTTGCTTGAAACAAGCAGCTCTGATTTATTTAGGGGGATATAACAAGGACAGGGGAAATCAGGTTACTAGCTTATCACTCTAATAATCTACTTATGGCTCTGTGCACAGGCCTCATCCCTTATCAGTTACTGTCCCTGGGTACCCAAGCCCTAGTGTAGTCCAAACCGTGGCAGCTGGTAGGCCTTTCCACACAGAGAAAAGGAGAATTAAACAGTCAGCAGTACAGTAATTCCATTTGGATTTAATGTGGCAATTCAACAGGAGCAACCCTGAATTAGTACTCACGACCTCCAAATAAGATAGGGTCCTTCAATGTCAGCAGGGCTCACTTGAGGTACACAAACCTCTTCACATCCATATAAAAGAAAGTACTATACCAGGCAGGCTGCATCTGTGTATCCATCGCACATTGCACAATACCCGGGAGAACACACAGCAGATTCAGTTCCCTGACAGACCCAGTGCACTTTGTGCAATTCTTCCGTCTTCTGGGTGAGCCTGGTTTCACTCTTCAGAGATCCTTTGATTTCTTTCACAGGACGGATTCAGTCCCAACAAGCTGTTACACTGGCTGCAGACCGGAACTCTGGGCCTTACACACGCTTTTTGACTAAACTGCACACTGAAAAAGCACAGGGCTCCTTCCTTCTTCACTGCTAGCTCAACTGAACTCCAACTGACGAAACTGGGCACTTCCTTTGAGTTCCTCCCAGTTCTTGACTGGATTGGCTGTCACCACAAGACTGCTGCTGTTGGTCCAAAAGGCACTGAAGTCTAAACTACATTCCCAGAGTCACTGCCCACAATCCTCTTGTGGCTGGCTCAGATTATGAGTCCAAGTTCTGATTCTGTCCAAGGTATTTATTTTAGAGCTAGCTCTACCCCACACTGGATTGGGTCCAGTTCAGCAGTTCAAACTAGAATGGAACTAGTAGACACAGTTCTGACTGCAAAAAAAGCAGGTTAGACAAACTGTAATTTCTCATTATCTACCTAAATACTTGCAACAGTTACATCTTCAGATAGGTTCCCTTTGCACTCCTAGTGACTGCAAAAATGAAGTGAATTGGCAGCAGCTCGAGGAAATTAAGGAGAAGCTGGAACAAGGTCTCCATACAAATTCAATTATGTCTGCAAGCAGACAGCTCTAAAGTAGACAGTACCAGAGGTTCTAAAACACTCACTGATAAATGGCTTAAATGCCAAACACCATTCAGGCTTGGAGCATTCAAGCAAGCCTCTGAAGTCTTTTGGGAACCCCCATTTGCAGGGGGTTACATATGCAATTCTCAGAGGGTCCTAAGCAATCCACTATGCAGTCCACTCAGTCTGCGGGGACATTTGGTTCCTCCCTGTCAAACTTTCCGCAGAGTGCCCGAATGTCAGGTTCTGCCAATCGGACCCAATCTATTCTGGAACAGGCCTCGGGAGAGAGTATCAGCATCTATGTGGTTCAGACCTGCTCGGCATTCGAGAGCATAGTCATATGTAGATATGCAGAAAGCCACCCATGGCCAGTGGCATCCAACTTAGCTGAGGTCTGCACATAGGTCAAGGATTATTGTCAGTTTTACTACTATTTTAGCCCTTATAAGTACTCATGGAATTGGTCAACAATAGCCCACTTCAAAGCTAGGAACTCTAACTTATGTACAGGATAGTTCTTTCTCGGATGGGGTCAGGCTTACCGGCAAATGCCACTGGTCTCAGGCCATTCGGTGCTCTTGGTACACAACACAGCCCCCAACCCTTGCAAGCTAGCATCACTGTGCAGGACGTAAGGTTTTCTTGGATCGGCATAGGCCAGCACTGGAGCATGGGTAAGTTGATATATGATCTCATGAAAAGCAGTCTCACAATCAGGAGTCCAGCGAGCCCCAAATACTTCACTCGGACGAAAATACACTCAGTCTTGAGGGATGCTGACTTTTGGTATTTTTTGTGGGTTGGGGGATACCCTTGAGTAAGGTTAAGTAAAGGGCGGATCACTCTTGAATAGTCCTTGATGAAATGATAATAACCACATAGAACTTCAGGAATCTTTGCAGTTCTTTTAGATTTTGGGCTGTGGCCAGGTGGTCAAGGCCTCAACTTTACTTGGTCTGTCTCTATTCCTCGGTGGATACTATGTGTCCCACATACTTTACTGATGTTTGAAAGAATTGACACTTATCAATGGACAGTTTAAGGCCAAATCCTCCAGTCGGTCCAATACCTTAAATAATCTGCTCTCATGTTCCTCCAGTGAGCTGCCAAACACAATAACATCATCTAGGTATACTAGGCACTTTAGTAAGTTCATGTCCCCACTGCACACTCCATCAATCGTTGAAAAGTGGCTGGGGCACTGAAACCCTTGAGGCATCCTCATGCAGAATTCATAGCTCAAGCGGATGAAAGGCTGTCTTCATCGGTCCTCTGGGGCCATCGGGATCTGGTAGTACCCACTGCAGAGATCCAGCACAGAGAACCACTTGCTCCCGCTTAGGCAGTCCAAAGCATCCTGAATGCGGGCATTGTGTACTGATCAGGATAGTCCGCCGGTTTAAGGTGCGATAATCCACACACATCCTTACTGTCCCATTCTTTCCTCACTACCACAATGGGGAAGTATATGGCTTCTGGATTCTTGTATTACACCAGCAGCTAACATCTCTTGCAGATGCCGTTTCACATCATCTATATCAGCAGGTGCCAGCGCTGAGACCTCTCTACAAATGGTCTTTCATCATGCAGCCGGATATTGTGCTCAGCTCCTTGCACGCATCCCACGTCCCATTCCTTAAAGAAAACACCTGGTCTCTCTGGGCAAGCTTCTCACTGATCCTCACTTTCCATTCAGCTGGCAGCGGGAGTCGCCAAATCAAACAAGTCAGGCGTTCTCTGTCATTCTTCCTGAACTTGCTGCTGGGTAGCACTGCAGTGTTTGCACAATGCACATTAGCCAGGATGTAACCTCTATTTACTCGAATGTCTCTTTCAGACACATTATGAACTTGGACCATTACCCTTCTGGCATAAGCATGGGCTCTAGCGGCAAAATACTAGGCTTGACCAGCAGTCCCTCTGGCAATTTCTCCATCGCCTGGTGCATCCAACATTAATATTTTATTCTTAACATCCTTTCTGATACGGACCTCTCCCTGTAAGGTACACTGGGCATTTGGTGCCAGGATCAGAGACCAGGATCCTTCTTCCATACAATTCCACCGGTTCCTCTGGTTCTATTTTTCAGCATCTCTCTGTGCCTCATAGGCCTTCTTAATTAAAGCCGAACTCTTAAAGCTCTACTAGTCTTTGACCCATGTTTTTCATAACACAACTGTGCCAGCCTTCCTAACATATGAGCATTTGCTCCAATCAACAAAGGGACACCATCATACAGTCCAGTGGGGGGACACAAGGCTAGGGTCTCTACTTGTTCGGCCACTCCAGCCATGGAGGTGGGGAAAGACAGTCAAATTCGGATATACCCGGAATAGGGGTAGGCCTTCTACTTAACCCCCATACATGCAGTCCTTCTAATGGTTGTAAGGGTACGCTGACAAATGCTTCTGATACCAATCCTGGAACATAATTGTCACTTGGGAGCCACTGTCTAATACAGCCTTGTAGACACTCCATTCACCTTACAGTGGTCTCCATGGAGGAACCTACTTATTCTGGACCAGTCTGGAGAGGCAATATTAGGCCTGGGCAACTGACCTTGCCACAAAAGGACGTGAATTAGCATTTTTGATGCCCTCACTGGGATCATTTCATGCACCTCTTAACCACTGATTTGTTCTCTCAAGCTCTCCTTGTAGCCTATATGCAACTTTGTCAGTGTCTTTTGGGACCGCATTCTCTTTCATGTGCCCATCCTTCCCACAATTATAGCAAACTTATTTTCTGGAGTTTGAGCTGGTCGAGGTGCCACACTGGGAGCCAGGGCGGGGTATTACTAACTGGAAACCTTGGTGCCATCTCTGTCTGCGTGCGTGATAAGCATTTGGAGACATCTCGTCAGTTTCTCCACTTCCATGGTCAAGGAATCGAGTTCGGAGCTGTTATCAGCAGGAGATACATGGGTGGGTACCCTCACCCCATAGCAGACGTAGTCGGATATAGGTCAAGGCCCATACTTGCAGGCGTGGCTCTCATAAAGGGACTGTTTTGAATTCTCGATTTCTCTCAACAGTTCGCTTCCATTGTGGCATATCTTTTTCCTGTCAGAGCACCATTGACTGCCAACCTCTGCCCCTGAACTTCACTTGATGGGTCACTCCTCAGTCAGCCTGGCCGTAGTCGCAGCTATTGGTGCAGGTCCCTCCCGAGGTCGCCTTTTCTCAACTCCTCGAATTTTTCTCATTAACTCATCATAGGAGGGTGGGATTCCAGTCGATTTGCCAGGCGAATCGAAGCAACAGCAGTTCTGAGAAGGGGCAGACTTAAGGATCCTGTCCAGTCTGGTTCAGTCCAGTTCAATCGCTGGCAAACTACCCTTTCTGAGGCATTCTTGCAACAATTTTTCCAGCCGAGATACATACACAGACAACAACTCCCCTTGGTACTGTTGTGCATTTCTACTCTCCACCATAGGTCCTCATCAGAATCTGGGCTCCCATACACATTCTCCAAGGCCTCAAGATAGGCCTGTGCAGTCACTTCAGGGTTACTGGCCCATGAAGCACGGATGGTAGCCAGGACAGGACCTCGGAGGCTCTCACTAACCCTCTTCGCTTCAAGCTTCCGAGCATTGCCATTCTAGCACTTGGGGCAACATAGTCTATCCAGGTCTCCCAGTCATCCTCCCTGGGGGTGGGGAGGTGCCAGAGAAGATCCTCAACCTTCGTAAGAGTCGGACTAATGGCAGGTGCAGAAATAGGAGTCTGCATTGGTTCAGCCACCATCACGGGTACTGGAGCGGGAGGGTGTTGGGGAGGAACACCCCAGGTGGCAAGAATAGTTCTTCAAGTCCTCCACAGTTTTCCTTCCCCAGCAACCTATTTAGCAAATTTCTCCTCAAAAGTTTCAGACAGTGGTGGGGCTCATTCCCCGGTCTTTACTGTACTTAGTTATCACTCCAGGCAGTGAGGGCTCCTCTGGGGTAATGGTCTGTGGCACTTTGGAGCTATCTATGGGATCTTCAAACTCTACTAGGGCCAGGAAAGTGTGGGTGAGCAGATTAGCATGCCGACCCACCACCACAGGGTTTTGTAAACCTTCCACCTTGGAAAGTACTCCCTGTACAGTGTCCGTATTGATACCGGGGGATGTCCAGGATAAGCATAGCATTTTGGGGGTCAATCTCCTCCCCAGTACACCACTCCATCAGCCGGTGCACAGCCACTTCTGTCGGGGTACCCATTTTTTTTTTCTTAACAGTGGTTCGTAAATATGGCCACTAGAGGACACACAATCCCAGCGGTGAGCCTCCAAGATGTAACCCCTAGATGGCGCTATCCCAGGGGCTACTACCCCTGCCTGATTTGCCACTAAGGTTGAGGGGCCTGGATCCAATGGCGGGTGCCTCCACCCAGAGGTCAGGGTTTGCAATAGTTAAACTTACTCAGTCACAGCCCTCTGGGACACTGCAACCCCCCTTTCTTCCCACTAGTGGCCCACACAATATATCAGAATTACCTTCACAGTATACACTTACCCCAGGACTGGTTCCGCCACTGGGACCTCCTGTAAAATAAGATACAGTGCAACAATCACAGTACAATACTTTTAACATAGACAAATACTCAGGCAGTATAACTTTGCTGGAAACAAGCAGCTCTGATTTATTTAGGGGAATATAACAAGGGCAGGGGAAATCAGGTTAATTAGCTTATCACTTTACTATCACTTATGGCTCTGTGCATAGGCCTATCCCTACCAGTTACTGTCCCTGGGTACCCAAGCCCTAGTGGCTAGTCCAAACGCGTGGCAGCTGGTAGGGGCCCTTCCCACAGAGAAAAGAAAAATTAGTTTAAACAGTCAGCAGTACAGTGATTCCATTTGGATTTAATGTGGCATTCAACAGGGAGCGACCCTGAATTAGTACTCACGACCTCCAAACAAGATAGGGTCCTTCAACGTCAGCAGGGCTACTCTGAGCTCCACGAGACTCTTCACACATTTATATGGTAAACAGTCACAGGCAAAGTCCTTTAATGGCAGCAGGATTCACTTGAGCTACACAAGCCTCCTCACACATTTAATATGGTAAAAAGAAAGTACTATACCAGGCAGGCTGCTTCTCTATCCCGATCGCAATTACTGCACAATACCCGGGAGAACACACAGCAGATTCAGTTCCTGACAGACCGAGTGCAACTCAGCAATTTCTCCAGTCTGCAACAGGGTGAGCCTGGTTTCTACTCTTCAGATATCCTTTGATTCTCTTCACAGGACGGATTCAGTCCTAACAAGCAGTTACACAAGCTGCAGACTGGAACTCTGGGCCTTACACACGTTTTTGACTAAAACTGGGCACTGAAGGAGCACAGGGTTTCTTTCCCCTTCACTGCCAGAGCTAAACTGAAACTCCAACAGACAAAACCGGGCACTTCCTTTGAGTTCCTCCCAGTTCTTGACTGGATTGGCTGTCACTCACAATAGACTGCTGCTGTTGGTCCAAAAAGGCGCCGAAGCCTAAACTATATCTCCCAGAGTCACTGCCCATACAATCCTCTTGTGGCTGGCTCAGATTATGAGTCCAAGTTCTGATTCGTCCAAGGCACCATTTTAGAGCTAGCTTACCCCACACTGATTGGTCCAGTTCAGCAGTTCAAAACTAGAATGGGGAACTAGGCAAACACAGTTCTGACTGCAAAGAAAGCAGGTTAGACAAACTGTATTTTCATTATTACTCTAAATTATTTCTGGCAAACAGTTACATCTTTCAGATAGGTTCCTTTGCACTCCTAGTGACTGCAAAATGGAGTGAATTGGCAGCAGCTCGAGTGGTACTCAAACAGAGAAACACACAGTCCCCATACAACTAATTATGTCTGCAAGCAGACGGCTCTTAAAGAGACAGTACCAGAGGCTCTAAAAACACTCACTGATAAATGGCTTAAACGCCAAACACCATTCAGGCTTGGAGCATTCAAGCAAGCTCCTGGAAGTCTTTTGGGAACCCCCATTTGCAGGGGGGTTACAGACGCATTGGGTCCCCAAAGAGTGGGGCTACCACGGGAGTTGGAAGCATAAAGACAAGGTTAAGCAAGCATTTGTCAATGTCGAATGTTGATTGCGTTGGTCTGTTGAGCTCGCTCAGTGGCCCTCTGTCACTGGCTCAGTCTGTTTGTCCCGGTGCTGCATGCTGCTGTTTTATACTGGGCTGCTGCCTGCGTTGGCATCTTGTTCTGCTGAGGAAGAAATATGCAGCTGTCCCGACAGAGCTCCATTGAGGTGGCTCACTCCCCCTCTCTCACTCGCTCATTCTGTTTCTCCTGGTGCTGCAGGCTGCCCTTTTGTACTAGGTTCCTGCCTGTGTTGGTGTTTTTTTCCACCCACAAAGAAATCAACAGCTGTGCCAACAGAGCTTCATTGAGATTGTTCACTCCGCCTGTCTCACTCACTCATTCTGGTTCTCCTGGCGCTGCAGGCTGCCCTTTTGTACTGGGCTCCTGCCTCTGTTGGCGCCTTTTTCTGCCCACAAAAAAATCTGCAGCAGTCCTGACAAAGCTCCATTAACTCACTCACTCTGCTTCTCTCACTCGCTCATTCTGTTCTGCCGGCGATGCAGGCTGCCCTTTTCTACTAGGCTCCTGCCTGCATTGCTGCCTTCTTACGCCCAGAAAGAAATTTACAGCAGTTACAATACAGCTTTGTTGAGCTCACTCACTCGCTCATTCTGGTTTTCCTGTCACTGCAGGTTGCCCTTTTGTACTGGGTCCCTGCATGCATTGCTGCCTTTTTCTGCCCACAAACAAATCTGCAGCAGTCCCAACAAAGGCCCGTTGAGCTCACTGACTCCCCCTCCCTCACTCGGTCATTCTGTGTCTCCTGGTGCTGCAGGCTGCCCTTTTGTACTGGGCTCCTGCCTGCATTGGTGGCTTTTTCTGGGCAGAAAGAAATCTGAAGCAGTCCCAACACAGCTCCACTGAGCTCGCTCACCCCCCCCCACTCTCGCATTCCGTTTCAGCCAGCGCTGCAAGCTGGCCATTTGTAATGGGCTCCTGCCTGCATTGCCGCATATTCTGCCCACAAAGAAATCTGCAGCAGTCATACTAGAGCTGCATTGAGCTCACTCACTACCGCTCTGTCACTCACTCATTCTGTTTCTCTTGGCGCCGCAGACTGCGCTTTTGTATGGGGCTCCTGGTTGTGTTGGCACCTTTGTCTGTCCACAAAGAAATCCGCAGCTGTCCCGACAGAGCTCCATTGAGGCTGCGCAGTCTCCCTCTCTAATCGCTCATTCTGTTTGTCCTGGCGCTGCAAACTGCCCTTTTGGACCGGGCTCCTGCCTGCATTGGCGCCTTTTTCTGCCCACAAAGAAATCCCAGCAGTCCTGACAGAGCTCCGTTGAGTTCACTATGTCCCCTTGTCTCACTCGCTCGTACTGTTTCTCCCACCGCTGCAGGCTGGCCTTTTGTACTGGGCCCCTGCCTGTATTGACGCCTTTTTCTGCCCACAAAGAAATCCACAGCAGTCCTGACAGCACTTCGGTGAGTTCGCTCACTCCCCCTCCCTCACTCACTCTCTCGTTCTGTTTCTCCCAGTGCTGCAGGCTACCCTTTTGTACTGGGCTCTTGTGTTGGGGCCTTTGTCTGCCCACAAACAAATCTGCAGCAGTCCCGACAGTGCTCAGCTGAGCTGGGTCACTCTCCCCCTCACTTGGTTGTTCTTAATCTGTCCCAAACACTGATTTCCCAGAGTGACCGTGCTATTGTCCGGCAGGAGTGCAAAAACATATTTTAGCTAGGTTGTGAAAAATGACAGCTGTAGTGTTCATAAGGAGTTGTGAAAAAATGCCACTGTTGAAAATGTGGCATGACAGTATTACAAATTTGTGAAGTTACAAGGGTGCGTGGAAACAGTTCAATGCACGTTTGTAACACAGTCATGTTATGGCAGTCCCAACAGAGCTCCGTTGAGCTTGCTCACTCCCCTTCTCTCACTCGCTCATTCTGTTGTGCCAGCACTGCAGACTGTCTTTTTCCACTGGGCTCCTGCCTGCGTTGCTGCCTTCTTATGCCCACAAAGAAATTTGCAGCAGTTACAATACAGCTCTGTTGAGCTCACTCACTCGCTCATTCTGGTTTTCCTGCCATTGCAGGCTGCCCTTTTGTACTGGGTCCCTGTATGCATTGCTGCCTTTTTCTGCCCACAAACAAATCTGCAGCAGTCCCAACAAAGCACCATTGAGCTCACTGACTCACCCTCCCTCACTCGGTCATCCTGTGTCTCCTGGCACTGCAGGCTGCCCTTTTGTACTGGGCTCCTGCTTGCATTGGTGGCTTTTTCTGGCCAGAAAGAAATCTGAAGCAGTCCTGACACAGCTCCACTGAGGTCGCTCACTCTCCCTCTGTCACTCTTGCATTCCGTTTCTGCCAGTGCTGCAAGCTGGCCTTTTGTACTGGGCTTCTGCCTGCGTTGCCGCATTTTCTGCCCACAAAGAAATCTACACCAGTACACTGTCCTATGCTCTCCATATTGACAGTATTGCCATAGCAGCCATTATGCGTATTAGGCTGCTGTACAGGCACAAACATAGTCTGACCCCATAAGCCCTGAACCTAGCTATACACAGCTCAGCTATCTCGCTTATTGACTACAGGATGATTATCTATGGATCTGCCATGGGCACGTCCCTCCATCACATCAAAATGACCCTGAACAAAGCCTGCCATCTCTTAACTGGATCTGCGCAACTGACTCACACCTGTGACCTGTATGCTCAGGTGAACTGGCTCCAGTACAAAAGCAGAATTATGTATCAAACATGTTGGTTGGCAAAAAAATGTAAGCTTAGGTATGGTGCCCCCTGGGGTTCAGAAGAAAAAATTACTTACCATAGTAATCTTGTTTCTTCCCAGTGCAGCTCAGATATTCATAACTTTATGCAGTGAGCCTGGAGGGTTGGACTGCCCAGAGAGACGGAACACATGCAAATGAGTAAAATTCTTTGCACATGAGCATCTTTCAAACACTGCCTCTACCAACTGTAGTGTTCTAACCTCTTCAGATTGAATGGAGCCTGGAAGTCAGGCCTTAGAAAATTATCCTAATCATTATTAATTAAAAGCTGAGGTTAACCATAATTAAAGTATGGTATCGACATAAACCTCCAAAGGGAGGAACAATAACAATATTTACCATAACAACTTCAGAGAACTCTAAGAGAAAAAACACGTGAAAAAAACTGTTTAAAATTTGACTCAGTGCAGAGGATATGCACTAAACATATTATGGCTTGGTGGCACCAACATGCAGAGTGCAGAGGCTGAAGTTCTGGACAGGGAGGAAGGGAAGGAAGTTATGAATATCTGAGCATCACTGGGAAGAAACAAGATTACTATGGTACTTTTTTCTTCTAACCCCAGTAATGCTCAGTATATTCATAACTTTATGCAGACTACCAAGCAGTACCACAGGAGGTGGGCACAGAACCTATTTTGGAAACAGACTTTGCAGGACTGCTGTACCAAACCTAGCATCACCTCTGGATAAGATATTCAGGTTTTAGAGCTTTGTAAAGGTGTGTATTGTTTTCCAGGTAGCTGCTTTGCAAATATCCACTAAAGGAACCTCCCTGACAGCTGCCAAGGTGGCATCTGTTCCTCTTGTACACTGTACCCTCAACCCAGTTGGGGGCTCCCTACCCACTTTAGTGTAGCAGAATTGAATACACTGGACTATCCATCGAGAGATGGACCTTTTTGAGGCTGGATTTCCCTTTCCTACATCCACATATGTCAAAAATAACTGTTTCTTATCTTGCCTATGATCTTTAATGGCTGTCATGTAGTAGCTGAGAGCCCTTTTAACATCCAGACTATGAAGCCTTATTTCTCCAGATCTAGAATGCTTTGTGAAAAAGTCAGGAGGGATGGACTGATTCAGATGGAAATCTGAAACTACTTTAGGGAGAAACTTTCTGTTTGTTCTGAGGACTACCTTGTCTCTATGAAATGAGATATAGTCCTGATTGATACAGAGAGCCTGGAGCTCACTGATTCTTCTTGCAGAAGTGATAGCTACTAGAAAAACTATTTTTCCATATAACATATTCCAGAGGAGCAGTA
Source organism: Neoceratodus forsteri (assembly GCA_016271365.2). NCBI lineage: Eukaryota > Metazoa > Chordata > Ceratodontiformes > Ceratodontidae > Neoceratodus > Neoceratodus forsteri. The sequence continues at coordinate 292,854,889 of JADMNL010000026.1, forward strand.
ACCATGGGCGTGAAGGGAGGGCCCATGAGTTTAGCTATACACATTTATATCCCATGCTGGCACTGGCTCCCTGTGAGGGGGATGCAAGTGCATCAGTCCCTTGAAGAACCTCTCAAAAATCTGATCTGATACCATTGTCACCTTTGCACCAGTAGAAAGGTAAGCAGATACTGCTGCAAGATGAACCTTTAATGAACTGGGTTGTAGGCTCTGGGAATGCAAGTGAGTAAGATAGTCTAAAGACAACTGGGACTCCAGCTTGAGTTTATTTATTTATTTAGTTTTTGTTGACCGGGTAAGTGCACTAGACAAATCCTGCCTATTTTCAGGCATGACCTGGGGGAAGGGGATACAGATGAATGCCAACTGATCTTGAACCAGATTAAGCTGTTGGTGGTATTTTTAGTGAATGAGTTAGCACTAAATCTCTACCCGAGCACCAGAGAGAAAATCTCTTCCATTTGGAAGAATAGGTTTTCTTAGTGGAAGGTTTTCTATAACCTTTTAATATATTTAAGACCGCCTCAGAGAGATTAAAATCAGCATTCTCTAGTTCCTCAAGAGCCAGGCCTTGAGATTGAGGGACCTGAGATTTGTACACAACAGTGTTCCCTGATTGGAGGTCAAAAGATTGTGCCTCCGAGGCAGATGTATCGGTCTGGTGACAGACATGGAGAGCAGAAGAGAGTACCATGGCTGCCTGGGCCAGTCCGGAGCTATTAAAATCAGAGAAGCTGAGTGGGATCTGAGCTTCAGTAATACCCTGGCAACCAGAGGGAAAGGAGGGAAGGAATATAGGTACCTGCCTGACCAATTCAAAGCAAGAGCATCCACAGGAAGTGTGCCCTGAACTTGTGGTCTGCAAAAGCATTGTGGAAGGTGGTGGTTCTGGTGGGATGCAAACAAGTCTGTCTGTCGAGTGCCCCATCTCCTGAAGATAACTTGTACCACCTGTTTGTTTAAGGTCCATTCATGATGGGCATGGTTGATTCAACTCAGTGCATCTGCCACAGTGTTGTCATTCCCTGGTAAATGGATTGCCTGCAAGGATACTTTTAAGGAGTAGGCTAAAGTCCAAATTTTCATGGCTTGTGTACAGAGGAGGCCTTGTGTCTCCCTGCTTGTTTATGTAATACATTGTGGTGGTACTGTCTGTTCTGATCTGTACCACCTTGCCTAGTACCAAAGAAGAGAAAGCCTTTAGAGCTAACAACACTGCTCTGAGTTCCAGTAAGTTTATGTGCTGAAGGGACTCTGCTTCTGACCAGGTACCCTGGGTTGTGTGATCCCCTAAGTGGGCTCCCCAGCCCAGGATGGATGCAGCTGTTGTGAGAACCACTGAGGGATTTTCTTTCTGAAAAGGAACTCCTTGTCTTAAAGGGGCACTGTCATCGTTGGCCCTTGTTTTGTGCTAAATTTCCATGTGACATTCTGCAACCATATAATTGTAAAGAGGTGACTATAGAATGCCTCTGAACCTCCAGATCTCCTTGAGCTTCTGAATGCCAGGGACCATCTATGGCACAGGTCGAGGTCCCTGTGCAACCAGGCCGACATCCAGAGGTACAAAGCGGCTAGAAACAACTGCATGAGGGCTATTCGTGCAGCTAAAAATCGATATTATAAGGAAGTGCTCTCTCGGACCTGGAATGATGGCAGAAAATATTGGACTAACCTTAAAGAGGTCACTGGGAGAGACTGCAGATCTGTCCCTACCATGCTTAACATTGATGGTGTACCCTCACTTGATCCTAAACTTATTGCTAACACTTTTAATAAAGCCTTCACAGACCTGAGTGGTGTCCTGCCACTTAGCTACTTCTCTCAACCCCTCACAAGTGACTACTCTGGGAAAGAGACTCAGCACCCTTCTCATCCTCCTTTCCACTTCAAAACCCTGTCAGCCTATGAAGCCAGGAATTGCCTACTCAAGGTATTAGGGAAATCAAGATTTAGTGGTGACACCCTGGATCTTAAGTTTGTAGCCCTTACGCTGGATGAAATTCTGTCACCTCTAGCACATATTATTAACATGTCACTTAGATATTCTCAGTTACCTCACAAATGGAAATCTGCCATTGTGACAACGGTTCATAAGTTTGGGTATTGCACAATTACTGGGAACTACAGGCCTATCTCTATCCTGCTCCCACTCGCGAAAGTTCTTGAGCATATAGTGGTTCACCAACTGGTTGAATACTTAGAAAAATATCAGCTACAATGCCCGCAACAACACGGGTTCAGAAATGATCATAGTACCACTACCACCCTTTTGGAGTTCACAGGCTTCGTTCACCACTCCTTAGATCAAAGACACCTGATCGGTGCTGCTTTCATTGATTTAACCAAAGCTCTCGACAGTTACTCATGCCCTCCTTGTCGAACAGCTTACCACCATTGGCCTAGCTCATGACAGTGTAGCCTGGTTTGAAAGTTACCTGCACAACCATACACAGCAGGTGAAGACTGGTAACACCCTCTCAGATAGCAGACCTGTCCTATCTGGAGTTTCTCAAGGGTCCATCTTGGGCCCTCTTTTTTTTAGCATTTTCCTCAACAACCTTCCTTACTCCTGTCAGGGTCACATCCTTTTATATGCTGATGACGCTGTCCTGTTTACCAGTGATCCAGACACTAAGGTTCTTGAATCTAGGCTACAGAGTAATTTCATAGTTGTAGAAAGATGGTTCCATAAGCACAAGTTAGTTATGAATTACAACAAGAATAAAAAGAAAAAATTATTCACCTTAGTAATGTTGTTTCTTCTAATGGAGTCTTGCTATATTATGACATATGCAGTGAGTCTCAACCTTCGAACTGCTCCAGAGGTGAAAGAGTTAACTTTCCATGCCAGGCATGGAACTTTGAGCTCGAGCTCGGTTGAAAACTCTGTCTGTTGTTCTTCAAACTCAAACTGTCAGATCTTTATGAGCAAAACTCACTAAGGTCCTGTGTGGAAGCTGTAAACCTACACTAGCCAACTGGCTACTAAATATAAGAACACATTTTTTGGTCCCAAAACAAAGACTCAAGTCAGGAGACCCAAAAAATGAAAAACACAACACCCAGTCATCCCAAAACGGAGGGGTGAAAAAAACAAGGTGGGCATCTACGAAGTGCCAACACTGCACTGCCCACCCACATCCCAAAAGCAGAGGTTCTGAGAGGAGACAGTAGGGGAGGCCATAATATATGAACTCCATTAGAAGAAACAACATTACTAAGGTGAGTAATTTTTCTTCAAACAACATGAAGTCTTGCTATATTATGACATACAGCAGACTACACAGCAGTACCTCCATGGAGGAGGGACAGAACCTACTTAGGGAATAGGCTCTGAAGCACAGCTGTGCCAAACCAAGCATCACTCCTAGCCTGGATGTCCAGGGAGTAATGCTTGGTAAAAGTGTGAACTGTTTTTCAGGTAGCTGCTTGACATAATTCTAGGATAGGGATGTCCCTGGCCAAGCCAGAGAAGCAGCTGTACCTCTGGTAGAGTGAGCCCTCAGGCCTGAGGGAGGAACCTTACCCAGTTTTTCATAGCAAAATTGGATACAAGAGACAATCCACCTGGCAATGGATCTTTTAGTGGCAGGTTTCCCTTTACTAACCTCACCATAATTGAGGAACAGTTGGAGGGAGTCAAATCTGTGACCCTTGGTACGTTCTATGTAGTAACCAAGGGCTCTTTTGACATCTAAACTGTGCAGTCTCCTCTCGCCAGAGGAGGACTGGTCAGTGAAGTACACAGGGAGAGACCTAGATTGATTAAGGTGGAAATCTGAAACCACCTTAGGCAAGAACTTTCTGTTAGTCCTGAGGACCACCTTATCTCTATGAAAGGAGATCAAAATCAGCTCCACTGACAATGCTTGTAATTCACTTATGCTGCCTGGCAGAAGTGATGGCTACCAAGAACACAGTTTTCCAAGTCAAGTACTTAAGCTCTGCTGAAGACAAGGGCTCAAAAGGGGGTTGCATAAACTGGGCAATGCAAATATTAAGATCCCAGGCAGGGGCAGGGTCCCTGAATGGAGGGTTGGTGTGAAGCAACCCCTTGAAAAACTTGGAGAATACAGGATGAGCTGAAAGTGAAGAGGGTTTACCTGCTGATAAGAAAGCAGACACGGCTGCCAGGTGCACTTTTAGGGTAGCTGGTCTCAGCCCCAAAGTATTTAAATGGACCATATAATCCAGGACTGTGGGTAAGTCAGCAGATTCTGGGGAAATATGCTTTCCAGTGCACCATATGGAAAATCTCTTCCATTTGTAATTATAAGTAGCCCTGGTGGAAGGTGTAGGTCAGCAAACTCTTCAAGAGCCAGGCCTTGAGATTGAGAGATTTGAGGTTCGGGTACCAAACTCTCCCCTGAGCACAGGTTAACAGGTTGTGATTCCTGGGAAGACACAGGGGAAGGTGGACTTGTAAGGACATAAAGAGTGGGTACCAGGGCTGTCTGGCCCAATCTGGAACAATCAGGATCATCTTGCAGGGTTGAGACTTGATTTTGACTAGCACCTTGAACAGAAGAGGGAAGGGGGGAAGGCATAGAGAAACTTCCCTTCCCAACTGAGAAGGAAGGCATCCAGAGGGACTGAGCCCAACACTGGGGCCTGCAGCAAAAAGGAAGTTGGTGATTGTCTGGGGCTGCAAAAGATATATCTGTGGGTGCCATCTGGCAAATACTACCTCCAGTACTAGGGGATCCAGTGACCATTCGTGATGGCCCTGGAAATCCTGTTGAGAGCATCTGCCAGACACATTGTCTCGCCTGGGAGGTGAACTGCCATAAGGAGGTGTTTAGTGAGTAAGCCAGAGACCACAACTTCTTTGCTTCGGTGCACAAGGCCGTAGACTGAGTGCCCCCTTGCTTGTTGATGTACCACATTGTGGTGGTATTGTCTGTTCTGACATGAATAACTTTGTTCTGAACAGATTTGGAAAAAGCTTGAAGTGCTAGAAAAACTGCTCTGAGTTCCAACAGATTGATGTGGAGCAGAGATTCCTGAGGGGACCACAAACCCTGGGTAGTGAGGTCGCCCATGTGAGCTCCCCACCCCAAGAGGGATGCATCTGTAGTAAGGATTAAGGAGTGAGACTGAGGGGTGAAGTGGACTCCTTGACTCAGATTGCTCTGGTCCTGCCACCACTGAAGGGCTTGGATCAGGGTTCGAGTCACTGGGATAAATTTGGTTAGAGGGTCTCTCCTTTGAGACCAAAAGGCTCTCAAATGGAACTAGATGTTCCTCATCTGAAATCTTGCTCCCTGCACTACTGCTGTAGAAGCAGCCATGTGCCCCAGGAGCTGTAGAAAGTGCCTTGCTGGTCGAGAGACCTGCAGGGTGAAAGAGGAGGCCAGAGAGACAAGAGTCCTTTCTCTTTCCTGAGGAAGGAAGGCTCTGGCTTCTTTTGTGTTCAGTTCTGTGCCTATGAAGGTGAGAAGCTGGACAGGCTCTAGAACTGACTTTGGAAGATTAAGAAGGAAACCTAGAGAGGTAAGCAGTTGCTGGGTTACCTGAAGATGTAATTTGACTTGGTCTGGAGACTGGCCTACTATGAGCCAGTCGTCCAGGTAAGGAAAGATGGCAATTTATTGCCTTCTTAAGTGGGCAACTGCTACTGCCAGGCATTTTGTGAATACCCTTGGGGCAGAGGTGAGGCCGAAGGGCATTGCTCTGAACTGGTAATGGCCTGAGGGCAGTTCAATCTGAGGTACTTTCGATGGGAGTTCTGATGAGAACATGAAAGTAGGTATCCTTGAGGTCCAGGGACGCTAGCCAGTCCCCTGGCCTTAGAGAGGGTAAAATAATTCCCAGAGTCACCATTTTGAATTTTTATTTTAAAAGGTGCTTGTTTAGGTATCTGAGATCCAGGATGGGCCGCCATTCTCCTGCCTTTTTTGGGGTAAGGAAGTACCTGGAGTACAATCCTTTGCCCTGGTGTGGGGTGGAACCCTTTCCACAGCTCTGAGAGCCAGGAGGGTAGAAACTTCTGCCTCTAGGGCAAGTGCCTCTGATGGATTTGCAGGTGGAAAGGATCTGGTTCTCATCTTTGGAAATTTTTTGAAGCTGAGAACCAGTCCCTAGCTTACTACTTCCAGGACCCACTTGTCTGATGTTAGAGACTTCCAGTCCTGGACAAAGTAAGCCAGCCTGCCCCCTACAGGTAATGGAGAATCGACCCTGGCCACCCCATCAGGGTGCCTGCTTGGCACGGGCTTTAGGCTGAGGGGTGGAAGCAGGTCTGCTTGTACCCGTCTGCCTCTCCCTCTAAAGAACCCCCTCTGGGCATAAGCTGAAGAGGAGGCCTGGGCTTGGTCAAAAGGCCTATGAAAAGGCCTGCCCCTGCCCCTGGAAGGCTGCCTTTGAGGAGTGGCCTGCCTTTCCTTGGCCTGTGCACTCCTATAGGTAGTCCTATACTCATCCATTTTCTTCATGTAATTCTCTGTCTGCTCCCCAAACAGAGAGTCACCCACAACAGGAAAATCCATGACCTTAGTCTGGGTATCCTGCGACAGGCTAGTACTTCTGAGCCAAGCCATTCTGCGAAGAGCCACAGATGTAGCCATGACTCTTGATGACACATCATTAAGAGTCCACTGCAGCATGAAATTGCACCTTAGATGGCTCAATACCATCAGCAGCCACCTGCTCCAGCTCCTTGGCAAGCTGGCCAGGGACCTGCTTTGCTAGAGCCATAACAGTGTCCCATCTGGATTTCTGGTATCTAGCAACATAAGCCATATCATTTGCCTGTCTGAGTCCCAAGGATGCTGCCATGTACTGTTTCTTTGCCATGGCATCAATCCTCCTGGAGTCCTTGTCAGGGGAGTGTGAGGCCAAGGGAATATTTGCCTTGTCACAGGCTGCAGCCTGCACTACCCCAACATGGCTGCATTGTTGTGTAAGGAACTCCATATCAGAGCCTGACAATGTACCCTCTAGTCCATTCTCTTATCCACAGGAGGTATAGTGAGGAGTTTTAGAATTTTACTGTTTCCCAAAAGATTTATGCAAAGGAATAGACAATCTCCTGGACTCTGGGATATCCATCATTTCTACATAGTCAGGCTCTTCTTGATCATCCACAGCTTCCTCCATAGGGAGCTGGAGGTTCAACACTTTTTATAAAACATAAAATGAGAAGGGGACTCAGAAAGCCTGAGGGAGACACTCCTGAAGGTCTGTCTGGGGAGATGTTCGGTTCAGTGGGCACATCCAGACTTTCAAATCCACATTCACTCTCCTCATACTCCTCTTCCCCCTCCTCCGGTTCATAATACTCCTCTAAATCATACTCTTGAACCGGCCGAACCGTACGCTTACCTGATGGTGCCGGTTCAGTCGGAACCGAGGAAAGCGACTGGACAATTTTAATCGCTTTGGCTATTTCTTCAGCGGTTTGAGAGAGAAGTTTTGGCTCCACACTAGCTGATTTTCTAGTCCTTTTTGCTGGAACCGACTCCTCCGAGTCGGCTCTCGTTTTGCCCGAGGAAGTCTAACCCTGGTCAGAGGGCACTCCCTTCGGTTCGGTTTCAACCGAACCGGGCTGGCCATCCGGTTCAGCGGACTTTTTGGCCTCCCTTTCCCTGAGCCTACCAACTCTTTTTTCCAGGGTAGCTGCAGGAAAATTTTTACAAATCTGGCAGTCTGCATTGAGGTGGTCAAACCCCAGACAATAAACACAGGTGGTGTGGGGGTCAGCCTTTGCAAAGACTTCCCCACAGACACTGTAGTGTTGAAACCCAGTGGGCCCGGTTTTTCTTTTGGGTTTCTCAGACATAGTGCCAGCCTAACCTAAACTTGCCCATTTATGGCAATCCGCCAAGCAAGACCCTCTTATCGGTTCCCAACCGTGTCACGGGTCGTGGAAAAAACCATAATGAAATCCGTTTTTTTTAGAACCGATAAGAACCGGGAACCGCACTCTAAAAGACAGATTAATGTATTTAAAGACAACCTGATCAGTTCAAACCGAATCGATAAACCGTTTACAAGTTCCACACAGAAAGTAAATGTAAAACCTATCTAGTACTTACAAATATCACAGACAGAGCTTGAACCGACCGGTTGCGGTTTAAATTCGGTTAAAAAACCGAAAAATTAATACTTTAACCAACAAAATGAACCGAGCAGAAGGAGAAACATAGAAACATAGACTTTGACGGCAGATAAGCACCGCTAGGCCCACCTAGTCTGCCCATTTCCCTACCTACAGGATAGGCCGCAGATCCTAGTTAACCAACAGCCTATTTCTTCCTACCCCCCACAAGAATTGTCTTATGTCTGTCCCATGCATTCTTGAATTCTCCCACAGTTTTAGACCCCACAACCCTCAGGAAGGCTGTTCCATGCATCCACTACCATCTCTGGAAATAATACTTCCTCACATTGCCCTGAACCGCCCTTCTTCTGTCTTTAAATTGTGTCCTTGTTCTTGCAAGTCTCTTTTCTGAAAGATGCTACCTCTTGGACTTTGTTGATTCCACTGAGGTACTTAAAAGTTTCTATCATGTCCCCTCTCCTTCTTTCCTCAAGGGTATACATATTAAGCTCCTTTAGTCTCTCCTCATACGGCTTCTCTTGCAGACCCTGCACCATTTTAGTTGCCCTCCTCTGACTGCCTCTATCTTGTCTATGTCCTGCGGAGATGGGGTCTCAGAACTGGACACAGTACTCCAGATGGGTCTCACCAACTGTCTGTACATAGGATAACAACTTCCTGTTTTCTGCTGATGATGCCTCCCTATACATCCCAGTATACCCCCAGCCCTCCCTACTGCCTTCTCACATTGCTTGCTAACCTTAAGGTCATCTGATATGATTACCCCAGGTCCCTTTCCTTTTTACATTGTTACTACCTCCCCACCCTTGTGTATTCTTCCCTGGGTTCTTGTTTCCCAGGTGCATTGTTGCACTTCTTTGCATTGAATCTAGCTGCCATACTCTGACCATTCCTCCAACCTTGCCAAGTCCCTTTTCATCCTTTCCACGCCTTGTGTATCAACCCTGTTGCAGATCTTGTGTCATCTGCAAAAGGCATATTCTTCTTCCAGTCCCTCTGCAATGTCACTGATGAAGACATTAAAAAGGACTGGACCCAATACTGAACCCTCATAACTTCACTAGTAACCCCTTCTTTCAGAGTGGACTCCATTTACATTTACCTTCTGTGTCCTGTTGTCCAGCCAATGTTTTATTCAGGCTACCACCCTGGGTCCCACTCCCAGGCTGGTTAATTTGACTGTAACCCTAGATGGCGTTATCCCAGGGGCTACTACCCCTGCCTGATTTGCCACTAACAGGTTGAGGGGCCTGATCCAATGGCGGTGCCTCCACCAGAGGTCAGGGTTTGCAATAGTTAAACTAACTTTGGTCACAGCCCTCTGGGACACTGCAACCCCTCTTCTTCCCACTAGTGGGCCACAATATATCAGAATTACCTTCACAGTATACACTTACCCCAGGACTGGTTCCGCACTGGGACCTCCTGAAATAAGATACAGTGCAACAATCACAGTACAGTACTTTAACATAGACAAATACCTCAGGGCAGTATAACTTGCTGAAACAAGCAGCTCTGATTTATTTAGGGATATAACAAGGACGGGAAATCAGGTTAATTAGCTTATCACTCTACTCATTCATTTATGGCTCTGGTGTGCATTGCGTCTATCCCTATCAGTTACTGGGTCCCTGGGTACCCAAGCCCTAGTGGCTAGTCCAAACCGTGGCAGCTGGTAGGGGCCCTTTCACACAGAGAAAAGAAAAATTAGTTTTAAACAGTCAGCAGTACAGTGGTTCCATTTGGATTTAATGTGGCAATTCAACAGAGAGCGACCCTGAATTAGTACTCACGACCTCCAAACAAGATAGGGTCCTTCAACGTCAGCAGGGCTACTCTTGAGCTCCACGAGACTCCTCACACATTTATATGGTAAACAGTCACAGGCAAAAGTCCTTTAATGGCAGCAGGATTCACTTGAGCTGCACAAGCCTCCTCACACATTTATATGGTAAAAAAGAAAGCACTATACCAGGCAGGCTGCATCTGTATCCCGATCGCAATTACTGCACAATACCCAGGAGAACACACAGCAGATTCAGTTTCTGACAGACGAGTGCAATTCAGAAATTTCTCCAGTCTTCTACAGGGTGAGCCTGGTTTCTACTCTTCAGATATCCTTTGATTCTCTTCACAGGATGGATTCAGTCCTAACAAGCAGTTACACAAGCTGCAGACCGGAACTCTGGACCTTACACATGTTTTTGACTAAAATTGTGCACTGAAGGAGCACAGGGTTCCTTTCCCCTTCACTGCCAGAGCTAAACTGAAACTCCAACAGACAAAACCGGGCACTTCCTTCGAGTTCCTCCCAGTTCTTGACTGGATTGGCTGTCACTCACAATAGACTGCTGCTGTTGGTCCAAAAGGCGCCAAGTCTAAACTACATCTCCCAGAGTCACTGCCCATACAATCCTCTTGTGGCTGGCTCAGATTATGAGTCCAAGTTCTGATTCGTCCAAGGCACCATTTTAGAGCTAGCTTACCCCACACTGATTGGTCCAGTTCAGCAGTTCAAAACCAGAATGGGAACTAGGCAGACACAGTTCTGACTGCAAAGAAAGCAGGTTAGACAACTGTAATTTCATTATTACTCTAATGATTTCTGGCAAACAGTTACATCTTTCAGATAGGTTCCTTTGCACTCCTAGTGACTGCAAAAATGGAGTGAATTGGCAGCAGCTCGAGTGGTACTCAAGCAGAAGCACACAGTCCCCTATACAACTAATTATGTCTGCAAGCAGACAGCTCTACAGAGACAGTACCAGAGGCTCTAAAAACACTACTGATAAATGGCTTAAACGCCAAACACCATTCAGGCTTGGAGCATTCAAGCAAGCTCCTGGAGGTCTTTTGGGAACCCCATTTGCAGGGGGTTACACCCTTCCTGGCTTGGGAAAGCTTGACGTCCGTCAAGGCAGCACTCCATAAGTTTCAACTGCAACCATATACATTTGCATTAGGCTCACACATTTAATCATCAGTCAATACATCATTTTACCAAGAACACATTTCTGAAACATTGCAGCACGCCACTCTTACATAGTATTACACACACATTGTACCATAACTGAAGTTATTACCTCTTGTACATGAAACCTGAAGAGAGGGGGCCCTTCCTCTATCAGTTACCTTGGGGCTGGATGGGGCAAGCGCACATACTTAGAGGGCAACACGGTAACTTTGAGTTAGCACTGACGCTCAGTTTGGGCAATGAGCCTGGGACACATACTCCTTTATGGACAACATTGAGAGAGCAGGTCCACAGGCCTCCCAAGGGAATCATAACTGAAGTGACCCAGGCTTTACAGCTCGACCAGTCTTCTACGGGGAACTGTTACAGTCTCTGCACCTGAGCCTCATTTTCAGCATTGTCCTCACTTGTCAGGGAGTCTCCATGGGGAAGAGAGGTGCTACAACTTGGGGGCACTTTCAGCTCCAGGAGTTACAGTTTCTGAGTCCACAACATTTGGCTCGCATGGAGAGCTTTTGACACTGGCAGCGGACTGTCAGGGCACTCAAAATACTCTTCTGGTTCTGGTGTATCACCAGTCTGCCCTAATCCATCATTTCTTTTCCCCTGAAAGCTCAAACAGTTCAACCATGCACAATGATTCCATTTCATCTGATCTGATGCTTTGCACCTCACTTTCTGGGAGACATTGGCTCCAGGGACGGTTGGGCTTAGACAGTCCAGAAGGCCCAGCTTCATCTCCAGTATTGACTAGGGATTGCTCTCAAACAATTGACTCAGTTCGTAAGAAGGATGGTATTCAAAGTCACTCTCACTTTCTTCTGATATGGACTGACAGTCATGCTCAACTGGGACTTGTGGAGGGAACACTTTAACTTTGCTTCTGTAGTGCAGACTTTCTTGATCTTTCTTGTAGCAGCTCTAGTCACTGGTCCAGAGGGCATCTTCTGGGGCTCAAACTCAATCAAGATTTGTCCAATGGGCAGTAATGATTTCTATGTGTAATCCCCTGCAAATGGGGGGTTCTAAAAGACTTCAGGAGTTTGTTTGAATGTCTAAGCCTGAATGGTGTTTTGGCGCTTAGTTTCATTTATCAGTGAGTGTTTTTAGAACCTCTGGCACTGTCTTTAAGAGCTGTCTGCTTGCAGACATAATTAGTTTGTATGGGGACTGTGTTTTTTGATTGAGTACCACTGTTGCTGCCAATTCACTCCATTTTTGCAGTCACTAGAGTGCAAAGGGAACCTATCTGAAAGATGTAACTGTTTGCCAGAAATTATTTAGAGTAATAATGAAATTACAGTTTGTCTAACCTGCTTTTGCAGTCAGAACTGTGTCTGCTAGTTCCCCATTCTAGTTTTGAACTGCTGAACTGGACCAATCAGTGTGGGGTATGCTAGCTCTAAATGACAGCTTGACGAATCAGAACTTGACTCATAATCTGAGCCAGCCACAAGAGTGATTGTATGGGCAGTGACTCTGGGAGATGTAGTTTAGACTTCAGTGCCTTTTTGGACCAACAGCAGCAGTCTATCAGAGTGACAGCCAATCCAGTCAAGAACTGGGAGGAACTCAAAGGAAGTGTCTGTTTTGTCGGTTGGAGTTTCAGTTGAGCTTTGGCAGTGAAGAAGGGGAAGGAGCCCTGTGCTTTTTCAGTGCAGTTTAGTCAAAACGGTGTAAGGTCGCAGAGTCTCGGTCTGCAGCTTGTGTAACAGCTTGTTAGGACTGAACATGTCTGAGAAAAGAATCAAAGGATCTCTGAAGAGTAGAAACCAGGCTCACCCTGTAGAAGACTGGAGGAATTCCTGAAAATTGCACTTGGTCCGTCAGAACTGAATCTGCTGTGTGTTCTCCCGGTATTGTGCAGTAATTGCTATCGGGATACAGATGCAGCCTGCCTGGTATAGTGCTTTCTTTTATATGGATGTGAAGAGGTTTGTGTACCTCAAGTGATTCTGCTGACATTGAAGGACCCTATCTTATTTGGAGGTCGTGAGTACTAATTCAGGGTCGCTTCCTTGTTGAATTGCCACATTAAATCCAAATGGAATTACTGTACTGCTGACTGTTTAATTCCTTCTTTCAGGTGAAAGGGCCCTACCAGCTGCCACGGTTTGGACCAGCCACTAGGGCTTGGGTACCAGGGACAGTACTGATAGGGATAGGCCTGTGCACAGAGCCATAGGTAGATTATTAGAGTGATAAGTAATTAACCTGATTTCGTCTTGTTATATCCCCCAATAAATCAGAGCTGCTCGTTTCAGCAAAGTTATACTGCCTGAGGTATTTGTCTATGTTAAAGTACTGTACTGTGATTGTTGCACTGTATCTCATTTCACAGGAGGTCCCAGTGCCGGAACCAGACCTGGGGTAAGTGCATACTGTGGCTGGAATTGATATATTGTGCGGGCCACTAGTGGAAGAAAGGGGTTGCAGTGTCCCAGAGGGCTGTGACCAAGTTAGTTTAACTATTGCAAACCCTGACCTCTGGGTGGAGGCACCCGCCATTGGATCCAGGCCCCTCAACCTGTTAGTGGCAAATCAGGCAGGGTAGTAGCTCTCGGGATAGCGCATCTAGGGTATATATGCATTGTTTTTACATCTTTGAATTATTCTCAGGCCTTACTTTGTACACTGGCAGATCATCTAGTTTGCCCACTACAATGTGAGGAGATGGTGCCATCTGTCAGCAATCTTGTGTTTGCCATGCAGTCCCAGATTTTTAGCAATACCCGATCTCCCTCCTGGAGTTCTAGTTACACCTTTTATCATACCTTTCTTTTGTTGGCCAGATTTCGGCAGCCATGGTTTGAGCTTCGTTGGTACGCATGATTTAGCTGGGCCTTTAACTTCTGCACATACTGTAAATAGTTGTCAGGTTGAACCCCATCAGGAGAGACCCCAAAACACACATCTACCGGTAGTCGAGCTTCTTCCAAACATCAGGCGGTAGGGGAGAACCCAGTGGCATCACTTTGGTGCAGTTATAAGCATGTACCAGGGTGCTAATTTGTTGGCTCCATCTAGGCTTGTCCTTTGGGTGCAGGTGCCTAGCATATCTAGCAAAGTGCGGTTGAAACGCTCAGTTGTGGGTCCCTTGGGGGTGGTGGGAGTGGTTCTGGACTTTCGCACCCCACAGAGAAAGCATCTCTTTGATCAGACGACTCTCAAAGTCTCCCTTGATCAGAATGGATTCTTTGTGGAGCCCCATAGTGAACAAAAAGTTTTCTACAAGTACTTTGGCCACAGTGGATGCTTTCTGGTCTTTGGTGGGAAAGCTTGGGCATATCTGTGAAATGGTCAGTGACCACCAGCACATTACTGATATTTCTTTGATCTGACTCCAAACTCAGAAAATCACTACAGACCAGCTCCATGGGTGCACTGGTGGTGATGTTAACAGGGGCAGCCCTCTGGGCAAAGCTTTCCTCTGTAAGCAGCGACTACAAGTTCGAATGTGCTGTCCACATCAGCCCCTATCTTAGGCCAATAGAATCTGGATCTCACTAAGTCAAGTGTTCTGTTCATACCAAGGTGCCCCATGTGGTTGTGCAAGGACCTCAGTACTGAGTCTCGAAAGGCAGTGGGCAGCACTAGTTGTTGTTTGTCTACTTGTCCCTCTCTGTCTACTGTTTCTCTGTATAACAGTTTATTGATCAGTTTCAACTTAGGACCTTCTTTGTATAACAGTGTTCTCAAATCAGTGGAGCGAATTTGGACACATCTTTTCCTGCATAGAGGGCTTCTAAAGCTGCTTTGATCATGGGATCGTCGATTGAGCCCGCGAATACTGTCATTGTCCAGCTGAGGCAGTGCACCAATGTCTATTGCAGAAAAGTGGCAGTAAGCCACAGGTATGCAATTCTCAGCCGGTCCCAAGCAAACCACCATGCAGTCCACTGCGTCCGTGGGACATTTGTTCCTCCCTGTCAAACTTCCGGCAGAGTGCCCGAATGTCAGGTTCTGCCAATCGGACCCAATCATTCTGGGAACAGGCCTCGGAGACAGCATCAGCATCTCGTGGTTCAGACCTGCCTTATTCGAGAACAGTCATATGTAGATAATGCAGAAAGCCACCCATGGCCAGTGGCATCCAACTTAGCTGAGGTCTGCACATAGATCAAAGGATTATTGTCAGTTTTTACTAGTATTTTGCCCATACAAGTACTCATGGAATTGGTCAACAATAGCCCACTTCAAAGCTAGGAACTCTAACTTATGTACAGGATAGTTCTTTTCGGATGGGGTCAGGCTTCTACTGGCAAAGGCCACTGGTCTCAGGCCATTCTCGGTCTCTTGGTACAACACAGCCTAACCTTGCAAGCTAGCATCAGTGTGCAGGGCGTAAGGTTTTCTTGGATCGGCATAGAGCCAGCACTGGAGCATGGGTAAGTTGATATATGATCTCGCGAAAAGCAGTCTCACAATCAGGGAGTCCAGCGAGCCCCAAATACTTCACCGGATGAAAATACACTCTTTCAGTCTTGAGGGACGCTGACTTTTGGTATTTTTGTGGGTTGGGGATACCCTTGAGTAAGGTTAAGTAAAGGCGGATCACTCTTAATAGTCCTTGATGAAGCGCTGATAATAACCACAGAATCCCAGGAATCTTTGCAGTTCTTTTTAGATTTTGGGCTGTGGCCAGGTGGTCAAGGCTCAACTTTACTTGGGTCGGTCTCTATTCCTCGGTGGATACTATGTGTCCATACTTTACTGATGTTTGAAAGAATTGACACTTATCAATGGACAGTTTAACCAAAGTCCTCCAGTCGGTCCAATACCTTAAATAATCTGCTCTCATGTTCCTCCAGTGAGCTGCCAAACACAATAACATCATCTAGGTATACAACACTCAGTAAGTTCCTTGTCCCCCCCTGCACGCTCCATCAATCATTGAAAAGTGGCTGGGGCACCTGAAATCTCTTGAGGCATCCTCATGAATTCATAGAAGCTAGCGGACAGATAAAGGCTGTCTTCTCATGGTCCTTCTGGGGCCGTCGGATCTAGTAGTACCCACTGCGGAGATCCAACACAGAGAACCACTTGCTCCGTTTAGGCAATCCAAAGCATCCTGAATGCGGGCATTGTGTACTGATCAGGATAGTCCGCCGGTTTAGTGCGATAATCCACACACATCCTTACTGTCCCATTCTTTTCCTCATTACCACAATGGGGAAGCATAAGGCTTCTGGATTCTTGTATTACACCAGCAGCTAACATCTCTTGCAGATGCCGTCTCACATCATCTATGTCAGCAGGTGCCAGGCGTCTAGACCTCTCACAGAAATGGTCTTTCGATCATGCAGCCGGATATTATGCTCACGCTCGCTACGCATCCTACATCCCATTCCTTTAAAGAAAACACCTGGTCTCTCTGGGCAAGCTTCTCACTGATCCTCACTTTCCATTCAGCTGGCAGCGGAAGTCGCGAAATCAAACAAGTCATGCTGTTACTCTGTCATTCTTCCTTGAACTCTTGCTGCTGGGAGCACTGCAGTGTTCTGCACAATGCACATTAGCCAGGATGCAACCTCTATTTACTCGAATGTCTCTCTTTCGGACACATTATGAACTTGGACCATTACCTTCTGGTATAAGCAAGGGCCTCCAGCGGCAAAATACTAGGCTTGACCAGCAGTCCTCTGGCAATTTTCCAATGCCTGGTGCATCCAATATTAATATTTTATTCTTAACATCCTTTCTGATACGGACTCTCTCCCTGTAAGGTGTTACACTGGGCATTTTGCGCCCAGATCAGAGACTCCGTGATCTTTCTTCCATACACTTGGACCGGTTCCTCTGGTTCTATTTTTCAGTATCCTCTGTGCCTCATAGGCCTTCTTAATTAAAGCCGAACTCTTAAAGCTCTACTAGTCTTTGACCCCTGTTTTCATAACACAACTGTGCCAGCCTTCCGAACATATGAGCATTTGTTCCAATCAACAAAGGGACACCATCATACAGTCCAGTGGGGGACACTAAGGCTAGGGTCTCTACTTGTTCGGCCACTCCAGCCACAGAGGTGGGGAAGACAGCCAAATTCGGATATACCCGGAATAGGGGTAGGCCTTCTCACTTAACCCCATACATGCAGTCCTTCTAATGGTTGTAAGGGTATGTCTGACAAATGCTTCTGATACCAATCCTGGAACATAATTGTCACTTGGGAGCCACTGTCTAGTACAGCTCTGGTAGACACTCCATTCACCTTTACAGTGGTCTCCATGGAGGGACCCACTATTCTGGACCAGTCTAAAGAAGCGGTAGTGGGGGCCTGGGCAACTGACCTTGCCACAAGAGACGTGAGTTAGCATTTTTGGTGCCCTCACTGGGATCATGTCGTGCACCTCTTAACCACTGATTTGTTCTCCAAGCCTCCTTGTAGCCTATATGCAACTTTGTCAGTGTCTTTGGGACCGGATATCCTTTCATGTGCCCATCCTTCCCACAATTATAGCAAAACATACTTTCTGAGTTTGAGCTGGCCGAGGCGCCACACTGGGAGCCAGGGCGGGTATTACTAACTGGAAACCTTGTGCCATCTCTGTCTGCGGTGTGATAAGCATTTGGAGACATCTCGCAGTTTCTCCACTTCCATGGTCAAGGAATTGAGTTTGAGCTGTTATCAGCAGGAGATACATGGGTGGGTACCTTCAACCCCATAGCAGGTACAGTCGGATATAGGTCAAGGCCTGTATTTGCAGGCGTGGCTTCATAGCGGGACTGTTTTTGAATCTCGATTTCTCTCAACAGTTCGCCCCATTGTGGCATATCTTTTCTCTTGTCAGAGCACTCATTGACTGCCAACCTCTGCCCCTGAACTTCACTTGATGGGTCACCCTCAGTCACTGGTCGTAGCTGCAGCTATTGGTGCAGGTCCCTCCCAAGTCGCCTTTTCTCAACTCCTCGAATTTCTCCATTAACTCATCATAGAAGGGGATTCCAGTTGATTTGCCAGGCATAACTGGAACAACAGCAGTTCTGAGAGGGGCAGACTCAAGGATCCTGTCCAGCCTGGTTTGGTCCAGTTCAATCGCTGGCAAACTACCCTTTCTGAGGCATTCTTGCAACAATTTTTCCAGCCGAGATACATACACAGACAACAACTCCCTTGGTACTATTGTGCATCTCTTACTCTCCACCATAGGTCCTCATCAGGAATCTGGGCTCCAACACATTCTCCAGGGCCTCAAGATAGGCCTGTGCAGTCACTTCAGGGTTACTGGCCCATTTAGCATGGATGGTAGCCAGGGCAGGACTCCAGGCTCACTAACCCTCTTTCGCTTTTCGGCTTCGAGCATTGCCATTCAAGCACTTGGGGGCAACATAGTCTATCCAGGTCTCCCAGTCATCCTCCCTTGGAGTGGGGGAGGTGCCAGAGAAGATCCTCAACCTTCGGTAAGAGTCGTGACTAATCAGTAGCAGAAATAGGAGTCTGCATTGGTTCAGCCACCATTACGGGTACTGGAGTGGGAGAGGGTGTTGGGGAGGAACATCTCAGGTGGCAAGGATAGTTTCTTCAAGTCCTCCACAGTTTCCCTTCCTCCAGCAACCATTTAGCAAATTTCTCCTCAAAGTTTTCAGACAGTGGTGGGGCTCATTTCCCCGTCTTTACTGTCCTTAGTTATCACTCTCCAGGCAGTGAGGGCTCCTCTGGGGTAATGGTCTGTGGCACTTTGGAGCTATCTATGGGATCCTTAAACTCTACTAGGGCCAGGAAAGTGTGGGTGAGCAGATTAGCATGCCGACCCACCACCACAGGGTTTTGTAAACCTTCCATCTTGAAAGTACTCCTGTACAGTGTCCAGATGATACCCAGGGGAATGTGCAGGATAAGCATAGCATTTTTGGGGTCAATCTCTCCCCAGTACACCTCCACCAGCCGGTGCACAGCCACTTCTGTCGGGTACCATTTTATTTTTCTTAACAGTGGTTGTAATATGGCCACTAGAGGACACACAATCCCAGCGGTGAGCCTCCAAGATGTAACCTAGATGGCGCTATCCCAGGGCCTACCCCTGCCTGATTTGCCACTAACAGGTTGAGGGGCCTGGATCCAATGCGGTGCCTCCACCCAGAGGTCAGGGTTTGCAATAGTTAAACTAACTTGTCACAGCCCTCTGGGACACTGCAACCCTTTCTTCCCACTAGTGGCCCACACAATATATCAGAATTACCTTCACAGTATACACTTACCCCAGGACTGGTTCGGCACTGGGACCTCTTGTGAAATAAGATACAGTGCAACAATCACAGTACAGTACTTTAACATAGACAAATACCTCAGGCAGTATAACTTTGCTGAAACAAGCAGCTCTGATTTATTTAGGGGATATAACAAGGACAGGAAATCAGGTTAGTGGTTTATCACTCTGCTCATCTACCTATGGCTCTGTGCACAGGCCTATCCCTATCAGTTACTGTCCCTGGGTGCCCAAGCCCTAGTGGCTAGTCCAAACCGTGGCAGCTGGTAGGGGCCCTTTCACACAGAGAAAAAAAAATTAGTTTAAACAGTCAGCAGTACAGTGATTCCATTTTGGATTTAATGTGGCAATTCAACAGGGAGCGACCCTGAATTAGTACTCACGACCTCCAAACAAGATAGGGTCCTTCAACGTCAGCAGGGCTACTCTTGAGCTCCACGAGATCCTCACACAGTTACATGGTAAACAGTCACAGGCAAAGTCCTTTAATGGCAGCAGGATTCACTTGAGCTGCACAAGCCTCTCACACATTTATATGGTAAAAAGAAAGTACTATACCAGGCAGGCTGCTTCTCTATCCCGATCGCAATTACTGCACAATACCGGAGAACACACAGCAGATTCAGTTCCTGACAGACCGAGTGCAATTCAGAAATTTCTCCAGTCTTCTACAGGGTGAGCCTGGTTTCTACTCTTCAGATATCCTTTGATTCTCTTCACAGGACGGATT
The DNA here is from genome assembly GCA_016271365.2 of Neoceratodus forsteri. Taxonomy (NCBI): domain Eukaryota; kingdom Metazoa; phylum Chordata; order Ceratodontiformes; family Ceratodontidae; genus Neoceratodus; species Neoceratodus forsteri. The sequence goes on from JADMNL010000026.1 coordinate 292,874,862, forward strand.
CAGTCCTAACAAGCAGTTACACAAGCTGCAGACCGGAACTCTGGACCTTACACATGTTTTTTGACTAAAACTGTGCACTGAAGGAGCACAGGGTTCCTTTCCCTTCACTGCAGAGCTAAACTGAAACTCCAACAGACAAAACGGGCACTTCCTTTGAGTTCCTCCCAGTTCTTGACTGGATTGGCTGTCACTCACAATAGACTGCTGCTGTTGGTCCAAAAGGCACCGAAGTCTAAACTACATCTCCAGAGTCACTGCCCATACAATCCTCTTGTGGCTGGCTCCAGATTATGAGTCCAGTTCTGATTCGTCAAGGCACCATTTTAGAGCTAGCTTACCCACACTGATTGGTCCAGTTCAGCAGTTCAAAACCAGAATGGGGAACTAGGCAGACACAGTTCTGACTGCAAAGAAAGCAGGTTAGACAAACTGTAATTTCATTATTACTCTAAATGATTTCTGGCAAACAGTTACATCTTTCAGATAGGTTCCTTTGCACTCCTAGTGACTGCAAAAATGGAGTGAATTGGCAGCAGCCTGAGTGGTACTCAAACAGAGAAGCACACAGTCCCCCCATACAAACTAATTATGTCTGCAAGCAGACAGCTCTTAAAGAGACAGTACCAGAGGCTCTAAAAACACTCACTGATAAATGGCTTAAATGCCAAACACCATTCAGGCTTGGAGCATTCAAGCAAGCTCCTGGAAGTCTTTTGGGAACCCCCATTTGCAGGGGGGTTACACGACTATTAATCTTTTGTGTGGGACTGTGTCAAATGCCTTGCTAAAGTCTAGGTAGGCCATGTCCACAGCCCCTCCCTGGTCTACTACTTTGATCACCCAGTCAAAGAAATCTATTAGATTCGTCTGACATGACCTTCCCGCTGTGAACCCATGCTGCCGTGGGTCCTGTGCTCCATTGGCCTCTAGGTACTCGACTATTCTTTCCTTCAGAAGTGACTCCATCACTTTCCCCTACCACAGAGGTCAGACTGACAGGTCTGTAGTTTTCTGCCTCTGTCTTGGACCCACTTTTGTGAAGGGGAATCACATCCATCTTCCTCCAGTCCTCGGGTACAACACCATCCTCCCATGATTTATTAAAAAGAGTAGCCAGTGGTTTCACTAGTTCCTCCCTTAATTCTTTTAGAATTCTGGGGTGAATTCCATCAGGACCCATTGCTTTGTCCACCTTCAGTTTTAGGAGTTCTTGCAGAACCCTTTCTTCTGTGAAAGGACTGGATCAACCTCTACCAAGAGTGCTTCTGTTAATTGGATTAGGCACTTCCCCTCCTCTTTTGTGAATACTGAGCAGAAATATTCATTCAGTATTCCTGCTTTTTCACTGTCCCCTCTGCCCACCCACCCCGTTCATTCTATTCAGCCTCACTATCCCTCCTTTTGTCTTTCTCGCTCGCTGATGTACCTATAAAGGTTTTATCCCCTTCTTAACTAAGTTGGCTATCTTTTCCTCAGTTTGGGCCTTTGCTATTCTGACTTCCTCCCTGCTTCCTTCTGCCTTAACTGGTACAGCTCTCTGTCCTGCTCCTTCTGTGTTTCCTTATACTTCGAATGCTATCTTTTCTTCCTGACTTTCACAGCCACCTCTTTGAGAACCATAGTGGCTTTTTCTTTTGTTTTGATTTGTTTATTTGCTTCACACAAAGGCTTGTTGCCTCTGTGATGGCAGTTTTGATAATTCTCCATTGTTGCTCCACACTTCCTTCTAGCCTGTTTGCTAGTGCTTTTCTGAGGCACTCTCCCATCTTGCCAAAGTCAGCTGTCCCAAAGTCCAGTACCCTCACTTTTGTATGGCTTGACTCTATAGCTGAGTTTAACGTGAACCACACTGTTTGATGGTCACTTGTCCCCAGATGGCAACCTACTCTAGATCTGAGATCCTCTCTGCCCCGCTTGAGAGTACGAGGTCTAAGATTGCTCCCTCATGAGTGGGTTCCGAAACTAGCTAATGCCTGCCACCTGTAGGGCATCAAGAATGGCCCTGCTCTTGGATGTGGCTGCAGCAAATGTGCTCCAGTTAACATCTGGCATATTCAGGTCTCTCATCAACATTATCTCCCCTTTCTCTGCCATTCTAAGAATGCCTTCTATCATATCCTTGTCCATTCCTTCCCCTGACATGGGGTCTGTACACAACCCGTGTGGATTGTGGTGCCCTTTCCAGTCTCCAAGGTGGCCACAGTGCCTCCTCTCCTCCCTGTTTACTCTTTTGTTCAGTTGCTTTATCCCTTCCTTACATAGAGAGCTACTCCTCCCCCTCTTCTGCCCTCCCTGTCTCTCCTGTAGGTTATGTAGCCTGGTATGTTAACATCCCAGTCATGGTTCTCTGTTTACCATGTTTCTGTGACTGCTACGATATCCAGGCATCCCTCTTCCATTAAGACCATCAGCTCTGGGAGCTTGTTGCCCAGACTACGGGCATTGGTACTCATTACCCTCCATTTCCTGATGGCCTTACTCCCTTTTCTCCCATCCCTGTCCTTCTTGCCTTTGTCACTTTCTCCATTTACCCCTGCCCTTCTCCCTATTGACACCTCTATGTTGGTGTTTGCCGCACTTACTACCGTGATTATTTGGGGGGGGCTAGGATTTTCCTGCTCCTTTCCAGTGCCTCCCTTGGCTAGTTTAAAAGCTTGCCAATGAAGCATTTAAACCTATCACCTAGGATCCTGGTTCCCCTCCTGGACAGATGCAGCCCATCATGCCAGTATAGGCTTGCATCACTCCAGGTGGATCCCCAGTCACCAATGAAGCCAAATTCCTGAGCTCCACACCAGCTTCTCAACCACTGATTGAATCCCATGGTGCAGAACACCCTAGCCTCTCCTATGCCATAGATGGGTAGCACCTCTGAGAAGGTTACCGTGCGTGCTACTTGACTAAGGCCCCTCCCCAATTCCACAAACTCTTCCTGCACTTCTCTAATCCCTTTCTTAGCCAGGTCATTTGTCCCTAGGTGGACAATGACATCCAGTTCCCTCCCTTGTGCAGCTGCTCCGGCAATCCTGAGGATTCGCTCCCTGTTCCTCCAAGCCATGGCGCCGGGCAGGCACCTTACCTCTCTCTCCCCTTCCTCCCCCAGTTCTACCTTCCTAACAATGGAGTCCCCCACCAGGAGTTGTTTCTTCCCCTGCAGGGTCCCCCTGCCACCCTCCTGTGGGTCTCCTTTGTGGAGGTTCCCAGCATCCTCCTTGGTCTCCACTGTGGGTGCCTCCATAGAGGAACCACACTTTGCCAGAATGGCATAGGAACTGTGGAGAGGTACAATGGGAGGGATGCACCTCTGTTCCACCACCCTCACCCTCCCTGAGCCCACTGTGGTTCAACCGCTCCTCTTTCTTGGCAACCTCTGAGGCAACGGCAGTGGCACTGGTGGTCCCTGGATGGAAGAGGAGGTCCCACAAATCCTGGTCAACTCAGCCTGGAGATGAGCAACCTCCTCCCTCAGCCCAGAGAGGTGCCTGCAGATGGGACAACACCACATCCTCCAGAACATCTCCCGGAAGACTGCTGCTCCACAGCCACTGCACTGCACCACTCCAATCATGTCTTATTTCTGGCCCCTTAACTGTTTGCAATCCTTACTCTTTCCTCTGTTTTTTTTTCTCTCTCTCACTTTCTGCCTGTGTGCCCTTTAAGCTCCTGATTGTCCTGTTCTGAGACAAGAATATCCTATATTTCGCAGTAGACCACTTACTTGCTCAGAGGCAGACCTCCAGCAGCTAGAGGGGCCAGTAGTTACTCTTTCCTTCTAGGATGGTGGGTCCTTGGTGGTTCTGATCATCACTTCCTGCCCTAAACAGGAAGTTCCTGTTGTCAGTCAAATCCTGTGCCTATAAAAATAGAACTAGCTTTGGGTGGAGGGGAAGGAAGGAGGGCAATATAGTCCCAGCAGAGAAGTTCAGTCACACAGCAGTCGTTTCTCCTGGTGTCTTCTGCCAAGCTATTTGCAGAAACTTTCTAAGGCAGTCTTTAAATGTAGCCATTTTTCCACACCTCCTTATGAGCAGTACAGCTGTCATATTACATATCCTGTCTGAAATGTGTTTTCGCATGTCCGGCGCAGAATAACGCGGTTGCTGCGTGAAATTAGTTTTTGGGACAGTTTGAGGACATGACAGTGCCACTATTGATGAGCAGAGGTCCTAAAATGCCTATGTTGGAAATTTGATGAAAGTCTATAAAATGACTGTGTTACAAGTGTGCATTGTGCAGTTCCCACGCACCCTTGTAACTTCACAAATTTGCAATATTTTCATGCCACATTTTCAACACTGGCATTTTTTCACACTTCCTTATGAACAGTACAGTTGTCATTTTTCACATCCTGCCCCAAATGTGTTTTCACACCTGTGGTGCACAATGGTGTGGTCATTATGGAAATCACCTTTGGGACAAATTAACAAAATCACAGTGCCACTGTTCATGAGGGAGATCCCAAATGCCTATGTTGAAAATGTGGTATAAAAATCTCAAAATAATTGGGTTACGGACGGTGTTGCATAGTTTCTATGCATGCTCATGACTTCGCTAATTTCCCATATTTTCACTCCAGCTTTTCAATGTTGCCATTTTTTAACACCTCCTCATGAACAATACAGTTCTCATTTTTTACATACTGCCCAAAATGTGTTTTCAGACCTGGTTCGCCAAATGGCATAGCCGCTGTGCAAAACCACCTTTTAACTAACAAACTGACAGTGATGCTCTTCATGACGTGGGGTCACAAAAAGTCCATGTTGAAAATTTGGAGTGAAAATACCAACACAAGCCTGTGGCATTAGGGTTTCCAACTGTAACATACCACCCTGTGCAGACTGACAGGCGTTAGGGGTGTGACTTGTGATCATCGTCTGTAATGTTTCCTATTCCACCCCCACCCACACCCTGCAGCCAGTGACACACATTGTGGTGTGCCTTAGTGTTTGGCCACAAAGTGCACCCCATTCTCCTATACTGCACCCACCTCAGTGTATTTCTTTATGGAATGGGGTACGTATAATGCCCAAAGACCCCAAAGCACACCACGACACTTGTCACTGTCTACAGGGTAGGGTGAGGTGAAATGGCATGAGCGTTATAGCTGACAACCCAAAGGTACACCCCAATGCCTGACGGTCTCTACAGGGTGGAGGTCGGGGTGGTGTCACTTCAGTACTTCACTGCCATTCCTATTATGCATCTCTAACTCTGGCACTACCAATGCCAAAGCCAGTGAGACAACATCCGGCATTGACAAATGCTTGTTAATATACCCCACTGTCGCACTTCTCTGGGACAAAGGTCCTCTGCCTACCGTGTCCCGCTATGGATAAACTCACTGCACTATGACATCACTTCAGCATCCACCTTGGGCTCCTTCAAGGTTAAACTTAAGCAACAGCTAGTTGCTGATGCCAGTTGTGACTGCTTCCAATAACCTTCCTTCTTGTGACTAGCACTTGTTCTAACCTTATGTTATCCTGACCTTATGCATAACTGTTCTCAGCACATAAATAACTGTCCTCTGGATCCCTTCCACTCTTTCCCCTCACCCCTCTATGGCTTCCCCCATCCCATCCCCCACCATTGTATCTCCTGAGCTCCCTAGCTCACTTTAAAATGCTTTGTCACATACCTTCTCACCTCTGACAAGGTCCCTGAGCTGATGCCATCCCTCACCTTGTTGATTATTAGCTATTAGACTGAGTCTGTTCTCATTTTTCTATAAAGGGTCATTTCATAAGACCCCACCCCCTCTAATATGACCCTTTGATTTCCAAGTTTTAATCAGATATGCATCGTGACATACATTGTGAAATGCCACATGTAATGGAACTTCTCTAGTTATACACTCTTGTAATGTCTTGTATAATTCCTTGTTTTGTTTGTTCTCCGTCTCATAATACTTTCCCAATATGTATTGTTTATCTGACATGGAACCTATGAAATGAGATTGCTCTCAAAGGTATTATCCGAAATTTCAATAAATAAATAAACAGTCTTGGATCTGTTCTCACTGCATGCTTCCAGAGCATTACAGACACTCCCAGATAATGCAGTCACTCATGAGGCAGTAGCCTCCTAAACTCCCACTGCATCATCAGTGGCTAGACCGTGTTGTGGGTGTTCCCAAGTCCAGGAAAGATGCAGTTGGAGCTGATAGAGGAATGTAAACAAACCTGTGTTTGTGTGGTAACAGCATTGTGAGCAGTCTGTTTTTCACTTTTTAAAGAAAGAGTCAGACTCCAACTACCAGATACATCAGCAATCTTTACAGAATGTTGGCAATCATAAAACGTGTTTTGTTATAGTAGGGACACTTTGAAAACTAAGGGGGTTGTCAGTGTCCCTTTAAGGAAGACAGTACAAGACCAGCCTGAACTCCTACACTGAGTAGAAGGCATGGCCTGGATGGCGGGACACAAAATATTGTTCCTTGGCATCATGGTTGTCTTGTGTAGATCATAGCTGCATCAGAAAGTAATAAAAATAAAGTTAAAAAAAGGAAAATTACCCACCTCTGTCACATTCTAACCAAAGATATGGGAAATACAGATATAACGAGGCTACAGAGAAAACGGGAGACAGAATTAGGTGTAGAAAAATATATTTTTTAATCAAGATTTTATTTTTCCAATAAAAGATCAGTACAAGCAATTACAGTAGAATTACAATGACCAGACATCATTTATACTGTATAATCAACCTAACAGAACAAAAAGAACTAATCACTATTAGCTAATATGAGTAACTGGTTACTAAGCTATATATTATACTTAGATCTTAGGTAAAGTCGAATGGACACTGTATATTCTTCCAAGTATATTTCTAACACTGGGAACTAAATTTACGGTAGGCAGCAAGCTAAGAAGGGCCCCCACACAGTATCGAATAGCTCATGTTTATCAAGCACTGAATGACTGATTCTTTCATTATTTGTGATCCCTCCTAGAGTATCTATCCATTGCTTAATCAAGGGAACTTTCATCTCTTTCCAGTCCTTCAGAATAAGTCTTTTGAAAGCTAGGGCTGCTGCAAGAATCCAAAGTTGTATCTGACCATTTACAACCTGAATATTTGGGGTGTCCCCCAGAATAAATAATAATGGAGAGAAGGGTAAAACCACTCCCAGAATTCCCGGACATATAGAGTGTATCTGTTTCCAAATAGTCAGGATTCCATTGCAATGCCATAACGAGTGCCCCAACCCTGCCTTTGCTTCTCCACGCCTCCAGCACCTATCACATGGAGCAAGGCCTAATTTCAACAACTGAGCCAGTGAGTAATAATAATAACGAAGGATTTCAAATTGGATCAGTTTCCCTTGCATTTTCCTACATTTGTTTGAATTTATCCAAATTTTTTCCCAGACTTCTAGTCCCAAATCAGATTTCTATTTGGTTCTAGCAAAGACTGTGAATTGAGGTGCAGTCTCATTTAAAATTTGTACAAAAGGCTAAAGCCTTTAGGAAGGTGGGCCACTATAAAGAAAGAATTCCATGCTTTAGATTTTCAAAGAGTAAATTCTGCATCCATGAATCTTTTAGCTAGATAATTCCTCATCTCTAGAGAGTAATAGAATTAATATCTGTTTAAATTAAACTTCTTTCTAAGCTCCTCAAAGGATAGCAGAATGTTTTGATCATCAGATCATCAATTGTTTTAATACCTTTGGATGCCCCTTCAATCTCCTTAAGCCTTTTTCCATTAGGTGATATCCCCTTATTGTTCCAGAGGGGCATAAACTGCCAAGGGATGTGTTCAATAGACAAAAATAAGAAACAATGGGACCTTATATGTGTAAGTGTGCATAAAACCACAGCTGCAGGGAGCTGGAGGGAGTTCTATTGGAAAATAGCAGCACAGTTCTTCACCACACCAGATAGGTCCAACAACTTCGGGACCACAAACACTGACTTGCACTGGAGGAAATGGGTGCAGTGAGGAACACCACATCACATATTTTGGGAGTGCCCAGCTAGCCAACCCTTTTGGAACATTCTAAAAGAGATGCAGGCAGCAGTAGTAGGGAAAGCCATTATGCACAAACAGGTATCAGACAAGTCATCAACTGTAGAAGATTGAATGAGAATGTGTAAGGGAGAGTAAGGGAATTATGGCCCTCCTTAGAATGATAAAAAGAGAAACAGGTTCCATGTCAATTGAGCGAATATTATGCAACGACTACAAACTGTGTGAGTGCATTACAGCAACTGCTAATTTAGCGATCGCACTATACAGCGACAGTATTTTATGGCTAATTCATTATGGGCGATCAGTTCATTAAGGCAACTGTTTTACAGTTCACACATGTGCCTGCAGATTGTATGCAATGCCACGCAAATATTCCTGCTGCAGATGAGTCAAATACTTGGCAACTACCTGCACCATCCGTTCCATCAAACCGTGGTATTGCCTGCGACTGCTGCCATCTGCTGCACCCAGGAACCTCCAAATATCAGAAAGGCCACCCATCTTTATCCCGCAAGTACACCGCTGTCATGCGGGGGTGGGGGCTTAACCAGATTTATGTGATAAAGGTGAGTCTCAAAGACCACCCATCAGATAAAGTGACCACAAAAGAGCCCATGGTCAAAAGAGCGCCTGATATTGTAGCGATCATCACAAATAGCGACAGTCGCTACAATACTTGAAATTCGCAGACACAAACTATTTATTTATGCAGGGGGCTATGCCCCCCACACCACCCTTTGTGGAGGGCAAGCTCCCCGCACCCCCAAGCTAAAATAATCAACTCCAAGGAGGGTGCGGACCAAGGGGCAAATTATTAAACAAAAATTCAGCCTGAAGCCAGATCCAAACCCAGGTCTACTCACATCACAAGCGGTGGCACACACCACTACGCTATGCAAGCAGCTCAGTGGGAATTGGCCACACAGGAGCCTATATCCTGTACTAGCGGGTAGAGCTCCTCACTATATAGGATATAGGGATCTTTTTCACCACTCGCTCTGAGTGAGACCGGTATTACTGAGTCGCTGAAAAATGTAGCGCTCAATAATACGTGCTCTGCATGAATGTTACTGGCTCAACCTCCTGCACCCTCCCATGGGGACTGCGCCCCTAAATACCCCTTTCTATTGGATTCCTACTCCATGGCGCACCTGGATAATGGAGTAGGCCATTATTCGGGTTGCCGTACATGTGAGCCACTCTAATGATGGATTTACTCAGGTGACGGATGCGCTAAAGTAACATAGTCATTGTAATAGCTAGTCGCCAATATATGACATTCGCTTAATGTGTTGTAGCTCAGCTGAAGTCACCCAAATAGATTTGCTCAAATTCCTGTGTGCTATTGGCATGATACTAGACAAACATAATTCTAGATGGCTTCCATATTATTGAATAGTGGAGGATAGGGGAAGGACACTCATTTTGGAACAACTACTATAAACAGGGTTGAAGCAACACTGAGGACACCCAGACACATTAGCACTTACAAGATAGAAACCTAGAGCCAAGGGAGGTGAAATGAGTAGGTTACAGAAGGGAAGGAATTAATAAAAACAAAAGTGGTTGACACACATGATGGTCACAGGGTAGCTATAGGATGCAAGGGTCAATAAAGCAATGGGAACGTCTAGCAAACAAAAAGTATTAACAGACAAATGCTTATGCTTTCCAGATTCGTATCCGAATTACAAATGGGAGCGGAACAATGGTAAGTACACCTAGATAGTGATGGGCCTTCCTCCTACTAAATCAGTATGGTAATGCATGAACTAGGGAAGAGACAAGGGGGAGGTACTATCATCAGCGTGACTCTTTGTATGATGCATGTGGCCATGTTATTTATTATTACAAATGACCAGCTGGGAATTCATAATGCATGAAATGTTGAGAAAACATTGTCTGAGGGGGAATAGCAGAAATCACATCCACGATGCACAATTCTGAGGGGTGCGGGACAGGAACCACTCTAGTCACTTACACTCAGTCAGTGCTACAGATAAAGTGAGTGCCCACCTATTTTACTCACCATTTTTAAGGAAACACTCTTCACAATTTTTTAAAAGGAGTACAAATACTTATCACCACACCTGAAAATACTTTACACCCAACAAAACAGTGCTTAATAACACCAAAAAAAGGAGCATTTTGTTCAAGAATGCATCACTTTTCCTCACAACAATTTAATTTTACTCACCAAATTTAAAAAATTGGGAAATGAATTATTCATTTGCCAGAATAATCTGAAACACTGCACCCAACCCAAAAAGCATCCAGAAAAGACCAACAGACATCTTTGCTGCCTGAGGTAGACTGCAGTTCCCACAAGCCTGGAGACCATCTCCTTGGCATTGTAGGATAGCCTTGACTGATATGTTGCCACCTCCACGCCTCTAGCACAACAACAAATGGCTTGCCTAACTCACATTTAGGTATTACACGTTGACCTATCTGCAACCAGAGGCGCTGAGTGAAGGCTGCCTGATGTGTCTGGCATTCTGTAACAGTGCAATGTACATCGTGATGTGTGCTGAGGGAAACACCTTCCTGCCCAGTGCCCAAAACATAGTTAGCCTCAGGAGGTCAGTCATGTGTAGGGTATTTGGGCCCTGTCAGGCTCTGCAAGACCTCCAACCATGTAGAGGGGTGAAGTACTCCACCTGCAGATCCCGAGGGTGTGCAATACTGGATCAAGAGGTCCTTGAGGGTCTGGAGGCCAAGAGAATGGACATCTCCATGCTATCCTTGATGCTTGTACACAGTGAAAAAGAACCCCCCCCCCAAGTCATTGCAGGCAGTCAGTCACTGCAGTGTCAGATCTCTAACCCTCCTTCACCCTGCTGAGACATGCTGCCATGGGCATCAGTTGCCCAGCACTGGTAGCTCTGACACTAGTGACCCAGATCACCTAGCGAACCCAAGTCACTTGCTTGATAGCACAGTGTGATAGCACTGGGTCACCAGGTGGTCTAGTGGGGTCCTCCTGTTACCCATTTTTACAGCTGGGTGGACTGCAGTACCAAGTAACTTGCTCAGGGTCACATGTGCACAAATAATTTATTTACACAGTTAATGACTATGGCAACATTCAGAAATGGCTAAAACAGCATATGTTGTGAGCTCATGAATAAAACTGGTCTGGATAATCTAGGACTTAGTTTGTATCACCTTTTCCTTTCTGTCTACACTAATGTTTCTATTAAACATGCTGAACCTGCTACTCATGTACTTTGTCACTGAATCTATATCATGGCTAAAACAATCGGCTATAGGATACAGGCAACCCAGGTTCAAGGAGTTTGGGTCATCGGGGCTGGCTGTAGGGAAGAGGATTGAGTGTCCCAGAGGACATTTTCCTCTTCTGGTAAGGGTGGGCTCTGTTCTCCACTGTGATATTGTCACCTGGGTGACCACAGGTGGTAGGGCAACTGGAGATGGAGAGGAAGGGAGGGATGCCACTGACATCAGTGTATGGACACATGCCTTGTTGTCACAGCACATTATGTCCCAAGGGGCCAGAAACAAGGAAGAATTCTCAGCTCCAGCACCTCCACGATGATGGTCCCAGTAAATCCAGATCCCCGCCTCCCAAGCACAGCATTACCTGACAAGACTAGAAATCTGGAGCTGTCACCCAACCCAACCCTATCAGGAGGGTAAACCAAGGCTCTGTGGAAGTAGCTGGCTGTAGCTGGTGGAGGAAGTGGTTTCTGGAGGTGCCTAGAGGTGAAAGGAAAGAAGAACTGATGATCAGGGCAAAAACAGTAAGTTAATAAAACAGGCTATGTTAGCCTAATATCTTCACCCAGTAAACCAAAACATTAATAAAAATAATACTGAAGTGTGAAATTTTATACAGATTGAAGTGCTTTTAAACCCTATACCCTGTACACATGTATAACACAATTTCCTTCAAGTACCAGGATATCACCCACACTACACGGGCAGACTGGATGGGCCTGGAGCTTCTTATCTGCTGACAGTTTCTATGTTTCTTTGTTTCTATGGTACACTGATATGTTTTTACCTTTAATAACTCCCTCAGGAATAATTAAATCATTAAGAAACAAGTGGAGAATCTTTCGAATAAGGAGACGGATTGCCACCTTTCATGGGCCCCGGTTAACAATAAAAGTGATTGGACTTAAAGACCATGGTGGTCCATCTCTGATAAATTCTTGCTACTACGTTTATCATGACCTGAAAAAGTTGGAAGACTGGGCAGGGTCTCGTACAGATTCAGAGGAAAGCAGTTTATGTCATACCAAACTCAAGCTAACAAGATCTGTCCACATGGAGAGAGAGGAAGCAATGGAAGACGTGTGGGAAGAAGGCCAATTCTGGAGTAAAAGGAAAAAATATTACATTCAAAAATGGAAAGAAGAGGAGAACTGGGTGTTGGTTTTTGTAATGAGGTAAAATAATAACAGCCCTATTAAATCACAAGAGAATAACATATTTATATCTGACACCTCTGGAGTTAGCTTTGCTTGTAATACAAATCTAGGTACCTGAGAGCCCCTCTCGGAGTCTGAGGACACTAAGAAGTAATGAACGTGGTCTGCCAAATGGTACAAAGGAAGCCCACTGCACTGTCAGCTGGGTACCCATTACATTGGCAGGCACCTCCGCCATGTTGACTCAGAACATCATGGGGGAGAGTACAGGAACCAGGAAAAAATGGGAGAAATAAATAATGACTGACCAGCGGTGGGAGACGGGGCAGAGCGGGAGGTCATGCGATCACCTCATGATGTCCACGCCCAGTCCACGTTCAGCCACAGGAGATGCAGACATGGCAAGGCATGCTAATCCCCCCTTTCCCAGAGCATCACAGAACCCTAAATGCTGATGGCAGCAAAAGGCTCAATGGTGATCCACTCTGCCCAGCCCTACATGTGGTGGGGTCTGATGGCTGCAGCAGTACCAGCAGCACTCTCCAGAAGCCACAGACCCTTGGGATGGGAACTGGGCTTGGAGCATGAACCTGGCTCACCCATATGGTAACACAACACACAACCCCAAAAGCATTGGGACAGTCTTGGAGTTTGTACCGTTCAACACAGATGTATGACCGTGTGAAAAAAGTGAGGATAGGAGGTGAAGCTAGATAGATAGATAGATAGATACTGTCCGTAGATAGATAGATAGATAGATAGATAGATACTGTCCGTAGATAGATAAATAGACAGAGAGACAGATACTGTCTGTAGATATATATACAGAGAGATAGGTAGATACTGTCTGTAGAGAGATAGACAGATAGATACTGTCGATAGATAGATACTGTTTGTAGATAGATAGATACTGTCGATAGATACTGTTTGCAGATAGATAGATACTGTCTGTAGACAGGTAGATAGATACTGTCGATAGATACTGTCTGTAGATAGATAGATAGACAGACAGATAGATACTGTCTGTAGATAGATAGATAGATAGATAGATAGATAGATAGATAGATAGATAGTGCTGATAGATACATAGATACTGTCGATACATAGATACTGTCGATAGATAGATACTGCCGATAGATAGATAGATACTGTCTGTAGATAGACAGATAGATAGATAGATACTGTCGCTAGACAGATAGATACTGTTGATAGATAGATAGCTAGATAGATACTGTTGATAGATAGATAGATACTGTCGATAGATAGATACTGTCTGTAGATAGAAAGATAGATACTGTCTGTAGATAGACAGATAGATACTGTTGCTAGATAGATAGATACTGTCGATAGACAGATATATAGATACTGTTGATAGAGAGATAGATAGATACTGTTGATAGATAAATAAATAGATACTGTCTGTAGATAGATAGATACATAGATACTGTCGATAGAGATTGTCGATAGGTAGATAGATAGATAGATACTGTCTGTAGATAGATAGATAGATAGATAGATGCTGTCTGTAGATAGATACTGTTGGTAGATAGATACTGTCTGTAGATAGATACATAGATACTGTCTGTAGATAGATAGATACATAGATACTGTCTGTAGATAGATACTGTCTGTAGGTAGATAGATAGATACTGTCTGTAGATAGATATATACTGTCTGTAGGTATGTAGATAGATAGGTAGGTAGATACTATCTGTAGATAGACAGATGCTGTCTGTAGATAGATACTGTTTGTAGACAGATTCTGTCAGTAGATAGATACTGTCGGTAGATAGATAGATACTGTCTGTAGATAGATAGATACTGTCTGTAGATAGATAATAGATAGATAATGTCTGTAGATAGATACTGCGAGTAGATAAGATACTGTCGGTAGATAGATACTGTCGGTAGATAGATAGATACTGTCTGTAGATAGATACTGTCTGTAGATAAATAGATAATAGATAGATAATGTCTGTAGATAGGTAGATACTGTCTGTAGATAGATACTGCGAGTAGATAGATACTGTCGGTAGACAGATACTGTCGGTAGATAGATAGATACTGTCTGTAGATAGATAGATAGATACTGCTGATAGATAGATAGATACTGTCTGTAGATAGATGGATACTGTCTGTAGATAGATAGATTGATAGATACTGTCGTTAGATGATAGATTGATAGATTTTTTTTAATTTATTGAATAGTATCAGAATTACAATCCTTTGAGTCAGCAACTCCTTTTCAAAGGCTCCACGTCAAGAAAGGCAACACTTCAACATAGATATAAGTAGGGAAATACAATAATGGATAAAATAAGTATATAAACATGATTTAGTGACTAAAATTACAAAAACATAGTTGATATTGCACTGAAAAAATTAAAGGGAGACCTAGGACTGCCAAGATTAAGCAAGTAGAGATTAGGCAGAACAAGATCCAGTGTCCCACTTGAATAGAATGCACAGGTGGTAATTTGCACATGACAAAGAATAATTAAAGAGTAAGTATTGGACACTAGGTGTGACAAAGTCTGTTGTTGGAGGGTTTGGGGAAGTTACAGGAGCGTGAGGAGAGGAGGTGGTCTTGGAGCAGGGATTTGAAACGACCAAGTTTGGGTTCCTGGGTTATGGAGAGGGGGAAGGAATTGATCCAGAAGGGGCTTCTATAGTAGAAGGAGCATTAACCAAGGAAGTTGACCTGCTATCATCTTTGTAGCCCTCCTCTGAACCTTCTCCAACAGGTTAATGTCCTTTTTGAGGTGTGGGCACCAGTACTGAACTCCATACTCTAGATGCTGCCTTACCAGTGACCTGTACAAGAGCAGTATAACCTCCTCTCTCCTACTACGGATCCCCTAGATATGCATCCCAGCATCTTGTTTGCTTTTGCTGCTGCTTTCTTGCACTGTGTGGAGTGCTTCAGGTTACTAGTGATCAGTGAAGCAAGACACAGACAAGCTCCTTCCTGGAGCCAGGACAGAGAGCACCTTAAGAGGCCTAGCAACCCCCCAACCACACAGATGCCGAAGCAGGACACAGACAAGCTCCCTCCTGGAGCCAGGACAGAGAACGCATTAAGAGGTAAAGGATACCTCCTCCCTTGAGCTGCATCCTTCTGAGGGGTATTTTTCCTGGACACTTTTTTTATCCCTGCACAGCGACTGATTGATTCTGGGCACCTAGAGTTTTGCCTTAACGCTACTCTGAAATCTCGCTATTACTAGGGGTACTTTAAGCCTATGAGTGTTTAGCTGTTAGCGACTGTGTTCTACCTGCATCTCACTGCCTTTTCTGGGGATTATTGTACTGTTTTCTGTGATTATTTACAACTGTTTGCTTGCTAGTCTGGTGTCTTACCTGTTGATGATTTCTCGTGGCTAGTGCTGTATGTCACCATCTTGCCTTTCTCGCGCATGCGCAGTAGGGTGCTGTGATCGGGACATAGCCCAACAGCTCGTGCATGCACAGTAGGGGTGAGGTCTCAACTTACCTCCCACTGCATACTAATGTCCCGTTGTTCCCTCTCCTCATATAGGCGTCGCAAACCCCCCCAACACATCACTTCCTGTTTGCTGTATTTCTAAGTCCCCACTTTTTCATTTGCAGGTTATACCTGCTAGCCACTAGAGGGACCCCCTGAATATTCACCTCTGTGTCTCTACCTGAATTTCCTCCTTATACTACTTCCTGGAACCCCTCTACCTACATACGCTACTTCTCTCCCCTACTCTCATCTCTGCTTCTGCCCACACCTCACCCTCACACCCAGCCCCCAAGCTAGCCCTACATACTGACCCCCTGCTCTACCACCGGACCCTCACCCAGCCTGCCACTAACCCCCAGTGACTACTAGGAGTCGCTATTTCCACCCAAAATTTTGGCACAAACCCAGCCTGCTTTGAGTCCCCCAGAACCTGGATCGCCACTTTCACCCAAGTCCTATTTCAACTGCCCTGCCAGGGTCTCGAACCTTGTACCCTGTCCACCAGAGTCCGTGACACTACCACTACTCCAAAGTGGTATCTACGCTTTCTGAGGGGCAGCCAAGATACTTGAACCTTTCTGCCCTGCTGCTACCTTAGGCACTATGTTTGTACACCTCCTCCTCAAATGTCTCCCCTCATTTACATGCTAGTACCCACATCCCATCAGCAAGACATCTCCCTGGCCCACCTGTACCACCCACAACTCTCCTGACTTAGTCCGATCCCACCCTACACTGACCATGTACCTGGCCCCTAGCACCACCCCTGGATGCCTCCCGCTGCCTCACGGGCCCCCCAAGGTTGCAACTCATCCTCGCCTCCCGACCCTTCGAACCCTGCCCATTCCTTGTTCCCCTACAGCCTCCTCCCCATCCTAGCATACCCCCCAGAAGTTGACATACTACCACCCCCTGGCCAGAGCCTTGGTCTTCCTACTACTCCTATTGGGTACTATACATCCAAACCCAGGCCCTGCCCCCTCCAGCCCACCAGCTGGGTCCACTGGTCTCCACATAGCATCCATGAACATATGCAGCCTACTGAAAAATGTGATGACCTCCAGTGCCGGGCCATGCTACATCAACCAGACATCATAGTCCTAGTTGAAACCTGGCTGTCAAAATCCACCCCGACTCCTTTGTCTCCCTCCCAGGCTATACCCTATACCAGGAGGATCGAGTAGGCAAACGCGGTGGGGTGGCTGTGCAATCTATACCAGGGACACAATCATTGGACAAGCACTCCCTGCCCCTGCTCTTGTAAATGGAGCACAGGCCTTTACCCTCAAACTTGCTCCTGACCCCTCCAGGGGCCCTCTATATCTCACCACTGTCTACGTTCCCCCAAAGAACCAGAACCCGGCGCTGATATCTTTAACAGAATATCTTGCCACCCTCCACCACAAGGCAGAACAAATCTTAGTGGGGGACCTAAACGTGAACTGGCTCAGCACCTCCTCTTCCACTACCCGAGATTCTCTCACTGCCCTAGACCTGACACAACTCATTTCCCAGCCCACTAGAGCAAACCCAAAGACAGGAACCAGTACCCTTCTGGACGTAATTATCACCAACCGCCCCCAAAAAATCCAAAACATCTAGGTCCTCCCAGACTCACTACGTGACCACTCTCCTATCCTATTCCATTGGGTGGCCCCCACTCCCAAACCCACAGCCCTGACCACACTCCACAGGTGCCTCCGACCTGGTGGGCTGATAAAACTCAACAATTTCTCACCCAGATTAATTGGTCCCCCATTCATCATGCACCCAACATAGACACTGCCCTCACCTTTTTCTCCCAAACCTTTAACAAGGCCTGTGACTTCTTTGCACCCCTCACAAGAATTCAATCCAAAAAACGTAATGTACCCTTGGTTACCCCAGCCCTACTACAAATGATCAGAAATAGGGATAACCTCTGGCACCTTGCCACTGAAACGGGCCGGATGGCTGATAGACAGGCCTACAATGCTGCACGGAACAGATGCACATGGGCCATCCGTAAAGCCAAGGCCGACCATTACCAGGCCACCCTCACCTCCTCCTGGGGGTGTGCCCGGACTTTCTGGGACAATGTTAAACAACTAAATGGGAAATCACGCTCCCCTCCCCCATCCCAGCTCACTATTGATGGCTCTACCTCCACCGACCCTGCCTGCATAGCTAACTGCCTTAACACCTCCTTTACTGACCTTAGCTCTGTCCTCCCCAGTAATTTCTTTGACCCTCCCCCACCATACCTCCCCTGTCCTCCAATGCCCCAGCTTCCACCTATGTAAGGTATCTGCCCAGGAAGCCAGACCTCTCCTAATTAAATAGCAATAGTCCCGGCAGCGACTCCCTGGACCCCAGTATTCTCCGGCTGGTACTGGATGAAGTCCTTGCCCCACTCACCAGCCTACTTAACCGATCCCTCTGCCTGGGGCAATTCCCCACTGCATGGAAAACAGCCATGGTCACACCCATTCATAAAGGGGGTGACAGGTCCTCCGCCGCGAACTACCGACCAATCTCCATCCCCTCCAAAGCCCTAGAAAAAATGGTGGCCATTCAAATCACTGAATATCTGACTAAGCATAACATCTTATGCCCAGAGCAGCACGGCTTCTGTGCTGGTCACAGTACCGGCACTGCACTAGTTGAGTCCTCCAATTTCCTACACTCCTCCCTGGATGCCAGCTCCCTAGCTGGTGCAGTGTTCGTTGACCTCTCAAAGGCCTTCGACACCGTATCCCACCCTCTTCTGCTGGATGCCCTCTGCCACACTGGTTTCTCTGCTGGCCCCTCCTGGTGCACAAGCTTCTATCCGCTCACTCCCAATGTAAAAATCAATGGGACACTCTCCGAAACTCATCCCACCCGCTCAGGGGTACCCCAGGGCTCCTTCCTGGGCCCCCTACTCTTCTCACTCTATCTAAACACCCTGCCCAGTGCATGCTCTGGCAAAATTCTTATGTATGCAGACAATGCTGTCATTTTTGCCACCCACCGCAATCCCATCTCCCTCCAGGACACCCTGCAACAATCCTACAATGATGGCGAAGCCTGGTTTAAAGAGCACAGACTCGTCATTAATCTTAAAAAAAAACAATGCTTTTTGCCCACCCCCAAAACAAAGCCTGCAACTTCCCACTCGATATCCTCCCTAGTACCAAACAACCGCTCGAACAAGTCTGCTTCTACAAGTACCTTGGGGTTACTTTCGATTCAGCCCTCACCTACCACACCCACATTGATGCCCTTGCATCCACCACTAATACACGGCTTGCCATCCTCTACCGCTATAAAAACTGCCTCCCCCCTGATGCTCTCCGACTTGCGGCTACGTCTTCAGTACTGTCCCTTGTTGACTATGGCCTGCCAGTCTATGGTGCTGCTGACACTACCGCCCTCAACAAAATTCGCCTCACCCTAAATAAGGCCTGCGGGCTGATTACTGCTGCCCCAGGCTCACACATACTTGTCTACTCTATGACAAGGCAAAACTGCTTAATCTAGATGAATGGCTGTGCTATCAAACCTGCCTCCTCACAAAAAACTCTACTCGGGCTATCCACTCCTGGGGTGACAGCCTCCATCCGCCATGCCCAACCCACTATCACAACCCGAACCTCCAACAAGACCACTCTACTGGTCCCCAGATCCAGGACCACCCATGGTCAGAGCTCTTTCTGCTACAGAGCTCCATCCTGGTTTAACTCTCTCCCTGCTCCCATCTCCAATGCCCCCACAATCTCCAACTTCAAAACTGCCCTTCGGAGCCAACTGTTTAACACTCACAGCTGGTCCTGTCACTAAATATGGCCTCAATCTCTCCACACTTGACAACGCCCACTGGATGGCACTCCACCCCCCCCACTTTCTCCCCCATTGCATATTGCCTCTGTTATTACCAGCATGTGCTCAGCTGTATCATTGTAATAGCTACTAAACTGTATAAATGTATGAAACCATTCTGTGTAACTTGAAGTCAGCTGACATTTATGATGTAACCTAAATTTGTTTCTGTCTGTCCTCAAGTGTGATGAGGTACCTTTGGAAATGAGCCTCTGGCTCAAAGGTTGTAAACCGACGTACAAATAAATAAATAAAGATAAATAGATAGATACTGTCTGTAGATAGACAGACAGATACATACTGTCAATAGCTAGATAGATACTGTTGATAGATTGATAGAGAGGAGAGAGAGAGAGAGAGAGAGAGAGACGCTGTCTATAGATAGATACTGTTGATAGATTGATAGAGAGAGAGAGAGAGAGAGAGACACTGTCTATAGATAGATACTGTCTATAGATAACAACAGATAGTGTCTGTAGATAGATAATGTAGATAGGCAGACACTGTAGCTAGACAGATACTGTCTGTAGAGGTGCTGCAGACAGACACTGTAGATAGACAGACAGACTAAATAATTTAAATTACAACTTATAGGCATTGATGTATATTATTTTCTGTTATCAGGAGCGATTACAGAGTTAACCATAAAACAAAGGAAGAAATAAAAGAGCTGTTTGAAGATGTGAAGAAGCTAAGAGGTATTTTCCATATATACCTTTAACAGCAATAAGGCAAAATGTCAGCTGTTCAAATGCCACAGAAATATGTCTGCCCAAAACATGCTGTCCCCTTCAGTAAGAAATCTCATTCCATGATATTCTTCTAATGAATCCGTTTTTCATACATTTTCTTTTTTAATGTTTGGGCCCCTGTGGTGTCAGAGTATCCGGACTGGGTAGGGGAAGTTGAACAGAATTATCCACCTAAACAAGAATTTTATGTGTCCTTTCTCTTTCTCCATCAACCTCCTCCTGAATAAAGTCACGAAAATTAAAATTAATTCCTTATCTACATATCTTGATCTTATAAGATTATCTTCACTGTTGAATTAAACTAATGCATCTCTGCTAGAGGTGCTGGGACCCAGCGGAAGCTAGAACTTTTCAGAGGGTTGGTGACACAATAGGGGCTATATGCATTGTAGCTCCACAAAACATGCACCCGCTGGTATACTGTGGCACCACCACCCCAATTGCCTCGGTACCTTTTTTATCGAGAAGGTGAGTAGCATAACCTAATAAGGGATCTACAACGCTGGTTCGACAACTATTTTGTTGACCAACATCACAGCAATGGATTTTTGTCGACTGCAAGTTGCAGTCGACATAAATCCAAAAGGAGATCAGATTCCTTTTCTATCAGGGGGCTTTGCCCCCAAACCCCCCATGTGAGGGGCTCTACCCCTTGCACCCCACAAATTTATAGATTATCAACTCTGAGTCAGAGCTGATTCAGGGAGGGGGTGCAGGACAAGGGAACAGAGTGCCAAGATCTCAGGAGGACTATTACAGCAAACTGCTGATGTTGTTGGCATTGATGTGTTCGCTGTGACAGTGTCGCAGTACAGAGGGCATATCCCTAATAAGGACCTATGGACTTAACCTAAGGGCATAAGATAGCCTTGGTGGTCTATATAAGAAGGGCCACCAAATCCAGCAACATGTTTTTTTCACAGATCAAACCATGTATAAAGGAATGAAGACTAACATAGCCATACTGGAGTAAGTTCAAGGAATTGCAGGTGAGTGTGTGAATCAGTGGTGAAGATATTCTGGAAGATCAAGAATTATGGAAAAAAGGAAAAATTACTCACCTTAGTAATGTTGTTTCTTCTAATGGAGTCTTGCTATATTATGACAATTGCAGTTTGTCCCACCATTAGAACTGCTCCGGAGGTGAAAGAGTTAACTACCATGCCAGGCATGGAGTTTAGAGCGCGAGCTCGGTTAGAGAAACTCTGTCTGGATAATTTCAAACCGAAACAGTCAGATCGTTACGAGCAAAAAGTCACTAAGGTTCTGTGTGGAAGCTGTAACCTACACTAGCCAACTGGCTACCTAAATATTAATACATATTCCTGGTCCCAACACAAAGACTCAAGTCAGGGGACCAGAAAATAAATAATATAAGATAAAATAAAACACCACACCCCAAAACCCCAAGAAGGGGTGGAAAACATATAATGGGCATAACCAGTGCCCACACTGGCCTGCCCACCCCATACCCAAGTAGAAGTTCTGAGAGGGGCAGGCTGGAGGGGAGGTCATAATATAGCAAGACTCCATTAGAAGAAACAACATTACTAAGGTGAGTAATTTATTCTTCAAACAACATGAAGTCTTGCTATATTATGACAATTGCAGAATACACAGCAGTACCTCCATGGAGGAGGAACAGAACCTACTTAGGGAATAGGCTCTGAAGCACGGCTGTGCCAAATCTAGCATCCCTCCTGGCCTGGATATCCAAGGAGTAATGCTTGGTGAAAGTGTGTACTGTTCTCCAGGTAGCTGCTTGACATATCTTTAAAATAGGATGTCTCTGGCAGCAGCTAGAGACGCAGCTGTACCTCTGGTAGAGTGAGCCCTCAGGCCTGAAGGGGAACCTTTCCAGTTTTGATAACAAAATTGGATACAAGACAATCCACCTGGCAATGGATCTCTTAGTGGCAGGTTTACCTTTCCCAACCTCACCATAGTGAGAAAAGTTGGAGGATTCAACCTGTGACCCTTGGTACGCTCTATGTAGTAACTTAGGGCCCTCTTAACATCTAAGCTGTGCAGCCTCCTCTCACCAGAGGAGGAATGGTCAGTGAAGAACACTGGAAGGGAGATAGATTGATTAAGGTGGAAATCTGAAACCACCTTAGGCAAAAACTTCCTGTTAGTCCTAAGGACTACTTTATCCCTGTGAAAGGAAATAAAGTCAGTCTCCACTGACAAGGCTTGTAACTCACTTATACGCCTGGCAGAAGTGATGGCTACTAGAAAAACAGTTTTCCAAGTCAAATACTTGAGCTCTGCAGAAGACAGAGGTTCAGAGGGGGTTGCATCAACTGAGCAATGCAAACATTAAGATCCCAGGCAGGGGCCGGTCCCTGAAAGGTGGATTAGTATGAAGTAACTTGAAAACTTGGAAAATACAGGGTGAGTGGAAAGGGAAGAGGGCTTTCCTGCTGAAATAAAAGCAGAGACAGCTGCCAGATGTACCTTCAGGGTAGCTGGTCTCAGGCCCAAAGAATTAAGATGGACCATATAGTCCAAAACAATGGGCAAATCAGCAGATTCCGGGGAAATATGCTTCCCAGAGCACCAGATGGAAAACCTTTTCCATTTAGAATTATAAGTAGCCCTAGTGGAAGGCTTCCTAGAAGCCTTCAGGATGTCGAGAACACCTTGAGAAAGGTATAGGTCAGCAAACTCTAACTCCTCAAGAACCAGGCCTTGAGGTTGAGGGATTTGAGATTCAGATACCAAACTCTCCCCTGGGCACAAGATAACAGATTGTGCTTCCTGGGGAGGCACAGGGGAAGATGGACTGCTAAGGACAGAAGGAGTGGGTACCAGGGCTGCCTGGCCCAATCTGGAGCAATCAGAATCATCCTGCAAGGCTGGGATCTGATTTTGATTAGCACCTTGAATAGGAGAGGGAAGGGGGGAAAGGCATATAGAAACTTCCCTTCCCAGTCTAGGAGAAAGGCATCCAGGGGGACTGAGCCCATCACTGGGGGCCTGCAACAAAACAGTGGAAGTTGGTGATTGTCTGGGGCTGCAAAAGATCTATCTGAAGGGTGCCCCATCTGGCAAAAACTATCCCCAGTACTTGGGGATCCAGTGACCATTCGTGATGGCCCTGGGAAATCCTGCTGAGAGCATCTGCCAGGACATTGTCCTTTCCTGGGAGGTGAACTGCTATGAGGGAAGTGTTCAGGGAATAAGCCAGAGACCACAACTTCATTGCTTTGGTGCACACAAGGTCAAGACCGAAGTGCCCCTTGTTTCTTGATGTACCACATTGTGGTGGTGTTGTCTGTTCTGACTTGTACCACTTTGTTCTGAACAGATGCAGAAAACACTTGAAGTGCTAGAAAGACAGCTTTGAGTTCCAGCAAATTGATGTGGAGCAGAGATTCCTGAGGGGACCACACTCCCTGGGTGGAGAGGTTGCCCATGTGAGCTCCCCATCCCAGAAGGGACGCATCCGTAGTGAGGGTCAAGGAGTGAGACAGAGGGATGAAGGGGACCCCTAGTCTTAAATTGCTGTAATCCTGCCACCACTGCAGGGTTTTAAATAATTGATTAGCAGTTTTTTTCTTGGGACTATACTAACTGTACAGAAAGTATTTATATAGATTTTCTAGAAGTGCTGTGTTTATTAAACACAGAGAGGCAAGAGCTATGCATTTTCACAAAGATTTAGCACTTTTATGAGCAAAACACTAATCAATTTTTAGAGTTAAATAAATCCCTGCACTGAAGGGCCTGGATCAGGGTTCGAGTCACTGGGATCAACTTGGAAAGGGGATCTTTTCTCTGAGACCAAAAGGCTCTCAAGTGAAACTGAATGTCCCTCATCTGAAACCTTGCTCCTTGCACTACAGCTGTGGAAGCAGCCATGTGTCCTAGGAGCTGTAGGAAATGCCTTGCTGGTCGAGAGACCTGCAGAGTGAAGGAGGAGGAGGCCAGGGCCACCAGGTTTCTTACCCTCTCTAAGGGGAGGAAGGCTCTGGCCTGCTTTGTGTCCAATTCTGCACCTATGAAGGTGAGTACCTGAACAGGTTCCAGAACTGACTTTGGAAGATTGAGCAAGAAGCCCAGAGAGGTGAGCAGCTGCTAGGTAACTTGCAGGTGCGATTTGACCTGTTCCGGAGACTGGCCTACAATGAGCCAGTTGTCTAGGTAGGGTAAGATAGCAATCCTTTGCTTTCTTAATTGAGCAACTGCTACTGCTAGACATTTTGTGAATACCCTTGGGGCAGAGGTGAGGCCGAAGGGCATTGCTCTGAACTGGTAATGACCTGAGGGCAGTTCGAATCTGAGGTACTTTCGGTGGGAGCTTCTGATTAAAACATGGAAATAGGCATCCTTGAGGTCCAGGGAAGCTAGCCAGTCCCCAGGCCTTAGAGAAGGTAAAATCATTGCCAGAGTCACCATTTTGAATTTTGGTTTCAAAAGGTGCTTGTTCAGATATCTTAGGTCCAAAATGGGCCGCCATTCTCCTGTCTTTTTTGGGGTAAGGAAGTACCTGGAGTACAGACCCTTGCCCTGGTGTAGGGGGGAAACCCTTTCTACAGCTCTGAGAGCCAGGAGGGTTGAGACTTCTGTTTCTAAGGCAAAGGTCTCTAGAGGGTTTGCAAGTGGAAAAATCTGGCTCTCATCTTTGGAAATTTTTTGAAGCTGAGAACCAGACCCTGGCTTACTACTTCCAGGACCCACTTGTCTGATGTTAGAGACTCCCAGTCCTGAACGAAGTAAGCCAGCCTGCCCCCTACAGGTAATGGAGAAACGGCCCTGGGCACCCCATCAGGGTGCCTGTTTGGCAGAGGCTTTAGGCTGAGGGGTGGGAGCAGACCTACTTGCACCCCGTCTGCCTCTGCCTCTGAAGAACCCCCTCTGAGCATAAGCAGAAGAAGCCTGGGTTTGGTAAAAAGGCCTGTGAAAGGGCCTACCTCTACCCCTGGGGGTCTGCTTCTGAGGAGTGGCTTGCTGCTCCTTGGCTTGTGCACTCCTATAAGTTGTTCTATATTCATCCATTTTCTTCATGTAATTCTCTGTCTGCTCCCCAAACAGAGAATTCCCTACCACAGGAAAATCCATAGCCTTAGTCTGGGTATCCTGTGACAAATTAGTACACCTGAGCCAAGCCAACCTACGAAAGGCCAC
This sequence comes from Neoceratodus forsteri, assembly GCA_016271365.2. Classification (NCBI taxonomy): domain Eukaryota; kingdom Metazoa; phylum Chordata; order Ceratodontiformes; family Ceratodontidae; genus Neoceratodus; species Neoceratodus forsteri. The sequence continues at coordinate 292,900,445 of JADMNL010000026.1, forward strand.
AGATGTAGCCATGACTCTAGAGGATACATCATTAGAATCCACAGCAGCATGGAATTGCACCTTGGATGCCTCAATACCATCAGCAGCCACCTGCTCTAGCTCCTTGGCAACCTAGCCAGGGGCCTGTTTGGCCAAAGCCATGACAGTGTCCCATCTAGATTTTTGGTATCTTGCCACATAAGCCATGTAATTTGCTTATCTGAGGCCCAAGGACGCTGCCATGTATTGTTTTTTAGCCATGGCATCAATCTTCCTGGAGTCCTTGTCAGGAGGATGTGAAGCCAGGGGAATGTTAGCTTTATCACAGGCTGCAGCCTGAACTACTAACATGACTGCATTGCTGTGAGAGAAAGTCTGTATCAGGACCTGACAAAGTGTACCTCCTGTCCATCTTTTTGTCAACAGGAGGCACAGAATTAGGAGCTTTTAGAATTTTTATTGTTTGCTTCCTAAATGATTTATGTAAGGGGATAGATAATCTCCTAGACTCTGGGATATCCATCATTTCCACAAAATCAGGTTCCTCTTGCTCATCCACAGCTTCCTCTGATGGGAGCTGGAGGGTTTCAGCAACCTTTTTATAAAACAGAAAGTGAGAAGGGGACTCAGAAAGCATAGGGGGAGATTCTAAAGGTCTGTCTGGGGAGATGTCCGGTTCAATGGGCACATCCAGACTCTCAAAGTCACATTCACATTGTTCATAATCCTCCTCCTCTGGTTCATAAAACTCTCCAATATCATATTCTTGAACTGGTGGAACCGGCTGAACCGACCTTTTACCAGACAGTGGCGGTTCGGACTGAACCGGAGAAAGTGACTGTACAATCTGTATAGCTTTTGCTATTTCTGCAGCAGTTGGAGAAGGAATTTTGGACTCATACCTGCTGATTTTTTGAGTTTCTTTGCTGGAACTGGCTCCTCAGAGCCAGCTACGTTGTCAGAAGTCGCCCTGGTCAGAGGCACTCCCTCCAGTTCGGGTTGGCACCGAACCGGGCTGGCCATCCGGGTCAGCGGACTTTTTGGCCTCTCGTTCCCTGAGCCTGCCCACTCTCTTATCCAGGGTGGCTGCAGGGAAATTTTTACAAATCTGGCAGTCTGAATTGAGGTGGTCAAACCAGACAATAGACACATGTAGTGTGTGGGTCAGCCTTGGCAAAGGCTTCCCCACAGACACTACAGTGTTGAAACCCAGTGGGCCCAGTTTTTCCTTTTGGGTTTCTCAGACAGTACCAGCCTAACCAACAAACTTGCCCTTTTAACGGCGGTGCCAGGCAAGTTACCCTTGTCGGTTCCCAACGTATCGCGAATTATGGAAAAAACACGTAATGAAATCCGTTTTTTAGAACCGAAGAACTGGGAACCACACTCTAAAAGCTTTAAAATGCTTATTTTTTAAAGTTTTAAACAACCTGATCGGTTTGAACCGAACCGATAAACATTTACAAGTTCCACACAGAAATAAAACCTGTCTATTACTTACAATACCACAGACAGAGCTTGAACCGATCGGTTTGCGGTTAAAATAATAATACTACTTAGTTAGATTAGAAAATACTGTTTAAACCAAGAAATGAACGAGCAGTAGAAGAAATCTCGGAGCGACTGTTCAGTGAGGCGGAGTAAAGAATCTGACAGTTTCAGTTTGAAATTATCCAGACAGAACTTCTCTAACCGAGCTCACGCTCTAAACTCCATGCCTAGCATGGTAGTTAACTCTTTCACCTCCGGAGCAGTTCTAATGGTGGGACAAACTGCAATTGTCATAATATAGCAAGACTTCATGTTGTTTGAAACATAATTTTATTATCTTCCAAGAATCAATCTTCATCACTGATTCCCTCTAGGGGTCAGAGTACCAAGCTCAGAAAAAGTCCCCCAGACTAGGGTGGCTGGAGCACAGGGCTCACTTAGAATAATAATCCATTGAGGTTTGTCCTGCTAAATGTGGCGTGCTGCCTGGCGTGGACATCCAGGGCATAGTGCTCAGTAAAAGTGTACACTGTGCTTCATATTACAGCTCTGAAAATGTCTTCAATATGCAGAGTGTATCTCTGCCAGGGATGTGCCAACCACCCTGGTGAAGTGGGCACAAATGTTGCCATCCAATTTAACCTGAACCATGGCATAGCAGTGGTGAAGGAAATTCATAATCCAGGCAGAAATGCACTTGATGGTAACAGGGTGCCTCTTCTAATTAGGCTCGAAGGAGACAAGTAGCTGTTCAGATTGTGTGAAGTCCTTGGTTCTGTCCAGATAAAAACTTAAGGACCCTCTTAACATCCAGTGAGTGAAGAGTCCTTTCTCACTCATTCTGGAAGTTGGCAAAGTAGGTAGGCAGGACTAAGGCCTGGTTAATGTGGAACTTCCACACCACTTTTGGTAGAATCATGGTGAGTGTACAGAGAACCACTTTGTCTTTATGGAAAACAGGATACAGGGGATCTGTGACTGAAGCATGGATTTCAGATTTTCTGCTTGCAGGGTTGCTAGTGCAAGAAATGTTGCTTTCCAAGTTATAAACTTTAAGTAAAACATTGCAGTGGGCTCAAAAAACTTGCCGGTGAGCATGTCTAACACAAGGCTGATGTCCCAGGGAGCTAATGGCTTCAAGATGGGAGTCCTTGTGTGTAAAATGCCTTGAGAAACCTCTTGAACAGTAGCAGCTGTGCCAGGTAAAAGGTACCAACGGCTTGTGATATGAAGAAATAGCACACAGGTGCATGTTTACTGTGGAATATTACAGACCAGCTTCAGAAAGGTCCAGCCAGTACTCCCGAACATTGTTGGGTGGACACTGAAAGGGGTCCGTGTGGATTTTGGAACACCAGATGGAAAATCTTCTCCATTTGGCTGTGTATATCTTCCTAGTCAAGGGCTTATGAGCAGCCAAACGTATTTCAGAGACACTTTGAAATACCTTGTACCTATTCACTTCTGTCTCTAAAGGAGCCGGGCCTGAAAGTGAATAGAGTACAGGTTGGGATGGACCAGCCACTGTTGTGTCTGTAAATTCATCCTGAATGGCAGGCTCCTTGGTTCCCTGACTGAAAGTCTGTTCAACAGAGGAAACCATAACTGGCAAGAGCAGCAGAGGACCACTAAAATAATCCCCCTTCCCTTTCACCTCCAACTTAAGCAACACTTTCTGAATGAGAGGGGGTTGGGGAATGCATACAGAAACCAATTTTGCCATGGCAGTCTGTATGCATCCTGACCAAAAAATACCATGCTCTGGATTTCTGGAGCAGAACACAGTTTGGCAGTAAGCGGGAATTAAAAGGTCCACATATGGGGTATCCCACTTGCTGAATAGCGATCTTACAATGTCTGCGGCAAGTGACCACTCATAAGGAACAGCCCTCTATTCAACCGAGCTCATCTGTCACAGTGTTCTGGACTTCTGGCAGATAGATTGCTTAAAGCAAGATTCCTTGTTCCAGGCACCATTCCTACACCCTCATCACCTTCCTGTAAGCATGTGCTTCTCCTGTTTGTTAACACAATATATGACAGATTTGTTGTCTGTCTGGAGGAGGACTGTTAAGTCCTCTAAGACTTTCACACTCCACAAAACTGCTTGCATCTTCAATACATTGATATGGAGATGAATCTCTGCTGGGTCCCAGACATCTTTTATCTGAAGGCTTTGGCAGAGGGCTCTCCACCCCAACAGAGAAGCATCTGTGGTAAGAACCACTTCTGGCTCTGGTGGAGAGCAGGAGAAGCCTGGAGGAAGTTTTTCTCCACAGACCACCACCATTTATGGGGCCTTACCAGAGGTTTAGTCATCTGAATGGTGTATGTCTGATGGTGTGATGCTTGTGACCTTTCAGCACTGAGCTGCTACTGAGTTGTCCTCATGTGTAAATGTGCCAGAGGCACTATGAGGACGGAGGAGGCTACCGGACCCAACATGCGTTACATGGAGTGGTCTTGCACAGTCTTGCACTCCATGGTATAGCATGCCATCTGCAGGATTGTTCATAGTCCGTTTTCTGGAAGAAAAGCCCAGGTCCAGCTAGAATCCGGAACAGCTCCTATGAACAGTAGTTTCTGGTAGGATTCGAGCTGAGACTTGTCAAAGTTCAGCAAGGCTTCCCTGGAAGTTATGAGCTGAGAGGCAGTGGCTACTGCTTGTTCCATCTCTCTGTTTGGACGAGCTTGATATTAGCCAGTCATCCAAATACAGCAAGACTTGCAGTCCCTGTTTCCTCAGGTGCAGTGTGAGAAAGTACAGTTACATAAGAACTTACCGTAACAGTAGATCTTGAGAGGCTCTTGCAGTAGGTAATTACATATAGGACTGGCAGCATTAGTGACTGGGACCCAAATATTTCTAGCTAGCAGTCCCTGAGAGGGACCGCCCACGCCAGGGTGACCGTGTCAGAGACGAGGGTATAAAGGGGCGGTCCTGACACCCGCCCAGTTCTTTCCCGCCACAGGCCGAAAGAGGCTGGATGAGAGAGGAGCGGATATTTCTGTATATGGAAAAGGAGCTGAAAAAGCCTAGGGGGATGGAGGGCGGGAATGTATTACCTACTGCAAGAGCCTCTCTCGAAGATCTACTGTTATGGTAAGTTCTTATGTAACTGTACTATCTTACTTCAAGAGGGCTCTTGCAGTAGGTAATTACATATAGGACTGAATCCCAAGCAGTCTGGAATAAAGAAAAAGGCACCGGGAGGAGGAAACTACTCCCAAGAAGAAAAAATTACTCACCTTAGTAATGTTGTTTCTTCTAATGGAGTCTTGCTATATTATGACAATTGCAGTTTGTCCCACCATTAGAACTGCTCCGGAGGTGAAAGAGTTAACTACCATGCCAGGCATGGAGTTTAGAGCGCGAGCTCGGTTAGAGAAGCTCTGCCTGGTTATTTTCAAACCGAAACTGTCAGATCTTTACGAGCAAAAACTCACTAAGGTTCTGTGTGGAAGCTGTAACCTACACTAGCCAACTGGCTACCTAAATATTAACACCTATTCCTGGTCCCAACACCAAGACTCAAGTCAGGGGACCAGAAAAATAATAACATAAGATAAAATAAAACACAACACCCCAAAACCCCAAAAAGGGGTGGAAAAAACATAAAATGGGCATAACAAGTGCCAACACTGGACTGCCCACCCCATACCCAAGTAGAAGCTCTGAGAGGGGCAGGCTGGGGAGGTCATAATATAGCAAGACTCCATTAGAAGAAACAACATTACTAAGGTGAGTAATTTTTTCTTCAAACAACATGAAGTCTTGCTATATTATGACAATTGCAGAATACACAGCAGTACCTCCATGGTGGAGGGACAGAACCTACTTAGGGAATAAGCTCTGAAGCACGGCTGTGACAAACCGAGCATCCCTCCTGGCCTGGATATCCAAGGAGTAATGCTTGGTGAAAGTGTGTACCATTTTCCAGGTAGCTGCTTGAAATATCTCCAAGATAGGGATGTCTCTGGCAGCAGCTAGAGACGCAGCAGTACCTCTGGTAGAGTGAGCCCTCAGGCCTGAAGGGGGAACCTTTCCCAGTTTTTGATAACAAAATTGGATACAAGAGACAATCCACCTGGCAATGGATCTCTTAGTGGCAGGTTTCCCTTTCCCAACCTCACCATAAGTGAGAAAAAGTTGGAGGGATTCGAACCTGTGACCCTTGGTACGCTCTATATAGTAACTTAGGGCCCTCTTAACATCTAAGCTGTGCAGCCTCCTCTCACCAGAGGAGGAATGGTCAGTGAAGAACACTGGAAGGGAGATAGATTGATTAAGGTGGAAATCTGAAACCACCTTAGGCAAAAACTTCCTGTTAGTCCTAAGAACTACCTTATCCCTGTGAAAGGAAATAAAGTCAGTCTCCACTGACAAGGCTTGTAACTCACTTATACGCCTGGCAGAAGTGATGGCTACTAGAAAAACAGTTTTCCAAGTCAGGTACTTAAGCTCTGCCGAAGACAGCGGTTCAAAGGGGGGGTTGCATCAGCTGAGCAATGCAAACATTAAGATCCCAGGCAGGAGCAGGGTCCCTGAAAGGTGGATTAGTATGAAGTAATCCCTTGAAAAACTTGGAAAATACAGGGTGAGTGGAAAGGGAAGAGGGCTTTCCTTCTGAAATAAAAGCAGAGACAGCTGCCAAATGTACTTTCAGGGTAGCTGGTCTCAGACCCAAAGAGTTAAGATAGACCATATAGTCCAAAACAATGGGTAAATCAGCAGATTCCGGGGAAATATGCTTCCCAGAACACCAGATGGAAAACCTTTTCCATTTAGAATTATAAGTAGCCCTAGTGGAAGGCTTCCTAGAAGCTTTCAGGATTTCGAGAACACCTTGAGAAAGGTATAGGTCAGCAAACTCTAACTCCTCAAGAACCAGGCCTTGAGGTTGAGGGATTTGAGATTCGGATACCAAACTCTCCCCTGGGCACAAGATAGCAGGTTGTGTTTCCTGGGGAGGCACACAGGAAGATGGACTGCTAAGGACAGAAGGAGTGGGTACCAGGGCTGCCTGGCCCAATCCGGAGCAATCAGAATCATCCTGCAAGGCTGGGATCTGATTTTGACTAGCACCTTGAAAAGGAGAGGGAAGGGGGGAAAGGCATATAAAAACTTCCCTTCCCAATCTAGGAGAAAGGCATCCAGGGGCACTTAGCCCATCACTGGGGGCCTGCAACAAAACAGTGGAAGTTGGTGATTGTCTGGGGCTGCGAAAAGATCTATCTGAGGAGTGCCCCATCTGGCAAAAACTATCCCCAGTACTTGGGGATCCAGTGACCATTCGTGATGGCCCTGGGAAATCCTGCTGAGAGCATCTGCCAGGACATTGTCCTTTCCTGGGAGGTGAACTGCTATGAGGGAAGTGTTCAGGGAATAAGCCAGAGACCACAACTTCATTGCTTCGGTGCACAAGGCCGAAGACCGAGTGCCCCCTTGTTTGTTGATGTACCACATTGTGGTGGTGTTGTCTGTTCTGACTTGTACCACTTTGTTCTGAACAGATGCAGAAAACACCTGAAGTGCTAGAAAGACAGCTCTGAGTTCCAGTAAATTGATGTGGAGCAGAGACTCTTGAGGGGACCACACTCCCTGGGTGGAGAGGTCGCCCATGTGAGCTCCCCATCCCAGAAGGGATGCCTCTGTAGTAAGGGTCAAGGAGTGAGATAGGGGGATGAAGGGGACCCCTAGACTTAAATTGCTCTGATCCTACCACCACTGAAGGGCCTGGATCAGGGTTCGAGTCACTGGGATCAATTTGGAAAGGGGATCTTTTTCTTTGGGACCAAAAGGCTCTCAAGTGAAACTGAATGTCCCTCATCTGGAACCTTGCTCCTTGCACTACAGCTGTGGAAGCAGCCATGTGTCCTAGGAGCTGTAAGAAGTGCCTTGCTGGTCGAGAGACCTGCAGAGTGAAGGATTGCAGGTAGAAAGGATCTGGTTCTCATCTTGGGAAATTTTTTGAAGCTGGGAACCAGTCCCTGGCTTACTACTTCTAGGACCTACTTGTCTGATGTTAAAGACTTCCAGTCCTGGACAAAGTAAGCCAGCCTGCCCCCTACAGGTATTGGAGAATCAGCCCAGGCAGACCCATCAGGGTGTCTGCTTGGCAGGGGCTTTAGGCTGAGGGGTGGAAGTAGGCCTGCTCATACCCCAAGAGGAGACCTGAGCTTGGTAAAAAGGCCTGTGAAAAGGCCTGCCCCTGCCCCTGGAATGCTGCCTCTGAGGAGTAGCTTGCCTTTCTTTGGCCTGAGCACTCCTGTAGGTGATCCTGTACTCATCCATCTTCTTCATGTAGTTCTCTGTCTGCTCCCCAAACAGAGAATTACCAATAACAGGGAAATCCATGGCCTTAGCCTGGGTATCCTGTGATAGGCTAGTACATCTAAGCCAAGCCATCCTTCGAAGGGCCACAGATGTAGCCATGACTCTAGATGAAACATCATTGGAGTCCGCAGCAGCATGAAACTGCACCTTGGATGCCTCAATCCCATCCGCAGCCACCCACTCCAGCTCCTTGGCAAGCTGGTCAGGGGCCTGTTTAGCTAGAGCCAGCACAGTGTCCCACCTGTACTTCTGGTATCTAGCTGTGTAGGCCATATAGTTAGCCTGCCTGAGTCCCAAAGATGCTGCCATGTACTGTTTCTTTGCCATGGCAGCAATCCTCCTGGAGTCCTTATCTGGGGGGTGTGAGCCAAGGAATATTTGTCTTATCACAGGCAGCAGCCTGCACTACCCCAACATGACTGCATTGCGTTGGAAAGGAACTCGTGTCTGAGCCTGAAAGAGTATACCTCTTGTCCATTCTTCTGTCCACAGGAGGTATGGAATTAGGAGTTTTTAGAATTTTAAATGTCTGTTTCCCAAAAGATTTATGGAGGGGAACAGACAATCTCCTGGACTCTGGGATGTCCATCATCTCAACAAAATCAGGCTCCTCCTGATCCTCTACTGCTTCTTCCATTGGAAGCAGGAGGGTTTCAGCCACTTTCTTGTAAAACATAAAGTGGGAAGGGGACTCAGAAAGCCTAGGAGGAGAAACACCTGAAGGTCTGTCTGGGGAGATGTCCGGGTCAATAGGCACATCCAGACTTTCATAATCACCATCATCATCATTATCTTCATACTCTCACTCCTCCTGCTCTTCATAAAATTCTTCTAAAGTATAATCCGGAACCAGGGGAACCGACCGAACCGAGCCCCTGACAGACAGTGCCAGTTCAGCCGGAACCGAAGTTAGCGATTAAACTATCCTTATCGCTTTGGCTATCTCGTCAGTGGTCGGAGAAAGAACTTGTGGATCCAAACCAGATGATTTATCCCTTTTCTTTCTTTTGACCGGAACAGACTCCTCAGAATCGGTTCTCTTTTTGCTTGAAGAAGTTTCGCCCTGATCAGAGGGCACTCCTTCTGGTTCGGTCGGAACCGAACCGGGCTGGCCATCCGGGTCAGCGGACTTCTCGGCCTCCCTTTTCCTCAGTCTACCTACTCTCTTATCCAGGGTAGCTTTGGGAAAACTTTTACAAATTTGGCAGTCTGAATTGAGGTGGTCAAACCCCAGACAATAAACACAGGTGGTGTGGGGATCAGCCTTAGCAAAGGCTTCCCCACACACACTACAGTGTTGAAACCCAGTGGGCCCGTTTTTTTCCTTGGGTTTCTCAGACATGGCCAATCCTAACCAAAACTTACCCTTTTTTTGGCAATCCACCAGGCAAGACACCCCTACTGGTTCCTGACCGTGTTATGGGTCTTGGAAAAAAATGTAATGAAATCCATTTTTTTTTAGAACTGATACGGACCGGTTACCACACTCTAATAAACACAGACGTTTTTTACACAAACCTGATCGGTTCAAACTGAACCGATCCAATGTTTACAAGTTCCACACAGAAACTGATAAAAAAACCTATGTAGTACTCACGGTACCACAGACGGAGACTTAAACCGACAGGTTCAGTAGCAGAAATTCAGTCGAAACCGAGTGAAAAAACTTCACTTTAACTGACTTTTTTGAACCAAGCGAAGGAGAAATCTCTGGAGCAACTGTTCAGTTAGGCAGATCTGATGGTTGGAGTTTAAACAACAGCAGACAGAGGCTTCAACCGAGCTCGAGCTCAGCCTTCTTTGCCCTGCATGGAAAGTTAACTCTTTGTTCTCCGGGGCAGTTCAAAGGTTGGTAATCACTGCATATGTCAGAATACAGCAAGACTTCATGTTGTTTGAACACTGATTTCCCACAGCGATCATGCTATTCTGCGCCAGACGTACGAAAACACATTTTGGCCAGGATATGTAAAATGACAGCTGCACTGTTCAAAAGGAGGTGTAGAAAAGTGCCAATGTTGAAAATCTGGAGAGAAAATATACAAATTCACGAAGTTACAAGTGTACGTGGAAACTGCGCAACGCACACTCGTAAAACAGTCATTGTTTTGGATTTTTTCCATCAAATTTGCAACATAGGCTTTTTGAGAGCCCACCTCATGAACAGTGGCACTGTCATTTCGTTAATCGGCCCAAAAGATAATGCCGTGCAGTGACCGCAAAATCACCTTTCAGGACTGAATAATGCCATGACAGTGACTGAATTCATGAGCAGGGGTCCCAATAACCCCATGTTGAAAATTTAGTACCAAAATTCCCCAAAATGCCCAAGATATCTACTAAAGTTGAAAACAATCTTTTTTTTCCATTATACAGCTTACCGGCATTTCTTCAGTTTGCGGTTGGCTTTGAAGAGTGCAGACGTGTTCCCAGTCCACCAAAGATCGTCGGTCTGTGCTCCGGAGGTAAGTATGGGGTGAGGGGGGGGTGTGGGGAGGCAGGGTGCACAGAGGGTGGGCCCGGGTTGGGGGAGGGGCCATCAGACTCAACATGGGCTGTTTTCTGTTTTACAGGTTTAAAAAGAAGAACATTGCGGAGGTTTTTTTTTTTTTATTACAGGAACATTTGGCACGCTGGGCTGGGCCCTAGCATGCCACCTGAGTGTTTTTAGGGTGCAGCCGATAGGGATTGGGCACCCCGCCGCACACAAACAAATGGGGGGAAGATTATGCTGACGGGAGAGGGCCCTCATCGGCACATGAAGTGGGTCGGGGCATGCCAACAGGGGGATTGGGCACCCCTGAAGTTAGCATTGTGGCAGGCAGTGGTGGCAGTCACTGCTGCCATGTTTATTGGAATACTTCACCAGTAAAGGCACGTCGGGAGGCGTGTTATTGTGCCGCTGCATGATGAGCTTGCCTCTCATTGTAGTAGGACTTTTGTTTGATCTGGTGGGCACTTCACATACTGCTGGTGTCAGCACCTGCATGCTGGCTTATTGGGGAACGAGGGATGCACCTACTGATGCATGCCCTGCATTCACCCAACAGTGACCGCACCTCCAAATCTGCTACTAATGCAATATGTTGCCTGGTGTGCACGCGCGAGCAAATATAAAAATGGGAAACAAGAAAATCAATCGCAGGAAGAAAGGATGGCTCCAACTGTGATTGGAGCCATTAGAAATACAGCTGTAGTCAACACAGTGATGGGGAAAGGAACTGCAGAACATGGAAGGGAGATGCAGAACTCTGAACAGAATAGCGAAGGAGAAAGAGAGATAACACCTAGGCCAGAGACTGTATGTGAAAAAGGAAATGAAGAAGATAGCCAGACCCCCTTTCAGTGATACCTTCTTCACAGGCTGTGGAAGAATATAGACCAGACACCCAGAAAAAAAGGCTAAGAGCAAAACCACAGAAAAGTAAAGGCCGAAAAGAGAAAGAAGGAAAAAAGTTAAGGAACACAGAAAGCACTACTTGTGAGAACAAATATGCTCCCTTAAAGAATGGAGAAAACAGAGGGAGAAACAGAAGCTGAAGACGCAGAGTCAGATTCATCATCAGTGGCATCACCCATGCCTGACTTATCATTGGGGAGGGAGGATACATGGGGAGAAAAGGTGAAAAAAATGGCGTCCAAGCTCTATGAAAGTATAGCAGGCAGGTTATTAATCATTATTGCTGTGTCATCATTGCAGCTCCTTTCCTTAAATGTCAACAGCATAAAGAGCCAGAAGAGAAAACTAACTGCCTTTACAGACTTAGCCAAAAACAGTGTAGACATAGTTTGTATTCAGGACACTAGGTTGAAGACTCTGTTGGAAATCTTGCAAGCCACAAAATCATGGCCTGCGGGCTCCCCCTTCTGGTCAATAGGAGAAAGTGCTTGTGCTAGACTAGTCATTTTGTTCAAAAACTCCAACTTAAAAGTCACTAGGCTTATTGACTTAATACCAGGTAGGGCACTAATCTTAGATATTCAATAGAATAAAATAAGGCTGCGAGTTATAAACAGTTACACACCTCAGGTGAAAACTGAAAAACTAGAACTCTTCAAGAGTGTTCAGCCTTATCTGCACACATCCAGGTTAGTGTTATGGGGAGGGGACTTTAATTGTGTTCTACATACTTCTGACAGAGGGCAAAGATGAAAGAAAAAAATTACTCACCTTAGTAATGTTGTTTCTTCTAATGGAGTCTTGCTATATTATGACATATGCAGTGAGTCCCAACCTTCGAACTGCTCCGGAGGTGAAAGAGTTAACTTTCCATGCCAGGCATGGAACGCTGAGCTCGAGCTCGGTTGAAACTCTGTCTGTTGTTCTTCAAACTCAAACCATCAGATCTTTATGAGCTAAACTCACTGAGGTCCTGTGTGGAAGCTGTAAACCTACACTAGCCAACTGGTTACTAAACATAAGAACACATTTTTTGGTCCCAAAACAAAGACTCAAGTCAGGAGACCCAAAAAATGAAAAACACAACACCAAGTCACCCCAAAAAGGAGGGGTGAAAACAACAAGGTGGGCATCTACTAAGTGCCAACACTGCACTGCCCACCCACATCCCAAAACAGAGGTTCTGAGAGGGGCAGGGGGGGAGGTCATAATATAGCAAGACTCCATTAGAAGAAACAACATTACTAAGGTGAGTAATTTTTTCTTCAAACAACATGAAGTCTTGCTATATTATGACATATGCAGACTACACAGCAGTACCTCCATGGAGGAGGACAGAACCTACTTAGGAAATAGGCTCTGAAGCACAGCTGTGTTAAACCGAGCATCACTCCCAGCCTGGATGTCCAGGGAGTAATGCTTGTAAAAGTGTGAACTGTTTTCCAGGTAGCTGCTTGACATATCTCTAGAATAGGGATGTCCCTGGCAGCAGCCAGGGAAGTAGCTGTACCTCTGGTAGAGTGAGCCCTCAGGCCTGGCCTGAGGGAAGAACCTCACCCAGTTTTTCATAACAGAATTGGATACAAGAGACAATCCACCTGGCAATGGATCTTTTAGTGGCAGGTTTCCCTTTACCAACCTCACCATAAGTGAGGAACAGTTGGAAGGAGTCAAACCTGTGACCCTTGGTACGCTCTATGTAGTAACTAAGGGCTCTCTTCACATCTAAGCTGTGCAGCCTCCTCTCGCCAGAGGAGGAATGGTCAGTGTGAAGTACACTGGAAGAGATATATATTGATTAAGGTGGAAATCTGAAACCACCTTAGGCAAGAACTTCCTGTTAGTCCTGAGGACCACCTTATCTCTATGAAAGGAGATAAAATCAGGCTCCACTGACAAGGCTTGTAATTCACTTATGCGTCTGGCAGAAGTAATTGCTACCAGAAACACAGTCTTCCAAGTCAAGTACTTAAGCTCTGCTGAAGAAAAAGGCTCAAAGGGGGGTTGCATAAGCTGAGCAATGCAAACATTAAGATCCCAGGCAGGGGCAGGGGCCCTGAATGGAGGGTTGGTGTGAAGCAATCCCTTAAAAAACTTGGAGAATACAGCATGAGCTGAAAGAGAAGAGGGTTTACCTGTTGAAATAAAAGCAGACACAGCTGCCAAATGTACTTTTAGGGTAGCTGGTCTCAGCCCCAAGGTATTTAAATGGACCATATAATCCAGGACTGTGGGTAAATCAGCAGATTCTGGGGAAATATGCTTCCCAGAGCACCATATTGAAAACCTCTTCCATTTGGAATTATAGGTAGCCCTGGTGGAAGGCTTCCTAGAAGCCTTTAGTATATCCATTACACCTTGGGAGAGGTGTAAATCAGCAAACTCTAACTCTTCAAGAGCCAGGCCTTGAGATAGAGAGATTTGAGGTTCGGGTACCAAACCCTCCCCCTGAGCATAGGTTAACAGGTTGTGATTCCTGGGAAGACACAGGGGAAGATGGACTGCTAAGGACAGTAGGAGTGGATACCAAGGTTGTCTGGCCCAATGTGGAGCAATCAGGATCATCTTGCAGGATTGAGATCTGATTTTGACTAGCACTTTGAACAGGAGAGGGAAGGGGGGGAAAGCATAGAGGAACTTCCCTTCCCAACTGAGAACTAAGGCATCCAGAGAGACTGAACCCAACAGTGGGGGCCTGCAGCAAAAAAGGAGAAGTTGGTGATTGTCTGGGGCTGTAAAACGATCTATCTGCGGGGTGCCCCATCTGGCAAATATCACCTCCAAGACCAGGGGGTCCAGTGACCATTCGTGATGGCCCTGGGAAATCCTGCTGAAAGCATCTGCCAGGACATTGTCCTTGCCTGGGAGGTGAACTGCCGTAAAGGAGGTGTTCAGGGAGTAAGCCAGAGACCACAACTTCATTGCTTCAGTGCACAAGGCCATAGACCGAGTGCCCCCTTGCTTGTTGATGTACCACATTGTGGTGGTGTTGTCTGTTCTGACCTGTACAACATTGTTCTGAACAGATTTAGAAAAAACTTGAAGTGCTAGAAAAAATACTCTGAGTTTTAACAGGTTGATGTGAAGCAGAGATTCCTGAGGGGACCACAATCCCTGGGTAGTGAGGTCGCCCATGTGAGCTCCCCACCCCAAGAGGGATGCATCTGTAGTAAGGATTAAGGAGTGAGACTGAGTGACAAACGGAACCCCTTGTCTCAGATTGCTCTGATCCTGCCACCACTGTAGGGCCTGGATCAGGGTTCAAGTTACTGGGATCAATTTGGTTAGAGGGTCTTTCCTTTGAGACCAAAGGGCTCTCAAATGGAACTGGATGTCCCTCATCTGAAATCTTGCTCCATGCACTACTGCTGTAGAAGCAGCCATGTGCCCAGGAGCTGTAGAAAATGCCTTGCTGGTCGAGAGACCTGCAGGGTGAATGAGGAGGCCAGAGAGACCAGGGTCCTTGCCCTGTCCAAAGGAAGGAAGGCTCTGGCTTTCTCTGTGTTCAGCTCTGCACCTATGAAGGTGAGGAGCTGGACAGGCTCTAGGACTGACTTTGAAAGATTCAGGAGGAAACCTAGAGAGGTGAGCAGTTGCTGAGTTATCTGTAGATGTAACTTGACTTGGTCTGGAGACTGGCCTACAATGAGCCAGTCGTCCAGGTAAGGGAAGATGGCAATTTTTTGCCTTCTTAGGGAAGCAACTGCTACTGCCAGGCATTTTGTGAATACCCTTGGAGCAGAGGTGAGGCCGAAGGGCATTGCTCTGAACTGGTGGCCTGAGGGCAGCTCGAACCTGAGGTACTTTCGATGGGAGCTTCTGATGAGAATATGGAAGTAGGCATCCTTGAGGTCCAGGGACGCTAGCCAGTCCCCTGGCCTTAGAGAGGGTAGAATAATTCCCAGAGTCACCATTTTGAATTTTGGTTTTAAAAGGTGCTTGTTTAAATATCTGAGATCCAGGATGGGCCACCATTCTCCTGTCTTTTTTGGGGTAAGGAAGTACCTAGAGTACAATCCTTTGCCCTGGTGTAGGGTGGAACCCTTTCCACAGCTCTGAGAGCCAGGAGGGAAGAGACCTCTGCCTCTAGGGCAAGTGCCTCTGGTGGATTTGCAGGTGCAAAGGATCTGGTTCTCATCTTGAAACTTTGAAGCTGAGAACCAGTCCCTGGCTTACTACTTCCAGGACCCACTTGTCTGATGTCAGAGACTTCCAGTCCTGGACAAAGTAAGCCAGCCTGCCCCCTCCAGGTAGCTGAGAATCGGCCCTGGCAACCCCATCAGGGTGCCTGCTTGGCAGGGGCTTTGGGCTGAGGGATGGAAGCAGGCCTGCTTGTACCCCGTCTGCCTCTCCCTCTAAAGAACCCCCTCTGGGCATAAGCAGAAGAGGAGGCCTGGGCTTGGTAAAAATGCCTATGAAAAGGTCTGTCCCTGCCCCTGGAAAGCTACCTTTGAGGAGTGGCCTGCCTTTCCTTGGCCTGTGCACTCCTATAGGTGGTCCTATACTCATCCATTTTCTTCATGTAATTCTGTCTGCTCCCCAAACAGAGAATTACCCACAACAGGAAAATCCATGGCCTTAGTCTGGGTATCCTGTGACAGGCTAGTACATCTGAGCCAAGCCATTCTGCGAAGTGCCACAGATGTAGCCATGACTCTTGATGACACATCATTAGAGTCCACTGCAGCATGGAATTGCACCTTGGATGCCTCAATACCATCAGCAGCCACCTGCTCCAGCTCCTTGGCAAGCTGGCCAGGGACCTGTTTTGCTAGAGCCATAACAGTATCCCATCTAGATTTCTGATATCTAGCAACATAAGCCATATAATTTGCCTGTCTGAGTCCCAAGGATGCTGCCATGTACTGTTTCTTTGCCATGGCATCAATCCTCCTGGAGTCCTTGTCAGGGGGGTGTGAAGCCAAGGGAATATTTGCCTTGTCACAGGCTGCAGCCTGCACTACCCCAACATGGCTGCATTGTTGTGTGAGGAACTCCGTATCAGAGCCTGACAATGTGTACCTCTTGTCCATTCTCTTATCCACAGGAGGTATAGTGTAAGGAGTTTTTAGAATTTTAACTGTCTGTTTCCCAAAGGATTTATGCAAAGGAATAGACAGTCTCCTCGACTCTGGGATATCCATCATTTCCACATAGTCAGGCTCCTCTTGATCATCCACAGCTTCCTCCATAGGGAGCTGGAGGGTTTCAGCCACTTTTTTATAAAACATAAAATGAGAAGGGGACTCAGAAAGCCTAGGAGGAGACACTCCTGAAGGTCTGTCTGGAGAGATGTCCGGGTCAATGGGCACATCCAGACTTTCAAATCCACATTCACGTTCCTCATACTCCTCTTCCCCCTCCTCCGGTTCATAATATTCCTCTAAATCGTAGTCTTGAACCGGTGGAATCGGCTGAACCATACGCTTACCTGATGGGGAAAGCGACTGGACAATTTTAATCGCTTTGGCTATTTCTTCAGCGGTTGGAGAGGAAAGTTTTGGCTCCATACCAGCTGATTTCCTAGTCCTTTTTGCTGGAACCGACTCCTCGGAGTCGGATCTCCTTTTGCCCAAGGAAGTCTCGCCCTAGTCAGAGGGCACTCCCTCCGGTTCGGTTGGAACCGAACCGGGCTGGCAATCCGGTTCAGCGGACTTTTTGGCCTCCCTTTCCCTGAGCCTACCAACTCTCTTTTCCAGGGTAGCTGCAGGAACATTTTTACAAATCTGGCAGTCTGCATTGAGGTGGTCAAACCCCAGACAATAAACACAGGTGGTGTGGGGGTCAGCCTTGGCAAAGACTTCTCCACAGACACTGCAGTGTTGAAACCAAGTGGGCCCGGTTTTTCTTTTGGGTTTCTCAGACATAGTGCCAGTCCTAACCAAACTTACCACGTTTATGGCAATCCGCCAGGTAAGACCGTCTTATCGGTTCCCAACCGTGTCACAGGTCGTGGAAAAAAACGTAATAAAATCCGTCTTTTTTAGAACCAATAAGAACCGGTAACCACACTCTAAATGACAGATTAATATACTTTAAATAACCTGATCGGTTCAAACCAAACCGATAAACCGTTTACAAGTTACACACACAATAGAAATCAATGTAAAACCTATCTAGTACTCACAATACGACAGACAGAGTCTGAACCGACCGGTTGCGGTTTAATTTCGGTCGAAAACCGAGAAAAACAATACTTTAACCAACAAAATGAACCGAGCAGAAGGAGAAATCTCCGGTTCAGTGAGGTGGAGTAAAGAATCTGACGGTTTGAGTTTGAAGAACAACAGACAGAGTTTCAACCGAGCTCGAGCTCAGCATTCCACGCCTGGCATGGAAAGTTAACTCTTTCACCTCCGGAGCAGTTCGAAGGTTGGGACTCACTGCATATGTCATAATATAGCAAGATTTCATGTTGTTTGAATAAATATTCTGTGACACCAATGCCCTCTTAGAAATATTATCCACTGCCCAACTAAAAGATGCATATAGAAAAAAATACCCCACAGGAGGTAACACTTACATTAGAGGAATTTATGCTACAAGGATAGACTTCCTTTTTGTTTCACAATCCTTACAAATACTAAAGGTACAGATCAAGGATATAGCATTTACAGAGCATACAGCCATAATCTTTCATGTAGCACGGGGACATACTACAGAGTGCACCAAAGGACCCTGGCGCCTGAACATGAAACTGATAGCATGCTCCACGTGACCTGGGCTTGTTCCTGAACCCGGGTCATTGGCATAGAGTGAGGTGTGGCCTCCAGCGCTTCAAACGTCAGTGCCACTGGGCTAGTTCAGGTACTCTTGTCAACCGCAAAACTACCGCTAGTGGTATCTATGGTAGGAAACAACACATAACGTCTGAAAACTATGCCAACACAGCCTGGGAGCTGACAGCATCTTGAAAAGGGTCCAGGACTACCTTCATCAAAGGACCAGACCCTGACAACAGTGGCAAAGTACTGTCCATAGTGGGTATTGCAGTGCCTGAGTTAAACCTTGACCGTAGTATCTCAGCAACAGTTGCGGGGGGGAAGGGTTGTAGTCATCGCTGCTGGAGCAGGTGCCAACAGGGATGTACCTTATTTCAAAGGCAACCTGGACCTTGCTAGCAAAGCAGCCTTATCTTTGCACTGATGGTTACGGCCAGAAGAACTGAAAATAGACAAACAGCAATGGCTATTTCAGTGTTGTTTCTCAGAAGGTCTAATGAGGATGATCACTGGAGGGAGAAAGGACTGAGTTTTTGGGACACCGACATTAATATATGTGACAGCTAGCAAAAAGCTTCTGAGTGATCCTGATGCTGACGGCTTACAGTTCCAAAGGTGTGGCCCTAATGGAGCAGATATCCACAATGAAAGGGAAAGGGGAAATTGTTTATCCAGGAAAGGCACACTAAACCAAAGCTTTTTTCCAGGTACAACCTGGGAGCACAAGGAAGTTAAGTTACTTGCTCAGGATCACACAGTATGCAAGTGGGGGTTGTGGGATTCAATCCCAGGTCTCCAGGTTAGCAGCTCAGTGCTCTAAACCACAGTTGTATACTGCCTTCTTAATGAAGATCAGCTGTTTCTACAGAATGTACACACTTCCTGTCAGTCAGATGGCAGCCGGTTGGGGTGGTTACTGGATGCACCAGTCACCATCTGAAGACTTGTCTGCGGCTTCTGAGAATATGACCGAGTGAGTTGGGAGGCAGATAGGGGTGATGGGTGCTGAGTGGACCAGGTGGGGGTACAAACCTTGGGACCACGATTGGGGAGGAGCCACTAGACTACTGAGGGGTTGAAACATTGTCAGAATGGCAATCAGGAATGGAGGGCCACTAGACTGCTAGGGTAATTTTTTTCAACAGAGCAGCACGATCTCTGCAGTAAGCGATTGCTCTTAGCCTGTTGTGAGGCCATAATGAGATATAAACGACCCCATAGCACCTTGTCTGTGCCATGGGATCATTTTCATAGGAAGATCGAATATGCATATTGTACCACAGAAGTAATCACGATTTGTAATGCCTAACAGCTCGTTTGCTCCTAGCCTCCTTAAACCTCCCTACTAGTCATGTACCTCATGTGACCAGGGCACAGGGTCATAATGTCACTAATAAAAATAGCGGAGCAATCAATGCTGCAAGCAAAATGTCGTGCGCCCAAATACCGTCGGTCAGAACACCGACCATCACAACAAAAGCGCACACCACAGGAATGAATAAGACCTTTTTGTTTTTGTAGGGGGGCTCCGCCCCCCATGTCCCTGATGTGGGGGGGGCTTCACTCCCAACCCCCCAGACCGAGGGTGTGTGCACTTTAGGGATGGGGTAAAATTCCTATTTTTTTGCAAAATAAAAAGTGGCAACACCAGGAGACCTGGGGGGATCCAAACCATTGTCCCAGATCTCCAACCCTGCCATGTGCTGGTGCCTTAGCCACGCCACGATGGCAGTGGCTCAGCCAGGCACCACACACACACAGCAACTTGATCCCTTTCAAGTTTTAGCACAGCGCCACAGGGATAGCAGTAATTCCCTATCCGTATTATACCCGTTACTCTAAATGTTTCTCCACTTTACACAGCACAGTTCTTTTTTTTTTTTAAACTTCCATTTCTGCATCCTTACCTTCGCGGGGCATCTCTCAAGGTCCCTTCAGCAGCTGCCATACACAACCGTCCACCTGAACCGAGCAGCTCCGGGCTACATCGGGTACTTGAGGTCTGGGCACTCCCCCAGCCCAAAGACCGGCCTCAGACCCCAAGGAGAACCGGAAAGTCAGCCGGCATTGGGCGTGAGGTCGGATGGACTGCCTCCAATCGCTGTCCACTCACCCAAAGGAACATTTTTTTTCCATAGTTTCTCCCCGGAGCATGGATGTGCAATGACGTTCCGCCCAGCATGCGTGAGCTCCCACACGCACCTGAAAGACATCTGCCGTGCTCTAATCCCCGAGCATCTGCTTGCTGTGCACTGCAGTGCCCCAGCCTCCGCCAGGGGTCACCAGTGCAACGGGCAGTCCCCAAACTCTCCCCAGGACTAGCAGAGCTATCTACCGGTGCTCAATCCTAGTCCTCCCCACTGACTCCGGCAACCCAAGCTCATTCCCGAACTTGGGTTGCCGGTGCAGCGCGAGGTGTGGTGTCCAGAGCCTCAACCCACAGTGCCACCGGGCCGGGCAACACAGCACATGGTTCTTGCCATGCTGTTTTTGCAATGCTATATTGACCTGGCACCTGTGATGTAGAGGGTTGTGGTTTGTGAGGGACAAACAGGTTCATGCCTTCCTCCATTCAGACAGTATACTGGAACATGCTTTAAAGCAGCAGTGCTATGAAACTGGGCAAACAATCTGACCCTACCTTTTTTCACTATTAAAGATTCCAGGCATCTTCCGGTTTTACTTGGTGGGACACTTTTTTAATTTGACCAAAATTTGAATATTTTAGAAATGTTTTAATTAAATTGTTTTCTCAAGAAAAAAAGATGGCCACCACATTTTCCATAGCAACAGCATTGTAGACCTGGAATGGATTAGGTTTAAAGAAATAAAAAAGACTCATGATGTGCAGCACAGAAGGTACTGGGACAAGTACATTTGACAGGTATGCTAATATTTTTAGCTGAAACTAGATTTTTTGGAAAAACATTTTTCATTGCACTGTTGCTTCTCACAATGGGTTCCATGCACTATTGGTGCAGAGTGGCTACGCACACATATCTGGGACACGTAGCCACTCCACACCCACTGCGTCCCTTGCGTGGCATGCTCAAAGGGGGGAGCGTGCAGACCCACCATACCAGATCCCCCACATCCACAGATAGCTCCACGCTCTGGGAGTTCTGGGGGTGTGCCAGCACTGCACAATGTGGTATTCACTAACCTGCATAGTGCTGGCTGCATGGATGCAGAGGGTGGCACAGGATATGCTAGGGAAACTCTGCCATAAACCACTGCACACCCCAACAGGCACAGGCCTGGGGTTGCTGGGGAACCAAGACAGGGCACACCGTACTGCCCCTGACCACTGGGCAGCAGGAGGTGGCAGGGGCCCCTGAACAGCTGAGCGGCCAGAAATTCCTTGAGTGCCAGCACTGGGACTGGAGGGTGCCTGCAATCGACATGCACAGCCCCGGACCCGCGCCACCCTAGGCAAGGGATCCACTATGGGTCCCGGGGGGCATCCCATTGGATGCCTGCCTGGGACGACAACTCCTCTCACGGCCGCCCTGTGGAGTCCTGTGCGCTGGGGGGAGGAGCCGCGGACAGGTGGCTGGCATTGGTGAATGCCAGTATGGGTGCACCTGTCCATGGGGCACAATGTCACAAGCGAGGTATGCACATTTTGCATGTACCTATGCCCCATTTATGCATAGGGGCCATTGTGCTTAAAGCATGTATTGATATACCTGTAGTTTGCACAGGCACTAATTAAGCTAAACTATTTAAAGTGTTCTGAGCACCAGGGAAGAGTGGCTAAACAAACACAATTTTATTTAGTACTTTGT
The DNA here is from genome assembly GCA_016271365.2 of Neoceratodus forsteri. Lineage (NCBI taxonomy): Eukaryota > Metazoa > Chordata > Ceratodontiformes > Ceratodontidae > Neoceratodus > Neoceratodus forsteri. Next base: position 292,922,162 of record JADMNL010000026.1, read on the forward strand.
TTCTGCAGCAAACCCAGCACACCTTCACCGGAATCTGAACAACCACTACAGCAGGAGGATAGGACTTTGGTTTAATGTCTCATCTAAAGGGTGGCACCTCCTACAACACAGTGTTCCCCTAAACAACATGTTGGAGCATCAGTATTATATATATATTATTACTATAGAGGTTCTTCTCCCTGGCCAGTAATGCACCTTACAAGAATATATCCTGATCCAGGCAATCGCAGCCATCACTGTGATGGTTAGCATTTTTTCTTCACTGCTTTTTACCCCCACCCCAGTGGGGTAAAATGCCCATGATGGCTTTGCCCACGTACAGCTTGCCCAGCTGCAGAGGTGGGTGCGGTGGCAGAACCCACACCTGACCCTTTTCAGCTGAGATGCAGTGCAATGTAGTAACTGTATCAGCTTGGCCTGCCTCCGGATGCGACTCCTCAGGCTTGCTTCCAAATCCAGGTCGTCAACCTGTAGGGCAGTATGCTGCTGCTGGACCACTGAGGCTTCCTCGATATAGTTAAGTTTAACCAAGGGAAGAAAGCCCCCTTCAGGGCTACCAACACCACTTCCTGTGGCCAGCTCCGTGGCACTGCGTGAAGGGTGTTTTCTTAGCATGCTAGCAGCCCGGGTTTGTGCCCCGAACCTGGATATCAGGAGCAGAGTCCAGCGGGGAGGGAGATTATGGTGTCCTTTGGACACTTCCCACCTGGGGGGTGAGTGGGTATTGGATTACTATTTGTCAGCCCCTTGCTAGGTGCTGGCATTCTTGACAGCATGTGGCTTTGATGCACCACTACACATTCCCAGGACACCGCCATGGCCAGACTTTTGTGGGAGGATGTGGGTGAGTCAGGAGAAAATTGGAAAATCAGCCCTCAGCCAGCTGGATGATGGTGGACAGTCCTCACTGCCACAATAGCCTGGAGGTGTCCACGCCGACCCCCACCATGCCTGGGATATACTGTATACCTGCGAGCATTTCTTCTCTCCTAGTTGCCACCTACAGGGCAGAGGCCTTCCCAGAAAAGGGTTACATTGGGTTACCTAGGCTCACGGCACAGATGGGGACGTGATGGCAGTGGCCAACCGATGGCTTGGTGAACATCAGGTCCTGCAGCACCTAGCATTCAATGGATGTCTCCTACCCTACAACTGCCCAGGTCCGACCCTGCTTAGCTTCCGAGATATGACGAGATCAGGCTCCACGGTAGTAAGGCTTCAGGCTAAGTTAATAAGCTGACTAGCTTATTAATTAATAAGCTAACTGGCTTATTAATTATGATAATAAAGTCATTTAATAGATGTTTAAACTGAATGATGTGTACTTACATTTCATATCAATGAAAAAGCACCTTTAGACTAGTGAATGTATAGCGTTGCAAGGGTAGCTTTTGCAATGTTTGTTTTTGTGATTGACCACACCCTTTCTCTTTTGAAGTGGCAACTATGATACACAGAGCATCATTCCAGCTGAATCTTATCTCCTGATACGCCTTGCAGCAAACTGGTATTTCTTGGTTCCAACTCTAAGGAGTGAAAGCATCTGTGAGTACTGGATGGGAAAAATAACTCTTCCCCTCTGCAATCTATACATGATACAAATTTATATCACTATGCTGTCATCTCTGTCCTGCACTCTTTAGGGTTATAGAAGTGTCATCTCAGACCCAGAGGTGCTGGAAATATTCAGCTTTGCTTTGTAGTTCTGTTGCCCAACAACATGAGAAGACACAAGGGCAGATAGACTTGTCATGGTTACCTGTCAAACAGGATTTACATGACATTTGCTTTCATCAACAAGCCCAAAGAATCAGACAGTGTTAATATTCTGTGATCAGCCCTACTACCGTACAGTAACTGATTTTAAGCATTTAACTGTGATGGAGTATGTGAATGCAAATGTTTTATTCTTTACTTTTGTGTTCTTCCCTATTTATTTATTTATATTTATTTAAAATTGGTGACACATTGGTAAAAGGTACACTGAACCGAGACTTGTTTCCAGGTGCGACCTAGGAACGGGGTTATTTAAAGGGAATTTTCAGCTTCTTGCAAAACAATAACAAATGGAATTGTCAGGACTCAAATATCTAAACAGCAAAAAGGCCTCGGCCCAATGTAACAAGACGTATGGGAAAGTTAGCAGGAAGCTGGGCCTTCTCAAGCAGACGGAAGAAACATAGAAGTTGTTGGCAGATGGCGACCATACGATCCATTAAGTCTGCCCTTGGCTTCCTACCCCCCCCCACTTAGCTGCCTGTTTGTGTATCCCACAGTGTCTGTCCCATGCCAGCCTTGAAATCCCTATCTTGGTTCCCACCCCACCCCTCAGCAGGCTATTCCATGGTCCCACAATGCGCTCTGTGAAGAATTTCCTCGTATTGCTTCTGAACTCTCCTCCCTTAAGTCGAAGGTTGTGCCCTCTAGTCCTGCTGTAATCCTTTACCTGAAAGAGGTTCTGCACGTGCACCCTGTTGTTGCCTTTAAGGTATTTGAATGTTTCTATCATGTCCCTAAGATTCCTGTGTTGTTCTAGGGGGTATAATTTGAGGTCATTCAGTCTTGCCTCGTACGGTTTCTGATGCAAGCCCTGCACCATCTTTGTTGCTCTTCTCTGTACCGTCTCCAGCCTATCTATGTCCTTCCTGAGGTGTGGCCTCCAGAAATGGATATAGTACTCCAGGTGAGGACTTACCTGGAAGAAGGTATGTTGAAAATTCAGTGACAAAAGGCCGAAACCTCCCTTCGGAATCACCTGCTTAATACACAAAGCTGTGACTGTTACTAAGTTGGTCTTGCTCAAATGCTATGACAAAGCTCCCTGAGTGGCTGCACCCAACCTACTACCAACCACCACCTGTTGCGTCTTCAATCATCGTCCCCACTTTTCTGAACCCCCCCATGCATGTAAATTCACACCATTGTTTTGCCCATCAAGTACTAAACATCTGTGCCTACCTCTCTCTACTGAACCTGAAACCTTAAAATTTCTATAGAAGACAGCTTGATTTTACTAATTTGTTGTATACCACATTATTGAAACATACTTGTTGTACTAATGTGTTGTAAACCACATTGTTGTAACAAACTGGTTATACTGTATTTGTCCTTTTTTATGATGAGGTACCTTTGAAAATGAGCCCATGGCTCAAAGGTTTGTAAACTGATGTACAAATAAATAAATAAATTCTACTCCTGTACAGGTCCGTTCCAGAACCTCGCACAGCACTGTAGGTGTGACCTTCCCAAGGAGTCCTTGGTGAGGCCGCACCTGCAGTACTGTTCACAGTTCTGGAACCCTTACCTAAAAGAGGACTAGGCAGTCCAAAGGAGGGCAACCAAAGTGATCTACAACCAACAAGGGAGGCCCTATGTGGGGGGCACCTGCACTCTGTGAAAATGATGATACTACCGAAATGTCTATACACATTTTCCATGTTACCTTTTGACATTAGTAAACAAGCATTTGTCACTGCCAAATGTTGCCTTGCTGGCATTGGCACTGACAGTGCAGAAGTTAGAGAGATGCATAATAGGAATGGCAGTGAAGTATTGAACTGATGTCAACCCCCCCCCCAACCTGCAGAGACTGACAGGCACTAGGGTGCCTTTGGGTCATTGGCCATAACAGTCACACCAGTTCACCTCACCCTACCCTGCAGACACCAACATGTGTCATAGTGTGCCTTGGGGTCTTCGGGCCTTTCGCTCACCCCATGCCATAAGGGAATAAGTTGAGATGGGTGCACTATAGGAGAACAGGGTGAACTTTGGGGCTGAAGAGTCCAAGGCACACCTCGATGCCTGTCAGTGGGTGCAGGCTGGGAGTGGAATGGCATGAGCATTACAGCCGAAAATCCCAAGTCACACCCCTGATGTCTGTCAATCTCTATAGGGAGGGGCATTACAGTTGGAAACCTTAATGTTCCAGATGTTTGGTTATTTTCACTCCAAATTTTCAACATGGGCTTTTTGTGACCCCACCTCATGAACAGTGGCACTATCAGTTTGTTAGCCAAAAGCTGATTTTGCACAGCAACTGTGCCATTTGGTGCCACAAATGTGAAACCATATTTTGAGCAGGATGTGAAAAATTACAGCTGTACTGTTCATGAGGAGGTGTAAAAAAATGGTAATGTTGAAAATCTGGAGTGAAAATATGAAAAAGTGGTGAAGTCACAAGCGTGCATAGAAACTGGAAAACATGCCCGTAACGCAATTATTTTGGGGATTTTTTTGACCACATTTTCTACACAGGTATTTTAGGACCTCCACTGATGAACATGACAGCTGTACCATTCATAAGGAGGTGTGAAGAAATGGCAATGTTGAAAATCTGGAGTGTGGCAGGGAGGGTTATGGGGGGAGGTTGTTTTTTGTCTTATTTATTGCTTTTGTGACTTGCTGTGTTTCCTTTTATGAAACCTAATAAAGTAGATTAAATAAAAAAAAGAAAATCTGGAGTGAAAATATTTTAAAAAATTTCAAAGTTACGAGGGTGTGTGGAAATTGCATAACGCACGTTCGTAACATAGTCATTTTTTGGCCTTTTGTCACTGAATTTTCAACATAGGCATTTTGAGACCTCTGCTCATGAACAGTATCACTGTGATTTTATTAATCTGTGCCGAATGTTGATTTCCCATAACGACTGTGCCATTGTGCATCAGATGTGCGAAAACACATTTTGGGCAGGATATGAAAAAGACAGCTGTACTGTTCATAAGGAGGTGTAAACAAATGGCAATGTTGAAAATCTGGAGTAAAAATATTAGAAATTCTTGAAGTTATGCGTATGCGTGGAAAGTGTGCAACGCACGCTTGTAACACACTCATTTTTTGGAATTTTTCACCAAATTTGCAACGTAGGCTTTTTTTGGAGCCCACTTCATGAACAGTGGCACTGTTGTTTCATTAATCAGTCCAGAAAGGTGATTCCGCACAGTGACCACGAAATCACCTTTCGGGACCAAATAACAAAATGAAAGTGACTGAGTTCATGAGGTGGGGTCCCAAGAACCCCATATTGAAAATCTAGAGCCAAAAGTCATAAAAATGGCTGAGATATCCACCTAAGTTGACCCCCTCCCCCCCATTTATGCCATTATACTGCTTACCGGCATTTCTTCAGTTCGAGGTTGGCTTTGAAGATTGTAGATGTGTTCCCACTCCACCAAAGATTGTCACACCGAACTCCAGAAGTAAGTATAGATTGAGGGGTGGTGTGAGGAGGTGGGGTGCAGGTTGGGGGCACCAGAGACAACGAGGGACAGTTTTCTCTTTTACAGGTTAAAAAAAGACATAAAACAGTGCAGATGTTTTTGTTTCTTCACAAGTGTATGAAATAATGTTGGGCACACTGGGGTGGGCTTCCAGTGTGCCTCACGACTATGGGGGCATGATGTTTGCCACACTGGGGTGGGCTCCCAGTGTGGCTCACAATGGAGGTGGGCAGGGGCAGGAAAATACGAGCGGGGTTGACTTCCAAATACAGGGAGGCACACTGGAGTGGGCTCCCACTATGCCACACAATCTTGGGGGGTTACACATGCTGGCAGGGTGATTGGGCACCCCTGAAGTCGGCTTGCTACTGATTGCAAGAGGTGGATGGCTGATCTGCCGCCATGTTTAGTATTATGGTACACCAGGCAAGGCACATAGCAGAGGCGTGTCTCATCAGTGCCACTGCATGATGAGCTTGGTTTTGACTGCAGCAGCAAAATTGTTTTAAGTTGGTGGCACTGGAAAACACTTGTGTCATTGCTAGCATGCTCGCTAATTGGCGAATGAGGGACGCACCTTCTAAAGCATGTCCAGCATTCACCAAAACTGAAACACCTCTACATTTCTCTTACTGCCACAATATGTTGCTTCCACATGCGAAAGACAACATAAAAATGGTTCATGAATATACAGAGCTCCATTTGTAACTTTTTCTGGCAAAAACAAATGGTACGAAATGGCCTACTGATGACTAACTAGACCAAAAGATATGGGTGGACTCAAGGCCCCAGACCTATATTACTACCTTTTTTCCTGCAGACTGAATCAAATGTCAAAATGGTATAACAGTCAAGGTGGACTCGACACTAATCCCGAAAGACTTGATATGGAATTACATTCAGCTAAGGATAGCTGAAGTTTGCTTGGGATCCTTAGTTTTCACCAAACCTGTTAAACATATTAAAAATAAAACCCTTACGGACAGTATTTACATTCTGAAGAGATGGTCCTATCTTCTTACACTAAGTCTAACTAGATCCAAAACACAGCCAATCTTCTTGAATCCTAATGTTACAGCAGATGGGCGGCTCTTCGAGAACGCTATTTGGGAGATGAAAGGTATAACCAGAATTAAAAAAAGTAATAAAGGATAGGACCTTAGTATCTTTTGACACTTTAGCACACAAGTACGATTTACAACCAGATGATGAGGATCTGTATAATAGCATAGTTAATAGCATACAAGGCCTCACATTTGAAGGTGGGTCCTACTTAGACATTAACCCCAACACTCAAACTTCCTGGCCACAATTCAAGCTAGGCCCAGAATATCTAGTTTCTATGATTTATTTTCAGGGTGCATTAATGGTCCTGACCTACAGTGTGTCAGGTAGTGGGCTAATGCACTTGGTAATGATGCAAATGGTTGGAATTGGAACAAGATTTGTTTAAACTGTATTAAAACATTTAAAACAGTCAATGCCAAGCTGATACGATTCAAAACCATTCACAACCTTAATTATACCCCTCTCCAAATGAACAAGATGGGACTGAGAGCTACATCCAACTGTCTAACATGTGGAGATGCCAATTGTGACTTGATCCATATGTTCTGGTCGTCCCAAAATGGTATCTTTGTGGGGGAAATACTGCTGATTTTTTAAAAGACATTGTATGGCTAAAAGGGAATTTAACTGAAAAGACCGTTCTTGTCGGTCATTTTGACGAAACAAAAATATGGAGTAAAGAACAGCGCTGCATCATTGCCCTGATTTCAATGTCGGTTGGTAGCTCCACTCTCAGAATATGGCTGGAGGAGCAGGCAACATCATTCAAGGAATAGAAGGCTGAGTGCTTGGAAGTTTTGAGAGTGAGAGGCTTGCTCACTTAACGCTAGACCAGGCTCATATATTCCACTCTAAGTGGGGCACAATTGTAGGCTGCCAGTAACCTATCCCTCCTTACCTGATCCCTCCCCCATCCCCTGCTGCTTTTTCTGCTATATTTCTTATGTTGACTCATTTCTTCAGGGGACTGTTCTTCAAGGATTAGTGGGATAAAGTACAGTTACGTAAGAACTTACTGTAACAGTAGATCTTCGAGAGAGGCTTTTGCAGTAGGTAATTACATATAGGACTGGCCTTGACGGCGGCAGGACTATGAGTAAAATTTCTAGCTAGCAGCCCTGGCGAGGCACCCCACATCAGGTGACCGCCATCAGGCACTATCGGTATAAAGGCGGTCCGGACGCTGCCTTTCCAGTTCTTTCCGCCACAGGCCGGAAGACCGAACGAGAAAGAAGCAGATATTTCCCTCAATGGAAAAGGAGCTGAAAAAGCCTAGGGGATGGGGGGAAGGTATTACCACTGCAAGGCCTCTCGAAGATCTACTGTTACGGTAAGTTCTTACGTAACTGTACTATCTTACTTAGAGGGGCTCCTGCAGGTAAGTATCATACAGGACAGAATCCCAAGCAGTCTGGAACAAAAGAAAGGCACCGGGAGGAGGTACTACTCAAGAAGTACAAAGAGAGACCTTGCAAGCCTCAAGAAAGGAGGCCTTGCAAGACCTAACTCAAGCCTGCTCTCACGGCGAGAGGCAATGTCCAAACTGTAGTGTTTAGTGAAGGTATGGACGGAAGTCCAAGTGGCGGCAGCACAGATGTCTGCCGCAGACACGTTCTTGAAACAAGCTGCAGAGGCTGCTACTCCACGAGTGGAGTGACCTCTAACTTGACCGGGTAGGGTCTTGTTGTACTTGTCATAACAGAAAGTGATGCAATGGGCCAACCATTTTGATAGGCATTTCTTAGAAACAGCATTGCCTTCTCTTTTGTGAGCAAAAGAGATGAACAACTGATCGGTCTTTCTGAGATCCTTCATCCTATCGGTGTAGTATCTCAGGATCCTGTGAACATCCATGGTGTGGAGCAAGTATTCTCCTTGGTTGGAGTACTGCGTGAAAAAAGGCCGATAATTCAATTGACTGATTTAAGGTAGATTCCGCTACCACCTTCGGGAGGAACTTAGGATTCGTGCGAAGAGCAACTCGTTCTTTGTGAAAAATCAGATAAGGGATTTTGCACATCAGGGCCTGAAGCTTGGAAATTCTATGAGCAGAAGTAATGGCCACCAAGAAGAGCGTCTTCCATGATAAAAACTTCAAGTCTGCGGAAGCCGCAGGCTCAAAGGGAGGAAGAGTAAGTTTCTTGAGGACAAAGTTTAAGTCCCAAGGGGGAGCTGGAGTCCGGACCAGGGGCCTAAGATGAAGGACCCCTCTGAGAAAGGTTTTGGATATCTCCAGTTGGGCAAATGCCTTATCAGTGAAAGGGACATGGTAGGCTGAAATAGCCGCCCCATATGGACTTTCAAAGAGGAGTGACTGAGACCCAGGTTGAAAAGAATGTTGACAGGACAGGAAAAGGGCTCCACATTCCTGGACACAGCCCAGATGGAAAATCTTTTCCATTTCATGGCGTAGGTGGACCTATTGGAGGGTTTCATAGCCTCCACCAGGATCTCGGTCACCTTAGGAGAAATGCCAAAGCGAGATTGAGCTAGGTCTGCAGGAGCCATGCATGAAGTTGGAGGGACTTGAGTCCCGGATGGACCAGGGTCCCCTGATCCTGGGTCAGCAATCCTGGAGATAAAGGAAGAGGAAGAGGAGGAACCTCTGAGTATTGTTGTAGAAGAGAGAACCAGATTTGCCTGGGCCAGAAATGAGCGATCAGAATCATTCTCGCTCCTTTCAAAGCCAGTTTCTGCAGCACACGAGGGACCAGAGGAATTGGGGGAAAAGCATAGACGAATCTGTCCTTCCAACTTAGAGATAGAGCGTCGCTCCAGAAAGCGTCTTGCTCTGGAGCGATCAGATCCAGATGATCTAGGTCATCTACTCGTTGATCCCACTGAGAGCGGAGAGCCCACTGAGAGATTCTCATGTGGAGGCGCATGCGCGGAACCATCAGGATGGCCGCCGCCAAGAGCCCCAGTAGACGAAGCACCGACCTCACCGGAACCCTCCTGTATTCCGACAGAAGGGAGATCTGGGGGGAGGCCCCCCCTCTCTGGAGGCAGGAAGGCCCTGCACATTGTTGTATCGAGGATTGCCCCGATGAACTGGAGTCTCTGAGAAGGATCCAGGTGAGACTTGGAATGGTTGATGGTGATACCCAGGCCAGAGAAAACCTGCTGGGTGAGGGAGAGGAAATGCAGGAGTTAGCCAGTCATCCAGGTAGGGAAAAACCTGAACTCCCAAAGTACGTAGGTGGGCCGCTACCACCGTCAGGCATTTGGTAAAGACTCGGGGAGCCGAGGAAAGACCAAAAGGGAGTGCCCGGAATTGCAGTGGTCCCTGAAAACGCAAAACCTGAGGTGTACTTTCGTTAGAAGGGCAATGGGATGTGCAGGCATGCATCCTGCATATCCAGTGCACAAAGTCATTGGCCCGGGCCAAGTAGGGCAATAGGGTTTGAAGGAGAGCATCCTGAACCTCTTGTATTCCAATTATACATTCAGGGAGCTGAGATCGAGAATGGGTCTGAGATCTCCTGTCTTTGGTACAAGGAAGAAATGGAATAGTAACCATCCTGCGGGAGGTGAGGGGGACGGGTTTCCAGCCTGCTTCATGAGGAGAGCAGAGATTTCTCCCTGACCAAAGGAAGATGGTCCCTTGAGTAAGAGGGAGTTCAGAGCGGGTGACGCGGAAGTTTCTGCAGAAACTCTATGGAGTGCCCTCTACGGATCTGAAGCACCCATCAATCAATGTTATCCTCTCCCAACCCGGAAGTTGGAGGGAGAATGTCCCTCCTACCAGTTCCTCCAGGATGTCCGGAGGCGGTGGGAGAGGAAAGGAGTCAGGTGGTGTGAGGCAGCGCCGCAGCTGGGGCACCCGTTGCTTTTTGGGCGGGGGCCTGGCAGTGTGGGGCCCGACATTGAGTGGCCCGCCTTCCTGAGGTTTAGCTTGAGGCCGGCTCGCTCTGCGAAGGGACGGGCGCTATGGGGAGATGGGATGGTACATTGAATCAACAGATTTAAGGGCCGGCCCTTCTCCTGCAAATCAGTGATGATGTCCTTGACATTACCACCAAAAGCACAGAACCCTGAAAGGTGCTTCTGGATTGCTGACTGCACCTCCGGACCAGACCTGACACATGGAGCCATGCATGACGCCCGAAGACTTACGGCGAACACAGAGCTCAGTCCTCCAGTGTCCACTGCATCGTGATTGTCCTCAGAATACATGACTGGCGAGGCAGGAACGGACCCAGGTCGGTTAACTCCCCGCTTGACTTGGGAGTCAGGCAAGGAGTCAATCTAGATTCCACCTGGGTAAGGACCCCCTTCTGGTGATCCCCCATATGTGCTACATAATTTAGGGCCCTAATCCCCAGTGTGGAAGAAGCATAGATCTTCCTTCCATACTGATCCAGAAGGCAGGATTCCTTACCCGGGGGAGATGAGCGCAAATGTTTTGGCTGTGCTGACCGGCCATGAGCGGCGCTAATTACAACCGAGTCCGCACGGGGGTGAGAGTCTAAAAAGTCTACACCGTCCGGAGCCTGGTATAGCCTGTTGGAGTTCTGAGGAAGTGAGGCTAAGGCCGATGGTTATTTCCAAATAGTGGAAACAAGGTGGGCGTGAGGCTCAATCCAGGGTGGCACTAGAGTAGGAGCCGTAAGGGGCAAGTCCAAATGTTCAGCGAGTTTAACCCGCTGAGGATCTGGTTCTAAGGAATGCCACTGATGGACTTCCTGGATCTTCTTGAGCAACTCCGTGAAGGATGGATCCTTCGGAGGAGACTTCGGAGGAGTCCTCGGCCGGGGCTTGGACGGAGAGCGCGGCTCGCGCCTTTCTTGAACCTCCATCGGAGGCCTCTGAGGAGTCCGAGAGAGAAGAGGAAGAATTCGAGCAGAGTAGGACTCTGACTCATCTAGGGGAGGAACGGGTTCCTTAGGGGGATCTCCAAGCGTGTCCTGCCCTCTCTGATCCCGAGGCAGAGCCGGGAATCTAAGAGGCGGAGAGGGAGTGTGCCGTCTGGGGCATACAGGAACTGGGGGTGGCACCATCGCCGTAAGACAGCTCTCGACTTCCTTGGTGAGCTGAGCCTTGGCCTCAGCCCACCAGGAGGCCAGAGTCTCCTGGAGATCCACCGGCAGCCTAGTGGTGGTGGAGGGAGATAGTTGTACGGATGAAATCCATAAGGATAGTATCCGTAACCTGGCTGCGGGAATACCAGAGCAGGGTACTGCGGCATCAGGTACTACGGTGTCAGTGGAGTCGGCGCCAGGTACTGCGGCGCAGAATACTGTGGACCTGGGAAAACCGGCGTCGGATAGGACGGTCGATACCCTGGCACCGGAGGAGCTGCTGGAGCAGACGGCCCAGCCGGGAACTCCACGGGCGGATCAACCGTGATAGGCCCGTGGGGTGGAGGGCCCGATGGAAGAGGAATATCCCCCACCGGCATCGGAGGGCCCGGTGTCAGAACCGGCGTCAGCGGGGCCGATGTCGGAGCTGGCGTCAGGGAAGCCGACATCAGATACGGCTCTGCAGGAAGAGGATCAGACGGTAGCCCAGGATCCCGAGCCTCGTCCGGGGATGGAGGAGAAAAATCCCCGGGGTCGGGCGGGGAGGGACTCGGGCTCCCTTGATGGCAGCGAAGGCTGCGGGGAGCCTGGTACGACAGACAAAGCAGGGTCTGCCGTAGGCTCCGAGGCCCAGCGCACGCCGGGCTAGCCGACGGTGACTTAGGGCCGATTCTGGTGGACGCCAAAGGAGCCGCATCCGACTGAGGTCTCTCATCGGAGACGGACCCGGATGAGAAGAGGCCAGTCGGCACGGAGACACTGCCGCGCGCCACCCAAGGGTCGGGTGTCCAGCCCCTCTCCTGGCGGACGCCGGAGGAGCCGACGTCCGCCTAGGGAGACGCCTACACCAGTAGGCCGCAAGCCTGCAGCGGTACTGGGGGCTGGAGCCTCCTTTTGCCCGGAGGCACCCAGCGGGCTCGAACGCGAACCCGACGGACGGGCCGATGCCTCCTCCAAAGCCTTGGAAGCTGCCGTCGGGCAATCCCCCGGAGGGGATGTTACCTTGCCCGCGACTCCGGCCGGAGTTGCGGAGGAGGAGGCCTTCTCCCGGTGCCTTTCCTTGTCCCGCTTCTTTTGCCCTTCAGGGGAGGTCGACGCCTGATGAAGTTTCTTCAACTCCTTCTCCATCGCGGACATCTTCTTCATGAGGAGATGGGCTTCGAGAAACTGCTGGCGTCGTCTGTGGGTGGCCGTGTTGAAATGAACGCAGTGCGGACACTTGTCGACCGCGTGGTCAGGGCCTAAACAGACAAGGCAGAGGGAGTGACCATCTTTGTGAGGCAGTTGGGCGCCGCACAAGTCGCACTTATTTTTTGAAGGGGACGACATATACTGACGTTCACCTGACGATAGAAAATACAAAATACAAAATACTGAAATTTTTCGGAAAAACCAACGAACTAACAGGACTGAGTGATAGGAACTTCACCGCAAGGCGCTGCACGAGCTGACGGCGGGAAAGAACTGGAAGGTGGGTGTCCGGGACCGGCCCTTTATACCGATGTCGTCTGACGCCGGTCACCTGACGTGGGGGCGGTCCCTCGCCAGGGACTGCTAGCTAGAAATGTTCCCGTGGGGTCCTGCTGCCAACCGGCGTCAGTCCTATATGTAATTACCTACTGCAAGAGCCTTCTCGAAGTAAGATCTGTCCTTTATTACTAAGGTAATTTTCTGTTAAGTTACTAAAGTTATGTTTATATAGTGTATGGTGGAACGTTGTTCTCATTAAAAATCCCACCATACCGAAACGCTGTTCATCCAGAGTCAAAAATGAATGGAATGCTGTACAGACTGTATGTGCAAAACAGCATTCCATTCACTAAGGTACTTTGTCTAGAATTTATAATTAATAATTTGATGAGTATTGTGTGTAGTTTTAGAGGTCTCTGTTAAGTTACTAAAGTAATGTGCATCTTTTAAGTGAGGCGTGAATGATTATTGCTGTATTGTTTTTGTTGATTACTTATAGCATTATTTTTGTGTATTGTATTTTAATTCAATAATATTTTATTAATAAAAAAAAAACAAAAAAAACAAGGGAAGCCCTAGGAGGAAAGACTGGATGACCTTATGTACAACCTGGAGACGAGAGAGAGAGAGAGAAAGAGGGAAAATATATGACTGAACACTTCAAGTACTTAAGGGGTATAAACAGGGTGGAAAGTCACTAACTGTTTAAGTTTAGAGAGAGGTCCATCACAAGGGACCATAACTATATACGCTGGTGGAGGAAATGTAAGAAGGTCAGGAGGAAATACTTCTTCACAGAACAGGTAGTGGGAAAGTAAGCAGTCTGCCAGAAAAGCTGGTCAACCTTAAGGCTGCTGAGCCGGCCTTTCGGTACAGCAGTAGAGTTACCGCCCATGATGCTGGTGACCTCAGTCTGGGAACACGCTTGAATCTTTGGGGGCTGACTGGGGGAGAGAGAAGCAAGTGTCCTCGCAGCAGCTCTCCTCCCTCGGGGTTTGGGGGGCACTGCATCTTGCTGCTTGACTGTGACCTGGCGAACCCAGGTGGTAGAACATGCAAGTGTACACTGCAGGGAAGGACTACTGCCTGACGCCATGCATACACGTGTGCACTTCACTGCATACCAGCACACTGGGGAGAAAGCCCGAGGAAAATGCCCCAGTCTGATTCTGGCACCACTAGCACGACCCATGCATGACCAGCACGGCAGTCCATGCAGCACCACATGTAGTCCTGGCTAAGTGGTGGATAACCAGGAAGTCTATGAAAAGGTCACTGGCAGAGCTGGCGGGGCGAGGGCTGGAGCCTAAAGGTTCAAAAACAAAGAATGGGGAAAAAGGTTAATAGAAGTGCAAATTTTAAGAGTACTGCAGGTGGGACAGACACATGGGACTGTGAAACTAATGGTGGAGAGGACAGGACACTCCAGCAGAAGTGACAGATGACTGCACATAAGGCCTTGCCAGTGCTAAACTGGTGAGGGCCTAGGAAGGAACCAGGGCTGAGTAGACGGATCTTGCATTTTCTTCCATCCATAAACATTGATGCTTTGAAAATATGTTGAGCTTCAGAGCATTCCTCTGTTTAGTTTCAAATCCAAAAAAAAATACCAAAGGAGACTGTTTACATGGCCATCTCAGGACACAAGCACACGTAAGCTCTGGTGCTTCTACAACTCCTGGGTCAATTACATGATGTTAACCATGCTGAAGAGGGGCCATGAGTGTTGGGGCATGGCCTATTGTGTGGAAGCACTAGCTGGGTGCATCTGAGTGAGTGGTGCAGCCTGTCCACACGGCTGCTTACATTGCTCATTCTGGAATGCGTCCCCAGTTCTCCAGCAACTCTAAGAGAGGGGCAATGACCAATACACCATGACTAGGTATGTATCCACAGGGCCACACTTGCATCACAACACACCAAACCCTTTCTCCTTTAAAAGCAAACCTTTTATAAGTGAAAAAGAGCATCTTACAAGACAAGTGAACAACGGCAATCTAAAATGTCGTAAAGAGGAAAAGATTATTTATTTTCACTGTGCCATACCCAGCTGCTTTACAAGGGATACAGTTATCCAGTCAAACAACACAATTTTTCCACATAAACCATTTTATTTTATTTTTTATTTTACAGTTTTAGGCCAGAAAAGACACACTAAGCTGAGGCACGTTTCCAGATGCATCCTGGAAGTGCAAGAAAGTTAAGTGACTTGCTCATGGTCACAGAGTATACAAGTGACAGCTCTGAGATTCAGACGTAGTTCTCCAGGTTTGCAGCTCAGTCTTCTTAACCACTATGCTATACTGCTTCCCTCAACAACTGCAGCACACTGTAAAGTACAGGTGGTAATACAGCAGCGGGGCACAGGGGAAGAAGGTGATGTTGTGGAGTGCATGGTGGGTGCTCTAGGGTGAGATGGTTGCATCACCTTGTTCTTTCACCACCACCTGTAGGAGTACATGGTGCTAATGTAGAAGACGGGGTGTAGGGAAGGGGAGCTGACATTGCGGAGTGCATGACAGGGTGTGTTGGGGAGGGAGAGCTGCATCGACTCATCCTGTCACCACCCCCCCCGTAGCAGCACAGGTGGTAACAATGCAGGCAGGGTGTAGAGAAGGGGGTGACATTGCAGAGTGTGTGGCAGGGCACACTGGGGAGGGATGACATCACCGTGTTCTGTTACTGCCCCCTGTAGGAGTACAGGTGGTAATACAGCAGGTGGTGTGTAGGGGAGGGGGTAATGTTGTACACTGCATGCCATGGCATGCTGGGCAGGGTGGGCAGCATTTGACTCGCTCTGCCACCACCTGCAGGAGTACAGGTGGTGGTGCAGCAGACGGGGTGTAGGGGAGGGGGTGACACTGCACAGTGAGTGGCGGGTACACTGGGGAGGGAGGGAGGGCTGCATCATCTCACTGTATCATCACTCCCTGTTGGAGTACAGGTGGTACTACAGCAGATGGGGTGTAGGGGAGGGGTGGCATAGCGCAATGCCTGGCGGGGTATGCGGGCGGGGTAAGGAGGGAGGGATGCATTGCCTCGTTCTGTCACCACCACCTGTAGGAGTGCAGGTGGTAACACAGCAGACGGGGATAGAGGCCACTGAAACTAAAAGTCCCTTTTTTCAGGGGTGATCCAAAATTAATTACAAGTATAGGCAAGTAGAGGCTTGCTTCCAGATGCATCCTGGCAGCACATTCTTTACAGTTTTTGGCCAGGAAGGACACACTAAACTGAGGCTTGTTTCTAGGTGCGTCCTGGGAGCACAGAGTAATTAAGCAACTTGTGCATTGTCACACAGTATGCAAGTGGTGACTGTGGACTTCAAACCCAGTTCTTGAGGACTGCAGTTCAGTGCTCTTAAGCACTACGCTATACTGCCTCCTCGTGATCCAGGTACAGTTAAATAGGAATCATTTAGCGGGGTCTGAATATCACTTCTGAAAATGATCAGAAATGAGATCTGCCCTTTAACAAAGGAGCACCATGCCATGAATAACTAGATCAACCCTTCTATCAGCTGACCGACCATTGTTTAAAGGGCTACAACCAGGAAGTCAGCATAAAAACAAATCAAGTGGTATAAGCACGGGCTGTAAATAAAAAAAAAACAATGTATGAATCTAACATAACGCACTGGAGGAAACAACTCTAACATTTTTACACCTAAGGTAAGAAATAAAAAAACTTCTACAATTTAACTACTGTCAATTAAACTAAAAATTACGTATGTAAAAGAGCTGAAACTGAAACTGACATTGACTCTGAGGCTTGCAGTACTTGCCTTTTTTGTTACATGTTTTAGCTCTGTGGCATGTTATGTGAAATCCCCTCAAGATTAAATTGTACTCAGTGCTGCTATATTGTGACTTCATTACCTCAGCAGTGGGCAAATCTGTTTCTGTTCAATTACTGTACATTTCCACACCCATTAGATCTTCCATAATGAGAATCAGAATGTCAGTGCTGGGTTTGTTCTCTGCGTGGATTCACACTGAATCAATGGTTTAGAACAACTCCCTATCAGCTACATTTTAACTTCAAATTAATCTCTCTGATATTTTTAAAAGGTAATTTCAACTTCCAGTTTCATCACATAATTTTTTAAATATGTTTATGTTACTTGTTTGCATTGTTGTTTCCATTGTGGAAAGGAAGGGTAGGAGCTAGAAGAAGGCTGTGCAATAGTTGATCACAGTTTCTTTTTGGGTGTGGACAGGAGGGATAGGAACTTACAGAGCTCTACCGAGGTATTTAAAATTGGCTTTGCACCACATGTCGTGGTGCCTTACCTTTACCAAAACCGAACTGGATACCTATGGCCAAAATTTGTTTCTTAATTTAGTCATGGAAGGAATCGTAAATTTCTGCATAGCCGATCCCTTCCACTTCCTGGTTCTGGGAGCTGCTCAAGTCCTGCCCCCGCGCTCAGCAAAGTTATGATATGTGCCATGGGAGAGATCAGGGATGTGCTCCATTATAGGCTGGGAGGGTATATTTTCTCTCTTTTTTTATGTTAAAATGGTCACTTGGTGATGAACCGTGGGCACTGGTCGACTAACAAGGCCCTTGACACTTGACACTTGGGTGAGGAGGGAAAGAAAGTGTTGAAACAGAGGATGGGGGAGTACATAGAGAAAGTTGGGAATTTAAACTAGGAGCGAGGGGGGTGGCAAGTGGGCAAGAGACATGCAGAGACCACAGGTTGGGAAACCATATGAGCTTACCCCCCACAACAGTGACAAAGAACAAAGGGCAAGTACTAGTGGCGATGCTAGTAAAGGAGGGCAGGAGGGGTGGGGGGAGGGGTGGAAGGTGGTCATCCTGAATGCTAGGAATCTTGGAAAGAAAACTGCAAAGCTACAGACTCTCATGACTGTGGGGGAAGTGGACATCGCGGCCATCATGAAACATGGGCCACCTAATACAATGACTGGGACCTGTCAATACCAGGGTACAGGATATTTCACAGGGATAGAGTGAATAGGAAAGGTGGGGTGGCACTATATGTGAAGGAAGGACTGAAGTGTGTAAGGGAGGAAGGGGAGGAGCTTAGTACAGAGTCACTATAGATGCAAATCCAGGATTCCAAGAGTAGGACTCTCAAGATGGGAGTGATGTACAGGCCGCCCTCTCAGACAGAGGAGTTAGACAGGGAACTAGAGGGGCAGAGCAGGAGGACCTGTGAGAAGGGTAGCGTGTTGATTGTGGGGGCCATCAACATGTCAGGAGTAGATTGGAATACCCCAACAACCAGGAATAGAAGGGAGCAGGTACTGTTCGATGCCTTCCAGAACAGCTTCCTGCTGCAAATGGTCAGTGAACCAACCAGGTTAGGGAATACCCTTGACCTTGTGCTGGCAAGTGGGGAGTTTGTGAGGGAACTTAGGGTGCAAGAACTACTGGCAGGGAGTGACCACCACTCAGTATGGCTCACATTGGATATGGGCAAGGAAGAAGTGGAATCTGTAACAAGGGTGCTGGACTTCACGAGGGATGACTTTGGGAGGTTGGGGAGAATGGTAAAAGGGTACCTGGCCAGAACTGAACCTAGTATTGCACTAACCAATGGTGGGAGTTCATAAAGCTGGGTATAGTGGAGGCAACCAGAACCTGCAGCAAGGCCCAGAGCAAGAAGGCTAGGGCAAAGAAACCTAGCTAGGTGAGCAAGGATGTCATGGAAGAAAAAATTACTCACCATAGTAATGTTGTTTCTTCTAATGGAGTCTTGCTGTATTCAGACATAATGCAGTTAGCCCCAGCACTTGAACTGCCTCAGAGAGGAAAGAGTTAACTCCATGCAGAAGCATGGAACGTTGAGCTCGAGCTCGGCTTTCAAACCTCTGTCTGTGGTACTTCCCAGTGTAACCGTCAGATTCTTATGAGCAGCTAACTAACACTTAAATATGGAAGGCAAAATACTTTTTGGGGTCCAAAAAAGACTCAAGTCGACAACCCAAGAAGAAATAAGGTAGTGACAATTCAAACTATGCAACACAAGAAAGAAAAAACATAACAGTTACCCCACCAAGAGGGAGGGTACAAGGTACCCTCCTGAGGTGCAACACTGTACCTGCCAGCCAACTTCCCAAAAACAGGTTCTGAGAGGGAAGACGGGGGAGGGAAGGGAGGAGAGGTCTGAATACAGCAAGACTCCATTAGAAGAAACAACATTACTATAGTGAGTCATTTTTTCTTCAAACAACATGAAGTCTTGCTGTATTCAGACATAATGCAGACTAACAAGCAGTTCCCTATGGAGGAGGGAATGAAGACTCTACTTTGGTAGCAGGATCTGCAGTACTGCTGTGCCAAACCTAGCATCACTCCTAGCCTGGATGTCTAGAGAGTAATGCTTGGTGAATGTATGTACTGTTTTCCAGGTGGCTGCTTTACAGATCTCCAACAAGGGTATATCTCTGGTCGCAGCTAGAATAGCAGCTGTACCCCTAGTTGAGTGAGCCCTCAGGCCTGAAGGTGGTGTTCTACCCAATTTGTCATAGCGAAATTGTATACAGGAAACAATCCACCTGCCAATAGTTCTCTTACAAGCAAGCTTACCTTTTCCCACTTCACCATAAGTGAGGAACAATTGAAGACAGTCATTTCTGTGTGCCTTAGTATGTTCTATGTAGTAGCTAAGTGCCCTTTTAACATCCAAACTGTGTAATCTTCTTTCCCCTGAGGAAGAATGGTCAGTGAAAAACACAGGAAGAGATATAGACTGGTTTAGGTGAAAATCCAATATCACTTTAGGCAAGAACCTCCTATTAGTTCTTAGGACCACTTTATCCCTATGGAAGGATATGAAGTCAGGTTCAACTGACAGGGCCTGTAATTCGCTAATCCACGTGGCAAAAGTAATAGCTACCAGGAACACAGTTTTTCAGGTCAAGTACTTCAATTCAGCTGAAGCCATAGGTTCAAAGGGTGGATATATAAGCTGAGCAATGCAGACATTAAGATCCCAAGGTGGAGTAGGCTCCCTAAAGGGAGGATTAATGTGAACCAGGCCTTTGAAAAACTTTCTGAAAACAGGATGAGATGCCAGGGAAGAGCCCTTCCCTACTGAAAGGAATGCAGAGACAGCTGCTAGATGAACCTTCAGAGTGGCAGGCCTAAGGCCTAGACTATTCAGATGAACTGGATAATCTAAGGTTGTGGAAATGCCTGCAGAATCTGGCACAATACCTTTCTAAGAGCACCAAATACTGAACCTCTTCCATTTGGAATTGTAAGTTTTTCTAGTGGAAGGTTTCCTGGAGACCTTCAAAATATCCAGAACTCCCTGAGAGAGATGTAGTGCTGCATATTCTAACTCTTCAAGAGCCAGGCCTTAAGGTTGAGAGACTGGAGATTGGGGTACCAGAACTGTCCCTGAGAGGAGGAGAGAAGATTGTATCTCCTGGGAAGAGACAGGGGACATGAGACAGCCAAGGACAGCAGTAGAGGATACCAGGGTTGTCTGGCCCAATCTGGAGCCACCAGTATCACTGTGCAGGGTTGAGTTCTTATTTTGATCAGAACTCTGAACAGGAGAGGGAAAGGAGGGAAGGCATAGAGAAACCTGCCCTTCCAGTCCAGAATGAGGGCATCCTGGGAAACTGTCCCCAGGACTGGAGGTCTGCAGCAAAACAGAGGAAGCTGATGATTGTCTGGTGCTGCAAATAGATCTATCTCTGGAATGCCACACCTGGAGAAAATGATCCTCAGAATGTGAGGATTCAGGGACCATTCGTGATGTCCCTGTGAAATCCAGCTCAGGGCATCTGCCAACGCATTGTCCTTCCCTGGAAGATGAACTGCTACCAGGGAAGTCTGAAGGGAATAGGCCACAGATCAAATCTTCATGGCCTCTGTGCAAAAGGCCGTGGACCAAGTGCCTCCCTGATTGTTAATGCACCACATTGTGGTAGTGTTGTCCATCCTGACTTGGACCACCTTACCCTTGACTGAATCTGAAAAGGTCTGAAGGGCTAGAAAAACTGCCCTGAGTTCTAGGAGGTTGATATGAAGAAGAGACTCCTGCTGGGACCAGATCCCCTAAGCTGTTAGGGCTCCCAGGTGGGCTCCCCAGTCTAGGAGAGAAGCATCCGTAGTCAGTACTACTGATGGAAGTTGAGGGAGAAATGGAATCTCTTGTCTGAGGTTGTCCTGGTCCAGCCACCAATGGAGAGCCTGGACCAGAGTTCAGGTCACTGGAATCAGTTTGGTGAGAGAATCTCTTCTCTGTGACTAAAAGGACCTTAGATGGAACTGAATGTCCCGCATCTGAAATCTGGCTCCCTGAACCACTGTAGTGGAGGCTGCCATGTGACCCAGAGAAACCCTAGGCCAAAAGGAGGAAGCAAGGTCTACTAAGGCCTTCACCTTGCCAGAGGAAGGAAAGCTTTTGCTTGGGTAGTATCCAATTCCACCCCTATGAAGGTGAGAAGCTGTACTGGTTCGAGGACAGATTTTGGCAGATTGAGAAGAAACCCCAGAGAACTGAGCAAGTCCTGAGTGGTTTGCAGAGCTGACCTGACCTGGTCTGATGACTGCCCTACTAGGAACCAGTCGTCCAGATATGGAAAAATGGTGATACCCTGTCTTCTGAGGTAAGCCACCACTACTGCAAGGCACTTTGTGAACACCCTTGGAGCTGATGCTAGGCCAAAAGGCATGGTCTTGAACTGATAAAGACCTGAAGGCAACTCGAACTTGAGGTATTTTCTGTGGGAGCACCTGATAGGGATATGGAAGTAGGCATCCTTGAGGTCCAGTGATGCTAGCCAATCTCCTGGCCTTAAAGAGGGAAGGATTATTCCCAGAGTTACCATTTTGAATTTAGGTTTTGATATGTGTTTGTTCAAGTACCTTAGATCCAGGATGGGTCGCCATTCCCCTGTTTTCGTTGGGGTAAGGAAGCACCTGGAGTACAGGCATTTTCCCCTGTGTTGAGTAGGAACTTTCTGTATGGCTCTGAGAGCTAGAAGAGAGGAAATCTCTGCCTCTAGAGCAAGGGTTTCTGAAATTGATGCAGGTGGAAAAGACTTGGCCCTCCTTTTTGGGTACCTTTTGAAGCTGAGGGCCAGTCCCTGGCTTACTACTTCCAGGACCCACTTGTCTGAGGTAACAGACTTCCAGGCCTGAAAGTAGTAAGCCAACCTGCCTCCTACTGGGATTGGAGAGTCGACCGGGCTGACACCTCAGGGTGTCTGCTTGGCAGGAGCCTTAGACTGGGAGGAGGAAGCAGCCTTGCTCATCCCCCTTCTACCCCTCCCTTGGAAAAAAAACCTTTGTGGGTAAGAAGAGGAGGCCTGGGCTTATTAAAAAGGCCTGTGAAAAGGCCTGCCCCTGCCCCTGGACTGCTGCTTCTGAGGAGTGGCTTGCCTTTCCTTGGTTTGTGCACTCCTGTAAGTGGTTCTATATTCGTCCATTTTCTTCATGTAAGCCTCTGTCTGCTCCCCAAACACAGAGTTACCAACTTCAGGAAAACCCATAGCCTTAGACTGGGTGTCCTGTGATAGGCTAATACATCTGAGCCAAGCATGCCTTCTGAGAGACCAGATGTAGCCATGACTCTGGATGCCACATCGTTGGAGTCAACAGCAGCGTGAAATTGTACTTTGGATGCCTCAATTCCATCCGCAGCCACCTCCTCCAGCTCTTTGGCTAGCTGGGGGGAGGACTTTTTAGCCAGTTCCAGAACCGTATCACACCTGGACTTCTGTTACCTGGCTGTGTAGGCCATATAATTTGCCTGCCTGAGTCCCAAAGAGGATGCCAAGTATAGTTTCTTGGCCATGGCATCGACTTTCCTGGAGTCCTTGTCTGGGGTGTATGAAGCCAAAGGAATGTTTGCCCTGTCACAGGCTGCAGTCTGCACTACCCCAACATGGCTGCTATGTGAATAAAGGAACTCAGCAGCTGAGCCTGATAACATGTATCTCCTGTCCATTCTTTTATCTACAGGAGGTAAAGAGTTAGGAGTCTGTAGAATCTTTTATGTCTGTTTCCCCAAGGACTTGTGAAGGGGAATAGACAACCTTTTGGACTCTGGGATGTCCATCATCTCCACAAAATCAGGCTCTTCTTTCTCCCCAGCAGCTTCAACCATAGGGAGCTGGAGGGTTTCAGCCACCTTTTTGTAAAACAAGAAGTGTGAAGGGGACTCAGAAAACCTGGGAGTGGAGACATCAGAGGGCCTGTCTGGGGAGATGTGCGGTTCAATGGGCACATCCAGATCCCCCCGGTCGTAGTCATCGTCGGGATAATCTTCGTCTCCCTTCCACTCCTCATAGAAAGCATCTGGATTATAATCTGAAGGAGTTGGTTCCGACCGAACCGACTGCCTAACCGGCGGCGCCCATTCGGACAGAACCGGACGAAGTGATTGACAATACCAATCGTCATATATCTTGTCCGCAGTAGTTGAGTATGTGGTACTGGATCCAAACTGGCGGACTTTAATTTCTTTTTTGACGGAACCGACCCCTCAGAGTTGGCTCTCCTTTTGCCCGAGGAGGTATCGCCTAGATCAGTAGGCACCTCCTCAGGTTCGACCATAACCGAACCGGGCTGGCCATCCAGATCTACGGACTTCTCGGACTCCCTTTCCTTCAACCTACTCAACTTTTTTTCTTGAGTGGTTTTGGGAAAGTTTTTGCAAATTTGGCAGTCTGACTGGAGGTGGTCAAACCGCAGACAATAAACACAGATGAGGTGAGGGTCGGCCTTGGCAAAGGCCTCCCCACACTCAGTGCAGTGTTGAAACCCAGTGGGACCGGTTTTCTTTTTGGGTTTCTCAGACATGGCCAACCTACCAAAATTACCCTATAGAAGCATTCAAGCCAGGTAATACCAACCAATCGGTAACAACCGTGTCACAGGTTTGGAAAAGAACTGAGAAAAGGCCTGGTTCTTTTGAAACCGATCGGTACCAGAACACCACTCTAATCCCAGAAATAATACATTTTAAATTAGAAGGAAACACAAGGTCAGTTCCTAGCCGGACCAACCGAGAAGAAACCGAAGAAACAAACAATTTCCACAAGTTGTTTAAAATAAACTGCAGTCACTACCTATCTACCACACTACCTGTACCGTAGACAGAGGCTGGAAATCCGAAAAAACAATAAAGAAGTTGTTTTCTACTGAACGCTTTACTTTTACCGAACAGAGCAGAGGAAATCTCCGGAGCGACTTCACTGTTAGGCGGAGTAAAGAATCTGACGGTTACACTGGGAAGTACCACAGACAGAGGTTTGAAAGCCGAACTTGAGCTCAACGTTCCATGCTTCTGCATGGAGTTAACTCTTTCCTCTCCGGGGCAGTTCAAGTGCTGAGGCTAACTGCATTATGTCTAAATAAAGCAAGACTTCATGTTGTTTGAAAAGGTAAGGAGGAAAAGAGCTGCCTTTAGGAGGTACAAAAAACGAGGGGGGGGCAGAGAGGAGTACCTGAAGGAATTGAAGGAGGTGACAAGGGCAGGAAGGGGAGCCAAGGCATCTACGGAGCTCAGGCTGGCACAAGGCATTAAGAAGGGGAGAAGGGACTTTGTCAGGTACATCGGGGAGAAAGGAGCTGTAAGGACCATATAGTAAGGATTAGGAAGGAAGGGTGGTGAAGCAGGGTAATAAGGCAGAAAGCGAAACGACATTACTCTCACGTATTTACTAAGGAGAAGGGGTGATACCCAAGGGGGAGGGAGGGAGGGCAGGAATGGAGGGAGGGGTGACAAATGGGAAAATCATGGAGGGCAGGGTTCTGGAGGGTTTGAGGGCACTGAGGGCGGACAAGGTGCCAAGCCTAGATGGCATCTACCCCAGGGTACTGATGGAGCTGGTAGAGGTCTTATCAGGACCTTTGACAGACCTATTCAATGCCTCCCTACGCTCAGAGCGTGTACCTCAGGATTGGAGGATGGCTCATGTATTGCCCCTCCTCAATAGCAGCCCCAAGGATGAACTGGGGAACTACAGACTGGTGAGCCTCACATCCATCGTGGGTAAGCTGATAGAGACTATCCTGAAGGAAAGGCTGATGGCCCTCCTGGAGGCCAAAGGACTACAAGACAGCAGACAGCATAGCTTCATAAGTGGCAGATCCTGCCAAACCAACCTGGTGGAGTTCTATGACTGGGTAACTAGGCAATTGGATGGGAGCCATGCAGTGGATGTCCAGTACCTGGACTTCAGTAAGGCATTCGACTTGGTGCCACATGGGAGGCTGGGAAGTAAGTTAGAAAGCATGGGGCAGGTGCAAAGCTAGTGAGAAGGGTAGGGAACTGGCTTCAGGAAAGGCAACAGAGGGTGGTGGTGAGTGGGGAGCTCTCATTCCGAAGGGTAGTGATGAGCGGTGTTCCGCAGGGCTCGGTATCTGTGCCACTGACTACTCTGTTTAACAAATCATGGGAGGATGGGGTGGTACCTAAGGACTGGAGAAGGGCAAATGTGATTCCACTTCACAAAAGTGGGAGCAGTGCAGAGGCAGGAAACTACAGACCAGTTAGTTTGACCTCAGTGGTAGGGAAAATGATGGAATCACTTCTGAAGGAAAGAATTGTTGAGTACCTAGAGGCCAGTGGAGCACAGGACCCAAGGCAGCATGGTTTCACAGCAGGAAGGTCATGTCAGATGAACCTAATAGATTTCTTTGACTGGGTGACCAAGTAGTAGACCAGGGAGGGGCTGTGGATATGGCCTACCTAGATTTTAGCAAGGCATCTGACACAGTCTCACACAAAGATTAATATACAAGTTAGCCAGCCTTGGAGTGGGTCCCAAGGTGGCAGCCTGGATAAAAAACTGGCTGGACAACAGGATGCAAAGGGTAATAGTAAATGGAGTCCACAGTGAAGAAAGGAGGGTAACTAGCGGGGTACCGCAGGGGTCAGTACTGGGACCGGTCCTCTTTAAAGGAAGGCTGTCCTAAACTGTGGGGGCAATCACCAGGGCTGCAAAAACGCCCGATTAAAATAACCAATATAGTTTAAAATGAATAGCGCTAAGCTTTTATTAGTTATTTATTGTTGTACAGTTGCTCCTGGATGCACCAATTTGAAACTGCAGCCTTTTGAAACAGAGTGTGACCCAGACATCGGTCCTGTGCGGAATGCCGTAAAAAATGACGAAGCACATTTAAGTGGATAAAAAAACACTGTGCCATGAGAGTCTATTAACTGAACCTCTAGAAGTAATTCCCAGTTAAAATGGAGCAGTGTAGGTAGTAAAAATTGTTCTCGCGCAGTAGCGCCAGTGCCCGTTCGGCATGCATTCGCCAGGTTCTACTGCATGACTGAGCTTGAGCTCCAACTTAAGCAATAATTTTAAATACCTTACACTGCTCTGCTTTAACTGGGAATTACTTCTAGAGGTTCAGTTAATAGACCTCTACATGGCACAGTGTTTCTTTTTATCCACTGTAAATGTGCCTCGCTCGTCATTTTTACGAGCATTCCGGCACAGGACCGGATGTCTGGGTCACACTCTGTTTTCCGGTGCAGCGGCAGTTTCAAAATGGTGCATCCAGGAGCAACTGTACAACAATAAATAACTAATAAAAGGTTAGCGTTATTCATTTTTAACTATATTGGTTGTTTTAATCGGGCGTTTTTGCAGCCCTGGTGATTGCCCCCACAGTTTAGGACAGCCTTCCTTTAATGTCTTTATAAGTGACATTGGGGAGCACCTGGAAGGAAAAGTATGTCTCTTTGCAGATGACACAAAGATCTGCAACAGGGTTGATACACAAGGTGGGGTGGAAAGGATGAAAAGGGCCTTGGAAAGGTTGGAGGAATGGTCAAATATATGGCAGCTCAGATTCAATGCAAAGAAGTGCAAGGTAATGCATCTGGGAAACAAAAACCCAGGGGAAGAGTACACAATGGGGGGTGAGTTAATAACAACAACAAAAATCGAAAGACACCTAGGAGTAATTATATCAGATGACCTAAAGGTGGGCGAGCAATGTGAGAAGGCAGTAAGGAGGGCTGAGGGGATGCTGGGATGCATAGGGAGAGGCATCAACAGTAGAAAACAGGAAGTTGTTATCCCTCTCTGCAGACAGTTGGTAGGACCCCATCTGGAGTACTGCGTGCCGTTCTGGAGTCCCCATCTCCGCAAAGACATAGACAGAGTGGAGGCTGTTCGGAGGAGGACAACCAAAATGCTGCAGAGTCTGCACCAGAAGACATAAGAGGAGAGACTAAAGCAGCTTAATATGTATACTCTTGAGGAAAGGAGGAAGAGGGGGGACATGATAGAAACTTTCAAGCATCTCAAAGGAATTAAAGTACAAGAGGGTAGCATCTTTCAGAAGAAGAGATGTGCAAGAACAAGGGGGCACAATTTAAAGATAGAGGGGGGGACGGCTCAGAGGTAATGTTAGAAAGTATTTTTTCAAAGAGAGGGTTGTGAATGCATGGAACAGCCTTCCGGAGGAGGTTGTGGAGTCAGGAACAGTGGGAGAATTCAAGAATGCATGGGCAGACATGAGGCAATTCTAGTGGGGGTAGGAGGAAGTAAGCTGTTGATTAACTAGAATCTGCAGCTTATTCATAAGGTAGGGAAATGGGCAGACTAGGTGGGCCAAGCGGTCCCTATCTGCTGTCAAATTCTAAGTTTCTATGTTTCTATGTGTTGGGACCAGT
Source organism: Neoceratodus forsteri (assembly GCA_016271365.2). NCBI lineage: Eukaryota > Metazoa > Chordata > Ceratodontiformes > Ceratodontidae > Neoceratodus > Neoceratodus forsteri. The sequence goes on from JADMNL010000026.1 coordinate 292,949,575, forward strand.
GTTGTTTGGGATATTCATTGCAGACATATCATTGGGTATCAAGAGCAAGACCAGTCTCTTTGTTGACAACACCAAGATGGGAGTGGTGGTGGATGACCTTGGGGGATGGCAGGGGTTGCAGAATGATCTGACAAAGCTGGAAACCTGGTCGGACACCTGGCAACTGGGGTTTATGCCAAAAAGTGCAAGGTGCTGCATTTTGGGATGAAGAACCCAAGAAGGAGTTACCAGCTGGGAGAAGTGCAGCTAGCCCAGACAGAGGAGGAGAAGGATCTGGGGGTGTTAATTACAGGGTCAATGAACAACTCAGCACAAAGTAGGAAGGCAGCTGCAAAGGCCAACAAAATGCTGGGTTGTATTGCAAGGGGTATATCCTCAAGGAAGGGGAATGTGATTCTGCCACTATATAGATCATTAGTTAGACCTTACCTGGACTCTGGAGTACTGCATGCAGTACTAGCGCCCGTATCTGAAGAGGGACATTACATTACTGCAGGGGGTGCATTGCAGGGTGACAAAGATGATCCAGGGACAGTGGGACTTACCATACAAGAGGAGGCTGAGGGAGTTGAACATGCACTCACTGGAGGAGGAGAAGAGGGATGGGGGACTCTGATTGAAACCTTCAAGTACATGAAAAGAATAAACAAGACAGGTACGGAGGGGTTGTTCAAAGTAAGGGAGGAGAGGGACCCCTGGGACCGTGATACGAGGCTGGAGGGAAGAAGGTTCAGGAGGGAGATGAAGAGACACTTTTTTACTGAGAGGGTGGTAGCTGGGTGGAATGAGTTACCAGCAGAAGTGGTATCCCGTAGAACAGTGGGCTGCTTCAAAAGGGGCTGGGACAGGGCAAGGGGGAGGGGCAACTGCAGAATAAGGGGTGCTAGCTGCCCATTTGAGCAGACTTGATAGACGACTAGGCCTTTATCTGCTGGCAAATTGCATTTGTTCATATGTTCCACTGCCATCTGGCTGATTGAGGGCCAACAAGGACCATGGGCAGAGAGGATTTACCTGGTTGTTTCCCACCGCTGCTTTGAATCCCCTACCCATAGGGATGGTGATGTGAGGACTAAGGTCTAGTGGAGTGCTTGCCCTGCCAATCACAGTTCCGTATCCCTTCTCCCTGTATCCCAGCTGCTGCTCTACTATTCATTTCATTTTATTTTCATTTTATACTGGAAAGCATGTGGGTAAAAAAGCCTGTTTCCACAAGCGTCCAGTTTTCAGGCTTTCACAATGGTGGATATATACACTTTGGCCCAGATATTCAAACTGCGCCAGTCTGAGGCGCAAGCCCCTGCGCTGCTCAAAATAGTTGCAAGAGGGTCAAGTGATATTCAGTTGAGTTGCGCTTGAGCAACCTCTGAATATCACCCCGAGTTACAGCACTTGGCAAGATGACGCAGTGGAACTTGCGCCACCGCAGCCGCTAGAGTTGAGCATTAATCCTCTGCGTGGCGCAAGTACCATTGCGCCATGTGCAAATTTTCCGATATTCAAAAGGTGACATGCAATAGGGCCATAATTTATGCAAGGTGCAGGGGGCCATTTGCATCTATTTATGGCCCCATTTCATGCCATTTGCATGTAGGTGCGCCGATCTCGAGGACTTTGCCTGCCACCCCGCGCCAGGCAGCAGCCATCGGGACAGACGCATAATGCAGCCCGATCGACATCACAGTTACATGACACCCCCTTATTTTCCCAGCCCGATCGCTGGCAGAACACGCATAAATGCTTTCATTTACCGCTGGCAGAACTGTGGCAGCCTTTAGTGCGCCCGGATCGCTGGCATCTCCAGGCCCTCCAGTGCCCGATCAAGGGTAGAATAACCTCCCCAACCCGGTCAATCTCCTCAGGTCCAGGACCGTAAAGCCTTGTCGCTGGCAGAATGTCGGTTAGCACTTCAAATATTTCGTTTGCGTCTTTCACGGTTTCTTCATGTTTTTTTTAGCGCCGGCGGGTTCACTGCTTGTTGCCGCCGCTGTCGATTGACCGCCTGGGCTGCACGCCCATTGGTGCAGAGCTCGACACTCGGCGCAGCCCATACCGACAGTCAGTCGGCGAAGCGCGGGGGGCAGGCGGTGGATGCTGTCGCCCGCCGCCGCGGGGGAGCGGGGTGAGGGCCTGTGGGTGGGTGGGGGACACTCAGACACCAGGGAGATGTTTGGGCTGCACGCCATTGGTGCAGAGCTACAGCCACTGGGTGTGCAGCCCATACCGGACAGTCAGTCGGCGGGCGGCGGGCGGCAGGCGGGTGGATGCTGTCGCCGCCGCCGCGGGGGAGCGGTGGAGGGGCTTCGTGGGTGGGTGGGGGACACTAGACACCAGGGAGATGTTTGGGGGTGTGTTGTGACATTCTGCCCGCGATCGGCCTTTAGCAGTCCACTGGACCACCAGGGAGTTATTCTGAGTTGGGGGAGGGTTACATTCTGCCCGCGATCGGGCACTGGGGGTTCATACAGGCTCTGCCCGCGATCGGGCTGTGGGAGATGTGTGTGTGGGGGGTTCATGTATTTGTACTGCCCGCGATCGGGCTGTGGAGATGTGTGGGGGTTTCATGTAACTGTGATGCCCGCGATCGGGCTAGGTGGGGGGCACAGGGACCGGTTGGGGCCAGCCAGGGGTGGCAGCTGCTGTGTTGCCCCTGCAATACAGCAGCTCACCTGTGGGTGGCCCTCAACTGATCCTTTTTTTGGCTCAAGGTTGTGCAGGCGCAGGTTGGTTATGATGCACAACTCTGCACAACCCGACTGAATATCAGGTTGCGCAGGTTATGCATGGTTCCTCCCCCTCCTGTTGAGCATGCATTCATTTGCATTGCTCTTTTGCGCAACCTGTTGCCAGTGGAGCAACTGCCTCCTGCTGAATATCGCAGAATGGCGCAATGTAGGACTTGCGCATGCGCAACCCTGTTGCGCATGGAGCAACCCTTTTGAATATCTGGGCCTTTATGTCATTGTGCTAAATTTGACTCTAAATTCTGACTTTGTTTGCTTCCATCCTACCTCACTTCCTCTCTATCTGTCCCCCCTTTCTCTGCCCATTCCCTTAGATCTCTTGACCCCCATTCTTTGTTAATCCCTCACCAATCTACCACTGTAGGCCAGGCTGCCTTCTCGTATTATTTCCCAAACCTGTGTAACTCTCTTCCTTACCAGATATGTCACTCTTCCTCTTCCCATCTCCGTCTCTTCTGCCCTACATAATTTCCTCTCTGTCAGCTGTACCTGCAACTAATCTCCCTGGCCCTCCTGACCTGCTCTTCAACATCTATCACCTTATAAATCACTTTTCTTCCTAATTACCTTTTTCTTTTTGTGTCTCACCACCTTCCTTCCTCTGCGGTAATCCCTAGTTGGCCTTTCCTTTGAGTCAGCTGGTACCACCTTCATGTATGCTAATTGTAATTCTTTTTTTTTATTCTGTCTATCTTCCTGAGCCGCCAGCCGCCCGGTACTTCGGCTCAGTCATGAACCATGGACTTCCACCCACACAATGACCGCGACCCTCCGGTACTTCCGGATTGCCCCTCGGGTGGGGCTAGCTGCACCCTGGGCTAGTGCCGTAGATGTCAGGGATTGGTCGGAGGTCCGCCTGGGGGCTAATTGAAGCCCGTGGTGAGCGCCATTTAGGGCGGCTAGCAGCTTCTCCATTTTCCTGTTTTTTCTGGGGAGCGGAGATGTGCAATAACATCCTGCATCCACCCGGCCCCCTTGAGTGCTGCTATGCACCAGTACCTGAGGTACCCCCGGCCTCAGTGGAAGCATGGAAAAATGACAACATCAACCAGAGCGACAACAAGGAAACGCCGCAGAGGACCCCGGTGCACCCCACCGTGAATACTGTGAACCTGACTCCACAGATGCACAGGATGCACCAACAACAAGCATGGCAGCAATGCAGCAGCACAGTGTACGACCGAGCGCCTGACGGTAATGTCGACCAGTGGCACACAGCACAAACAGCCACCCGACAGACAGGAGAGGCACGACGGTGCAGACTGCAACAGAATCACGGCGGCAACCCCTTGCACAAGGGTACAGTGGGCAGTAACAGCACCACAGGGAGCAGGGGAATGAACGGCGCACCACAGAAGGGTACGGATTACGGCATGGGGCGCAGACGCCGGGTAGTGGGTCCCCTGGCACAGGGACCTACACCTGAAGGCTGATATTCAGTGCCAGCCCCATCAGGTAATCCCTGCAGCTCCTGACACTACATGCACTGACAATATCGGTGATGCACCGAGCTGACTCCTTCCAGCTCCTCCGGGACCGCCCCACAGCCTGACCAGACAAGAGCCTGCTGCAGCTTCACCTCTGTCAGCCGTTGCCCCCCCCCACAGGACATCCAGGAACCACCACAGGGTTGGGGTCACTGCATCAAGCAGAGAATTGAATGCTCAGTGCCACCCCACAATGGCATTATTGGTGCGGGGCATCCCATCCAGTACGGAGGCGTGGCAGTTCCACATGGGGATGGGGAACAGAGGCTTGCGGCAGTGGCCACTGCGAACAGGCCTTGCCAGCCAGGTGTCCTCAAAATAGTCGCAGACAGGTGCAAGAACATCCTCATGGGAGGTGAAGTACTCCCAGCCACGGAGCTCCTCGTAGGTGGCGCACACATCCACAGGGAGCACAAATGCAAGGGCTAGCAGCATGCGTAGGTGCATGGCACAGACGTCATCCCAGCAATACAGATGTGCCAGTTCCACATGCTGCTGGATGTGCTGCCAAACACTCTGGCACAAGTGGAAGAAATACCAGTGGACGTCCATGTCAGGCAGCACCATGAGGATAGCCCTATAGGCGGCAAGCTCAAAATCAATGAGCATGTGGCGGGGACCGCCTGCAGGGCACAGCTCTGTGACCTTCGTGTATACGGTGATGTAGTCTACAGCCGTTCTCCTCGCCATCAACACGTATACTGCAGGGAGTACAGTTGCCCCGTCCACCCCATGCAGCGTGTACAGCTGCTGGAACAGCCTGGGGCAGCAGCGGAATGTGCCATCCCCAAGCCATGCTGGGCTACAGCCCAGAAATTCAAGTTTCCTCTCGGTACTGAAGAGGAGGAACCTGTGTCCCATGCTGGCCCTAGCGCCCTGTCCCGAATCGTACAACAGGAATGGCTCATCTGCCAGGTTTCTGGTGTAGTCATCGGGAATGGTGAGCTTGGACAGCTGTTGTGGGTCCACCATATCACGCCTGTTGCCCCTCCGGACACATTGTGCCGACCGTTTCAGGAATGTTACAGGGGTAGGCATCCCCCAACCACCTCATTGACACCAGTGCAGCATGCCACTATGAGCTGTTGGCTCATCTCATTCATATCCTGGTCCCTCCACTTCACCGCTGCCCATACCTTGCAGACCCCAACGGCTGTGGAGTCAGGTACATGGTTGTGGGTGCCTGTCAGTACTGGCATTTCCTCAACCATGGTGACAGCATGGCCCCTGCATCTGTCCGCAGCATATTCACAGCATTTCCAATAGGACCTTTCCCCCTTGACTGTTCACGCTGATATGTGTACCCGGATACCATCAGCAGTCTGTGCCCCTTGGTGCTCTCCACATATTCTACCAACATGCCTCCTCCCACAGCGGACCTGTGTGTGCAGGTGTGGCGTGCCTCTTTCAACTTGCCACCAGTGCACCTGCTGATGCAGTGTGGGGCAGGTCGCCTCCTCACTGTGTCTCTGTGGAGGTGTGCATACTGGCTGTGCTCAGAGTGTGGGATGTGGCATTGTATTGTCAACCAAACACCGTGCTTCCAGCCTCAGCCAAGGGTCTGACAAGCACCAGACAGGCTCCCAACCCTCCCCATGGAGAAGGAGAGCAGTCCACGGGATGCTCCATTCTTCTCCCCCCCGGCCAGCCCTCCAGTGACCTGAGTACAATCCCGAACCCGGGTCACCGGCGTCGCAAGTGGAAATCCAACTGCTGCGCCAACAAGCTGGCCTGCTAATTGTAATTCTAAGTAAATGCACTTGACCTTTTATAATGCACTTGATCTGTTGTCCATCGAGATAGTCCGTAACAACTTTGTACATCTGTTGCTCTTAATATGCTCCTTTTAATTAACTTCATCGCTGTTGTACATTGGGTTGCTGTATGCATTATTGTACTCCCACTTTTCCCCCTCCTTCCAGGAGGCAACGTGAGACAAGCAACTTGTTGTTCAGTGTGCCCTTCCTGGTAAAACATTTCAATAAATAAATAAATACTTTATATAGACACATGGTTAAAAAAATACAAAGACAAAAACGTATATAGGAATTTCAGTTACATACAAAGCAGCGTATGTACAACAGCTACAGTATTAACAGCAAGTCTAAACAAAATGTACAAATACACAGGAGAAGGCAGGAAACACTCTGAAAAGAGCTTAGAAGGGAAAAGAGGCATGAAAGCAGTGAGGTGAACAGGAAAGAGGGGTTAAGAGAAAAGACAGGGAAAAATTCTTACCGAAAATAGACCAACTGACCTAGGGAGTGCTCTGAAAAAATTTAAGATATGCTACCTATGGCAGTTGCAAGGTGGTTTATTGAGTAGGTGCTCCTTGAGTTTCATCTTAACGGTGCCAAGTGAGGGGCTACTAATAAGATTGGGGGGGGAGAGTGTTTAAATAGCTTGGTACCTCTGCAGGTATTCATACACCTACAGATGGCTGAAGCACACTGGGGCAAAGCAGTTCACCCTCTCCCACAAAAGGAGAAGGTCTGTTTGGATGCTCAGTCCTCCTGCACCTGGCTGGCTCCCAATGACTCAGACTTGTCAGCATCACGCAGTGTATTGCTTCCACTGTGCTGACGGGCTAGTCTTTCTACCACATTTTTATGATGAGTTTCTAAGTACTCTGTTGCCGAACAAAATTGTGTGTGTGGCTGCATGAGGCCATGGAAGCCTTATTTGAGAAATACTACTTAAGGGGGAAATTAAGCCTTCCATGACATTTTTTTTAAAAGAGCATGCAATTTCCCTAATATCCAGGTCAGCATTCCCCCTCTCCACAACGGCAGGTCCAAGGCATGGCCTTGTGGTTCAGTGGCAATGCATTGCTAGCTGGGAGACTGGGGTCCACATGCAAGCCCAAGGTGCTGTGAGGGCAGACACTCACCCACCCTCACAACTAGCTGAAGGGTGCAGCCTAGGGCCACTGAGTTTTCTGTTTTCAAAAATGATCAATTACACTTTACAAAATCTTAAAATCCATTTTTAACTTTTTCCCCCAAATTGAGTGTAAATTAGTATGTTTTGTACTGAAATTGTTATACAAAATGGGGAGTTCACACAAATTTGACCCCAACTGCAGCAGTAAATGTGGTGAAAACAAGTTTTTATATGAAATACTTGACTTCAAGTGGTATTTAGAAATGTCAGATTCCATTTTTAACCATGTTTTTTCCATTTTCATGGAACAAAGGTAGCCCCAAATGTGAATGAGCCTTAGCTTATCCCCTATGGCAAAAATTTCAGTCAATTTTACAGTTGCTTTTAGGAGGAGACCCCTTCCCCCATACCTGGAGTACTGTGTCCAGTTCTGGATGCCAAACCTCAGAAACGACAGAGAGAGAGGGTGGAGTCAGTCCAGATGAAGGGAACTAAAATGGTGTAGGCCCTACAAGGAAAGGCTGAAGGATCTCAGCATGTACACCCTGGAAGACAGGAGAGCGAGAGGGGACATGACAGAGACCTACATGAACCTCACAGGGATAAATAGAATGCAGAAGGGAAGTCTCTTTCAAATGAAAAAGAGCACCAGGTCCACAGGGCATGCAGTTAAGGTGGGGGGAGGGGAGTTTAAGAGGCGTGTGAGGAAGTATGACTTCACTAAAAGAATTATAGATGCTCGGAACAGAATTGCCAGTGCAGGTGGTGGAGGTAAAAACAGTAGGGGTCTTCAAGCATGCATAGGACAGACATAGGGGAATATTAGTAAATAGGCAGGGCGGAGGGTCATCAGAGACCAGTTAGGGTCTGCCGAGACATACTAGGCAGGGATCATCCAGGCAGACCGAGTGGGTCAAGTGATCCTTTTTTGCTAAAAAATTCTGTTTCCAAAAGGTCTCCTTAAGTACTGCGAAACAATACTCCATGACAGTGAAAAATGGGGCATGATGAGTGACATAACTCATGTTTTTGCACACCGTTGGTGTGTGTGATGCTTAAATAATCTGGTTCAGCTTTGCTCTTCTGATTGCATAGCATCATTCAACCTGAGTATGTAAAACAAAATCGCAATGTACAACTGCTCGTACATTATATAACGAATAAGGGAACAACAAACTGTGAAAAACAAGCTGGTTCACACACCTAGTGGGTACTGTGGCAGCAATGGGCATCAGAGCAAAGCTTGAGTGCCTCAGTGGTGTCAGAGTACCCACAGAGAGAGCGAACCTTCTCACACCTCCATGGCCAGCTCCATAACTGTCACTGAGCGCATAATACAATACGGTATGCACTCATCAATAATCAGTGGGCACATACCATATTGTATTATTCGCTCAGTGACAGTGCAGTTGGGGCCGGCCAAGGAGGTGTGAGGAGGGCTGTGCCAGTACCAGCTTGGGGTTCGAGTTGAGGAGTGCGGGGTGGTGGGCACATCTTGCCAGGATGGGGGGGGCAGGACCTCTAGACCACCAGGTAAAGTTACATATTAACAGATAAATACCGGGCATATCAGTGTAAGGGTTAGGACCACTAGGCCACCAAGTAAATTTGAATATTAAAGATAATCCTTACTGAACATATCTGGGCAGGGGGAGGGACTGCCAGACCACCAGGTAAATTTAAATATTACACTAATCTTTACCAGGCATATCGGGTGGGGGGGCACTGGTCACCGAGAACCCTGCTGGACCGGCGCACAGACACTTTACAGCTTGCGGCAAGCCCTCCTGCTGTGCCACGTGTTTGGCGCCCGGTCTGGCTTGCCGCTGAAACCCTGCCTATTAGAGAACTGGGTGCAGGGTCCCTGGTGCATCAGGCATCAGCGCAAGCTGCTGTTTGCCGCAGCTTGCGGTGATCCAAGCTCGCTTTGAGAACCAGACCCTCAGTTTCTGGTTTATACTTGTAACCCCCCTGCAAATGGGGGTTCCCAAAAGACTTCCAGGAGCTTGCTTGAATGCTCCAAGCCTGAATGGTGTTTGGCGTTTAAGCCATTTATCAGTGAGTGTTTTTAGAGCCTCTGGTACTGTCTCTTTAAGAGCTGTCTGCTTGCAGACATAATTAGTTTATATGGGGGGACTGTGTGTTTCTCTGTTTGAGTACCACTCGAACTGCTGCCAATTCACTCCATTGCAGTCACTAGAGTACAAAGGAACCTATCTGAAAGATGTAACTGTTTGCCAGAAATAATTTAGAGTAATAATGAAAATACAGTTTGTCTAACTTGCTTTCTTTGCAGTCAGAACTGTGTTTGCCTAGTTCCCCATTCTGGTTTTGAACTGCTGAACTGGACCAATCAGTGGGTAAGCTAGCTCTAAAATGGTGCCTTGATGAATCAGAACTTGGACTCATAATCTGAGCCAGCCACAAGAGGATTGTATGGGTAGTGACTCTGGGAGATGTAGTTTAGACTTCGGTGCCTTTTTGGACCAACAGCAGCAGTCTATTGTGAGTGACAGCCAATCCAGTCAAGAACTGGGAGGAACTCAAAGGAAGTGCCTGGTTTTGTCTGTTGGAGTTTCAGTTTTTTAGATCTGGCAGTGAAGGGGAAAGAAACCCTGTGCTCCTTCAGTGCACAGTTTCAATCAAAACACGTGTGCAAGGCCCAGAGTTCCGGGTCTGCAGCTTGTGTAACTGCTTGTTAGGACTGAATCTGTCCTGTGAAAAGAATCAAAGGATCTCTGAAGAGTAGAAACCAGGCTCACCCTGTAGAAGACTGCAGAAATTGTTGAATTGCACTCGGTCTGTCAGGAACTGAATCTGCTGTGTGTTCTCCCGGTATTGTGCAGTAATTGCGATCGGATAGAGAAGCAGCCTGCCTGGTATAGGTACTTTTTTTACCATATAAATGTGTGAAGAGTCTCGTGGAGCTCAAAAGTAGCCCTGCTGACGTTGAAGGACCCTATCTTGTTTGGAGGTCGTGAGTACTAATTCGGGTCGCTTCCTGTTGAATTGCCACATTAAATCCAATGGAATCACTGTACTGCTGACTGTTTAAACTAATTTTCTTTCTCTGTGGGAAAGGGCCCCTACCAGCTGCCACGGGTTTGGACTAGCCACTAGGGCTTGGGTACCCAGGGACAGTAACTGGTAGGGATAGGCCTGTGCACAGAGCCATAGGTAGATAGTAAAGTGATAAGCTAATTAACCTGATTTCCCCCTGTCCTTGTTATATCCCCCTAAATAAATCAAAGCTCTTGTTTCGGCAAAGTTATGCTGCCTGAGGTATTTGTCTATATTAAAGTACTGTACTGTGATTGTTGCACTGTATCTTATTTCACAGGAGGTCCCATTGCCGGAACTAGTCCTGGGGGTAAGTGTATACGGTGAAGGTAATTCTGATATATTGTGTGGGCCACTAGTGGGAAGAAAGGGGGGTTGCAGTGTCCCAGAGGGCTGTGACCAAGTAAGTTTAACTATTGCAAACCCTGACCTCTGGGTGGAGGCACCCGCCATTGGATCCAGGCCCCTCAACCTGTTAGTGGCAAATCAGGCAGGGGTAGTAGCCCCTGGGATAGCGCCATCTAGGGGTTACATACTGCAGCAACTATAAAATAAAGTGATACTGCATGTCACTAGCTACAACCTGAACTGCATAAATGCTGTTACAAATATAAACATAAAGCATAGATGTTACTGAGGCATGTAAAAACAGAATCGTTGCAGGGATAATCACCTTTACCAGTGAGTAAATACCATTTGTCAACAGTGAGAGAAAGAAAGACACATTACTTTTAACAGCTGGCATCTGGAACAGCACAGGGCTGTGGACGCTTGGAATACCTAAGCCAGAGACTGATAAGGAGAGGTCAGCATGCTGGGCAGCTACACCAAAGGAAAAAGCAAACCCATGATTGGGTCTGCTTTCTGTTTTTGAAGTAGACATAGTTTCCACCCACCAAGCTAAAACTCTGTCATAATTAGGCTGTCTGATAATTGATCTGTTACAGACTTGCCCATTAAACACTGCTCTGCATTGGAGGGACAGGATCACATCACTCAAAAACCAAAATCATAGGAAGATGTTTGCTTGCTGCATGCAAGTGCGCATGGCAAACATAATAAAAATAGACTGATGATGAATCTATCTATGTCAGAAATACATTTTTGCTAAAAGGAACCTGTCACTGAGGTTGACTTGGGCAGGAACTCAGTTCCGACTCCTCTGACACCTTTCTCCATTGAATACTACTGGAGAGTTCGACCTCCTCCACATGTAGAGATCAGAGTTCCACCTCCCAGACATTTCCAGTTTAACCATTAAGCTTTAAACCAACAACAATGGTCCCTGACTGGTCACAAGCACACTGCACCTTGCAAAACCACATTGCACTGTACCTTGCAAAACTACATTGTTAATTGGTGACGTTTATAGATGTTTATTGAGGAAGTACAGAGCACCTGCAAGAGAAACAAAAGGAGTCATGAGTTTAAAGGGCAGGGCTTAGCAGTGCGATGCCGATAACCAAAGCAGAAACAGCTAGAATGGCCTAATGTATCTGTGGAGAGAGAAAAGGAACAAATCCTGACATTTTCACACAAGGGGTAAGAAGCAATTTATTGACTGTCTCTTTAACTTTACAAAAACATGCCAGTACTCAGTTTGCCTGTCTGCTCTGAACAACTGTTTTAGAATGCTGTCGTCTCCATGTACAAGATTACAGTGCTAAGTCAAAATGAAAGTGAAAGACTCTTCGACGCTTTGCTAAAGTCTCCTTTAGATTCAGTTCAGTTAATTTTATTTATCACAACCAAAGGGTCCCATGGTAACCCATCTGCCAGGGACCGGCACATACATCCAGAAAACTGTTTCTGTTAGTTTGTAGTGTAGCTATCTTTCTGCTATAGCCTGTCTGGAAACACCTAACCTACATGTAACAAAAATGTACCAGGACTTTATGTTCAACAGACACACCAAGTTAAAATTTCCTTCCCTATGCTGCCCAACAGTTTCTCCTCCAGTCAGTGCTGCCCTGCAGGGAGACGAAAACAAGCTTGTGTTTTTGACATGGCTGTATTCAACAGTCACCACAGAAACCTCTTCTGCACCTTCCAAGTTGAAATGCATATTTTTATGTCTGCTTGCACGCATGTGCAAGAAACACATTGCAGCAGCTTGCTGCAGTAGCGAGTTGTGGAGGTGCAGTAGTGTTGTTGTCAATGCCAGCAGCTCATTTTGGGGCTGGTCTGTGTGGTACCAATAGGGGATCATGCCGTCCATGACAGCAGTAGTGTAGCTTACCACCAACCTGAAAGAAACTCGCCATTGCAATCAGGGAGCACACAGTCATTAACAATCAGGTGTTTTTGCTGCCGGTGCAGTTCCTGATTGCAGAAGCAAATTACAGCGGCATTGTCTGGTGGCTCATTTCAAAAATACATGGCGGCGGCTTCTCCGTTGGCCTCTCACAGTCCCCAAAAGAAGCCAATGGACAGACGCTAGCTCTCTAAGTCCTTCTATTAAAGCTGACAGGGTGCTCAATTCTGTCAGCATGCGTGCCCCTCCTCAGTTCATTTGCAGACTGCAGCCCAATCCCTTTGGCATAATTCCCCCATCTGTTGTGTGGCTGAAGGGTGCCCAGTCCCCTTGGCTCATGCACCAGCCCCCCAACACTCTACCGATGGGATACCCCAATCCCAGTCGGCATAATTCCACCCCATCTATTGTGTGCCGAGGGGTGCCCAATCCCCCTCGGCTCATGAATTCTAAGACAATTACTTAAAATTTCTTTAACTCAATTTTGCCTTGGAGGCCATTTTGTATTAGAGTTAAGCAGTGGAAGGCAGAGTGTACTGTTAATTGTTTTGACTGGAACTTGCAGTATGTCTGTACCAACGGAATACAGATCGGGTTCAAGAATGGCTTGTATCCAGAGGCCAAATATTCAAAACTTTCCCTGGTGGGCAAATCGATTGCACCCTGTTTGCCCAGGGGTTTATGCCCAAGCTCATTATTCAATCGGGGCTGTGGCATGTACTAAAAGGGTTAGCATGCACGCAAAAAAATAATGTGTGCAGTGGGCAAAGGGAAAGGCAGGGAACGGAGTCCCAGTATAGTGCAGTATTTGTCACAGTAGTACTGCATAAAGGGAATAATGCAGGCCACCTTGCACTGCATAATCACTGCCAAGAAGAAGACCAACTTACTGCAGGCAATCCTAGTGGCCAGTGGAACCTCTACACCCAACAACGACGTTGACGGTTGGGGAAGCATACCTGCTCCCTGGTGGCAAGTGGCACCCCCAACCCTCTGAACCCCATCCACATTAAAATTGCATTCTGCCCTGCTGTCTAGTGGTCGCCCCACTCTACAGTTGCCATCCCTGATATAAGAAAAGACTTCCCTGGTGTCCAGTAGTTCCTCTGCTTCCATTCGTGGCCCTGGCACAAACAACTAAGTCCCTGGTGTCCAGTGATCCCCCCCCCCCGCCATCTGATTACTGTTCTGTATAATGTGAATTCAAGTTTATTAATTCCAAGCAGGTACATCATTTTTATACATTCTATTAGTGACCTTATGTATCTCCATAGATTATTTCATATTCAGAGATTTCCATTACTCCTATCTCTGTTATCTTAACATTTCATTAAAGTCTTCGATATTGTCTAAAACTAATGTGGTCTCCTTCATTTTTATTTATATTCTGTTCTATTATTCTTCCTCCATCTCCCCTCCCGCCTCTCCCAGCCTCCCCCCAGGCCAAGTCAGGTTGCCTGAGGCCTCTCCTATATCTGGTTTAATTTCTCTCCCCCCTCCCTATCCACTTTTTTAAGAACTCCCGGGCATTATATCATTAGAGGAACACCAAATCTCCCACCTTGTCCATCTATTCAGATAAGTGGGAGTTTGGTTATTAATTTTGTAAGTGAGTTCCTCTAGTTCAGAGATCGTATTTATTATTCCAATGCACTCCTGCATATTTAGGGGGGCAGGATCCAACCACCTTTTCGTGATAGCTTTGTGTGCTGCTGTTATTAATATAGCCCAAAGGTAAAGCGAGCCCCCATCCACCATCCCCCCAGGTGGATGCCCCAGCATCAGCATATACCACTCCAATGGAGTCTGCACCAAGAATATTTCTTAAAGTGCCCCTGAGATTGCATCCCAAAAGGTCCTTAAAACACTACAGGACCAGAAGACATGTAAGTGAGTGGCTTCTAGTGAGCCACAGCCCCTCCAACAGTTAGTCAGAGCCCTCAGGTCCCTCCTATTTAATATTTGGGGTGTCAGAAAATAGCAGACCTTAATTCTCCAAGAGAATTCTTGCCAATATGGTGACTGGGTCGTTTTTTTAGTTAGAGAGAATATTCGGTCCCAGTTAATCTCCCCTAAATTTTGGGGGAGCTCTTCCCTCCATTTTATTTTTATTCTATTGAGTGGATCCCTTTCTAAGGGTCGATAATGCTTTATACAGAAAATAAATCATCCTCTATTGCGTGTTAGCTATAATACTTTCATTTTTGGCCTCCAGAATGTGTTGGGCTCTGATGTGATCAGTACCCTTCTTCTTTAATGTGAGAATATAATTTTTGGCTTGTAGGTACCTGAGATGGTCTGTATTTTGCAGGCCGAATTTGTTTTTAAGGGATTCAAAATCTAGGAAAGTTTCTCCTTGCCAAAATTGTGATAAACATCTCAAGCCTCTTGTCTCCCATGTGAGAAATCCCCTATCCAGGGTGCCAGGTCTAAAAACCAGATCCCATGCTAACCTCTTTAGAGGCCAGATAGAGTTTTTAAGTTTATATTTCTGCCATATTCTATGGACCGATCTAATAGTATCTCTGACCGAGGTTAGTTCTTGATATGGGAATTTATTCATATTAGGGGTCAACAATCTGGATTCGAGGGGATATGATCTCGTTCCTTTCTCCTCTATTTTTTCCATGAGTTGCCATCCCGCAGTGGTGTTGGGGTTAGACCACATTGCAGCATTTTTTAATTGGGCCACTAAAAAGTAATCTTCAAGATCCGGAAGGGACTGTCCACCTTCTTCTTTCTGCATTTGGAGGATCTGTATAATGTGAATCATTTTCCTTGTGTCCAGTGTTCCCCCATCCTCCAGTCACTGTCCTGTATAATGTGAAACATTTCCCTGGTGTCCAGAGTCCCCCCACCCTCTGATCGCCAGCCCATATTATAACACCTATTCCCTGGTGTCTAGTGGCACCCCCCACCCAAAACTCCCTGTCCCCATACTAGTAGAGTTTTCCCTGTCATCTAGCAGCCCTCCTGCACCATATGCACCAACCAACCCACCCTACAACCTCTCCCCACCTTAACCATCAGTGTCATAGGAGCCTATATGTTGACCAGCACAGCCCTCCTCTGAGCACCTTGGCCAGCCTCTTTATGCATTGACAGGAAGAGTGCATTCATTGTACTGTAAAAGGAGCACATGTATGTCTACTGTAGAGAGCATGCATGCTCCTTTTACAGTACAGGGGATGCACACTACCTGCCATCACATACAACAGCCAGCTAAGATGGTGAGAGGAGAGCTGTGCTCCCTCAGCACCAGCAGTCAAGGTAAGGTGGGGTTGCAGAGTCAGTCAGTCAGTGGTCACAGTACAGAGGGGGCCGCTAGATGCCAGTGAAAACTTCCGTTAATACAGGGATGGGGACCAGTGAGTGGGGGGTGCCAGTAAATGCCAGAGAAGAAAAAATTACTCACCTTAGTAATGTTGTTTTTTCTAATGGAGTCTTGCTGTATTCTGACAATAGCAGTGAGTCCCAACCTTCGAACTGCCCTGGAGATGAAAGAGTTAACTTTCCATGCTGGGCATGGAATGCCGAGCTCAAGCTCGGTTGAGACTCTGTCTGTTGCTGTTTGAACTCAAACTGTCAGATCTTTACGAGCTAAACTCACTGAGGTCCTGTGTGGAAGCTGTAAACCTACACTAGCCAACTGGCTACTAACATAAAAAACAGATTTTTTGGTCCCAAAACAAAGACTCAAGTCAGGAGACCCAAAAAATAAATAAACACAACACCCACTCACCCAAAGAATAAGGGGTGATAACAAAAAAGGTGGGACACCTCCTGAGTGCCAACACTGCCACTGCCCACCCACTCACATCCCAAAAACAAAGGTTCTGAGAGGGGAAGGCAGGGGGGGAGGTCATAATATAGCAAGACTCCATTAGAAGAAACAACATTATTAAGGTGAGTAATTTTCTTCATACAACATGAAGTCTTGCTGTATTCTGACAATAGCAGACTACCAAGCAGTACCTCCATGGAGGAGGGACAGAACCTACTTAGGAAATAGGCTCTGAAGCATAGCTGTTAAAACCGAGCATCACTCCTAGCCTGGATATCCAGGGAGTAATGCTTGGTAAAGTGTGAACTGTTTTCCAGGTAGCTGCTTGACATATCTCTAGAATAGGAATATCCCTGGCAGCAGCCAGGGAAGCAGCTGTACCTCTGGTAGTGAGCCCTCAGGCCTGAAGGGGAACCTATCCAGTTTTCCATAACAAAATTGGATACAAGAGACAATCCACCTGGCAATGGATCTTTTAGTGGCAGGTTTCCCTTTACCAACCTCACCATAAGTGAGGAACAGTTGGAGGGAGTCAAACCTGTGACCCTTGGTACGTTCTATGTAGTAGCTAAGGGCTCTTTTGACATCTAAACTGTGCAGCCTCCTCTCACCAGAGGAGGAATGGTCAGTGAAGTACACAGGAAGAGACATAGATTGGTTAAGGTGGAAATCTGAAACCACCTTAGATAAAAACTTCCTGTTAGTCCTGAGGACCACCTTATCTCTATGGAAGGAGATAAAATCAGCTCCACTGACAGGGCTTGTGACTCACTTATGCACCTGGCAGAGGTGATGACTACCAGGAACACAGTTTTCCAAGTCAAGTACTTAAGCTCTGCTGAAGACAAAGGCTCAAAAGGGGGTTGCATAAGCTGAGCAATGCAAACATTAAGGTCCCAAGCAGGGGTAGGGTCCCTGAATGGAGGGTTGGTATGAAGCAATCCCTTGAAAAACCTTGGAGAATACAGGGCGAGCTGAAAGAGAAGAGGGCTTACCTGCTGAAATGAAAGCAGAAACAGCTGCCAGATGCACCTTTAGTGTAGCTGATCTCAGCCCCAAGCTATTCAAATGGACCATATAATCAAGGACTGTGGGCAGATCAGCAGACTCTGGGGAAATATGCTTCCCAGAGCACCATATGGAAAATCTTTTCCACTTGTAATTATAAGTAGTTCTGGTGGAAGGTTTCCTAGAAGCCTTTAGAATATCCATTACACCTTGGGAGAGGTGTAAATCAGCAAACTCTAACTCTTCAAGAGCCAGGCCTTGAGATTGAGAGATTTGAGATTCGGGTACCAAACCCTCCCCTGAGCACAAGTTAACAGGTTGTAATTCCTGGGAAGAGACAGGGGAAGATGGACTGCTAAGGACAACAGGAGAGGATACCAGGGCTGTCTGGCCCAGTCTGGAGCAATCAGGATCACCTTGCAGGGTTGAGACCTGATTTTGACTAGCACTTTGAGCAGGAGAGGGAAGGGAGGAAAGCATACAGGAACTTCCCTTCCCAACTGAGAACTAAGGCATCCAGGGGGACTGAGCCCAACACTGGGGGCCTGCAGCAAAAAAGGGGAAGTTGCTGATTGTCTGGGCTGCAAAAAGATCTATATGTGGGGTGCCCCATCTGGAGAATATCACCTCCAAGACCAGGGGATCCAGTGACCATTCATGATGACCCTGAGATATCCTGCTGAGAGCATCTGCCAGGACATTGTCCTTGCCTGGGAGGTGTACTGCTGTGAGGGAGGTGTTCAGGGAATAAGCCAGAGACCACAACTTCATTGCTTCTGTGCACAAGGCTGTAGACCGAGTGCCCCCCTGTTTGTTGATGTACCACATTGTGGTGGTATTGTCTGTTCTGACCTGAATAACTTTGTTCTGAACAGACTTGGAAAAAGCTTAAAGTGCTAGAAATACTGCTCTGAGTTCCAACAGATTGATGTGAAGCAGAGATTCCTGAGGGGACCACAACCCCTGGGTGGTCAGGTCACCCAAGTGAGCCCCCCCACCCCAAGAGGGAGGCATCTTTAGTAAGAATTAAAGAGTGGGACTGAGTGACAAAGGGAACTCCTTGTCTTAGATTGTTCTGATCCTGCCACCACTGCAAGGCCTGGATCAGGGTTCGAGTCCTGGGATCAATTTGGTCAGAGGGTCCTTCTTTTGAGACCAAAAGGCTCTCAAATGGAACTGAATGTCCCTCATCTGAAATCTTGCTCCCTGCACCACTGCTGTAGAAGCAGCCATGTACCCCAGGAGCTGCAGAAAATGTCTTGCTGGTCGAGACACCTGCAGGGTGAATGAGGAGGCCAGTGTGATAAGGGTCCTTGCCCTGTCCAGGGGAAGGAAGGCTCTGGCCTTTTCTGTATCTAGCTCTGCGCCTATGAAGGTGAGGAGCTGAACAGGCTCTAGAACTGACTTTGAAAGATTCAGAAGGAAACCCAAAGAGATGAGCAGTTGCTGAGTTATCTGTAGATGTAACTTGACTTGGTCTGGGGACTGGCCTACTATGAGCCAGTTGTCCAGGTATGGGAAGATGGCAATCCTTTGCCTTCTTAGAGAAGCAACTACTACTGCCAGGCATTTTGTGAACACCCTTGGAGCAGAGGTTAGACCAAGGGCATTGCTCTGAACTGGTAATGGCCTGAGGGCAGCTCAACCTGAGGTACTTTCTCGATGGGAGCTCTGATGAGAATATGGAAGTAGGCATCCTCGAGGTCCAGGGAAACTGCCAGTCCCCTGGCCTTAGAGAGGGTAGAATTATTCCCAGAGTGACCATTTTGAATTTTGGTTTTAAAAGGTGCTTGTTTAAGTATCTGAGATCCAGGATGGGCCGCCATTCTCCTGTCTTTTTTTGGGGTAAGGAAGTACCTGGAGTACAATCCTTTGCCCTGGTGTAGGGGTGGAACCCTTTCCACAGCTCTGAGAGCCAGGAGGGAAGAGACCTCTGCCTCTAGGGCAAGTGCCTCTGAGGGATTTGCAGGTGGAAAGGATCTGGTTCTCAGCTTTGGAAATTTTTTGAAGCTGAGAACCAGTCCCTGGCTTACTACTTCCAGGACCCACTTGTCTGATGTTAGAGACTCCCAGTCCTGGACAAAGTAAGCCAGCCTGCCCCCTACAGGTAGTGGAGAATCAGCCCTGGAAAACCCATCAGGGTGCCTGTTTGGCAGGGGGTTTTGGCTGAGGGGTGAAAGCAGGTCTGCTAGTACCCCTTCTGCCTCTCCCTCTAAAGAACCCCCTCTGAGCATAGGCAGAAGAGGAGGCCTGGGCTTGGTAGAAAGGCCTATGAAAAGGCCTGCCCCTGCCTCTGGGATGCTGCCTCTGAGGAGTGGCCTGCCTTTCCTTGGCCTGTGCACTCCTATAGGTGGTCCTATATTCGTCCATTTTCTTCATGTTATTCTGTTTGCTCCCCAAACAGAGAGTTACCCCACAACAGGAAAATCCATGGCCTTAGTCTGGGTATCCTGTGACAGGCTAGTACATCTAAGCCAAGCCATTCTGTGAAGTGCCACAGATGTAGCCATGACACTAGATGACACATCATTGGAATCCACTGCAGCATGGAATTGCACCTTGGATGCCTCAATACCATCAGCAGCCACCTGCTCCAGCTCCTTGGCAAGCTGGCCAGGGACCTGTTTTGCTAAAGCCATGACAGTGTCCCATCTGGATTTCTGATACCTAGCAGTATAGGCCTTGTAGTTGGCCTGTCTGAGTCCCAAGGATGCTGCCATGTACTGTTTCTCTGCCATGGCATCAATCCTCTTGGAGTCCTTGTCTGGGGGGTGTGAAGCCAAGGGAATATTTGCCTTATCACAGGCTGCAGCCTGCACTACCTCAACATGGCTGTATTGTTGTGTAAGGAACTCCGTATCTGAGCCTGACAATGTATACCTCTTGTCCATTCTTTTATCCACAGGAGGTATAGTATTAGAAATCTTTAAAATCTTAAATGTCTGTTTCCCAAAAGATTTGTGTAAGGGAATAGACAGCCTCCTAGACTCTGGGATATTCATCATTTCCACATAGTCAGGCTCCTCCTGGTCATCCACAGCTTCTTTCATAGGAAGCTGGAGGGTTTCAGCCACTTTTTTATAAAACATGAAATGGGAGGGGGACTCAGAAAGCCTAGGAGGAGACACTCCTGAAGGTCTGTCTGGGGAGATGTCCAGGTCAATGGGCACATCCAGACTTTCAAAACCACATTCACTTTCCTTATACTCCTCTTCCTCCTCCTCTGGTTCATAATATTCCTCTAAATCATAATCTTGAACCGGCAGAACCGGCCGAACCGAGCGCCTCCCTGATGGTGCTGGTTCGGTTGGAACCAGGGAAAGCAACTGCACAATTTTTATCGCTAGGGCTATTTCTTCAGCGGTTGAAGAAGAAAGTTTTGGATCCACACCAGCTGATTTTTCCTTTCTTGTTCTCTTGGCTGGAACTGACTCCTCAGAATCGGCTCTCCTTTTGCCCGAAGAAGTCTCGCCCTGGTCAGAAGGCACTCCTTCTGGTTCGGTTTGAACCGAACCGGGCTGGCCATCCAGTTCAGCGGACTTTTTGGCCTCCCTTTCCCTGAGCCTACCAACTCTCTTCTCTAGGGTAGCTGCAGGAAAATTTTTACAAATCTGGCAGTCTGCATTGAGGTGGTCAAACCCCAGACAATAAACACAGGTGGTGTGGGGATCAGCCTTAGCAAAGACTTCCCGACACACACTGCAGTGTTGAAACCCAGTGGGCCCGGTTTTCTTTGGGTTTCTCAGACATTGTGCCAGTCCTAACCAAACTTACCCTTTAATGGTAATCCACCAGGCAAGACCTCTTATCGGTTCCTGACTGTGTTAGTGGTCGTGGGAAAACGTAATAAACGCTTTTAGAACCGATAAGAACCGGTAACCACACACTAAAAAGTACAGATAAAGATTTTTCAACAACTTGATCGGTTCAAACCGAACCAATGAACCGTTTACAAGTTCCACACAGAATAGAAAATAACATAAACCTATCTAGTACTCACAAATACCACAGACAGAGACTGAACCGACAGGTTATGGTTTAAATTCGCCGAAAACCGAGAAAAGCGGTACTTTAACTGACAAATTGAACCAAGCAGAAGGAGAAATCTCCAGAGCGACTGTTCAGTGAGGCGGAGTAAAGAATCTGACAGTTTGAGTTCAAACAGCAACAGACAGAGTCTCAACCGAGCTCGAGCTCAGCGTTCCATGCCTGGCATGGAAAGTTAACTCTTTCATCTCCGGGGCAGTTCGAAAGTTGGGACTCACTGCTATTGTCAGAATACAGCAAGACTTCATGTTGTTTGAATAAGTGTTATACTACGGGGCCAGTGATCAGAGGATGGGGGACCACTGGACATCAGGCAAATGGCTGTATGCTCACTGGTCTGTCAGGGACAAGCCCAGTGTAGATTGCTGTGCATTGGACTCATCCCTGACACACCGCTGAAATGTTGTTCTACCACAGGATGTTTCTTGCACATGTGCAAGGAAACATAAAAAAGCTATAAAGAATTTAGATTAGTGACTACTCTCATTTGAAAGGCATTTTTGTGGTCACAGAAAAATATAAACTAGCACTAAATAAGCCTTTCACAGTGCACGGCATGGTAATCGGAGGTTGGGAGGACCATTAAAAACCAGGGACATGTTTTACATTATACAGGATGGTGACTGGGGAGTGGTGGAGGACCATGGGACACCAGGGAGATGTTCTACATTATACACAATGGCAATTGGAGGTTGGTGGAACCACTGGACACCAGGGGCATGTTTTATATTATACAGGATAGTGAACAGAGGGCAGGGGTACCACTGGACACCAGGGGCATGTTTTACATTATACAGGATGATGAACAGAAGGCAGGGGGACCATTGGACACCAGTGGCATGTTTTACATTATACAGGATGATGAACAGAGGGCAGGGGTACCACTGGACACCAGGGGCATGTTTTACATTATACAGGATGATGAACAGAAGGCAGGGGGACCACTGGACACCAGGGGCATGTTTTACATTATACAGGATGGTGAACAGAGGGCAGGAGGACCACTGGACAGCATGGACTCAGAGTTTACTAGAGATGGGTATCAGAGGGTGGAGTGTGTCACTAGATACCAGGGAATAGGTCCACTATTGTGGGACCTAGCAATCAGGGTGGGGGCAGGGTCAGTTGCAAAGCTGCAAACCTGCTGCCATTTCCCAAACAAATGAGCCCATAATGGGCATGCAAATAGACCCTTAGTGCCTTACATGCCCAATGGGTTAATTTGCATGGCTCCATCTTAATATCGCGCTAGGAGATACCGGCACTGTTGGGTCTGGTAGCGCTGTTCCCTGCATTCTTAAGACCAATGACAGGGCAGCAATACTCATCTTGGTGCTGCTCCGACATGCCAGTGTATTCAGTAGGACAGCAGTATTGCACTATCTGGCTGAATAAAGCATCCTCAGAGTCATGGGCAGTGGGCAAGTGAAGCACAAAACGTGCTCTTCTTTGCCCATTTTTCAATATCTGGCCCCTGATGTTTGCAACTTAGTTTAATCTCCTAGGTTGTGCCATAAAATATGCAATTAGTTTGTTTAGTGTACTTACCTGGTAAATAAAACTAAATATATGGGCCTGACTTTCAAGGAGGTTGCACCATGCTTAACCCACCGATGTCCCTAGCACGATATTAAAGAACGAAGTTGTCATAGCCCCAAGATGCACTAAATGTACATCGGTAATGTATGCGGCGAATGGCAGGGGTGTGCCCATGCATATGAGCACAGTCATTCACATATTGGGCCTGTGTAGTATGTAGCATGACTACACCCATTGGTTCACACAGTGGACCAACAGGCGTACAGCTCATACTGTATGCGGTCATTCGGCGGACGGCATATGGGCGGGGTGCTACCACCCGACGATGACGGGGGGCTGCTGGGTGGTGGGGAGAGGGGTACCACTGGATCATCAGGGATATTATGTTATATACGCCCATGATCGGGCAAGGGGGGGCCACTGGACCACCAGGGTCATCACAATACATACGCCCGCGATCAGACGAGGGGGGTCCAATGGAGCACCAGGGATATTATCATGCATATGCCTGCAATCAGGTGAGAGGGGCCTCCCACTGGACCACCAGGGATCTGCCTTGTACAGATGCCTCGATCAGACATCCTGGAGTGGGGGGCCACAATGGCACTACAGGTGTGTCAATCTGGGCACACAGCCTGGAAGTCGCAGGATTTGCGCATAGCATGCAAATGGGTCCATAATGATATGCAATGGCCACATTTGCACCTTTGCATGCAGACGGCCTCATTTGCATGCCCCATGCTGAATATCGCGCCATGCAACAGCGCAACTGCACTTGCACTGGTGCATCTCCCTGCTCCTGTCCTGTATCTTGCACTGGCGCAGTGCCACTGCGCCATGCGAGATGTGTGCACTCTCTGTGCGATCTTCAACAGTGCTGAGCCATGGTGCAGCACCACTGGATATCGCCTGGTCCCTGCCCTGACGCAGCCCAGATGCGCTGCACCTGGGCTTGCACCACAGCAGGACGCAGTCTGAATATCCAGCCCATGAAATACAATGAATACAAGTTTAAATTGTCAGAAGTTAGAAACCAACGTTTTTTCAATGCCGAATGTTCACGACTTGCATTGCTGTTGTATATACAAGGTCTTACTTGTACACATTTTTATTACATGGTTACCCAAAACAGACCAGATGAGATATAATACATCATTTGCACTGGGGTCCTGATTTTACAGTTTTATACTGCATTTACCCAGGACAGTAGAGGTGAGATTTGACTTTTTTTTTTTTTGGTAATCAATACTTTATTAAAAATTCACATTTAAATATACAGCAAATTATGCAGTGAGCAGGACAAAAATACTTAATACAGGCAAGAAACATCCTAAAACACACATAAATAAATTGATTACAGAAAAAATGATGAGGAAAGCAATTAAATGTAAGGATGAGAAATAGTAAAAGGGTCCTGTTGAGATGGGAAAACTAGCCCTGATCAGAACGACACAACATTAAAATAACTTGCTAACAACAGATTGCTAAAATAAAACTCTCTCAACAATTAATGACAAAATCACATTTGTAAATAAAGTAAAAAAGGTTCCCACATATCATGAAATGTATCCATTCTGTTTATGTTAAGGTAAGCTATTCTTTCATAACTAACCCTTGTCATAAGGTCCTGTAGCCATTCTGTCAAACTAGGTACGTCCGTGGTCTTCCAATGTCTTAGTACAGCATTTTTAGCTGTAATCAGAGCAGTCAATGTCCAGAGGTTTTGGGCAGCAGAGCAATGTTGGATGCTAGAACAGAGTCCCAAGATCACCAAAGTAGCTTGTTTTTTATGTGGTCCTGCCTTTAATAATGTATTTTTATAGAATGATCATTTTAGATGCAACATCTCCTTTTCTGCAGGGTCCTACCGTAGGGCCCTGGAGCCGATTCCAAGTCAGGCTACACCAGCGTAAGGCAGGATACGCCACTCTCCATGGCATAGCCCACGACCATGCAATATGCCCTGTGTCATTCCAGGAGGCAACTTGCATCAGTGCGTCTGCGGGCTGCGATAGCTGCAAGATACGACACGACTTACGCTGCATCCTGCAATGCCTGGTGCAACTGGGGGTTATGACATCCACATAGCCCAATTCCAGGTGGGCGGCTGCCATAACCCGCAGTTGCAATTCATAGAGCCGCAGTGGTGTAGGGAATTGCTGACAGCTCGGAGCTGTCCTAAGTGGCATCCAATGGCTGGCACTGTCAGATGCCACCACGCAGAGCTCTGGCAACAGCACCATAAGGACCCCCTAGCCCTCTATAGCATACCCCTGCTCCCAACCCTCCAATCATCAGGGACCCCCAGGGGTCCGATTTTGGTGCACCCCCCCGTATGCCTGTGTAGTGCCCCCTAGACACCTGTGTAGTGTGACCTCCTCCCCCCCATGCCCCTGGTGTCTGCTGAGGTGGTCCAGAGCTGGGGGGCTTCGGGGGGGGCCACCTGTTACCTGACAGGAGTTGTGACCTGCGGCTGCGATACGCCATACATGGGCTATTGCCACACACGTGGCGTATCTCGCCTATCACTAGTGCCGGGACCCTGCCACTTCTGGAATGTGGTATAAGGTCCCTGGGGTAGGGGCAACTGGTATAACTCGCAACTGCATGCAAGTGACATCAGTTGTCTTGGAATCGCCCTACTGGTTTTTAAACAGCTTTGCAATGTTTTTACTCAAAATAACCCAGCTGAGATGCAATATCTCATTTTCAATGGGGTCCGGTTTTGACACATATTTGTACTGTATTTACCTTGGAAAGCACAGCTTGAATGTTATCTTGTTTTCTGAGGGATCCTGCCCTTCCAGATTTTTGCTCTGTATTTACCCAGGATAGCACAGCCAAGACACAAGATCTCATTTTCAGTGGGTCCCTGCTTGTATCCATTTTATAATGTATTTACCCAGGAGACCACAGCTGAACAGCAAGTTAAATTTTCAGTGGGGCCCAGCTTTTCCCCCTGGACAGAACAGCATAGAAGCACAGTGTAGTGGGGGCTGTGCTGTACTGGTGTCCTGCTTTTACATATTTTTACAAGTATTTACTGAAGACAGACCAGATGCGATGCAGTATCTCATTTTCAGTGGTGTCCTGCTTTTGCACATTTTTAGATTGTATTTACCCAGAATAGGCCACCTGAGAAGCAATATCTAATTTTCAGTGGGCTCCCACATTTTGACCCCAAATTTCCAACAGTCTTTTTATGGCCTGATGTTATGGTCAAGACAGATGGGATTTTTTAAATGCCATCTGAAGGTGAATTGGTAGTGTGACTGTGAAAATAAGTTTAGGAGAGGATTGAAAAATGGCACGCCATGTTCAGGAGGGTGGGGTAACACAAGGGATATGCTGAACATTAGGGGACAAAATCTGTAAAAACAAAGTCATGACTATTGTTAAACTATATTGTATGTTTACTGATTTAGCAAGTCACATACAGCTTGTAAAAAACTGACATAAAATGTAACAAAGAGACAGAAATACATGGAGGGCCCCACTCCTCTTAGTAATTCAATATGAATCACCCCGGCGGTTGCGCACTGGCGCTCTGCAGTAATGGCACTCTAACGGGAGCTCTCCTACAAAAAGCGATCTATTCATTATATAAGTATAATTTTTATTCTTAATCAGTATTTTTTGGCAGTTTGGTAGTTTGTTAATACAAGCATCCATCTAACGTGAAAATTTGGCCACGACTGAACCTTTATTTACATGGTAATATTTTTTTCTATGCTCTTTATCTCCTCTTTGCCGGCTTGTCATCAGAAGGGAGCCCCCAGCTCCATCCCTTGACGTCCAACACCCGGCACTGACCTGAGCTCCCAGGGCTTGCCCCCCCCCCAGTGCGGTCGGTGAGGTTCCCCAACCCCACTGAGAAATGGAGCCAGTGGGCTAGTGTCGTGGCTGGCTGGGAGTGGAGCCTGCGAGGCGTCCTGTACCACAGTGCCGTGGCGACATTTTCCTCCTTGTTTATGCCCCAGGAATTGCGGCGTGCAATGATGCCCTACGGAGGGGGGCATGCACGTATCCACATGCGCTCCATCCTGGCATCTGCCCCACCTCCATATCTACAGCGTGGTGCCCTGCTCCCCAGCCTCTGCTAAGGAGCAGGTAAGCACCAACAGCTGAGGACCCCCCCTCCCCAGAGAAGGAGAGCAGTCTGCTGGGTGCTCAATCCTTCTCCTCTCCTGATGACCCCCGGCAGCCCGTTCTCAAACACGAGTCGCCAGCGTAGCATGAGGTAAGGCTACCAGCACCATGTGGTAATTCTGATTAGCAAAATCAGCACTTACCCTCTCCGTAATATGCTGTCTGAGAGTCTCAGTGGGACGGCAGGGAACGCAACTCATCTCGGCTCTTCACTCACTGCTTCTTTGGAAGCTCACAGAGGAAAGATCTCTAAGGTCATATCTAAAACAAATAAAGGTGGTACAGACATGAATGTAAGCAACATCGATTTCTTGTGTTACCCCTAGGTGGCGCTATCCCAAGGGCTACTACTCCTACCTGCTTGGCTAGTAGCAGGTTAAGGGGCCTGAGTTCTGAAACAGGTGCCTCCACCCAGAGGCCAGGGTTGGTAGTGGTCAAGCTAACCTGGGCACAGTCCTCTGGGATACTGTAACAACCCTCTTTCCCCTCTAGTGGCCTGAGCACTGTACAATAATCACTTTCACAATACCCTTGGTAAACCACACAAGTACCCACACTGTTTGCACTCACCACCAGGGCTGGTTCCTCTGGCTCGACCCTGGGGACCCCCTGTAAAACAAGGTTAAGCACAGCAAATAGCAACAATACAGTACTTTAAGCACAAACTGGAACCACAGTCAGATTACATGCAGAAAAAGTTAGATCTGATTTATTCAGGGGACTTGAGCAAGGGAGGGGCAAAATCAGGTTAATTATCTTAAAGGTTATATCAATCAAGCAGTTATGCATGAGCTTTGAATCCCCCCACACAGTCCACCTCTGGGTACCCAGGTGGAGAAGAGATGGGCTAGCCAGGACAGTTGCCTGGGATTGCAGCTGGTTGGGGCCCTGTGATGGAAAACACAACATGCACAGTACACAACATTTGTAATCCAGAGCCAGAGGGCTCAGTTCGTAAAGGAAATGAAACAACAAGACAATCAGATGACACACTCAGATTAAGCTGTTGGTGTAGGGAGCTACCCTGGTATTTACTCACGATACCCAAGACTGGACACAGGCTGGACGAAAATCACGACCGCAGGTGGTTGATCTGGAATGCCAGGAGAAGCAGGGCCCACACAAGTTGCAGAGGCGTCGCTCCTGTTCAAGTGTGGAGCAAGGGGGCTGATCATTGATGGCTTCTCTGTGCAGTGGGTAGTCTGGCTGGGCCATTCTGGCAAAGCCCAGACCGCATGGGGACACGTTCAGATGCAGTCTGTTCTGGGCTGGATACAGCTTCCAGCAAGCAGAACACAGTTCACACAGTGGGGAACCAACTCACAACCCACTAGCAGCTCATAGTACATTTACATGTACGGGAATTCTACAGTACCAGGCAAAGCGCTCCCCGGTCACAATCGCAAAGTCTCTGCACACACCCAGAGATGAGGGGTAGCTGGAACTCCTGACAGACCGATCGCGTTCAGCAAAAATATTCGGTCTTCTTCAGGTTGAGCCTGGCCCACTTCAGTAGCTTACTTTAGTCACACAAACTTGGATTTAGTCCAAAATAGTTCTCTTCTCTCGCCTCCCTCCCTCTCATGGAGCAGCAGCAGACATGCAGCCAAAAACTCAGCCCTTTCACAGTTTTCCCATGCGAATCCACTCAGGATTTCTGCCCAAAATTACTCCGGCTCCTTCTTCTTGAACTTCCAGCTCAGAACTAAACTGAAAACTGCAAGCAGCCCGGGACTTCCCCAAGATCCAAAAGATTTGGTTGGCTGATTTGGCTGTCAATCAAAGCAAGAGCTCCCCCTTCAGTTGCAAAAAAGGTGCAAAAACTCTAACCACAGTTCCTATAGATTTTGAATTCAGACAGCTCCTGTAGTCTGGCTACATTTTAGGTCCCACCAGAACTTATTGGTCCAATTTGCAGTCCAGGACCAAGATAGTGGAGACAAACAAAACAGTCCTTGCTACAAAGAAAGCAGGTTAGATAAACTACATTATCATTATCATTCTAAATGGTTTTCAGCAAATTGTTACATCTTTCAACAGAGCTCCATCTCAGATTACTTATGCTGCAATCAAGCAGCTCTTAAAGAGACAGTACACAGAGGCTATACAAGCTCTGGTAATCACATTTAAACTGCTAAAATGCAGGACACCAGCCTGGCAGTGAGCATTAGGCAAGCTCAAGGAAGACATTTTGGGAACCCCCATTTGTAGGGGGGTTACACTTGAAAGAGAAGTTGCAAAGTATGAACCCTGACACTGGATCTCTAAAAATGCAGCCTGACTCTGAGAAAAATAAACCGGGGGTCATTGAAGAAAGGTTTAATGTAGTAGAGGAAAGATTAGCATTTCTAGAAGAGATGTTCTGTAAATTGGAAGACTCAGCCACAAGGAGCTGTACAAAAATTGAATATCTAGGCTCTAAAGTAGATGGCTTGGAGAACAGGAGCAGGTGCAATAATTTATAGCTGGTGGAGGTCCCAGAATTTGTAGAGGGTAATGACATGGTGAGATTTTTAATACAATTTATACACTCTATACTAAACGTTTCCTGGCAATGGCCTTTGGAGATAGAAAGGGCACATAGATCATTAAGACCCCCTCCCAAACAAGGACAAAAACCCAGGCCCATGACTGTTAATTTTTTACGATTCAGTGTCAAAGAGGAAATCCTTGCCATAGCCAGGCAAAATAAGTCACTCTACTGGAGGAAAGCGAGGATATTTTTTTTCAGGATTACTCAGCAGAAATTCTTGAAGAAAGGGAAGCATATAATGACATTTGTTATGTTTTACAGGAACTTCATGTGTCTTACTATGTTAAATATCCAGCAATATTAGTATTTTCTACAGGAGAGGGGTCACATAGTTTGAAATCACCAGAAGAAGCTTGAGAATTTGTTACAATATCTTTGTATATGGGTGGAGTCCATACCAGGATTAAAGGCAGACATGGCAGGACAGGCAATCCTAAGGTGCGTAAAGAGGGGTAGAAGGAAACCACACATTGTGGTACAAGTGGGGACAAATGACCTAGCGGGGGAAATGGTAGAGGTAACAAGGGAGAGGACTGAGGAAGTGGGAAAGTTGTGTGAGGAGACTGGGGAGTCTGTGGCCTTCTCCAAAGTGCTCCCAGTACCCTGCACAAGCACAGTGAGAAAGGAGAGGATTAGAGAGTTGAACACATGGTTGGTAGAATGGTGCTGAACTAAGGGGCATGGGGTTGTGGGCAACTGGGGCAGTACCTGGGATAATAACAATCTGCTTGCAAGGGATAGGCTGCACTTGAGTGTGGGGGGGGGAGGTATTAAAGCAAAGACTGGAGAGGCATATTGTGACAATGGTGGATTTAAACTAGATGGGGGCAGCAAGTGGACAGAAGGTAGGCAGGGATCCGATAGAATGGAGTGACAGCCTACCCCCCAGGCTAGCAGTGAAGGACTCAGGGAGGCCAACAAAGGAGGAAGTAGAAGGGACGAGATGGAGGCTAGTGAAGGGAAGGGGGCATTATGGAGGGTGGTCTCATTGAATGCAAGAAGCTTAGGAAACAAATCCACTGAGCTACAGGCACTCTTAGCAGTGTGGAGGGTGGATAGTGCAGTTGTCACAGAAACGTGGGCAACTGAGCACCAGGACTGGGATCTGGCAATCCCAGGATACAAATTATACAGGAAGGACTGTAAGGAGGGAATGGGAGTGGGGTGGCAGTCTATGTGAGGGACGGGATCAAATGCACAAGAAATGAGGGAGAAGAAAGGAGAACAGAGGCAATCTGGCTGCAGTTCCTAGACTCAAGGGGTAGGAAACTAAGGTTTGGGTGGTATACAGACCACCGTCCCAGTCTGAGGAGCATGACAGGGAGCTAGCAGGACAAATCAAAAAGGTATGTAGAAAAGGAAAGACGGTCATCGTGGGGGATTTCAACTTGCCGGGGGTTGACTGGAGCATTCCGGTCACCTCCGGTGCTAGGGAACAAGTGCTCCTCGATGCAATCCAGGAGGGTCTCCTGACACAGTTGGTTACTGTACCCACTAGGCTAAAGAATACCTTAGATCTGGTATTGTCGAATGGGGAGGCAGTGAGGGAAATAAAGGTAGAGGACCCACTATCTGAGAGCGATCACCAAACAGTGTGGTTTAATATCACGATGTGTGGTGAGCCAGAGAAATTGATTATCCGGGTGTTAAACTTCAGGGGGGTGGACTTTGGGAGGATGAAGGAAGTACTAAAAGGGAAACTGGAGGGCATAAGGCATGAGATGGATGTGGAGCTGAAATGGGATATTACTAAATGGGGGGTTAAAGAGGTAACAGAAGCCTGCACCAAGGCACAGAGTAAGAGAAGCAAAGCAAGAAAACCATGCTGGTTGAACAGCGAAGTTGTGAAGGTGGTGAGGGCAAAACGAGTGGCTCACCAGAGGCTTAGGAGGACGGAGAAGGAAGTGAACTGGGAGGAATATGCAAGATGGTCCAGGGAGGTGACCAGAAAAGTGAGAGAAGCCAAGGCCCAGAGGGAGCTGAGATTAGCACAGGGAATTAATGGGGGGAGAAAGACTTCTTCAAATATATCAGGGAGAAAAGGAAGTGCAAGGAAACAACAGTGAGGATAAAAAGGGGTGGGGTGTGGACAGAAAAGGGGAGGAGCACGCAGAAGCACTGAATGAATACTTTTGTTCTGTGTTCATGAAGAAAAGGGGGACCGCTACCAGCATGGGCTGGGAGGGTGGGGACAGGAGGAGAGGAGGAGAGGAGGTGACAGATGGATGAATTGAGGCAAGTAGAGTCCTAGAGGGACTGAGAGCACTGAAGGGAGACAAAGCACCAGGGCTGGATGGTATCCACCCCAGGGTGCTGAGGGAGATGGCGGACGTGTTGGCGGAGACGCTGGCAGATCTGTACAGCACCTCCCTGGAGTTGGTATGTGTGTCACTGGACTGGAAGATGGCACATGTAGTGCTATTACACAAGAGCGGGCCAAGGGATGAACTGGGTCATTATCGTCCAGTAAGTCTCACCTCCATAGTGTGCAAACTCATGGAAATTATACTAAAGGAAAGACTGGTGTCGTACCTGGAGGACAATGGCCTCCAGGATGTGAGGCAGCATGGGTTTGTTTCAGGGAAGTCTTGTCAAACCAACCTGATACAATATTATGACTGGGTGACAGGTGAACTGGATATGGGTCATGCGGTGGATGTTCTTTACTTGGACTGAAGCAAGGCCTTCGATTCGGTGCCTCATGGGCGGCTTGGGGGGGAAGCTAACTGGTGTAGGAGTAGGGGCAAAAATCTTGAACTGGATTACAAGCTGGCTGAGTGGGAGACTGCAATGGGTAGTAGTGAGAGGGAAGCTCTCAACTCCAAGGCTGGTGATGAATGGAGTGCCACAGGGCTCTGTGTTGGGGCTAGTACTGTTTGGGCTCTTCATATCAGACATTGGACATGGGGTGGTGAGCAAGGTAAGTCTGTTTGCAGACGACACCAAAATTGGAGCAGTGGTGGATGGAGAGGTGGGGTGGAAGCAGCTGCAGGGGGGCCTAAGCAAGCTAGAGAAGTGATCAGAGAGGTGGCAGTTGGGGTTCAATGCAAAGAAGTGTAAGGTTATGCACTTTGGCATGAAGAACCCAAGGAGAGAATACTGGCTGGGGGGGTTAAGCTGGGGATCACAGAAGAGGAGAAGGACCTCGGGGTAATGATAACGGGGACCATGAACAACACTGCCCAGTGCAGGAGAGTGGCTGCAAAAGTGAACAAAATGCTGGGGTGCATAGCAAGGGGGTTTTCGTCCAGGCGAAGTGAGGTGATCTTACTCCTCTACAGATCGCTGGTAAGGCCGCACTTGGAGTATTGTGTGCAGTTTTGGAGGCCATACCTAAAGTATAATATCAGGCTACTAGAGGGGGTGCAGAAGAGGGCAACAAAGATGATATGTGGAATGGAGGGGAGAGAGACTATGACAGCAGGCTGGGAGACCTCAATATGTACACCCTGGAGGATAGAAGGGACAGGGGGGACATGACAGAGACATTCAAGTATCTGAGGGGAATCAATAAGGATGGGGCAGATGGGGTCTTTAAGTTAAGGAGGGGGAGGGTCACCAGGGGGCATGGGCTAAGAATCGAGGGGGGAAGATTTAGGAGGGAGATGAGGAGACACTATTTCACAGAGAGGGTGGTAGCAAAATGGAATGCCCTACCAGAATGGGTGGTATCATGTAAATCTGTGAACAGCTTCAAAAGAGCATGGGACAGGGAACAGGGGAGAGTGAGGGTGGGGGGTGGCAGTGGGATGACAAAAGGGAGGGGGGAGTTGGGGCAGCTGCAAACTAGGGGTGTTGGCTGCACACTCGGGCAGGCTTAGATCGACCGGGTGGTCTGATTCTGCTGGCACATTCGTATGTTCGTAGGAGAGGGGTCACATAGTTTGAAATCACCAGAAGAAGCTTGGGAATTTGTTACACTATCTTTGCCTGCAGCTCACCGCATACTGAACAAAAGGTCCCAAAACAATTTAAATTACCGTCTCCCAGCTTCCTTCAACAAATTCAAAAACACTGAGAATTCTACCTTAGAATACTAAGCACGAGCTTCCACTCTCCAGAGAAGCTCAAGGGATATGCCTGGGCCTTCCAAATCCTCGACATCACTTCAAATGGATTCAACTAAAAGTACGTACATTCTGGTCCCTAAACAATCCGCAAACCATGCTGGAAATAAAACACCTCTTCCTAAATCTGTGTCCTGGCCTTCGAAAATAACTCATAAATTTTTATTTATTAGGTCTAGGATTACAATACCTTTGAGCTAGGGCTCTTTTACAAAGGTTCTTGTCAGGTTACAATTCAAAACAAAATTTAAGTCAGATTTACAAATTCAATACATAGGACAAAGTTATAAAAGTGTAAACTAAACAGAGTTACAAAGCATCCAAGAAACAAAACCAGGTTACAAGGAGATAGCGGATGATGTGCAGAGAGGATAGAGGACAAGAGAGAGGAAGAGTAGGGGGGGGATGGAGAGCTATAGAAGAGGAGTGCAGCCAGAGGCATTGTCGTAGACATAACATTGGGAAGTGCATGCTAAGGGGTAACAAAGTGTTAATAGGAGAGAGAACTACATAAGGTTAGGGGAATATTTATGGGGTCAGCTAGTGAAGGCAGTCACAGGAGCTAGAGACAGTTAGAGAGAGGCAGAGCCTTGATTTAAATGCACCAAGGGTAGGAGTGGAGGAGATGTAACTGTTTAGACCATTTAGCCAGCTGGGCGCCCTGTAGGCAAAAGATCTTTGCCTTGGGAGGTATGACAACGTGGAACCTGCAGGAGCTGTAATCCAGACCCCCTGGTTGAGCGGGAGTTATTGCTACGGTGCAGGAATGCACACACTCCAGGGGGCACAAGGCCCATAGTTATTTTCTTCGCCATGGTGCAGGTTAGGTACTTTATCCAATTGGTGAGCTGCAGCCATCCAGTTTGTGCATAGAGGTCGCACGTATGTGTGAGGCGGTGGGATCCAGTGAGAAGTCGGCAGGCCTTATTGAGGGAAGTGGATATGTGTCTAACAGCGGTAGTGGGGGCAGAGCCATAGATGATAAGCCCATAGTCAATAATGGAGATAACAGAGCTCTGAACGGCGACAGTCAGGGCTTCTGGGATAAGACGTTGCCTATGCCGGAAGAGAAGGCCAAGGCGAGTATTTGCTGCTTTGGCTACAGAGTCAGTGTGGGCACTGTAAGTTAGATGAAGATCTAGAGTGATCCCAAGGTACTTAAAGGCTTGAATCTGTTCCAGGGTGACTCCACGACTGGTTTTGCTGGATAGGGGGTGCAACTTATGCTTGTTATGAGAGCTGCTGAACAACATATCACAAACATTCTATAAAAACAAGCAGTCCATGCTTTGCTCCATTGCTTCTAAGGGCTTGAATAAATCAGAGTGGCACTTGCCTCCAGCTAAAGCAGCTAAGCTTTCCTTTGATGATAGCTCTCCTAGAGGAATACCTGAATGTTTGAAGGACCCCTGCAGTCCACTGGCAGACAAGTTTGCAAAGGTGGAAGACTAGGTTTGCTGTCAAAGGCACCTAGCTTCACCTGAGCTCTTTTCTTCTAGGTTGCTTGTAAGGACAGAGCAAGGAACCTTATCAGAGCAAGGAAAAAGTATAAGGCTTCTTTTGGCTAGGCAGATTTACTGTGTGTTATTATTTTCTTTTGTACTCACCGGGGTTGTTACTGTTTGTTGCTAATATTTTACTGCTTTATTTTTCTGATTCATATTGTTGTTGCTGGGTATACCTTCTACTGCATTATTACAGGGTGTGCCTACAGGTTTGTGCTTACAAATTATTGCTGTAACCTTCTGAGTCAAATTGTTTTTGCAAGGTATACCTTCTGTTACTGATTTTTTTTCTCTGTAGCAAAGGATTTTTTACAGGGCATATCTTCTGTATCTTCTGTGAAATTATTACAGGTGGTGCTTTACAGGTTTTACAGTTTTATCTATCACTAGGCTAAGCTTTCAGGGCTACTGCATTTGTTGCTGGCTGATTGTTTCTGCTCTTACCTCCTTGTTTATTTCGTCTGTGGTTTTTCCTTTTCGGTAGGGGAAGGGCCCAGCCACCCACCCCTATCTCCAACCACCCCACGCTACACTCCTTTTATAGCGTAGCACAGTCGTGACATTCCTGTAGCAAAGCAGGAAGGGGAGAATCAGAGGGGGGTATCCACACAGTGACCTCATTTACAGGGGCATGAGTAATTTAACTTGTTATAACAAGTTATACAAAAACAAACAAACAAAACACAAAATCAAACATTTGCTTTCATTTTCCTCCTTCTAATTACTTGGACCAGGTTATAAACCCAGCAACTCATTTGGAATGGATATTATTAACTGCAGGTACTGCGAGACACTTTTCAAAAGGGCAGTTATACAAGATTTAGAACCCTGTCCTACACGCTGGACCATTGGAGATCTAAGGGCTCAGCTCCAGGCAGCATGGGTGGAGATTGCACTCCTCCATTTGCATATTCAGGAGGAAATATATTAAGAACTGTGTGCCATTTCCCCAACATCCAACAGAAGCACCTTGACCGCAGAGGATAGTTGGTCTGGGAGACTGGCAGGTGGGTAGGAGGGGCAAATCGGGTGCCCCATCGCTCGGTGCTGTCCAACATATCACCTCCACAAACCATATAAAAACTACAAACAGGTATCTGCCTCTAGCGCTGAAATCAGACAAAGGGGCAGAGGGCACTGCAGAGCAGGACACTGCAGCACAGGAGCTAGCGCTACAAAACATACCCAAAACAGGAACCAAAACAAAAAAAAACAAAAAGGAAATCCAAAACCCTTCTGATCAGAGGAGACTCCATGATTCCAGGAGTTGATACTTACCTCCAGCCAGCGGTAATGGTTAGATGTCTCCCATGTGCATCCGTGTGGAGAGACACTGACCACATTGCTAAAATCATGCAGGAAGCAGTAGAAAACATCGACGTTCTGGTACACACAGGGATTAACTATCTCACCAGCCAGTCAGTTGTGGAGACCAAGGAACCCCTGACCAGGCTGAGTGACAAACTGTCATCCATTTCATCTGGCATCTCCTTCTCTGAGATCCTGCCAGTCTGGGGGGGGGGGCAGACGGACAGAAGGTCAGAGAAGGGGAGACAGGGGAGCTATACATGTGGCTTAAGGGCTGGTGCCAGGAAAAAGGACACAAATTTGTAGGTAACTGGCAACAGTTTGGGGAGAGAAAGTTCTTTAAATTCGATGGCCTGCATCTGACTAAGGAGGGAGTCAGTGCATTGGGGCAGAAGTTTGATGTCTTTGCAGAATATTTAAACTAGCAAATGGGGTGAGGGGTGCAGCACCCGATACGTCGAATGGGAAGAACACCCCTCCCCTCTCAGCAAGTGATCAAACAGAAATTCAGCATGTTTGTAATTCATTTGCATCACCAGGTAAAGAAAAAGATCTGGCTTCCCATACGATGCACAGAGGAAACACCGGACCTCGCCCAACAACTAACACACAGAAATCTGGCCAATGGAAAATCATGTACACAAATGCTTGCAGTCTGGGAAACAAGATCCCAGACCTGCAGGCAACAATGATGGAGGCTAAACTGGACACAGTAGCCATTGGCGAGACATGGTTCACCAGTAACCACATTTGGGAGACTTAAGTACTTGGCTATGTACTGTTCAGAAGAGACTAAGGTACAAAAGGGGTGGAGTGGCTCTTTATGTCAATGAAAATATCAAAGCAACAGAAATTTTGAATACACATAAGGAGCCAGAAGAACTGTGGGTCATCCTGGAAACAGGAAATGGGACAGCCATACAAACTGGGGTTGCCTACAGGCCTCCAGACCAGGGGAAGGACATAGACACATTACTGTTAGAAGACGTACAAAACATGACAATTAAAGGGGAGGTTCTGATAATGGGAGATTTCAACATGCCAGATACAGATTGGTCAATACCAGCAGGAACATCTGCCTGAACTAGACATATAGTGGATTCCCTGCAGGGGGAGGGCCTCAAACCACTGGTACAACAACCCACAAGAGACAGAGCTATCCTAGATCTAGTACTGACTAACAGGGAAAGGATCACTGATCTCCAGGTAGAAGGTCACCTTGGGGCCAGTGACCATCACAGGGTATGGTTCAGATTGGCCACTAGAACTAAATCATCCCATTCCAAGGCAAAAATATTGGACTTCAGAGGAGCTGACTTTGATAAGATGGCCAACAGAGTTAAACTAGCCCTGGCAGGAAGAAATACAGGTGTGGGGATACAGGCAAAGTGGGCAAGCATTAAGGATGCAATACTTGAAACAACATCCCATTGTGTTAGAGAGAAAGGCAAGAGCAAAAGAAGAAGGAAATCACTTTGGTTCTCAAAAACAGTAACAGAAAAGGTCACAGCCAAAAGGATGGCCTTCAGGAAATTTAAGGGAACGTAGTGGGGCAAAGATAGGGAGGCACACCAAATTTCCCTAAGGAAAGCAGGGAAGACTGTAAGGCAGGCAAAGGCCCAAATCGAGGAAACACTAGCACAAACAGTAAAAGAAAGGGACAAGACTTTCTATAGATACATTAGTGAAAGGAGAAAGTCCAGAGGGGGTATTGCTAAGATCAAAGGGGATAAGGGAGCATGCGAGGAGGAGGACCAAGGAAAAGCATCTATCCTAAAAAGATACTTCTGCTTAGTATTTACTGAGGAGAAGGCAGAGCAGGGCCCACAGCTCAACACCATGGACACGGGGGGGGGAGGTGTACACTAGTCCCTTCACAAATGAAAGGGTCCTACAAGAGCTCACTAAGCTCAGGGTGGACAAGGCAATGGGACCTGATGGCATACATCCCAGGGTACTAAAACAGCTATTGATGGAACTAGCAGAGTCATTATCAGAACTGTTTAGTGATTCTCTGAGCACAGGAGAGGTCCCAGAAGACTGGAGAAGGGCTCATGTGATACTGCTGCACAAGACTGGTAGCAGGGAGGAGGCAGGGAACTACAGACCAGTCAGTCTTACCTCAGCAGTGGGCAAAATTACAGGGGCACTCCTTAAGGAAAGGATAGTACAACACCTGGAATCCATAGGAGCACAGGATCCAAGACAGCATGGCTTTACAACAGAAAGGTCCTGTCAAACTAATCTCATAGATTTCTTTGACTGGGTAACCAGAGCGGTGGACCAAAGGGGAGCAGTTGATGTTGCTTATCTTGACTTCAACAAAGCTTTCGATACTGTTCCACATATTTATTTATTTACTTATTAAATTTGGGTGAATGGGTTAGCCCACTGGGCCCTGGAGGTCCCTTTTTCAGTGGCGACACGGGAATAACAAAAAGAAATAAGTAAATACAGCTTTGGTGCAGGTTACAGAAGTCACAACAGTGCAGTTAGGAAATCAGAACTGATGAACAATGGTACAAAATGTGATGAGTAAGTTGTGCAGCAGTAATAACCTTAAGCGATTAATTAGCAGGTAGACATATTGTTGAGACAGTGTTGGAGGATAGGAGCAGGATTAGTCATTTATCTCACCGGTCATGTCAGGAATCGGTACAGCGGCAGGAACTAGCGACCGCAAGGTGGGCCTTAAGTCTAGTGTGGAAGTTTTTGATTGTAGGGGCTTCCTGCACCCCAGACAGGAGCTGGTTCCACAGAGTGGGGGCGGTGAGGGCAAATGACCTACCGCACGCTTTGGTTCTGGTCCTGGGGACGTTTAGGAGGGTTTGGCCCAATGTACAGAGGTGTCGGTGATTGGTCTTAAGAGCGACAAGGCCAGAGAGGCCTTGATTAATAAGCTGGGTATACTCAGGATGGGTCAGAAGTTGGTTAACTGGGTGGCAAACTGGTTGGTGGGCAGAAAACAGAGTGTGGTGGTAAACGGTGTACAGTCAGAAGACATACAAGTCACAAGTGGGGTACCTCAGGGATCAGTGCAGGGGCCAGTCCTCTTCAATATCTTCATCAGTGACATTGCAGATGGACTGGAGTGTAAGGTTTGTCTGTCTGCAGATGACACTAAGATCTTCAACAGAGTAGATGATCTATATGGGGTGGGCATAATGAGAAGAGAGCTGGATAAACTGGCAAAATGGTTGGAAGAGTGGTAAATGGGGTTTAACGCAAAGAAATGCAAGATCATGCACATAGGGAAGAGAAACGCTGAAGCCACGTATAGGTTGGGAGGGGAGTTGCTGGCACTCACAAGGAAAGAAACAGACTTGGGCATCATCATCACCGATGACTTGAAATCATCCAAGCAGATCAGTAAAGCAGTAGGTAAGGCTAGGGGGTGTATTAGTAGGGGTATCACAAGTCATATGAGGGAGGCAATAATCCCTTTTTACAAGAAACTGGTTAGGCCCCACCTGGAGTACTGCATGCAGTACTGCAGGCCACACCTGCACAAGGACATTAACAAAATTGAGGCAGTCCAGAGAAGGGCAACCAAAATGGTGCAGGAACTGCATCAGAAAACATATGAGGACAGATTAACGGAGCTCAATATGTATACCCTAGAGCAATGGAGGGAGAGAGGTGATATGATCGAAAGATTCAAACACCTTAAGGGCATTAACAAAGTGAAAGAGTCTAACATGTTTCAATATAAGAAAAATAGCAGGACAAGAGGACACAGCATGAGATTAGAGGGAGGCCAATTAAGGGGGGAACGTGAGGAAGTTATTTTTCACAGAAAGGGTGGTGGATGCATGGAATGGCCTACCTCAGGAAGTGGTGGATAGGAATACAGTGCAGGGCTTCAAACAAGCATGAGATAGGTATAAAGGAACAATACAGATGAGTATGACTAGATAGGCCACTGACAGAGCACAGGCCGATGGCACATTCATAAGGTAGAACAAATGGGCAGACTGGATGGGCCTTGCCATCTGCCGTCAACTTCTGTGTTTCTGTGAGCCGATCTTTCCTAAGTTTCCGACTGAGAAACTTGAGGCTTTAGTCACCTGAACTGTTTTCAAGATGCTTTGAGTACATCCAATTTATGTAACAGGAAGTTTTGCTGCAAACTTGTCCCTGTTGATTGGTTGCTATTAAGTACATGTTGCCTTCGGCTTAGGAGACTCACTGCACTCTTTTAATTCATAATTTGTACTTACATATACTCACTTTTAAGATAACTATAGCTATGCTCAGATACCTGCAACTGTTTTAGTGCTCTTAATGTATTCCTTTGATGTGTTATTAGCGTCTAAGACCCATGGAAGGGCGGGGAACCAAACGTAAAGTTCGTAGGTCACTAACTCCTTCAGACTGAGCGATAGGAGTAGAAGAACTGTGGCCTCCACAATGTAAGTAAATATAAATTCACTAATCAAACTCTGTTTTTATCAATTTTGAAAAATGGTTCAGAAATTCAGGAATATGAGAGACCTAGAGACCTAGTACCTAGAGGTCAGTGGAGCACAGGATCCAAGGCAGCATGGGTTCAGAGCGGGAAGGTCATGTCAGACGAATCTAATAGATTTCTTTGACTGGGTGACCAAAGTAGTAGACCAGGGAGGGGCTGTGGACATGGCCTACCTAGACTTTAGCAAGGCATTTGACACAGTCCCACACAAAAGATTATTAGTCAAATTAACCAGCCTGGAGTGGGTCCCAGGGTGGTAGCCTGGTAAAACATTGGCTGGACAACAGGACACAGAAAGGTAATTGTAAATGGAGTCCACTCTGAAGAAAGGCGGTTACTAGTGGGTGCACCGAGGGGTTCAGTATTGGGTCCAGTCCTTTTAATGTCTTCACCAGTGGCATTGCAGAGGGACTGAAGGAAAGATGCCTTTTGCAGATGACACAAAGATCTGCAACAGGGTTGATACACAAGGAGGCGGAAAGGATGAAAAGGGACTTGGCAAGGTTGGAGGAATGGTCTGACGTATGGCAGCTAGGATTCAATGCAAAAAAGTGCAAAATAATGCACCTGGGAAACAAGAACCCAGGGGAAGAATACACAATGGGTGGGGAGGTAGTAACAACAACAAAACAGGAAAGGGACCTGGGGGTAATCATATCAGATGACCTTAAGGTTAGCAAGCAATGTGAGAAGGCAGTAGGGAGGGCCGGGGGTATACTGGGATGTATAGGGAGAGGCATCAGCAGCAGAAAACAGGAAGTTGTTATCCCTCTGTACAGACAGTTGGTGAGATCCCATCTGGAATACTGTGTCCAGTTCTGGAGACCCCATCTCCGCAAGGACATAGACAGGATAGAGGCAGTCCAGAGGAGGGCAACTAAAATGGTGCAGGGTCTGCAAGAGAAGCCGTATGAGGAGAGACTAAAGGAGCTTAATATGTATACCCTTGAGGAAAGAAGGAGAGAGGGACATGATAGAAACTTTCAAGTACCTCAAGGAATCAACAAAGTCCAAGAGGGTAGCATCTTTCAGAAAGAGACTTGCAAGAACAAGGGACACAATTTAAAGATAGAAGGAGGCGGTTCAGGGGTAATGTGAGGAAGTATTATTTCACAGAGAGGGTGTGGATGCATGGAACAGCCTTCCTGATGAAGTTTGGAGTCTAAAACTGTGGGAGAATTCAAGAATGCATGGGACAGACATAAGGCAATTCTTGTGGGGGGCAGGAAGATATAGGCTGTTGGTTAAATAGGATCTGCGGCCTATCCTGTAGGTAGGGAAATGGGCAGACTAGATGGGCCTAGCGGTCCTTATCTGCCGTCAAAGTCTATGTTTCTATGTTTCTATGTATGACTTGGTCATTTAGGGTTTCACACTTTGCCTCCGGGGGGGTGTGTGCTTATTTTATTTCTTTGGCAGGATTTAAGGTTCAGAAGTAAGAAGTTTTATTTAAACTGGGTCAGGACATTTTGTGGTAGGGGGACAGCAAAGACTCTATTTTGCACTTCAGTTTATAATTTTTAAACCCTTTGTATGGCATCTTCCTACACTATTAAGTGTTCCTGTAGCATTTGCCTACCTTATTAGAAGTATTTCTGTTAAGCACGTTGGCAGAGTAAGAAAGTAGTATTAAATACCTTATAAGGTATTGCAGACAAGATGTGAATGGTCAATTTGCATGTCTTCGATTTTAAAGGGGCACTGTCAACTCCCTTAGGTCTCAAAGTGTCCCTAGCTTAAAAAAAACACATTTTATGGTTGTCAACATTCTGTACAGATTGCTTATGTAGAGGGTAGTTTGATTATTATATTTTTCTTTTAAAAAGTGAAAAACAGCCTGCCCACCATACTGGTGTAATCACACAAAAACAGATTTGTTTACATTCCTTGATCAACTCCCACTGCACCTTTCCTGGACTTGGAAACACCTCCAACACAGTCTACCCACTCATGATGTAGTGGGAGTTTATGTGGCTACTGCCTCATGAGAGACTGCACTGTTTGAGGGAGTTTCTGATGTTCTGGAAGTATTCA
This sequence comes from Neoceratodus forsteri, assembly GCA_016271365.2. NCBI lineage: Eukaryota > Metazoa > Chordata > Ceratodontiformes > Ceratodontidae > Neoceratodus > Neoceratodus forsteri. The sequence goes on from JADMNL010000026.1 coordinate 292,992,448, forward strand.
ATAAGAATAGATTCAGGATTGTAAACAAAACAAGGTTGTTTATAAATATACATTGCTATGCATTTCAGTTTTACTAAACAAGGCAACAGGCAAAACAAACAGCAACATCAATGAATTTTAGAGAAGGCAAGCAACCATAAATAATATGATGCAAAACAGGTTGACAGTATCCCTTTAAGCTACGAAATATGGAATTTACTCCTAATTGCTTGTTAATCTTGTAGGAGGAAATAGGACCAGGGTGTGGAATAGTGCAAATGGATCTCTGAGGGTGTCAAAGTCTGGGTATAGCGGCAGCTACTAAAGGTAAGGTAAGTATAAATATTATGATTAATATGCTTGCAGGCTTCATCCTGTACTAACTGGAGTTGAATAAATACTTGCAGACATGTGGGTAGCCTCATACAGGTCTTTTGTATTATAGGGCCTGGATATTCAAACTGCGCTCAAAACTGGCGCAACAGCAGGAGTAAGAACCAGTTGGCAAGAACAGGGTAACAGGTGCGATATTCAACATGAGCAGAGCAAATTGGCAAGCAACCAACGCCTCAATATCGCACATACCGCGCCATCAAGCACCAGGAAGGAGAAGTTGAGCTAAAATGTTGCGCTATGGCGCAACCAGGGAAGCTCAGCTGAGCAGTCCAGAGCTGCCATAGTGCAAGCACAGCCCCCAGAGCAATGGAACTGCACATCCAGGAGGCAGGCTGGGCCACCGCCAGCCATGCCACACATGGGCACAGGAACACACTGCAGAACCCACACCACACCTGCACACCCCAAGAACAGCATCACTGGGGTGGGACGGAAGATCACGTGCCCATGGGGACAAGCCAACAAAGCATAGCAGAGCCATGACACCCCAGCACAACCACTGGCAGGCGGAGGTGCCACACACAGGGTTTGACAACCACAGTGCACATCAGCCCCCTGCACGCACAGCACACCCTGCACCGTGACCCCAAGACACCACTCATGTGCAGTGACTGGCACTGCAGGAAACACCATGCATCCCCCTGCCACACGTCAACCCCATGCTGCAGAGAAGCATACCAGCCAGACCCACCCTGTGCACGCAGTGGGTGGCAGCAAGCAACAAGACCAACAGAAAGTCAATGCCATGCTGGTGATACCTCCCCATGGACACACACACACACACACACAATATACAGGACCATACCAGCCCAGATGGCATGTACCCCTACAGCGGAGCACCCATAGCCAGTTGCAAATCAGAGACCAACACAGCAGTCGTATCAAAATAGAAATGTATATTTAAAAGATTGACATACAAACAGGTGAAACTATGTACAAGTGGGGGGGACGGGTAAAAGGCAGGGGTGTTCAAGGGGGAGGGAATAAAAACCTGGAGAGGGAAGGCAGGGTGATAGGGATGGGAGAAGTGGGAAGGGAATGTGGCCTATGGCTCAGCTGGCTGCCGGTCTTCCCCCTGCTGGTGTCCCGTCCTGTGCCTCCGCCTCCTGGAACCATGGCGCTGTGTGGCCTGCAGTATCGCCTGGTTCTCCACTGAAATCTGGGTGAGGTGCAGAATATCCTCGAAATCCTCCTGGTACCTCGAGGCCTAGGAAAATGGGAACACAGTCAATGGCTGAGACTGACCACAACCCTGAACACCACCCAACCTGCAAGCCATATAGCCCAATGTCCCGCACCTGTGATGGCATGCACCCACCCACAGTGAACATGCATATGGCCATCACAAACAGGCGGCACCAGCTATGCGCACCACTGCACACACACACTGCCCATGCCCATCACAGCACAAACAGGCGGCACCAGCTATGCGCACCACTGCACACACACACTGCCCATGCCCATCACAGCACAAACAGGCGGCACCAGCTATGCGCACCACTGCACACACACACTGCCCATGTCCATCACAGCACAAACAAGGCTGCAAGTGATGTGGCAACGTGGTGTGATGCCAGTTACACAGCTATGTGCCCAGTGCATGCCTGGACCACCAATGAGCATACACAGGCGTGCTGTGATACTGCACAGTGATGCATGTCACCTGTGTCGTGCCTACATACATAAATACATAGACAGTGTCGGATGAAGGGCCTATGGGCCACCCAGTCTGCCCATTTGACCTTGTAAGTTCACTCTGTTTTCCTATAAGTCTGTTGCACTTACCCTGACCTCCAGAATTCCTGTATGGCTATCCCACGATTTTAAATCCCGTGACCAAGTCAGCCCCCACCACTTCCTCTGGCAGGGTGTTCCACTTGTTCACCACCCGTCTGTGAAGAAATTCATTCTCATGTTTCCTCCGAATCGTCCCTCCAACATCATCCCATGCTCTCTAGTCCTGGAACATCTTTCACGCTGAAAAATAGTGTTGTCATGCACTCTGTTCCCCCTGTAAGATACTTGTATGTCTCTATCATATCCCCTCTCCCTCCCTCCTCCAGGGAGTACATGTTCAGTTCCTTCAACCTGTCTTCATCGGACTTGTGCTGCAACCATGCACCATCCGTGTTGCCCTCCTCTGAACCCTCTCTACCCAGTCCATGTCCATACGTAGGTATGGTCTCCTGAACTGTACACTGTACTCAGTGTGGGGCCTCACTAGTGTCTTGTATAGTGGGATCTATGACCTCCCTTTGGTTGTGTTGTGCATGGCTGGTGGTCTTGCCCCCAGCATGCAATAGCATCCATGAAGTAATGATATCACACTGCTCCAGCAGCTGGGCTCTGCTGCTGCTGCTGCTGTGGTTGGGGCACAACACCCTGGCACCGGGCCCTGGCACGCCCACCTCACCCTCGCCCGCGTCCTCAAAATCCGCCCTGTGGAGACATATGTTGAGACAAACATCAGTGTGACTCAAAGCAGAGTGCCCCCTGCCCCAGTGAGAGTGCCTGCCCACACAGCCATAACCATCCATCGCACAGCTGCACACACTGACACAGCCAACCGTGTCCCAGCGCACCTATGCACAGCCACCCAAGCACACACACACCTACCGAGAATATAGCTGCATAGATGGTACACTCACCTGGCCTAGGGACTACGCCCGCCTGTACTTCGCGACCGCGGCAGCGTCAAGTTCCGGCTCCCTCGGCGGAGTCACTGTGCGGTGCGGCACTGCTCAGCTGAGCCGGCCCGGCCAGTGACCTCCACCAGGTCAGTGGCCACTTGCTGCTACGGGGTCCTAGGCATGGTGAGGGGGGCCTCACCTGCAGTGCCTCACAGTGGGCTCCACCAGGGCCACCAGGTTGGCCACCTCCAGCTGGCTCCAGGACACTGCCCTTCTCCGTGCCATGGCACCAACTTTACAGCAGGCAATATGGTGCCCGCTGCGCTGTAACCCCATGTGGAGTTGATTTGCAATGAGACCACAGGCTCCAATCACGCTGTTCGAAAGCGCCATCACTGTACATGGCGCTGTCACCGGACAGCTCAATAGGGACGTATACATGCGAACGCCCAGGGTCAGAGTACACACAAGGTCACGGCAATGACGTGCTACAGGGCCATTAGCCACCGGACGATAGGCATCCTGCGCGACTGCAGAGATACGCACCAGCCACAGTGGACTATCGCGCAGTAGTGCCACAGCGCCATATAGTGCCCAGTGCTGTAGCGCCACTGGCACAATGGTGGCCATGGCCTGAATCGCCTATCGCGCTCAGCAGGTCTGCAGCGCGATAGACGCATGCATAAGCTGTCTGGGCATGCGCAATGCAGTGTGGCACGCAGCCACAAACCTGCGCCATTGGCTCAGCCGGACCTTCCGTATTGCACAAAGCGCAAATACGCGATATTCAGCCGACATATGCAAATCATCCGATCAGCCATTCAAAAGGCGCTGAGGGCGCGATTAGCATGTCATAAAGTTGAGCCACACCTCATTTGCATGTGTTGCGTTATAAAATGCGACAGTGGGTTGTGCTGGCCAGATTTGGTTACTGCAGGTGAGAGGTGAGTTACATGCTGTGTGATGCTCAGGACAATGCTCATGGGCGGAGGATGATAAAGGCTGAGGGGCTGAGCATGAAAGGGCACTTAGAAAGGGACAAAGGGCACCCTTTTCTATCAGTATCTGCCATGCGGAGAGAGGAAACGGGGACTTCACGCACCCCAGACCGGCAGCTATGCTCATGGGGTAATGCGTCGACTGCACAGTGACAGGTGTCCACTTCCACCCATACAGATCACCATGACTGACCAGAGCCAAGCTGAGGGTGTGGACGGCGGGCGTAGGAGGAGGCCAAACTTCACCGCAGCAGAGACAGAGGCCCTCTTCCAGGCCTACCTGGAGGATGAGCCACTATTGAGTGGACGGAGGGGCACCCCTCAGGAGTGTGCAGCTGCATGGGAGGGGGTAGCTCGGGCCGTCAACCTGCACAGAAGCCACCAGCGCTCCGTGCAGGAATGCAGGAAGAAGATGGGACTGACCGCAGGAGGCTGAAGGAGAAGGTGGCAGCCTTCAGTGACGCGATGCTGGCACTGGTGGGGCCCACCAGTGGTGTTGCAGCTGACCCCTACAGAGGAAGACACTGGTCGCGGCCATGCAGCCGAGTGCCATTCTTGAGGCGTTACCTGGCGGAGGGATTCCAGACAGGTGGAAGCCCATCACTGCACAGTATGACATGGTGGTGTTGTTGGGGGGCTGTTGTTCACATGCACTCACATGTACTCTTTTCTGTTACAGATCCTGTTCGTCCTGCAGGAGACGGTGGTGGTGGTGGGTCCAGACAGTGAGGCAGACCTGCTGGGCGTGGAGAAGGGACCATCCACCTCCGCCACCAGCCTGCGGCACTGCAGCAGCATGCAGGCTGGGCCGACAACTCCGGTGTCAGTGATACGAGCAGGGGGTGCACAGTTGTGTCACAGCAGTCTGGCACGCAGGTATGCCAGCATGCTGTGCCTATGGCAGTGGCACGCACCTGCACCATTGATGATAGCAGGCCTGCAATGGGCAGTGATAGGTGTATGTCCCATGACGGACACATGGCAGACCAGCACGTGCCCCTGGGCCTTCCTTGTTCACACCTGTGTACCAGCATGCTGGCACAGTCCCAGGCTGTGCCTGTCAGCACCGGTGGGGCAGCACCAGTGGCTGTGCAGGTGTCTGGAACTGTTGTCAGCATGGAGGTGGAACAGGTGGACCTGGGGGCTCAGCAGTTGGAGGGGCGGCAGCAGTCGCACACCAGGTCTGGGGGTATAGTGTCAAGCAGTGGCACATGTCCACCGCCCTTTAATCCGCCCATACCTGGTCCTGGCGAACAGCGCCCAGCAGGACCGTCCACACCCTGGGGGTCACGATGCCATTGGGGCACAGTACCCATTGGACGTGCACACCCGCCTGCTGCAGGAGTCGGTACAGCTGCCGGGGCGGTTGCAGATCCGATGGAGGCACTGTCTGTGGTTCGTGGAGCCGCGCATAGCAGGGGTGTGCTCGGGACGACGAGCTGGAATCTCCTTATGCGAGACGGATGTGACCGCTGCCATTGACAGGCTGACCCGGGCAGTGGTCTCTGTCAGCAGACGTGACCACACTGTCAGGTGCCCCTGTACCACACACCCCACACAGTGCACTCTCCACTTCCGTTCCTGGCATCGTGCGACACCAGGCCTGTCGCGCGGGTTCTGCTGTGGGCATCCCGAGCACCCCTGGTGCAAGTTTGTTTGGCAGGATGCAGACCCCTGTGCGGGCAAGGTCGCTGCTCGCAGGTGGGACCCCTGGTGGTGCACCAGCACCACCGATGTGGCCCTGCTCAGCCTGCCAGTGCTGCTGGGCCAGGCGGGCTGCCACGCATCCGTGGTGGCCGTGGGACAGTGCTACCTGACTGAGCTGTCTCCCAGTGCAGGCCCTGTCTGGTGCTGCCCTGTGTGCAATGTGTGTCATGGTGGGCAGTGCACTGCTGGGTGCTCTGCTCACCAAGCCGACACACGGACCACCTGCACACTCTCCCAACTGCTGTCCACAGGTGCATGTGCATGATGATGCCTGCATTGCACTGTACACCAAGGTGCAAGGGTGCCCAGGTCCTGACACACGTACGTGGACAGTCCAGGTGGTGGGGGTGGTAGGTGGTGCTGTGTGTTGGCAATGTCATTTCCGCAGTGCTGTGCTGCTGCCCATGTATGCTGCCTTGTGTGTGTGTGTCTCCATATGTGTGCTCACCCCTCTCTGCTGGTGTGTTGGTATGCCTGGAACCTTCACCTCCCCTGACCTTCATGCACGGTGTGTTCCCCTGTGTGCCTGTGGTTTGCACATGGACAGTGTTGCCTGCACATGTCCCCTTGCCTTACCGGTGTTGCGTAGTGCTCTTCTGCAATGGTGTCCCGGTGCAGCTGGGCCTGCCGGGTCAGTCGGGGTCCCTCCGTCCTAGGGGCTGCTCATCACCCATCACCAGCGCCACTGGCGTCCCATCATGTCCCCTCTTGGACCTGTCGGCTATCCCATGGTCTTTGGCCATGTTGTGCAGGATGCAACAGGCCAGGAATATCCCACCGCCTTTTGGGGCTGTACTGTAGGGCTCCACCGAGGTGTCCAGGCATCGAAGCGTGCCTTGAGCATCCCAAACACCCGCCTATGATGTTACGTGGTTGCGGCATGTGTCTCATTGAAACATAGCTGCGCCTGGTCGGGGTGCCGTACGGTGAGCAGCCAGGGACGGAGTGGGTATCCGCAGTCACCTGTGTGGAGATAGTGGAGATCAGTGTCATGTCAGGTCCATATTGCCCATATCCTTGTGTGCCTACTACCATGGCACCTGTGTCATTCCCAACCTTGCCCAGGGTTTGCATTCCATACATGTGTACTCACCCACTAGATGACCCGGGATGTTCCCTCTCGAATCGATGGCACAGTGCAGACTGGTGCCATATGAAGGCATCAGGGCTCCGCCAGGTGTGTGGCAGCAGACATTGATACTTGGCGTAGTGGCATCACACACCACCCTGGCAGTTGACACTGGAAAAGCCCTTTCAGTTCCGATAAGCCCGGCCATCGGGCCAGGTGGCATCGCGAATGGCCACATGGGTGCAGTCTATGGCCCCCAGCACGCCAGGCATACGTGCTACCCTGTGAACTCCTGCGTGTTGCTGTACGCCTGCCGCTGGTGCTGGGGAAATGGATGTACTCCGCAGCATGAGGCAGCAGTGCGCTGAGGAATTGGGTGAGGATGCGTGACGTGGCCGACTGTGTAATGCCTGTGGTGTCCCCTGTCGGCCTCTGGAAGGTGCCCGCATGAGCAGGCACATGCAGGCTGTCACCTTGGTCTCCACGGACAGAGCATGACTCCGCCGTGAGGGTGCCTGCATCACATCACTGCACAGCTTGCAGAGCCGTCCTCAGTATTGCCCTGTTCAGGCAGTACCGGGCCACAATCTGACGCCTGTGTACAGCTCGAAGCTGATGCGGCACGATATCGCTGTCGGGGTATACCGCCGACGGGCCCCTCCACGGCCACGCCCTCCTGCAGCATGGTGTCTCACCTCTCATTACAGCTTCCATGTGGAAGCTGACACTGTCCATCTCCTGGCTTCTGCCCCGGCTGCTGTTCCTGTGTTACCCCGCTGCCCCCACTGCTGCTTCCACTGCACCGGGCACCCCACTGGCCTCTCTGTCCCCTGACCACTGTCCTCCTGCCCTTCCAGCTCCTGTCTCTCTCTCTCTCTCTCTCTGTCTCTCTCCCCCAGTTTGCGTCCTGCTAGGGTTCTTGCGCCGCTTCCTTGAGCCTTTTTATTTTGGCTCAAATCTGGTACTGCGCAACTTCTGGCTGAGCCACTCTTTCGCATTGCGCAAGTGTTCGGATATTGCAATGCGCACTTTATGCATGGACCCGCAACCCTTCGGTTGCGCATGCCTTCATTTCCATTGCGCTGTTGCTCAGCATGTTTTTGGTGGCGCAACTGGCCCCTTCTGAATATCGCAGAATGGCGAATTTTTGGAGTTGCGCACGTGCAACCCTGTTGCGCATGGCGCAAACCTTTTGAATATCTGGGCCTGAGTGTCTTTGTTGCCTCTTTCACTTCAAATACTAATGTCTTCCAATATTTAGTATTATGAGGGTTATTGAGGGACAATTTCCTAGAGAGATTAAAAAAAAGTGAAACATGATATAAAAACTGCTCAGTTATGATTGCTTTTGACTTTGCTGTACAAAATAAAGGTGGGCTTCTCAACTTGCTGCCTATAGGATGTGTGGTATCACTCTGAGGATCTCCTCAGTGAGTTTTCACACATCTTCCTACTGTGTTTGTTGTGGGGTGGCGTGTGTTAGGGATGACCTTACCAAGTGTGTGTTACTTAAGCAATAATGCATGATAGGGTGTGGGTTGTGCTGGGATAACCTCACGCCTGGGTGGTTGGGCACGAGGCTGCAGGCCAAGTGTGTCCAACATCCAAGAAATGAAAATTACGTACCTACCATAACTGATCTTTCTGTGTATCTTCACCATTCATCACATATGGGTTCAGGGCCAGAGATCATGAACCCGCGGGAGCTCTTTTTTTTTTTTTTGATGCACCATCGGCGCCGCCCTCAAGGCCGACACATTGCGTGGTGCTCGTGGGTTGGCCATTAAGCGCTGTCAACTTCACCTGCCTGCCAGTTCTGAGTCACCGGAAAGGTAAGAGGAAGGGAGTGGAAGATGGGACAAGGAAGTCCAAGGGACAGAAAAAAGGAAAGAATATAAAACTAAAAGGAGAAATAACGACTGAGAGGACAGAAAGAGAGAAGTCGGGAACTAAAGGGATTGGGAGGGGCCCCAATCTCTAGAAATAGAGGAGGGAGGGAGGTAGGGTGGGGTAAAGAATTTAGAAGATAGAAAGGGAGGAGAAAGGGTAAACATATCCCAGACCCTGGTCCGTCTCCAGATTGTATAGGAACTGCAAGGAGTAACCAAAGACTTCTTGTCAGAATTCAAGGCACAGAATAGCTGGCAAAAACTCCAGATGAGCAGAGTCAGCTATTCTGGAAGAAGGACAGGACACAATGGATTAACACCCTCTGAAGGAAAAAAATTTTGGTGAAAAAGGAAAAAGATTCCATTTTTTTTTTTTTTTAAGGGGTAATCCAAAGGACAAGAAAAAAAAATTAGATGGATGGGAAAAAGGAGGAGGAGAGAATGGAGGGCAACTGCCAACTCCCACCCCACAGGGGTGAGCTAAAGCACTGGAGAAGGAGTGCCCCCCATGCTGACCACTCTCCCCAGAACCTTATCCCCCTATGTGCCCCTGTTCATTCCACTCCTAAGAGAGGAGGTGGGGTGGCTGGGCACAGAGAGGGAGGTGGACCCAAAGACTGGGGCACCAGGGGGATGGAGGGCAGGATTGTGATGAACGGTGAAGATGCACAGAAAGATCACAATTACAGTAGGTACGTAATTTTCATATCTTATCTGTGTCAATCTTCACCATTCATCACATATGGGTGAGTGTTGAGCCCCTCTGAAGGGAGTTTTCTTAACACCCTAAAGGACAAAATCCCTTGGCCCTCAGTGGGTGACACACTAAGAGGGAGAACCTTCAGGGTCTGGGAAGGCCGAGAGTGTGAGAGAGACACGGGACCCCGGAGAAGGAAGTTGCCCCGACAAATGCCATCTCGCTCTATGGGAGAAGAGATAGGTTCTCTGGTGAGTGGAGTTAATCACCCTACGCCGGGCCAAAGGTGATAACCGGGAAAGATGCAGCCATGCCGTCCGCCTAGTGCAGATCGCTGTCCCTATGACCCTGGTTAGCTACCTCATTGGCATCATAGGATGCCCTTGCTTGGTGCCTTGCTAGATCCAGGCCACGTACAGAGAGTGCAATGGCTTGTCTGGTTTGCTCCCGTGTCAGGCAACAAGGCTAGGAGTTGACCTAGCCTAGCCTAGACCACAAGAACCTGTCATAGCTGCATAGTGGGCCTGATGTGCAGAGATGGAAAGCAACAACCGTGCTGAGTAAAAAGCCCTCCTACCCTAGAAGTCAAAATCCGAGGAATCTTGATCTTAGGGCCGGTCACAGTGAAGGGCACGAAGCCCATCAGAAGTGTCTAACTGCGTCAATCCGGACCGCGGATGAGGCATGGAACCTGGAGACTCCGGGAGGGGCACAATACCGCTGGCAGAAATCCCAAGGGGCGGGAACTCCAGAGAAGGGCCTCTGCCAGGAACGCAACAATGCCTCCCGAAAGGGAGCAGGCCACGGGGGCACCACAAGGGTGGCCTTGCTGAAATCGCCTAGAAAGGCGTGCACCAAGTGCTCTGGATTGCTTACGGTGGAAGGGGTAAGGTGCAAGTCCTCCAACATCCTCATGAGGAAACACTGATACTCAGCGAGATCAGCGGCTGGAGAGATGTGGACAGAAGGCTCCTCTCTCCCAGAAGAGGGGGGATGAAGAGTTGGAGGGCACCAACTGCTCAGAGGGCGGCTGCTCAGGGGGAGGTTGAAAAATCTGTTTGTCCATCGCCCTGACGTAAGCTGAGAACCGAGCAGCCACAGCCCTGAACTGTTCCCAGGAGAGAGAGGTCCATTAGGACCAAGGATGCCTGGGAGCGCAGGAGAATGTGACAGAGGGATGGGGACAGAGCCAAGAAGAGATGTCGGCTGACCTCTGCCTGGGCTAAGGAACAGACCAAGAGCACCCGAAGAAGAAAGTGCTCCGGAAGACTCCATAGCCAACAGCTGAACAACCATTTCTGTACTGCCTTGGCTGCGCCCGGAAGAATCCCCCCCCCGTGAGGTGACCGGGGCCATATAGGTCCAGAAGGACGGTCCCCTACCTTAAAAGAATGGGTCTCTCTCAAACAGACCGAGGAGGAAGATCAGAGATCCGCACTACGGCTTCTTCCAGAGCCTGGGTGGGCCCCAGAAAAAGGTCACCTTGCCAACCTCATGCCCCTCGACCCCTTGGAGTCAGAGAGAGCCCTCCTCCTCGAGAGGGCCAGCCTAGGTAGCTGACAGCCCTGGCCAGCACCCGAGGGAGCTACCCAGGGTGCAGCACCTTCCCCTCCTGTAGAAGCCTTGATTGGCCCCAAAGTTGGGCGATCCAGGCACAACACAGGTGGGGGTACCACTGCTGAGGGGTCAGTGAACCCACCAAGACTGGGTTGCAGAGCAATGGTGGCCTGCACCACTGCCTGCTGGTCGGCACCCCTGACCCCAGTCTTGACAGCCACCGACCTGACCTCAGAAGGAGGCAGATTCCGGCTTGTCGAAGACACTACAGGGCTGCCCACACCAACAGTCAACCCGAAGGAGTCAGACTGCTCGTCTGACTCAGAGCCCGACTCCGCCTCTGAAGTAGAGGCCGAGGCCCTGTGCCAGACCGCAGGAGGGCACCTGGTGTCATACCTGCCAAATGGGGTGCCGGACTCCGAGACCACACCCGAACCAGTGCCAGTGCCTCCCACTCATGGAGGACACAGCTCCCGCCCGAACAGCAGCCCCGGAGTCAGAACCAGTCATGGCACTGCCAGGCCCCACGGCGCTGCAAGCGGTGCTGAGGATGGGGACAGCATCAGCTCCACGGCACTGCGAACGGCGCCGAGTGCAGGTGCGGCGCTGATGACAGCACTGACAGCAGAATCTGATGTCCCCATGGTGCCGAGTCCCGAGGCGGACACGGCGCCATGCTCAACCTTGGCACTGCGAACAGCGCCGAGGTGAGAAGAAGACAAAGATGGCACCATAGGACCTCCGACGGTGCCGCTAGCAGTATCAGTGCAGCAAATGGTGCCGACAGCAGCTACAGCACCGAGAGACAAACCGGTGCTGACGATGGCTCCATAAGAGCCCACAGCGCTGCGAACAGTGCTGAGGCCCACAACGGCACCGACCGGCGTCGAGGACAGTGCTGACCTGGGCCTTATGAACCATGAGTGCGACACCAGGGGAGCCTTCACCCCCGAAGGGGTGATTGCCTTGGTGGCACCTCCCACCTGCCCCGCGAAAGGAGCAGGACAGGCCTCCTGCACCGTGGACACAAGAAGCCATGGCTCCCTCCTCCTCCTCCCCCTCAGTCTGTGGAGAATTGGGGGGGGATCTGGAGGAAAGGCCGAGAGTATGTGGCTTGGCCCGATGAGTGCATACCCGACCCCTGAAAGTCAGCGGAGCTCGCCCCACTTTCCACGTGCGTTGTTCGATGACCCAGCGGTCCATGGAGAAGCAGGCATTGCACGAATCCATGTCATGAAGCGGGCCAAAACGCATAAGGCAACGGTCATGCTGGTTGGTGATGGAAAATGTACGGCCACAAGGGCACCGTCACATGGGGGGCCGTCCCGTCTTTGAAGTCTTGTTGCCCTCTGACCGAGACATAACCTACGAGGAAAAAAACACCAAAAACAGACTCGACGTCGCCAAGAATAAAAATAAATGGGAAGATCTTACCAAGCGATATCTAGTAGGCAACTAGAACCGCAGGAACGGGACCGACGGACTGTGGCACGGAGGAATAACGGCAGAATGAAACTGCATAGGCGGTAGGCCTCAAGTTCAGTACAGCTTCCACACGAGGTGACCTCGATGGCAGGAGACGAAGAACTGGCAGGCAGGCGGAGTCAACAGCACCTAATGGCCAACCCGCGAGTGCCCGCACTGCGTCGGCTCCACCTACCAAAAAAAAAAAAAAAGAGCTCCCACGGGGTCATGACCTCCGGCCCTGAACCCATATGTGATGAATGGTGAAGACTGACGCAGATAAGTTATGAGGTTATCCCAGCACAGCACAACCCACTCTTCTGGAGTGCATTATTGCTATTTATGCAATGGCTCATGATATGAAATAACATTTAAAAAAAATTTTTAGTAGATTTTTAGTGTGGCAATACATCTTTGTTTCTTAAGAGAAGACTCAAGTAACAAGTCTGACAAATCCAACAAGTCAATACAGTGAGGTTGTGTTCAGATAACCTCACTGTGTCAGGGACACACTGACCAATCACAGTCCAGGAAATATTCTCGCCATCGTATAAGTCTGTGTTTCTGTAAATAGTATATTTCTTTAAAATTATTGTCCTTTAACACAGATTACTGGGAAGTTATATTTGGTTTAGATACAAGTTTTAAAAGTGTATTTGTTGCTGGAAAGATTGAAGCACAGTTATTGTGAAATAGTTTGTACTTAACGCTATACTAGTTAATGATACTTAGCTTTCTGTTTACTCACACTTTATTTCTTTTTTTATTTATCTGATAATTCGGAAAAGACCTTTGAGCACAAGCTCTTTTACAAAGGTTCCATGTCAGAGTTGAAAAATAACCAGTGGGAGACTGAGTACAAAAGCAACTGAGAATACAACTGGTTACAGAACAGAAGTATTTTTGCTAGCCTAGGTAAAACACATTTCAAACAGTAAAATACACTAAATATTGAAAACAAGGTGACACACGTGAGAAGGGAAGGATTCAGTGATGGAGCAAGGGATAAAGCGCAGAGGTAGGAGAATAAGGAGGGGGGAAGCAGTCTCAGGGGGGCCTTGTCAAGAGTGAGGGGGTGCAGGAGGGGCAATTAATCTGAAGGGGAGGAGAGCGAGCAAGGATGGCAATACTGAGGGGAAGAGCTGCGCACTGCACCTTGAACATGCAGGCTAGGTCACGCGCCAGATCTAATAAGGATTCACCAGGTTTGGTTGTGAGATGGCATGCAGTGGGCGCGTGACGATCGTGGCCGAGAGCCTGTTTTTGTGGTAGGAAGTTTTGTAACTTAAGTTCAGCAAAGATTTGCTCCTGGAATGTACAATGGTTAGGTTTGCCTACTAAGAGATATAGGGCCAGATATTTAAAGCTCAGCACCTGGTGCAAAGCCGTTGCACTGTACTAGCGCCGACTGCAATATTGAAAAGTACAGTTAGAGCCAGCGCTAGATGTTAACACCAACGCTAACCATAATGTATGCAGGGGAGGGACAGAAGGAAGGGGGCCCTGAATGCTGGCACACTAGCATATTTAAAAGCACAGCGCCACACTATAGGCATTAGCACGCACTCAAAGTGCAGCGCCAGTTACAGCCAGGAAAAGTTGCTTTTAATGCAGCACACTAGCGATGGTGCCCTCAAACCCCATCACATAACCCAACCCCGTATCCAGTAACAGCACACCCAATCCCTGGTGTACTAGTGGTCCCCACACCCCCCAGCACAAATCCTGACCCCTGTTCCAATTATATTAAACAACGTTTCCCTGGTAGTCCAGTGATACCCCCATCCCCAGAACAAATTCTGACCCCCGTTCAAATTATATAAAACAACTGTTACCAGGTAGTCTAGTGGTCCCCCCACCCCCACGCACGTATCCCGACCCCCAGTGCACATATTAAAATTAAAACTTCCCTGGTAGTCTAGTGGTCCCCCACCCCCCACCCGCGATCCTGACCCCGATGCACATATTAAAATTAAATCTTCCCTGGTAGTCTAGTGGTCCCCCAACTCCCATGCACGTTTACCGACCCCCGGTGCACATATTAAACAAACATCTTCCCTGGTAGTCTAGCTGTCCCCCCACCCGACGGTGACAACCTGCTCCTCCCAATACTGTCCGAGAACAGAGCTCAGCCCTCCTCTCACCACCACGGCCAGCCGCTGACTCAGTTAGGAAGAAGTGCTACTGTAAGTGCACAAGACAAAGGAATTGCCTGTTTTCAGGCTTGATCCAGGAGGTTACAAGGGACATAAAAACATAAAAGGCAACAATACAGTACAGTACAGGAAGCAGCACAGCCCTTTCAACAATTATAGGAACAATACAGTACAAGCAACAGAAGACACACACAGCATATCAGAGTGTTTGGACATAGAAGAAATGAAGTAGCAACGCATACATTAGGAATAATTTCTCAATAAAGGATGCAAGTATTTATTTTAATACATAAGCAGGGATCGAAATAAGGGGCTGCTAATTAGCACCTGCAAATTCCATAGTAGCACCTGCTGCTCCCAAAAAGAGAGGATCAGTGGTGCTGACCAACACTTTCAGTGGATCTGGGAGATGAAATATGGAGCATGTACATCATGTGCTGGAGGTGAAATATGGAACATGTACATTGTGTGCTGGAGGTGAAATATGGAGCATGTACATCATCTGCTGGAGGTGAAATATGGAGCATGTACATCATGTGCTGGAGGTGAAATATGGAGCATGTACATCATGTGTTGGAGGTGAAATATGGAACATGTACATCATGTGTTGGAGGTGAAATATGGAGCATGTACATCATGTGCTGCAGGTGAAATACGAAGCATGTACATTATGTGCCGGAGGTGAAATATGGAACATGTACATTATGTGCTGGAGGTAAAATACGGTGCATGTACATCATGTGCTGGGGGTGAAATATGGAGCATGTACATCATGTGCTGGAGGTGAAATATGGAACATGTACATTGTGTGCTGGAGGTGAAATATGGAGCATGTACATCATGTGCTGGAGGTGAAATATGGAGCATGTACCTCGTGCTGGAGGTGAAATATGGAGCATGTACCTCGTGCTGGAGGTGAAATATGGAGCATGTACATCATGTGCTGGAGGTGAAATGTGGAGCATGTACATTATGTGCTGGAGGTGAACTATGGAACATGTACTGGACATTATGTGCTGGAGGTGAAATATGGAACATGTACATCATGTGCTGCAGGTGAAATATGGAGCATGTGCATTATGTGCTGGAGGTGAAATACGGAGCATGTACATTATGTGCTGGAGGTGAAATACGGAGCATGTACATCATGTGCTGGAGGTGAAATATGGAGCATGTACATCATGTGCTGGAGGTGAAATATGGAGCATGTACATTATGTGCTGGAGGTGAAATATGGAACATGTACATCGTGTGCTGGAGGTGAAATACGAAGCATGTACATTGTATGCGAGAGGTGAAATATAGAGCATGTAAATTATGTGCCGGAGGTAAAATATAGAGCATGTACATCATGTGCTGGAGGTGAAATATGGAACATGTACATCATGTGCTGGAGGTGAAATATGGAGCATGTACATCATGTGCTGGAGGTGAAATATGAAGCATGTACATCATGTGCTGGAGGTGAAATATGGAGCATGTACATCATGTGCTGGAGGTGAAATATGGAGCATGTACATCATGTGTTGGAGGTGAAATATGAAACATGTACATCATGTGCTGGAGGTGAAATATGGAACATGTACATCATGTGCTGGAGGTAATATATAAAAAGCATGTACATCATGTGCTGGAGGTGAAATATGAAGCATGTACATCATGTGCTGGAGGAAATATGGAGCATGTACATCATGTGCTTGAGGTGAAATATGGAACATGTACATCATGTGCTGGAGGTGATATATAAGCATGTACATCATGTGCTGGAGGTGAAATATGAAGCATGTACATCATGTGCTGGAGGTGAAATACGGAGCATGTACATCATGTGCTGGAGGTGAAATACGGAGCATGTACATCATGTGCTGGAGGTGAAATATGGAGCATGTACATCATGTGCTGGAGGTGAAATATGGAGCATGTACATCATGTGCTGGAGGTGAAATATGGAGCATGTACATCGTGTGCTGGAGGTGAATATGCTGGAGGTGAAATGACATGTACATCATGTGCTGAGGTGAAATATGGAGCATGTACATCATGTGCTGGAGGTGAAATATGGAGTGCACATCATGTGCTGGAGGTGAAATATGGAGCATGTACATCAGTGCTGGAGGTGAAATATGGAGCATGTACATCATGTGTTGGAGGTGAAATATGGAGCATGATCATGTGTTGGAGGTGAAATATGGAGCATGTACATCATGTGCTGGAGGTGAAATATGGAGCATGTACATCATGTGCTGGAGGTGAAATATGGAGCATGTACATCATGTGCTGGAGGTGAAATATGGAGCATGTACATCATGTGTTGGAGGTGAAATATGGAATGTACATCATGTGTTGGAGGTGAAATATGGAGCATGTACATCATGTGCTGCAGGTGAAATATGGAAGCATGTACATTATGTGCTGGAGGTGAAATATGGAGCATGTACATTATGTGCTGGAGGTGAAATATGTGCATGTACATCATGTGCTGGGGGTGAAATATGGAGCATGTACATCATGTGCTGGAGGTGAAATATGGAACATGTACATTGTGTGCTGGAGGTGAAATATGGAGCATGTACATCATGTGCTGGAGGTGAAATATGGAGCATGTACCCGTGCTGGAGGTGAAATACGAGCATGTACCCGTGCTGAGGTGAAATATGAAGCATGTACATCATGTGCTGGAGGTGAAATGTGGAGCATGTACATTATGTGCTGGAGGTGAACTATGGAACATGTACTGGACATTATGTGCTGGAGGTGAAATATGGAACATGTACATCATGTGCTGCAGGTGAAATATGGAGCATGTGCATTATGTGCTGGAGGTGAAATATGGAGCATGTACATTATGAGCTGGAGGTGAACTATGGAACATGTATATTATGTTCTGGAGGTGAAATATGGAGCATGTACATTATGTGCTGGAAGTAAAATACGGAGCAAGTACATTATGTGCTGGAGGTGAAATATGGAACATGTACATTATGTGCTGGAGGTGAAATATGGAACATGTACATTGTGTGCTGCAGGTGAAATATGGAGCATATAGATCATGTGCTGGAGGTGAAATATGGAGCATGTACATCATGTGCTGGAGGTGAAATACGAAGCATGTACAGCATGTGCTGGAGGTGAAATATGGAACATGTACCTCGTGCTGGAGGTGAAATACGGAGCATGTACATCATGTGCTGGAGGTGAAATATGGAGCATGTACATTATGTGATGGAGGTGAACTATGGAACATGTACTGGACATTATGTGCTGGAGGTGAAATATGGAACATGTACATCATGTGCTGCAGGTGAAATATGGAGCATGTACATTATGTGCTGGAGGTGAAATACGGAGCATGTACATTATGTGCTGGAGGTGAACTATGGAACATGTATATTATGTTCTGGAGGTGAAATATGGAGCATGTACATTATGTGCTGGAGGTGAAATACGGAGCATGTACATTATGTGCTGGAGGTGAAATATGGAACATGTACATTATGTGCTGGAGGTGAAATACGGAGCATGTACATTATGTGCTGGAGGTGAACTATGGAACATGTATATTATGTTCTGGAGGTGAAATATGGAGCATGTACATTATGTGCTGGAGGTGAAATACGGAGCATGTACATTATGTGCTGGAGGTGAAATATGGAACATGTACATTATGTGCTGGAGGTGAAATATGGAGCATGTACATTACGTGGTGGAGAAGCAGAGGTGTTTTGGAACTGGTTCGGGAGGTTGGGCAGGGAGAGGGTCTCAGTAGCATAACAGTAAACACTTCTCAGAACATCAGTCGCTGAGAATTGGGGAGGGAGGTTGCAGAAAATCGATTGGCACCATGAGCCACCATATCTTTCTGTTCTGTAAGTAAACTTAGTTTAGTCTTTTAAGCCATTTTCTAGAGTGGTGAACCTGAAGCTTAACACACAGAAAGAGTTAAAACAAATCAAATGGAGAAAATAAAAGCAAGTGAAGAATTTCCACAATCCACCTATGCAGAAGTAAAAGTGCTCATTAGAAAAGGTGCAGTTTGTCTAAACTGAGACATACAAAAGGAGGAATACGCCAATTGTCTTATACATTTGCCAATAAATTTAAAGAGGAGGAGAGAATCTGTTAGTTTAGTTATAAATTAATAGAGTCTCTTCTATTCTTTAAATGTATTGGTAAAAGTAAAAGTCAAATGGCAAAGTGCCTCCTTCTGCACATCTCAGTTTAGACCAACTGCACCTTTTCCAGTAAGCAGTTCTACTTTGAGAATCTGTTACTGTAGTTATTAAAGTGATGTGTAGCTGTCTAATTGATAGAGATCGTTTAATATTTAAACAAGATTCCTATAGACAATTGCATTTTTATCATTTGATGTCCTTCCAGTTTATTACCCTTCTACCACATCCCTATGCAATTTTGTAAAGTACTGGCTTTGCCCAAGTAGCTTTTTGTCTGTTGGAAATGGCGATATCCAGGAGCTATTCATGGCTCTTGCCTGCCAAATCTGTATTTTGGCCCCTGCATAAGGATACAGAATAATCTACAAGTGGGGACAAGATGCAATCTCTGTCTATTAAGAGTAACCGACTTAGATGTAGACACATGGAATTCAATGCAGATGCCTTCTAAGGTTACATCTAAATGGAAGTTCCAGAGCTTTGGTGTGTAGCCTGAAAAGGTAAGGTCACCCAAAAAAGAGCAACTTCTAAGGGTAGTTAGCAATGTCTGACTTTGGTATCTTTGTGCATAGACACATGGTGACACTGTAAAAAAACAGCCAATAACTGTTCCTTTTCTATTTTAGCTCTGGACTGCATTGAGTGAAATACTTTGTCTCCAGATGGGCCTGTATTCCGTGTTGCTGTACTGTGGCTTAATTACCTCAGTAGCAGGTAAGGCAGGTTTTGTTATGCTACATCAGTTCATAGAAAAGGATCACCTCTTGGAATCTGTGAAGTCTGGTCTGGAAACATAACTGTAGCACACAAATGAAAATATGCTCAGATGAGAACCCAGTGCTGCTACTTAAAATGGCAATGGAACAGACAGAGAAAGCAACGCTCTGTAATACTTCTGATTAACATGCAAGAAAAGCAAGCTGCCAGACACTCCAAATATGTTTTTTTTTATTTTATTTATTTTGGTTTAGGATTAACTCCTTTGAACCAGGGCTCATTTACAAAGGTTCCAAGTCAGATGACGAGACATTACATTACATTACATAGGTTTCACAGCATATACAGTCGATACAGGAAAACATATTTACAAGTCGGAGGTTAAAACAACAACACTGCCTGAGTGTGGTATAAAATTTCAATGAGGAGGTTGCAACAATAACAACACCGCTTGATTATGGTACAATGCTTTAGCAAGTGCAGAGAACAGCAAAGAGGCGGAACGTCCCAGACTACAGTAGGGTAGTATGCTGGGCAGCCTAAGGTGGCTTTGTCAGGGAGAAGCTGGGGGGGTGAGAGGGAAGGAAGGCAGGGAAGGGAAGGGGGTAAGGAGAGGTGAGGGGGAGGTATGGGGGAGGAGAGAAGAGGTGGGGAAGGAGCGAACTCGATTGTGGAGAGGAGGGGGAAGGAGGCTAAGGCAGGAGTGAAGGAGACAGCAAGGGCTGATTAAGGACTAGTCATAATTAAGCATAGTAACCACAAACATTTTCACGGATCAAGTGGGAGTGGAGCCCAGCTTTAAACTGGCTGAGCTTGTTACATTCGATTAGTGCAATAGATAGGTCATTGATCCATTTAGGGCCCCAGAAGGAAAGGGATCTCTGAGCCAGTGTTGTGTGTTTGAAAGTCACCAGGCAAAGATTTCTGTTGTTAATATAAGGTCAGTTGGAGCACTGGGTCAGTCATGTCTGTTCTTCCCTCGTGCTCTATAAGTGGGGTTGAAAGTATTCTGTGCAGCCATGTACATATTTACAGGAATTCCCTACTACCCAGGGTACCCTGGGATTCCCCACCCACCCTACTGCCCAGGGTACCCTGGGATTCCCCACCACCCTACTACCCAGGGTAGCTAGGGATTCCCCACCCACCCTACTATCCAGGGTGCCATGTGATTCCCCACCCACCTCCTACACAGGGAACTCTGTGATTCCCTACCCACCCAACCCACTATCCAGGGTACCCTGTGATTCCCCACCCACCCACCCTACTACCCAGGGTACCATGTGATTTCCCATCCACCCTGCTACCCAGGGTACCCTGTGATTCCCCACCTGCCCCACTATCCAGGGTACCTTGTGATTCCTCACCTGCCCCACTATCCAGAGTACCCTGCAATTCCTCACCCACCTTACTACCCAGGATACCATGTGATTCCACACCCACCCTGCTACCCAGGGTACCCTATGATTCCCCACCCGCTCTACTATCCAGGGTACCCTGTGATTCCTCACTGACCCTGCTACCCATGGTACCTGTGATTCCCTACAAACCTTACTACCCATAGTACCCTGTCGTTCTCCACCCACCTTACTACCCAGGGCACCCTGTCATTCCCTATGTACCCTATAACCCAGGGTTCCCTGTGATTCCCTACCTACCCTACTACCCAGAGTACCTCATCATTTTTACTCACCCTACTTCCTAGGGTACCACGTGATTCCCTACACACTCTACTACCTATGTTACCCAGTGATTCCCTACCCCTTCACACAGAAATTTGAATGTGGCTGACAAACTCAAAAAGGATGGGCACCCCTGCCCTACCCATTCTATTACCCTGGGTATCCTGTGATTCCCTAGCCACTCTACTGCCTAGGGTACCCTGTCATTCCCTACCCACTCTACTACCCAGGGTACCCTGTCATTCCCCACCCACCCAAACTATCCAGGGTACCCTTCGATTTCCCACCCACCCTACTACCCTGGGTACCATGTGATTCCCCACCCACCCTGCTACCCAGAGTATCCTGTCATTCCCTACCCACCCTACTACCCATGGTATCCTGGATTTCTACCTCCTCTACTACCCAGGGTACCCTGTCATCCCCTACCACTCTACTACCCAGGGTATGCTGTCATTCCCACCCACCACCCTACTACCCAGGGTACCCTGTCATTCCCTGCCCACCCTACTACCCATAGTACCCAGTCATTCCCTTCCTACCCTACTACCCACAGTACCCTGTGATTCCCTACACACCTTACTACCTATGGTACCCGTCATTCCTCACCCACCTTACTACCCAGGACACCCTGTCATTCCCTATATGCCCTATAACCCAGGGATCCCTGTGATTCCCTACCTACCCTACTACCCAGAGTACCTTGTCATTCCCTACCCATCCTGCTTCCTAGGGTACCCTGTGATTCCCTACCTTTCATACTACCCGGAGTACCTTGTCATTTTTACTCACCCTGCTTCCTAGGGTACCATGTGATTCCCTACACACTCTACTACCAATGTTACCCAGTGATTCCCTACCTTCACACAGAAATTTGAATGTGGCTGACAAACTCAAAAAGGATGGGTACCCCTGCTCTACCCATTCTATTACCCTGGGTATTCTGTGATTCCCTACCCACTCTACTGCCTAGGGTACCCTGTCATTCCTACCCACTCTACTACCCAGGGTACCCTGTCATTCCCCACCCACCTGCTACCCAGGGTACCATCATTCCCTACCCACCCACCCCTACTGCCCATGAAAATTCTGTGATTCCCTACCCACCCTACTACCGATGGTACCCTGTGACTTCCTACCCACCCTACTACCCAGGAGTACCCTGTGGTGCCACCACCCTGCTACAGGGTGCCATGGAATTCACCCACCCTGTTGCAGGGTACCTGTGATTCCCACCCACCCTACTATACAGTGTGCCATGTGATTCCCCATCCACAATGCTAGCCAGGGAACCCTGTGATTCCCCACCCACCAAACTACTATCCAGGGCACCCTGCGATTCCCCACCCACCCTACTACCTTGGGTACCATGTGATTCCCCACCCACCCTGCTACCCAGAGTATCCTGTCATTCCCTACCCACCCTACTACCCATGGTACCCTGTGATTCTCTACCTCCTCTATTACCCAGGGTACCCTGTCATCCCCTACCCACTCTATTACCCAGGGTATGCTGTCATTCCCCACCCACCCTACTACCCAGTCATTCCCTGCCCACCCTACTACCCATAGTACCCAGTCATTCCCTTCCTACCCTACTACCCAGAGTACCCTGTGATTCCCTACACACCTTACTACCCATGGTACCCTGTCATTCCCCACCCACCTTACTACCCAGGACACCCTGTCATTCCCTATATGCCCTATAACCCAGGGATCCCTGTGATTCCCTACCTACCCTACTACCTAGAGTACCTTGTCATTCCCTACCCACCCTGCTTCCTAGGGTACCCTGTGATTCCCTGCCCACCCTACTACCCATGGTACCCAGTGATTTCCAACCCCCTTACTCAGAAATTTGAATGCAGCTGACAAACCAAAAAGAATGGACACCCCTGCCCTACCCATTCTGTTACCCTGGGTAGCCTGTGATTCTCTATTCACTCTACTGCCTAGGATACCCTGTCATTCCCTACCCACTCTACTATCCATGGTACCCTGTCATTGCCTACCCACCCTACTATCCAGGGTGCCCCGTCATTCCCCACCCACCCTGCTACCCAGGGTACCGTCATTCCCTACTACCAATGGTACCCTGTGAGTCACTACCTACCCTACTCCCCTGAGTACTCTGTCATTCCCTACTGACCCTACTACCCCTGGTACCCTGTGATTCCCTACCTACCCTACTACTCAGAGTACCCTGTCTTTTCCTACCCACCCTGCTACCTAGGGTACCATGTGATTCCCTACACACCCTACCACCTAAGGTACCCAGTGATTCCCTACCCCCTCTACTACCCAGGGTACCCTGTCATCCCCTACCTACTCTTAATACCCAAGGTATTCTGTCATTCCCCACCCACCCTACAACCCAGGTATCCTGTGACTGCCTACCCACCTTACTACCCAGAGTACCCTGTGATTCCTTACCCACCCTACCTTCCAGAGTATCCTGTGATTCCCTACTTACCTTACTACTCAAGGTACCCTGTTATTCCCTACCCACTCTACTACCCAGAGTACTCTGCGATTTCCTACCTGCCCTACTACCTAGGGTACTCTGTGATTCTTATCCCCAGAGTCCTTTAGCAACAGTAATAATAGCAGTAATCTGACCAGGTTGAACTGCCTTGGAGGTGGAGCCATGAATATCATTAAAATAGAGTGGCCAATCAGAATCAAGCGGGAGGGTGTGCTGACTGCAAAGAGTCACAGGGCTTCAGAATTTTTTCTCTGACTGACTGAAAAACAATGCCTCTGAGGTACTCTTTCTCATTCTTGAGAAAGAAACTTTTTGTACCAAAATCTTTACTTTTGTGCTGAGTTTGTAAGTATTTTATATGTTATCATTTTAAGGGTGTTTTAGTGGTTACTTGCCGGTTCCCAGGAACCACACTCTCCCCTTTTTTTCTACAGTTCCTTTGAACTTTTCTGAGGTAAAAATATACCGCGTTTTGATCATTTCGACATTTTTCAAGGTCTTTTTAATAGTGGCTCCCTTATTTTACTGGGAACCACTATTTTTTCAGTACTTCTACTGAGTTTTGTTATTTCAAATCGCGGTTCTTTACCACTAGGGAACCAACTGCATTTACAGTTTTTCCCTTTTGGAAACTGATGTTTTTCAGCTTTCTGACACATTGTTATGTCAGAAAAGTCAAAAAAGGGGACCATATCCACAGATTTTAAAAACTGCATTAAGTGTGGCAAAATACTAGCTAAAGCAGATAGCCACAACCTGTGTTTACAGTGCTTGGATCCAGAACATTTTTGCTTAATTTGTTCTAAAGTCTGCTCAAAAACTATTAAAAAGAGTGCCAAAAGACTAGGAGAGATGGCCTCTAAGAAAAAATTACTCACCCTAGTAATGATGTTTCTTCTAATGGAGTCATGCTATATTATGACAATTGCAGTGAGTCCCCATCTTCAAACTGCTCCGGAGGTGAAATAGTTAACTTTCCATGCAGGCATGGAACTCTGAGCACGAGCTGGGTTGGAAACTCTGTCTGTTGTTCTTCAAACAGAAACTGTCAGATCTTTACGAGCTAAAACTCACTAAGGCTCTGTGTGGAAACTGTAAACCTACACTAGCCAACTGGCTACTAACATAAACGCACATTTTTTGGTCCCAAAGCAAAGACTCAAGTCAGGAGACCCAAAAAATGAAAAACACAACACCAATTCACCCCAAAAAAGGGAGGGGGTGAAAAAACAAGGTGGGCATCAACTAAGTGCTAACACTGTACTGCCCACCCACGTCCCAAAAACAGAGGTTGTGAGAGGGGCAGGCAGGGAGGGAGGTCATAATATAGCAAGACTCCATTAGAAGAAACAACATTACTAAGGTGAGTATTTTTTTTCTTCAAACAACATGAAGTCTTGCTATATTATGACAATCACAGACTACACAGCAGTACCTCCATGGAGGAGGGACAGAACCTACTTAGGGAATAGGCTCTGAAGCACAGCTGTGCCAAACCGAGCATCACTCCTAGCCTGGATGTCCAGGGAGTAATGCTTGGTAAAAGTGTGAACTGTTTTCCAGGTAGCTGCTTGACATATCTCTAGAATAGGGATGTCCCTGGCAGCAGCCAGGGAAGCAGCTGTACCTCTGGTAGAGTGAGCCCTCAGGCCTGAGGGAAGAACCTTACCCAGTTTTTCATAACAAAAATTGGATACAAGAGACAATCCACCTGGCAATGGATCTTTTAGTGGCAGGTTTCCCTTTACCTACCTCACCATAAGTGAGGAATAGTTGGAGGGAGTCAAACCTGTGACCCTCAGTACGGTCAATGTAGTAGCTAAGGGCTCTCTTCACATCTAGACTGTGTAACCTCCTCTCGCCAGAGGAGGAATGGTCAGTGAAGTACACTGGAAGAGATATAGATTGGTTAAGGTGGAAATCTGAAACCACCTTAGGCAAAAACTTTCTGTTAGTCCTGAGTACCACCTTGTCTCTATGAAAGGAGATAAAATCAGGCTCCACTGACAAAGCTTGTAATTCACTTATGCGTCTGGCAGAAGTGATGGCTACCAGAAACACAGTCTTCCAAGTCAAGTACTTAAGCTCTGCTGAAGACAAGGGCTCAAAGGGGGATTGCATGAGCTGAGCAATGCAAACATTAAGATCCCAGGCAGGGGCAGGGTCCCTGAATGGGGGATTGGTGTGAAGCAATCCCTTGAAAAACTTGGAAAATACAAGATGAGCTGAAAGAGGAGAGGGTTTACCTGCCAAAATAAAAGCAGACACAGCTGCCAAATGCACCATTAGTGTGGCTGGTCTCAGCCCTAAAGTGTTTAAATGGACCATATAGTCCAGGACTGTGGGTAAATCAGCAGAATCTGGGGAAATATGCTTCCCAGAGCACCATATGGAAAACCTTTTCCATTTAGAATTGTAAGTAGCCCTGGTGGAAGGCTTCCTAGAAGCCCTTAAAATATCCATTACACCTTGGGAGAGGTGTAAATCAGCAAACTCTAACTCTTCAAGAGCCAGGCCTTGAGATTGAGAGAGTTGAGGTTCGGGTACCAAATCCTTCCCTGAGCACAGGTTAACAGATTGTGATTCCTGGGAAGACACAGGGGAAGATGGACTGCTAAGGGCAGTAGGAGTGGATACCAGGGCTGTCTGGCCCAATCTGGAGCAATCAGAATCATTATGCAGGGTTGAGATCTGATTTTGACTAACACTTTGAACAGGAGAGGGAAGGGGGGGAAAGCATAAAGAAACTTCCCTTCCCAGTTGAGAATTTAGGCGTCCAGAGGTACTGAGCCCAACACTGGGGGCCTGCAGCAAAAAAGGGGAAGCTGGTGATTGTCTGGGGCTGCAAAAAGATCTACCTGCAGGGTGCCCAATCTGGCAAATATTACCCCCAGAACCAGGGGGTCCAGTGACCATTCGTGATGGCCCTGGAAAATCCTGCTGAGAGCATCTGCCAGGACATTGTCCTTGCCTGGGAGGTGAACTGCCGTAAGGGAGGTGTTCAGGGAGTAAGCCAGAGACCACAACTTCATCACTTCGGTGCACAAGGCCATAGACCGAGTGCCCCCTTGCTTGTTGATGTACCACATTGTAGTGGTGGTGTTGTCTGTTCTGACCTGTACAACTTTGTTCTGAACAGATTTGGAAAAAGCTTGAAGTGCTAGAAAAACTGCTCTGAGCTCCAACAGACTGATGTGAAGCAGAGATTCCTGAGGGGACCACAGTCCCTGGGTAGTGAATTCGCCCATGTGAGCTCCCCACCCTAAGAGGGATGCATCTGTAGTAAGGATTCAAGAGTGAGACTGAGTGACAAAGGGAACCCCTTGTCTCAGGTTGCTCTGATCCTGCCACCACTGTAGGGCTTGGATCAAGGTTCGAGTTACTGGGATCAACTTGGTTAGAGGGTCCTTTCTTTGAGACCAAAAGGCTCTCAAATGGAACAGGATGTCCCTCATTTGAAATCTGGCTCCTTGCACCACTGCTGTAGAAGCAGCCTTGTGTCCCAGGAGCTGCAGAAAATGCCTTGCTGGACGAGAGACCGGCAGGGTGAATGAGGAGGCCAGAGACACCAGGGTCCTTGCCCTGTCCAAGGGAAGGAAAGCTCTGGCTTCCTCTGTGTTCAGTTCTGTGCCTATAAAGGTGAGGAGCTGGACAGGCTCTAGAACTGACTTTGGAAGATTCAGAATGAAACCTAGGGAGGTAAGCAGTTGCTGAGTTATCTGAAGATGTAACTTGACCTGGTCTGGGGACTGGCCTACTATGAGCCAGTCGTCCAGGTAAGGAAAGATGGCAATTTTTTGCCTCCTTAGGTAGGCAATTGCTACTGCCAGGCATTTTGTGAATACCCTTGGAGCAGAGGTGAGGCCAAAGGGCATTGCTCTGAACTGGTAATGGCCTGAGGGCAGCTCGAACCTGAGGTACTTTCGATGGGAGCTTCTGATGAGAATATGGAAGTAGGCATCCTTGAGGTCCAGGGATGCTAGCCAGTCCCCTGGCCTTAGAGAAGGTAAAATAATTCCCAGAGTCACCATTTTGAATTTTGGTTTTAAAAGGTGCTTGTTTAGGTATCTGAGATCCAGGATGGGCCGCCATTCTCCTGTCTTATTTGGGGTAAGGAAGTACCTGTAGTACAAACCTTTGCCCTGATGTAGGGGTGGAACCCTTTCCACGGCTCTGAGACCCAGGAGGGAAGAGACTTCTGCCTCTAGGGCAAGTGCCTCTGAAGGATTTGCAGGTAGAAAGGATCTGGTTCTCATCTTTGGAAACTTTTTGAAGCTGAGAACCAATCCCTGGCTAACCACTTCCAGGACCCACTTGTCTGATGTGAGAGACTTCCAATCCTGGACAAAGTAAGCCAGCCTGCCCCCTACAGGTAGTGGAGAATTGGCTCTGGCCACCCCATCAGGGTGCCTGCTTGGCAGGGGCTTTAGGCTGAGGGGTGGAAGCAGGCTTGCTTGTACCCTGTCTGCCTCTCCCTCTAAAGAACCCCCTCTGGGCATAAGCAGAAGAGGAGGCCTTGGCTTGGTAAAAAGGCCTATGAAAGGGCCTGCCCCTGCCCCTAGGAAGCTGCCTTTGAGGAGTGGCCTGCCTTTCCTTGGCCTGCGCACTCCTATAGGTGGTCCTATATTCATCCATTTTCTTCATGTAATTCTCTTGTCTGCTCCCCAAATAGAGAATTGCCCACAACAGGAAAATCCATGGCCTTAGACTGGGTATCCTGGGACATGGTAGTACATCTGAGCCAAGCCATTCTCCGAAGTGCCACAGATGTAGCCATGACCCTTGATGATACATCATTAGAGTCTACTGCAGCATGAAATTGCACCTTGGATGCCTCAATACCATCTGCAGCCACCTGTTCCAGCTCCCTGGCAAGCTGGTCAGGGGCCTGTTTTGCTAGAGCCAGCACAGTTTCCCATCTGGATTTCTGGTACCTAGCAGCATAAGCCATATAATTCGCCTGTCTGAGTCCCAAAGATGCTGCCATGTATTGTTTCTTTGCCATGGCATCAATCCTTCTGGAATCCTTTTCAGGGGGGTGTGAAGCTAGGGGAATGTTTGCCTTGTCACAGGCTGCAGCCTGCACTACCCCCACATGGCTGCATTGTTGTGTGAGGAACTCTCCATATCAGAGCCTGATAATGTATACCTCTTGTCCATCCTTATATCAACAGGAGGTATAGTGTGAGGAGTTTTTAAAATTTTTACTGTCTGTTTCTGAAAAGATTTATGCAAAGGAATAGACAGTCTCCTAGACTCTGGAATATCCATCATTTCTACATAATCAGGCTCCTCTTGGTCATCAACAGCTTCCTCAACAGGGAGCTGGAGAGTTTCAGCAACTTTTTTATAGAACATAAAATGAGAAGGGGACTCAGAGAGCCTGGGAGGAGAAACCCCTGACGGTCTGTCTGGAGAGATGTGTTCAATGGGCACATCCAGACCTTCAAATCCACATTCACTCTCCTCCTACTCCTCTTCCCCCTCCTCCGGTTCATAAAAATCCTCAAAATCATAATCTTGAACCGGTGGAACCGGCCGAACCGAGCGCTTCCCTGATGGTGTCGGTTCGGTCGGAACCGGGGAAAGTGACTGGACTATTTGAATTGCTTTAGCTATTTCCTCAGCGGTTGGAGATATAACTTTTGGCTCCACACTAGCTGACTTTCTAGTCCTTTTTGTTGGAACCGGCTCCTCAGAGCTGGCTCTTCGTTTGCCTGAGGAAGTATCGCGCTGGTCAGAGGGCACTCCCTCTGGTTCGGTTAGGACTGAACTGGGCTGGCCATCCGGGTCAGTGGATTTTTTGGCCTCCCTTTCCCTGAGCCTACCAACTCTCTTTTCCAGGGTAGCTGCAGGAAAATTTTTACAAATCTGGCAGTCTGCATTGAGGTGGTCAAACCCCAGACAATAAACACAGGTGGTGTGTGGGTCAGCCTTAGCAAAGGCTTCCCCACAGACACCACAGTGTTGAAACCCAGTGGGCCCAGTTTTTCTTTTGGGTTTCTCAGACATAGTGCCAGCCTAACCAAACTTGCCCGTTTATGGCAATCCGCCAAGCAAGACTCTCTTATCGGTTCCCAACCGTGTCACGGGTCGTGGAAAAAAACGTAATGAAATCAGTTTTTTTTAGAACCGATAAGAACCGGGAACCACACTTTAAATAAGGACTAGTAAGTTTTTCAGACAACCTGATCGGTTCAAACCGAACCGATAACCGCTTACAAAGTTCCACACAGAAAAAAGAAATGTAAAACCTATCTATTACTTACAATACCACAGACAGAGCTTGAACCGACCGGTTGCGGTTTAAATTCAGTCAAAAAACCGATAAAATAATACTTTAACCGACAAAATGAACTGAGCAGAAGGAGAGATCTCCGGGCGACTGTTCAGTGAGGCGGAGTAAAGAATCTGACAGTTTCTGTTTGAAGAACAACAGACAGAGTTTCCAACCGAGCTCGTGCTCAGAGTTCCATGCCTGCATGGAAAGTTAACTATTTCACCTCCGGAGCAGTTCGAAGATGGGGACTCACTGCAATTGTCATAATATAGCAAGACTTCATGTTGTTTGAAAAATATTTCTCCTATTAAAGAGGGTTCCCCATCCTGTCATCAACACCAACCCTGCTTCCCCCCTTCCCGGATCGGGCCACCAGCACAATCCTCCACTCACCTCCACAGCAGGCAGCCAAACTGAGCATTTCATGAATAAGTGTGTGCTTGTACAAGCACGAGCTCATTCATTGAAGCTTAGTCAGGCTGCAGTCCATGGAGGTGAGTGAGCTGCCGGTGTGATCGGCACTCTGAGGAGTAGGAGTGAGTACTAATAACAGGGTGGGGGATCCATAGACCTGGAACTGGGCATTTAATTAAGGATCCGGGTCCAAGGATGGGGGAATGATGAGTTAACTGGGGGGTGTCTTTACTATCAATTTGGGCTGGTGATCGGCCGGGGAGGACCACTAGACACCAGGAAGGGGCATTTAATTAAGGATTGGTGGTCCGAGGATGGGGAATGATGAGTTAACTGGGGGGTGTCTTTACTATCAATTTGGGCTGGTGATCAGCTGGGGGACCACTAGACACCAGGGGTGGACATTTAATTAAGGATCAGGGTCCGGGGATGGGGGGGATGATGAGTTAACTGGGTGGGGGTGCTTTACTAATTTGGGCTGGTGATTGGCTGGGGGTGGGGACCACTAGACACCAAGAAGAAATTTCTTTTTAAATTTGACCACATTGTGAAAATTTGCCCGTGGGTGACAACATTTTGCCCACGAGCGAAAGTTTGCCGGCTCAGGGGTGAAATTTCGCTTGCATCCGCGGGTGGAATTTCATATTTTGCCTGGCAAAATATTTCACGAAATGCACGGATTATGTAAAATATTTAGCTAGGCAAAATTCCCCAATTTCATACAACACTACCTAGGAATGGATCACTGTGATAGTCTTGTGATTCTCCACCTCACGCTATCTCTCTGCCTTCACTTGCTGTTTCTGTCTTTTCTTCCCCCTTGCATTTCTGCGGTATATGTGAATCTTTGTGTGAAACTGTAAGTAATACTGTGATCCCTTAGTTTGAAAATGTGCATAGTTAGACTGTTGAAATGATTGCAAAAAGCTATTTTGAATTTAGGGGGTTAACGGATAACTGTTAACTGGATACTGCCAGTGAGAATCCTCCTCGGAGCCCAAAACAAAACACTCACTGTTATCACCATCTACATCCCTCCTAAAGAACAGGGAACTGGTCTAACAGCTGTTCTTGACTTTGTAAAGTCACTCCCACCAGACACCGAATCCATCCTCCTAGGCGACTTCAACATCAACAGGCCTGCGGCCGATGCTGGTGCACACAGGGATACCATTGTTGTGGCGAACCTCACACAAATGGTTGACTCACCAACCAGGAAAAATTACAGGACCAGCACCAGCACACTCTTGGACTGGATCCTTACCAGTCACCCATCGCGGATATCTAACACTAATGTCCTCCTTGACTCTCTCAGCAATCACTCCCCTGTTAGCTGCACCTGGTCAAATAAATTCATCAAACAACCACCAAAAACAATCAGCAGCAGGGTTCTACCCAGTGGTCACCTTCCTCGACTCAAATCCCACCTCCTCCATCAAGACTGGTCCCCTATCTTCAATGCAACCAACGTGAACACTGCCCTTGACCACTTCATAAACATCTTCACTGTGGCCTGTGACACGTTATGCTATTAAAAAACGCAAAGTCAAATCACTCTGTAACCCTTGGCTCACAGGTGACCTCCTCAGGATGCTAAAAACAAGAGACCACCTATGGGAGCTGGCCAGAAACTCTGGAAGGCAAAACGACATCCAAAACTACAAACGTGTCTGCAATTACTGCTCCAAAACCATCCGGCAAATGAAGTCCACCTACTATAAGCATGCCCTCACAAACTCCTGGGGCAATTGTTTGGAATTCTGGAAGAACATAAAGGAACTCACTGGGAATCCATCCAAACCGCCCCCCATCAATACTCAACATCAATGGAACCACAACCCTCAACCCAAAAAACCATTGCAGATACCTTTAACAAAGCCTTTACTGACCTCAGCGCTGTCCTACCTCAGGACTACTTCAAAGATGGTGAAGCCCCTCTGTCTGCAATGAACACTACTCCCACCTGCTCCCCCTGCTTCTACTTCAAAGCAGTCAAGGCTCACCAAGTGCGCAAATATGTTACCAAAGCCCTTGGTAAACAAAGATTCAGTAATGACTCCCTCAATCTCAAAATCCTGTCTCTCACACTTGATGAAGTGCTTAGTCCTCTGACCAGAATTTTCAATCTCTCCCTCAGCCTTAGCCAGTTCCCGGACAGAAGGAAATCTGCCACTGTCACCCCAATCCATAAAAGTGGTGACAAAACTGCCCACGATAACTACAGACCTATCTCCCTACTACCCCCACTCTCCAAGGCACTAGAATGCATAATCTCGGACCAGCTCACAGAATACCTGGATACGTACAACATCCTGTGCAAGCAACAACACAGGTTCCGCAAAGGTCACAGCACCTCCACAGCCCTACTTGAATTCACTGGCGCAATCCACAGCACACTTGATTCCGGTGAACTACTAGGCTTAATCTACATTGACTTAACCAAAGCCTTCAACACCGTCAATCACCACCTCCTACTTGTCCAGCTTCAGAACACTGGGCTGTCAACCGACACCACTGGCTGGTTTAAGAGCTACCTTGAAGAATGGTCCCAAACAGTAAGAATAGCTGATACACTCTCGGACCCTAGACCAGTCCGCTCGGGAGTCTCCCAGGGCTCCATTCTGGAACCCCTCCTCTTCAGCCTATTCTTAAACTCACTACTGGACAGCTGCCCAGAACAAATAATTCTGTACACTGACGATGCTGTGATCCTCTCCTCGGACCCTGATCCAATCCAATTACAAAATAAACTTCAGCGGGCCTTCTCCTTCATCGAATCCTGGTTCCTAAATCATAAACTGCTTCTCAAGCAGAAAAAAAACAAGTCTGTGGTCTTCTGCAGCCCCCACAACAAAAACAAACAACTCCACCTCTCCATTGCAACCGAACAAGGAGCCATCCTAGAGCAAACACAATCGTTCAAGTACCTTGGCATCACCCTTGATCCCCACCTCTCATACGCTGTCCATATCAGCAATGTGATAAAGTCTGCCAATGCGAGGTTAGGCATATTATTCCAGCACAGGAAACACCTAACCCCAGAAGCACTGTCAGTGGCCGTCCAAAGCTCCATTGTCAGCATCATAGACTATGGTCTTATCATATACGGGTCTGCAACTACCACTGCTCTCAAACGTATCATGACCTCCCTGAATAAGGCCTGTCATCTCATCACTGGCTCACATCGCCGTACCCACACATGTGACCTTTATTCCCAATCTGGTTGGCTTCAACTGGACAAATGCATAAAATACCAAACCTGCATCACGGCCAAGAAAATTGTAATGGGGCTTGCCCCACCTGGTGTCTGTGCCCTCCTTAAGCCTAGACATAGGAATGTCACTACAAGGAGATCCAATTCCCGTGTACTACATATCCCACGATGTCGCACGACCCAAGGACAAAGATCATTTGCCTATCGGGCATCCCACTGGCTCAACTCTCTTGGCAGCGACATAGCGACCGCTCCAACACTCAGCCTCTTCAAGTCCAAGCTGCGCCTCTCACTGCTTATATCCTGCGATTGCCCATCTTAACATTTCCACCGTTCCAGCTGCACATGCCCCAGCACCCAGCACTTACAATCAGTCTTTGCACCCCTAGCACCTTACCTGTCATATTCCTCGGCAAGGCCCCCTGGCTGCACTGTCTCCCACCCTTGCCCACCTCCCCGAGATCTTCACTCCTGCCCCTGCCCCCAACCACCTCCCATACTCCCCTTACCCCTGCACCTCCTACTCCCCGATCTCCTACCCTCAAATCTCCCCCTCGACCCCCCTCCTCCCCTTGCCTTGCTCACAGCTCAAATCTTTGTACTGGTTATTACATGTCTGTAAGTCAGTGACTATATGTTTGTAACTAAAAATGATGACTGTTGCACACGCTGATGTGGAACCTTTGTAAAAGAGCCTCGGCTCAAAGGTATTGTAATCCTAGATTGAAACAAATAAATAAATAAAATAAACCTGGGATGCAGTTTGAGCTCCTCTCATGCAGTTTGCTCTCTTCTCAAGCTTGTTTTCAAACTGTTTTGCAGAGCTGTCAGCAGGAGGCCAACTTGGGACCCTGTTTTATTTGCAAGCCTGCTCTGCAAAGAAAATGAAAAGAAATGCCGGACTGGTGATGTGGAGGGCTGAGGCAACAATGCCTTACCTCCTGCCATGCTGGCGACCCGTATTTACGGTGCAAGCAGGTCATCAGGGTCTGGCCAGGGTGGGAGAGGATCAAGCATCCAGAGGACTGCTCTTCTCTTCCAGGTAGGGTGGTGATCAGCAGCCGCCATTTGCCTGACACCTAGTGGACGCTAGGTGTTGGCATGCCAGGCCAATACAGTGGGACATGTAGGTGGAGCAGCCGGCGGGTGTGCTACGTGTAGATGCATGCATTGCACACCCATTGTCGGCATTGTACACTCCGCCACTGAGAAAAGCAGAAAAATGGCAGCCATGGTAATGTGGCATGATAGCCGTCCACCTAAGAAAAAATTACTAACCTTAGTAATGTTGTTTCTTCTAATGGAGTCTTGCTATATTATTAGTAATGCAGTTTGTCCCACCATTAGAACTGCTCCGGAGGTGGAAGAGTTAACTTCCATTGCAGGCATGGAACTTGGAGCGCGAGCTCGGTTAGAGAAGCTCTGTCTGGAAGATTTCAAACTGAAACTGTCAGATCTTTTCGAGCAAAACTCACTAAGGTTCTGTGTGGAAGTTGTAACCTACACTAGCCAACTAGCTACTTAAATATTAACACATTTTCCTGGTCCCAACACTAAGACTCAAGTCAGGGGACCAGAAAGATAAGATAAGATAAAACACAACACCCAAACACCCCAAAAAGAAGGGGTGGAAAACAAAAATGGGCATCAAAAAAGTGCCAACACTGGAATGCCCACCCCATACCCCAAGTAGAAGTTCTGAGAGGGGCAGGCTGGGGGGGAGGTCATAATATAGCAAGACTCCATTAGAAGAAACAACATTACTAAGGTGAGTAATTTTTTCTTCAAACAACATGAAGTCTTGCTATATTATGACTAATGCAGAATACACAGCAGTACCTCCATGGAGGAGGGACAGAACCTACTTAGGGAATAGGCTCTGAAGCACGGCTGTGCCAAACCGAGCATCCCTCCTGGCCTGGATATCCAGGGAGTAATGCTTGGTGAAAGTGTGTACCATTTTCCAAGTAGCTGCTTGACATATCTCTAAGATAGGGATGTCTCTGGCAGCAGCTAGAGACGCAGCTGTACCTCTGGTAGAGTGAGCCCTCAGGCCTGAAGGGGGAACCTTTCCCAGTTTTTGATAACAAAATTGGATACAAGAGACAATCCACCTGGCAATGGATCCCTTAGTGGCAGGTTTCCCTTTTCCAACCTCACCATAAGTGAGAAATAGTTGGAGGGATTCGAACCTGTGACCCTTGGTACGCTCTATATAGTAGCTTAGGGCCCTCTTAACATCTAAGCTGTGCAGCCTCCTCTCACCAGAGGAGGAATGGTCAGTGAAGAACACTGGAAGGGAGATAGATTGGTTAAGGTGGAAATCTGAAACCACCTTAGGCAAAAACTTCCTGTTAGTCCTGAGGACTACCTTATCCCTGTGAAAGGAAATAAAGTCAGTCTCCACTGACAAAGCTTGTAACTCACTTATACGCCTGGCAGAAGTGATGGCTACTAGAAAACAGTTTTCCAAGTCAGTACTTAAGCTCTGCTGAAGACAGAGGTTCAAAGGGGGTTGCATCAGCTGAGCAATGCAAACATTAAGATCCCAGGCAGGAGCAGGGTCCCTGAAAGGTGGATTAGTATGAAGTAATCCTTTGAAAAACTTGGAAAATACAGGGTGAGCGGAAAGAGAAGAGGCTTTCCTGCTGAAATAAAAGCAGAGACAGCTGCCAAATGCACTTTCAGGGTAGCTGGTCTCAGTCCCAAAGAATTAAGATGGACCATATAGTCCAAAACAATGGGCAAATCAGCAGATTCCGGAAATATGCTTCCCAGAACACCATATGGAAAACCTTTTCCATTTAGAGTTATAAGTAGCCCTAGTGGAAGGCTTCCTAGAAGCTTTCAGGATTTCGAGAACACCTTGAGAAAGGTGTAGGTCAGCAAATTCTAACTCAAGAGCCAGGCCTTGAGGTTGAGGGATTTGAGATTGGGATACCAAACTCTCCCCTGGGCACAAGTTAACAGGTTGTGGTTCCTGGGGAGACACAGAGGAAGATGGACTGCTAAGGACAGAAGGACTGGGTACCAGGGCTGCCTGGCCCAATCTGGAGCAATCAGAATCATCTTGCAGGGCTGAGATCTGATTTTGACTAGCACCTTGAACAGGAGAGGGAAGGGGGAAAGGCATATAGAAACTTCCCTTCCCAATCGAGGAGAAAGGCATCCAGGGGGACTAAGCCCATCACTGGGGGCCTGCAACAAAACAGTGGAAGTTGATGATTGTCTGGGGCTGCAAAAAGATCTATTTGAGGGGTGCCCCATCTGGCAAAAACTATCCCCAGTACTCGGGGATCCAGTGACCATTCGTGATGGCCCTGGGAAATCCTGCTGAGAGCATCTGCCAGGACATTGTCCTTGCCTGAGAGGTGAACTGCTATGAGGGAAGTGTTCAGGGAATAAGTCAGAGACCACAACTTCATTGCCTCGGTGCACAAGGCCGAAGACCGAGTGCCCCCTTGTTTGTTGATGTACCACATTGGAGTGGTGTTGTCTGTTCTGATCTGTACCACTTTGTTCTGAACAGATGCAGAAAAAACCTGAAGTGCTACAAAAACAGCTCTGAGTTCCAACAGATTGATGTGGAGCAGAGATTCCTGAGAGGACCACAATCCCTGGGTGGAGAGGTTGCCCATGTGAGCTCCCCATCCTAAAAGGGACACATCTGTAGTAAGGGTCAAGGAGTGAGATAGAGGGATGAAGGGGACCCCTTGTCTCAGATTGCTCTGATCCTGCCACCACTGAAGGGCCTGGATCAGAGTTCGAGTCACAGGGATCAACTTGGACAGGGGATCTTTTCTTTGAGACCAAAAGGCTCTCAAGTGGAACTGAATGTCCCTCATCTGAAATCTTGCTCCTTGCACTATAGCTGTGGAAGCAGCCATGTGTCCTAGGAGCTGTAGAAAATGCCTTGCTGGTCGAGAGACCTGCAGAGTGAAGAAGGAGGAGGCCAGGGCCACTAAGGTCCTTACCCTTTCCAGGGGAAGGAAGGCTCTGGCCTGCCTTGTGTCCAGTTCTGCGCCTATAAAGGTGAGTACCTGGACAGGTTCCAAAACTGACTTTGGAAGATTAAGAAGAAAGCCCAGAGAGGTGAGCAGCTGCTGGGTAACTTGCAGGTGTGATCTGACCTGGTCTGGAGACTGACCCACTATGAGCCAGTCATCTAGGTAGGGAAAGATGGCAATCCTTTGCCTTCTTAAATAAGCAACTGCTACTGCCAGGCATTTTGTGAATACCCTTGGGGCAGAGGTAAGGCCGAAGAGCATTGCTCTGAACTGGTAATGGCCTGAGGGCAGTTCAAATCTGAGGTACTTTCGGTGGGAGCTTCTGATAAGAACATGGAAGTAGGCATCCTTGAGGTCCAGGGAAGCTAGCCAGTCCCCTGGCCTTAGAGAAGGTAAAATCATTGCCAGAGTCACCATTTTGAATTTTGGTTTTAAAAGGTGCTTGTTCAGATATCTTAGGTCCAGAATGGGCCGCCATTCTCCTGTCTTTTTTGGGGTAAGGAAGTACCTGGAGTACAGACCCTTGCCCTGGTGTAGGGGAGAAACCCTTTCTACAGCTCTGAGAGCCAGGAGGGTTGAGACTTCTGTTTCCAAAGCAAAAGTCTCTAGAGGATTTGCAGATGGAAAAGATCTGATTCTCATCTTTGGAAATTTTTTGAAGCTGAGAACCAGACCCTGGCTTACTACTTCCAGGACCCACTTGTCTGATGTTAAAGACTCCCAGTCCTGAACGAAGTAAGCCAGCCTGCCCCCTACAGGTAATGGAGAACCGGCCCTGGGCACCCCATCAGGGTGCCTGTTTGGCAGGGGCTTTAGGCTGAGGGGTGGGAGCAGGCCTGCTTGCACCTCGTCTGCCTCTCCCTCTGAAGAACCCCCTCTGAGCATAAGCTGAAGAGGCTGGGTTTGGTAAAAAGGCCTGTGAAAAGGCCTGCCTTTACCCCTGGGGCTGTCTCTGAGGAGTGCCTTGCCGCTCCTTGGCTTGTGCACGCCTATAAGTGGTTCTATATTCATCCATTTTCTTCATATAATTCTCTGTCTGCTCCCCAAACAGAGAATTTCCCACCACAGGAAAATCCATAGCCTTAGTCTGGGTATCCCGTGACAAACTAGTACACCTGAGCCAAGCCAATCTATGAAAGGCCACAGATGTAGCCATGACTCTAGAGGATACATCATTAGAATCCACAGCAGCATGGAATTGCACCTTGGATGCCTCAATACCATCAGCAGCCACCTGCTCAGGCTCCTTGGCAAGCTGGCCAGGGGCCTGTTTGGCCAAAGCCATGACAGTGTCCCATCTAGATTTTTGGTATCTTGCCACATAAGCCATGTAATTTGCTTGTCTGAGTCCCAAGGATGCTGCCATGTATTGTTTTTTAGCCATGGCATCAGTCTTCCTGGAGTCCTTGTCAGGAGGATGTGAAGCCAGGGGAATATTAGCCTCATCACAGGCTGCAGCCTGAACTACCCCAACATGACTGCATTGCTGTGAAAGAAATTCTGTATCAGGACCTGACAAAGTGTACCTCCTGTCCATCTTTTTTTCCACAGGAGGCACAGAATTAGGAGCTTTCAAAATTTTTATTGTTTGTTTCCTAAATGATTTATGTAAAGGAATAGACAATCTCCTGGACTCTGGGATATCCATCATTTCCACAAAGTCAGGTTCCTCTTGCTCATCCACAGCTTCCTCCAATGGGAGCCGGAGGGTTTCAGCAACTTTTTTATAAAACAGAAAATGAGAAGGGGACTCAGAAAACGTAGGGGGAGATTCTAAAGGTCTGTCTGGGGAGATGTCCGGTTCAATGGGCACATCCAGACTCTCAAAGTCACATTCACACTGTTCATAATACTCCTCCCCCTCCTCTGGTTCATAAAACTCTTCTATATCATATTCTTGAACTGGTGGAACCGGCCGAACCGACCTTTTGCCAGATAGTGGCAGTTCGGACGGAACCGGAGAAAGTGACTGGACAATTTGTATTGCTTTAGCTATCTCTGCAGCAGTTGGAGAAAGAATTTTTGACTCCACACCTGCTGATTTTCTAGTTTTCTTTGCTGGAACTGGCTCCTCAGAGTCAGCTTTACGCTTGCCCGAGGAAGTCTCTCACTTCCGGTCAGAGGGCACTTCCCTCTGTCTGCTGGCACCGAACCGGGCTGGCCATCCGGGTCAGCGGACTTTTTGGCCTCTCGTTCCCTGAGCCTACCAACTCTCTTATCTAGGGTAGCTGCAGGGAAGTTCTTACAAATCTGGCAGCCTGAACTGAGGTGGTCAAACCCCAGACAATATACACATGTGGTGTGTGGGTCAGCCTTGGCAAACGCTTCCCCACAGACACTACAATGCTGAAACCCAGTGGGCCCGTTTTTTCTTTTGGGTTTCTCAGACATAATGCCAGCCTAACCAAAAACTTGCCCTTTTTCCGGCAGTGCCAGGCAAGACACCCTTATCGGTTCCCAACCGTGTCACGGGTCATGGAAAAAACCGTAATGAAATCCGTTTTTTTTAGAACCGATAAGAACTGGGAACCGCACTCTAAAAGCTTTCAAATGCTTGAGAATAAAGTTTTAAAACAACCTGATCGGTTCAAACCGAACCGATAAACATTTACAAGTTCCACTCAGAAATAAACCTGTCTATTACTTACAATACCATAGACAGAGCTTGAACCGATCGGTTTGCGGTTAAAATAATAATAATCGCAGTTGAATTTAACCAAGAAAACTGTTTTAAACCGAGAAATGAACCGAGCAGTAGGAGGAATCTCCGGAGCGACTGTTCAGTGAGGCGGAGTAAATAATCTGACAGTTTCAGTTTGAAATCTTCCAGACAGAGCTTCTCTAACCGAGCTCGCGCTCCAAGTTCCATGCCTGGCATGGAAGTTAACTCTTTCACCTCCGGAGCAGTTCTAATGGTGGGACAAACTGCATTAGTCATAATATAGCAAGACTTCATGTTGTTTGAATGCCCCATCTCCGAGGTCACCACCCGTACTGGATCCAGTTCAGGTGCCGAGCTGGGGGCTCCCCACCACCCCGCCATGGGGGTGGGGCAAGCTGTGCGGGTAGCAGGGTGGTGGCCTGATTGGGAGATGGGCACAGATGGAGGATAAATGGGATTCCTGGACATAGTAGGTGTCGACCGGGAGCCATGGGGAGAAAAAGCAAAGTAAAAAAAGAAACTGAAAAGAACATTTTATGAAAAACAGGATGTCTCCTTAACGAGTCCCAAGGCAAAGACTTGTTATAAAAACAGCAGCAATATTTTTGCTAAAGAGACTGAAACTTGGAATTAGAGATACCCTCAGATGAAGGACTTTGTTTTCTCTGTTTGTATTGCCTTTGTAAATATACTAAGTAATTTGTAATTTTTTATTTTACTGGTATTGGTAATAATAAATGGTTACCTGTGAATTTTACAACTGCTCCTGGTCTTCCCACACTTCTTGACCTGTGCCTTGATGACTGGTGACAGGATTACTTTCCCTGACCAGGGCCTTGTAAAGGGTCAGGACAACTTCCCCTGCTCTGCTGCTCATTCCCACTTTGATGCACCTCAGCTGCACACTGCTTATCATGCTTCATCCCCTTGTCAGGTATTTTAATTTTTTTTTAATTATTTAACCAGGAGTAGCACACTAAGCTGAAAGCTTTTTTACAGGTGCGACCTGGTATGATCCCGCAGTCCTTTGCTTCTCAACTGCAGAAAGAGGACCCTAACACATGGTGTGCAGGTGTTTTGCCTTTCCAAGTGTTGAGCCCTGCATTTAGCTGCATTGAATCTAAAGCTTCAGGAATCTGACCAATCACCCAGCTTGTTCAGGCTCTCCTGATGTTTTTTCCCATCCTCACACGAGTCCAGCACCAGATCAGTGTCATCAGCGAATTTAAGCAGCCTGCTGGAGACCCGAGCTTCCAGACAGTTGAGTAAAAGATTAAAGCAGTTACCCCAATTGGAGCTGATACAGTGTATTGCTTTTTCTGTCCTGAGGTGTAAGTGCAGAAACCTCCTGCCCAGGGTGAGGGGGGCTGGGGGGTAGTATCTGCACTGGCTTATCTTTTTCTGTTTTACTGCACAAGTGTTTCTTTTGTGTTTTTTAGCTAATTGCCTTTAGTTTGCACCACTTTTTACTGGCAGGTCATTTTTCTTTGGTCTTCAGCAATTCGATACTCACTGCCTTAGGCAAACCAACCATCTCTTTCTTCATGAACAAAGGCTGGTAATATATTTAAATAACCCCTTTTTTTTCTCTTACAGGAGTGTACTTGGTTCAGATTCC
Source organism: Neoceratodus forsteri (assembly GCA_016271365.2). Lineage (NCBI taxonomy): Eukaryota > Metazoa > Chordata > Ceratodontiformes > Ceratodontidae > Neoceratodus > Neoceratodus forsteri. The sequence continues at coordinate 293,034,241 of JADMNL010000026.1, forward strand.
AAACATGGAAGAAGAAGGAAACATTGGAGAAGATGTGGTGCTTGGATGTCAATTTAAAGGAACTAATGAGATTAACAGTCAGCTTCGGATCCATTGGCACTACAAGAAAAATGGTGGCATAAGGATTGTGCACAGTTACTATGAGGGAGAGGACAGACTAGAGGACCAGGATATGATGTACCAAGGTCGAACCCAGCTGTTCCACAGTGAATTTCCACATGGCAATGCCTCCCTGAAGCTTTCCAGTCTCAGACTGTCTGATAGCGGAATCTATCGATGTTTTGTAACTGACCAGACTGGACCAGCTCATGATGAGGGAACCCTGAAAGTTCATGGTGAGTGCAGATTTCTTATTAGTATAAAAGATGTGACCCCCCCCCCGGTCGGCACAGTGACTGGGTTCACACCCCTTCCTGGTGACTATAAAAAGGCACACCTGGTGGGTTTGTTTCTTCTCCTACAATAGGGTGGGTTCATCCCCAATTAATAAACAGCACTGTACCTCCACCCAGAGAGAATAAGTGGACCAGATGTTTTGTGTAGTACTGCACTCTGGGATGCAATACCACCCCACCTCCCCACACTGGGCAAAACCACCCCACTGGGGGCCACCAACAAGAAAAAATTACTCACCATAGTAATGTTGTTTCTTCTAATGGAGTCTTGCTGTATTCAGACATAATGCAGTTAGCCCCAGTGCTTGAACTGCCCCGGAGAGGAAAGAGTTAACTCTATGTAGAAGCATAGAACATTGAGCTTGAGTTCGTTTTTCAAACCCCCGTCTGTGGTATTTTTCAGTGTAACCATCAAATTCTTACGAGCACACTAACTAACATACAATAGTATGGAAATTGTTCAACATATAGCCAAAGGGCAAAAAATTATTTTTGGGCCCAAAAGACTCAAGTCGAGAACCCAAGAAGGAAAGGTAGTGACAACATTTAAATATGAAACACCAGAAAAATAATAACAACATCCACTCCACCCAAGAGGGAGAGTACAAGGTACACCCCTGAGGTGCAACACTGCACCTGCCAGGCACTTTCCAAAAACCCAGGTTCTGAGAGGGGAGGTGGGGGGAGGTCTGAATACAGCAAGACTCCATTAGAAGAAACAGCATTACTATGGTGGGTCATTTTTTCTTCAAACAACATGAAGTCTTGCTGTATTCAGACATAATGCAGACTACCAAGCTGTTCCCTATGGAGGAGGGAATGCAGAACCTACCTTGGGAAGAGGCTCTGCAGTACTGCTGTGCCAAACCTAGCATCACTCCTAGCCTGGATGTCCAGGGAGTAATGCTTGGTAAAAGTATATACTGTTTTCCAGGTGGCTGCTTTACAGATCTCTAACAAGGGTATATCTCTGGCCGCAGCTAGAGAAGCAGCTGTACCCCTAGTCGAATGAGCCTCAGGCCTGAAGGGGACGTTCTACCCAACTTCTCATAACAGAACTGTATACAAGAAACAATCCACCTGGCAATAGTTCTTTTAGTGGCAGGCTTACCTTTCCCCACTTCACTATAAGTGAGAAACAATTGAAGACAGTCATTTATATGTGCCTTAGTATGCTCAATGTAGTAGCTAAGGGCTCTCTTAACGTCCAGACTGTGTAACCTTCTTTCACCTGAAGAAGAACTATCAGTGAAAAACACAGGGAGAGATATAGACTGGTTCAGATGAAAATCCAATACCACTTTGGGCAAGAACCTACTATTGGTTCTTAGGACCACTTTGCCCCTATGAAAGGAGATGATGTCAGGTTCAACTGACAGAGCCTGTAACTCACTAATCCACCTGGCAGAAGTAATAGCTACCAGGAACACAGTTTCCCAGGTCAAGTACTTCAATTTGGCCGAAGCCAGAGGTTCAAAGGGTGGCTGCATAAGCTGAGCTATGCAGACATTAAGATCCCAAGGCAGAGTGGGCTCCCTAAAGGGAGGGTTAATGTGAACCAATCCTTTGAAAAGCTTTCTGAAAACAGGATGAGATGCCAGGGAAGAGCCCTTCCCTGCTGAGAGGAATGCAGAGACAGCTGCTAGCTGAACCTTCAGAGTGGCAGGCCTAAGGCCTAGACCATTCAGGTGAACTAGATAATCTAAGGTTGTGGAAATGTCTTCAGAATCAGGCAGGATAACTTTCTGAGAGCACCAAATACTGAACCTTTTCCATTTGGAGTTGTAAGTTTCTCTAGTGGAAGGTTTCCTGGAGACCTTCAGAATATCCAGAACTCCCTGAGAAAGATGTAGTGCTGCATATTCTAACTCTTCAAGAGCCAGGTCTTGAGATTGAGACTGGAGATTGGGGTACCAGATCCGCCCCTGGGAGGAGGACAGGAGATTGTATGTCATGGGCAAAGACAGGGGACTTGACACTGACAAGTACAGCAGTAGAGGATACCACGGCTGTCTGGCCCAATCTGGAGCCACCAGTATCACTGTGCAGGGTTGAGTCCTGATCTTGATCAGAACTCTGAACAGCAGAGGGAAGGGAGGGGAGGCATAGAGAAACTTGCCCTTCCAGTCCAAATTGAGAGCATCCTGGGGAACCGTCCCCAGGACTGGAGGTCCAGGGTTTTATTTAACTCCAAAAATTGATTAGCGTTTTGCTCATAAAATTGCTAAAACATTGTGAAAATGCATAGTGCTTGCCTCACTGTGTTTAACAACCATAACACTTCTAGAAAACCTATATAAATACTTTCTGTACAGTTAGCATTGTCCCAAGAAAAAAACTGCTAATCAATTATTTAAAACCCTGAGGTCTGCAACGAAACAGAGGAAGTTGATGATTGTCCGGTGCTGCAAAGAGATCTATCTCTGGAGTGCCCCACCTGAAGAAGATGACCTTCAGTATGTGAGGATCCAGGGACCATTCGTGGTGTCCCTGTGATATTCTGCTCAGAGCATCTGCTAGTATGTTGTCCTTCCCAGGAAGGTGAACTGCTACCAGGGAAGTCTGAAGAGAATAGGCCAGAGACCACAGTTTCATGGCTTCTGTGTACAAGGCCAAGGACAGAGTGCCTCTCTGCTCGTTGATGTACCACATTGTGGTGGTGTTGTCCATTGTGACTTGGACCACCTTGCCCTTGACTGAATCTGAGAAGCTCTGCAGGGCTAGGAAAACTGCCCTGAGTTCCAGGAGATTGATATGAAGGAGAGACTCCTGTGGGGACCAGACTCCTTGAGCTGTCAGGGCTCCCAGGTGGGCTCCCCACCCTAGGAGAGAAGCATCCATAGTTAGAACTACTGACGGGACTTGAGGGAGAAATGGAACCCCTTGTATGAGGTTGTCCTGGTCCAGCCATAACTGGAGAGCTTGGACCAGAGTTTGAGTCACTGGGATCAGTTTGGTAAGTGAATCCTTCTTTTGAGACTAAAAAGACCTCAGATGAAACTGAATGTCCCTCATCTGGAACCTTGCTCCCTGCACCACTGCCATGGAAGCTGCCATGTGGCCCTGGAACTGGAGGAACTGTCTTGCTGGGCGGGAGACCTGAGGTCGAAAGGAGGAAGCGAGATCTACTAGGGCCTTCACCCTTGCCAGGGGAAGGAAAGCTTTTGCTTGTACAGTGTCCAACTCTATGCCTATAAAGGTGAGAAGTTTAACTGGTTCGAGGACAGACTTTGGAAGATTGAGAAGAAACCCCAAGGAGCTGAGTAGGTCCTGGGTAGTTTGAAGAGCTGACTTGACCTGTAAAGGTGACTGACCCACTAAAACTAGTCATCCAGATATGGGAAGATGGTGATACCTTGTCTTCTGAGGTAAGCCACCACTACTGCAAGGCACTTTGTGAACACCCTTGGAGCTGGTGTTAGGCCGAATGGCATAGCTCTGAATTGGTAATGGCCTGAAGGCAACTCAAACCTGAGGTATTTTTTGTGGGAGCACCTGATAGGAATATGGAAGTAGGCATCCTTGAGGTCCAGAGATGCTAGCCAATCCCCTGACCTTAGAGAGGGAAGAATTATTCCCCAGAGTTACCATTTTGAATTTAGGCTTTGAAATGTGTTTGTTCAAATACCTAAGGTCTAGGATAGGTCGCCACTCCCCTGTTTTCTTTGGGCTAAGGAAGTACTTGGAGTACAGTCCTTTCCCCCTGTGCTGAGTAGGAATCTTCTCTATAGCTCTGAGAGTTAGAAGAGAGGAAACATCTGCCTCTAGGGCAATGGTATCTGAGGGTGATGCAGGTGGAAAAGGCTTGGCCCTCCTTTTTGGAAATTTTTTGAAGCTGAGGGCCAGTCCCTGGCTTACTACTTCCAGGACCCACTTGTCTGAGGTCACTGACTTCCAGGCCTGGAAGTAGTAAGCCAGCCTGCCTCCTACCGGAAATGGGGAGTCGACCCGGGCTGACGCATCAGGGTGTCTGCTTGGCAGGAGCCTTAGACTGAGAGGAGGAGGGAGCAGCTCTGCTCATCCCCCTCCTGCCCCTCCCTCTGAAGAACTCTCTCTGTGGGAAGGAAGAGGAGGCCTGGGCTTGGTAAAAAGGCCTTTGAAAGGGCCTGCCCCTGCCCCTAGATTGCTGCTTGTGTGGAGTAGCTTGCCTTTCTTTGGCCTGTGCACTCCTGTATGTGGTCTTATATTCATCCATTTTCTTAATGTAAGCCTCTGTCTGCTCCCCAGAGAGTTACCTACTACAGGAAAATCCATAGCCTTAGTCTGGGTATCCTGTGAAAGGCTAGTACATCTGAGCCAAGCATGTCTTCTGAGAGAGACATATGTAGACATGACTCTAGATGCCACATCATTGGAGTCCACAGCAGCATGAAATTGCATTTTGGATGCCTCAATTCCATCAGCAGCCACCTCCTCCAGCTCCTTGGTTAGCTGGTGAGAGGCCTGTTTAGCCAGTTCCAGAACCGTATCCCATCTGGATTTCTGGTACCTGGCTGTGTAGGCCATATAAGTAGCCTGCCTGAGTCCCAAAGAGGATGTCAAATACTGTTTTTTGGCCATGGTATCCACTTTCCTGGAGTTCTTATTCGGGGGTGTGTGAAGCCAAAGGAATGTTAGCCCTATCACAGGCTGCAGCCTGCACTACCCCGACATGGCTGCAATGACTATAAAGGAACTCCGCAGCTGAGCCTGATAACAAATACCTCCTGTTCATTCTATTATCCACAAGAGGTATTGAATTAGGGGTTTGTAAAATTTTGTGCGTCTATTTCCCCAAGGATTTATGAAGAGGGATAGACAGTCTTTTGGACTCTGGGATGTCCATCATTTCCACAAAATCAGGCTCTTCGTCCTCCTCTGCAGCTTCAACCAAGGGAAGCTGCAGGATTTCTGCCACCTTTTTGTAGAACAAAAAATGTGAAGGGGACTCAGAGAGCCTGGGAGGAGAGACACCTGAGGGCCTGTCTGGGGACATGTCCGGTTCAATGGGTACATCTAGACCCCCCCAGTCATGGTCATCATCATCCTCGGGATAGTCTTCATCTCCCTCCCACTCCTCATAAAAAGTGTCTGGATCATAATCCGGAGGAGATGGATCCGACCGAACCAACTGCCTAACCGGCGGTACCGGTTCGGACGGAACCGGTCTAAGCGACTGAACAATGCTAATCGCTTTGGCTATTTCGTCCGCGGTTGGAGAGTGCGATACTGGATCTGAACCAGCAGACTTACGCCTCTTTTTTGATGGAACCAACCCCTCGGGATCGGCTCTCCTTTTTCCCGAGGAGGTATTGTCTAGGTCAGTAGGCACCTCCTCAGGTTCGGCCGCAACCGAACTGGGCTGGCCATCCAGATCTATGGACTTCTCGGCCTCCCTTTCCTTCAGCCTACTCAGTCTTTTATCTAGAGTGGATTTAGGAAAGTTTTTACAGATTTGGCAGTCTAACTTGAGGTGGTCAAACCCCAGACGATAAACACAGATGAGGTGGGGGTCAGCCTTAGCAAAGGCCTCCCCACACTCAGTACAGTGTTGAAACCCAGTGGGACCGGTTTTCTTCTTGGATTTCTCTGACATGGCCAACTTAACAAATTACCATATTGCAGCTTTCAAGCCAGGTAATAAAATAACCGATCGGTTACAAACCGTGTCACGGGCTTTTTAAAAGAACCAGCAAAAAACCTTGGTTCTTTTGAAATCGATCGGTACCGGAACACCACTCTAATCCCAGAAATAAATTTAAACAGAATGGATCGGTTCCAAACCGGACCGACTGGAAAGAAACCGAAGAAAATAACAATTTCCAACTTTTTCACAGAATAAAACACAGTCACTACGTATGTACACACTACCTGTACCATAGACAGAGGCTGGAAATCTGAAAATAACAAATATCTATACGGTTTAAACCGAACGCTTTACTTTTACCGAACCGAGCAGAGGAAATCTCTGGAGCGACTTCACTGTTAGGCGGAGTAAAGAATCTGACGGTTACACTGAGAAGTACCACAGATAGAGGTTTGAAAACCGAGTTTGAGCTCAATGTTCTATGTTTCTGCATAGAGTTAACTCTTTCCTCTCCAGGGCAGTTCAAATGCTGGGGCTAACTGCATTAAGTCTGAATACAGCAAGACTTCATGTTGTTTGAATTATTGCCTTTATCGGCTAACCATTCAATTAGACTGTACAAACTTGAGACACACACAGGAATCCAAACAATTGACAGTGCTTTGTTTTTGGACACCAGCCTGGGGAGCTGGAGAAGAAGAAATGGGTTAAGCAAATGCAAGTCACCCCCCCCCCCATATATTTATTTATTTTAAATGTTGGTAACCAGGAAAGGGGCACTCAGCATGGGGCTCGTTTCCAGGTGTGACCTGGGGGCGGGGGAAACACATACATGCAGAGGTATATAAACAGATATAACAATACCTACATAAGTAACATAAACAGTTATTATACAGCAAATGTAACAGCAGAGTAGGTAAACCTGGAGTTCAGTATATACGTAGGAGTAAACTTCTGTAGACAGTCAAGTAATAGTACATGTAGAGGAAGGCAGGACACTTTACCCTGAGTAGATCTGTGCCAGGGAGTCACAGGGGGCAGAAGAGAAGCACGCTCGGGGGGGGCATAAATGCTGTTTGAGAGAAAGAGGTAGGTGGAAGATGCTTATGCCACCATTTTTCATGTAGTGCCAGATGACAAGGAGAGGTTTAGGAGGTGAGCCAGTGATGCAATAATCTTCTTTGGGATCTGAATGGTGGGCCAAAGCAAAGTGTAGCCCAACAGGGGTATTTCTGTTGGTATTTAAAATTGAACGAATGTGTTCTTGAACACTTTGCTTAAGTAGCCTTACAGCTTTAGAAACATAGAATTTGACGGCAGACCACTTGGCCCATCCAGTCTGCCCATTAGCCTACCTATTGGATAAGCTGCAAATTCTAGTTAACCAACAGCCTACTTCCTGCAACCCCCTCCACTATAATTGCCTTATGTCTGTCCCATGCATGTTTGAATTTCCCCACTTCCCCCACTGTTTTAGACCCCCACAACCTTCCCAGGAAGGTGGTTCCATGCGTCCACCACTCTCTCGATGAAAAAGAATTTCCTCACATTACCCCTGAGTTGTCCCCCCTCTATCTTTAAATTGTGACCCCTTGTTCTTGCACATCTCTTTTTCTGAAAGATGCTACCCTCCTGGACTTTGTTGATTCCCTTGAGGTACATGAAAGTTTCTATCACGTCCCCCCATCCCTCCTCTCATCAAGGGTATACATATTAAGCTCTCTCAGTCTCTCTTCGTATGGTTTCTGATGCAGACCCTGCACCATTTTACTTGCACTCCTCTGGACTGCTTCCATCCTGTCTATGTCCTTGCGTAAATGGGGTCTCCAAAACTGCATGCAGTACTCCAGATGGGGTCTCACCAACTGTCTGTATAGAGGGATAACTACTTCCCTTTTTCTACTTGTGATGCCCTTCCCTACGCATCCCGGTATCCCCCCGGCTCTCCTTACTGACTTTTCACTACCCCCAGGTCCCTTTAAATTATTGTTGTTGTTAGTACCGCCCCTGCCACTGTGTACTCTTCTCCTGGGTTTTTGTTTCCCAGGTGCATTACTTTGCACTTCTTTGCATTGAATCTAAGTTGCCATACGTCTGACCATTCCTCCAACTTTGCCAAGTCCCTTCTCATCCTTTCTACACCCCCCCCCGTGTATCACCTCTGTTACAGATCTTTGTGTCATCTGCAAAGAGGCATATCTTTCCTTCCAGACCCTCTGCAATGTCACCTATAAAGATGTTAAAGAGGACTGGACCCAGTACTGAGCCCTGAGGTACTCCACTAGTAACCCCCCTTTCTTTGGAATGAGTTCCATTCACTATTACCTTCAGTGTCCTATTGTGCAGCCAATTTGCTACCCAGGCTACCACCATGGGACCCACTCCCAGGCTGGCTAACTTGATTATTAATCTTTTGTGCGGGACTGTGTCAAATGCCTTGCTAAAGTCTAGGTAGGCCATATCCACAGCCTCTCCTTGGTCTATTACTTTGGTCATCCAGTCAAAGAACTCAATTAGATTCGTCTGTCATGACCTTCCTGCTGTGAATCCATGCTGCTTTGGGTCCTGTGCCCCACTGGCCTCTAGGTACTTAACAATTCTTTCTTTCAGAAGTGATTCCATCATTTTCCCTACCACTGAGGTCAAACTAACAGGTCTGTAGTTTCCTACTTCTGCCTTGCTCCCACTTTTGTGAAGGGAATCACATCTGCCCTCCTCCAGTACTCAGGTACCACCCCATCCTCCCATGATTTGTTAAAAGTGTGGTCAGTGTTGTCACTAGGTCCCCCCCTTAGTTCTTTTAGGATTCTGGGGTGAATCCCATCAGGCCCCATTGCTTTGTCCACCTTGAGTTTTAGGAGTTTTTTCAGGACTCTTTCTTCTGTAAAGGGACTGGTGTCAACCCCCCTATCCAGAGTGCTTCTATTGTTTGGTTTAGGTAACTCCCCATCCTCTTCTTCTTTTGTGAATACTGAGCAAACATATTCATTCAGTATCTCTGCCTTTTCACTGTCTCCCTCTGCCCACCTCCCCTCTCCTTTATTAATTTTCACTATTCCTCCCTTAACCTTTCTATGCTCCCTAATGTACCTATAAAAGGTTTTATCCCCCTTCTTAACTGAGTTGGCTATTTTTAACTCGGTTTGGGCCTTTGCTATTCGAACTGCCTTCCCCACTTCTTTCTTCTTTAATTGATACAGTTCCCTGTTGTGCTCCTTCTGTGATTCCTTATACTTTCTGAATGCAGCCTTTTCTCCTTAACCTTTCCTGCCACCTCTTTTGAGAACCATAGTGGTTTTTTACTCCGCTTTGTTTTCTTTATTTGTTTCACACAAAGGCTTGTTGCCTCAATGATAGCAGTTTTGATTTTTCTCCATTGTTCTTCCACCCCTCCTTTCTGGCCATTTGCCAGTGCATTCCTCAGGTATTCACCCATTTTACCAAAATCAGCCCTTCTAAAGTCCAGTATCCTTGTTTTTGTATGGCTTGTCTCCATGGTTGTGCTTATTGTGAAGCACACTGTGCAGTGGTCACTTGTTCCCAGATGTCTACTGACTTCTAAATCTGTGATCCTCTCTCCATTTGAGAGTACCAGGTCTAATATTGCTTCCTCCCAAGTGGGTTCCAACACTAGCTGTCTAAGGCATGCCCCCTATAGGGCATCGAGAATTACCCTGCTCTTGGATGTGGTTGCAGTACATGTCGTCGAGTTAACATCTGGCTTTGCAAACATATACCAACCCACATGTGCATCATAGAGCGTATACCACATAAGGTGTATCACAAGTAATTAATTCCTTAATGTGAACTCTTAAATCAGAATTTGTAGGGTGTACAAACATGGTGTGGCTACTGTTGGCATATTTACAGGCATTACATTTACAACACTTTAGAATCCGCTGGCTGTTTTGGGTAACTAAGTTTGGGTAACTAAGTTTGTCTGGCCACTCTTTCCTTTTTCATACAGCTGTGCACAAGTTTATCTTTAAGGCTACTAGCCTTTGAAAAGGTAACCCTAGGTTTAATGCCCACAGCAGTTCCAACTTGATTATCACTTAAAAGAATAGGTCAGCTGGCCCAGTGGCATAGAGGGTTGAGGCGCTAGCAAGAGCCAATGGGCGTGCAGCCCATACCGTACATGACAGTCCAGAAGCAGCCCATACCAGTCCAGTCTGGACTGTCATGTACGGTATGGGCTGCACGCCCATTAGCTCTTGCTCTGCACCAATGGGTGTAAGTAGCCCTACCGGCAGTCAGTCGGCGGCGCGGGTGGCAGGCGTGGTGGATGCTGCCGCCCGCTGGCTGCCGGGGGAGCGGTGGTGGGGCTTCGTGGTGGTGGGGTGGGGGACACTAGCCACTAGGGAGATGTTTGGGCGGGGTAATAATTTACATTCTGCCCGCGATCGGGCATTACAGTCCACTGGACCACCAGGGAGATGTTCGGGTGGGGGGCACTTTACTTACTGCCCGCGATCGGGCACTAGGAGTATGTTCGGGGTTATTTATACATTCTGCCCGCGATCGGGCATTACGGGTCCACTGGACCACCAGGGAGATGTTCGGGTGGGGGGCACTTTTACTTACTGCCCGTGATCGGGCACTAGGAACATGTTGGGGGGTCATTTACATTCTGCCCGCATCGGGCATTATAGTTCCACTGGACCACTAGGGAGATGTTCGGGGGTCATTTTACATTCTGCCCGTGATTGGGCATTACGGTCCACTGACCACCAGGGAGATGTTCGGGGTCATTTTACATTCTGCCCGCGATCGGGCTGGTGGGGTACACTATGCCCGCGATCGGGCTGGGGAGGGCACAGGGACTGAGTTAGGGGCCAGCCACAGGTGGCAGCTGCTGTGTTGCATCCTGCAATACAGCAGCTCACCTGTGGGTGGCCCTCTACTTAAGCCTTTTTTTTTTGGCTCAAGGTCCTGCAGGCTCAGGCTGGGGGTTGCGCCTGCACAACTCTGCACAGCCCGGCTGAATATCGGGCTGTGCAGTTTATGCATGGTTCCTCCCCCTCCTGTTGAGCATGCATTCATTTGCACTGCACTGTTGCTCAGCCTGTTTTCAGTGGCGCAACTGCCTCCTGCTGAATATCGCAGAATGGCGCAATGTAGGACTTGAGCATGGCGCAACCCTTTTGAATATCTGGCCCTGTGGCTTTCTTTTTCGGCACTCCTCTCCAAAATACAGAACAAACATACATATAAAAATACATTTAAGAAATTGAAGCTTGGCAAACAGCTAGGACATTTGCAGTAAGCAAAATCCATACCAAGTCAAAAACACCAGGCTTGTAAACACGATCCAGACTGGCAAACCTACCATACACAAGAACATGTTCCAACCCTTATAGCAGTTGTTAAATTGGTACCATAAGGTCACAACAGAACTGGACATTTCTTGTCACCCATCGAATTGGCCAGTGTCCTGTACTGTACGATTGCCTCTTTGATGGGTGGGTACCTTCCTTTTAGTTCATGGCTGCCCGTTAATCTATTTATGTAGTATTCCCTCTGCAGATATCTCGGGCCAACTTCAGAGCTTAAACAAAGAACAGAAGATGATTCTAGGTTTTATTACTGTAAGTCCTGTAAAGTTTATTGACAATAGATCCTGCACTATTTCATGGCGCATTTTTTTTCTTTATCCTCCCTTAATTTATTACTCTATGGTTTATGATGCCCTCAATTCACATCGGATCCTGGCCGAGTAGCAGCAGCGCGACTTAAAATAGTCACTCTTAGCCTGCAACCTCAGAGGTTTGTATCTGTGCCAAAGATATTAACTCATCCAGCTCGCAATGGCATTTCCCCAGTTTAATCCCGTTTCTTCCCTGTTGATTTAGGTGATACCTGACACTTCCTCATAACTAACTGGCCATAACGGCAAATTTTGTGGCTTACGATCTCTTTGACTGCAGCAAAATGTTATTATCATTTGGATGCAATTAAAGATCAATGAATGAATAAAGGAAGGAGAGGGGTGTGTAACCTGCTGCACATAGTGCATGCTACCTCACGGAAGCAGGCAGGAGCTAGCTAGTTTCACTTCTGTCTTGTAAATACAGTTTAACTCCTTACCTGCAATTGCAAGGCAGGGGGTGTAACTTATGGAGCTTTGTTTGAGACTTGGCTTCTACACAATGGCAGCGCTGACAGAGATTGAAGGGTACTGTATGTCTAACATGGCGAGGCGGTGGCGAGGAGCTGCCCCGACGCTGATCACTACTATTCTAGGATTTTTGCTGCACTCCAGAGGGGCTCAGGTCCCCTCGGACCGAGGCAGCGACTACAGCCTGCACACTCCTTACTTCAACCTGGCGCGGTGGAAAAGGCGCAGATACGGGCCACGGTGACCTGCGGCGAGGATGAGTTGGGCAGGCCCTGGCCAGAGTGCTACTGTAAGCTGGTGAAGGGACCTGCTGCTGGGCTCGCCAGCCACACTATCCAGGTAAGAGGAGATTGGTGGGGTGGGGGTGAGAAGCACAACTAGCAGCAGCGTGATCCACCGAGAGCTACTCCCTGCTGCAGGTAGTTGCGGTGACAGGACGGGGAGGAGGCAGCTCCTGTCCACTATTCTACCAGATTCTAGCCCCAGGCGAGACAGTAGTGTACATGGGTTGAAGTTGAGTGAAATCATCAAGGAGATTTTTTTAATGGATGAAGCCAGAGGCTCCTTCAGCAGTTTGGTTGTTTTTATTAGAGTAAAAAGCTACACCCTTGTTGTTAAGGGGAGGGGACAGAAATGGCAGGGATAAAAAAAAAAAAAATGCCCACTGTGATATAGTGCAGTGCTGCAATCCATAGGGACAACATGGGCGGATTGCTTCTTGGGGGAGGGTCAGGCGGAGGAAAAACAGTTCCATGGACGGGAAACATGATGTCAGCCCTTTTCTATATGCAAAATGTCTGCAGGGCTCCGCCCATGCAGCCGTAAAAAAGCAGGTATTAAAACACTGTCACCATCCCAAATACATAGGATGCCATTCACAAAATGAAAACAGTGAGCTATATGACTAAAAAATGGATTCTGCACTTCATTAAGGACAATGGTGCTTTCCCATTTTCCAAGAAATAAGTAAGCAATAAGACACAACAGGGTGTGTGTTGAACAGATATTACCGCACGGCCAGGGGTGTAGTAAGGCACGAGGCCCAGCTGAGTGCCTTCAGCCCCTGGAAGTGCGCTAATATCTGTTCAACACTCACCCTGGAGTGTCTTATTGCGCTTATAAAATGGTCACCTTTTTTAGCTTATAAAAGTTGAAACAAAAAAGTATGTTTATATGTAGAAAAATAGATAATTTAATAGTTAATATATGATAAAATAGTCCTTCCGCCTATTTAAATGTGACGTCATTATGTAGTTGCGAGTGGTACTACTGATTTAATTTTGTTGCACTACCCCAGTGCTCTTGTGTACTTCTTACAGGTTTTTTTTCTGGTTTTATTTTTTTTTTAATAGGAATGAGCTTAGACTGGGGAACTGAATCTGAGGGATGCTGAGCAGGAGGAAAATCAGACTGGTGCCGTGCCCTACTGTTTGAATCCTGGTTCAGTGACTGTTCCTGTGGGCACTTGAAACTCCCAGCCCATATGGAGCTCAGGCTGCAGCCTGCTCCGTGCGAGTGGGAGTATTCGTGAAAGTAAGACAGTCGGTGTGGTGTGGGAGACACTGATTGAAGTGACTCCGTTCTTTTAGTACTTGCAGGTTTTGCAACGGTCCAATTTTTTTTTCTACTGAGAAAGAAAAATGAACGAGTGGCTCCAAAGCTTTGGTGATCTGCCATGGTGCTAAAACAATGGCAGCCTTTAAAAAACGAACGCTCCATGCCTAGCTCTAAACATTCCATTTAGGGGAATTGATTTCTTTGCCTGTACTTTTTTCTCCCTATGTGTAATACAAATATGGCACTGCTTTTCTAGCCAATCACTAGCCTTATTTTGCTATGCCCATTTTATAAATTAGCATAACTGGGGGCCATAGAGGCCTCCATTGCTGTTCCACATTTCTGAAGGTAGATGTCCCCTTCAAATTCAAAATAATTACAGATCAAAATAAATTCTAAGGCTTGCATAAGAAATTATTTTGCATTTGTTCCCTAATTGCAGAATTTTCTAGAAAATAATTAACTGCTATTAGTCCTTGATGATGATTAATGGAAGTGTAAAGGGATTCAACGTCAACTGAAAGCCAAATATAACCATCTTTCCATTTTAAATGTTGTAACTTAGTCAGCAAGTCACCACTGTCCTTAATATAAGATTCCAAAGTAAACATGTGTTGCTGCAAAAAGAAATCTACAGATTAGCCTAGATTTTGTGTAAGGGAGTTAGAACCACTAATGATGGGACAGCCTGGTGGATTTGTGCTGTTTTTGTGCACTTTAGGCTCTCTCGAAGTTTATGGGTCATCACACACCTCGGGTGTGTAAAACAAAATCCGTAACACACACTTTCCTATCCATTATTCTCTATATCCCACTCTTTTTAATATCCCTGTTTCTTATAACAGACAGTCTGTTTGCTTTTATTTGCCTACACATAACCAGGACTACTGAACGTGTCTCTCTGTATTCGGTCTGATTTGTGACCATGTAGACTGGGATCTTGTAGTGCTTCCTTCTGGGCATTTGGCTGATACAGATGAACAGGCATTAACGTGTGTACCTGGGCTGATCAGCTTGGGTTTCAATGCTGTATCAGCAATGGGCATCGCTCAAGTAACCCGTAGAATGTTTCCACTACTTCAAAGCATAACAGGGACAAGATCCTGAAATTAGTCATTGCTGTGTTCCAGAGCTGTAGAGGGGGCTTATTTACAGACCAGCTGTATCTATAGTAAACTTACCACACAGAGAAACTCCTCTTCCCCTACAGAAACCAGTGCATATTTAGTATCACATTCCACATTTACTGTTCAGTTGGGGAAATTTGACACAAGTCAATCAGTGAATGTTTTCAGGCATTCCCAATCCTGAGGGCCAAAAGTTCATGGTCACTAGGTTGACCCCAAAATCAAACCTCTAGACTTGCCTTGATGGTGTTGGGTTTACTCACCCATTGGGTTTTAAGTTCCTTAAAACAAGCTCTGGAATGCTTTTTGGATTAATTTTTGTTAGGCAAATGAGACCCAATGAATTGTACACATTTACAGTATTAGTCTCACAACTATTGATGTGCGGATTCATAGTTCTTCTTATCCTCCATAGAAATGTTTACATCTTCTCTTCACATCTGTCGTAATTGTTGTGTATCAACAAACTACCACTGCAGGCACTTACTAACTGTGTTGGTTTCTCATTCAGCAAAGCCCATCGTCCCTTTGATAACTGTGCAGCAGCACAGAGAAAGAACTGAACTTCACTGTGAAACCAGAGGTGCTAACCCCCAGCTGGAGATTGCATGGCATTATGGGAATGGAGTGAGAATTAATCAGCCAGCAAGAAAAAACTCTTCCATGATCTCTGAAGGACTCTTCAGTGTCAGGAGCAGTCTGTCCCTGGAGCTCGACACAAAGGGAAACGTGTGCTGCTCGATTATCAGTGTGAACCCTCCCAAGTCACTGGAGACTTGTACTGACATACAGGAGGAATCAGAGGGTAAGCACTGCCCCCCCCCACACACACACTACAGTATTTGAAAGCTTGAGAAAGGTCATTGCTTTGTAATTCTGTTGTGTCTCCAAGAATCACGCATCATTTCCTAAGTGACTCCCTTAAACAAGCTAGTGAATGTAATAAAGCCTACAATATGGCAGCCAGGATGTTGCAGTGTATTGGGAGGGGATGTGACAGCAGGAGGAATGAGGTATTACTACCTCTCTACAGATCACTGGTAAGTCACACCTACAGTACTGTGTGCCCAGTTCTGGAGTCCTCAGCAAAGGAAAGACATGGACATTATGGAGGCAGATCAGCATACAGCAACCCACATAATTCAGGGTCAGCAGGGCAGATCCCATGAGAGTCAGCTTAGGGCACTGACCATATAGTTGCACAAGGCAGTATGACAAGGGGGAGAGGAGTGATCTGAAAGAGACCTTCAAATTCTCAAAAGGAATGAGCAAGGTGAACTGAGAGGAACAATTCAACAAGAGTAGTGAATCTAGAATGCAAAAGTTATGAGTAGAAGCTGGTGGGGAAGTTGAGGAGAGATGTGAGAACATTTAATCTGACAGAGAGAGTGGCTGAGCCACAGAACAGTTTGCTAGCAGAGGTGGTTGGTGGCAAAACCAGTACTGGTTTCAAACACAGCAGGGAACAGAGTTAGGGTAGTAGTAAAACAGAAAGCAAGGGTGGTAGTAGTAAAACAGGGAGTAAGGGGGTAGTAGTAAAACAGTGAGCAAGGGGTAGTAGTAAACAGGGAGCAAGGGGGTAATAGTAAAACAGGGAGCAAGGGGGTAGTACTAACAGGGTGAGTAAGGGGTAGTAGTAAACAGGGAGCAAGGGGTAGTAGTAACACAGTGAACAAGGGGTAGTAATAAAATAGGGAGCAAAGGGGTAGTAGTAGAACAGGGAGCAAAGGGTAGTAGTAACACAGTGAGCAAGGAGTAGCAGTAAACAGGAAGCAAGGGGTAGTAATAAAACAGGGAGCAAGGGGTAGTAGTAAAACAGGGAGCAAGGGGGTATTAGTAAAACTGATGTGCAAGGGGTAGTAGTAAAACAGGGAGCAAGGAGGTAGCAGTAAAACAGGGAGCATGGGGTAGCAGTAAAATAGGGAACAAGGGGGTAGTAGTAAAATAGAGAGCAAGGAGGTAGTAGTAAAACAGGGAGCAAGGGGTAGTAGTAGAACAGGGAGCAAGGGGTAGTAGTAAAACAGGGAGCAAAGGGGTAGTAGTAAAACAGGGAGCAAGAGGTAGTAGTAAAACCAGGAGCAAAGGGGTAGTAGTAAAACAGGGAGCAAGGGGTAGTAGTAAAACAGGGAACAAAATAGGTAGTAGTAAAACAGGGAGCAAGGGGTAGTAGTAAAGCAGACAGCAAGAGGGTAGTAGTAAAACAGGGATCAAGGGGTAGTAGTAAAACATGAGCACGGAGCAAGGGGTAGTAGTAAAGCAGGGAACAAGGGGTAGTAGTAAAACAGGGGCAAAGGAGTAGCAGTAAAACAGAGAACGAGGGAGTAGTAGTAAAACAGAGAGCAAGGGGTAATAGTAAAACAGAAAGCAAGGGGTAGTAGTAAAACAGATGAGCAAGGAGCAAGGGGTAGTAGTAAAACAGAGAGTAAGGGGTAGTAGTAAAACAGAGAGCAAGAGGGTAGTAGTAAAACAGGGAGCAAGGGGTAGTGGTAAAGCAGAGAGCAAGGGGGTAGTAGTAAAACAGGGAGCAAGGGGTAGTAGTAAAACTGGGAGCAAGGGGTAGCAGTAAAACAGGGAACAAGGGGGTAGTAGTAAAACAGAGAGCAAGGGGGTAGTAATAAAACAGATGAGCAAGGAGCAAGGGGTAGTAGTAAAACAGAGAGTAAGGGGTAGTAAAAAAACAGAGAGCAAGAGGGTAGTAGTAAAACAGGGAACAAGGGGTAGTAGTAAAGCAGAGAGCAAGGGGGTAGTAGTAAAACAGGGAGCAAGGGTTAGTAGTAAAACTGGGAGCAAGGGGTAGCAGTAAAACAGGGAACAAGGGGGTAGTAGTAAAACAGAGAGCAAGGGGTAGTAGTAACACAGTGAGCAAGGAGTAGTAATAAAAGCGGGAGCAAGGGGCAGTAGTAAAACCGGGAGCAAGGGGGTAGTGGTAAAACAGGGAGCAAGGGGTAGTAGTAAAACTGGGAGCAAGGGGTAGCGGTAAAACAGGGAACAAGGGGGTAGTAGTAAAACAGAAAGCAAGGAGGTAGTAGTAAAACAGGGAGCAAGGGGTAGTAGTAAAACATGAGCAAGGAGCAAGGGGTAGTAGTAAAACAGGGAGCAAAGGGGCAGTAGTAAAACAGGAAGCAAGGGGTAGTAGTAACACAGTGAGCAAGGAGTAGTAGTAAAACAGGGAGCAAGTGATATCAGTAAAACAGGAAACAAGGGGGTAGTAGTAAAATTGAGAGCAAGGAGGTAGTAGCAAAACAGAGAGCAAGGGGTAGTAGTAGAACAGATGAGCAAGGAGCAAGGGGGTAGTAGTAAAACAGGGAGCAAGTTGTAGTAGTAAAACAGGGAACAAAATGGGTAGTAGTAAAACAGGGAGCAAGGGGTAGTACTAAAACAGTGAGCAAGGAGCAAGGGGTAGTAGTAAAACAGGGAGCAAGGGGGTAGTAGTAAAGCAGAGAGCAAGGGGTAGTAGTAAAGCAGAGAGCAAGGGGTAGTAGTAAAACAGGGAGCAATGGGTAGTAGTAAAACAGGGAGAAGGGGGTAGTAGTAAAACAGGGAGCAAGGGTGTAGCAGTAAAACAGGGAGCAAGGGATATCAGTAAAACAGGGAACAAGGGGTAGTAGTAAAATTGAGAGCAAGGAGGTAGTAGTAAAACAGGGAGCAAGGGGTAGTAGAACAGATGAGCAAGGAGCAAGGGGGTAGTAGTAAAACAGGGAGCAAGGAGTAGTAGTAAAACAGGGAACAAAATGGGTAGTAGTAAAACAGGGAGCAAGGGTCAGTACTAAAACAGTGAGCAAGGAGCAAGGGGTAGTAGTAAAACAGGGAGCAAGGCGTAGTAGTAAAGCAGAGAGCAAGGGGTAGTAGTAAAGCAGAGAGCAAGGGGGTAGTAGTAAAACAGGGAGCAATGGTTAGTAGTAAAACATGAGCAAGGAGCAAGGGGTAGTAGTAAAACAGGGAACAAGGGTAGTAGTAAAATAGAAGCAGGTGGTAGTAAAATGGAGCAAGGGGTAGTAAAACAGATGAGCAAGGGAGTAGTAGTAAAACAGGGAGCAAGGGAGTAGTAGTAAAACAGGGGGCAAAGGGGTAGTAGTAAAACAGAGAACAAGGGAGTAGTAGTAAAACAGAGAGCAAGGGGTAGTAGTAAAACAGGAAGCAAGGGGTAGTAGTAAAACAGATGAACAAGGAGCAAGGGGTAGTAGTAAAACAGACAGCAAGGGTTAGTAGTAAAACAGGGAGCAAGGGGTAGCAGTAAAGCAGAGAGCAAGAGGGTAGTAAAACAGGGAGCAAAGGGTAGTAGTAAAACTGGGAGCAAGGGGTTGCTGTAAAACACTGAACAAGGGGGTAGTAGTAGTAAAACAGAGAGCAAGGGGGTAGTACTAAAACAGGGAGCAAGGGGGTAGTAGTAAAACATGAGCAAGGAGTAAGGGGTAGTAGTAAAATAGGGAGCAAGGGGTAGTAGTAAAACAGATGAGCAAGGGGGTAGTAGTAAAACAGGGAGCAAGGGGGTAGCAGTAAAATGGGGCAAAGAGGTGGTAGTAGTAAAACAGGGAACAAGGGAGTAGTAGTAAAACAGGGGGCAAAGGGGTAGTAGTAAAACAGGAAGCAAGGGGTAGTAGTAAAACATGAGCAAGGAGCAAGGGGTAGTAGTAAAACAGAGCAAGGGATAGTAGTAAAACAGATGAGCAAGGAGCAAGTGGGTAGCAGTAAAACAGGGAGCAAGGGGGTAGTAGTAAAACAAGGAGCAAGCGGTAGTAGTAAAACAGGGAACAAAGGGGTAGTAGTAAAACAGGAAGCAGGGGGGTAGTAGTAAAACCAGGAGCAAGGGGGTTAGTAGTAAAACAGGGAGCTAAGGGGGTAGATAGCAACCTTGTATGGACAAAAGGCTGCCTGACCAGCAGGGAGAAAAAAATGTGCCGATGATAGTTGAAGTTTAGCACCTTACCTTGGTCCAAAACTGCTATTTTCAAAAATCGCCCTTGATTGGTGCCATGGTGCCACTGGCCCTTTGATAAAAAATGTTGATGGCTTGCCTGGTAGCTTCAGAGTCAAGCATTGCAGATAGCACAGAAAAGATCTGTAACAACAGGTGATGCTAGTAAGCAGCCATGTGTGCCTGATACATTGAGACTAAGAAAAGAATGTACCAAGGTAGAAACCTTCTTATCTAGGACACTGAATCCGGATGAATCCTGCCAGGAGGTTGGTCACATCTTGGGCACTGTGACCCAGACGAGGTCTGAATAACCTGAAGCCCCAACGAGGTATGAGGTATAGCATCTGTAGACCCAGGGAACACGCAATACTACATACTACATACTAAAATGCCAGCAGAATAGGCCCAACGGTCTTTTGTGTCTGCTCGTTTGGTCAGCCCCCACCCTGGGTGCTGACCTTGCTGTCCCCCTCGCCTTCTCTGGCTTCTCCCTTCCCAGTTCCGGATATTCTTGCTGCATTGGATTTTGCTTCCTGAACCCTTCCTGTACCTGTCCCACCCCTCTTGAACCCCTCCACTGTCTCTGCCTCCACCAGCCCCTAGGTAGTGCATTCCATGGCTCCACCACCTCCTCAGTGCAGCACCTCCTCCTTTCTCCCTGAATCTTCCCCTCCAGCTTCCACCCATGCCCTCTAGTGGCCCCTTCCTCCTTCCTTCAAGCACCCTGACTGTTCCTCCCCTATTTACCCTCTTCATGTACCTGAAGACCTCTATCATGTCCCCCGGTCCCTTCTCTCTTCAATGTGTACATATTTAGCTCTTAGCCTCTCCTCACAGGTCCTGTCCCCAAGCCCCAAATCATTTTGGTTGCCCTCCTCTGGACCCTCTCCAGGAGGTTAATGTCCCTCTTTAAGTGTGGCCTCCAAAACTGCACGCAGTACTCCAGGTGCGGCCTCACCAAGCAGTTATACAGAGGAGTATCACTTCCTCCTTCTGGAGGTGATCCCTAGTGATGCATCCCAGCATCCTGTTGGCCTTGGCTGCTGCCCTCCTACAAGTCTCAGAGTTGTTCATCTTGACATCCACCACCACCCCAGGTCCCTCTCAGCCATTGAGACTTGTAGTATTCCTTAGGGTGTACACTTGGCCTGGGTTTCTGGCCCCAGGTGGGAGTACCTTGCATTTCCCTGCATTGAACCTCAGCTTCCACTTTCTAGACCATCTTTCCAGAGCTCCAGGTCCCCTGCAGGGGCCACCTCCTCCTCCCCATCCACCACGCCCCAGTTTGAGTCATCTGCAAAGAGACTCATCTCACTCCTGATTCCTGTCCTTATGTCAGACACGTGGCGTTGAACAGAAGGGCCCAAGGACTCATCCTCGTGGGACCCCACAATGACCTCCTTGGGATGAGACTGTCCACCAACTACGACCCTCTGGGTCCGTCCTGGAGCCAATTGCCTATCCATCTGATCATCTGGTTTCCCACCCCATTTCTCCTAGCTTATCCAACAGGCCCACGTGAGGAACAGAGTCAAATGCCTTGCTGAAGTCTAGAAAGAGGACATCCACTGGTCTACCCAGGTCCAAGGCACTTGTCACCCAGTCATAGAACTCCACCAGGTTTGTCTGACACGATTTCCTGGGATGAATCCATGCTGTCTATCGTCCAGGCACCCTGACTTATCCAGGTCCCCCTAGCCTCTCCTTGACAATGCCCTCCATCACCTTGCCCACCACCGATGTCAGGCTGACAGGCCTGTAGTTCCCTGCCAGCTCCCTTGATCCCCCCTTGTGGATAGGCACTACATGCGCCACCTTCCAGTCTTGGGGCACCCACCCTGTCCTCAGAGAGATGGTGAAAAGCTCTGCCAGGGTTTCGCCGGGACATCTGCAAGTTCCTTCAGCACCTAGGATGTAATTTATCCGGCCCGGTGCTTTCTCCGTCTTAAGGGAGCTGAGGGCTTCCTCACTCTCTCTGCTGTGATTTCACTCTGGTACCTCTTCCCTGCTTAGCCCTCCCCACCTGCCAGTGATGCCTCCCTCCCAGACCTGCCGATCGGTAAGGGTCCCCTCCTCATTATCTCGGTCTCCTCCCATGTAGTGATGCAGCATCCCATTTTCCCTGGTGAAAACTGGAGGTGAAGTACTCATTTAGTACCTCAGCCTGCTCCCCGGTCTTGTGCCCATCTCCCTGATTTAATCCTGCTAATCTGCCCCTTCACCCTTCTCGCCTTTCCCCAATGTATCTAAAGAACCCCTTTTTCCTCTCCTAATTTCCCTGGCCGGGTTCTGCTCCTTCCTTGCCTTAGCCGCCTCACCACTCTAGTGGCCCCTCTAGCCATCAGCTCGTACTCCCCTCGATCCCTTTCACTCCTTGAGCACTTGAATTTCTTATAGGCTGCTTTCTTTCCCCGCACCACCTCCTGGACCTCCCTGGTCCACCAACAGGGTTTTTGGGCCCTACCGCATTTTCGTCTTACTCTTGCACAGGTGCTGGTAGCATCCTGCACCCCTCTCCTGATGATTTCCCACCTACTATCAGCGTCATCGGAATACCTCATCGGAAGGTCCCTGGGGTTGGGTGATGTGGCCTGTGGATGCCTCCAAACAGTCCTAAAAACCCTTCTTCATGACCCTAGGCCAGGAGGAATGGTGCAAAGGTCAGTATTGGGAACTTGAAGGTGTCCTAACTGTAGGATGACAGGATCACAACTTGCCAGGGCAGTAAGACCCAGTGCCTGCATCAACTCCCCCACGAACCTCAGGTACAAGATATATTCAGCAGATGAGGTTAGGTGTAAGGACGATATAGTGTACTCTAAGGAGGATGTTGAGGGAGAGGAGATGTATGGTATGGTTAGGCAACGAGAAAGGACTGTGAACTGGCTCTGTTCGTGTCCCTGTGCCATATACCTGTGGTGCTCACCCTGGCACGGTACTGATCTCATATACGCTGGGTGGCTTGTTTTCCTGTAGCCCATTTGCCTTCGAGATGCCCCATCCTTCTGTTGCCCAATAACTCTGTATTTTGCCCTCAACAGTTTATTCTAAAGTGGCCACGGTAAGAGACAAATGCCATAAATAAACCTGATCTTTCATGTTTTGTCTGTTCTTATCCTGTCTTACATTTCCATTTTGTATGTGGATGGGGGCTGTGTTTTTCAGACTTTGTGGCCTACAAGTCTGCACATTGAGTTACTCTTCTGCACTGCAAAATAAGAGACCTTTTCCATAAATGAAAACCTGGGATACCCATGTATCATTATTGGACATCTAATCCTATTAGAATGTAACACCTGTCAAATGAACCAGGCTATTACTGGGGTAGTACCCTTGTAGGTAATAGTGTTATTAAAGTGCTGTCACAACATTATCAGGCATCCAAATTTGTTCAGAGTTTTGTTTTTTATGTTGTCTTGTGCACGCGCAAGCAACATTTTGTGGTAGTAGGAGAAATGCAGAGGTGTGTCAGTGTTGGTGAATGCAGGGCACGCTTTAGAAGGCGTGTCCCTCATTGTCCAATGAGCCAGCATGCTAGCACTGACACAAGTTTGCAAAGAGCCACCAACTTGAAAGAAATGTGCCGCTGTAATCTGAGACAAGCTCATCATGCAATGGCACAGAAGACACGCCTCCCCTACGTGCCTTGCCTAATGAAACATTTCAAATAAACATGGCAGTGGCTGCTGCAGTCTGCTGCACAATAACAAAACAGAGCCGACTTTGGGGGGTACCCAATCCCCCTTTTGGCATGTCCGCCACCCCCCCACCACACACACACACAGATTGTGTGGCACATTGTGAGTCCACCCTAGTGTGCCTCCATTTAACAGAAAGCCAACCACATCGTCATGTTCCTGCCCCACCCCCATTGTGTGGCCCAACATCAACCCCCCGAGTCAAGGGGCACACTGGGAGTCCCTCCAGTGTGCCCAACAATTGTTTTATTTAACCTGTACAGAGAGAAAACCATCCCACAGGGCAGTATCCTTTTTTTTTTTCTTCCTGAAAAAAGAAAATGGTTCATTGTCGGCAGCACCTCCCTCCCCCAACCCGCACCCACGCTCTGTGCACCCCACCTCCCCACACACACCCTCACCACATACTTACCTCCAGAGGGCTGGCTCTGCGATTTTCGGTGGTGCGAGAACACGTCTGCACTCTTCAAAGAAGACTGTGAACTGAAGAAATGCCAGTAAGCTGGTAAGCTGTATTATGGCATAAATTGGGGGTTGGAGGGGGCTCAACTTAGGTGGATATCTCTATTTAATTTTGGCTCCAAATCTTCAACATGGGGTTCTTGAGACCCTGCCTCATAAACACATGCAATGTCATCTCGTTATTCGGTCCCGAAAGGTCATTTTGCGGTCACTGTGTGGAATTCCCTTTCGGGACCTATTAATGAAACAACAGTGCCACTGTTCATGCGATGGGGTCCCAAAAAGCCTATGTTGCAAATCTGGTGTAAAAATGCCAAAAAATGACTATGTTATGAGCATGCGTTGCGCAGTTTCTATGCACACTCGTAAGTTCTACAAATTTTTTTCCCCCACCTCCCGTGATCGCTGGTCCCCCACTCCTTCGGGCTCCACAGGCTCCCTCCAGCCCCACTGTCCTTACCCAGCCCTCATATGGCAGCCGATCCCCGGGATATCCCGGCATATCCGTTTGCTGGGTGGGTTCCCCCCTCTGAGGGGGAAGGTACCGAGGAGAGAGGATGACCCCAGCACACACTACTAGGGCCTGGGGATGCTGCTGAGGAGCAGGAGGCCCTGGGAAGGCACCAGGGAGAGGGAAGGGCCCCAGCACACTCACTACTAGGGCCCAGGGATGCTGCTGAGGAGCAGGAGGCCCTGGGAAGGCACCGGGGAGAGGGGAGGGCCCCAGCACACACTACTAGGGCCCGGGGATGCTGCTGAGGAGCAGGAGGCCCTGGGAAGGCACCAGGGAGAAGGGAGGGCCCCAGCACACACTACTAGGGTCCGGGGATGCTGCTGAGGAGCAGGAGGCCCTGGGAAGGCACCAGGGAGAGGGGATGGCCGCAGCACACTCACTACTAGGGCCCGGGGATGCTGCTGAGGAGCAGGAGGCCCTGGGAAGGCACCGGGGAGAGGGGATGGCTGCAGCACACACTGCTAGGGCCCGGGGATGCTGCTGAGGAGCAGGAGGCCCTGGGAAGGCCCCGGGGAGAGGGGAGGGCCCCAGCACACACTACTAGGGCCCGGGGATGCTGCTGAGGAGCAGGAGGCCCTGGGAAGGCCCTGGGGAGAGGGGAGGGCCCCAGCACACACTACTAGGGCCTGGGGATGCTGCTGAGGAGCAGGAGGCCCTGGGAAGGCACCAGGGAGAGGGGATGGCCACAGCACACACACTGCTAGGGCCCAGGGATGCTGCTGAGGAGCAGGAGGCCCTGGGAAGGCACCGGGGAGAGGGGAGGGCCCCAGCACACACTACTAGGGCCCGGGGATGCTGCTGAGGAGCAGGAGGCCCTGGGAAGGCACCGGGAGAGGGGAGGGCCCCAGCACACACTATTAGGGGCCCCTGGATGCTGCTGAGGGAGCAGGAGGCCCTGGGAAGGCACCAGGAGAGAGGGATGGGCGCACACACTACTAAGGCCGGGATGCTGCTGAGGAGCAGGAGGCCCTGGGAAGGCACTGGAGGCACTCAGGGAAAAGAGAGCCGTCATCCAGCAGCCAGCAGGCAATTTTCCCTTTTTCTGTTGGGGATAGCGTAGTGACGTCATGGCATACGCCGACATGTGCTCCTCCCCCAGTTAGTATTGGGGCAGTGTGTCCTGTGATACTCCCAGTTTCCGCTAGGAGCCAGCAGGCGCCAGACCAGTCCCCCTCCCCTCCCTTCCCCCCGGAGGAGAGCTGCCCATGAGATGCTCAATCCTTCTCCCCCTGGCTGGCCCTCCAGCGACCCTTGCTCATTCCTGAACCCCGGTCGCTGGCATTGCAAGCAGAAATCCAGCTGCTGCGCCGGCGGGACGACTTCGACAATTTTTAATATTTTCACTCCAGATTTTCAACATTGCCATTTTTTACACCTCCTTATGAACAGTATAGCTGTCATTTTTCACATCCTGCCTGAAATGTGTTTTCACACATGTGGCACACAATGGCGCAGGAGGGAAGAAAAAATTACTCACCTTAGTAATGTTGTTTCTTCTAATGTAGTCTTGCTGTATTCTGACTATTTGCAGTGATCTCCAACCTTTGAACTGCCCTGAGAGGAAAGAATTAACTTTCCATGCAAGGCATGGAACGCTGAGCTCGAACTCGTTGAGCCTCTGTCTGCTGTTGTTTGAACCCCAACCGCCAGATTTACGAGCCATACCACTGCGCCCTGTGTGGAAACTGTAAAACTCATACTAGCCAACTGGCAACTAAATTTAATAAAAAGGGTTTTTTGGTTTCAAAGCAAAGACTCAAGTCAGGAAACCCAAAAAACAAAACACAACACACACCCAAAAACTAAAGAGGGTGAGAAAAGGAGGCACCTCTAAGGTGCCAACACTGCTCCTGCCCACCCACATCCCAAAAGCAGGTTCTGAGAGGGAAGGCGGGGGGGTCAGAATACAGCAAGACTCCATTAGAAGAAACAACATTACTAAGGTGAGTAATTTTTTCTTCAAACAACATGAAGTCTTGCTATATTATGACTATTTGCAGACTACCAAGCAGTACCTCCATGGAGGAGGGACAGAACCTACTTTGGGAATAGGCTCTGAAGTACTGCTGTGCCAAACCGAGCATCACTCCGAGCCTGGATATCCAGAGAGTAATGCTTGGTGAAAGTATGGACTGTTTTCCAGCTGGCTGCTTGACATATCTCTAAGATAGGAATATCCCTGGCAGCAGCCAGGGAAGCAGCTGTACCTCTAGTAGAGTGAGCCCTCAGGCCTGAGGGTGGAGTCCTACCCAATTTTTCATAGCAGAATTGTATACAAGAAACAATCCACCTGGTAATAGATCTTTTAGTGGCAGGCTTTCCCTTACCAACCTCACCATAAGTGAGGAACAATTGGAGGGAGTCAAACCTGTGACCCTTGGTACACTCTATGTAGTAGCTAAGGGCCCTTTTCACATCCAGGCTGTGCAGCCTCCTCTCTCCAGAGGAGGAATGGTCAGTGAAGAAAACAGGAAGAGACATTGACTGGTTAAGGTGGAAATCTGAGACCACCTTGGGCAAAAACTTCCTATAAGTTCTTAGGACCACATTATCTCTATGAAAACAGATAAAATCAGGCTCCACTGACAGGGCCTGTAACTCACTGATGCGTCTGGCAGAAGTAATGGCTACCAAGAACACAGTTTTCCCAGTCAAGTACTTAAGCTCTCTGCAGAGGACAAAGGCTCAAAAGGGTGTTGCATAAGCTGAGCAATGCAAACATTTAGGTCTCAAGCAGGAGCAGGGTCCCTGAAGGGAGGATTGGTGTGCAACAATCCCTTGAAGAATTTACAAAATACAGGATGAGCTGAAACAGAAGAGGGCTTACCTATTGACAAAAAAAAAGCAGAAACAGCTGCTAAATGTATTCTGAGTGTAGCTGGTGTGAGCCCCAAGCTATTGAGATGAACCATATAGTCCAGAACTGTAGGCAACCCAGCAAACTCTGGAGAAATATGCTTACCAGAGCACCAAATAGTGAACCTTTTCCATTTGGAATTGTAAGTCTTTCTGGTGGAAGGCTTTCGAGAAGCCTTTAGAATATCCAGAATATCTTGAGAGAGATGCAGATCAGCAAACTCTAACTCTTCAAGAGCCAGGCCTTGAGATTGAGAGATTTGAGATTCAGATACCAAACACTCCCCTGAGAGGATGTCAACAGGTTGTAATTCCTGGGAAGAGACAGGGGAAGGTGGACTGCTAAGGACAGCAACAGTGGGTACCAGGGCTGTCTGGCCCAGTCTGGAGCAATCAGAATCACTTTGCAGGGTTGAGACATGATTTTGGCTAGTACCTTGAACAGGAGTGGGGGGGGAAACATACACCATCTTCCCTTCCCAACTGAGAACTAGTGCATCCAGGGGGACTGAGCCCAATACTGGGAGCCTGCAGCAAAAAAGGGGGAGCTGGTGATTGTCTGGGGCTGCAAAAAGATCTATCTGTGGAGTGCCCCATCTGGAGAAAATCACCTTCAAAACTAGGGGATCTAGGGACCATTTGTGATGGCCCTGAGATATCCTGCTGAGAGCATCTGCCAGGACATTGTCCTTCCCTGGGAGGTGCACTGCTATCAGAGAGGTTTGCAGGGAATAGGCCAGAGACCACAACTTCATTGCTTCTGTGCACAAGGCCGTAGACCGAGTGACCCCTTGGTTGTTGATGCACCACATTGTGGTGGTATTGTCTGTTCTGATCTGGACTACTTTGTTCTGAACAGACTTGGAAAAAACTTGCAGTGCCAGAAACACTGCTCTGAGTTCCAAGAGACTGATGTGAAGCAGAGATTCTTGAGGTGACCACAGCCCTTGGGTGGTCAGATCCCCCAAGTGGGCTCCCCAACCCAAGAGGGAGACATCTGTGGTAAGGATTAGAGAATGAGATTGAGTGACAAAAGGAACTCCTTGCCTTAGATTGTCCTGATCCTGCCACCACTGCAAAGCCTGGATCAGGGTTCGAGTCACAGGGACTAGTTTGGTCAGAGAATCCTTTCTCTGGGACCAGAAGGCTCTTAAGTGGAACTGAATGTCCCTCATCTGAAACCTTGCTCCCTGTACCACTGCCGTAGAGGCTGCCATGTGGCCCAGGAGCTGCAGAAAGTGCCTTGCTGGTCGAAACACCTGAAGGGTGAATGAAGAGGCCAGTTTCATAAGGGTCCTTGCCCTGTCCAGGGGAAGGAAGGCTCTTGCCCTTATTGTATCCCGTTCTGCCCCTATAAAGGTGAGAAGCTGTACCGGCTCCAGAACTGACTTTGGGAGATTTAGGAGGAACCCTAAGGAAGTGAGCAATTGCTGAGTTATCTGGAGATGTGACTTGACTTGGTCTGGAGACTGACCCACTATGAGCCAGTCGTCCAGATATGGAAAGATGGAAATTTTTTTCTCCTTAGGAAAGCAACCACTACTGCCAGGCATTTTGTGAACACCCTTGGGGCTGATGTTAGGCCAAAGGGCATTGCTCTGAATTGATAGTGGCCTGAGGGCAACTCGAACCTGGAGGTACTTTCTGTGGGAGCACCTGATGGGAATGTGAAAATAGGCATCCTTGAGGTCCAGGAGACTAGCCAGTCCCTGGCCTTAGAAGGAGTGAGAATTATTCCCAGAGTCACCATTTTGAATTTTGGCTTTAAAGGTGCTTGTTTAAATATCTTAGATCCAGGATGGGCGCCATTCTCCTGTCTTTTGGGGTTAGGAAGTACCTGGAGTACAATCCTTTTCCCTGTATAAGGGTGGAACCCTTTCTATGGCTCTGAGAGCCAAGAGGGAAGAGACCTCTGCCTCTAGGGCAAGGGCCTCTGAAGGATTTGCAGGTGGAAAGGATCTGGTTCTCATCTTGGGGAATTTTTTGAAGCTGAGAACCAGTCCCTGGCTTACTACTTCCAGGACCCACTTGTCTGATGTTAAAGACTTCCAGTCCTGGACAAAGTAAGCCAGCCTGCCCCCTACAGGTAGTGGAGAATCGGCCCGGGCAGACCCATCAGGGTGCCTGCTTGGCAGGGGCTTTAGGCTGAGAAGTGGGAGCAGGCCTGCTCATACCTCGTCTGCCTCTCCCTCTAAAGAACCCCCTCTGAGCAAAGGCAGAAGAGGAGGCCTGGGCTTGGTAAAAAGGCCTATGAAAAGGCCTGCCCCTCTCCCTGGAATGCTGCCTCTGGGGAGTGGCTTGCCTTTCTTTGGCCTGAACACTCCTGTAGGTGGTCCTGTACTCGTCCATTTTCTTCATGTAGTTTTCTGTCTGCTCCCCAAACAGAGAATTACCAATGACAGAAAAATCCATGGTCTTAGTCTGGGTATCCTGTGACAGGCTAGTACATCTGAACCAAGCCATCCTTCGAAGGGCCACAGATGTAGTCATGACTCTAGATGAAACATCATTGGAGTCCACAGCAGCATGAAATTGCACATTGGATGCCTTAATCCCATCTGCAGCCACCCGCTCCAGCTCCTTGGCAAGCTGGTCAGGGACCTGTTTAGCTAGAGCCATCACAGTGTCCCACCTGGACTTCTGGTATCTAGCTGTGTAGGCCATATAATTAGCCTGCCTGAGTCCCAAAGATGCTGCCATGTACCGTTTCTTTGCCATGGCATCAATTCTCCTGGAGTCCTTATCTGGGGGTGTGAGGCCAAGGGTATATTTGCCTTATCACAGGCAGCAGCCTGCACTACCCCAACATGGCTGCATTGCTGGGAAAGGAACTCCGTATCTGAGCCTGAAAGAGTATATCTCTTGTCCATTCTTCTGTCCACAGGAGGTATGGAATTAGGAGTTTTTAGAATTTTAAATGTCTGTTTCCCAAAAGAATTATGGAGAGGAATAGACAATCTCCTGGACTCTGGGATGTCCATCATCTCAACGTAATCAGGCTTCTCTTGATCCTCTACTGCTTCTTCCATAGGAAGCTGGAGGGTTTCAGCCCCTTTTTTGTAAAACATAAAGTGGGAAGGGGACTCAGAAAGCCTAGGAGGAGAAACACCTGAAGGTCTGTCTGGGGAGATGTCCGGGTCAATGGGCACATCCAGACTTTCATAATCACCATCACTATCTTCATACTCTCCCTCCTCCTCCTCCGGTTCATAAAATTCTTTTAAATTATAATCCGGAACCGGGGGAACCAACCAAACCAAGCCCCTAACCGATGGTGCCGGTTCAGTCGGAACCGAAGTTAGCGATTGAACAATCCTTATCGCTTTGGCTATTTCATCAGCGGTCGGAGAAAGAACTTGTGGATCCGAACAGGCTGACTTATCCCTTTTTCTTTTAACCGGAACCGACTCCTCAGAGTCGGTTCTCCTTATGCCCGAAGAAGTCTCGCCCTGGTCAGAGGGCACTCCTTCTGGTTCGGTTGGAACCGAACCGGGCTGGCCATCCAGGTCAGCGGACTTCTCGGCCTCCCTTTCCCTCAGTCTACCTACTCTCTTATCCAGGGTAGCTTTGGGAAAACTTTTGCAAATCTGGCAGTCTGAATCAAGGTGGTCAAACCCCAGACAATAAACACAGGTGGTGTGGGGATCAGCCTTAGCAAAGGCTTCCCCACACTCACTACAGTGTTGAAACCCAGTGGGCCCGGTTTATTTTCTTGGGTTTCTCAGACATGGCCACTCCTAACCAAACTTACCCTTTTTCGGCAATCCACTAGGCAAGATACCCCTATCAGTTCTGACCGTGTTACGGGTCTTGGAAAAAAATTTAATGAAATCCGTTTTTTTTTAGAACCGATACGGACCGGTTACCACACTCTAATAAATCAGAAAAAACTTTTTCACAAACCTGATCGGTTCAAACCAAACCGATCCGATGTTTACAAGTTCCACACAGAAAACTAATATAGAAACCTATCTAGTACTCACGGTACCACAGACAGAGACTTAACCGACAGGTTAGATTGTAGAAATTCGGTTGAAACCGAGAGAAAAAAACAACACTTTAACCGACTTTTTTTAACCGAGCAAAGGAGAAATCTCCAGAGCGACTGTTCAGTGAGGCGGAGTAAAGAATCTGGCGGTTGAGGTTCAAACAACAGCAGACAGAGGCTCAATCGAGCTCGAGCTCAGCGTGCCATGCCGTGCATGGAAAGTTAACTCTTTCCTCTCTGGGGCAGTTCAAAAGGTTCTCAGACATGGCCAGTCCTAACCAAACTTACCCTTTTTTCGGCAATCCGCTAGGCAAGATACCCCTATCAGTTTCTGACCGTGTTACGGGTCTTGGAAAAAAACATAATGAAATCCGTTTTTTTTTAAGAACCGATACGGACTGGTTACCACACTCTAATAAATCAGAAAAAACTTTTTCACAAACCTGATCGGTTCAAACCGAACCGATCCGATGTTTACAAGTTCCACACAGAAAACTAATATAGAAACCTATCTAGTACTCATGGTACCACAGACAGAGACTTAACCGACAGGTTAGACTGTAGAAATTCAGTTGAAACCGAGAGAAAAAAACGACACTTTAACTGACTTTTTTTAACTGAGCGAAGGAGAACTCTCCGGAGCGACTGTTCAGTGAGTCGGAGTAAAGAATCTGGCGGTTGGGGTTCAAACAACAGAAGACAAAGGCTCAACCAAGCTCGAGCTCAGCATGCCATGCCTTGCATGGAAAGTTAACTCTTTCCTCTCCAGGGCAGTTCAAAGGTTGGAGATCACTGCAAATAGTCAGAATACAGCAAGACTTCATGTTGTTTGAAATCAATGTTTCAGGACAGAGTAACAAAATCACAGTGACACTGTTCATGAGCGAAAGTCCCAAAATGCCTATGTTGAAAATTTGGTTAAAAAAATTCCCGAAATAATTGCATTCCGGGTGTGCGTTGCGCAGTTCCTACGCATGCTCGTGACTTCACAAATTTTTCATATTTTCACTCCAGATTTTCAACATTGCCATTTTTTTACACCTCCCCATGAAGGATACAGCTGTCACTTTTGACATCCTGCCCAAAATGTGTTTTCATACCTGTGGTGCCAAATGGCGCAGTTGCTGAGCAAAATCACCTTTCGGCTAATGAACCGATAGTGCCACTGTTCATGAGGTGGGGTCACAAAAAGCCCATGTTGAAATCTGGAGTGAAAATACCAACAAACACCCAGGGCATTAGGGTTTCCAACCACAACATCCCACCCTGTAGAGACTGGCAGACATCAGGGGTGTGGCTTGGGATTGTCGACTGTAATGCTGACGCCATTCCACCCCCACCCTGCAGCCAGTGACAGGTAACAAGGTGTGCCTTGGAATCTTTGGCCCCAAAAGCTCACCCCATTCTCCTATACTGCAGCCATCTCGGCGTATTTCCTTATGAAATGGGGTAAGAGTAAGGCCCGAAGACCCCAAGGCACACCGCAACACTTGTCGATGTCTGCAGGGTAGGGTGAGATGAAATGGTATGAGCGTTATGGTCGATGACCCAAAGGCACACCCCAGTGCCTGTCAGTCTCTGCAGGATGGGGGTGGGATTAGCGTCAGTTCACAACTTCACTGCCATTCCTATTATGCATCTCTCTAACTCCTGCACTACCACTGCCAATGCCAGCAAGACAACATTCAGCATTGCTATATGCTTGTTTCTTTTGTTACTGGTGCTGATGCTTTGGTTGTTTATTTCTTTCTAGGTGTGGAGACAAACCAGCATTCCCATATACTTCCTTCTGTACTGAGTCCCATTATTATACTCCTCGTGGCTGTAGTAATCCCTGCAATGCTGTACTGGATGAAAAGTAAGTCTGATAGATTTACTGCACTCTAAAGAGACGACAGTGTTATGTATAAACAACTCACATAACTGAAACTCAAAGGACATGAAAGAGAACGTTATACTTCTAGGGAGGGATAGTCAAAGGAGTTGCGCATGGCGCAACAGGGTTTCACCATGCGCAGCCCACCAATGCACCCCGGTGCGATATTCAAATGGGTGGGATGCGCTGCGCAACCCCCGATGCGCTGGGGCGCACCTGCAATGTATGCGGCGCAAGTGCGGGGGCGTGCCCATGCATATGCGGCACATCCCAATATTCAGCCCAGGATGTACAGTTCATATGCAGGCACAACCCCACCTTGCGCCGCTCCAGGGAGGCACAATGTTGTGCCCGTTCAAACAGGGAACAAGTTGGGGACACCCACAGGCAGACTGCCATATTGCTGGGCGCAACACAGCAGCCGCCTGCTGTGGGTGGCCACCCAACCTCCCAAAACACTGCCCCATGCTCAGGAAGCGTTGTGCCCCCCCACCCCGTTGCCCGATCGTGGGCATCAGTAAAGGACCTCCCTGGTGGTCCAGTGGACCGATCCCCATTGCCTGATCGTGGGCATGTGTTACAAACATCTCCGGTTGTTCAGTGGACAGCTATTCTCTGCCCGATCATGGGCATGTATTAAAAATATCCCTGGTGGGCCAGTGGACCGATCACCTTTGCCCATTCGCGGGTGTTTGTCAAACTCCCTGGTGGTCCTGTGGTACCCCTCCCCACCCGCCGCTTAGTCCCCCACCATCCTGCACACCCACGGTCAGCAGCGGGCAGCAGCTCCCACCGCCAAGCCGCAACACGACTGACAGCATCCGGTAGGGCTGTATGCCTATTGGTCCCTTCGTGGGCCAGTGGGTGTCAGACCATACTGTACTACTCAGTCTCGATATGTGAATGGCGCTCATTCACAATTGGGACTGCAGTACTGTATGAGTTCAGACGCCATTGGCCTGCAGTGGACCAAGGCATACAGCCCCCAGTACGCCGTCAGTCGGGCGGGCAGCCGGGTGGCTTGTGGGCATGGAGCTGCCACCCACCGCTGACCGGGTGGAGGTATGGGGACCAAGTCAGCGGGTGGGAGGGGGCACTACTGGACCACCGGAGTTTGACAAATGCCCGTGAGTCAGCAAAGGTGATTGGTCCGTTGGACCACCAGGAATTTATTCAATCCATGCCTATGACTGGGCAACAGGGATCAGTCTACTGGACTACCAGGGAATTGTTATCCATATGCCTGCGATCGGGCAACTGGGTAGGGTCCACTGGACCACCTAGGTGTTATTAAACATAAGCCTTCAATCAGGCGAAGGGGTAGGGTCAACTGGACCACCAGGGTGTTATTAAACATATGCCCGCGAACAGGCATTCTGGTACGGAGCCCGCCGAGGGGCAGCAGGGCGTCGGTCCCCGATGGCTGCAGCCTGGCAAGGCGCCAGGTGCAAGTCGCCAGGGATCGGTGCACCGCATGCAAATGGGGCCATAATGACATGCAAAAGGCCCCATTTGCACCTTGCATACATAATGGCCTCATTTGCATGCCCACGCCTGAATATCGCTGTTGCTGTGCCTAGCACACCCGCACATGTGCTGGTGCAGCCCCCTGCTTCCCTGCTGCCACTTGCGCTGGCGCAGTGCTACTGCACCGTGCACAGTGCATGCACCCTCAGTGCCATATTCAACGGTGCTGAGCCATGGTGCAGCACCGTTGAATATTGCCCGGACCATACCCTGGCTCATCCCACTTGCGCTGCACCCAGGCTTGCGCCCCTGCCTGACGCAGTCTGAATATCCCACCCCAAATGTATTTTACACTGAATGTCATGGCAAAAACTTAAGCCAAGTTAGAAAAAAGATGCTGGGGGCACTACCACAGTGACCATCTATGTAGGACTGAATTTGTTAGGCAATTTTGGGTACTGCAATATAATTCTGGGTGCTGAAAAGAAAAAAATTACTCACCTTAGTAATGTTGTTTCTTCTAATGGAGTCTTGCTGTATTCTGACATATGCAGTTAGGTCCTGCCTTTCAACTGCCCCGGAGAACAAAGAGTTAAACTTTCCATGACCAGCATGGAATGTTCACCACGAGCTCAGTTGAAGCCCCTGTCTGCTGTTGTTTAAACTCCAACCGTCAGATCTCTATGAGCAATACTCACTAGAAGTTTTGTGCGGAAACTGTAAAACTCAAACTAGCCAACTGGCAACTATATTTCTATAAAAGGGTTTTTTGGTTTCAAAGCAAAGACTCAAGTCAGGAAACCCAAAAAACAAAACACATCCCAAAACACAACACTCACCCAAAATAAAGGAGGGTGAAAAAGGGACACCCCTAGGGTGTCAACACTGCTCCTGCCCAACCACATACCAAAACTAGGTTCTGAGAGGGGAGGCGGTGGGGGGAGGTCAGAAAACAGCAAGACTCCATTAGAAGAAACAACATTACTGAGATGAGTATTTTTTTTTCTTCTAACAACATGAAGTCTTGCTGTATTCTGACTATTGCAGACTACCAAGCAGTACCTCCATGGAGGAGGGACAGAACCTACTTTGAGAATAGGCTCTGAAGTACTGCTGTGCCAAACCGAGCATCACTCCTAGCCTGCATATCCAGAGAGTAATGCTTGGTGAATGTATGGACTGTTTTCCAGGTGGCTGCGTGACAGATTTCTAAGATAGGAATATCCCTGGCAGCAGTACCTCTAGTAGAGTGAGCCCTCAGACCTGAGGGTGGAGTTCTACCCAGTTTTTCATAGCAGAATTGTATACAAGAAACAATCCACCTGGCAATAGATCTCTTAGTGGCAGGTTTGCCCTTTCCAACCTCTCCATATGTGAGGAACAACTGGACGGACTCAAACCTGTGACCCTTGGTACACTCTACTGTATGTAGTAGCTGAGGGCCCTTTTAACATCCAAGCTGTGCAGCCTCCTCTCTCTCTCTCCACAGGAGGAATGGTCAGTGAAGAAAACAGGGAAAGACATAGACTGGTTGAGGTGGAAATCTGAAACCACTTTAGGCAAAAACTTCCTGTTAGTTCTGAGGATCACTTTATCTCTATAGAAAGAGATGAAATCAGGTTCCACTGACAGGGCATGCAGGGTCCCTACAGGGGGGATTGGTGTGCAGCAATCCCTTGAAGAATTTACAAAACACAGGATGGGCTGACAGAGGAGAAGGCTTGCCTACTGACAGGAAAGCAGAAACAGCTGCCAAATGTACTTTAAGTATAGCTTGCCTAAGGCCTAGGCCATTGAGATGGACCATATAGTCCAGAACCGTAGGCAACCCAGCAGAATCTGGAGAAATATTCTTCTTAGAACACCAAATAGTGAACCTTTTCCATTTGGAATTGTAAATCTTTCTTGTGGAAGGTTTTCGAGAAGCCTTAAGGATATCAAGAACCCCTTGGGAAAGATGTAGGTCAGCAAACTCTAACTCTTCAAGAGCATGCCTTGAGATTGAGAGACTGAAGGTTCGGGTACCAAATCCTCCCCTGAGAGAATGTCAACAGGTTATAATTCCTGGGCAGAGACAGGGGAAGGTGGACTGCTAAGGACAGCAACAGGGGGTATCAGGGCTGACTGGCCCAGTATGCAGCAATCAGAGTCACTTTGCATGGTTGTGACCTTATCTTGACTAACACTATGAACAGGAGAGGGAAGGGGGGGAAAAGCATACAGAAAGTTCCCTTCCCAGTTCAGGATCAGAGCATCCAGGGGGACTGAGCCCAAGACTGGGGATCTACAACAAAAGAGAGGAAGTTGGTGATTGTCTGGGGCTGCAAAAAGATCTATCTGTGGAGTGCCCCATCTAGAGAAAATCACTTTCAAAACTAGGGGGATCTAGGGTCCATTCGTGATCGCCCTGGGATATCCTGCTCAGAGCATCTGCTAGGACATTGTCCTTCCCTGGAAGGTGAACTGCTATCAGAGAGGTTTGCAGGGAATAGGCCAGGGACCACAACTTCATTGCTTCTATACACAAGGCTGTTGACCGAGTGCCTCCCTGCTTGTTGATGTACCACATGGCGGTGGTGTTGTCTGTTCTGACCTGGATCACCTTGTTCTGTACAGATGTGGAAAAGGCTTGCAGTGTCAGAAACACTGCTCTGAGTTCCAAGAGACTGATGTGAAGCAGAGATTCCTGAGGTGACCACAGCCCTTGGGTGGTAAGATCTCCCAGAGGGGCTCCCCAGCCCAGCAGGGAAGCATCTGTGGTGAGTATCACTGAATGAGACTGAGTGACAAAAGGAACTCCTTGTCTCAAATTGTCCTGATCCTGCCACCATTGCAAGGCCTGGATCACGGTTCGAGTCACTGGGTCTAGTTTGGTAAAGGGATCCTTTCTTTGGGACCAGAAGGCTTTTAAATGGAACTGAATGTCCCTCATCTGGAATCTTGCTCCCTGGACCACTGCTGTGGAAGTTGCCACATGGCCCAGAAGCTGAAGGAAATGCCTTGCTGGTCGAGACACCTGTAGGGTGAATGAAGAGGCCAGTTCCGTAAGGGTCCTTGCTCTGTCCAGGGGAAGGAAGGCTCTTGCCCTTACTGTATCCAGCTCCGCCCCTATGAAGGTGAGGAGCTATACTGGTTCGAGAACTGACTTTGGAAGGTTGAGAAGGAATCCTAAGGAAGTGAGCACTTGCTGACTTATTTGCAAGTGTGACGACTTGGTCTGAAGGCTGTCCTACTATGAGCCAGTCCTCCAAGTATGGGAAGATGGAGATCTTTTTTCTCCTTAGAAAAGCAACCACTACTGCCAGGCACTTTGTGAAAACCCTTGGGGCTGATGTTAGGCCAAAGGGCATTGCTCTGAATTGATAGTGGCCTGAGGGCAACTCGAACCTGAGGTACTTTCTGTGGGAGCACCTGATGGGAATGTGAAAATAGGCATCTTTGAGGTCCAGGAGGCTAGCCAGTCCCTGGCCTTAGAAGAGCAGATTATTCCCAGAGTCACCATTTTGAACTTTGGTTTAAAGGTGCTTGTTCAGATATCTTAGGTCCAGGATGGGCCACCATTCTCCTGTCTTTTTGGGGTTAGGAAGTACCTGAGTATAATCCTTTGCCCTTGTGTAGGTGGGAACCCTCTATAGCTCTGAGAGCCAGGAGGGAAGAAACCTCTGCCTCTACGGCAAGGGTCTCTGATGGATTTGCAGGTGGAAAGGATCTGGTTCTCATCTTGGGAAATTTGTTGAAACTGAGAACCAGTCCCTGGCTTACTACTTCCAGGACCCACTTGTCTGATGTCAGAGACTTCCAGTCCTGGACAAAGTAAGCCAGCCTGCCCCCTACAGGTATTGGAGAATAGGCCCGGGCAGACCCATCAGGGTGTCTGCTTGGCAGGGGCTTTAGGCTAAGGGGTGGATGCAGGCCTGCTCATCCCCCGTCTTCCTCTCCCTCTGAAGAACCCCCTCTGAGAATAAGAAGAGGGAGCCTGAGCTTGGTAAAAAGGCCTTTGGAAAGGTCTGCCCCTGCCCCTGGACTGCTGCCTTTGAGGAGTGACTTGCCTTTCTTTCGCCTGAGCACTCCTGTAAGTGGTCCTGTACTCGTTCATCTTTTTCATGTAGTTCTCAGTCTGCTCCCCAAACAGAGAATTACCAATAACAGGGAAATCCATGGCCTTAGCCGGGATATCCTGTGATAGGCTAGTACATCTGAGCCAAGTCATAGAATTTTGAATTTGACGGCAGATAAGGACCGCTTGGCCCACCCAGTCTGCCCATTTCCCTACCTGATGGATAAGCTGCAGGTCCTAGTTAACCAGCAGCCTACTTCTTCCTACCCCCACCCCCTAGAATTGCCTTATGACTGTCCCATGCATGCTTGAATTCCACCACTATTTTTGACTCCACAACCTCCTCTGGAAGGCCGTTCCATACATCCACAATCCTCTCTGTGAAAAAATACTTCCTTAAATTACCTCTGAGCCCCCCCCTTTTATCTTCAAATTGTGCCCCCTTGTTCTTGCACACCTCTTTTTTTGAAAGATGCTACCCTCTTGGACGTTGTTGATTCCCTTGAGGTACTTGAAAGTTTCTATCATGTCTCCCCTCTCCCTCCTTTCCTCGAGGCTATACATATTAAGCTCCTTAAGTCTCTCTTCATATGTCTTCGGTGCAGACCCTGCACCATTTAATTGCCCTCCTCTGGACAGCTTCCATCCTGTCTATGTCTTTGTGGAGATTGGGTCTCCAGAACTGCACGCAGTACTCAGATGGGGTCTCACTAGCTGTCTGTACAGAGGAATAATAACTTCCTGTTTTCTACTGGTGATGCCTCTTCCTATGCATCCCAGTATCCCCCCAGCCCTCCTTGCTGCCCTCTCACATTGCTTTCCCACCTTTAGGTCATCTGATATGACTACCCCCAGGTCCCTTTCCATTTTTGTTGTTGTTAGTATCTCACCCCCCATTGTGTACTCTTCCCCTGGGTTTTTGTTTCCCAGGTGCATTACCTTGCACTTAAAACTTTCTACACTCTGTCCCTAAGCTGTGCTCAAACCCAGTACCCTTGCAGTCAGAGTCAGCAGCTCTACCTCTTAACCACTTTGTCATCCTCCAAAAAGCCACAGATGTAGCCATGACTCTTGATGAAACATCATTGGAGTCCACAGCATGAAATTGCACATTGGATGCCTCAATCCCACCTGCAGCCACCCGCTCCAGCTCCTTGGCAAGCTGGTCAGGGGCCTGTTTAGCCAGAGCCAGAACAGTGTCCCACCTGGACTTCTGGTATCTAGCTGTGTAGGCCATATAGTTAGCCTGCCTGCGTCCCAAAGATGCTGCCATGTGCTGTTTCTTTGCCATGGCATCAATCCTCATGGAGTCCTTATCTGGGGGTGTGATACCGAGGGGATATTTGCCTTATCACAGGCAGCAGCCTGCACTACTCCAACATGGCTGCATTGCTGGGAAAGGAACTCCGTGTCTGAGCCTGACAAAGTATACCTCTTGTCCTTTCATATGTCCACAGGAGGTATGGAATTAGGAGTCTTAAGAATTTTATGTGTCAGTTTCCCAAAGGATATGTGGAGGGGAATAGACAGTCTCCTGGACTCTGGGATGTCCATCATTTCAACAAAATCAGGCTCCTCCACTGCTTCTTCCAGCTTCTTCTTCAAAGCTGGGGGGTTTCAGCCACTTTTTTGTAAAACATAAAGTGAGAAGGGGACTCAGAAAGCCTAGGAGGAGAAACACCTGAAGGTCTGTCTGGGGAGATGTCCTGGTCAATAGGCACATCCAGACTTTCATAATCACCATCATCATCCTCATACTCTCCCCTCCTCCTCCTCCGGTTCATAAAATTCTGCCAGGGTGTAATCCAGAACCGGGGGAACCGACTGAACCGAGCCCCTGCCAGATGGTGCTGGTTCGGTCTGAACCAAAGTAAGCGATTGCACTATTCTTATCGCCTTGGCTATTTCATCGGTGGTCGGAGTATGAATTTCTGGGTCCGAACTGGACGATTTATCTTTTCTTTTAACCTGAACCAACTCCTCAGAATCGGCTCTCCTTTTGCCCGAAGAAGTATCACCCTGGTCAGAGGGCACTCCTTCTGGTTCGGTCGGAACCGAACCGGGCTGGCCATCCGGGTCAACAGACTTCTCGGCTTCCCTTTCCCTCAGTCTACCTAATCTCTTTTCCAGGGTAGCTTTGGGAAAATTCTTACAAATTTGGCAGTCTGAATCGAGTTGGTCAAACCCCACATAATAAACACAAGTGGTGTGGGGATCAGCCTTAGCAAAGACTTTCCCACACACACTGCAGTGTTGAAACCCAGTGGGCCCATTTTTTTTTTCTCTTGGGTTTCTCAGACATGGCCAATCCTAAACAAAACTTACCCTTTTTTCGGCAATCCGCCAGGCAAGACTCCCCTATCGGTTCCTGACCGTGTCACGGGTCTTGGAAAAAACCGTAATAAAATCCGCTTTTTTTAAGAACCGATATGGACCGGTTACCACACTCGGTAAGTAAATACACAAACTTTTTTACCTGAAACTGATCGGTTCAGCCGAACCGATCTGCAATTTACAAGTTCCACACAGAAACTATAAGGAAAAACCTATCTAGTACTCACGGTACCACAGACAGAGACTTAAACGGACAGAATGGTAGCAGCAATTCGGTAGAAACCGAGCGAAAAACGACACTTTAACCGACTTTTTTGAACCCAGCAAAGGAGAAATCTCCGGAGCAACTGTTCAGTGAGGTAGAGTAAAGAATCTGACGGTTGGAGTTTAAACAACAGCAGACGGGCTTCAACCGAGCTCGTGGTGAACATTCCATGCTGGCCATGGAAAGCTTAACTCTTTGTTCTCTGGGGCAGCTGAAAGGCAGGACCTAACTGCATATGTCAGAATACAGCAAGACTTCATGTTGTTTGAATGTGCTTTTTTTTGGTGTTTCTGTGTAGATTTCATCTTGTCTAGCATTAAATACTAAAAACACATCCACACAGGTGTTCTACTTTCTGAGAATGATATAGCCAGAAAGCTGGAAAGTATACTTTTTCTAATTGACAAAAATTATTACAAGGAGTCATATTTTTGCAACGGTTTGCATGGTGCAAAGTTTGACATAAACTAGGCAGCACCTCAGTTTGAGCTCCAAAGCCCTTAAAAAATGATAATTATGTTTTTTTCATATTCAATGCATATCTCCGTAAGCCACATATTGGAAGCCAAGTTTTTGGCTAGAGTGTGGAACCTTCTACAGCGTAATGGGCAAGCAGCTAGATTTTGAAATAGAAGTTCAATTCCCATAGTGGGTGGAATCTGTATAACAATTAAACAGTTAACAGTACAAAAAAATAGCATGCAGAACATGTTAATACTTTTAAAGGTAGTTCCTTAATACTTTTCCTTTTTTTCTTATGTTACATTGTTTTTCCTCCTCCTCCTAGGGCCTAGGCTCACGATCTTACTCCCCCCAGCCCTGACCCCCACCACAGCACAGCTTCTCCTTTACTTCTTCCATGGTTTACCCTCAGTGGCAGGGGGTGGTGACAATCCGCCATAAGGATCCAGTTTCTGGAAGGCCTGCTACTGTGGGGGCGGTGCCCGAGGAGGTCGGTCGTCATCCAACATGCCCGGTCCCCAATTTTCCTCCTGATTAGTCCCAGGGTGGAGCATGCAATGTCAAGCAATGGCTGAGCTGTGCTCACTTCTGCCCACAGCAAGCCAGCCAGTGGCTCCACTTCTCCCAACTTGCATGAGTGATCTGAACGTGCTAACACCCAGCCCCCCCCAGGTGTCAGGCAAACACCAGCCCTTGTGTCCCCCTCTCCCTGGGATAGAAGAGTTGTCCTCCGTACACTCAGTTCTCTCCCTCCTTGGCCAACCCACGGCAGCCTGCTCACACCTCAAATACGGGTTGCTGGTGTGGCAGGAGGTAAGAAATGGATGCCTCAACCCTTTACGCCACTGGGCCAGCTATTACTTTTAATTTTTTAAGTGTTTTTCTATGTGCTCATTGGATGAGTTTCTACCTAATAGTATTGGGTGTGATGTGAAAAGCAGTGCTTATGAGGGGACATCACGTGGAGTTCTAGGGGCTTTCAGACCACTATATGCAAGTAGCCTATGCTATGTCTATGGGTACAATGTGTAAATGCATGCAAGGGTCACGTGATGACCCCTCTAGTTTTTAAATGTGTACAGTCTCTATGATTTTACCTGGAACCAGACACATCTAGTTCTGTTCCTCCCACTACATCATCAGCGTGTGACCTCACTTGTTATATCACACACAAGTTTCCAATCAAGCAGCAGGAGAGTGGCCCTTTTGGTTACTAGTGATGTCACAATCAGTAAGGTCACAATGTGCAGATGATGGATGGGGAGGAACAGAACTATCTATGTCAGTCTCCAGGTAGAGTGCTGTTCCCTGCATCTCACCTAGTATTGTTGAGTAGATAATCTTCTAATTATCAACGCAGAAAAGAATAAAATACTTCAGATACGAGAAGTGATGGATAGCTAGCTAGTTCTGAAAGTTACTATTATTTCCAAACAATACATTGGCTCTTTAATATTAATAAAATACATGCTACGTGCAACTTTATAGCTGAATCAGATAACAAGAGCCAAGTAATCACCAGCTGTGTCTTGTTTAACATGGCATATTAAATGTTTTATTTGTAGCTTGAATATTTTCTAGAACTCGGGGGAACCATCTCTAGACATTTCTCTCACACATGCGAAATAAATGAACATAAAGGCTTTGGAGTCGTAGAAGTGGCAGGCCATGATGTACTGTCCAAGATTTTCCAACTGCAAATGCTTTCTATGCTCCTGTTAAGATAGCACGCATTTACCTCGTGTACAGTTGAATTCTGTTCTGCAAGGAAATCCATGCTTGGAACAGCCTTGTTGTACTGCAGTAGCGACGTCATGATCTTTTTGTACTGCACGGAGGACATCACTACTGCAGCACAACATCGAACATCATCACGTGGTCACCTTGTTCAAACTGTGGCTCTGCTCACTAATGCAAAATGGCACTGGTGATCATAAAAGCCATGGGGCAGAAGAAAAAATTACTCACCTTAGTAATGTTGTTTCTTCTAATGGAGTCTTGCTATATTATAGACATTAGCAGTTTGTTCCAGCTCTAGAACTGCCCCGGAGTGAAATGGTTAAAACCATTCCAAAATAGAATTTTGGCACGAGAGCAGCTCTATCTGTGTCATTTCAAACTTGAACTGTCAGATCTTTACGAGCTAAACTCACTAAGGTCTGTGTGGAAGCTGCAACCTACACTAGCCAAATGGCTACCTAAATAATAACAACCATTGATGGTCCCAACACCCAAGACTCAAGTCAGGGACCAGAAATACTAACACCATTCTAATAATATGAAAATGGAACATAAGTATAATAAAACACACAGTGTACACATACACACCCCAAAGTCCCAAAGGGACAAAATGCTAACAGGACATAAGTAGTGCCCACACTAAGTTGCCCGCACCCCACCAAGTAGAGGTTCTGAGAGGGGCAGGTTGGGAGGTCTATAATATAGCAAGACTCCATTAGAAGAAACAACATTACTAAGGTGAGTAATTTTTTCTTCAAACAACATGAAGTCTTGCTATATTATAAACATTAACAGAATACACAGCAGTACCTCCCATGGAGGAGGGGCAGAATCTACTTAGGAATAGGCTCTGAAGAACAGCTGTGCCAAACCGAGCATCTCTCCTGGCCTGACATCCAGGGAGTAATGCTTGTAAAAGTGTGTACCGCTTTCTCAAGTAGCAGCCTGGCAAATCTCTAATAAAGGGATATCTCTGGCAGCAGCTAGAGATGCAGCTGTACCCCTGGTAGAATGAGCCCTCAAACCGGGGGCTCTGCCCACTTTCTGATAACAAAATTGGATACAAGAGACAATCCACCTGGCTATTGATCTCTTAGTGGCAGGTT
Organism: Neoceratodus forsteri; assembly: GCA_016271365.2. NCBI lineage: Eukaryota > Metazoa > Chordata > Ceratodontiformes > Ceratodontidae > Neoceratodus > Neoceratodus forsteri. Next base: position 293,078,747 of record JADMNL010000026.1, read on the forward strand.
TGCCTTTCCCAGCTTCACCATAGGTAAGGAAAAGTTGGAGGGATTCGAACCTGTGACCTTTAGTACGCTCTATATAATAACTAAGAGCTCTCTTAACATCCAGGCTGTGCAACCTCCTCTCACGAAGAGGAGTGATCAGTGAAAAATACTGGAAGGGAGATAGATTGATTAAGATGGAAATCTGAAACCACCTTAGGCAAAAACTTCCTATTAGTCCTAAGGACTACCTTATCCCTGTGGAAAAATAAAGTCAGTCTCCACTGACAAGGCTTGCAATTCACTTATGCGTCTGGCAGAAGTGATAGCCACTAGAAAAACAGTTTTCCAAGTTAGGTACTTAAGCTCTGCAGAAGACAGAGGTTCAAAAGGGGGTTGCATTAACTGGGCAATGCAAACATTAAGGTCCCAAGCAGGGGCCTGTTCCCGAAAGGGAGGATTAGTATGGAGTAATCCCTTAAAAAACTTGGAAAACACAGGATGAGAGGAAAGAGGGGATGACTTTCCTGCTGACACAAAAGCAGACACAGCTGCCAAATGAACTCTCAGGGTAGCTGGTCTGAGACCCAAGGAATTAAGATGTACCATGTAATCTAACAAAATGGGCAATTCAGCAGATTCTGGGAAATATTTTCCCAGCACACCAGATGGAAAACCTTTTCCATTTAGAACTATAAGTAGCCCTAGTGGAAGGCTTTCTGGAAGCCTTTAGGATCTCAAGAACACCCTGAGAGAGGTGTAAATCAGCAACTCTAACTCCTCAAGAGCCAGGCCTTGAGGTTGAGGGATTTGAGGTCCGGATACCAAACCCTTCCCTGGGCACAAGTCAACAGATTGTGATTCCTGGGGAGGCACAGGGGAAGATGGACTGTCAGAGACAGAAGGAGTGGGTACCAGGGCTGCCTGGCCCAATCCGGGGCAATCAGAATCACCCTGCAAGGCTGAGATCTGATTTTGACTAGTACTTTGAATAGGAGAGAAAGGGGGGAAAGCATAGAGGAACTTCCCCTCCCAATCCAGAAGAAGGGCATCCAGGGGAACTGAGCCCAGCACTGGAGGCCTGCAACAGAACAGAGGAAGTTTGTGATTGTCTGGGGCTGCAAAAAGATCTATCTGAGGGATGCCCCACCTGGCAAAAACTATCCCCAGCACTTGAGGATCCAGGGACCATTCGTGATGGCCCTGGGAAATCCTGCTGAGGGCATCCACTAGGACATTGTCCTTCCCTGGAAGATGAACTGCTATGAGGGATGTGTTCAGGGAATAGGCCAGAGACCACAACTTCATTGCCTTGGTGCACAAGGCCGAAGATCGAGTGCCCCCCTGTTTGCTGATGTACCACATTGTTGTGGTGTTGTCTGTTCTGACTTGTATCACCTTGTCATGGACAGATGCAGAAAAAGCTTGAAGAGCTAAAAAGACAGCTCTGAGTTCCAGCAAATTGATGTGGAGCAGAGATTCCTGGGGGGACCAAACTCCCTGAGTGGAAGGTCGCCCATGTGGGCCCCCAACCCAGAAGGGAAGAATCGTAGTGAGAGTCAAGTCGTGAGAAGGGGAAATGAAGGGACCCCGCTCTTAAATTGCTCTGATCCTGCCACCACTGGAGAGCTAGGATCAAGGTTGAGTCACTGGGACCAACTTGGAAAGGGGTCTCTTCTCTGAGACCAAAAGGTTCTCAAGTGAAACTGAATGTCTCTCATCTGAAATCTGGCTCCCTGCACAACAGCTGTGGATGCAGCCATGTGCCCCAGGAGCTGCAGAAAGTGTCTTGCTGGTCAAGAGACCTGCAGAGTGAAGGAAGAGGCCAGCGCCACTAAATTCCTTACCCTTTCTGGGGGAAGAAAGGCTCTGGCTAGCTTTGTGTCCAATTCTGCCCCTATAAAGGTGAGTACCTGGACTGGTTCCAGAACCGACTTTGGTAGGTTTAGCAGAAAACCCAGGGAGGTGAGAAGCTGCTGGGTGACCTGCAGGTGAGATTTTACCTGTTCTGGGGACTGGCCTACAATGAGCCAGTCGTCTAGATAGGGAAAAACAGCAATCCTCTGCCTCCTTAAGTGGGCCACTGCCACTGCCACTGCTAGACACTTTGTGAATACCCTTGGAGCAGAGGTAAGGCCGAAGGGCATTGCTCTGAACTGGTAATGACCTGAGGGCAGTTCGAATCTGACGTACTTTCGATGGGATCTTCTGATTAGGACATGGAAATAGGCATCCTAGAGGTCCAGGGAGGTAAAATCATTGCCAGAGTTACCATTTTGAACTTTGGTTTCAAAAGATGCTTGTTCAGATATCTGAGATCTAAAATGGGCCGCCATTCTCCTGTCTTTTTTGGGGTAAGGAAGTATCTGGAATACAGACCCCTGGCCTGATGCAGGGGAGGAACCCTTTCCACTGCTCTGAGAGCTAACAGGGATGAGACCTCTGTTTCCAGAGCGAGGGTCTCTGAAGCACTTGCAGGTAGAAAAAATCTGCTTCTCAACTTAGGAAACTTTTTGAAGCTGAGAACCAGACCCTGACATTACTTCCAGAACCCACTTGTCTGAGGTTAAAGAAGCCCAATTCTGACTGAAGTAAGCCAGCCTGCCCCCACTGGTACAGGAGAATCGGCCCTGGGCACCCCATCAGGGTGCCTATTTTGCAGGACTTTAGGCTGGGGGTGGGAGCAGGTCTGCCCACCCCTCGCCTGCCCCTGCCTCTGAAGAAGCCCCCAAGCATAGGCAGAGGAGGCCTGAGTCTGGTAGAAAGGCTCTGTGAAAAGGCCACCCCTGCCCCTGGGGCATGCCTTGAGGAGCGGCTTGCTGCCTCAGCCTGGCACTCTTGTAAGTAGTCCTATATTCATCCATCTTCTTCATGTAATTCTCTGTCTGCTCTCCAAACAGAGAATTTCCCACCACAGGAAAATCCATAGCCTTAGTCTGGGTATCCTGTGACAAACTAGTACACCTGAGCCAGGCCAACCTACAAAAGCTACAGATGTGGCCATGACCCTAGAGGAAACATCATTAACATCCACAGCAGCATGAACTGAACCTTAGAGGCTTCAATGCCATCAGCAGCCACCTGTTCTAGTTCACTAGCCAGCTGGCCATGGGCCTGCTTGGCCAATTGCATAACAGTATCCCATCTAGATTTCTGATATCTAGCTACATAAGCCATATAATTTGCTTGCCTGAGTCCCAGAGAGGCTGCCATATACTGTTTTGCCATGGCATCAATCTTCCTGGAATCCTTGTCAGGAGGATGTGAAGCCAAGGGAATATTAGCTTTATCACAGGCAGCAGCCTGAACTACTAACATGACTGCATTGCTGAGAAGGAATTCTGTATCAGGGCCTGACAATGTATACCTTCTGTCCATCTTTTTATCTACAGGAGGCACAGAATTAGGAGCTTTTAAAATTTTAATTGTTTGTTTCCTAAAAGACTTATGTAAAGGAATAGACAATCTCTAGACTCTGGAATAGCCATCATTTCTACAAAATCAGGCTCCTCTTGCTCATCCACAGCCTCTTCTAAAGGAAGCTGGAGGGTTTCAGCAACTTTTATAAAACATAAAATGAGATGGGGACTCAGACAGCATAGGGAGAGATTCTAAAGGTCTGTCTGGGGAGATGTCAGTTCAATGGCACACCCAGACCTTCCCAGCCACATTCATATTGTTCATAATCCTCCTCCCCTCCTCTGGTTCATAAAATTCCTCAATATCATAATCCTGAACCACTGGGACCGACGAACCGATCTTTTACCAGATAGTGGTGGTTCGGACGGACCCTGAGACAGTGACTGGACAATTTGTATGGCTTTTGCTATCTCTGCAGCAGTTGGAGAAGGAATTTTGGACTCCAGACCTGCTGATTTTCTTGTTTTCTTTACTGGAATTGGTTCCTCAGAACCAGCTTTTCTTTGGCCCGAGGAAGTCTGGCCCTGGTCAGAGGGCACTCCCTCTGGTTCGGTTGGCACCGAACCGGGCTGGCCATCCGGGTCAGCGGACTTTTTGGCCTCTCGTTCCCTGAGCCTGCTCAATCTTTTTTCCAGGGTGGCTGCAGGGAAATTCTTACATACCTGGCAGTCTGACTGGAGGTGGTCAAACCCCAGACAATAAACACATGTGGGGTGTGGGTCAGCCTTAGCAAAGACTTCCCCACAAACATCACAGTGTTGAAACCCAGTGGGCCCGGTTTTTCTTTTGGGTTTCTCAGACATAATGCCAGCCTAACCAAAAACTTGCCCTTTTAACAGCAGTGCCAGGCAAGACACCCTTATCGGTTCCTAACCGTGTCACGGGTATTGGAAAAAACCGTAATAAATCCGTTTTTAGAACGATAAGAACCGGAACCGCGACTCTAAAATAGTAACTTTTAGTTTTAAATGAGTTTTAAACCCACTGATCGGTTCAAAACCGAACCGATAACTTACAAGTTCCACATAGACAAAACCTTCATTTACTTACGGTTACCACAGATAGAGCTTGAACCGAATGGTTTTGCGGTTAAAATAAAACTATTCTCGGTTAAATCCAACCGAGAAAACACTTTTTAAACCGAGAAATGAACCGAGCAGAAGGAGAAATCTCCAGAGCGACTATTCACTGAGGCGGAGTAAAGAATCTGACAGTTCAAGTTTGAAATGACACAGATAGAGCTGCTCTCGTGCCAAAATTCTATTTTGGAATGGTTTTAACCATTTCACTCCGGGGCAGTTCTAGAGCTGGAACAAACTGCTAATGTCTATAATATAGCAAGACTTCATGTTGTTTGAACGCACAAAACAGATGCGCTGAGCACATCTCATGTACACTGGCACAAGAAAGATGCACCGAGCAGACAGAGTGATTCACAGAGGCATGCGCAATAGGATGCGCCTAGCGCAGCCCCACTGTGAATTGCTCAGAAACAGTACAGCGCAACTGGAGATGTGCCAGTGCATCCTGGATGCCCTGAGCCACAGAGGGGAGCAACTCAGAGCAAGTGGAGCAAGCCAGCAGGGCAATAGGGAGCAACAAGGAAGCTGGAACAATGAAACCACAGACACAGGTGCTGAGGTCTACAAGTTTATAAAAGTATAAAAGCAGATAAAAGAAGCTATACAACCACGAACCAGAACAACAAACAACAACAATAAAAAAGGGGCAGGGTGGGAATGTCCGTGATCAGAACGGGAGGCAGAAGGGGACAGGAACAGGGGGCTGTATACAAAAGGTGGCCTGTACAAAAGGCAGGGGGCCACTACCCATGGCCGTGCACCACTGCGCAACATCCCCACATGGCCACGGACAGGCAAGAGCCACAGGATGCCCTGCAGGGTAGGCATCAGGTGTTGCACTGTCCTGCACAGTGGCCTAAGTGTAGTTCGGATGGCCCCATGGATCCTCCAGTCCAGGTCATGGTCATGTCCACCCACACCCACATCATGGCGATCCTGGAGACCTACAGCAACAACAGAGGAAACATACATTGAGGGACACACCATAGACAACACCCCACCTAGCAGTAACCCAGAGCAACAGTAATGCAGCAACAGCAGAATGCACCTCTTACCTGCCCCAACATGGGCACCATGCCTGGCACCTGTGATACCCCTCCTTCGCACCTCAGCGGCCTCTGCTCCCCACCACCTGGCCTCCAGCACTGCAAAACACAACAAACGGAGAGTGCCATGAGTCAACACAGCAGTGCCAGAAACACACCACAACACCTGTGTGCATAGGTGGTGTAGGGACAGCCAGACACTGCCACAGAACTGGCTGCACAACCACAGTGCCCGTCCCCCCCAGACGCCATCCAGTGTGCATGCACCACAGTGGTATCCAGCTGTGCAATACCCAGCGGTCTGCAAGCACACACAGCACTGCCTAGTGCCCCCTCCCAATTGGCACACACGATATGGCAACACTGGGCATGTGCAGCCACAGCCATGTGTGAAGGACAACTGTGACCCAAGCGGGTACCCCATAAGGGCAGAGACACACACACACAGTACGTGTCACAAAAGCAGCCGGATAAGCAACATCTACCTGGCTACGGCGGTGCACCTCTACATGCACGACGATGCAGCCACTGCAGTCGTTCTTGGTCCCACCTCTGGAGGTTGCTATAGTGATGCCTACACTGCTCACCTGTGCATGGCATCCCTGTACGCTCCACAAGCTGACTAGCAATGGAGGCCCACACTTCAGCCCTGGGCCATGTAGGTCCTCCTGCCCAAAGAGCTGCCCCTCCACAGCCATCACCAGTGCCACCAGGTGCAGCAGCTCCACCTGGGACCAATTCATGACCCTAGGTATCAGTCTCCTAGCCCTAGGCATTCCTAAACAGCTGTACACTGTACAATGGGGCAACACGGTAATGCACGATGTAGGCTGCGATATGCACCACATGAGATAGTGTGAGGCACGTGCAGCACACTGCGCACAGTGCGTGAAGTGTGATAGGTCCGATGCAACACGTCCGCGCATGCACAATGATGACCGCTAAGATGTGGCGAGGTCACGTCCAGGTTGCGCATGCATGATGCACATGTGGTCACCATGTTGTGCACGGCATGCACTATGGACAACTATTGCACACCTCGCGTGATCTACGGCCAATAGTAACAATCATTGCTGCATGTATCACGCATGTGGACATACAATGCATGACAGAGAGCACAGCACAACACTAGGCAGCCCTGCAGTTGTGCATCGGACAAGCACAGTAGTCGTGCATATTGGGTGGATGTGCCATTGAACATGTTGATGGCGCATACACGACATGTGCGCCATGTAGACTGCCCCCAATTCAGGGAAATGCGCCCATTTGCCAGAGATGCACCATAACATAATGGGCGCAAATTAAGAGATGCTCCTTGTAAAGTGAGATAAGCGGGGGGGGGGGGCGATTTGGCAATTCACAGACAATGCACCCAAAACAGCCTCATTCCACATGCATGGGCATCTCAGCTGATTAGCATCTCATTATCAGAGGACTAGGCCTTATTTGCATGCCCTGAGCCATACATGCTCCCAATTCAACAAGCTGACTCTAGGTGACTGAGAGGAGAGAACGCAGCTATTTTTACAAGGTCTACTGCACTTACTGGGGGGGATTTACCATGTGAATGGGTGTCACTGGCCATGTGTGGTGGACGTAGCATTGTGCTACAAGACTGTCTGAGGCATACAGCAGCATCTGGACAGGCACATTGACAGCACTGCTATGCCATACACTGGCCAGCAGCACCATGGCCTGTAGCCTCTTGTCATGTGCCTGACCCCCCCCCACAGACACACCAAGGGTGGTACCCGGGATGGATGGGGCTGCCAAGGTGGGTGCACACACGCCACTGAGGTAGTAGTGCATGTCCATGGCAAACTGCACTGCTTGGTCCCCCTGGGGCGGCTGCAGTGTTGCCCAGCCGTGGACTGGTGGCCATACATGGTAAGTTAGCCGTCCCCAGTGGACCAAGTCCCATGGGGCACCACCCCCTCTGCCAGGCCATGCACTTGCAGGCCCTCACCCAGCACACTAGCTGCTGGGTTCCAGGTGGCAGAAAACACACAGAGCCAGGCAGTCACAGGAACATGTGTACCCTACAGGCAAGACTGATGGCTGTATGCTTCCCCCCACAGAAGCCAAAATGTCAGAAGGCACTTATACCGTTACCAGGCGGCATCCCAACTTCACAAAGGACGAGGAGAGGGCACTGATCGAGGTGTGCAACCTGCGCCTGGACATCCTCACTGGCAGGGGTGGCAGCTGGACTGCGCGGGCAGATGGGTGGGAGGTGGTGGCCCAGCAGGTCAATGGTGTTGCCCCCTACAACCGCACAGTGCAGGAGTGCAGGAAGCATTGGAATGATGGGTGCAGGAGTGCCAAGGAGAAGGTGGCCAGCATATATAAGCATCCCTGCAGCAGACTGGTGGTGGCCCAAGCACAGAGGTATGGCTCAGCCCGAATGAGGCTCTACTGGCCGCCAGCGTCACCGGGACAGCTGTGCAGGGTGTTCCAGGTGGCAGTTTCCAGACTGGTGGTAGCCCGTTGCAGCACTGTGAGTAGCTATGTGCCTGGGCCTACGTGTGCCATGGCTGCCATGCCTATCCTGGTGTGCTGTGCACTGTCACTGTGTACCCAGGCACTGCACCATGTGGACGGTTGCCCATGGCCTGATGCAACATGCCTAGTGGTGCCACAGCAACCATGCCACCTCACCAGGTGGCACCTGTCTTCTGCGCAGCCATGTGGCACATGCCACCTACACTACGCAGTGTGCATTGTGGGACAATGACGGGCATGCCAATACGATGGCCCATGTAGCGTTGGTATGTCACGGCCTAGCTGTGGACAGGCTTGCGCAGCCCTAGTGCTGTGTGGATGGCCATGTACTTTTGTGCAACACTGATGTGAATTATGTGTACTGCACATTAACCATGTTCTCCCTTCTTCTTTCCACAGCACCTTCACACCTCTCGGGTGCAGCTGTGGCCATGGCTGCATGTGACGCCCTTGCAGGTGATGATGTGGGTCCATCGCAGAGGGCCAATGACAACACTGTGGATGACTTCATTCCTGGACTGTCCACTGCATGTGGCACAGCAGTCACGGCCCCAGCACAGGTGGGCCCCGCAGGCAACTCAGCCACTGCTGACAAGGCTGCCAGTGGGGACATCTCATGGCCGAGGTGCCTGTCTGGGTTATCTGACAATGACCCCGATGAAGAGGTGGACATTTCAGATGCCCTCCTCATGCTCATCAGTGGCGTACGAGGGGAGGGGCCTCTGCACCACCACGGTCATCACTGCCACCACCTCCAGCGCAGACATGGCTGACGGGGGTAAACACAGCATGTGGGTGCCTGTGCATGTGGCCCTGGTTCACACCGACATCCCCACGGTGTGTGGTGCAGATGCAGTTGCGACACAGCTGCCCACTGCTGTGGTGCTGTATCCCCTGCACCAGTGCAATGTGCAGTGTTGGCGACGTCGGTGGCATCCGGGCAGGGTGCCGTGGTGCACGCACCTGCTCCATTGGCCCGGGAGCAAACAAGCCATGGGCAGTCATGGCCCACCCATGTCGCAGCCCTCCAGAGTGCAACCACCACCCATGGATGCACTGGAACAGGCTGTTCCATTCCCTGCTCATCGGTGACACCACCGTGAAGCATCACCCACTGACAACATGGAGGCCTACCCTGCCTTCCTGACGGCGACTGTGGAAGGGCTGGAGGCCCTCTGTGTGGAGTTCCATAGCCATAGGACTGTAATGGTCCAAGAGCATGAGTCCGTGGCTTCATGGCATGCACAGATGTTGGCAGAGGCACACCTTATGCAGGTGGGCATGACCGCAGCACTGGAGTGGATCACAGCTGCTGTGGAGGTGGCGGCTGGCTCCGTGTCTCGCTGTGGACATCGGGCATCCAGTCAGATGCCCAGGAGCACGTCCCGCACACCCTGGTGGTGGCGCCAGGTGGACCCCCTGCTGCTGACACCGTCGCCACTGGCCTCCACGCCCAATGTCCATGGCTTGGATGTTGGCCATGGGTTGACAACACCACTGAGCACCCATTCATGGTCTCGGTGCAGCACCCCTGCTGGATCGATGGTTACTCCCCCTGTGGCCAGTGGTGGCACATACGCCACCACCTGTCATGGCAGAGGCCACCCCCGTGTCCATGGCGGCCATAGTGCCACCCTGTGATGTCCATGTCCCCAGTCCTGTGGTGGAGGGTTGTGACATCTGTGTGTACTTAACATCCTGCAGGTGGTGCCTGGGGCAGTGTTTGTGGCAGGCACCCCACCCCACTGCAGCCCTGGCACCACCCTGTGCTACCTGTGCAGTTCCACCTGCATGTCTGTGTGTGCCACTGTTGTGCCATGTGTCAGGGGCATGATGAGTGTGTTCTAGTGTCTGCTGTGCCCGTGCGCAGGCTGCAATGCACACTAACCCATGACATCTGTGCCATGGACTGGGTGGTACAAGGTTGTTGCATGCCTGGTGTGTGTGTCCATGTCTGTGTGTCTCTCACTGCGTGTGCCACTGTGTAGTGTCCAGCGTCCACTGTGCCCACGACATTCCATGTCCACACCTTGGTGCGCACCTTACTACATACCCGCATACTCACCTGCGATTCCCAAAGTTTTCCTCCACCATACACCTGCGGTGTTCCCTCGTTCGAGCCACCAGTCTCAGATCCCTCAGGCCCTGCATGGCATCACTGCCCTGGCCTTCTGGTGGTGCTCTATCCCCCCTTCCCCCACCCTCTCCTCCTCCCCTGAACTGTCACCCTCACCATCCTCAGCAGGTATTCCACGGTCTAGAGCCATCTGTGTAGCTTACAACAGGCCAGGAATATGCCACAGGCCTTCTCAGGGCTATACTGTAGGGCACCACCTGACCGACAAGACATCAGAAGTGCATCTTCAGCATGCCAAAGACATGCTCTATGATGGCTCGTGTCATGACATGTGCCTCACTGTACCGCTCCTCTGCCTCTGTTCCGGGTCGTCAGAAGGGTGTGAGGAGCCAGGGCCTCAGCGGATATGCTGCGTCTCCTGTGGTGGAAGATGTGTGTCCATTAGTACATTGGTTACCACTATGGCATGCACCCTGTTCTCACTCCTGGCCTTAGTGGTGTGTAAACCTGTCCTGCTCTACCACCCGTGCATCCCCTTTTCAGGCAGTCCTGCATCCCTACAACTGTATGCCCCCGTGTGTCGTGTGGTGCACAGTGACCGTGTTTCACCCTGTGTCTGCCTGTGTACCCTTGCACACCTCTGCTGTCTCAGGGCCCATACGCCTGCATTGCACTGCGCAGGCTGCCCAGAGCCCACCCCATGTGTCCTGCCCTTGGTGCCCTCTTGTGCTGTTGGGTCCATGTCACACATACCTACTAGATGGCCACTTGGTATGTCCCCTGTCTCGAACCTCCTGCAGAGTGCTGACTGATGCCATATGAAAGCGATCGAGGAGGTACAGGAGAGAGGAATAAGGGGGTAAGCAGCCAGCAGGCCTTGTCAGAAATGCGATTAGAAAAAATGTGGTGTGGTGCTAGAAATAGTAGGGCGACTTGGGGACTGTAGGTGGGGGAGGGCGAGTACGAGGGTTGACCAAGGGTAGGAAAGGTAATGCTTAGAGGTGAAGAGATGAGGGAAAAGGGTTGATTGAAACATACAGGTGGTGGTAGCATTAGGTGAAGCAATCACAGGAACTGTTAGCCGTAAGATGCTAATGGAGCATGTGCTTGAAATGGCCAAGTTTTGGTATGGACAAGATTTCTTTGGGAAGTGCATTGAAACCAAGTGGCATTCTGTATACAAGTAAGTGCTCCCCTTGAGATGTCCAGCACCTAGGAACATGCAGAGATTGTGGGCTGAGCTTCGAGTGTGCTGGGAGCTGCAGTGAAGGCTTAGGAGGTTGATGGTTCCAGGGAGTAAGAGGCCGAGAAGTGCTTTTTTTTTTAATCACATTTTATCCTCCTCCCGTCTCTCTCCAGCCCCTGCTCCTTTGAGAGCCCCAGTGGAGTCTGCCCCCACTTCAGCCACCTACCTGAGCTGTCCGGAGTCCCCTATAGAGCCACGTTTCTACCCTCAGGGTGGGGATAAGGTGGGGCAGCTACACCCCAAACACTTCTGCATTTCGTTGGGATCCAGGACCGGCCAGGCAGGTGGGAGCCATGAGGGGTCTGCTCTGGAGCTCCATCTACCCGGGGCTGGCAAGGAGTTTTCCCTTGTTTTGATGGATGTTGCGAGTACCCTGACATCATGGCACAAGTGCCGACATCTGTGACGTCCTCTCCATAGTATCTGCTGCAGTGCTTGCTGTGCCTCAGGCCTTCGCCTGGTGCCAGTCAAGTGCCAAGATGCTTCCCCCCTCCCTCCCAGGAGGAGATGAGCTGTCCCTGGGATGCTCAAGCCTCCTCCCCCTCCAGCCACCTGGCCAGCTCCCTGGGCTCACTCCTAAACCCAGGTCGCTGGCACCACAAGCAGAAATTCAACTGCTGTGCTGATGGGCCAGCGCGAGAAGTGCTTTTTTAGCTAACAAATATGTTTGGTACTGTATCCTTCCACTTAGTTGAAGCCATCCAGTTTGAGTGTACAGGTTACAAGCATGGGTGAGGCATGCAGCAGCAGTGAGAAGTCTGCATGCCTTATTTAATGCAATGGATAGTCTATGGAGAGTGGAAGTTGTAGCAGCACCATAAATAACCAGGCCATAGTCTACAGTGGGTAGGACAGAGCTGGTAATTGCAATTCTGAGGGCTTCAGGCATCAAGCAATGTTTATGGCAGTGGAGTAAATCAATCTTGATATTGACAACATTCTCAATGTGCTGTGCATAGGAAAGTGAGCAGTCCAGGGTTACTCCAAGATATTTAAAATGTTGGATTTGTTTGAGTGGTACTCCCAGTTTCTGATGGTGAGGGGCTGAGATTTGTGTTTCCTGTGTGTGCTGCTGAACATCATAACTTTTGTTTTTCTGTAGTTCAGGATCAATTTGTGAGAGTTGAACCAGGCCTCTACTTCATTAAAACTATGCTGTAGTTGACATTCCAGTTGCATAGGGTTAGGGTTACTAGTAAAGATGACAGCATCATCTGCATACAGGAGAATCTGATGGTGGCAGGCCCGAGGGAGGTTAAGGAAGATGCTGAAAAGTAAAGGCCCTAAAATAGAGCCCTGCATCACTCCAGAGTGGACAGACTGCTTGTCCAAGGTAACATTTGAAATTTTCACCTGTTGGGAGCGACCGTCCAAGTAACTCTTGAACCAATGTATCGTTTCGGAGGAGAGACCAATGGAAGTTAGTTGCCGGAGAAGCAGAAGGTGGTTAATGGTATCAAAGGCCTTTGTTAGGTCAGTTAAGGCTGCACCCACTAAATTACCTTTGTCAAGTGATTGATGGATAAAGTCAGTGAATTACAGTAATGCTGTGGTGGTGCTATGCCCTTTTCAGAACCTGTGTTATTGCGGGCATTGGATAGGGTATTTTCACGGTAATCTATCAATTGATTAGCCACTATACACTTAAGCGCCTTAGATAAAGGTGGGAGGATAGATATGGGCCTGTAATTTGCATGTATGACCTGATCCCCACTTTTGTGTATAGGGGTTACTACGGCAGACTTCCAAATTTGTGGAAATTGAGCCAAATTTAGTGAGAGGTGGAGAATCTTAGTAAGGGGTTCAAGCAGTTTGTCTAATGTGAGGGCAATGATTTTAAGATCCAGCGAGTCTCCACCATTTCTTGACTTCCCTAACACTTTACTTATGAATTTATTGGCTGTTATCAATGAGACTTTCCTAAAGTAAAAGGGTGGTGACGCTGTTGATCTCTCTCTTCACAACTATGAGTAGGAGTGGGGCAGGGGGTCATCAAAGAAGTCCAGGGAGAAGGACGCTGCTCAGATCAGTGAAGGCATTACTGAAAACATTCGCTATGGTAAGAGGGTTCAAGGTAGGGGTACCATCGATGTTTAGCATTGAAGGCAAGGTTTTTTGGGACATTGCCGGTAACTTCCAGAAGCTGTTACTGCCCGCCCAGGAATTAGCAATCACTTCCCAATGGAAGTTTGCTTTCTCAGGGCAGATTGCCCTTGTGCATTCGTTCCTGATCCGTTTATATTCCTGGACATCTGCTTGTCTGCCAGTGTTTCTTGCTCGGTGACAGAGGTGGTCCCTGAGTTTCATCCTGGTGATGAGCTCAGGGGTTAATGGTGCCATGAACTTTCATCTTTCTGTAGGGAGCATGGATGTCACAGGCAGTATTGACGTGCTTAATGAAATGGACTAAGGCTAGGTTGATGTCACTGGTGGAGTCAAGTAATGACCAGTCCAGGTTACTCAGTGCTGTTTGAGGAGCTCAAGGTGTCTATATTTCAGCACTCTACTTTATACTGTCTGAGGAGAAGGCTTTTGGAATTTGTTTGTCCAGCTGCAGGTAATGGGGGAGTGATCACTTAGTGATTACGGATGAACTATTATGTTGAAAATGTGATCAGGTCAGTTTAGAGAGGATCACATCAAGGAAGGTACTTGTCCCAGTTTTGTAGTTGGTCCTGGTAGGGGAGGGAATGAGTTGAGAGAAGTGACGCGCAGGGATAGAGTCCTTGAAAGGGCCAATGTCAGGGGACAGCCAATTGACACTGAGATCGCCAAAGACTATGGTTTCAGAGTTGAGTTTCAGGTTACGGATTTAATTCATGATGCTGTGTAAACCAGTCAAGTGTTCTTTAGATGGGACATAAACAGATAAAATTATGAGTGCCTTATTATGCGCACCAAGCAGAACTTTAACTACAAGTGCTTGTGCGGAGCATCCAAGGTTGACCATACAGTAGGTAAGGTATGTCCCTTAAATGTCTCCTTAAGATAAATGGCACAGCCATCACCATGTTTAGATAGCCTGTCCTGCCGGAAGATGGTGTAATCAGGTATAGTGACTGCCATGTCTGTAATCTTTGGGGAAAGCCACGTCTCTGCCACTGATAGTATATCAGGGTTGTGCTGGTTGATCCAAACTTTGAGGTTGTCCAGCTTACTTAATAGGCTGCAGATATTGACTGCTGCCATTTAGATGGATCTGGTCTTTAACTGGCCTCATGGGGAACAGCTCTTGCTGGGCCAGGATTGGGGTGAACATTGCTTGATATTAGCAGTAGCATGAGGATGATTCTGATAAGGTAACCTCTCAGTAGTCTGTAATTCACTTTGCCTGACTGTTTATGGCTGGAGTGCCTCATCAGGCCAGAACACAGTACTGTATGGCTGATGGGTAGTGCCTGAAGGGGGTAGGAGACATGGACACGAGGGGCTGGTCAGCCTAATGGATGTAACAGGAGCCAGTGCTGCAACCAGGGATCATTAGTCAATATGAAAAAGTTACCCGTTTGAAAGCCTGAGTCATCGTGAAAGTTGTAATCGAGAACAGTTTTTGGAGAGTGTTGCTGTTTGTTACCATGTAGGTCACCATGGTAAAGAAAGACCAAGAGAAGAAGTATTGGGAAGGTGGGATGTGACCTGCATGTTTTGGGAGGATTTATTCTAGGCACTGGTCAAACTTTTCTTACTAGAACACAAAGTGCACTAGAAAGCATAAAGAGAGGGCTAAGACTGTAAAATGCAGTAGTTCCTTCTAATGGTTACTCTGTATAACCAGTGTATGGAGAAATGGCCACTTAGTATATTTCAGTGAGCATGTGATCCAACCACTCTATATAAGTAAATCGCCAGATAGGATGGGTGGGAGGGGAGCCAGCGCAAAGCAGCGGTGAGAGAAAGGAGCCCTTGAAGTGGAGTCGAAGGAGCAGACCATTAGCCGCGGAGGTCCCAGTCCTGGTTATTGGTTCCCATTGGGGTTGGGCGGCACTTGAAATTCAAGCCTCTACCACTGAGGGTGTCCACCCAGTCAGGGGCCTCTCGCTGGGGAAAGAAGAAGACAGTGCAAATTTAAAGAAGGCCAAATCAGTGGGTGGAGAAGTATGGGCAGATAGATAGGCAACAGCGGTTAGAGGGAACAAAGGAGGACTAAAGAATTAAATCTCCCTGTTCACAGACGGCACTCAAGCTATAAAACAGAGAATTCAGTGCACTTGCTCCCCGCCATAGCAGATCTTACAAACATAACTCCTTCTTTCTGAATTGGCCACTTATTTTATGTCCAACAGGAGTGGGGGTCTTTTAGGCATTCATATCAAGGCCCTGCTGTGAAGTTAGTCAGCTAACAGACGTCAAGGTACACCAACCATCAGTTGGGTCCCTATTCTAAAATGCAACTGCTTAAACTGTTTTCCTTTATATAAGGTACACTGCCTAAACTGGCTTCCTTTAATTTATATATAGATAGATATTTTTATTTATGAAGTGCCCAATTCCTGAGACTCTGGGCGCTGTACAATAAAACCATAATACAAACCCTATTATTTAAAAATTTCAGAACATACATAATAAAATCAGTATACATACACATTCCCTTCTACAGTATGTATCAAAACAACCTCACATTATAAAAGTCAGTTGGAACAAGTGTGTTTTTATGTTTTTAGTCCCCTTTTAAAGGCTTCCACTGAGGTGCCCCCCCTTAAATAATCAGGTAAGGAGTTCCACAGAGTTGGTGTGGCCACCGCAAACATCCTGTCTCCTGAGTGCAGCAACCTCAACCTGGGAACCCCCAAGAGGCTCCCCTTGGTGGAACAAAGCATCCAGGCCAGACAATAAGGGTCAAGGAGATCTTGCAGATAGGTAGGACCCCCTCATGCAGGGTCTTGAAGATAAGGAGCCCTATCTTGAAGATAATCCTCCACCTAACTGGTAGCCAGTGCAGTCCACAGAGGACCGGGGTAATATGCTCACACCTCCTTACCCCAGTCAAAAGTCTTGCCGCCACGTTCTGCACCAGCTGCAGTCTGCAGAGGTTGCCTCTGGATAACCCAAAGTACAGGACATTACAGTAATCTAGCCTGGAAGTTACGAAAGCATGCACCACTGGGCAGGTCCTCAGGAGGTACTAGGACTTGGATTCAGGCAATGTTTCTAAGATGACAGAAAGCACTTTTGACCATGGCTGACACCTGAGCATCAATTGTCAGACCGTCATCCAGGATCACACCCAAATTCTTCAACTGTCTAGAAGGGACAAGGGAAACACACCCCCCGACACTGGATTGGGGGGCAGCCCCCATCCCCCCCTCCTCCACAATGACCTGGCTCCACTACCAGTACCTCAGTCTTGTCTGGGTTGAGTCTAAGTCACTTTTGAGTCATCCACAACTGGATTTCCTTGAGGCAGCTGTTAAATACAGAGTCTGACACCTGGGCATCAGGTGCACAGGACAGATATCGTTGGGTGTCATCTGCATAGTCGTGAAAACCCAACCTGCATCACCTGATAATGTCCCCCCAATGGCAGTATGTACACTGTGAACAATAAGGGCGACAAGACTGACCCCTGCAGCACTCCACAGCTCAGAGACTTCAGGCTAGATATGGAAGACGGCTAAATTGTCTTCCTTTAATTAAGGTGCAGTCCCCAACCAATAGGTAGGTAACTAGTGAGGCGCTAGCTAATGAGACAGTCATACCTCTCCCAAGTATCAAACAAACCCAAAATGAGCTGCGCAACCTTTGCTCATTCACAAACTTTAAATGACTTTTTCATTAAGGGTGCTACTGCTTATGGCATAAATAAATAAGAATAGAGAATTTAGTCCACAACCTCCCCTCTCCCCAGCTAGCTCTTCACTAGTTGCCTATTCGTTGGTTGTGGACTACACCTTATATAAAGGAAGCCAATTCAGGCTGTTGCATTTTAGAATAGGGACCCAGCTGATGGGTGGTCTACCTTGACATCTGGTAGCTGGGCAACTTCACTGCAGGGCCCTAAAAAGACTCCCACTCGTACTGGAGATAAAATATGTAAGTGACACACCAACCTACCTGGAGTACTGTGCCCAGTTCTGAAGTCCTTGCCTAAGGAAAGATAAGGATAGGCTAGAGATACTGCAAAGTAGAGTGACCAAATGATTCAGGGATCAAGCAGGTCAGATCTTAGAAGAATTGGCTCAAGGCACCGAACATGTACTGGAGGTCAGACAAGAGAGGGGAGATATGATAGAGACCTTCAGGTTACTAAAAGGAATGAACAAGGTAAGCTGTGAGGAACTATTTAACTCAAGTAGCGGATCAAGAACACTGGGCAAGGCAAGACAAATTTTACATATATGGCGCCCTTTCCAACGGCTCAGAGTACCTCACAAACAGTCAAAAAAGTTTTAACTTCGAAGATACAGAAAACACCCAAATAAATACACTGAAATACAGCTTCAACAGTAATAAATAAAAAAATCTAAAATTAATTTATAATCTGGAAAGGCCTGTGCAAATAAATGTTTTTAATCTGTGTTTAAAGGTCTCCGCAGTAGGGGCAGAACGTACTGATTCTGGGAGAGAATTCCACAATAAAGGGTCCGGAACTCCAAAGGACCTATCCCCAGACTGTTTTAAATGGAAACGGGGAACCATAAGTAAATCTGCATCTGTGGACTGGAGGGGATGAGAGGGAGTGTAAGACTTCAGAAGATCTTTCAGGTAGCTTGGGCCCAGTCCACGTAGGGCCTTGAATGTTTTCAAGCAAATCTTCAAGATAGTGCACAGAATGACAATGCAGAGGCACAAGTAAAAACTGATGGGGGGTTCCAGAGGGAAGTGAAAAAGTTTTATTTTACAGAAAGGGTGGTGCAGTCATGAAACAGTCTTCCAGCTGATATGGTAAGTGTGACACTCAGACAGCTGGTTCTGATTAATCTATGATTTTTGTAATAAAAATGTGTTATTGAGTGCCCTTCCCGAGACATGCTGAAACAGCCTTTGGAATGACCCCCAGGTTTTAGATACAATGTGTTACCTGGAAAGCCAGGAGATAATTACAGACTAGAAGAGGCCTAAATTAAGCCTCTCTTGTTTAACTTAATTGTAGCTTGCCAGCTGACAGGATAGAAAATATCCATTTTATGATGTTTAGAGGAGGAAAAAAAGCATATGTCACACTGGTGCAAAGTCATAAATGTTCCTCTGATGTTTGTAAAAGAAGGACTTAGAAATTAACCTTATTTAATTTACTTTTTGAGTGATGACATCCTGATGGTATAATTTTTAATACATAGAGGAGGAGCTGGGTGACATCACAGAGAAGGCAGGCAAATGACTGTTTCAATTTATACTGTGAGTGACTTGTAAAATCATACGTTTGGACTCTGAAAAAGAAACATCTAAACATCTAAAACACTGTGAAGTAAGAATACCTTAGAACAGAGAAGCCTAAATGTATTAGTGGTAGGAATCTGCACTTTTTAAAACCTTATTATTTTAAATGACTGTATGTTTTTGTGATATATATGGTTCTGTATTTACATTTTACATTTTTTTATCTATCTTTAAGTAAACCTCTACTTCAGAGACTACTTGGTGTGCCTTTAAAATTCTTTTTCTTAACAAGTGAAGCATACATGGTTAAAGTTGACACTGTACAAAGCTTACTGGTTTTACCAAACTGGGAAGAGGTAAGAGTTTATTCTGAGGTCTTTAATAGAGTTTTTTTTAAGGGCTCATTTTGTACACCTGGTTAGGTGTCCGTAGGTTAAAGATATCTGGCCCCCACGAACAGCAGAATTATCTGAGCCTGTACATTGGGTATGCTTGCAAGAGGTTCACAGTTTGAATCCTTCCAGAACTTGAGACCAAAGTTTGATTCAAACCCACAAAACAGACAGGAGGGTTACCTTGTTCTGTTAACTGTTCACAAGACTGCACTCGGAGGTTGGCACTGTGGGAGCAGAGGGCCTGACCTGCTGAGTGGGTTTGTGACAGTAAGCGCCAAAACTATCAATGGTTTCAAATACGGCTGGGACACAGTGAAGGTTTTAGGGGTTGTTTAGGGTGACAGTGGTAGAGCAGGGAGCATTTGGGTGAATAGTATGGGTTAGAACCCTGTATGGACAAAAGGTCCCAGGTTTGGTTAAGTTTATGAGCAGACTGGAAGGATCACTATACTTTTTCTGACATCATTGTCTATGTTTCTAATCAACATAAGAAACATGGAAGCATCTCTGCCAGCCCTCCTGGATTATTTTAGTTAGATGGCAGGTTAGTAAAATCTTTATTTGTATACAGGAAAGTTGGAACTTGACACCATTAGGACCATAGATCCTGTTTACAAAGTGGTCCTATTTAGCTTAAAATTCAGTTACGATAATATTAATCAATACAGAAAACACTAGCACAGACTCACAAAGTATTTAAAAACAGTGTAAATGCATACTCTCTACTGTAGGTCAGTACATGTAACACCTATGGATATCAAATTGCTGATCAATAATCGTATGTTTAGAAATTCAGTACTTTTCTGTGGGTCCCATTCAGTATATATAACCTTGGGTAGATGAATACATATCAATTCAACACATTACTTAAACAGTCAAAAACCCTAGATATTCAAAATTTTAAAAAACACCCATAAAAAGGATCAGTCATATTTTAGTATGTGTTTACCCTTCACACATACATGTTTCCAAATAAACACAGGGAAAACAAATCTTTAGAATAAGTGGGATAATAGCCGTCCGTGTGGCGCTGAAGGCTGAGGCGCTGGACGCCTTACCTTGTGCTATGCCAGCAACCCATGTTCAGAATGAGCACAGGCGACTGGGGGGTCAGCAGGGGAGGAGAAGGATTGAGCACCCGATGGCTGCTCTCCTTCTCCAGGTGGGGTGGATTGCAGACCTTGCTGCAATACCACCACCTGGGGGAATGTGGGAGGAAGGTGCAGTAGGAGGCAGCAGTAAGAGGTGTGGGAGGGGCGGACGTCAGCCGAGGGCCAGCGCAAAGACACGTCTCACCGTGCCTAAGTCTTATTGGCCCTCCTAGTGCAGTGACACATGCAGGGTGCGGGAGGAAAAAAAACAGGAAAAACACCCATAATGGTGCCGGTAAATGGGACCCAGCGTCGGCAACCGGGGGAACCTGAGGAGGTCAGCGCAAGCTGCATGCTCAAGCTTAAGTTATGGAGGAGTCAAGGGGGACAGGCTCTTCTACCCTGGCTGGGGAGTTATTCGGATTCTCAGGGTTCAAGGAGCGGGGCACCCATATGGGCAAACGTACTTCGGGGAAGCTCTGGAGCAGGATGCATTGTGTCCCCGAAGAGTGGGGCTACCACGGGAGTTGGGAGTATAAAGACAAGGTTAACAAAGAATAAGTGGGATAATATCAGAAAAAGTGAAACAATCCATTCCATACAAATGGGTTGGCACCTCGATAAGATACCTAGGAATTAACATACCCATAAACATAACTAACTTACACAAAACTAACTATGGAGAGCCGAAGCAAGAAATACATGAAGATCTGGAATGGTGGAAAGAGCTCCCCTTTGCATTCACTAATAAACCACCTGGCAAACCTCCCTGTCAATCCTTCCTGGAATCTCCATCCTGCAGAAAAACTGTAACTTGCATCACACCAAGAGAAGGTTGTACAAAATTAATAACAAGCTATTAAAGGAATATCTTCAAAGACTGGCAATGCTGTTACTGCTGCTCTCTATCAAAATACACCCCAACCCTGGCCCACTTCAAAAGCAAGGCACCCCTTTGAAGAAAACTGGGACTCTTACACTCGTGTCAAGCGACATCTGCAGCCTCCTCCCCAAATTAGACAATCTGCATGTATGGATCTCACAGCATGACCCTGATGTTCTCTCTGTAGTTGAAACTTGGCTCTCACCTAAAATGCCAGACACATCCATTTCAATTCCAGGTTACACTGTCTTCAGATCGGATAGATTAACCAACAGAGGTGGCGATTGTGCAATCTACCTGAGGGACACACTACAGGGTCTCACCCTGCCACTGCCCAGCACTGATGACAGCATGCAATCACTTGCTATTAAAGTGCTCTTTGGTGTGCACACAATAAAGCCATTACTGTGTTAGCAGTATATATCCCGCCCAGGCAGACGACCTCTGGTTTTGACTCACTCATGGACTGCCTAGGCAGTCTGAGTCTAAACTCAGAAGTTATAATGCTGGGAGACTTCAGTATCAATTGGCTGTTCCCTGAAGCAAACTCCTTCAAGGAAGCAGTGTTTGCAGTCCACCTTACCCAGCTTGTTGAGTCACCAACAAGAATAAACTACAGAACCGGTATCAGTACCCTATTGGATTGGATACTTTCAAACTGCCCAGAGCACATCTCGGACATCACTGTTCTCTCCGATGTTGTTAGTGGCCATTCCCCTATCTCGTTTTGCTGGTCAAATAAATTCACCAAGTCTCCCCACCAGAACTATTACTACTAGGGCCCTTATCTGTGGTCATCTTGAACAACTTAAATTAGACCTTCATCACCAAGATTGGTTGATTGTCTACGCCACTTGCAATGTCGACGTGGCACTTGATCAATTCATCTACCAATTCAATGTTACTTGTGACAAACATGCTCCTTTTAAAACATGGAAAATCAATGACAGCTTTAATCCCTAGATCACTCCTGACCTTCTTGACCTCATGAAATCCAGGGATCACCTCTGGCATAAGGATTGTGCTACAGGTAAACAAGCTGACATCCAAGGCTATAAAAAAGCAAGAAATGACTGTACTAGTGCTATCTGCAAAGCAAAAAGCCAATACTACAAAGAAGCCCTCACTCACATCTGGAACAATGGCAGAAAGTTCTGGAGTAATCTTAAAGATGTCACAAGGAAGGACCCCAAATTAGCTACTTTTATGCTTAATATCGATGGTGCCTTTTCTCTTGATCCAATAACCATTGTGAACGCTTTCAACAACACATTCACTGAGCTTAGTAGTGCCCCTCGATTTCTTCTGCCCAACCACAACAAGTGCTTACAATGGGAAAATTGGCAAGCCCCCCTACTCACCCACTGTTCTATTTCAAAGCCATTACTGAATGAGAAGCCAGGAACTATCTCCTTAAGGTGCTAGGGAAGTCAAGATTCAATGGGGGATGGGGATAACCTTGACCTTAAATTTGTTGCCCTTACACTGGATGAAATCCTGGTACCCCAACTTACATAATCAACCTATCACTTAGGTACTCACAATTCCCCATTAAGTGGAAATCTGCTGTAGTGACACCTGTACATAAGAGTGGAGATGGTAGCTACAGACCTATCTCCATCCTTCCTCCATTCTCGAAAGCCCTGGAACGAATAGTAGCTGACCAGCTGGTAGAATATTTGGAAAAATATCAGCTATAATGCCCGCAACAACATAGCTTTAGGGACGGACACAGCACCACTACAGGCTTACTAGAGTGCACTGGCTTCATCCACAACTCCTTGGACCAAGGTCATCTTGTTGGTGCGGCATTCACTGAGTTAACTAAAGTCTTTGACACAGTGAACCATGTCCTATTGGTTGACCAGCTTATTGGCATTGGGCTTTCCTATGATACCGTAACTTGTTTTAGAAGTTATTTAAGTAACTGTTCGTAGCATGTGAAGACTGGAAATGTCCTATCTGACAGTAGACCAGTCCACTCAGGAGTCCCACAAGGGTCCATCCTGGGACCACTCTTATTTAGCATTTTCCTAAACAAGCTCCTTTACTCCTGCGAAGGACACATCCTGATATACGCAAATGACGCGGCTATCTACACCAGTGACCCTGACCCCAAGGTTCTTGAGAATCAACTACAGCAAAACTTTGCCAGCGTTGAAAGATGGTTCAGTGACCACAAGCCCATAGTGAACTACAAAAAAACAAAAACAATGCTGTTCACCAGCCCACAAAACAAGCCTCGATCATACCCTCTTTCTATCACCAACAATGTGGGCTCTCTTTTGGAGCTTGTTCAGCATTTTAAATGCCTGGGGATCACTATTGACAGTACACTGTTCTATGCTCTCCATATTGACAGTATTGCCAAAGCAGCCAATACACGTATTAGGCTGCTGTACAGGTACAAACAAAGTCTGACCCCGTAAGCTCTGAACCTAGCTATACAAAGCTCTGCTATCTCACTTATTGACTACAGGATGGTTATCTATGGGTCTGTCATGGGCACGTTCCTCCGTCGCATCAAAATGGCACTGAACAAAGCCTGCCGTCTCTTAACTAGATCTGCGTGACTGACTCACACCTGTGACCTGTATGCTCAGGTGAACTGGCTCCCATACAAAGGCAGAATTATGTATCAAACATGTCGGTTGGCATAAAAAAGTAAGCTTAGTTATGGTGCTCCCTGGGGTTCAGAAGAAAAAAATACTTACCACAGTAATCTTGTTTCTCTCCAGTGATGCTCAGATATTCATAACTTTATGCAGTAAGAAAAAATTACTCACCTTAGTAATTGCTTTTCTTCTCATGGAGTCTTGCTGTATTAGGACTATAGCAGTCAGCCTCAGCCCCTGAACTGCCCCGGAGAGGAAAGGGTTAACTCCAGAGAAGTCTGGAGTTCCACAGCGCGAGGGCGCTGTTCAAAGCTCTATCTGTGCAGTTTGAAGTCAAACTGCCAGATTCTTTTCGAAGCTAAACTAATATAGCAAGTCTGTGTGGCAAAAACCTACACTAGCCATTGGCTACCTACCAGTAGTAGAACTACAAAAACACACAACAATCACAGAATAGCAACAAAATTATTAAATATTGTTAGCATCACTGAAAAGAAGCATTAACAGACCCCCTCTCTCCAAAAAGACTCAAGTCCAGGGAGGGGGCCACCTACCACTCAACGAACAACAGAATTACCTAGTTCCTAAACCCAATAAGCAAGAAAAAGGCATGACACAGTGCTTGCACTAATTTGCCAACCCATACCCAAGGAGGAGTTCTGAGGCGGGGTAGGAGGAGGTTGTCCTAATACAGCAAGACTCCATGAGAAGAAAAAGCAATTACTAAGGTGAGTAATTTTTCTTCAAACACCATGAAGTCTTGCTGTAATTAGAACTATAGCAGATTACACAGCCAGTACCTCCATGGAGGAGGTCAGAACCTACTTGGGAAATAGGCTCTGAAGCACAGCTGTGCCAAACAGGCATCCCTCCTGGATTGAACATCCAGGAGTAATGTTTAGTAAAGGTGTGAACTGTTTTCCAGGTAGCAGCTTGACAGATCTCCAAAATGGGAATATCTCTAGCAGCCGCTAGAGATGCAGCTGTACCTCTGGTAGAATGAGCCCTCAATCCTGAGGGGCTCTTTACCCAGTTTTTGGTAACAGAATGGATACAAGAGACAATCCACCTTGCAATTGTTCTCTTAGTGGCAGGTCTCCCTTTGCCGACTTCCCCATAGGTAAGGAAGAGCTGGAGGGATTCAAACCTATGACCCTTGGTGCGTTCCAAATAGTAGCTTAGAGCTCTTTTGACGTCCAGACTGTGCAATCTCCTCTCCCCTGAAGAGGAATGCTCAGTGAAAAATACTGGGAGAGAGATGGATTGGTTGAGATGAAAATCTGAGACCACCTTTGGTAAAAACCTTCTATTAGTCCTAAGGACTACCTTGTCCCTATGAAAAGAAATGAAATCTTCTTCCACTGACAAGGCTTGCATCTCACTTATACGTCTAGCAGAAGTGATGGCCACTAGAAAAACAGTCTTCCAAGTCAAAAACTTGAGGTCTGCCGAAGACAGGGGCTCAAAGGGGTTGCATTAGCTGAGCAATGCAAACATTCAGGTCCCAAGCAGGAACTGGTTCCCGAAAAGGAGGGTTAGTGTGAAGTAACCCTCAAAAACTTGGAAATTACAGGGTGAGAAGAGATGGAAGCAGGTTTACCTGCTGACACATAAGCGGAGACTGCTGCCAGATGAACCCTTAAGGTAGCTGGCTTAAGGCCTAGAAGAATTTAAGTGGACCAGATAGTCCAATAAAACAGTCAAATCAGCAGATTCTGGGGAGATTTGCTTCCCAGAGCACCAAATGGAAAACCTCTTCCACTTAGAATTATAGGTGGCCCTAGTAGAAGGCCTCCTGGCCGCCTTCAAAATATCCAAGACACCTTGAGAGAGGTGTAGATCAGCGAATTCTAGCTCCTCAAGAACCAAGCCTTGAGGTGGAGGGAACTGAGGTTCGGATACCACACTCTCCCTTGTGCACAGGTCAACAGGTCGTGGGTCCTGGGCAAGCTCAGGGGAGGGTGGACAATCAGGGACAGAAGGAGAGGGTACCAGGGCTGTCTGGCCCAATCTGGAGCAATCAGAATCACCTTGCAGGACTGAGTTCTGATCCTCACTAGTACCCTGAAAAGGAGAGGGAAGGGAGGGAAGGCATATAGATATTTCCCCTCCCAATCCAACTGAAAGGCGTCCAGTGGGACTGATCCCAACACTGGAGGTCTGCAACAAAACAGAGGAAGTTGGTGGTTGTCTGGGGCTGCGAAAAGATCTATCTGAGGGGTGCCCCATCTGGCAAAGACTGACCCCAGCACTAGAGGGTTCAGGGCCCATTCGTAGTGGCCCTGAGAAATCCTGCTGAGGGCATCCGCTAGGACATTGTCCTTCCCTGGAAGGTGAACTGCTATCAGGGAGGTATTCAGGAGTAAGCCAGAGACCACAGCTTCATTGCTTGTGCACAAGGCAGAAGACCGAGTGCCCCTTGCTTGTTGATGTACCACATTGTTGTGGTATTGTCTGTCCTGACTTGAACTACCTTGTTCTGGACAGAAGCTGAAAAGGCCTGGAGAGCTAAGAGGACAGCCCTGAGCTCCAGAAGGTTGATGTGGAGCAGAGATTCCTGAGGAGACCACACTCCCTGAGTGGAAAGGTCGCCCAAGTGAGCCCCATCCTAGGAGGAGGCATCTGTGGTAAGTGTGAGGGAGTGAGGAATGGGTAAGAAGGGGACCCCTTGAGTTAGATTGCTCTGGTCCTGCCACCACTGAAGGGCCAGGATCAGAGATCTTGTCACTGGGACTAATTTGGTGAGGGGTCCTTCTTTGGAACCAAAAGATCTCAGGTGGAATTGGATGTCTCTCATCTGGAATCTTGCTCCTGCACGACAGCTGTGGACGAGCCATGTGTCCTAGGAGTTGCAGAAAGTGCCTTGCTGGCCGAGAGACCCGCGATGGTGAAGGAAGATGCCAGGGCAATGAGTCTGTCCACCTCTCGGAGGGAGATATGCCCTGGCAGACTTTGTGTTCAACTCTGCACCTATGAAAGTTAGTACCTGAACTGGTTCGAGAACTGACTTTGGAAGATTCAACAGGAATCCCAGAGAGGTGAGAAGCTGCTGGGTGACCAACAAGTGAGATTTACGTGATCTGGAGACTGACCCACTATGAGCCAGTCGTCCAGGTAGGAAAAGGCCACCCCTTGCCTTCTCAGATGAGCCACTACCACAGCCAGACATTTTGTGAAACCCTGGGGCAGAGGTAAGGTCGAAGGGCATTGCTCTGAACTGATAGTGGCCAGAAGGTAGTTTGAACCTGAGGTACTTTCTGTGAGAAGGCCTGATCAAGAAATGAAAATAGGCGCCCTTGAGGTCCAAGGAAGCTAGCCAGTCTCCTGGTCTCAGGAGGCAAAATCATTGCCAGAGTTAACATTTTGAACTTTGGTTTCAGAAGATGCTTGTTCAGGAACCTTAAATCTAAGATGGGCTGCCATTCTCCTGTCTTTTTGGGGTAAGGAAATACCTTGAATAAAGACCCTTGCCCTGATGGCAAGGGAACCCTCTCTACTGCTTTGCATCCCAGCAGAGAAAAACCTCTGTTTCCAAAGCAAGGGCTTCCAAAGGATTCAGAGTGGGAAATGTCTGGCCCTCATATTTGGGAACTGTTTGAAACTGAGGACCAGACCTTGGTTACCACCTCCAGAACCCACTTGTCCGAAGTTAGGGACAACCAGTTCTGGCTGAAATAAGCCAACCTGCCCCCACCGTACAGGAGATTCGCCCTGGGCACCCCATCAGGGTGCCTGCTTGGCAGCTGTTTTTGGCTGAGAAGAAGGGGACGGTCTGCCTGAGCCCTGTCCTGCCCCTGCCTCTGAAGAAACCCTCTGAACAAAGGCTGAAGAGGCTTGAGCTGATAAAAAGGCCTGTGGTAAGGCCTACCCTACTCCTGGGGCATGCCTTTGGGGGGTATGCCTCTCTTTAGCTTGGGCACTTTTGTAGGTAGTTCTGTATTCATCCATTTTTTCATGTAATTTTCTGTCTGATCACCAAACAGAGAGTTACCTACTACAGGAAATCCATAGCCTTTGCCTGAGTGTCTTGGGACAAATTAGTGCATCTGAGCCATGCCAACCTCACGGAGAGCTACAGAAGTGGCCATGACCCTAGAAGAAACATCATTAACATCAACAGCAGTATGAAATTGAACTTTAGAGGCCTCAATGCCATCAGCAGCCACCTGTTCCAACTCACTAGCCAGCTGACCCTGGGCCTGCTTGACTAACTGCAAAATAGTGTCCCATCTAGACTTCTGATATCTAGCCACATAAGCCATGTAATTAGCCTGCCTGAGTCCCAAAGAAGCTGCCATATATTGCTTTTTTGCCATGGTATCAATCTTCCTGGAATCTTTGTCAGGGGGATGTGATGCCAAGGGAATATTAGCCTTGTCACAGGCTGCAGCTTGAACAACACCTACATGACTACACTGCTCAATGAGGAAGTCTGTATCTGGGCCTGATAAAGTATACCTTCTGTCCATTTTTTTGTCTACAGGAGGGACAGAATGAGGATTTTTAAAAACTTTGTTGTTTGCTTCCTAAATGATTTATGCAAAGGAATAGACAACCTTCTAGACTCTGGAATATCCATCATTTCAACAAAATCAGGCTCCTCTTGCTCATCCACAGCCTCCTCTAAAGGGAGCTGGAGGGTTTCTACCACCTTTTATAAAACACAAAATGAGAAGGGACTCAGACAACAGAGGGGAGACTCTAAGGGTCTGTCTGGAGAAATGTCCGGTTCAATGGGCACGCCCAGACCTTCCCAGTCACAAATGCACTGATCAAATTCCTCCTCCCTCCTGTGGTTCATAAAACTCCTCAATAACATAATCTTGAACCCCTGGACCTGGACGAGCCACCCTCTGCCACTTGTGGAGGGCTCTCCAAGTCCCTGAGACAAAGACTGAACAATCTGTATGGCTTTTGCTATTTCTGCAACAGTTGGAGAAACTATCTTAGACTCCAAACCTGCTGATTTCTTTGTCTTTTTGCTGGTGCTGGTTCCTCTGAACCAGCCTTTCTCTGCCGAGGAAGTAACGCCTGGTCAGAGGGCACCCCTCTGGTCCAGTGGGTACTGGACTGGGCTGGCCATCCGGTCAGCGGACTTTTGGCCTCTCGTCCCTAGAGCCGGCCCAATCTCTTCTCCAGGGTGGCTGCAGGAAATTTTTCCATATCTGGCAGTCTGAAAGGAGGTGGTCAGCCCCAGACAATAAACACAAGTGGTGTGTGGGTCAGCCTTGGCAAGGCTTCCCACAAACATCACAGTGTTGAAACCCGTGGGCCAGTTTTCTTTTGGGTTTCTCAGACATAGTGCCAGCCTAGCAAAACTTGCCCTTTTCTTCGGAGGCCGTGCAAACAAGACACCTTATCGGTTCCCTAACCGTGTCACGGGTATTGGAAAAACCCGATTAAAAGTAGGGTTTTTAGAACCGATAAGAACTGGTACCTCACGCCTAAAAATTCACCAAAATACAAGAAACGATCGGTTCAGACTGAACCGATAATTATTCCACACAGACTAAATTTCGTTTTACTTGATTTACCAGATAGAGCTTAAGCGAAACCGCGGTAATTTTGAGACTTTTGCGGTTTTCTGAACCGAAGGAACCGACCAAAACCGCGTAGTGAACCGAGCTGAAGGAGCTGATCTCCGGAGCGACTGTTCAGTGAAGCGGAGTAAAGAATCTGGCAGTTTGACTTCAAACTGCACAGATAGAGCTTTGAACAGCGCCCTCGCGCTGTGGAACTCCAGACTTCTCTGGAGTTAACCCTTTCCTCTCCGGGGCAGTTCAGGGGCTGAGGCTGTCTGCTATAGTCCTAATTACAGCAAGACTTCATGGTGTTTGAAGCCTGGAGGGTTGGACTGCCCGGAGAGATGGAACACATGCAAATGAGTAGAATTATTTGCACGTGAGCATCTTTTAAATACTGCCTCTACCAATTGTAGTGTTCTAACCTCTTCAGATTGAATGGAGCCTGGGAGTCAAGCCTTAGGAAATTATCCTAATCATCATTAATTAAAATTTCGAGTTATCCCTAATTAAAGTATGGTATCAACATAAACCTCCAAAGAGAGGAACAAAAACAATATTTACCATAACATCAGAGAAACTCTAAGAGAAAAACACAAGAAAAACTCTGTTTACAATTTGACTAAGTGCAGAGGATATGCACTGAACATATTATGGCTTGGTGACACCAACATGCGGAGTGCAGAGGCTGAAGTTCTGGACAGGGAGGAAGGGAGGGAAGTTATGAATATCTGAGCATCATTGGAAAGAAACAAGATTACTATGGTAATTTTTTTTCTAACCCCAGTAATGCTCAGTATATTCATAACTTTATGCAGACTACCAAGCAGTACCACAGAAGGTGGGCACAGAACCTATTTTGGAAACAGACTTTGCAGGACTGCTGTGCCAAACCTAGCATCACCTCTGGACAAGATATTCAGGTTGTAGTGCTTTGTAAAGGTGTATACTGTTTTCCAGGTAGCTGCTTTGCAAATATCCACTAAAGGAACCTCCCTGCAGCTGCCAAGGTAGCAGCTGTTCCTCTTGTAGAGTGTGCCCTCAACACTCCCTACCTGCTATAGTTTAGCAGAATTGAATACACTGGACTATCCATCGAGAGATTGACCTTTTCGAGGCTGGATTGCCTTTTCCTACATCCCCATATGTAAGGAATAGTTGTTTCCTATCCTGTCTATGGCCTTTAGTGGCTGTCACATAATGACTGAGAGCCCTTTTCACATCCAAACTATGAAGTCTTCTTTCACCAGAGCTGACATGGTCTGTGAAGAAGACAGGAAGAGTAACAGATTAGTTCAAATGAAAATCTGAAACTACTTTAGGGAGAAACTTTCTATTTGTCCTGAGGACTACCTTGTCTCTATGAAATGAGATATAGTCCTGATCGATACAGAGAGCCTGGAGCTCACTGTTTCTTCTTGCAGAAGTGATAGCTGCTAGAAAAACTGTTTTCCATGTAACACATTTCAGAGGAGCAGTAGCCATGGGCTCGAAGGGAGGGCCCATGAGTTTAGCTGTACACACATTGAGATCCCATGCTGGCACTGGCGCCCTGTGAGGGGGATGCAAGTGCATCAGGCCCCTGAAGAACCTCTCAAAAATCTGATCTGAAACCATTGTCACCTTTGCTCCAGCAGAAAGGTAAGCAGACACTGCTGCAAGATGAACCTTTAATGAACTGAGTTGTAGGCCCTGGGAATGCAAGTGAGTAAGATAGTTTAAGACAACTGGGACTCCATCCCGAGTTGGCACTAAATCTCTACCTGAGCACCAGAGAGAAAATCTCTTCCATTTGGAAGAATAGGTTTTCTTAGTGGAAGGTTTTCTATAACCTTTGAATACATTTAACACAGCCTCAGAGATATTTAAATCAGCATACTCCAGCTCCTCAAGAGCCAGGCCTTGAGATTGAGAGACTTGAGATTTGGGTACAACAGTGTTCCCTGATTGGAGGTCAAGAAATTGTGCCCCCAAGGTAGATGTATTGGTTTGGTGACAGACATGGAGCACAGAAGAGAGTACCATGGCTGCCTGTGCCAATCTGGAGCTATCAAGATCAGTGAAGCTGACTGGGATCTGAGCTTCAGTAATACCCTGACAACCAGAGAGAAAGGAGGGAAGGCATACAGATACCTGCCTGACCAATCCAAAGCCAGAGCGTCCACAGGAAGTGTGCCCTGAACTGGTGGTCTGCAACAGCATTGTGGAAGGTGGTGGTTCTGGTGGGATGCGAACAAGTCTATCTGTGCAGTGCCCTATCTCCTGGAGATAACTTGTACCACCTGTTTGTTTAAGGTCCAATCCAAGATGGGCCTGGTTTATTTGAATCAGTGCATCTGCCAGAGTTTTGTCCTTCCCTGATAAATGGATTGCCTGCAGGGATACTTTTAAGGAGTAGGCTAAAGTCCAAATTTTGATGTCCTCTGTACAGAGGACGCCTGACCTTGTGCCTCCCTGCTTGTTTATGTAATACACTGTGGTGGTACTGTCTGTTTTGATCTTTTCCACCTTGCCTAGTACCAGAGAAGAGAAAGCCTTTAGAACTAACTACACTGCTCTGAGTTCCAGTAAGTTTATGTGCTGAAGGGACTCTGTTTCTGATCAGGTACCCTGGGTTGTGTGATCCCCTAAGTGGGCTCCCCAGCCCAGGAGGGATGCAGCTATTGTGAGAACCACTGAGGGATTTTCTTTCTGAAAAGGAACTCTTTGTCTTAAAGGGGCACTGTCAGCTTTGCCCCTCGTTTTGTGCTAAATTTCCATCTGACATTCTGCAACCACATAATTGTAAAGAGATGACTGTAGAATGCCTCTGAATAAAAGAAAAAGTAAACAGCTACTAATTTTCATAATTTACAGACTATTTACATTACTGGCATCATGACTTAAAATCTCCATGCCCCCAGAAACCGTTCCACGCCGAGAACGCGCATCTACCGGGAGCACTGTCCCAACCTGCACATTTTAACATTGACATGCTAAAAAACTGTTAATCCATAACAGAATGGTATTCTAAATCATTGATGGTGTTTACAAATAAAAACTGAGGGCTCGTTCTGGTGCAAAATACATTTAAAAGCTGATGCCCAAATCCCGCGCATGCACAGTGGAAGCTTAGAAAAAGATCCTGCGCCTGCGTGAGAAAGTGCTGCTACTGCACATGTGCAGGATTTGGGCACTAGCTTTTAAATGTATTTTGAGCCTGAACAAGCCCTCAGTTTTTATTTGTAAAAACCACCGATTTAGAATACCATTCTGTTATGGATTAACAGTTTTTTAGCATGCTACTGTTAAAATGTGCAGGTCGGGACTGCACTCCCGGTAGATGCACCTTCTTGGCATGGAACAGCTTCTGGGGGCATGGAGATTTTAAGTCGGGACACCAGTAATGTAAAAAGTTTGTAAATTACAAAAATGGGTAAGCTGCTTACTTTTTCTTTTATTTGAAGGCATTCTACAGTCACCTGCTTACAATTATGTGGTTGCAGAATGTCAGATGGAAATTTAGTACAAAATGAGGGGCAAAGCTGACAGTGCCCCTTTTAGTTGGATTCTTTTTTCTACCACAAGACAGCCTGCAATAGTGGCCTTGTTACTGGTATGAGCTTTGAGAAGGATCTTTCTTTTGACACCAGTGAGTCCCGAGATGAAACTGGATGTCTCTCGTACGAAACCTGGAACCCTGCACAGTGCCTGTTGATGCAGCCATGTGGCCCAACAGTTGTAGGAACTGTCTGGCAGTTCTTGGCTTGTGCAGCCTGAAGGAATTTGCTATTAATTTAAGACTTTGAACCCTGTCCAGGGGCAAGAAGGCTCTTCCCTACAGAGTGTTGATTTCTGCTCCTATGAACTGCAATATCTGTGCACGAATTAGGACAGACTTTTTATGTTTTTTTTTTATGAAACCTACAGATTCCAAAAGATCTTGGGTGACTTTTAGAGAAATTCCGACTTGTTCTGGTGATTTGCCCACCACCAGCCAGTCATCCAGATATGGAAAGTGCAGTTATGTCAGAACTTACCGTAACAGCAGATCTTTAAGAGAGGCTCTTGCAGCAAGTAATTACACATAGGACT
Organism: Neoceratodus forsteri; assembly: GCA_016271365.2. Taxonomy (NCBI): domain Eukaryota; kingdom Metazoa; phylum Chordata; order Ceratodontiformes; family Ceratodontidae; genus Neoceratodus; species Neoceratodus forsteri. Next base: position 293,111,993 of record JADMNL010000026.1, read on the forward strand.
GAAGCCGGCAGGCATCAGGACCCCACGGAAACATTTCTAGCTAGCAGTCTCTGGTGGGAGACCACCCCCACGTCAGGTGACCGGTGTCAGGCAACGTCGGTACAAAGGAGCAGTCCCCCATGCCCGCCTTCCAGTTCTTTCCCGCCAAAGGCCAAAAGGTGAGACGAGAGAGAAGAAAAAATTACTCACCTTAGTAATTGCTTTTCTTCTCATGGAGTCTTGCTATATTATAACAATAGCAGTCAGCCACTGCAGCTGAACTGCCCCGGAGAGGAAGGAGTTAACTCCAGAAGATCTGGAGTTCTACAGCGCGAGGGCGCTGTGCCCAAAGCTCTATCTGGCAGTTTCAAATGAAACTGTCAGATCTTTACGAAGCCAACATCAAAGGACAGAAAAAAGTCTGTGTGGAAAAACTACACTAGCCTATGGCTACCTACTAGTAGTAATAACAACAATATAAACAACAAAGAAACACCCAGAACCATAATAACAAAGGTTGATGGTATTATGGTTCGTTTTACCACCCTTGACAAGCACATATGAACCCCCCTTCCCCCCAAGACTCAAGTCCAAGAAGGGGGCAATAAAAAATAACCTAAATGAACAATCTAGATCCCTAACCCAAAGGAAAACAGGGTTAGGGGAAAACTAAAATGGCATGACACAGTGCTTGCACCAATTTGCCACCTCTACCCAAGTAGGAGTTCTGAGAGGGGCAGGAGGGAGGGTGAAGATAATATAGCAAGACTCCATGAGAAGAAAAGCAATTACTAAGGTGAGTAATTTTTCTTCAAACACCATGAAGTCTTGCTATATTATAACAATAGCAGATTACACAGCAGTACCTCCATGGAGGAGGGTCAGAACCTACTTAGGAAATAGGCTCTGAAGCACAGCTGTGCTAAACCTGAGCATCTCTCCTGGACTGGACATCCAGGGAATAATGCTTGGTAAAGGTGTGAACCGTCTTCCAGGTAGCAGCTTGACAAATTCCAGAATAGAATGTCTCTAGCAGCCGCTAGAGACGCAGCTGTACCCTGGTGGGAGGGGTTCAATCCTGAGGGGGTACTCTACCCAGTTTCTGATAACAAAATTGGATACAAGAGACAATCCACCTTGCAATTGTTCTCTTAGTGGCAGGTTTCCTTGCCAACCTCGCCATAGGTAAGAAACAGTTGGAGGATTCGAACCTATGACCTCTGGTGCCCTCTAGATAGTAACTTAATGCCCTTTTGACATCCAAGCTGTGCAGTCTCCTCTCACCTGAGGAAGAATGCTCAGTGAAAAATACTGGGAGGAGATAGATTGATTCAGGTGGAAATCAGAAACCACCTTAGGCAAAACTTTCTATTAGTCCTAAGGACTACCTTATCTCTGTGGAAAGAGATAAAATCTTCTTCCACTGACAGGGCCTGTAACTCACTTATGCGCCTGGCAGAGGTGATAGCTACTAGAAAAACGGTTTTCCAAGTTAAATACTTGAGTTCTGCTGAAGACAGAGGCTCAAAGGGGTTGCATTAACTGAGCAATGCAAATATTCAGGTCCCAGGCGGAGGCTGGTTCCCGAAAGGGAGGGTTAGTGAAGTAACCCTTAAAAAACTTGAGAACACAAGGTGAGAAGAAAGGGAGGCAGGCTTCCTCTGCTGACACAAAAAAGCAGGAGACAGCTGCCAGATGAACCTCAGGGTAGCTGGTCTAAGGCCTAGGGAATTCAGATGGACCAAATAGTCCAAAGAATGGGAAGATCAGCAGATTCTGGGGTAATCTGCCTCTCAGAGCACCAGATGGAAAACCTCTCCACTTAGGAATTATAAGTGGTCTAGTGGAAGGCTTCCTTGAAGCCTTTAAATATCCATAACACCTTGAGAAAGGTGTAAATCAGCAATTCTAGCTCCTCAAGAGCCAAGCCTTGAGGTGGAGGACTTGAGGTCCGGATACCACACTCTCCCTGTGCACAGGCCAGTAAGTCGTGAACTCTGGGCAGGCTCAGGGCAGGGTGGACTGCTAGGACAGGAGCGAGGGTACCAGGGCTGTCTGCCCAATCTGGGGCAATCAGAATCACCTTGCAAGGTTGAGATCTGATTTTCACTAGTACCCTGAAAAGGAGAGGAAAGGGGAAGGCATACAGGAACTTCCCTTCCAATCCAACAGAAAGGCATCCAGAGGACTGAGCCCAGTACTGGAGGACTGCAGCAAAAAGAGGAAGTTGGTGGTTGTCTGGGGCCACGAAAAGATCTATCTGAGGAGTGCCCCAACTGGCAAAGACATCCAGCACTTAGGATTCAGAGCCCATTCGTGATGGCCCTGAGAAATTCTGCTGAGGGCGTCCGCCAGCACACTGTCCTTCCCTGGGAGATGAACCGCTATCAGGGAGGTGTTCAGGGAATAAGCTTGAGACCACAACTTCATTGCCTCGGTGCACAAGGCTGAAGACCGAGTGCCCCTTGCTTGTTGATGTACCACATTGTGGTGGCATTGTCTGTCCTGACTTGAACCACTTTGTTCTGGACAGAATCTGAAAGACCAAGAGCTAAAAGACAGCTCTGAGTTCCAGAAGATTGATGTGGAGCAGAGATTCCTGAGGAGACCACACTCCCTGGAGTGGTAAGGTCGCTAGGTGAGCCCCCACCCTAACAGGGAGGCATCCATGGTGAGGGTGGGAGGAGGGAGAAATGGGAATGAAGGGAACCCCTTGTTTCAGATTGCTTTGATCCTGCCACCAGTGTAAGGCCAGGATCAGGGTTTGAGTAACTGGGACCAATTTGGTAAGGGGTCCTTCCTCTGAGACCAATAGGCCCTCAAATGGAACTGAATGTCCCTCATCTGGAATCTTGCTCCCTGCACAACAGCTGTGGAAGCAGCCATGTGCCCGAGGAGTTGCAGAAAATGCCTTGCTGGTCGAGAGACCCGCGAGGGTAAAGGAGGATGCCAGGGCGATGAGTCTGTCCACCCTTCCGAGGGAAGAAAGGCCCTGGCTAACCTTGTGTTCAATTCTCAGCCTATGAAAGTTAGGGCCTGAACTGGTTCCAGAACTGACTTTGGTAAGTTTAGCAGGAATCCCAGAGAAGTGAGAAGCTGCTGGGTGACTTGCAAGTGATTCACCTGACCTGGAGACTGACCCACAATGAGCCAGTCGCCCAGGTAGGGAAACACAGCAACCCCTTGTTTTCTTAAATGAGCCACTACTACAGCGAGACATTTTGTGAATACCCTGGCGCAGAGGTAAGGCCGAAGGGCATTGCCCTGAACTGGTAGTGGCCTGAGGGCAGTTCGAACCTGAGGTACTTCGGTGGAAGGCCTGATCAGAACATGAAAATAGGCATCCTTGAGGTCCAGGGAAGCTAGCCAGTCCCTGGCCTTTAGGGAAGGCAATATCATTGCCAGAGTTAACATTTTGAACTTTGGTTTCAACAGATGCTTGTTCAAGTATCTTAAATCCAGAATGGGCCGCTATTCTCCTGTCTTTTTGGGGTAAGAAAGTATCTTGAATAAAGCCCTTGCCCTGATGGCAAGGAGGAACCTTTCCACTGCTTTGCAGACCAGAAGAGAAGAAACCTCTGCTTCCAAAGCAAGGGCTTCGAAGGATTTGCAGGTGGAAATGCCTGGCTCTCATCTTTGGGAAATATTTGAAGCTGAGAACCAGACCCTGGCCTATTACCTCCAGAACCCATCCGTCGAGTTAGGGACAGCCAGCTCTGGCTGAAATAGGCCAACCTGCCCCCACTGGTACAGGAGAATCGGCCCTTGGCACCCCATCAGGGTGCCTGCTTAGCAGCAGCCTTAGGCTGAGGGAGGAGATGGTCTACTTGCGCCCACGCCTACCCTGCCTCTGAAGAAACCCTCTAGAGACAGCAGAGGAGGCTTGAAATTGGTAAAAGGCCTGGAAAAGGGTCTGCCCTCACCTCTGGGAGCATGCCTTGTGGCATGGCATGCTTCTCCTTAGCCTGGGCACTTTTGTAGGTAGTTCTGTATTCATCCATCTTTTCATATAATTTTCTGTTTGCTCCCAAACAGAGAATTTCCCACTACAGGAAAATCCATAGCCTTTGGACTGAGTATCTTGGGACAGATTAGTGCATCTGAGCCATGCCAACCTCACGGAAAGCTACAGAAGTGGCCATGACCCTGGAGGAAACATCATTAACATCAACAGCAGTATGAAATTGAACTTTAGAGGCTTCAATGCCATCAGCAGCCACCTGTTCCAACTCACTAGCCAGCTGGCCATGGGCCTGCTTGGCTAACTGCAATACTGTGTCCCACCTAGATTTCTGATATCTAGCCACATAAGCCATATAATTTGCCTGCCTGAGTCCCAAAGAAGCTGCCATATACTGTTTCTTCGCCATGGCATCAATCTTTCTAGAATCCTTGTCAGGAGGATGTGAGGCCAGAGGAATATTAGCCTTGTCACAGGCTGCAGCTTGTACCACACCTACATGACTACACTGCTCAATAAGGAAGTCTGTATCCGAGCCTGACAAAGTATACCTTCTGTCCATTTTTTTTATCTACAGGAGGAACAGAATGAGGATTTTTAAAATCTTTGTTGTTTGCTTCTAAATGACTTATGCAAAGGAATAGACAACCTCCTAGACTCTGGAATATCCATCATTTCCACATAATCAGGCTCCTCTTGCTCATCCACAGCCTCCTCTAAAGGAAGCTGGAGGGTTTCTGCAACCTTTTTGTAAAAAATAAAGAAAGAAGGGGACTCAGACAGAGAAGGGGGAGATTCTAAAGGTCTGTCTGGAGAAATGCCCGGTTCAATGGGCACGTCCAGACCCTCCCAGCCACACATATATTGATCAAATTCCTCCTCCCCCTCCTGTGGTTCATAAAAATCCTCAACTTCAAAATCCTGAACCACTGGGACTGAACGAACCAACCTTTTACCAACTGTTGGTGGTTCTACAGATCCCTGAGACAGTGACTGGACAATCTGAATGGCTTTAGCTATCTCTGCAGCAGTTGGAGACACAATTCTGGACTCCAAACCTCCTGATTTCTTTGTCTTTTTACTTGGGACTGGTTCCTCTGAACCAGTCTTCCTTTGCCAGGAAGTCTCACCCTGGTCAGAGGCACTCCCTCTGGTCCAGTGGGTACTGAACGGGCTGGCCATCCGGGTCAGCGGATTTTTGGCCTCTCGCTCCCTGAGCCGGCCCAATCTCTTCTCCAGGGTGGCTGCAGGGAAATTTTTACACACCTGGCAGTCTGACAGGAGGTGGTCAGCCCCCAGACAATAGACACAAGTGGTGTGTGGGTCAGCCTTGGCAAAGGCGTCCCCACAGACATCACAGTGTTGAAACCCAGTGGGCCCGGTTTTTCTTTTGGGTTTCTCAGACATAATGCCAGCCTAACCAAAAACTTGCCTTTTGATGGCAGTGCTGGAGCAAGACACCTTATCGGTTCCTAACCGTGTCACGGTATTTGAAAAACTCGTAATAATTTCGGTTTTTAGAACCGATAAGAACCGGAACCGCACTCTAAAACCCACAGTACAGTTTTAAAAGGCAGAAAAATTGCGATCGGTTCAAAACCGAACCGATAATTAATTTTCCACACAGACTTGAATTTTTGTACTTACGGTTACCAGATAGAGCTTTAGAACCGAAATGCGGTAAAATAATGACTTTTGCCGTTCAAATGAACCGAAAACTACTCTTGAACCGAGAATGAACCGAGCTGAAGGAGCTGATCCGGAGCGACTGTTCAGTGAAGCGGAGTAAAGAATCTAACAGTTTCATTTGAAACTGCCAGATAGAGCTTTGGGCACAGCGCCCTCACGCTGTAGAACTCCAGATCTTCTGGAGTTAACTCCTTCCTCTCCGGGGCAGTTCAGCTGCAGTGGCTGACTGCTATTGTTATAATATAGCAAGACTTCATGGTGTTTGAAACAGATATTTCCCTTCCTGGAAAAGGAGATGATAAAGCTAAGGGGGATGGAAGGCAGGAAGGTATTACCTACTGCAAGAGCCTCTCTCGAAGATCTACTGTTATGGTAAGTTCTTACGTAACTGTACTATCTGACTTCGAGAGGGCTCTTGCAGTAGGTAATTACACATAGGACTGAGTCCCAAGCAGTCTGGAACAAAGACAAGCACACGGGAGGAGGAAACTACTCATACAGAGATCCTCTGGCTGAGAAGGACTTAAGAAAGAAGTCTTTGCAGAACAGCCAACCTGAAGCCGGCTCTACGCCAAGAAGCAATGTCCAAACTGTAGTGTTTCATAAAGGTATGGACAGAAGTTCAAGTTGTGGCTGCACAGATGTCAGCCGCTGACACATTCTTGAAACAAGCAGCAGAGGCCGTGACATCCCTGGTGGAGTGACCCCTGACTTGACCTGGCAAGGTCTTGTGATAACTTGTCGTAGCAAAAAGTGATACAATGAGCCAACCATTTGGACAAACATTGTTTGGAAACAGCGTTGCCCCCTCTTTTGCTGGCAAAAGAAACAAATAGTTAGTCAGTCTTTCTGAGATCCTTTGTCCTGTTGGTGTAGTATCTCAGAATCCAATGAATGTCCAGAGTATGCAGAAGATGCTCCCCATGATTGGAGTGCTGCATGAAAAATGCAGGCAGTTCAATGGACTGGTTCAGCGTAGATTCCGCTACCACCTTAGGGAGAAACTTAGGGTTGGTACGTAGAGTCACACATTCCTTACGGAAAATCAGATATGGAATTTTACACATCAAGGCCTGAAGCTCGGAAATTCTTCGAGTGGAAGTAACAGCCACTAGGAAGAGAGTCTTCCATGAAAGGAACTTAAGGTCTGCTGAGGCTGCCGGCTCAAAAGAAGGCAGCACAAGCTTCTTGAGAACGAAATTCAAATCCCAAGGAGGGGGAAGGAACCCGAATGGGGGTCTCAGATGGAGAACCCCTCGTAGGAAGGTCTTCGTGACCTCCAGCTGAGCGAAAGTTCTGTCCCCAAAAGGAATATGATAAGCAGCAAGAGCCATCATGTGAACTTTCAAAGAGGATTGACTGAGACCCAGGTCAAAGAGATAATGCATGTAGTCCAGTAGCTGCCCGACAGGACAGGAGAAAGGCTCCAGGTCTTTAGACGAAGCCCAAATAGAGAACTATTTCCATTTCATGGCATAGGTGGAACAAGTGGAAGGCTTCCGGGCCTCTACTAGGATCTCTGCAACTTGTGTGGAAACCCCAAACAGGCTTGTGCTACATCTGCAGGAGCCAAGCATGTAGCTGAAGGGACTTGAGGCCGGGATGGACCAGGGATCCCCGATCTTGGATCACCAGTAGTCATGAAAGGGGAAGAGGAATCGGAGGTTCCTCTGAATACTGTTGCAGAAGAGAGAACCAAACTTGCCTGGGCCAGATGGGAGCGATGAGAATCATACGAGCTCCCTCTGAGCTGAGCTTGTGCAAGACCCTCGGAATCAAAGGAATCAGGGGAAAAGCATAGACGAATCTGCCCTTCCAGTTGAGAGACAGAGCATCTCTCCAGAGTTGCCCGCGCCCTGGAGCGAGCCAGCAAAAGGTGGGCAGTTTTGCATTTAGAGGGGATGTGAACAGGTCAACCGGAGGGGTTCCCCAGCGTAGGAAGATGTCATCTGCTATTTCCTGCTCCAATTCCCACTTGTGAGCTTGTGCCAAGAATCGGCTCAAGTGATCCACCAAAGTATTCTCTACCCCCGGGACGTGGACTGCCGTGAGGTGAAGGTTGTGGAGGGTCGCCCACTCCCAGACCTGCATCACTTCCAGACAAAGAGGGTAGGAACAAGTCCCCCCTGTTTGTTGAGATACCAGACGACACTCATGTTGTCGGTCTGGATAGTCAGATGACCGGGAAGCAGAAAAGGGTGCAATGCCTGAAGAGCATGCAACACAGCTCTGAGCTCGAGCATGTTGATGTGAAGAGTCTGCTCAAGTTTGGGCCGAGAGCCCTGGGTCCACTGAGATCCCAAATGGGCTCCCCAGCCCTTGCCTGAGGCATCCGTTGTCAGTGTTTGGGAGGGGGGAGGAAGACAGAAGGAAACTCCCCAGCACAGATTCTCCTGAACCAACCACCACTGCAAATCCCAGAGCATCGGGGTGGAGATCAGAACCTCCTGGTCCAGGTCATCCACCAACTGATCCCACCGAGACCGAAGAGTCCACTGACAGATTCTCATGTGGAGCCATGCGTGAGAAACTGTCGGAATTGCAGCCGTCATGAGCCCCAGGAGGCAAAGGACCGACCTAGTGGGAACACGCCTGTGGGAGGACAACCTGCTTGCCTGAGCTTGGAGGGTGGCCACCCTGTCTGGGGGCGGAAAAGCCATACCAGTGGTCGTATTCAGAGTCACCCCAATGAACTGGAGACGTTGAGATGGGATTAAATGGGATTTTGCCTGGTTGATGGTAATACCCAGGCTGGTAAAAACCTGCTGGGTAAGACAAAGAGAGCGCAGAAGCTCCTCCTTGGACGGGGCCGCCAGGAGCCAGTCATCCAGGTATGGGATAACCTGAACTCCCTGAGTACAGAGGTGGGCTGCCACCACCGACAGACATTTGGTGAATACTTGGAGGGCCATGGAAAGACCAAATGGGAGGGCCTTGAACTGGTAGTGGTCCCCCTGGAAAGCAAACCGGAGGTATTTGTGGTGGGAAGGGCGGATAAGGATATGCAGGTACTCGTCCTGTATGTCCAAAGCACACAGCCACTGTCCCGGCTGAAGGAGGGGCAGGAGACTCTGCAGGGAGAGCATCCTGAACCTTTTGTACTCCACAAACAAATTCAGGGAGCTGAGGTCCGGAATGGACCTCACGTTTCGTGTCTTCTTGGGGACCAGGAAGAAATGGGAATAGAAGCCCGTCCCCTGAAGAGGGGGAGGGATGGGTTCTATTGCCTCCTTCAACAGAAGGGAGGAAATTTCTTCCTGAACCCTGAGATGTTCCTGGGAGTAAGACGACCTGGGAGGGAGTTTTCTGGGAGGTTTCTGAAGAAACTCTATGGAGTGGCCCTCTGCTATGAGCTGGAGGACCCAAGTGTCAGAAGTGATCCTTTCCCAACCCGGCAGATGTAGGGAGAATCTCCCACCTACTGGTTCCTCTGGATCGACCAGAGGCTGTGGGAGAGCAAGGGAGTCAGGAGGTGTGGGGCAGCGCCGCGGCTGGAGCCCCCGCAGCCTGTCTGGGTGTGGGGGCGCTTTGCAGCTGGAGGGGCCCGGCGTTTGTTAGCCTGCTTTCCTTGTGGTTTCACCTTAGGCCGTGCACGACAGTGAAAGGAATGATGCTGCATTTGAGGGGCTCTGTACATGGAGTCAACCTCCCTGAGTGCAGTGCCCTTCTCTCACAGTCCGGTAATGATGTCCTTGACATCACTGACGAACAACACCGAACCTCAGAAGGGCACATCCTGGATAGTGGATTGTACTTCCGAGGCTAATTCTCACACCCAAAGCCAGGCTTGTTGCTGCAGACTCACGGCGAAAGCCGAGCTTTGTCCGGTAGTGTTCACTGCATCATAGGTAGCGCGAAGCATGTGCCTACTGGCCAAACGAGTGGAAAAGACCAGGTCTTCCACTTCCTGTTAAGTCTGTGACTGAGGAAGGGAGTCCAACTTAGCTTCCACCTCGCTAAGGATAGCCTTCTGGTAGTCCCCCATATGAGCCACATAGTTCAAGGCTCTAATACCCAGAGTGGAAGAAGCATAGACCTTCTTGCCATACTGGTCCAGAAGACGGGACTCCTTATTGGGTGAGGATGAACTCAGGTGTTTCGGGTTAGCTGTGCGTCCGTGAGCGGCGCTGATCACGACTGAATCAGCCGTGGGGTGTGACGTGAGAAAGTCAACCCCCTCGGGAGCCTGATAAAGCCTATCCACCTTCCAAAGAAGGGGGCTAAAGCCAACATTGTTGTTTCCAGATAGTGGAAAAGAGGTAAGCGTGAGGCTCGATCCAGGGTGGAACTAACGTGGGAGCAACCTCGGGCAAATCCAAATGGGCAGCAAGCTTCTGCCTCTGTGGATCCAGCTCCAGAGATTTCCACTGGTGAAGAGTCTGGATCTTCTTTAGCAACTCCGTAAATGAGGGATCCTCTGGAGGAGACTTCGGAGGAGTCCTGGGCCTGGGCTTGTCAGGATCAGAGCCATCATTGAAGTCCTCCAATGAGTCCAAAGAGGAAGAAGACGAAGACCCCTCCCCACTCGGGGGAGGACCATGGCCCCTATGGGGCAAGGTGCCATCCTCTGCCTTAGACCCCGATGCAGCATCCCTGAGGTTAGGAGGGGGAGGAGAGGTCTCTGGCCCCCGGCGATGGAAGTCTGAAACCGGGTCCATCGTCGGAAGGTGGCTCTCCACCTCCCTAGTGAGCTGAGCCTTGGCCTCAGCCCACCAAGAAGCCAGAGTCTCCCTCAGGTCCACCGCCGGTGGAGGGGGAAGTGGAGGATACAGATACTGGGGGTATCCATAGGTTGAGTATCCGTAGCCCAACGGCGGGAATCCTGGCGTCGGGTACTGAGGCGCCAGATACTGCAGCGTCGGATAAGATGGCGTCGGATAAGACGGTGTAAAATCCGGCACCAGGGGCTCTACTGGGGTAGAAGGCCCTGGAAGTGGCCCTGCAGGCGGGCCAGGGGCAGATGGCCCGGCAGGCATCGGGGCTGGCATCGGGGTGACGTCCAGTAAGGGGACGTCAGCCAGCGTTGGGGCCGGCGTCCGACGTCAGGCCATCCGGACCTACAGGAGGGAGGCCTGGCAGAGGTGCTGAAGAGTCCCCAGCGGCATCCGTTGGAGGGTTGCAGGGATCCCACGGGTCCAGCTGGGGAGATGCAGGGGCCTCGGACAGCAGCGGTGAAGGCTGCAGGGAGCAAGCAGCGCCAGATAAGTCTAAGGGATCCGGCGTAGGCTCCAATGCCGAGCAGCCACCGGACATGTCGGCGGTCATCTGACTGGTGAGATCCGGGCAGGCGCCAGAGGAACCGGTGTCCGACTGATCGAACCCAGCACCCGGAAGAAGGCCAATGCGAGGGGAAACGACCTCGGGCGTTTACGGCTGTGCTGCCCCGGGCGGTCAGGCAACTTAACGGCCGGCTCCGGGCAGGTGTCAGAGGAGCCGATGCCTGACTTACCGGAGAGGCTCACACCAAAAGTGGCCATACTGGGAGCCGATGCCTCCTTTGCCCTGGAGGCTCCCGACTGGCCCAAGCTCGAACCAGCCGGGGGGGACCGATGCTGTCTCGGACACCACCAAGATGGCTGTCAGGGTACGGTCCCCCAGAGGGGACGTTACCTGAAGGGTGGCGACTCCAGCCAAAGTCGCCGCAGCCACGGGTGAGGAGTCCCGGTCCTGGTGCTTCTCTTTCTTCTTCCTCTTAAGGCCCTCGGGGGAGGGGAAGCCTGCCGGAGCTTTTCCAGCTCCTTTTCCATGGAGGACATCTTCTTCTTTAGGATGTGGGCCTCCAGGGACTGCTGCCTTCTTCTGCGGGTCGCCGCGTTGAACTTTAGGCAGTGCTAACAGGAATCCACGGGGTGGTCAGGGCCTAGAGAAATGAGGCACCGAGAATGGCTGTCCTTGTGTGGGAGTTGGGTGCCACATGAGTCACACTTGTTCTTGTGCTCGAACATGGTAGGGGACGACATACACAGCAAGTGTAGTAAATCCTGATGAAAAACGTTAAAAAAAAATGACAGTAGAATTACCGATGATGGACTGATGAGCAGTGGAACTTTATCGCGAGGCTCAGTAGAGAGCAAACAGCGGGAAAGAACTGGAAGGCGGGCGTGGGGGGACCGCCCCTTTATACCAATGTCGCCTGATGCCGGTCACCTGACATGGGGGCGGTCCCCCGCCTGAGACTGCTAGCTAGAAATTTTTCCGTGGGGTCCTGATGCCTGCCGGCTTCAGTCCTATGTGTAATTACCTACTGCAAGAGCCCTCTCGAAGTAAGATAGACAGTTACTCCCTGCCTGCGGAGTGTGCCACTACAGCTGCTAGGCACTTTGTAAATACCCTTGGGGCCAAAGAAAGGCCAAAAGGCAGGGTTGAAAACTGGTAATGACCTAAAGGGAGTCTGAATCTTAAATATTTTCTGTAAGATTCCTTTATGGGGATGTGGAAATAGGCGTCTTTCAAGTCCGGTGATGCCAGCCAGTCCCCTTTTTGGATTGCTGGCAAAATCCAGGCCAAAGTTACCATTTTGAACTTCAGCTTCTTCAGGTGCTTGTTTAACGCTCTGATATCCAATATTGGCTGCCACTCCCCATTTTTCTTTGTTGTTAGGAAGTATCTGGAGTAAAAACCCTTTCCTCTCAGGGTGGCAGGAACTAGTTCCACTGCTCTGATTTTTAGCAGGTTTTGAACCTGTGCTTCTAGCAGTGATTTCTCTGCCAAGGAAGGTGAGCTGAAAACCCTGGTCTTCTGAGGAGGAAAAGATTTGAAATCCAGAGAAAGACCTTGACCCACTACCTCCAGAACCCACTTGTCTGTGGTGATGCTTAGCCAAGCCTGAAGGAAGTGGGATATAGTCTGCCTCCGACAGGGAGGGAGGAGGCAGCCTGAGCCTCAGGGGTTCTGCCTTGGTTAGGGCTGAGGTTGGGTCTGAGATCCCTGCCTGGAGCCCCTTCTCCTAGAGTATCCTTGCTGCGGATACTGCTGGTACTGGAGGGAAGCTACTGACTGGAAAAAGGGCCTGCCCCTGCCCCCCTTTCCATAGGGCCTGGTGGATGAGGAACCTCTCTCTTTAGCAGAGTTGCGTCTGTAGGTGGCCTTATACTCATCTGCCTTTTTCATATAAGCAACAGTGGATTCCCCAAAAAGAGAATTTCCCTCCAAGGGAAAATCCAGTACCTTAGACTGTGTATCCTGAGTGAGGTTTGTGGCCCTGAGCCAAGCAAACCTCCTCTGTGCCACTCTGTTAGCCACCCATCTGGCTGCAGTATCATTGGTGTCAGCAACCATCCGGAACTGGTATTTAGCTGCCTCCAGCCGAAACAAGGCAGTTTCAGCCAGGTATTCGGATAAGGGTGAGGGGGCTTCTTGACATGGCTAGTATAGGCTGCCACAGTGATTTTTGATACTGGGCAGCGTAAGCCTAAAACGTAGTCTACCTAATAGCCAAGGAGGCCGATAAATAGTGTTTCTTGGCCATACTATCCACCTTTCTAGAGTCCTTGTTCGGAGGGTGGGAGGACAGAGGGACTCTAGCCTTATCACAGGCTGCTTGCTGTATTACCACTTGGTGATCTGGATGGCTAAAGAGAAATTCGGCTCCTTCCCTGTCCAGTTGGTATTTTTTGTTCATTCTCTTGTCAGTTAGGGGAATGGAGTTAGGGGTCTGCAAAAGCTTTAAAGCATTTTTTTTGAAGAATCTGTAAACTGGCAGGAGGAGGAGGGTTTTATGGGTGTTAACCCCATCATTTCCAAGTATTCTTTTTCCTCCTCATCCTCCACTTGCTGTGTTGTGACAATGTCCAGAGCATCTACCATCCTTCTTACAAAGGTGAAATGTGAGGAGAAATCCTCAGTCACCCTAGGAGGCAAACCAAAGTCCTGTTCAGGGGACACTTCTGGTAGTATGGGTTCATCCTCCTCATTTAGTTCCTCACCCTCTTCATAAAGCTGCTCGTCTGGCAAGGAGGGCAGCACACTACTGCCAGCCTGGGGACACTGAGAAGGGGCAGGAGGTTGTTGAGGAGGGATGATGCCTTGTAGGGTTTGAATTATTTTAAATTCCTGGGCAATCTCCTGGGATGAAGGCATGGTAGTATTCTGTGCAGAAGTCCCCGGTTTAGCAAGGGAAGGTTCTGCATACTTAAGCTTTTTAACTTTCTTTGATGGAACCAGAGAGTCAGCCAGTTCATTACTTCTTTTTGCCCCTTTTTCACTTGTATCGGGGTAAGGGTAGCAACATTTGTGGGTTCAGCCACTACAGATTGGGGTATAGGCTGGTCAGAGCCCAAGAGACCCCTAGAAACCTTCTTTTTTAGCCTTTCAAGGTGCTTTTCCACTGTTTTATCTGGAAATGATTTACATATATCATAATCTTCATCAAGGTGTTCAAACCAGAGACACATCACACATAAAGTGTGTTTGTCAATTTTTGCAAAAACATCTCCACATTTAGCACAATTTTTAAAACCGGGTTCCCCGGTCTTCTACTTAGGTTTCTCTGACATGTCACTTAGGAACAGAGAAAACCCAACCGTTAAAGAAAAACAGTTTTTTTTTGTGGGTTTTTTTTTTGGTTTACGGTCGGTTCCAGAACCGATGGAACCAAACCTAGGAGATGATTTGGAACCGGTTCAGCGGATCAGTAACTGATAAAAAACGGTTACAAAAACACTTAAATAAAATTCAACACAAATATACAGTTCTTTAATCAGAGAACCCCTGATATAACTGAAACTAACCCGGTTTCCACACGGTTGTCCCAAACCAAGAGGAACTGGAAAAATAACAAATTTTAACCAAACTAAATAGTTTTAACTAAGAATTGGTAGAGGCAGTGTAAGCAAAGAAAATATATACTTATATTTGTAAGTTTTCAGCTTTCTTTACACGAAAGAGGACGATGAAAACTCAGAGCGACCAGACTTTCAGGTGGAGAGAAAAATCTGAAGAGGTTGGAACACTACAGTTGGTAGAGGCAGTGTCTGATAGATGCTCACGTGCAAAGAATTCTACTAATTTGCATGCGTTCCATCTCTCTGGGCAGTCCAACCCTCCAGGCTTACTGCATAAAGTTATGAATATACTGAGCATTACTGAGGTTAGAAACTCCTCATCCCCTACCTCAACCAACGTCATACCAGAAGCTCTGATAGCCAGATCTTCAAGATCCCTCGATGTCGTACTTCCCAGGGTCAAAGGTCATTCACTTACACAGCCCTGCTTTGGTTTAACTCTCTTCATTATGACATGTCCTCTGCAGCCACACTGGGATGATTTAAGCGAAAGCTTAAACAACTAGTAGCTAATGCCAGACTCTGACTGCTTCTACTAATTCCAGTTCATTTTTTTGCATTGTTTAGTACTTATAACTTGCCATCTGCTGCCTCTCCCCTCTTGTTTAGCTTGCCTTGATGCACCTATCTCTGCCGCCTTTAAATTCACCCATCCCCCCTCCTCCATGCCCTACCTAATCTTTCCACCTTTTACCCCCCCACCCCTTTTTTCCTTTGACAAGGCCTCATGTGCTGATTCTCTATCCTTCTTTTTACAGGTATTTTGTCTACAAGTGTCTGCCAAATTTGTACATGCATTTCATTCTATGACATAAATTGTACGATGCCACTCATACTCGTTCATTGTTGCTCCTTATTTTACCTTTGATTTGTCCAGTTGAACCCTATTACATTGTAACTTTGTTTATTGTGTTTACTGCCTTCTGGCAACTTTATTGTTCTCTATTATGTAACCCTCTGATGTGGAACCTATGTAAAGAGCTTTCAGCTCAAAGGTGTTATCTGAGAATTCAATAAATAAATAAACAGGCCATAAAGATGAATGTACTTCCCAGGCTGATGTTCCTTTTTCCACCCTGACTCTTGTGATCCCCAAGAGAGACTGGAGGGAAATGAAAAAAGCATCACATAACTTTATATGGCAAGATAAGAGACCCAGGATTAAATAGGAAATTATGACAAGCTAAAAAGAACAAGGAGGTTTTGGGCTACCCAGTCTCCAGCACTATTATAATGTGGTGCAAAATTCAAATAACATAAATAGTTGCTATCTTGTGAGACAGGGTAGAGGTAGGTTGGATCCCACTGGAAAGGTAGACACATCCAAACTTACCCATAAAAACACTGCCCTGGACAGTCGCAAAGTAAGTCTCAAGTTTTAATGGGAGCTAAGTTATAGGTAGCCAAATATTTTGCCAAAATATGGATTTTTGTGATTTTAGTATAACTTTGATAGTATTCATTGACATATTATGAAAACTGCCAGGTATACAGGTTATTTCTAAATTTGTATATGCACAGTTGCAGATTTCTAGCTTTAAATGGGACTGTGTTATAGCCTGCCAAAAATGTTGGCAAAATTTAAATTTTGGTTAGTTCTCTCTAATTGTAAAACTACATATCCACATTTAACCAGAGTTGAAAGATTTAAACTACTATTCCACATGGTCATTTCTGAAAAATTTCAGATTTTCAGCTTTAAATTGGATTGAATTAAAAGTAGTCAAACTTTCACAACATTTAAACATTTAATTTTGCAAGAATGTAAACTACAAATGTATAAAGCCCTGAAACTTTAAAACTAGAGAATGCAATGCCATTCAATTTGGCAGGTTCTTAGACCTTACAAGGAGACTGTGTGTGCCAATTTTATTAATTGCTTGCTGTGAGAAATTAAAGGAATAATACATGACAGGGTGTGTGTCGTGCTGGGATAATGCCACGCCGGGGGGGGGGGCTGGGCAAGAGGCCACAGGCCGAGTGTGTCCAATGCCCCAGGCATGGCATTATCCCAAACGACACACACCCTGGAGTGCATTATTCCTATTATACAATGGCTTGTTGTTACGTATAAAATAAAAAAATAATTTTAAAGAATGTTTTTACTAGAATGGAAAAATATTTTTGTTTCTTAAGAGGAGATGCAAAAAAAGGATCATCATCATCCATAGCGGCCATCATGATGTGGCTAGACCTGTGGCATTGTGCTGGGATAACGCCATGGGTCCAGCCCCAAACTGACCAATCACAGTCCAGGATTCTTTCTTGCCATTCTATAATGTAAAATAACATCTGTACTTAAAGTCAAATCCCATGAATCTTTGTGAAAACTCTAGAATTTCATGAAAATTTCCATAAAACTGGAATTTTCTATTTTCACTCAGCCGTATCGGGGGTCCTAATTAAAGGATAGGGGCATAAGAGGCAGGTAGCGCAGAGCATCACCAGGTTCTGGAGTTAGATGCACAGTTTCACCAAGAAACGGACAGCTGAGCTGAGTAGCACAACAGTGGTAGACCCCCAGGTTGGAGCAGGAAAGCATTGAGTGTTAACACTTCCAACCTGAATGCAGGGTATTTAAGGATCACATCCAGTAAATGTATGTTCCAGGGAGCCTGGTGTACATGCAAGTCTAGGACTTAGAGGTACTCAAAAAGATGTAGAGGGGGAAGACAATGTCTTGGGCAGCAGGAAAAAAGAATTCTGGCTATTCCAACAGGGTAGGTCGATAGGAAAAGGAGCAGGTGACTCGCGTTTTAAGGAGGTTTGTCATTGTAAAGAACAACGAGGCAATCAGTAGTTCTACTGAATCAATCTGGCTATGCCAAAAGAGAAGTGGGGGGATAGTCACCCAGACAGGAACAGCAGGACTGCACAAAGCGCTGCCCAGCTTATCATCTTAAGTAGTGATAGGTGCATTGTTAATGTTAAACTCCACAAAAAAATTGTGGATGCTTCATCTACAGAATATTCTATCATAAATATATGAGAAAATCTTATTAATCATTTTTTTCTTCTGCAAATTTAAAACTGCTTAATCAATTTATCCAGTTGTGTTAGACACCAAGATACACGGACTGTGGGATATGCATATCAAATGTTAACTCTATGCCTGCAAGAGCAGAGAAGTTACAAACACCCACATTTTTAATAGTTTTCACAAAGTTTTGAACCCATGTAACTTACAAATCTCTTATCTAATTCTCTCCATATTTAGATCATTTTATAAACATTACAGAAAAGGTTATCAATACTAATTTACACATGTCTAGCTCCAAAGCTGCCTGAGTTATATGCAGATTAAACGTGTTCATTAAATTTCCTGAAAAAAAAAAAAATTACAGATTATGAGCACATATCATTTTGAGATGATACATCATATTGTCATGAAATCTGGCACATTGTTAGAACACCTATCATCAAGCAATCATGTCAAATTTAAGATCTCTGACCCAATGGACAGTTAAGGCATATGCAGATTAAAAATACTCATGAAATTTTGCACAAACAATAAAATGACAATGTGAGCACCTATAATTTTGAAACTATCCAACCTAATTACATGATATTTGGCACAGTTGTGGTCATAGATCCAAAGAGTTTATATTTCAAACTCTGTCTTAAAAGATTTTTGAGTTATAACCAAATTACTTCATTTTAAAAATTCCATGAAATTCCAATGAAAATCCACAACCATTCACTGAATTTTGTGAAATGTCGTCGAAATTCCACAGATTCAGAATTTTCCCATTCTGCTTAGCTTTAATCTTAACCAAAGATATGGGAGAACAGATATATTGTGGTTACACAGAAAATGGGAGACAGAATTAGGTGCAGAAATAGATAACAGACAGTAGGACCTTATATGGGTAAATGTACATAAAACCCCAGCTGCAGGGAGCTGGTGGGAATTCTGTTGAAAAACAGCAGCACAGGTGTTCACACCATATAGGTCCAAGCACTTCGGGATGACGAACACTGGCTTGCGCTGGAGGAAATGTGGGCAACGAGGAACACCACAGCACATATTTTGGGACTGCCCAGCTAGCCAAACCTTTTGCAACATTCTAAAACAGATGTGGACAAATATCCTCAATATTACAGACCCCATTTAATTCCTCAACATACTGGGAGTAGCACCCAGAAGAGCACGGGGGGGGGGAGACAAATGTTACATCTTTAATGTATGGGTAGCAGCAGCATAGAAGGCCATTATGTACAAATGGTTATCAGACAATTCACCAACAGTGGAAGAACAGATGAAAGTCTGTAAGGGAAATGAAGGGAACTTTGACTGTCCTTAGATTGAAAAAAAAGAAACATAATTCTAAATGGCTCCTACATTATGGAATACTGGTGGAGAGGGAAGGGATGCCCATTTTAGAAGAACTACTGCAAACAGGATAGAAGCAACACTGAGGACACCCATACATATCGTGACTTAGAAAACAGAAACAAGGATCCAACTGAGGTTAACAGTTTAAGGTGAGGAAGGGGGGATGTAGGTAGGTTACAGATGGGAGGGAATAAATAAAACAAAACAGGTTGACATTAAATGGTCACAAGGTACGTATAGGATGCAAGGGTCAAGAAAGGAAAAGGGAAAGTCTGCTAAACAAACAGTACTAACAAACAAATGCTTATGCTTTCCAGGTTTGTGTCTGAAATACAAATGGGAGCGGAACAGTGGTAAGTACCCATTAGATAGTGATTGGCCTTCCTCTTACAAAAGCAGTATGGTAATGTATAAACTAGAGAAACGATAAGGGGGAAGGTATTATCACCAGCATGATTCAGTGCATGTGGGCATGTTTTTTATTATTGCAAATGACCAGCAGGGAAATCATGCCTGAAACACTGAGAAATGATAAACTGCCTGAGGGGGAAGGGTAGAAACCACATCCATAATGCATGATTCTGATGGGTGAGGGAAGGGAACCACTCTAGCCACTTATACCCAGCCAGTGCTCCAGATAACACAAGTTGTATTGTTTTCTTTGACTGGGTCACTAAGACAGTGGACAGGGGCCAAGCAGTAGACACCCCCTATCTGGATTTCAGCATGGCTTTTGACTATGTTTTTTATTTATTTATTGAAAAGTTTCACTAGAAAAGGGACACCGAACAACAAGTTGCTCGTCTCACAGTGCATCCCGGTGGAGAGGGTAAGGGGGGACATATATACAGAGCACAATTCCATGATAATAATACAATCAATACAAGCAGGGTACCATTACATTACATTACATGCTTGAGAATAGTGAGAACAAACACATACAGTGTGAATTACAGACATACGTATAAGGTTGAAACATAGTACATAAGATATAGTCAAGTACTTAGAATGTCACATGAGTAGGACTGTTGGACAAATGTTAAAGGGGAACTGTCAGCAATAAGAGCCTTACACCCAAGTGTGAAGCGGATCCCAATTAGTCCTTTGCGTGCCAAAACACTGTTTCTATACTTACTGATTACTGCAATGCAGTATATTGTATCAGGCTAATTTAATTGACGTAAGCAGACATTTCCTGTAACCAGAAATGCCAGACTCCCCTGCAGCTAACATCAGAGGAGATATGCAGCAGTGGGAGATTCAATAACCTGCAGCGAATGTCAGAGTTTCTTATAAGCTGTAATCTTCTGTTTGCTGGTCTGTTGTTCTCCTGGAGCTAGGTAAAGTACAGTCACAGAGGACTGTACTAAGCCCCAAGAGCACAGCAGGATCAACAAACATCTGATTTTAGCTTACAAAATCTTTAACATGTATACTATGGGCTGTTGAAGGCTATTGAATTTCCCAGCTCTGCAGCCCTCCTCTGATGTCAGCTGCAGTGGATTCTGGAATGTCTGGTTACAGGAAATGGTATCTTAGAAAAAAGAAAAATTAGCCAAATACATTCAACTCTACTGCAGTAAATAATAAGTATTTGTACACAAAGTGCTTACAGTTCCCCTTTAAGTGCCATTTGGTTAAGCAAGTGCTAGAGAGCTGCTACCGCATATGTCACAGTAGCAGCCATATTCAAGCATTAATTGGAGCAGAGATTAAAACTTGGTACAGCTAGGAGCATGAGCAATTTGAGGAGTAGTAGTTAATGAGGGCTTTAGAGATAGAGTGAGGAGATGATGGGTGTCTGATCTGAGATGGTAGCGAGTTCCAGAGTTTAGGGAAGTAGTGAGAGAAAGGAGACTGGCCAGCTCAGGTGTGTCTGCGGAGGATAGCCAGTGTCCTGGCATCAGTGGATCTAAGTGAATGCTCAGGAGGTGGGGGGATAACCAGTGCAGAAGTGAGGTACGAGGGAAGAGAGTTGAACCAGAATTTAGAGATGAATTTTGCAATATAGGTGAGGTGATGGTTGATAAGCGAGGGGGAACGCAAATGAGTGGTAAAGATCATAGTAGTGAGTGCAGAGTGGTGCGTCAAGTGTGAAGTGACAGAAGGAGTTGAAGAGGGAGTCCAATCTGGCTAAGGCGAACTTTGGAGCAGCACTGTAAACCACGTCACAGTAGTCTGAGATTGTGAGAATCATTTTCTGGACTAGTTCGTGCCTAGCTGGTAGAGTTAGACAGTTACAATTCCTGAAAAGAGCACCTAGCTTGGGGCATAGTTTTTTCAGAATAGCTTTCACATGTCCAGAAAAATTGAGGTGCTGGTCAAATCAGACCCCAAGGTATCTGAAGGAGGAGGTGTCCTCTAGGGAAGTCCCATCTAGGGTGTGGAAGGGAGTAAGGTAGGATGGTGAGCCTAGAGAGTCTCTGCCTCATGCCAAAGGTCAAGGAGACAGTCTTTTTGGCCTTTAAGGAAAGTTAATGCACGCGAAACCAGTATTGGAGCTTGTCGAAGTCCAAATGGAGTCTGGTTTCAACATTGGAAATGGTATGGTCAGAGGTGAACAGGACTGTCATCAGTATACATATGGATGGATGTTGTTGTACATACTGATAGGAGGTCATTTAGGAATATTGAGAAGAATACTGAGCCAAGCACCGATCTTTGTGGGACACCAGTGTCAGTAGGAAGGGGGTGGAAAATTAGTCAGCGATCCTGACCGATTGTGTTCTACCTACAAGGTAGGCTCTGAACCAGTCTGTGGTGGAGTCAGACAGTCCAGCTGAGGAGAATGGCCTCTTGCTCTCTAAGCAACCTTAGTATGAGTGGGAGACCATATTGAAGGCCTTTGCAAGGTCAACAAAAATGGTTGATGTGATTTGGCTATTATCCATCCCAGAGAGGATGAAATTAGTTAGACTGAGTAGGGAGGTGGTGGTGGAGTGATGCTTCCTGAAGCCAGATTGGAAAGGAATGAAAAGTTTGTATACGAGAGATAGGTGGAGAGTTGTGAGAGGACCAAGGGTTCTTGGAGTTTGGCTAGGATAGAAAGAAGAAAGACTGGGTGGTAGTTTCCAGGGGAAGAGGGATCTCCATCATTAGGTAGCAGAAGGACTACAGCTTGTCTCCAGATTTTAGGTACTGCAGCTGTGACGAAAGAAAGATTTCAGATGTTAGCTAGTGGGGTGGCTATTGCTAGGGTGGAGAAGCAAAGTAGCTTAGGGTCCGGTCCACCAGGTGAGTTCCTTTAGTGGGGTTTAGTGCAAGAAGGGCAAACAAGGTGTCTGCAGTGAAGAATTTTGAGAAAGAGAGAACTTCATTGTGTAGGGTATCATTTTGTGGTGCAAGGGTAAGCAATTGTGAGGGAGGGAGGCTAGGATGGTGGATGCACGGGAAGAAAAAATTACTCACCTAAGTAATGTTGTTTCTTCTAATGGAGTCTTGCTATATTCTGACATATGCAGTGAGTCCCAACCTTCGAACTGCCCCGGAGATGAAAGAGTTAACTTTCCATGCCAGGCATGGAACGCTGAGCTCGAGCTCGGTTGAGACTCTGTCTGTTGTTCTTCAAACGTAAACCGTCAGATCTTTACGAGCTAAACTCACTAAGGTCCTGTGTGGAAGCTGTAAACCTACACTAGCCAACTGGCTACTAAACATAAAACACATTTTTTGGTCCCAACACAAAGACTCAAGTCAGGAGACCCAAAACTGAAAACACGACACCCACTCACCCCAAAAAATGAAGGGGTGAAACAAAAAGGTGGGCACCTACTAAGTGCCAGCACTGCACTGCCCACCCACATCCCAAAAGCAGAGGTTCTGAGAAGGGCAGGAGGGGGGGGTCAGAATATAGCAAGACTCCATTAGAAGAAACAACATTACTAAGGTGAGTAATTTTTTCTTCAAACAACATGAAGTCTTGCTATATTCTGACATATGCAGACTACAAAGCAGTACCTCCATGGAGGAGGGACAGAACCTACTTAGAAAATAGGCTCTGAAGCACAGCTGTGCCAAACCGAGCATCACTCCTAGCCTGGATGTCCAGGGAGTAATGCTTTGCAAAAGTGTGAACTGTTTTCCAGGTAGCTGCTTGACATATCTCAAGAATAGGGATGTCCCTGCAGCCGCCAGGAAGCAGCTAGTACCTCTGGTAGAGTGAGCCCTCAGGCCTGAGGGGGGAACCTTACCCAATTTTTCATAGCAAAATTGGATACAAGAGACAATCCACCTGGCAATGGATCTTTTAGTGGCAGGTTT